>OU342790.1:30000000-32400000 GCA_910591515.1 Cerceris rybyensis
CAGCACTAGCAACGGACGAAAATTGCATTAGAACGTTAGGTCGATCTGCCGAATCAAAATTAAATATTCGCTATCATCGTCATTGTAGTAAATGGACTTTTTGTTGTTTTTTTTTGGAAGTTGCCGAAATATAGGAAAACTGTATACTTTTATTGATTCCAATGTAACACGCTGAGATTTATGAATTCAGAAATTATTATAGATAGAGTAAAACGATATGAGGAATCCAAAAGAAATAACATGATTGTGCTATAACGGTAACATATTGAAAAAAATTGAGGATGATTAAAATTAGACTTTTCATTTATTTTGCATATGACGCACCCAAAAATAAATTCTACCGAAATTACACATGGTGCAAAATAATGTTAGGAAGCTAAAAAAAAATTAAGATGATTGTGCTATAATGATAACATAATGAAAAAAATTTAAAATGATTAAAATTATACTTTTTATTCTTTTTGCATATGACGCACCAAGAAATAAATTATACCAAAATTATATATGGTGCAAAATAACGTTAGAAAACTAGAAAAAAATTAGGATGGGTGTGCCATAATTATAACATATTTAAAAAAATTAAATATGATTAAAATTAGACTTTTTATTTTTTTTCGATATGACGCACCAAGAAATAAATTATACCAAAATTATATATGGTGCAAAATGGTGTTAGAAAGCTATAAAAAAAGTTTGGTAGTTGTGCCTCAAACATAACCTACCAATAGCAGTCATTGAAAAATGTTTTAATTTTTTTTCTAAGGTTATGTCAATTCATCAAGTCTGGAATTTTTTTTAATCAGAGACCTTAGTTATATGTACGTCCTGAATAAATTTCAATAAAATCAAAGTAGTCGTTCTCAAGTTATGAATTTTTGAAAAAATTTGTTTATTTAACGATTACTCCCTGGGGATGAATTTTTAAGGGTTGAAAATTGCTGTGATAAGTACTCACATAGGTACTAATTTAACAAAAAAAAGCGAGCATGATCGGAGCTAAGGCCGCTGGATCATACTTATCCTCCTATAGCCTTTGGTACAGTTGTTCAGGACGCGAAAATAATCGATAGGTATTTTTTTATATCTGCTAAGTCGCATGTGTAGGGGGTGAAACCACCCTTCAATGTTCCCGATTTTTTCTTTTTTCGCTTATAACTTTAAAACGGTTAATGATAGACAGTTTTGATAAATGTACGAAATGTTTGTTTCCTGCCATTGTTACATGTGCGTGGTGTAAAAAATCACTTTGCTTCGAACAATTTCTTTGAAGAGTATCATTTTTGTGAACTATGTGTTTCATAGAAACTATAATAGTATATGTATATTAAATTCATAAATTAAATTCTTTTTTTTTGTTATAAATAAATGATGTTTTAAATTATTTATAAACATGTAGCACAGAAAAACAACTTCCAAAACTAAATAAATTTTATTAATTAATTATAATGTGTTTTGAGCCACAGATCGCTCTTTTCTGCGCTCGCGGAACGTTCTGCCTCGTGGAGCCGATTCTCGCTCGTTTCGTGCATTCCTCTCTCACACTTACTTTTCGCACCTCATTCGTCGAAACCAATCATACGATAATTTACGCATTCTAATTCGCTCATAATTCACACGTGATCACATTCGCACTTCTCTTGTACTGCTCTCTCTCTCTCTCTCTCTCTCTTCCTTTCTTCCCATTTCACTCACTTTCTCTTTCTCGCTTGCCACAATTTCGGCCATCCTGTATAGTCGACGTCCTCGTCGCCCACGCATCAGTCTATTCGCATAGAATCTCTCTTATTTCACATAATATTCTCACGCTTCGCTTGTGATCGCGTCTTCATTCGTTCACGATGCTCCTGTGCAGAAGATACATATTTAAGTCTGTCTACTGGAAGTACATTCTTATACAATCTTTGGCTTTGTTGTTCACCCTGTATATCTTCTACAATGTATCTATCGTTTCCTAAGGCTTTCGTTACTTCGTATGGCCCTTTGTACTTTGGAGCAAGTTTCCTACTCTCACCAGTCGCTGGTGCTTCGCTTCTAACTAACACTATGTCTCCTATTTTAAATTGACGCGCTTCTCGACGAGTTTTATTAAATTGCTCGCTTACAACTATTTCATTTTTTCGCAGCTTTTCCGCGACATCAATATGTTCCTCCACACCTAATTGCGCATTCAATTCCTGAATTTCTCTCGTAAGCGGACTATCATAGGGCCCTTTGACCTTGTAATTAAAGATTAACTCAAACGGAGTACATCTAGTAACTTTATGTCGACTGCTATTAATTGCCCATTGAACATCGTGTAATTTTACGTCCCAATCTACATTATCCGACGTATTTGAGGATGTTGCCAGACAGCTTAATATTACGCTATTTATCCTTTCGACCTGACCATTGGCCCGTGGGGCTCCAACGGCAATCTTGACATGTCGTATGTCGTAACGTTTACAGAAGTCTGCAAATGCACCTGCTGTAAAAGCAGTTCCTCTATCAGTAATGATACGGTTTGGCCTGCCATAGTGTCCCATGAATTCACGGAGAAATTTAAGAGTTGAGTCTACGCCTACATCTCGCGTTGCACGTAAAACTACATATTTACTAAATCCACATACAATAGCGGCTACATATTTTCGATCGTTTTCAGTCCTCAACAACGGTCCTAAATGATCCATATGAACTGTCTGAAACGGTGTGTCTCCTTTATCTAACGGGTGAACAAAACCTGGTTTCTTTCCTGGTGGAATTTTATAATACAAGCAATTAATGCATCTATTAACGTACTTCGCCACAAAATCGCGCATCCCTGGGAAATAATAGTTTTCTTCTACTTTCGCTAGCGTTTTATCTATCCCTAAATGAGTTAGTTCTCGGTGAGCTTCGGAAACTACGTCGTATCGTAACTCGCTCGGCACATATAATCGCCATCTACCATTACTAATTTTATATACTCTCGAATCGCGCATGGAAAATCTTTCATGTGTGGCTTGATCGCCTGCCTCTAATTTGTCTCGCACGCTTAAAATTTCCGGATCTGCTCGTTGCATTGCAGCTATTCAATCGGTCGATACAGATATTCCTAGTACTGGTAATCCTACCAAACCGGCTTCTTCGTCCTTCTCAGTTGGATTTCTACTTAATGCATCTGCTATCTTATTTTCTTCTCCTCTTTGGTATTCTATCGTATAATCGAATTCTGACAATCGTACGAACCATCGTCCTATCCTCGGACTTAAATCACGTTTACTACTCAATAGTTTAAGACTATTGTAGTAATATGATTTTATTCTAACAAAATATTTAAATATATATATATTGGGTAAAATCCGCAGCGATGTGGTCTCCTTTACGATTGGTATTCGAATGTCGTCTTTAGCACGTCGAACCGTTTTCTAACGTCTCCATGTGACGCCATCCACGACCCCTTGTATATCTTAAGGCCGTAATGGTTTAAACCATGGCTCAAGTGGCATCGGCTCCGGCAACACAACGGTTCGTTTAAAAATTCCATTACATTCGGCCAAACTGACCTAATTGTTGTCCTCAACATTTTTCCTCGGTCTACTGTTCTACAACACATTTATAACAACCATCGTAATTATTATGCTCATTAATCTATACAACAGAGCATTTGATTGGTCCAAACTACGACCACCATTGCTGGGTGATCAGTCCTGCCAAGTAATCACAGCTCAGTCCAATACAAATACTCAATAAATATGCATGCAAAGATAATATAGTTGGACGTCCTTAAAATAAAATTACACCTGTATACGGTCGCTAGCCTTGCCAGGGTCACCGACCTGACTGAGTGAGCGACCAGTCACTTCAGCCCAGTGCCACCCCTGACTCTGACTACTTTTAAAGTCCTGGCCTACGCTCAAAGCTTCCATCTGGTACAGAATCGACCACATTCTGTACCTGGAAAGCCCGAACTCGACCTGGGTCCAGGCCTTGCCCGTGCCTATCCGTGGCAGCAATTTTGACCCCAAAATTACTCCTCCAGGCAGCGGACTCCGACCAAAACTAGCTGTCATGTTAAGACAACCTGGATCCAGGTCTCGCCTGCACCCATCCGTGGCCGCAATTTTGACCCCAAAATTGCTCCTCCGGGTAACAGACTCCGACCAAAAAAAATACTCGACATCCTAAGATAACCTGGGTCCAAGCCTCGCCTGCACCCATCCGTGGCCGCAATTTTGGCCCCAAAATTGCTCCTCCGGGTAACAGACTCCGACCAAAAAAAATAACTAACATCCTAGGACGCCCACAACCATTGTAGCCATTCGTCGACTCACCATAAACTACTGAGTGGCGTCAAAGGTAACCCATCTCTTCATACTATCGACGGCTACTACACTGCGACTATGTGGAGCCTTCTTCAGGTCCCGCAAGTCCATGACTTCGTATCGATCATTAGGTAGAACTGCAGTTACCCTGAAAGGTCCTTTTGCTACCGCCAATAGCTTTCTGCTCCCCCCTGTGGCTCCAGGATTAGCAGACACCATAACTACGTCTCCGACAGCATACTTAGGCGGCTTGTATCTTTTGGCATCAAACCGTCTTTTCTGCTCCAATTGCTCAGCATCCGTGGCAGTTTTTGCAGCGTTCCGCATCTCACGAAGGTCCACCTGATCTAACGTAGTTTGAATAACAGACAGCAATTTCGCATCTGCCAAACTACGAGGCTTATACCCAAACAAAAGTTGTGTCGGTGATTTTTGTGTGGTCCGATTAGTAGTGCAATTAATTGCACTCTGAACCGTTTTTACTTTCTCATCCCACAGTTCCTCTGATTCACCAGCACAGGTAGCTGCCAGTGAACCTAAAACTGTGCGATTTAATCTCTCACACTGTCCATTCGCACGTGGTGTGGCAACCGCGTTAAGTACATGCTTTATTCCATGCTCTTCACAAAAATTCTTAAAAGAATGGGATGTAAAGGCCGACCCTCTGTCACTTATAATACGGGATGGTACCCCGAAAATTGCAATCATCTGACATAGCGCTTTTAATACACCTTTCACTGAGGTATCGCGAACGGGTTCGAGTATGCAAAACTTGGTAAATCCATCAATAATATTTAAAATTTGACTATTTTTCTTTTTGCTACGAACAAAAGGGCCAACATGATCAATGTGAATGGTATGAAATGGCATAGCGACTTTTTCAATTGGGTGTAGCAAGCCAGGCCTTCGGCCGCCCGATGTTTTATAATAAAGACAGTTCAGGCATGACTTTACATATTTGGAGATAAATTTCCTCATACCCTTAAACCAATAATTCTCTTGCACCTTTTCCAATGTCTTTTCCAGTGCAAAATGTCCCTGTTCATCATGACAATATCTCACGATGTTAAATCGTGCCATTTTTGGTACCACCCACTTATTACCTTTATCTGTTTTTCTAAATATCACACCTGATTTAAGAGTATACTTATCAAAATATTGTTTGTTAAATGACTGCGCCATTGGCGCCTCTAGCATTTTGCGAATAACTTCCAAATTAGGATCCTGCAGTTGTGCAACTTTTATCCATTCTGCTTCTGTAATATCTATTGTACAACATTCTACCGGATTGCGACTCAGAAAATCAACATGGGCTAACCGTGTACCTGGACGATATACAATATCAAAATTAAAATCCTGTAGGTATACCCACCAGCGTGCTACCCTAGGTTGTATATCCTTTTTACTCGCTGTAGCTCTAATTGCACTACAGTCAGTAACTAATGTAAATTTTATTCCTAAAAGGTAAACCCTAAATACTTTCAATGCCGTAACAACCGCTAGTGTTTCCAGATCGTATGAATGATATTTTCGCTCCTCAGGTGTAGTCTTGCGACTGTAATAAGAAACTACTCGATTTTCTTTACCGTGTTTTTGAAATAGAATCGCGCCTAATCCAATCGAGCTAGCATCGGTATGTACTTCTGTTGGTAACATCGGATCATAAATTGCTAGTATTGGTCTGTCAACTAAAATCTTCTTTATTTTATTAATGACTTCAGATTCTTGAGGACCCCATCTCCAAGGTGTATTTTTTCGCAAAAGATCTGTCAAAGGTGCCACCTCTCTAGCAAAATTTGGGATAAACTTGCGAAAATATCCAGCCAGTCCCAAAAACTGACGAACTTGTTTTACATTTTGCGGATCAACTGTTTTTAAAATAGCTTCTACTTTGTAATTTCCTGGGCGAACCCCTTTTTCCGAAATTTCCCGGCCTAAATAGTCAATTTTCTTTTGAAAAAATCTACATTTAGCCAAATTTAAAGTTAAATTATTCCTTTGCAGTGCCTTTAAAACCTCCTCTAGCTGTCTAAATGCTTCTTCCAAATTTTCAGAAGGAATTAAAACATCATCTATATATACAAGCGCAAGGTCCTTAACAACTCTTTTGATCATTGCTTGAAAAACGGGTGGAGCATTAACTAATCCAAACGGCATTCGCAAAAACTCCCATTGACCGTCTGGAGTAACGAATGCAGTTTTGTCTATCGAATCCGGATGCATAGGGAGTTGATAAAATCCTGACTTCAAGTCTAATGAAGTAAATATTTTTCTGTTACAAAGTTGATCTATCTGATCTTCAATTACTGGTAATGGATATTTTATTATTTTAGTTTTACGATTCAGTGCCCTATAATCTATCGCCATTCTTGTTTCTCCATTTTTCTTCCGAACAAGAACTACTGGACTTCCGTATGAGGATGTACTCTCGCGAATAATACCGTTAATCTCTAACTCTTTCACCATATCTTTAACTTTATCTCTGTCACCTTTTGATAGGCGATACGGTTTATGAAAAACCGGCTCATCATCCGTTAATACTATTTTCATTTCTCCCGCTGTTGTTCGGCCTAACTCTTCGTAATTAAATGAAATACATTTCCTATAATTATTTAGTAATTCTAACAACTGAACCTTACTCTCACAATTTAGATCACTATTCTGTATATCATCTTCTACTATCGGCCTCCTCTTCCTAACTTCGATCATATTAATTTCTAACTTATTACTTAATGTGCCTAACTGATTATATGTAAATGTTACACCTAGAGAATCGGAAATAGCTTGAACACCCGCTTTCAATAATACGTCCCGTCCAATAATGATTTCTTTTGAAAGCTGATCGTCTGCCACAATCCAAACTTCTACTTTAAACGGAATATTATCGATACGAATATCAATGGTCGAACGAGCCACTGGGATTACTAAAGAATTATCGAAGCCAAATAAAGTTTTTTCCGCATTATCAAATATCAAATTTAATTGCCGAGCTACACTTTCCCGAATTAAAGAACAATCACTGCCTAAATCGATCATGCACATTTTCTCCTTAGAACTGTTTCCTAGCAAACATTTCTTTAACGGTTTATTTACTGACCGTGATTCTATTTCTAAAACTTGAGCTGAAGGGTCTGCCTCTTTAACTCTCGATGGCAGTTCTCTGTCGACAGACACCAACCGTCATGCATCCTTCTCGCTCTTTCCCCTAGCCTCTTTACGCTGTTTCTTAAAGCAGTGATTCTCCGAGTGACCCGAAATTCCACAATATCCGCATTTCAAAGATTTAAATTTATTCGTAGCAAATAAATTCTTTTCTTTTCCTTGAACTGAGTCTACGCCTACCTTATTATTTCCCTGCATTTCCTTATTTTCTAAACTTAGACAATTATACCTCTTATGCCCTCTTTTCCCACAATGAAAACACCTATTTAAATCTACACGTTTGTTCTTATTTTTGTCTTCATCCTGAGGTACAGATCGCTTCTTATCATTCCCTGTCTTAGAACTACCTGCCATTTCCATTGCTAAAGATTCCAAACATCGCGTAAGCTCTGGAATTGTTTTTTTGTTTGCTGTAGTTAAGCTCATTCTGATTTGGTCGTCATGAATGCCATGCACTACAAATTGCACCATTTTTTCCTCCGGGACATTTAAATTCAATTTATTTATTCTCTTAATTTTTTCGAAACAATACGACTGCAAGGTCTGGCACGACATACTTTTATAGAGAACCGCGTCTTCCAAAAGTTTTCCAAAATTTTCTTCCCCAGAAAATTGTCGGATAATTACCTCCGAAAATTCATGCCAAGTCATCGGAGAACTTGTTAGTCCGTCATACCATTTTCTGGCTATGCCTTGTAATTTAACTGTGGCCGCGAAAACCTTATCAGTATCATCCCAATTAAAAACTGTCGCAAATTCGTTAATTTTCTTTAACCATTCCAACACCGATAAATCTCTCGATTCTGGATTAAATTCCGGTATAACCCTTTCGCTCGCATAACGTCGAGATTGTCTCGAACCCGTCTTAATCGCATCTGTCAGCGCCAACGTCAATCGTGCAAAATCGGACTCACCCGATGCCGAGGTACCATTGCCCATACTCGTGCTCGTTCTTTCCTCTGGTCGCCATTCCCTTGACCGGCTCCTACCCGGTGTTCTTTCATGTCTCGAGGTTGAGGCTCGATGTATCCTTTGTACATCCGAGCTCCCAGAACGATGTCGTCTATGATAAGTCGTTTCCCTGGATCGCTCTCGATAATGATCCTCTGGTGTTCTCGAACGGCTTCTTCGATGAGGTGAGTACGATTCTCTCCGCCGTCGTTCCTTCTTCGACCGCTTACTACTATGCCGTGTCTCTGATTTTTTCGGCATAATGTATCCACTTATAAACGATATCACTTCGTTTATACAAACACAGTTTTTTTAATTTTGATAACCGAAATTATAAAATTAATTTACACGTGAGTGTATCCCACTTCTGAACTGTAGTAATATGATTTTATTCTAACAAAATATTTAAATATATATATATTGGGTAAAATCCGCAGCGATGTGGTCTCCTTTACGATTGGTATTCGAATGTCGTCTTTAGCACGTCGAACCGTTTTCTAACGTCTCCATGTGACGCCATCCACGACCCCTTGTATATCTTAAGGCCGTAATGGTTTAAACCATGGCTCAAGTGGCATCGGCTCCGGCAACACAACGGTTCGTTTAAAGATTCCATTACACTATTGCAATCGGTTTTTATTACGAAATGCGTGCCGATCAAATAAACGCGAAATTTCTCGAGCGCACATACAATAGCAAGAGCTTCTAGTTCGTAGGAATGATACTTTGCTTCTTCCGGAGAGGTTTTACGACTAAAATAACTAACTGGGTGCCACTTATTGTCTGACTGTTTTTGTAATAAAACAGCGCCCAGTCCCACCGAACTTGCGTCCGTATGCACCTCTGTTTCTGCCTTCGGATCATACATAGCCAGTATGGGTTTGGACAGTAGATGTCGTTTTATTTCGCGGAAAGCATCCGTTTGCTCCTTTCCCCACTGAAACTTTACATTTTTCGCAAGTAAGTCTGTCATGGGTTTGGCAATAACGGTAAACCCTTTAACAAACCGCCTGAAATAACTCGCAAGACCCAAGAAACTACGTACCCCTTTAATATCTACTGGTTTCGGAAAATCGGCTATACTTTTTAGTTTCCTTTTTCCCGGCTCTATCAGTGTTAACCCCGCGTCTTCGAGAACGTTTAAAATTTTTTCTAATCGCTCTAGCCCTTCTTCGACCGACGTGCTTGGTATAATTACGTCATCAAGGTAGGCCATCGCTATGTCATACCGCATATTCCCTAAAACTGTGTTTATTAGCCGCTGAAACACAGCGGGTGCATTGCACAACCCGAATGGCATACGTTTGAATTGAAATTGGCCATCAGGCGTCACAAAAGCTGTTTTATTTCGTGAATTTGAATCTACCGGTACTTGATAGTAACCGCTGAATAAGTCCAAACTAGTGAAATACTCTTGGCCTTGCAGCCTATCTAACTGACTATCAATGAGTGGTAATGGATATTTATCCTTTACGGTTATTTTGTTGATACCACGGTAATCTATACACATCCTAACGTCGCCTGTCTTTTTCCTCACGAGAATAACTGGACTCGCGAAAGACGAATTGCTATCCTCGATTATATCTGCGCTTTTTAAATCATCGACCATATCTCGCAATTGTTGTCGCTCATGATGCGATAGCCGATAAGGGCGATAGTAAACAGGTTTGTCACTAGTTAAATTAATAGTCATCGCAGCTCGGTCGGTCTTACCGATCTGCTGCATAGTCTTTGCCACCAGTCCTCTATGCTTATCGAGCACCTCGATGAGTCGCTCGACCTCCTCGCCGTCCAAATCTGTATCGATGTCGTCCAGTGTCACCGGCTCCTCGTTGATCTCCCTTTGGTACTCCTGTCCTTCGCAAGCTTCTCCGCGTGCAACAGTTTCTCCCGGTTTGATGACCAGATCGTGACCAGTGACGTTCAAAACAGGAACAATAGCACGACCTTCTGCATCAGTTGCAACAAGACATCGTGGTACCGTCGGCCCCTTCTCCCGAAGGCCGCCTTCGACGCACAACTCCGCGTCTGGTAGTGTTCCCGCTACAATAATACGACCAAGATAATTATTTGGTATTATCTGCGCTTCACTTGCCTGTAGGACGGTTTTCTGGATCGGTACTGTTGGACTCTGCATCAGCTGATCGAGCGTCGACGCTATCCTGAGTTCCTCGGCCGTGCTTAGAATGAGAACATTGGAGTGTTCTGTATAGGGGTGTCCAACCAAAAGTGGTACCTCTTGCGCATCATTCGGTACTATGTGTATCTCCGTTCGTATTTCAACGTCATCTATGGAAATAGTGCTCGTAAATACACCCAATGGTTGAACTTGACCGTTACCATAGGAACGTTAGGAACGTTAGGAAAGCCCTCAGCGGGAGGGTGACCGGTGCCACCCCAAGGCGATAAGCTGGAGCAGCGTTGACTCCCGTGCCTACACAATACTCCCCGGCTCGGCCTCTGTTTGGACCTCCCCGGCGGAGCAAGGATCGCATTACCCGCCCGGTTTTTACCTGGTGCTAGGGCCCCTGGCTTTATTCGGATCGGCCCGGGCCCACTTGCCATGGGTACTCCCGCAGTACAGGGTGAGATTTCATTGCTAGTGCAGCCATCCCTCCCTAAACATTTAGCTGTTGCCTCAGGAGAAGCGTGATATTACGTTGGGCTGCCCGGCTCGATCTCACAATCAGTTCCTCCTGCTCTTCCCTCCTCAACAACACCACTAATCGTTCGAATATCGAAGAGGCAGCACATCCGAGCCGACGATGTGCTATTGATCATTGATCAAAACACGCGTTCAAGCGCCGCAACAAGAGCAGCACGCCGGCAAGGCAGGTCTAACATCGATAGATGTGATGATAACGAGTTTAGAGCAGGATTAGGTATCCGATGCTTCCTTGGGATATATTGAATTCCTATCATGCATGAGCTGCCATGCCTATATATAATGAATGAAGTTAAAGTTAAGTTAAAGTGAACAAATTGTTGTTCCAAAATCCCCCCCCCCCCTGTTTAGTTAATTATTATATTAATATATTAAACTAACTAAGAGAGATCAACAACAGCAGTAGTATAAGCAGCAGCGATAACGGCAGCAGCCACAGTGATAATAATAGTAGTAGTAGTAGTTAATTAATTAATTAATTAGTGGTATTAGTAGCAGTAGTAATAGTGGTAGTAATAGTAGTAAATAATAATAATAGTAGCAGTAGTGGTAGTGATAGTATTAGTAGTAATAATAATAATAATAATAATAATAGTATTAGTATTAGTGGTGTTAGTAATAGTAGTAGTAGTAGTAGTAGTAATAGTAGTAATAATAGTAGTAGTAGTAGTAGTAGTAATGGTAGCAGTAGTGCTAGTAGTAGTATTATTAATAGTAGTAGTAGTAGTAGTAGTAATAATAACAACGACAGTAGTAGTAGTAGTAGTAATAGTAGTAGTGTTAATAGTAGTAGTAGTAGTATTAAAATATTAGTAGTATTAGTAATATTATTATTAAATAAATATTAGTAGTAGTAGTGATAGCGTTAGCATTAAATGAATTGAAAATAAAATAATTAAGTGTGTATGAGAGATAAGTAGATGGCTATGAAGGTACCCAGACAGAATGGAATATTGCAGCAATATTGCAGCAATATTGCCGTGCAACATTAAACGTTGCAGGGAATATTGCCGCAACATTGCCGCAACATTGCTGCAATATTCCTATGTCCGCCTCTTTGTAGCTTGCAGGAATATTGCAGCAATATTGCGAACGTTGCAGGAATATTGCGAACGTTGCGGGAATATTGCGAACGTTGTAGCAATATTGCTGGAATATTGGTTGGATGAACAAACATTTATTTGTGATAATTGCATTTATTCAATAGAAAAAAAAAACATTTTGAATTTAAAAAAAAACAAAGTAATATTGATTTGTTACAGAGTTTTACGCTTGATGTTAATAATTATATTTATGTATCTTGTTTATTTGTTCCGAATTGCCACCGGTGTCATCGGATAACTGGATGTGTTCTTGAATTCTCGAACGATTTATTCTCTAGTTTTGGACTGGGAAAGGCACTTTGCAATGGGATTTTTTTTTCTTACTTACTCCTACTTTTTTTTTACCCACGATGGGGATTCGAACCCTAGTCTTTTCCGTGCGAACCCAGAACGTTGCCGCTACGCTACGGCAGCTCTTGATGTTACGTTCTACAGTTCCACTTAAATATGGCAATGAAACTTTAATTGCAAATATCTTAAAAACCATTGAGTGTTTGCCCCTATAATGGGGTATATTCATCAATGTTGAGCATACATTTCAATGTTGCCATTGCAATGTTCCCGCGGCAATATTACCACTGCAATGTTGCAGCAATATTGCGGCAATGTTGCGGCAATGTTGCTGCAATATTCCAGTCTGTCTGGGTAATTATGGTGAAAATCACGGTACACGGTCCACTTAAACATTGAATAACTAAAAAGTACCGAAAAGTACCTGGCTGAAACTTCGCAGGTATATTCCTTAGACTATGTAGAAGTAATTAACGCAAAGATTTTGTGCCCATATCTGTGCAATTCTTTGTTATAGCTGTTGAATGTTTGCTGGACAGTCCGCCTATCGAAAGAGGCTTTTGTAGGATCTTGTTCATTAAATATCTTTTCAATATAAAGTCCAATAAGAAAATGTCTTATACAAAAGTTTCTTTATTTTTCCTGTACAATGAAGGTCTATAAAAAAATCTACCGATTTTTGTATAAAACATTAAGTTGATCTTTAAATAACATTGAAGAAATATAAAAAAAAAATTAGTATAACACCAATATTCTTTCCACGATGTTATGAAATTTTTGTATAAAACATTTTTCTCTGAAATGAACGGTTGTCGAGTTATTATTTTTTTCCACCTAGATGGTCGATTCGTTCCACTGTGCAATGTTGCGGCAATATTGCGGCAATGTTGCGGCAATGTTGCGGCAATGTTGCAGCAATGTTGCGGCAATGTTGCGCTGCAATATTGCCACTGCAATGTTGCAGCAATGTTGCGGCAATGTTCCGCCGCAATATTGCCACTGCAATGTTGCAGCAACATTGCTGCAATGTTGCCAATATTGTGCAAGATTCGCAATATTGCTGCAATATTGCTGCAATATTCCAGTCTGTCTGGGTATATTAGTAACTCAGTAAGTAGGTAAGTAAGTAAGTAGGTAAGTAAATAATTTAGTTTAATATATTAATTAGTTAGTATTTAGTTAGTTAGTTAATTAATTAAAAGAGGCAGGTAAGTTATTGTTGTTGTTGGTAAATCAATAAGAAAGTAAGGTAGATTAGTAGAGTTGTTGAGTAAATGAATAGGTCGATAAATCAGTAGAACTAGGATAGAATAGGTAAGTAAGTAGTGAAGTTAAGTTAGCGCCGGACTAGAAGCAATCTTAATGAATTATACCTCAAAAAATTGCTCGCAATTTGCTCATCAAGAATGTAAAATTGCTCACTCTGCGCCAGTTATTAAAAAAACAGTTATTAAACAATTTCGTAACAAACACTCATTTGACGATTTCTAAGTTATCCGAGTACGAACGGGATACTTTCTGGGCTCAAAAGATTGCGATTAATTTGCTCATCACTGCCCCACCTTTTTATTCGCGTTTTATGAATCAAAATTTCGAAATTCGGAACTGTTATTTCCGATTTGGATTGAGGACCGCTCTTACTGGGTGTTAGTTCCATGTTTCAAAACTAGCGGCGCTACTGTCGTTTCCCCAGGCCTTAAAACATCGAAAATTTAATTATTATTTTTAACTCAAAAAACGTTAATAAAACTCAAATAACAAGGTGGGGCAGTGATGAGCAAATTAATTGCAATCTTTTGAGCACATAAAGGATCCCGTTCGTACTCGGATAACTTAGAAATCGTCAAATTAGTGTTTGTTACGAAAATGTTTAATAACTTTTTGTTAATAATTGGCGCAGAGTGAGCAATTTTACATTCTTGATGAGCAAATTGCGAGCAATTTTTTGAGATATAATTCATTAAGATTGATTCTAGTCCGGCGCTAACTTAACCCATCTTAAGTAAGTAGGTAATATTAATATCAGAGAAGGTCGGTAAGTCAACGGGTCGATAAGTAGGTGTGTTAATATTTGTAGGTAAAGAAGAAGTAGATAGAGAAGAAGTGGATAAGTGAGTAGGTAGATAGGTAATTAGCTGCTGCTGTTCCTGTTTCTATCGGTAGGGCAGTTTTCTGCCATTTGATTCCTAACTTTTATCTAAACTAATATTATCTATTCTATTCTGGTTACCCTTCCCACCCTTACCTTCGTCCCTCCTCCCCCCTTTTCCCGCAAATTCCGTTACCACCTAGCTTATTTAATATCATCATACTTACATGTTCACATGTAGGTATGATAATCTTATATATATTAAAATAACTGTCTAGGCTGCCCACCGCTGTTGTCATCCAAGTACAATCCTGCCGCGTGACTCTAATTCTGGCAAACGTTTCGAGTTCGACTCTCTTATCCTATAGAATAGATCAGTCTAGCTGGATTCTAGGAACTGGTACCCCCCACCCTTTCCTAATCAAGGTCCCTGATGGAGAGCCCCTTTCAACTTCATCGAAGTCTCCTTACAGGTGTGACATCGATTCCATAGTGGGTTGAACCAGCCGGCTGGGTCTCTCCCGCGATTAAGTCGGAAACCCCCCACCCGACGAGGTCTGGCGAAAGGCTGAGCTGGTCTGAATTAAATTTGCTAAGCTATTCGCGTACCCGGCTTTTTAAAATCGGTCTCTAGGGTGACTCTAAGTTGGGAAGCATTCGGATCTTCGCTGTTAGTTTGGCGAGCAGGTCGCTCAGGGTGGTCCCCCCGAGAGGCTTCCTGAGACGGTTTGCTCGCAGGGAGAGAGGTTCTCGTTCTCGAGGACCGATGCAGATGATCGGATCTCTATGCATTTACATCGTGCCTGAGTCCCGATCATTCTGCATCCGTTGAATTCCCCGATTCCAAGATCTCTCTCCCGTTCACTTGCACCGCAAGTGTATATACTTCCTGTCTCTTCTTCTTCTTCGCCTACTGAGTTACGTCCATCCACAGACCCATGCGCCGATAGGCGGTAGGATTCCAACCTTCGTCGGTCTCCCACCGCCGTTCACCGTGCTGGATTCGTGATTCGAGGTTGTCTGCTGGCCTCGTAGGAAGATCGGATCAGAGCGAGAGGGAGTGGAGGGGAGCATACATCGCTGCTTTCCTCAAGCCATGTCGGAGTTTCCCTGGTTCCGACACGAAACCGTGAACCAGCTACTTCTCTTCCTCTTTCGATGGCTCCCCTGGTACCCTGCTCGTCGTCTCCGCTCCCTTGCGTCGTTGCTCCCCTGTGTAGGAGAAGCTTCCTCACCTTCCTGTGTCGTCACAGGCAGGATCGGAGATTCTTTTTATCGTTCTCTTTTTCCTCTCATTACAAGAGGAGAGAGGATTCTTTTCAGAATAAGTTCGCTTTATCTCTTACTCCCTGTCTCGGATCAACGTGCTAGCCAGTCGAGCTGGTTTGGCCGAATCCTCGAGCGATCAGAGAGGTCAGAGATATTGCGGATAACCTCAGACCTAGTGTTTCGGGTAAGCCCAGATCTAGTCAAAGTTACTTCGGGGTAGCTTAGACCTAGTATTTCGGGCAACCTAGACCTAGGTCTTCGGTCGTTCGATAGTTCGCTAATCGTCCCTTTTACCCCTGTCTCGGATCAACGTGCTAGCCAGACTCCTGGTTTGTCCGAATCCTCGAGCGACAGGGGATTCGAGGGACTTTTGCGGGTTCTTTGTTGGTTCGCCTAGAGCGTGTTCTCCATGGGTTCGTGAGCTTCTCCCCAGCTGGTTCGGCTCGTTCGAGGAGTTGAAATCTTGGATTCCAACTTGTAGTTCGGGATTCTCGGTCCATCCCGAGTCGAGGGGTGAGTCGGAAGAGAAGGGAGTAGAGGGGAGCAGTCATCGCTGCTTACCAAAAGCCATATCGGAATTTCGCCGGTTCAGACGCGAAGCCTTAAACCGGTTACTCTTCTTCCTCGTTCGATGGCTCCTCCTCGTACCCTGTCCCTCGCCCACTCCGCTCGAAGTGACAAAGATGCTGCTTGCTGCTGTCTTTTTCTCTCCCTGCGTATCGCCTGATGCATGTTCGTAGAGATTGCTTGTGGAACGGGGAACGGGGGGATTCCATCCTTCCTTGGTCTCCTACAGCCGTTCCCCGTCCGACGCGTAGAGATCCGGTCCCTGCGAGTCGTTCGTATGACGGCAAAGTAAGTCCGCCTGTTGGATTCTCTCGTGTTGTTGCGCTGAGGTGGACGGGGGGATTCCATCCTTCCTGGGTCTCCTACAGCCGTCCACCTTCCGCGATCCTGGATTCAGGGGTGTTTTGATCGACCCTAGGTGGAGGGTGAATTCGTAGGAGGGAGTAGAGGGAAGCAGTCATCGCTGCTCACCACGAGCCATGTCAGAATTTCCCCGGTTCAGACGCGAAGCCTTAAACCGACTACTCTTCCTCCTTCGTCGATGGCTTCGCCTCGTACCCTGCCCAACGATCTCCCTCCTGTGACGAGGATGATGACCTCGTTGATCGGGATCCTGGATCGATCCGGGTGAGGGGCGAATCAGCGAGAGGGAGTAGAGGGAAGCAGTCATCGCTGCTTACCTAAAGCCATATCGGAATTTCGCCGGTTCAGACGCGAAGCCTTAAACCGGTTACTCTTCTTCCTCGTTCGATGGCTTCTCCTCGTACCCTGCTCACCGTTCGTTCCCTCACGGTGATGGCGATGCTTGTCTGCTGTAATCTCTTCCCTTCCCTGCGTGCTGCAGGCAGGATCGGAGATGCCTCTGGTTCTGTCTTTCCCTACGGATGAAAGAGTCTGATTTATCCGTGTCTCACCTGAGGCGTGTCCATTGATATTGCTTATGGAGCGGGGAACGGGGGGATTCCATCCTTCCTTGGTCTCCTACTGCCGTTCCCCGTCCAACGCGTGGAGATCTGGTCTCTGCTGGTCGTTCGTGGAGCGGAGAAATTTTATCCACCTTGCTCTCCTACTGCCGTCCATCTCTCGCAGTCTTGAGTTCAGGGTTGTTTCCAGTCGACCCTGCGTGGAGGGCGGATTCGTGAGAGGGAGTAGAGGGAAGCAGTCATCGCTGCTCACCATGAGCCATGTCAGAATTTCCCCGGTTCAGACGCGAAGCCTTAAACCGACTACTCTTCCTCCTACGTCGATGGCTTCGCCTCGTACCCTGCCCTACGATCTCCCTCCTGTGGCGAGGATAATGACCTCGCTGAACGGAATCCTCGATCGATCCCGAATGAAGGACGAACCAGTGAGAGGGAGTAGAGGGAAGCAGTCATCGCTGCTTACCAAAAGCCATATCAGAATTTCACCGATTCAGACGCGAAGCCTTAAACCGGCTACTCTTCCTCCTCGTTCGGTGGCCTCTCCTCGTACCCTGTTCACCGCTCGCTCCCTCATGATGATGAAATTATCGTCCGCTGTGTTCACCTTCCCTCGCTGCGTACTGCAGGCAAGGTCGGAGGTACCTAGAGTTCTGTTTCCCTTACGGGAGAAAAGTCTTTTCTATGTAAGGTTCGCCTGAGGCGTGTCTTCGAGGAGTCTCCTACCGTCGTCCACTCCTCGTGTTCTTTCGTTCGTCTTCTTTGGTCGACCTCGGTTGAGGGGCGGGTTCATGGAAGGGAGTAGAGGGAGGCAGGCATCGCTGCTTACCACAAGCCGTGTCAGAATTTCCTCGGTACAGACGCGAAGCCTTAAACCGACTACTCTTCCTCCTTCATCGATGGCCTCTCCTCGTACCCTGTCCACCGCCCGTACCCTCGGGATGACGTCGAGTTCTTTGCCCGCTGCTACTCCCTCACCCTCCTGCGTGTTGCAGAATGGATCGGAGGTTCTATTGATTCGCTTTTATCCTCGTTCGAGGAAAAAGTCAGTCCGATGGGTCGTTCAGTCTCCTGAAAGGGGTCGATCGAGAAAAGAGAGAGAGAGAAGGAGGCGATGTCGCCGCTGCCTTCAGCCAAATGGGATGGATTTCACCGGTCTTGATTCCGAATCATGAGCCGGCTACTTCCATCGCGTAAGTCGACAGCCCCTGTATCCCGATTCTCATCTCATTCCCGTTCCCCCCCTTCAGGGCTGTGTTTCGATTGTTCGCTGTCTTTCCCATCACCTCCGCCTCGGATCGACGTGTTCGTCAGATCCCTGATTCACACGGATCCTCGAGCGGCCGGGGAGATCGGAAATACTTGCGGAGTCTGCAACGTTCGCCTGAGTCGTTTGTCGATAGATCGTGGACTTGTTCCCCACAGTCCTGTACACGTTCTCGTCTTCCTTCATTCGATCTTCCTCCATGGATTCACTTCGTCCAGGAGTTTGATTATTTTCTCCGGTGGTACGTCTTTGATCTCCTCCTCCGTGAGAAATTCCTTTCCTAGGATTCTCTTTCTCTTATGCATCATAGCCGGGCAGTGGCATAAGATGTGTTTTCCCGTCTCCGGGGTCTCTTCGCAGGAACCACAGTTCTCGTTCACTTCTTTTCCTATCCTCTTTAGATGATTCCCTAGTGCTGCATGATTAGACATGATTCCTATAATCTTGGAGAGATCTTTTCTCTCCATGTCCTTTATCATCTTCCTTTGTTTGTAAGGAACTTCGTCTCCTAAAAGTTCCTTCGCGTGTGTGCATCCGTTGGTATCTATCCATTTTCTTTTCCTCTCCATCATTCTCCAGTCTTTTATTATTTGTTTCGCCGTTGTCTCTGAGACCGGTAACATTGGTTCCGGTCCGATCGGTGGTTCGTCCGATCCCTTGTTCGCTAGTCTGTCCGCTAGCTCGTTTCCTTGTATCCCTTTGTGACCTGGTACCCATATCAGTGTGATCTTGTTTCCCAACGTCGCAAGTTCGTTGAGCGCTTTCCTGCAGTCTATCACCGTTCTTGACAGTGATGCTCCGTTGTTCAGTGCATGGAACAGTTCCTTTATTCAATCATACATATATACATGATGCTAGGATAGCATAAACATACAATTATATAACTCCTGTATGGTCGCACATTAGCGACTTCTCGCAGGAGAACGGAAATTATACAATACAAGAAAGAATCAATTTGCGCTGTATGATAAAGTTAAACGATTAGTATTACGCCCCAAAAGATTTGATATGATCATCAAAAAAGGCATCTTCGTTACAGAGAGGTACCAGGACTGACAAAACAATTAACAATTATAAAAAAGGGGGGGGGGGAGAAGATATTGGCACGGCCAATATACTAAGTAAAACAAAATGAACAATAATGAGATCTTGACCAAAATAAATAAGAAAAATTGCACGGATTAGTGGTCAAGAATTAGACGATGGAAGAATTAAATAAGTAAAGAAATCCATGATAAAGAAAAATTACCGTGCTTGCGAATACAAGTGGCATGAAATTATACTGAATAACGTTCCATACGAATCAAGAGGATAGTAAAGGATGTTGTTGACATCAACGATATTCTTAAAGTAACTTAAAGTAGATATACTAATCTAACTATGTTATGGACTAAAGAGTATATACAGAGTTTAAACTAGGATAATGGAAGTGCTCGGTTCAGAGTACGACGATCGGTCAAGATTTAAGCCATGGTAATTTATCGAGATAATTGTAATGCTTTTGGACAGTATCCCGTGGAGGAAGAGATACAGAATGTTGCAGTTGTGATAGATCGGCAGAAACTACCAAAGGATCGTATCGAAGAGCAAGCGAGGCCCTTTTTCTATGCGTATGGTATATGATGGGAATTTTGGAGCGAAAATCCTGAATGTATCCTTCTCTGTCGAGATAGGGAAAGGCAGCAGTAGAGAGAAACCCATTTTCGCGAGCCTTCCTAGCCTCCTCGTCCGACATTGTATGTAACGAGGTGATGAGAGGATTGTCAGAGTTTGAGTGCAAAGATTTAAGGATAAACATTCTGGTGATTTTAAGTGCAAAAATATCAAACCGCGAACAGTCAACCCTGCTATAAATTGTTTGATTGTGGAAGTGTCGCTTGGTACCATCCGACATACGTCTGGGCATGAGAAGACCCGTGATCGCCCGGAATATTTTCCTCTCGAAGGTGCGAATGCGCTCCATCACATAAGGCGAAATTGAGAACCAGATTGGGATCGCATAAGATAGTACTGACCTGACATAAAGCTTGTAAAGGAGTAGTTTGACATTCTCACCAAGGTGTTTTGAGTAGAAGAGGCGAGCCAATTTAGATGCGATACCTTTTGCTTTCCCGAGACAGTAGTTGGCGTGTTCATTGTAGTTTAAGTGTTCGTTGAGAATTACACCCAAATATTTGACCTTTTTCAGCCGAGGGATTAAAAGGTCAAATCTGTCCGTCGCGTGAATCGAAAAATTTTTTGAGAGCCTGTATTGTTTTTTGCTAATTTGGGACGTGAGCCTAATGAATAGAATAGTCTCGCATTTGAGCATATTTACTCTCACCTTCTTCATGTTACACGCCGAGACAACAAAATCGAAAGCCCTCTGCAAGTGGGACTGAATGTCGAGAGGATCAACGCCGGATTTATAGATGATTAAATCATCAGCAAAGGCCAAAGCTTTGCAAGTATCGATACTTTTGTTAAAATTGTTTAAAATATCAGAGAAGTATAAGTTGAATAGTAGAGGAGAATTTACGGCGCCCTGCTGCAGACCATTTAAAATATTGAAAGTACGAACGGAAAAAGTATTATTGTGAAAAGTTTTAAAAGCGCGGCCAGTGATCATGTTCTCAGTTAGAAGCAACAACTCGGGGGGGAAATTCATTTTGTGTAATTTAACTATCAATCCCGTAGTCCAAACAGTATCAAATGCTTTCTCGAGGTCAATTAAACAAGCCCCAGTCACAGCTGAGCTGTTGAGCGAGTCGGCAATGTCGCGAGTCAATTTGGCAATAGCATGAACCGTAGAGTGCGAGTGTTTGAAACCAAATTGATAATCAGAAATTAATTTATTGGACCGCACAAAATGATTCAAACGTATGTTAATCATGATCTCGAACAATTTGCCCAGGTTTGGCAGCAGACTGATCGGCCGGTAATTATTTAAGTCGCAAAGGTTTTTCCCTTTTTTGTGCAATGGGATGAGCTTGGCCGTTTTCCAACGAATGGGAAAGTAAGACAGACGTAAACATGCGTTAAAAATTAGCGTGAGATATTCAATAACGGAGCCTGGCAGGCGTTTGATGGCGACGTTTGGTATGCCGTCGAACGAGGTGGATCTTTTGTTTTTAAGATATTTGATGGCTCGTAAGATCATTGTGGGAGTTATTAGATAGTTTGTGTGAATTGAAGGCCAGATCTGTTCGTGTAGCGAAGCGAATTGCCAATTGATATTTTCACGCGAATCCCGTATTCGATCGTAAGTCTGCTTTACCTCGTGCTCGTGATTCCTCTCTTCCTCGGTTGTAGGAGTCAGATTTTTTGTATGTACTCTTGCAAAGTGCACCCCAAGTAAGGTCAAACGATCGTCAGTGCTTGACACTACATAGTTATTATCTATTTTCTGGAGTGTCGATGTATCTATTCCGGATTCAGACCAAAGAAAATCGTCGTTTATCGCGCCTCTTAGTGGCGGAATTGAGTCAATGTTTTTTGGATTTATAATTCTGTTTATAAAAGGGTGTAGCTTAATGGAATCACGAGTATCTAGTTTGGACAGTCTGTCGTTCCAGAATTTATTTGCAACTGCAGAGTAGAGTTTTTTGAGTCTGTAATTGGTACGCTGAATTATTGATTTATAAAATTTGATCATGTTAGACTGTATTGGAGTTAAATTGTCGCGAAGGCGCAATAAACGAAATAATCTGGTGATAAGTTTGGATTTAAATTTTTTGAGCTTATTAATGCGTCGGTCGTCATATTCTCTCGGGCAGTTCAGAGCCTCCACGGTAGGTGTACAGCTCGTCAGAATTACGGATATATTTTCCTCGAGGGCCTCTATTGAAGCATTAATCATTTCGATCGACGCATTAAGTAACGATGGGAGATTTAGGCTGTTGATATAATTATGGAGTTTGAGTTTGTACTCTTTCCATTTGGTCAAACGATAATTTAGTCTCAGTACTCTGGGGGCTCGTTCTACGTATGTATTCCAACCGAGGAGAGAGAGATTAATCGTTATGGCCCAATGATCGCTATCATAGGGCAGCAGACCCAGCCTTTGCGTTCCATCGTTAATACGATCGATCAGCCTGCTGTCCACCAAAGCAATGTCCAAGTTCGAGTTAGCCGGATGATAAGTCGGTATTTCCGAATATAGAAGGGAAGCGCGGAAGATAGCACCCTGTAACTGTAGCCAGTCAAAAAGAGCTAACCCCTTGCTGTTGTTGACTGTATTACGCCATGATGTGTGTTTGGCGTTAAGATCGCCCGCGATCACAAAGTGATTCGAGTCATTTGCAACTCGCAACTGAGTACATAGATCATCGAGGTCACGAAGGAATACGATTTTATCATTGAAAGGGCTATACACCGCCGCGATCACGAGGCTTCTACCAGCCGAAAGATCCAAGCGGATCGCAATGGCTTCTAAAGATTTTTCGTGAGAAGTGGAGAGTTCTATACGAGTGAATTTGTATTTTCTATTAATAACCATAGCGACACCGCCGCCGAAACGGTTGTTTGCTCTGTCTTTGCGTATTATTACAAATTGTGGTGGAACCTCCAAATTATGTCTCGAATTTAGCTTCGTTTCAATGAGACCACATACGTCGGGTCGATGAGAATTTAAAAATTGCTGCAAATATGCACGTTTGTGAAGATTTATAACAGAGTTGACGTTGACAGTAATGATTCGGAGATTGACCAACGGGATACTGTTTTGATCGGTAGTGGCCATTATTGCGGGAAATCATTTCGAATGCCTCTCGTGGTACGTCCATGGTAATCAACAGATTGAGCATGATTATCATCTATAAATGATTGAAGGAGGAAATTAATTTTTTCGGTATTTTCGCCGATGCGTTGAAAAATAATTGGTAATTGATCGGCTATACTTTTGATGGCCGAAAATATGTTTTTTAAATCGACCTGTTGCTCGTTGGACGTAGCATCGAGAGGGACTGATCCTCTGTTCAACGTATTCGATGAATATGCATGCGCGGCCTTACCTACTAGGCCCCCCACTCCACTCGCAACACTACTGTATAGCGTCATCGGATTGACGACGGGAGATGGAAGTCTTCTGGATGCGGCTGGCTGGGGAGCTCTGTTGCTCGTAGGGGCGGCAACGACTCTTCTCTCCTTGAATTTCGGGCAGCCTCGATATGACGCGGGGTGGCCGAACTTCTCACAGTTGACGCAGTAAATTGCGTCGTGTTTGGTTGCTTCTGTGACCGAGCACTTCCCACGCTCGTGAGATAAATTACATTTAACACATCTAAAATCTAGATGACAGTTAGCGGATGCATGGCCTATACGTTGACAGTTAAAACATTGTAAAAGATCCTGCCTATGCAATTTCTCCCATCTGACGCGTTGATAATTTAAAACATTGATTGATTGAACAAATTTGATATCTGTATTGGCGTCAAATTGCACTACGAACATAGGCAGGGGCAAGCCGGATTGTTTCGATTTCGCGGTTACAAAATTGGAAATACGAGTGGCTTTAGCTTTAGGTGCGGTGATGGAATTGATTTCCGACAACAGCTCATTCTTGTCGGTGTTTGGGTCGATACCCTTGAGAAGCATCGTCACTGGTTTTTCGTTCTTCGGCGTATAAGTGAAGAACTTGAGCTGGTTTTTCATCATAATGTCTTTGATCTTTGAATAAGCTTCGAGAGAATTCGGGTATATGACGTGGCTTTTCGAGCCACTTCTTTTTATGGTGAAGGATACCTTTTGAAGGGCATTCTTAGTTATATTTATTATTAATTGTGGTGAAGCCACATGCACTATCAACGGTGGTGGTTTGTTAGACTTATCTTGTCTAATAGTTTGCTGTGGTGGGGTCGGCTGCCTGAAGGTGGGAGGCTGGTCCCTTGACACCTCCGGTAGAGCGTTGGGCTCGGCAAAGGCCTGGAAACGGTTGGCGGTGGGAGGTTTGTCCAGTGTCGGCATCGGAGAAGGCGCGTGTCGTCCTGCGGGTCTACGGGATCCAATGGTGATCCATTCCGATGTTGGCGATTCAATGGTCCGAGCAGATGTAGAGGGTCCAGCGAGCGATTGGATTTGCTCTTTGAGCAATTTTATTTCGTTTAAAAGTCTTTTATTTTCGCGTATTAGAGTATCTTTGTTACAAGATGCTTCAGCGCCTTGTTTGGATGATGTTGTTGACATCGCATCGCTGGATTGTTGATCGAGCGATTTCAATCCCATGTCACTGTCCATGGAGTTAGCTGGAGCCTTTTTAGCGTCGGCAGATTGCCGTGCGGCTGCGCGTGAAGCGGAAATTTTGCGCGATTTTTTCATTTGAATGTCCTCGGATGAAGACGGATTAGATGATTTATGTCTTTTTAGAGACAGAGATAGCGATCCCTGGCTAGCAGTCTCAAGGGATGCAAAATTTTCGTCCGTATTATAGGCATCGGCCGCCACCGATGCGGAAGAGTTGCCAGCGTCTATGTGTGCAATATGATGTTCCATAAAAATGGACGGTCAAAAATGAAAAAAAATGAAGAACTGTATTGGGACTTGCGAAAGCAAGCCCCAATAATAGTAACGAAAATTAGCCGATCACTTGGAGTATAACAAGATACACTTTCACAGTACGAATGACTCTCTGTATGGGCACTTAGGAATTTTGTTTACGTCGCGTACGAGCACTGAGAAGATGTTGTCGCTACGAGCTCTCGTCGCGTACTGGGCCGTTGTTCAGTGCCAGCAGTGCCGCTTGACTGTCCGAGCATATCGTGATATTCTCACTTCTTATCCTTTCCGACATCATATGTTCGACGCAGTCTCTTATGGCCGTAACTTCCGCTTGGAATACCGTTGGTAATTTTCCGAGTCTCAGGATTCCTGCCTCGTTTAGGTTTCCTTCCCTGATCCAGGCTGCTCCTGTGAGATCGTCTTTCCTCGAGCCGTCCGTATAGTAGACTCTGCTATTCGAGTCGTATGGCTTCTTTCCTTCGTCCCAATCTTTCCTTGGTCCTATAGAGACCGTGTACTTTCTTTCAAAATCGTACTCCATGACTGTTTTGTCAGCTGGCGTATGGAATATGTCCATTATCTCTTTCGGGGCTTCCTTGTAAATTATATCGATGTGTCGATTCATTCCTCTCCTGGTCTTTTTCTCACCGCTCCAGAGGTTCCAGTAGTTGAGTCTGTAGGCTGTTCTCAGCGCCAATTCTTTGATTTTTACGTCCAGAGGGGTGACGTCGCACATCACTTCCAACGCTCTCGTCGGAGTAGTTTTGAACGCGCCGGTGATTCTTCTCAACGCCATTCCTTGAACGCTGTCCAACCTCGTTCTGACGGTAGTCAGTGTCGTTGCTCTCCACCAGATTAGAGCTCCAAAAGTAATCCTAGGCACTATGATTGCCTCGTAGATCCATTTGCTTCTTACAGGGTCCAAACCCCATTTCGCTCCTACCATCCTGTACATCACGTTCAAGTTCTTCTTTGCTCTCTCGAGCTGTAATCTTATGTGTGTTGACCATATCAATCTATCCGTGATATGTACCCCTAGGTATTTAACCTTTCTCACAAAAGTTAAGGGTTCTTCCTTATAGAATAAGTCCTCTATAACTGGTCTTCGTTCATTGGAAACGTAGCTCCTGGAGAACATCATCATCTCCATTTTGGTCGGATTTACCGATAGTCCTGTTGCTTCGCACCATACTTCTAGTACCTGCAGAGCCGTCCTAGCCTTGTCTTTGGCTTCTTCCAAGGTTTTTCCTTTCGCCAGAAAATTCACATCATCCGCGTACGCCGCTGCTTCGACTCCACATTCCTGCAGTGCTCCTATCAATCCATCGACTGCGATGCACCATAGCAGTGGTGACAATATACCTCCTTGTGGACAGCCTCTGTTTACCGCCGCTTTCAGTTCCGTGGTGCCCTTCTTAACCTGAAGAGTTCTGTTGCTCAGCATCTTCACTATCCATACTCTGATCTCGTCCTCTACCTCAAAGTCCCTCAGCGATTGCTCGATCAATTCCGTCGAGGTCATGTTGAAAGCTCCTTCGATATCAGCAAATCCTCCTATTGCTACGCCTTTTTCATTAAATGTATCCTCCACACTGCCCACTAGATCGTGCAGCGCCGTTTCTACGGATCTTCCTGCTCTGAAAGCGTGTTGTTTTAGATTCAATGGTTTCCTTTTGAAAGTGACTTCCTTCAAGTATCTATCCACTAATCTTTCCGCTGTCTTCAGTAAGAACGGTGTTAGGCTGATTGGTCTATACGCCTTCGGCGTCGTATAATCCGGCTTCCCTGGCTTGGGTAAGAAGAC
Source organism: Cerceris rybyensis (assembly GCA_910591515.1). NCBI lineage: Eukaryota > Metazoa > Arthropoda > Insecta > Hymenoptera > Crabronidae > Cerceris > Cerceris rybyensis. The sequence continues at coordinate 30,026,843 of OU342790.1, forward strand.
AACTCTCGTTTCTCCCCATTTCGATGGATAGCACCCCGTAGCGATGGATGCTCTTATGATTTTTACCACGAAATCTTCTATCCATGGTAGAGCCTTTTTCAACAGTTGTGGGTAGATTCCGTCTGTACCCGGTGCCTTGTACAGGGTGTAAAAAAATTAATGGTCATGGCTTTAAGGGGTTGTTCTACACCTCTGGATCGATGGAGATTTGCGAAAAAAACCGGCCGCAAAATTCGGGAAAGGGTAGCAAATTTTTTTTATTGGCCCATCGTATTCGTCTTGTTACGTAGGTAAAATGTCTGAGAGGAACCATGGGTCAGAAACGAACCGTTCTCTCACAAATTAACTTTTAATTCGGCCTTCCGATAAAAATTTCGCCCATATGGCAGCCTTCGAGTCACCGACCTTTCGAAAGGAAACACATGAAATACCCCTGCTAGCTCCAATAGTTGAAGCAGAGGCAACATAAACGAAGATAGAAAATGACTAGAAAAATGTCATTGACCTGCGTTCGGTGTTGGGTTCGCTCAAGGGCCCACCCGGGGAGAAGAGCATAAACACATGCACTTCTCTTCTGGTACGGTGACACAGTGCCCCATTTTCTAACTTCGTTTACGTCGCCTCTGCTTTAACTAATGGTGAAATTTTTATCGGAAGGCCCAATTAAAAGTTAATTTGCGAGAGAACGGTTCGTTTCTGACCCATGGTTCCTCTCAGACATTTTGCCTACGTAACCAGACGAATACGATGAGCCAATAAAAAAAATTTGCTACCCTTTCCCGAATTTTGCGGCCGGTTTTTTTCGCAAATCTCCATCGATCCAGAGGTGTAGAACAACCCCTTAAAGCCATGACCATTAATTTTTTTACACCCTGTACGGGTCGAAGGACATTATTGCCCATCTGACTCTTTGTCGGCTCACCATCTTGTTCGCCAGTTCCCAATTCGGTCTCGTTCTTTCCATATTCACTTGTGTATTTCCTTGATTGTCTTGTAATCTGCAACATCCGGGAAAGTGTTCCTTGAGTAACATTTCCAAGATTTCTTCGTCATTGTCCGTAAATTCACCCGTCTTTTTCTTCAGGGCTCCTATTCCTTTCTGTCCATCTTCGGATAACATTTTATTCAGTCTCGCCGTCTCCGGTAGTTTCTTTACACTTTCGCAATACTTTCTCCACGAGGTTCTCTTACTTTCGAAGATCATTCTCCTTAGATTCCTATTGGCCTTGTTTACTTTATCCCAAATCTCTCTTCCGCCTCGTCTTCTCGCAAGTTTCTTCAAGTGGGAGATTCTGTTGCTCTCCTTCTCCAATTTCCTATTCCACCAGGGCAATCTTATCGTGTTCTTGCTCTCCTTTTCTTCCGTAGCTTCTTCCCATGCCTCGTTCAATAGACGATTCAGCGCTTCGATCGCTTCGTCGATCTCCTCTTGATTGCCATATCTCCTTGGCAGTGTGTCCCTGTTCATTTCTATCAGTGTTTTGAATCTCCTCCAGTCCGTCTTCCTCGGGTCTCTTTTCCATGTTCTTTCCGTTATATCTTCTTCGGTTATTTCCATCACGATGTATCTGTGATCAGATTTTGAATCTTCTTGACTTACTCGCCAGTTCTTCAACATGCCTAACGTTCCTGAGGATCCTACTGTGACGTCCAGTACCTCTTCTCTTTGTACGTTGCAGAAGGTTGGCTCGCTTCCTCTGTTCAGGCAAGTTAGTCCCAGATCTTGCATCTCTTCCATTAGCATTTTTCCTCTTGCATTCGTTTCGGTGCTTCCCCACACGATGTTCTTCGCATTGGCATCCATTCCTATTAGAATCTCCTTCCCCTTGTCGGTGCTCCATTCGCATACCTCTTTTCCCTTCTTGCCAAGTACGGTGTCTTTCCCGTCCCATTTCGAATATATCGATGCCACTATCAGTCTCTTGTTCTCTCCAGACTCGCTTGATTTCCAGGATATCTCGGCCACTGTAGTGTGGTTATCGTTGAATTGCGGTAAAAGCGTCACATTTATTCCTCTTCTCGTTACGATACAAGTTCTTGAGTCCTTGTTTACCGCCGTACACCAGATACTTCCTGCGGCGTTCATGCCTCTTATCCCTCCGTACGCTATGTACGGTTCTTGAACTAGTGCGATATCGATGTCGCTTTTCTTCATGAATGTTGTTAGCATCGCCGCTGCGACCGGTGCATGATGGAGATTTATTTGCACAATCTTCATTTTTCTGATTAGTTTAACGTCGCGCTGTGCTAGAGATCTGTGTAAAATAAATCTTATTGGATTAAGATATTGATTGCACCGTTCGTATGATATGTACCTTTTTATGCTGCTGCACCCTGAAAATAATGGGGCGGTGCAATCAAGTTATTAAATTATGCTGTCTATTTCATCCATGTTATATATAGAATAAGGTATATTCAATATATCATCGTCTGTCATCAAGGTTAATATGTATATTAAATTTTATATTTAAAATTTTACTTGAAACTGAGTTTGTTATATATTATTTTATTTAGATTGTACTTTGAGTAGTAATTATTGATTCGTTAGTTATTCTATCTATTTAGTCAATGTAATGTTTCCTTTTCTAATATTAAACAAGTAAAATATGAATAAAGAATCTATTTATAACAGGATCAGAGACATGTATTTATATAAAGGAATATCCCTTCAGAAGTATAAGCGATACATGCATGAGTGCATCCATTGGTCCCTGTAAGATACTTCCCATCTTACATCACATGGGATAAGTTTTTAATATTGTGATAATACAGATATCATCGTATATTGAATGTATGAGATATGTGATATAAAACAGGGATATATTTGATTAAGCGATACGCATTTTAATTATACATTTATAAAGCATAAAGCGTATAATGAGTGGTTATGTGAATCTATTGGTACTCACCATATTGTACAGATACATATTTATTAGTTCTGATAAACATGTTTATAAATCAAATTTCTCCTGTCATCAGCTATTATATATTCAGGGATTAAATAGAAATCAAGGTAATGGAACATTTTTAGATCTAATTTTAATTTTAATACAAGAGTATCTTAATATATTAAATAGTATGGATATAATAACTATATCAAAGAGAAATTTTGACTTTAGCATGACTGAATTATATTAGTTATTATAACATAATCTTGTAGGTATCCGTAACCAATGCACAATTCGGGAATGGTACATCTTATTATTTCTCTGATTATATATGTCCATTTGAATGAATATACAGAAAAATTGGCCATGAAAACAACCGTAAAACATATGTTATACAAGATTAAGTTATTTCGCCCGTAAAAAATATCCATTCGTGTGTATGATCACAAGATAGAAAACATATATTCGCATCTAATCTACAACATATATTCCATATATATTTGGCAAATTAAAATGTTATAAATTGAGGGATTATAGTATGATCCAAAGAATTTGTATGCAATAATTTAATTTAATTTAATTTAATTTAATTTAATATCTCCATTCTGAGTTTTAGTGTTAAGATTCATTAATCAGTCTATTTGATTGCAACTGTAAGTTTAAATAAACATCGATAAAACAAGGGAGAAAGTCCACACCGTTGATGTCATTTATGTGTTCAAATGTTTAAAATATTAACATAAAATATTAAAATAATGAGCATAAATTAGAGGTTTATTTATTAGGTCAATTATATTTATCAATATATTAATTCTATTATATAAATTTAACTTCAAAGGCTTCTATAAAGCGTATAAGTTAATTATTACTACTTTTATATATTTATTTGGTTTAATCAATGTTTGAAATAATTTTAGTAACTGAATGAAAGAATGAATCATACAACATATCCTATGATTAATGGACAATTATTAACATTATTGACATTGACTACTTATACATTGTAAAAGTAAATATTGAAGTAAATCGAGGACCTACCTTTACGTTCCTGTAAAAGTTATTACATATAAATGCAGTTATAATCAATATTTATTTGATTGAATTATCTCATCCTTATCTGTCTTTTACAGATCACATGATATATTATCCATTCAAATTTTCACTAGTTACTTGTATACATAATTTCTTAATTCAGATTTTATTAGGTAATAAATTAGTATTCTTGAATAAATTAATTTATAATCCAATAGTTATTTTAAATCTTTATCATTCATTATTAAGGAAGAAAAATTTCTTATAACGCATCAAAATGGTAATTTTAATATTGAATTTTAAAATAAAAATGGGATTTCAGTACAAGACTTTCGCCCCTGATTACACCATTACAGCTACATGTAAAGAAGAGACGGATAAACTTCTTTACAGTATTACCCAGTATGCAATAAACTTGATTCATATTTTTACTAACAATGTAGACGTACAAGATAAGGCATGTATAGCAATATAAGTTATATGAACCCATTTTGAATTGAAAAAATAAATATATATGCTTATGCAGAATATATAGTGCATATTAGCTATTTCGACATTCTAAATATTTATTTTAATTTATCATTGTTAGATTTGATTAAGTGAACCATATGAAAGAATGAGATAATTAAAATATCATAAAATCAATGAGTGAATATCGATATTATTATCGTCGATTAAATATCGATTGATATGAAGGAACATTAAATTAAGACCAGACCTAACTTAATATATCTGTAAACGTTATTATATATATATAGAAACATAGCAAAAATTATTATTTAGTTGAATTATCTCATCCTTGTCTATCTCCACAGGTCATATGTGTTATCCATCATAATTTTGTAATGAGATTACTGTTTATTTAATTTGATTATTAGAATTTTCGCTAATTGTTTGGATATACAATTTCTTAATTCAGATATTAATTGAACATCAAATTTGTATTTGTAGAAAAGTTAATCTATAGTCAAAGGTTATTATTTATCAATTATCATTTATTACTGAGGAATGAAATATTTGTGTAACACATCAAATAATGATTGTTTAAATTGAATTTATAATTATGAGTGAGAATTCCAGTATAAGACTTGCCTTGATTAAGTTACTATAACTATATGTAAAGAAAAGATGGATAGACACGAAATGTAATAAAATAGGTTCATATTCCTTCTACCAACAACATATACACATAGAATAAGATGCTTACAGTAGTGCAATCTATATGAGTTTACTCAAATTAGAAACACAAAGTTACTGTGTTTTATACAGAATATATATCATATATCAATGATCCCACACAAGACTCATGAGTTAAGTATTTTGATTTTTTCAAAATGAACCATTTAATATATCCCACAATCAATGGGTAAATATCAGCATCATTAATATTGATTACATACAGATTGATATAGAGAAACATTGAAATAAATCAAGGACCTACCTTAATACACCTGTAAATGTTATTACATATATACATATAAATATATCAAATATTATAACTCCATTGAGTATCTCATCTTCATTAGTTATTTCATTTCTCCTATGTTATTCATCATTATCTTGTTATAGGATTATTATTTATTTATAATTTTATTTCTGTTCATTTAAAGCGTAGTTTCTTAGTTTCAAATTTTTATTAAAACGTCAATTTTATATATGTGAGTAAGTTATTTATATTAAAAATTTTTTAATTTATCACTTATCATTCCTTGTTAAGAGAGAATAACTCAACTAATACAATAATTATAGTCAATTAAGTTAGTCTTAGAAGTACGAGCAAGGTTTTGATATAAGTCTTTTTCTTCGATTATAATATTACAACCATATGCAAAGAAGAGACGGGTAAACTTCTTTACAATAGTATATAATATATAACAATATCGGTTTTTATTCCTGATACTAAAAGAGTATATCCATAGAGTAAGATATATAGATAACATAAGTTATAGGAATTTGTTTATGCTAATATTACAGATTCTTATAAAAATTTAATGTAAACTAATGATTTACTTAATTTGTAATAAATATAACTATAGGGCGAGTAATATGCGAGTCTCCAAAATTTGTTTGTTTACTTTATATTAGAATGTATATATGAGAATACAGGAGGATTATGTGCGGGAATACACTAAATTCAATTTAAAGTTTTGATACGAATTTATGCATATGACTCATGTATATCACTCCCACATTTAATACCGATTCCTCCATGCCTTCATCCATTCCCTTTTTATATAGAGGATTGTTGGGATAAATGAAGAACTAAAGTTTAATTTTTATACTTCACAAGGGTGGATTTCATCGTTAATCTTTATATATATTATTTATATTGTGTATATAGAGTAAACCAGAGTAAATTTAGATGATCCTTGCGTGAAAGTGTAACTTGTGGATTATTTAGATAGAATGGAAGGATAGGAAAAGAAATGGCTACTGTTAGAAGGGAAATAGGCTGAAAAAAGGTCGCATGTTCGCTCAAATATCCAGTCCTAGAGTTAGCTCATTATCCATATTTGAAAATCCCTTATTAGTATCGATCATCAATCCATATGGATCAAGTCTCATGTCTAATCGAACTATTTTTAATCTTTGTAATTAGATATTTAATCTATAAAGACTCTTTTAGATACCACCAATTTCATTGATAGTATATGATTTCCTTTTTTACCCTTTGATTTTAATAGATTTCTTAATGATTTTTAAATTTTAAATTACAAATTTTAGGTTTTAATTTTAGATTTTTAAATTTTTAGATTCAAAACCCAGTTTTAAAATTTTAGTTTGTTTTAGTGTTTTAATGAATTAACTGTACATATATATTAATTGTGTTAATCGTGTTATGATGTATTTGTGTATAATAGTGTGTTATAAAATATGTATATGAGTGTTAATGTCAAAATAAAAGTGTATGTATAATTAGTTTTTAGTAGGGGCCTCAGATTTCTTATATTCGAGAAATATGATCTCGTTTGAGGGTTTGATTTCTTCATCGGCTCCCTAATGTATGATTGAATGAATTCTGAAACTATTGTGTATTTGGTACTGTTAACTATATGGACTGTGTATATGGCTATTGATGTGTATGGGTGTATTGATGTGTATATTAATTACTTGTATAGCGAAATCCTTAATTTGATTACTCCCCCCACCGTCAATGTGTTCCCTTTGCTTCTAATCTTTGATATAATTCTTGCTGGTATTTTATAATAAAAGCGTCTGCTCCTCCCATCCGCATGTCCCCTCCTTATCAGTTCCCATTCACTCGTGCACCAGCCTTCAATTTCCATCTCAATCAAACCCTTTAATACCTCGTTCTCCATTTTATGCGTCGAGCACCAAACTACAATCTCTTTCTTTTTCTCTATTTCTCCCTCCACCCCTATTCTAACCTTCTTCTCCCTTATCCATATCCCCTTTGAAATCACCTCCTTTATCATCTCTAGAGTGGTTCTATTTTTGCTGGTCAGTTTGATTGTACCGTTTTTAAAGTTTATCCTGTCTATTTTTACCGGTTTCTTTAACTCCAAGGAGTATTTCATGATTTCATAAACCACGTCGTCTACGTCATCTTTTTTGAATACGGAATCAGGATGATCTTCCATAGTTACTATAATTGTATTGGGATGTTCGTTAGAAACCCCTGGCTCCTGACCCAGTTGCATCAAACATAAATCATCCTCGCTGTCTAATATGTTCTGACTTTCAGCCATTTTGTTTTTATTATTTTTTTTTTTTTTTAATATATTTTAGAGGTGGTTGTAGTTGTCCACGAGTCTTTAGGCGAGCAGCAAAGGCGAATTAATAATCTTTTCCTGTTCCAGGTGTATTGGTCGCTTAAAGGACGATGAGTTCCAAAAACCTGACGCTATGTATTCCAAATTCCAAAGAGAACAGGCACAATTTCGTAGGAGAAGATTTAAGAAAATTTTCCGAAACACGAGTTCGATAGAGCACAGTGTCGCGATACGACTTGACCGTTACCATAACCACTGAGAGGCTGTAACTTCGTCTCGTAATACGTAATGCCGAATTGTTCAGCCGCGTCCCGACGCATAGTATTTACACTGCTTCCCAAGTCTACGTAACACCTTATTGTTCGACCGTTAATTAGGGCATCTTTGAAATACTTTGTGTGCGTGTTACCGCTCACAAGCATAATTTGTTTACTCTCCGTTCTGCGCTTGTAAACGTAATGGAACAGGATTTTCGTCCACCGGAAAATTTTCTTTCAATAACGTCTTCCACTGAGCCCACGTGCGTTCCTGCCGAGGTAGGCTGTCCCTCCACGTCCGCGCTACGCCACCCAGCTTGGATAGGGCATAATGTTTGATGGCCACATCATCCCACACGTAGAGATCACCGTATTCCTCGAGTTTATCTATCCATTGCAGCACGTTGAGATCGTCCTTAACCGGACCGAATTCCGGCAAGACTTTCGCGACATCGCGAAAATGGCGCTCTTCCGTCAACCGTCCGTTTCCGTCCGCCGTCGCCATCGACGTTGAGAATCGAATCAGCTACAACTGTTCCAAAATCCTCGATTGCACTTGCAGTATCCTCGCGGCCCACGCTAACTGCTTCCGTGCCGCAAACTCCTCCAGTTAACAGACAAAACGACTCTTTCTCGATCCTGAGCGTCTTGCTTGAGCTATATTCGCACAAGCGTACTGGATACACCGATATCCTTGGATTCACCGATATCCCTGGATACACCAATATCCCTGGATTCACCGATATATCCCACTTCTGAGTTAATTGTAGCACAGAAAAACAACTTCCAAAACTAAATAAATTTTATTAATTAATTATAATGTGTTTTGAGCCACAGATCGCTCTTTTCTGCGCTCGCGGAACGTTCTGCCTCGTGGAGCCGATTCTCGCTCGTTTCGTGCATTCCTCTCTCACACTTACCTTTCGCACCTCATTCGTCGAAACCAATCATACGATAATTTACGCATTCTAATTCGCTCATAATTCACACGTGATCACATTCGCACTTCTCTTGTACTGCTCTCTCTCTCTCTCTCTCTCTCTCTCTCTTCCTTTCTTCCCATTTCACTCACTTTCTCTTTCTCGCTTGCCACAAACATATTCTTTTCATACGGAAAAGCAACGAAATTTTCCCTTATGACATTTTATGCTATCTACGACAGTTTGTCATTGCTGCGTCTTGCCGTATCCGCGCAGCTTGAGTATTGTAAAACCAAACTAAAAAAATTTTAATTTCGATTTTTTACAAAAACAATAATATTCTAGATGAGGAGGGAAGTATTTGTTGCATAATACTGTACGATTTCTTAATAGTATATTTAATATTTATTATAAAAGTTAAAACTAAAAATATGAAAAGGAATATAAACTATATTATAACTAGAAACAAAAGAAAGATAATACGTCGCGTATTATACAGGGTGGTCCACGTAACTTGCGCACCTCGAATAACTTTTAAAGTATGCGTTGTACAAAAGAATGTTATATACAAAAGTTACACGGTTTCAAAGGGTACACTATGTAGTGTGTTAATTTTTTTTATAGGTGGAGGCGTTTCGGAGATTTGAAGGACAACTTTGTTTTTTTAAATGGAATACTATATTTTTATTCCAAAATATGGTAGAATATCGAATTGTAAGCAAAAAAGTATTGACCATTATTTGCCTTAAACCTAATAGGTTACGAGTAATTTCACTTTATTACTTGACAATTTTCTTCGCGTAATATCAAGTTGGAGATTCAACCTTAGCACAGATTTCCGCAGGACAGCGATGGGACATCACCAGACCTTACTCCTTTAGACTATTTTCTGTGGGGCGTATTAAAAGACCACCAACACACCTGAGAATATGAAACATCGTATTCGTGAAGCATGCATTACACTCAGTGCGGATATGATTCAGAATGCGGTTTCTTCATTAGTTAATTAATTGCATCAATGTATTAACGCCAATGGATATCACATTGAACACTTACGTTAGTTGCGTTAAGCCACTAGGTCATTCAATTAGTAAACACTGCCACGTAAACATCGCTGTCCTGCGGAAATCTGTGATAAGGTTGAATCTCCAACTTGATATTACGCGAAGAAAATTGTCAAGTAATAAAGTGAAATTACTCGCAACCTATTAGGTTTAAGGCTAATAATGGTCAATACTTTTTTGCTTACAATTCGATATTCTACCATATTTTGGAATAAAAATATAGTATTCCATTTAAAAAAACAAAGTTGTCCTTCAAATCTCCGAAACGCCTCCACCTATATAAAAAATTAACACACTACATAATGTACCCTTTGAAACCATGTAACTTTTGTATATAACATTCTTTCGTGCAACGCATACTTTAAAAGTTATTCGAGGTGCGCAAGTTACGTGGACCACCCTGTATAAACAGTTTTTGTCCACACAGGAACTATCACTCTATAAATAATAAGACACTAATGTAAGTACATCCACACAGGATTTTAATACAGAATGACACACAGTCTATCCACGGAGGATTCTAACCACGGAGTGCCAAGAGGCATGGAATGCCTCGTTGGCCTCGCGAAAAACAAAATGCGATCGGCGCTCACATTCGTACTTTTAAATATATGTATAAAATAAATCGTGATGCATTCGCATCCCACAATACATTTTATACCATCATCACTCGTTTATCAGATATAGTAACGTAAATTGCCAAAACCGAAAAAAGGAAAGGGTTAACTTCACGACTCCAGAGTAAATTAGGGAAAAACGCAAAAACACGTAACTTTTATTTTTGATTTCTCTATCATTTAAAAAAAGTTTGGTTAAAATGGGATCGTAAACTTTAAAGATATGACGAAAAAAATTTCATTTTTTAATAAAAAATTAACAAAAAATCCTTAAATCAAATTTTCAATTCCATGGGCCTTTAGTAGGCGCCGAAACAAACATTTCGTACATTTATCAAAAATGTCTATCATTAACCGTTTTAAAGTTATAAGGAAAAAAAGAAAAAAATCTGGAACTTTGAAGGGTGGTTACACCCCCTAAACATGCGACTTAGCAGATATAAAAAAATACGAATCGATTATTTTCGCGTCCTGAACAACTGTACCAAATTTCATCAAAATCGGCGCCGGATACCTCAGGTAATTCCCTTGTAAGTAATTACCACTATTTTCAGAGAAGTGCGCGTACTGCTAGAGCAAAAGGAACAGAAGCAAAGACTATAGAAAAATATGTTGACAATGCTAAAGCTGCAATCGGAAATGCAAGGGCACGCAGTTCCGACGCATTTGCAAAATGCAATGACGATGCCATAAAATCATTGGACATCCATATGCGGGCACTTACTGACGTAATAAATGTAAGTATTAATATTTTTTAATTATAAAGTGGAGATGATCGTCTTACCATCTTACGTTCGAAAACAAAAAAAGAAATAACTTTTAAAAACGAATTCAGGAAGACTTGGTGAGCCACATTAACCTTTTAGATACGACGCGCCACTATAGTGGCTTTCGTGTATGTCGTCTCTCTGAACGACGCGCCACTATAGTGGCTCACTCGCCCACCATTTGAATTGAATAACTGTCTTCATATGTATTGTTTAACTTTAACAATCATCAAATTAATCATCAAATACTTCATTTGAATGTACTCGTGCACAGAACGGCATTGCCCGTCACACTGTATTGTATCGTTTATACATCGTTCACGTCAGACTCTGCCGTTCAGGGAAATATCCACACGCAGAATTCAGCCGTACCTAAAAGGTTAAAAATTAATCCACCTTTAAAATTCATTCTGTAAATAACGGTTACACTCTTCCGTAAAGGTTTCCACAATCTCTTAGCATTTATTACACATACAGAGTGTAAAATAATAAGGAGAAAGTTTCAAAATTTGCTTGATATTTTTCAATTCCTTATTTAATGCTATGTTTATCCCCTAAGATATCTTGCTTTTGTCCCTCTGTCATTAGTCTTATAATAAAATAATTGTCACACGTCAAATACAATATTAACCCTTTGCGGTCGTATGTCTTCTCTCAGCCACCAAAGCTTTTTTACCGTTCCGGTCGTATGTCTTCTCTCAGCCACCACAGCAAGGAACCATACAAATCCTATACTGCAGTCAAGTCAAGGTTTGGCTCGACAGAGCCGTTTCTCGAGCTGCGCCGCCTCCTTCACCTACACATACAGCCGAGATGTCACTGATTCACAGGCGCTCCGGCGGCGTTACGGTCGTGCCTACTGGTACAAGCGTGGTAGCATGTGGCGGTATATTGGGGCGACATTTATATTTTAAAAATTTTGCGACAGCAAAATGCCAAACTTGTTCGCCTCAAAGAATGTAGAATAATGTAAGAAGTTATTGGGGCGATACATTGTACAATGTTGTGTTGTCTTTTAACAGTAAAGAGGTACTATAGGTTTCCACATTACCCATGGAAATATGCAAATGCACTCTTTGTTACAAAGTTATCTTCTGAAAATCTATTCCACTGTATCAATGTCCTTTTCCGCTGAATCGTTGTCGAGAAATCGCATTAAAATATAAATGAAGAAAATGTTTTTTAACAATCATACAGATGAAAGAAACCGTTGAGATACATCTCTATATGTAAAATTGACAATACTTTGGCATTTTATTACAAAACAACATTGAAATTAAACGAGGCAGAACCACTCTTTGTTACTAAGAGCTTCTTATAATTAATTATGTTTTAATTGGTATATTAGAACTTTGCGTCGAGCATTTTGAGACGAATAAAGTTACTGAAAACATTTAAGACAACTGCGGCGGCAACAATGTGTTCTTTTACGCTGGGAAACCTAGCGTTCTATTATCGTGTAGTTACTTTTAACAATTTGCGCTAATAATTGATTTACAACTATTGGTGCTGGAACACAATACTATATTTAGTCGTAATGCATAACGTAGTGGTTAATTTCGGTAAAATCGTCGCCAGAAGCCCAAAAATATTAAAATATATTAATTGTACTTTATTTAACACATATTCGAGCATACTTTTTCACTAACAATACTTTTGTATTACCCTACATGCGATATAGTGCGGTGTGAAATTGTATTTCGACAAATAACCTTTATCGACGTGCCACGCACGACGTTCTGATCTCCGCGACTGACGCGCAAGGCACGACTTTTTCAGCGCGACTGATTGACTACGAATGTCGCCCCGAATACGCCCGTGCTCATGCCAATAGGTCCGCTACTATGAAGGGGAGGCAAAGTCAATCAGCGAGCTCTCGAGTGTATAGGAAGGAGTAGCAGGCGGAGCAGCTCGAGAAACGGCTCTGTCGAGCCAAACCTTGACTTGACTGCTATACTGTATTCATTCATTTATCAGTTTAAACTTTCTCCAAACGAACCTAAATGCCTAAGGAACCTATTCACGAACCAATTCGGTGTTCCTATTAATTGGAGATAACAAAATCCAATCTAAACAAAAGCTGTCACCCCGCACTCGCCATGCAAGACGCTGCGCTGTGGCGAGTCAGTCGCCTTTTGAGCGTAAAGAAATCGACAACATTCGGCGATACCTTGTAGAATTCCAAAGAATATTGTATAAATTGTGGTTAACAATAATAAGACATTCTCGCTTGTTAAAATATTTCAAAATAATACTCCAAAATGGCAAAAAGAAAGTTACCGCAAGAAGTGTTCTGTGAAACTGAAAATAGCGATGAAGAGTTTTATTTTGACCCCTTCAATACAGACTCTGCATATAAGGCGTCAGCTAGAAGAGAGAACAGGACGCCTATGACACATTTTATGTTTTTTCCGAAAATTTGTGGGACAACTGGTTGGTGGTTATCGTGATGGAGCACAATCAAAACTAGCAAACCATCGACCTCAGATAAGGAGGAAAGACTGAATTCAAAATTGCACATATTGTGGCATTGTGAAGACGTAAAAAGTAAAGATTGCGCAGTATGTTCAGACAGAAAGATTAAGGGCGGAAGGCGCCAAACCAATTATTTTTGCGATACATGCAATCGAAAACCAGGCCTGCATGTTGGAGATTGCTTCGAAAAATACCACACGATGGAAAACTATAAAATAGAATTTTTATACAAAAACGTGACATTAGATCACTTTATTGAGTAAACATACATCTAAAGTTTACAAAAGAACTACTAAATCTTGTTTATACTTCGTAATCTTGCATGTTATGTATCCCTGCTCTTTCGACGGAATTTAATTCCGACCAGTACGATACCTATGTCCAAATTTAATACGACCGCAAAGGGTTAATTATACTAAATTTATTACAGTACACTAATATACTTCATGCTCCCTTGTAGGTTGGAAACAATTTGATTTCGGATATAGACAGCATTTTTCCTCAATGTTCTTATGGGAATATATTGAAAATACAAAACTGTGTACCTCTTCGTTCAAGAACTGTTAATTACTTGTCCCAAGTATTTGAAAATGATGCTGGAAAAATAACGCTTGCAGCCCAAGAAGGTGGCATTGCGATAGTTTCAACACAAGCTGCTTGTAACGCTGGAGTTGTATCATTGACTAAAACGGAAAGTTATCAATTACGATACCAAGCTATTATATGCTTACATTGATCTTATAAAAATGTATTAATAAAGCTTTAGTATAAGATTACAAATTCATCAATGCGACTTTTTTCATAAATTCTCATGATTTATTATAATTATCACACCAGTGCACAGTGGAACGAAATGGGTAATGTAGGTGGAAAAAAATCAAGCCTGGCATTTTAATTTGAATAATCTTATCTTAATCTAGAATGTTTTCTGAGACCAGTGATCGCAATAATAATTGATTTTGCAATCATCTACATGCAAAAATCAGCGCTTAAAAACAACAAATTTCAACAGCGCGAGAACGTATGTACATACAATGTACAAATACTTCTCTGAAAAGAAGATACTGTTAGAGGTATTAACAATTATGCGAGACTTTTTACTTTTTGCACAGTTTATCACCATTAGTTAACCTTGAAACTTGTTAACCAAAAACGATTTTTCGAAAAATTATTTTTTAAACAAGTTATGTAAGTTTTTTTAGATACATGTTTTTCGGCGAAATTTGCAAACTTTTGGACAGAAAAACTGATATTGTATCCCAAAGTACCTCCTGCAAATTTTGAGGGTATTTAGTTTGAACCTTGTAGAAGCAGCTCCTGCAAAAATCGGCTACTCCTACCTACGCCTTTTGTTGTTATGCCTTTCTAAAATTGATGTGACACAGCACGGGTGGCGAGTTCCCGTGGAGCACGCGGTCACAAAATGCCCAGTGTCTACAACGTAAATATCGTTCAGCAATTATAACATCTCTGTTAAGGAGTCATAAACCTTAGGACTTGGTGGAGCGGCAAACATTTTGTCGACAGCTGTCTTCGGCAATAAACCTATAGGTACGAGTGGGGCTCGGTCAGGGTGCGCACATCTGTTTGTAATTTGTAAATAATTAGTATAAGGAATTTTTGTGCGTACCCGCCGATGACCCTAACGGGACTTTGGACTTGCTCGGAGACGGCTGGTAAGTTCGAAATCCTCCATCAGGTGTTGAGGGCATGTCGTCGCCTTCCCTCTCTTGAAGTCCTCGAGGGGGTGGAGAGAATTATTCATTAACCAATAGTTACTTAGTTTTCAAAGACTCTACCCCCATCGAAGGCAGAGATTTCATACACGACTTCAAGAGAGGGGCGCATCTGAGTTTACCACAAAACACCTTTCAATTTGTATATTCAGAGATAAGATAGAATTCATCCATAGAACATATTCAGAAATCAGACAGAACAAATCCAGAGAACAGAATCATTGAACTATTCAATAGAGTCCACACACACCAAGTTAAAGTGTTTATTCATTTTTTCCCCATTTTTTATAATAAAACGGGGTGGTCCTTCGAGAGTATCTAGACAGGCACATACGTGCAAAATTCAGACGGGACAATTTAAGAAGTTATTCGAGCCCGTAACAATCTCATTGGCATTATTAAGAATGGAAACTTCTGAAATATCACTTTTATTACTTAATTGCTCTTATTGTTAGTTTGCCATTAGAGACTAACAAGCTACATAATTAGGGTGAAAATCAGGGTACAAGGTCCACTTAAACATTGAATAAATAAAAAGTACGGAAAACTACCTGGTTGAAACTTCGCAGGTATTTCCCTTAGACTATGTCGAAGTAATTAACGCAACAATTTCGTGCGCAAACCTGCGCTCTTCTTTGTTATACCTGCTGAAAGTTGGCGAGGCAGTTCGGCTGTTGATTCTCAACGGGGCACGCGGTACACTTAAAAATTTAATAACAAAAAAGTACCGAAAAGTTCCGGGCTGAAACTTTACATATATATTCCTCAGACTATATAGAAGTAATTAACGCAAAGATTTTGTGCGCATATCTGTGCAATTCTTTGTTATAGCTGCTGAATGTTTGTTGGGCAGTCCGCGTATCGAAAAAGGCTTTAGTAGGATCTTTTCCATTAAATATCTTCTTAATATAAAGTCCAACAAGAAAATGTGTTATACAAAAGTTTCCTTATTTTTCCTGCACAATGAACGTCTATAAAAAAATCTACCGATTTTTGTATAAAAAATTAAGTTGACCTTTAAATAACATTGAAGAAATATAAAAAATAAAAAATTTAGTATTACACTGATATTCTTTCCACGATATTATGAAATTTTTATATAAAACATTTTTTCTAAAATGAACGGCTTTCGAATTATTATTTTTTTCCAACTAGATGGTCGATTCGTTCCACTGTGCAGTGTAATGTAACAAAGCAAGTTGAAGGATATAAAATTGTCAAACAGCATGGAATTTGCAAGAATGATTATAGTCACCGATACAATATACCATGGACCAGCTAAAAGAAGTAACTTGTTGTGATTTAAGTTACTTAACCCATTGACAGTGTATCCCGTGACCGTCACGGGTGAAGCGTCAAGTACCAAAGGGTTTATCCCGTTGTTGGATACAACAAACTATTAGCTTTTCGACATACATAGGTCAGTACTTTTTTATAAAGAATGTCTAGCTGTATCGCTTTATGCATATAAAAGTACCTCATTCTATTTGAAAAAAAAATTTGACCATCATATGTCCTTGACGCGTTCAACTACGAAAAAACTAATTACATCAGATTATGCCCCACTCGATACCATTTAAGTTTCCTATGAAACATTTTTCGCTACATGCCACAATACCGAAGTTATCAAGATGTCAAAATCGGCTGGGACACCCTGTATATTCGAACCCTCAAAGATCTTTCGGTTTATGACGATAATCGGTCGAGGTATTCGCGGCTATCTATTGTTACCTCGAAACAAAAGAGCACCAGTCTGCTTAAACTCATTTCGACTTTTAACCCGATGAAACAAACATATTATTTCGTAAATTGCCAGGGTGACCTTAAAGCAGGATTAGCAGTATTCGTGAATTAAGGCACGATATTCCGGCCCTACGTCATAAATTTTTTCCTCGAGTATGGCGCGTGCGTCAAATAAATAACAATAAATTGTGGAGTAGTAAGAAAATTCAACGTGGCCTCCTTCAGGAAGCTTCGAAATTTAATTTAAGAAAAAAACCACGGTGGTATTTTGGGTTCTTCACAACTTTTTCTTAGGGGAAGGAAAAAAATTTATAGGTCTTTGTTGTTTATATAATAAACCCTATCTCGTACATTGTTTTTAAATATTTAATGTCAAACTAAAGGAAAAATGAAATACACAATAGTGAATCGTAAAAAGGAAGTCAAGAAGAAAAAAGGTTGACGGTCATCCTCGACACCGTCTCACTGATGAAGAAGGTGCATTTTCAACAGTCTTACATTCTGTATCATCACAGTTGTAAAATATTAAATAAAAGAATGAAACCAAGATATTTATAAATTAAAAGTATGACAAATAACTACCAATACTGAAAAAAAGTATCGTACTTTGATTATCACATTAAAAACGTATTTCCAATTTCGAGGTAAAAACGTTACATTATTTAAGTGTCAACTTTCAGATTGCATATCTCTAAGAATGTTGTGCAATAAAAATTTTTATTAGTGGAAAAGGATGCTCTGATTGTTACAAATCAAACACAATTGCTAGATTTTGAAAACTGCGAAAAAAATTTGTGGGCTTTTGGCCAGGATCTCAGGGAAATCTGTGCGTCGCGTCGGGTGAATCGAAGCAAAGTACATACAGTGGACTTATCAAGTGACTTCTTTTACTGGGCCAATGATAGTACGCATCTGGTGATTGAGGAAAGGGTTGAATAAAGAAACTGACATCTCTTCAAAGTTTCAGCAGAAGACTGCCATATAATCTAATGTTATGTCATTAACTCTAGAACTATCGGCATTACACATATTATATTTAACACTAGATCTACCAAGGTCATCAAAATGACTTGCATTGGATTTTTGAAAAATCCTTCTGAAATTTTAAGGTCTGCATCTCATTGAATTTTCTACAATGTAGACAAGTATGTAGAATCTACATGTATCTTATAAATCGTGTAAGATTAAATTGATTTAGTTTCTTCCGCACTTCATTCTCTTTCCCCTGAAATACTTATCTAGTATCTTTAAATACACTGAATTAATAGTCGGTAGTTCTAATGTTAAATGTCCTGAATAAGTACTTTGAAAAAAAAACAATCAAAAGGTAATGCAGACGATCAATTTCGTAATTTAGAGTCTGTATGGTTTGGAATATTTACTGCATGGCTCCCATATCAATTCGAGGAATTTTACGAAAAAAATTAAAAACCCGTCATTTTGGCCACCTTAGTACTTTTAGTGTTAACAGTGCCACAGTTCAGCTAATGTATTTAAAACCATACTATTACGGAGGAAAGAATTACAGTCGACCCTTGGTAATCCGACAAACGTTTTGCGAGGCGGTGTCGGATTACCAAATTTGTCGGATTATAGAGTACTGTTACAGCCGCCTGTAGTCCGGAACTTTTTGGAAAAGCGTACCTTGTAATCCGACAAATATATCAAAGTGATAAGATTTTATATGTACTATACCTAAATCATACGATGTGAAATTTAGTAAATTGAACAACACAATAAACAGCTTAGGGTTTATTATAAAATTAACATAATTATTGTTCTAGAACTTACAAAACAATAATAACTAAACATTTATGTTAATGTTTGTCCAGGCATTCGCAAACGATTTACCATATTTTTTCATAACGCAACTCGACTGTACCTATATGTTATAGGCATGTCGGATTACAGGGGGTGACAGATTAGACAGGGGCCGGATTACCGGAGGTCGACTGTATTTTTATTGTAAGTTGAAATACGAAACGAAATCAAACTTGAAGGCAGGGAGCTAAAACTTCGAAAATACAAATTACACTAATGGCAATAAAAATTCTTCATACAAAGTTGTCTCTATGTCCACGTAATAAACTTCACAATATTAAGATTGTGCGCTTTAACAATAGTGGCTGTTGTTGCTTATTTCGCCTTTTTATAAGCTTCTGTTAATTGGATTTGGGACGCAAAACTATTCAATAGGTAGATATTTTTAAAAAGATAATTCAATTATAGAGTTCGGTTTTTATTGAAGCCGGTTTTCTGTGAAATACCTACATATTTTATACAATATGCACGAGAAACGTCACGTTAATTTATTATTCCTACAATGGATCTATTTACTTGAATTTACAGAATTATGCCATAAAAAATCTAAAAAAATAATCTACAATTGGAGTTTGAAATCTTTAATTTCTTAGCCAACTGCACACATTAGATGAGTGCAATGTTATAATTTCTAAACAAGAACATATCAACTGAAAGTACCTTTTGAAAAAAATATTACGTCAGTGAAAATATCATTCTTCCTTCTCATTTGCAGAAAAGTTGTAGAATTGTACAAAAACAGGAAATGCATTGTCTGCTTGACCACGAAATACATTTACGGAATTTTTACAGTTCATTTTCGCGATAAGTTCGTGCTTGCATTTAACACGGCAAGTGCGTATATAAGATGCGAAACAGTTGTAATATTATAAAGAAATAAGAACACAACCACAGGAAAGTAGTCAAATTCCATAAAAATGAAAATAAAAGTAGCGTTCTGCATTTTTGTGACTTTTTACATAATACAGGCAAGTTTGCATTTCGTTATTTCGAATACATCATTACCTAATTAATACTAGATTCATCAATGGCAGATGATATAACTGATTCTTTACTTTCTTATAAAAGTCTTGGAACTCTCTGTCTTTTAGTTTAACATACTTTTTTTTTATAAATTTTAACAAATGCATCATTAAATTTTCTTTTCGCTTTCATTCTACTTTATCCAAAATATTCGCTTAGTATATCGAAATATACTGCATTAATCGACTGTATTTCTTGTATCAATATATGTATCTATTAAATCAAAAATGCAGATTATAAAACAATTAATTGATTACTTTTTCAATATTAAATGTTAGATTAACTCAGCTGATGTTAAAGATCTGGCCGACTATAAAACAGAAGTATCTCAAATAAAATCGCAGGTAGAAGGATTATTCGAGGATATTTCTCGAACTAAACAGAATTTACATTCTTCAACAATTTCTAAGTTGAACGTTAAATCTCAAGCAGTGAAGGATACCATAAAAAAACTTTCACAAGACACCTGGGAGCAAAATTTTGTGAGTATCTTTTCCGCTCAAGTGTTTTTTTATAATTCTTATTAATGTGTTACATGAATTACAAGTAATTACATTAATTTACTGGAAATAAATAGTACCTAATGTTATACAGTTTTAATATTGTCTGATGTATTTTTGTCGTTCCATATGTCCTTTTTGATAACAGATTGTTACTATTTATTTAGATAAAGAGAGTCTTTCGCTATATAAGCGCGTTAACACTAGTACATTAGCAAAAAGGTGAAAGTATCATGTTTACCCGGTGCGAGGAATAGAGAAATTACGGTTTTCGAGTTTTCGAAACTATAAAGAATGTCATATAATTATAAAAAATATGATATGTTGTTTTTAATACAATTAGCATTATTGTCAATGTTAAAGTCAGCGTTAGTATCAATTAGGCTTTCTATATTTCGATTTTATTTATTTGATGAATTTTCAACTTTGATATTAGAATGCCTGAAAGCTTGGATCCTGAAAATCCGAACGGCTATACCTTGTTTTATGTGATAATGATAATCTAATTTGATGCTATTAGAAAGTGCATGCAAAGTTGCAAATTCATTCGAATGCTCTTCGTCTATTGTTATTTTTAAAGTGGTACCATTAATCAAATGTATAAAGTGTAAAAAAAAATTAATTGTCAAGGCTTTCAGAGGTTGTTCTACACCTTTGAAGACGGAGATTTGCAGGAAAAAACCTTCGCCGAATTCGCAAAAGGGTAGTAAATCTTTTTTATTGGTTCATCTCATTCGTCTCATTACGCAAGCAAAATGTCTGAGAAGTACCATGGGTCAGAAACGAACCATTTTCTCTCAAATTTACTTTTAATTGTATATCCGCCACCGAATTTTCGTTGTATAAGTCAGGCTTTCAGGATTCCAGCTCTTCAAAATTCAACATATTAGGTGTAGAAATTAATTCGGTGCCTTGATATTAATTTATTTATAACTCTGGTTTGAATGTAAATAATCGCCCGCCATTTTATAAGTTTAACCCTAGATCACTAACCTTATTTTTCGACGCTTCAAACTAACGTTCGTTTCTTCGACTACGGTGTTTACAAAAGGGGTTAAAGGGTATTATTTAAATAAAATTTGAACATGTTTTTTTCTATTATTAAAGATAGGTATTTATTTATTACGACAACGTTAATTAATATGGCATACTTATTAAATCCGTGTCGTCGAATAGACGAAGGTTAGTGATCTAGGGTTAAGTACCAACACTTACAGTTATGAAACATTTGACAACTAATCAAAACAAAAGCTATTAGTAAGTAAAATGGCGGCATCTGACAAGAATCACGTACGGCACTGCATACTGTTTGCCCTTCAATTAAAGAAAAATGCTTCTGAAGCCGCTGAAATGATTTGTTCTGCTTTGGGTGAAGGTGCAGTAACACAGAAAACCTGTAAAAAATGATATCAAAGATTTCGAAGCGGCAACGTTGATCTCTCTGATCGAGAACGTTCCAGACAACCAAAAAAATTCGAAGACGAAGATCTTGAGCAGCTGCTCTGTGAAAATTCCGCACAAACACAACATGAGCTAGCCGTGCAACTTGGGGTGTCACAAAAAGCAATTTCCCATCGACTGAATGAGTTATAATACTAAACTTCTTTTAAAAAGGCACCGAATTAATTTCTACACCTAATATAAGATAAATACCCTTGCTGGCCCCAATAGTTAAATAAAGCAGAGGCATGCTGCACAAAATTAGAAAATGAAAGACTAGGTCACCGAACCGTTAACCTTTTGCGGTCCTATGTCGAGCAGTTCTCGACATAGATTTTTACTTAATTTTATTTTCTGACAATTTAATATCGACTTTCCAACTTCACAATAATTTTGTAGTATTACCTGAATATCCGGTAATACTTATAGTTATTGGTGTAATTTTTAAAAATGAAGAACCAATGATAGAAAATATTGTGAAATTAAATTTAGTTAGCACATTACCAATATCAACGAAATAATTCGGTCTGCAAAGGGTTAAGGAGAGCACAAGTGTTTATGTTCTTCTCCACAGGAGGGCTCTTGAACGAAACCGACAATGTCAATGATCTGCTTTCGCTGTCAGATTCGCTCGAGGGCCCACCTGTGAAGAAGAACATAAACATTTGCACTTTCCTTACTAAATATTACTAAATAGTATTCTGAGGATTTGGAAAGAAGTCACTTGATAAGTGGTTTGCTCTGATTCCCCAACAGACGGAGACATCTCTTGCCTCGCATTTTTTTTTAATCTAACGCTTAACTGGCCAAAATAGCGTTTAACGACGAAATAAGAGTTTAGTTTTCGGTCGTCATTCGCCGAATTCAAGTTTCAAGGACCGATATGATAGGAATAAGGTGGTACGAGTACAGTCTTCCCTTACTCCATACCTCATACCGAGTGACTTCTTTCTATATCCTCAGAGTAGTTTAGAGACCCGGTCTTCCATGTTTTCATTTCGCGTAGCACTAGCAAGGGTATCTCGTTTGGTCCTTTTTGGAAGAAACTTATTCTGCTAAAATTCAATCGCGAAGACTCAATTAAATGTTATTTTGCGAGAGAACGGTACGTTTTTGACCCATGGTTCCTTTCAGACATTTTTCCTACGCAGCAAGACTAAATCGATGAGATAATAAAAAAAAATTGGTATCTTTTTGCGGCGGGTTCATATCGCACATCTCCATCCATCCAAAGGTGTAGAACAATCCCTTAAAACTATGAGCATTAATTTTTTTTGCACTCTGTACTAAGCAGTTACTCTCACTAACAGAATAATGCAATTAGAATAAAAACGAAACAAAATTACGCAAGAGTTGACAAATGTTTTGAGAAAAGTGAAGATGGTGTTAATGCTGTGATGGACAATGTAGAAAGAAGATTTACAACATGTAGAATTCCTGTCTTGAGTGTACTAAATGACCATATACGCAGTTTGAATGTTACCGAAATTGTAAGTACAATTATTATGCACTATGATTGCCATGCAACCCTTTGTTTGTTGAAGGCAGACGATCGTTTGTTCAATGCGTGTAAAGTAACTAAGAATATCTTTTTTTCTTCATGATTAATATATAAATATAACAATTTTCGTCGTAGAATATTATCATTACGTGGAGTAAACTGACATATTGTTAGATAAAGTCAATTTTTGTAGAGATAGAATAATATTTTGCAAAATGTATCAATATCATTTTATTAGAGGAGTTACCCGAGCTAATTTCAACATGGTCAAATCATTGGTTATAGAACAAAAGAGTCTTCGACTCTTCGCTTCGAAATCCTCGCTGTTCACCATTCATTGTCTTTTTCTCTCATTTATCCAGCCTCTCTCATTTTCAACAAAAAAAAAATTTTAATATTCCGTAGCTTATTTCTACGCTACCTCGGACTCATGTTCATATGTGTTATTAACATACGTTTTATTTTTGTACAGAACGGAAAAGAACTGGTCCATGAAATAGACAACATTTTACCCTTGTGTATTGGCCCAAATCACTATATACTTAAAGTTTGTGTTGATAAGCGTCTAAAAAGTGCAAACGACGCTGCCGAAGCTTTTAAACTGGACTTTTACGGTAGCAAAGCTAAAGCATTCGATGAGACTACGGAAGTCCTTGCGGCAGCAGACAGATGTCACACTGACGTTACTGCAGCGACTAAACCTGGACTTGATTTTGTACGAGAAGAGCTCCTAAAGTGCTTAAAGGATTGTTGTTGAATTTGAAAATTGAAACAAAGTATATCTCTACTTGATGCACATTTCTACACTAAATCAATGTCGTGACTATTAACTTCAACATAACGACAGACTTTTCACGGTCAGCTATGCAATAAGTTCTCCTTTATAATAACTAAAGGACCTTTCAATTGAAGCAGCATTATTTCATTGAAATTTGAAAATAGCATCATTATATTTTTATACTGCATTGGCCTGTTATATTAAAGAATATTAAAAACAATTTATAATAATGTAGACGCTTATTGATAATTGCAAGCAACTGAAGTAAGAATTAATTTTAGTAATAGTGGGCGCAGAAAGTTAAGTTTCAAGTGTATTTGAGCCTACAAACTTGAGTAAATTCAGATTCTTTCTGTACTGTTGCGTATTTAAATTTTCATTTGCTTTTATATTTTTTGTGAGCTTATATTGTGAAATATATTGTATCAGATGGAAAAGACATTCCTCATTTCTGATTGAGAATTGACTGCTTTCTAATCACATCGCATACGATTCTACGTCTTCAGCAGTAAATAAATAAAAGTAATTTCATATACATTTCCATATAATCATATGTGTTATAAAACGTTTGGTAACCCCTACAGGAACTCCACTTACGAAAACCAACGTGTTGGATACTGACTCAGTTCTTGTTTTCTCATATTCACTATCTTCTGTAACAATAAGACAATAGCTTCAAATATTACCAACGTGATTCAAGGTCCAAAAGGGAGCTATTAGTCATCGTCGAATTCCGTCATCGCTTTTCCCTAAAAAAAAGGTTTTCAAGACCTTTGGTCTTAGTGAAACCCGAGTCGAGATATTGAACCTATTTTCATGGTAGGTATTTACTCCTATTTGAACCTAATATGATACATTTCAATACTAAAACTCCTAATTTGAATCTGTAACTCCCCGAGTCGAAATATTGAACCTCATTTGAACCTTTTACTACTCAACATTTAGGAATTAAAGGTACAAAAACAGGTCTAAATTTAACGTAAAATAAGATATCTTATTTATAACCTCATTTGAGCCTTTTACTACTCAACATTTAGGAATTAAAAGTACAATAATATGTCTAAATTGGGTAGTAAAAGGTTCAAATGAGGTTCAATATTTCGACTCGGGACTGGATACGATATAAATCCTCAACGGAGATTGAAATTGACGTCCCATTTTGCGCCTTAAGATGGCATAAAGGAAAATTTGTGCCATTTTTAGGCGCTAATTAGGATCTTATTTTACATTGAATTTACACCTATTTTTGTACTTTTAACTCCTAAATGTTGGGTAGTAAAAGATTCAAACGTGGTTCAATATTTCGACTCGGGAAGTCACTGAAAAAGCGATCGCTCTTTTGCAACCTTACAATGACATAGTCACGAATAGTCGGAGTCATCCGAACCTCCCACCACACTAGCTTAAGATCTTTAAAAGGTCAGGTCTTAAATAAAGTGTTGTTGGCCACACATGGAATACAACAAAAGTTTGAAAAAATAAAATTTGGCTCGCAAATAATTTGAATTAAATTTCTGATGGAATTTGGCAAACGTAAATGTTTCTGTCATTCATTATATATTAAAATTATTATTTAATATATCATAGCCTCGGTAATTTGGAATCCATCTGGACCAGTAGATCTAAAACGCAATGACTATAGCAGTTAGTCATATAATAAAAAACAAAGATATAACTATATATGACCTAAAAATAATAATCCTAAACCAATCAAGGTCACAGCTTAGACAGCGTTGTGCACGGGATTCGGCAATGGGATTATGCAGTCAAACGGACTGAATACCATTCACAGACAGAATAATACAAAATGAAGACAGTGCATTTAGAATGAAAGCTATTTAATTCTTTAATGGCATGCTAATTTTTTCATCTCCCAGAGTGACTGGTAGTAAAATCTTAACGAAACGACATTGATAGATTTATTACGCCTGACCATAAAAGAACTGGAAGTTTTCATTCCGATTCGCATTGAGTTTTATTCTGGGCTACGGAATAATTATCATAAATTGATCTTGTTATTAAATTTCATTTCAATCATGTGAACTTAATTCGTTTATTAAAATTAGAAAATAATTCTTCCTCTCTGTATTGTCTATAATAAGGTTAAAATAAATATAGAATACAATCACTGCAAAACAACTCATAATTTTTACCTATCTCGAATACGTTTTAATTAAGTTCGGCCAGTGACGGTGACATTATAGAAAAATTAAATAGCATGCTCAAAACACGCACGTAATTTGTTAAAAATAAATTATTAGCAGCTGTGCACTATGAGTAATTATTAACATTTTATCACTGTATTATGCACACGAGGACGAAAAGAAAGATTTAAATGTCTCCAAAAAATCTGGCTTTGAAAGAGGAATTCCATTTTCAGTTCTAATGATACATTTATAAAAAAAGCTTGTAGAATAAAATTAAAGTATCTTAAAAATAAGGCCATTCGAAATGTACAGTGCGGCTCGGCCAACTTGGCACCTCGGCGGAGCTTCTCGCTTTCAACCGCCTATTCGCACCACTTTGTTTCTTGGAATCCACTCGCTCAGCCTCTTAATTGTTTTCTCGTCGCGCGCTCCGTTTCATCAAGGAGAATCTCCCCATGTGGTGGGGGTAATTCTGCTGGAGTATATCCTGTTTTTGCTATAGAGATGTTAGAAATCTGCTGCCAACGCCGATGTCCTCACTATCGCCACCCAAATCGCGTTGTCTCCCTTGCTTCGATCTGCAGCGTTCTCTCTCTTCGTCTTTTAGTTCGATTTGTATGTGTAGCTCTTTTAACGAATCGCGAGGTAGAACGTCAAGAGCCTTCGTGTACGTATCACAAGAGGCATGACGCTTGACGCCTGGCGAATCAGACTCTGCCGAAACAGGCCTACCTCCCATGTGCCAAGTTGGCCGAGCCGCACTGTACATATGTGATACAAGTTACTAAGCTAATTGTAAGATATTTTCTCAATATTGCGACCATCTACGACCCTAAACTTCATGCTAACATTGACTGTCTGAAATACAAATGTTTCTGACCTATCGAATATAATTCGTTTTAGTATCTTCTTTATTTGCTACTGCATTTTTGGTCACTGATAGAAAATGAAATGATATCAAGCCACGAATATGGCGATTAGAAAAGCTCTTTGGAATCTAAAATGTTTGAAATTTTGGTCAACTGCATGCATTATTTATCAATGACTGGAATGCTTTGTTTAACAGAATAGATTTTCATTTCAGAACAACAAGATACCAGCTGGTACTAAATTTGAAAAAAATTATTACAACAGTGAAAATATAATTCTTCCTTCCCATTTGCAGAAAAGCTATAGAACTGCACACAAACAGGAAATTCACTGCTTGTTTGACCACGAAAAGTCATTTACATGATTTTTATTGTTCCTTTTCGCGATAAGTTCATTTTTCATGCATCTAACACGGCACGTGCGTATATAAAATGCGAAACATTTGTAATATTATCAACACGTGGAAACACAGCCACAGGGAACTTGTTAAACTTCGTAAAAATGAAATTAAGTGTAGCGCTCTGCCTTTCTCTGTGTTTTTGCATTATAAATGTAAGTTTGTTCTTCCTTATTTCGGATAAATCGTTATCTAGTTAATATTAGATCTACCAAGGCAGTCAAAATGACTGATTCTTCAGTTTCTTATAAGGATCCTAGAATTTCATGCCTGAACTGCTGTTCTCTTATAATTAGTTTCGTATAATTCTTTTGATTTTGAACAGTTGCACCGCTTAATTTTCTTTATACTGTCAACCCATTTTTTTCAACATATTTATTTAGTATATCTAACTATTCTCTGTTAATTATCGATAGTTATAGTATTAAGGTACATATGTGTGTTTATTTAATCAGAAGATGCAGATTAGCAACTAATAATTACATTTTAACATTTTAATATTTGTATATTAGGTTGATTCTTCTAACGATGCAAATCTGTCTGAATATAAATCTGCAATATATCGATCGAAAAATCGTGTAAACTCCATACTTGATGGTCTTCATGAAACCAAAGACAAGATACAATTTTCAACAATTTCCAGCATATCAATTCTAACTGGTAAAACAGAGGAAAAGTTAGAAAAGCTTTTATCTGAGTCCCGAGAGTACATTTCAGTGAGTACATGATTTTGTTCATACATTCGCTTAATTTACTAGAAATAGTTCCTAATACTATGCAGTTTTGTTATTGTCTTATACATTTTTATCGTTCCATATATTTCTTTATGAGAAGAGATTGTTCACGTTTGTATAGAGGCAGAAACTGCTTCACCACACATGTTAGAATACATTAACTAATTAGCAAACAGTGTAATTATTATATTTCTCTGACATGAGGAATATGGAAATTATTGTTTTCGCGTTTTCGAAAGGAAAAGGAGTGTTATATATAATGTAAAAAATATTATATGCTGTTTTTAATACAATTAGTATTATTATCAACGCTAAAGTCAGCATTAGTACCAATTTGATATCCTATACCTTGGTAAATTCATTAACTTAACGAGTTTTCAAATTTGATATTAGAACTCCTAAATGTTTGGATCCTGAAAATCCAAATGGCTATTCCTTGTTTTATTTAATCATGATAAACTAGTTTTATACAATCAGAAAATACATGCAAAGTTGAAAAT
Source organism: Cerceris rybyensis (assembly GCA_910591515.1). Taxonomy (NCBI): domain Eukaryota; kingdom Metazoa; phylum Arthropoda; class Insecta; order Hymenoptera; family Crabronidae; genus Cerceris; species Cerceris rybyensis. The sequence continues at coordinate 30,055,787 of OU342790.1, forward strand.
CTGTTCACAAATACTTTGTCCCTTGTTATTTTTATTTACATTTTGCCTTAAAAGAAAGGTTAAGAAAGTAATCATTTCGATTTTTGTCGTGGTACCGTTAATGAAATGTACTAACAATAAGCAGCTGTTCTAATTGTTAGCGTGTTACAAAGAATGCAAGAAGGAAGGGAAAAAATTCGAGGAACATTGAAAATTGCTTTAACAGTAGCAAATTTAATATCGTATCTGCGACGCAAAATGCACAAACAAAAAATAAAAGATGTGGTAGTGATGCCAACAACTTGCTGATTACCACCTTGAACAGTCTGAATAGTACCGAACATGTAAGTAAAATTGATAACAACTATGTATAATTGTCATGCAAACGTTTGTTGATTGAACGGAGAAGATCGTTTGTTCAATGCTTGTAAAATAACTGAAAATATATTTTTTTCTTTATAACTAATTTTTAAATTTAATAACTGCCCTTGTTGAACATTATCATTACGTAAAATAAACGGACATTTTGTAAGAAAGGTAAGTTTTTACACAGGTAAAAAAAAATTTCGTAAAATGAGTGAACATCATTTTGTTAACGGTTATTTATGATCAAAAAATAAGTCAATCTACAAAACTATTATTAACTGTATTTATCTTCTCCATTTTCACTTTGTGTTCTCCTTTCATATTCTTTTAAATGTCAATAATCTATTTAATTCTCTCGTGATTTGAAATATTTATTTTGTCATATAAAAAGTTCTCGATCGTTAGAAATATTTTATAAGTTTAATACAAATACCAGGTGATAGTTTAATAATTCTTGATATTAACAACAAGAATAGTATTTTAAGATTAATAGGAATGTTTTACGTCCTTTTCACTTAACAATATTCTATGTTAATAAAACAAAAAGCCATTCCAGTTGCTGCTTTACTTCTCTATGATTATCAGAAAATGAATAAAACTTGATTTCGATAGTTTTCAACAAATGACATGTTCAATTAAGTAAAAGAACTTTAAGATAACAGAAACAAGATGATAACTTATTCGGTAATTAGTTTCTTTTAAAAAAAAAGTCCATGTACAAGAATATTATTTGAGTTCTACCTGTGCGATATAATTGAAACGAAATAATTATTATATTATGATCATACAAACACGAAGAACGTAAATATAAGAATACTGTAAAATACTAAAAAATAATATGGATAATGTTACATAATATATTTGCACATTATGCATATTTTCATATGATTAAACATTTAACAGAAAGTGTTAAAGATAATATCATAATAAATAACTTGTTATACCTATTATTAACATGTTTCATGTTTTTGTGCAGGAGGGACAAGAATTGATCCAAGATCTAGACAATATTATTTCTAGTTGTACTGGTGAAAATGTGTATATAGTTAAATCATGTGTTGCCAAGCGTCTGAAGAGCGTTAATGAGGCTGTCAATAACTTTGAAACGCACAGTAAAGAAAAAAAAGCTAAAGTTCAAAAGGGTTCCAAGGCAGTTATTTCGGCAGCAAAAAAATGTAACGATGGCACTATTACAGCGACTAAATCTGCAATTGGTTCTTTACAAGAAGAGATGGTAAAGTGCTTGCAGAATTCCTAGAACAAGGATTTCACAACATATAAAATGATGTTGAATTTGGGAATTCCAACCATGTATATTTCTATTTAATGAATGTTAGTGTATTCAATTAATAATATTACTGTTAAATTGAACGTAATGAAAGACACTTTCAATTAAAACGCAATTATGTAAATGAAATTTGAAAACAGCATCGTAAGATAGTCATACTGTATTGACCCGTGCAATAAAAAAAGGTTTTAAATAAATTATAATGATGTAGATTTTGATTATCAATTATGTACTAGGGAATTGAAGTAATCCATTCGTAATAATGGACATCAACAAATTAAGTTCTATGTGTCTTTGTTTTTGCAACCTTGATTAAATTCGAATTAGCCTGTATTGTAAGTCTTTTATATTTCTTAAAATTTTTATTATTTACATTATAATAATTTATATTATTTTTTGTGAGTTTATGTTGCTCAGTAGGAGAAGGTTCTCCTCAATTAACACTAAATCTACGACCGCTATACCGAATATACTTGAATACATTAAATAGCTACTTTGAAAAGAGACGGACCAAGCGAGAAGAAATACGATCAGTTAAATAATTGGTGTATTATAAGATATGTACTCATAAAATAGGGAATTTCTATTTCTATTTGGAATAACTAATTCAATTCAATCTCCTAGAAGTTCAGATTTGAACTAACTCGAATACGATGACAAAATAGACTAAAGCAGGGGTTGGCAACCTGCAGCACGCGAGCCACATGCGGCTCACAAACAGTAAAATCATACTTACGGCTCTTGAGTAGTTTAATAGTACATATGTTTTGATTTCACAATAAATACATGTTTCACGGCAGATAGCGGTTATATGATTTTTTCTAATACATATTACCGATGTATTTAATGATATTTGGCTCTTTAAAAAAATTATTTATCATATCGGGGAAAGAATAGCTCTTAACTCTAGAAAGGTTGCCGACCCCTGGACTAAACGCTTGTTGAAATTTCGCCAACGTAAATATTTCTATCATTCCGAAGACGCAACGAATTGGATAACATTATTATTTAACATATCGCCGGTTTTCAAGAACAACAACGCATTTGGTTTTGTGTCGTTATCGAGTTAATTGCACAGGAAGAATCTACGTTAGCTTTATTCATCACATATTGTGATGAAATAACAAACAAATGTAAGTACTTCCGAAGGATGTGTGATTTATATGTTTGTAGATACGAGGAGGGGTCAATAAGTCCTTAGAAAAAGATAGAAAAACAATTTTTTTGGGGTAAATTTTTTTAAATTTTTCAACATAATCGCCTTCTAGTTCGATATACTTTACCAGACGTCCCCCTAATTTTTTTAAGCCTTCAGAAAAGTATGATTGAGGAAGTTGCTCAAAATACGCGTTTGTTTGTGCGATAACTTCCTCGTTTGACGTGAACCGTTGTCTGCTATGCCATTTTTTTAAATTTAGAAATAAAAAGAAGTCATTCGGAGCCAAATCTGGTGAATACGGTGGATGATCTATTAATTCGAACTTCAATTCCGCAATTTTAGCCATTCAAACTGCGCATGTGTGCACACGTGCATTGTCTTGGAAAAAGAGGATTTTTTTTTCTTCAAATGAGGACGGTTTTCTTTTATTTTCTCATTCAGCCGACCTAACAACGATGCATAATACTGTCCAGTGATCGTTAACCTTTTTCCAAATAGGCAATGAGGATAATTCCACGTGCACCCCAAAAAATCGTAGGCATAACCTTTCCAGCTGATTTCACCGTCTTTGCCTTCTTTGGAGCCGGTTCGCTTTTAACAATCCACTGTTTTGATTATTCTTTCGTCTCGGGAGTGTAGTGGTGTATCCATGTTTCGTCTACAGTTAGTAATCCCATTGTCAGTAGAAACTCAGCCGGATTACTTATGCGCTCCAAGAGAGTACTAGAGGTGACCACACGATTGCGTTTGTTCTCAACTGACTGAGAGCAAGCGCGGCACCCATCTTGCAGATATTTTTTTCATGGTCAATTTATCATGCAAGATTGAAACAACGGTACATTTTGACAACCCTGTGGCCCCAACTATTTCGCGCAATTTTGTTCTTCGGTCACTCAACACCATGTCGTGGATTTTATAGATCATTTCGGGGGTACTCACTTCTACGGGACGTCCTGAATGATGTTCGTCTTTTGTTGATGTACGGCCACGTTTAAATTCATTTATCCAATTGTAAATAGTTGCAAACACAGGGGCAGAGGTGCCATGAACTGCATCCAACTCGGCTTTAATTTCCTTCGGTGTTAACCCTTTTAAGTAAAAAAGTTTAATCACCGCTCGAAATTCACTTTTTTCCATTTTTTTCAATGAACAAAACTTGTTTTCTACAACTGACAAAAAAAACGAGATCGCTCTATGAAAATGGCTCAAAATTTGACAGATACCTTGTGACGAATGACGCTTACTAAAAACCAATAAGTAGCGATGCTACGAGCGACATTTCTTACAATTTCTAAGAACTTATTGATCCCCCCTCGTATCAAAGGATGAAAAAAATAAAAAACTAAAACGGGCATACTGTAAAAGTGCCATTTTCGAAATGTGTCGTTGTTCTACAATAGAAAACCGGCGGTATCATATCCCCGGAATATGGAAACCATCTAAACACTAGGTTCCAAGCGAAATCGCCATAGCAATTAAAGTTGTACACTACAAAAGAAAGATATAACCAGGTAGAACCCAATAATCCCAGCCCAATCATCGATAGAATTTATATTCAAGGTCATGGTTTATGGCTGCAATTATCCGCGGAGGTTAACAATGGTTGATGTGATTATCCGGGCAAACGGACCGGATACCAACCGCAGACAAAACAATACTTTATGTCATAAAATCATAAAGTCCAAAAAAACAGTTCATTCATAATGAAAACTATCTTATTCTTTACTGACAAATACTTTTCCCCTTCCAAGCTGAGCAGTAGCCAAATCAAAGAAGAAGCGATTGTTAGATAGCCTTGCAACTTTCTCTTCTAAAGACATCTGGACTTTGTGAACGTACCCTGTTTCGTTACCTCTTAAAAGAAATGGGTACGTGACTAATTGTAAGTCGAAAACAGCCAACTTCGCTGATGGGCCTCAAGGGCCTTTCTCCCATAAATTTACGCCTTCCTAATCAACTCGCTTTTCCGAAAACTACCACCTCTACTCTCTCTCAGCAACCAATCAATTCCAACGTCCACACCCTCGCAAATAGAATTTCCAATTTTCCAACCAATGACAGTTTTTCTCAATTTACCTCTCTTTCAAAATCCCAACTCAGAACCAGAATAATATTGACTTCCATCCAGAAAACCTCGCTCTTAATATCAAATTCAGTTAAATAATAAAAAGTTTACTGTGTAAGACGAAAAACCCTTCGAATCACTTGCTTCTCATTCTTCGGGTTCACGACACGATATTGATGGATTTATTACGCCTGACCATAAAAGAACCGGAAGTTTTCGTTTCGATCCGTCTTCAGTTTTATTCTGTGCATTGAAACAAGTATTATAAATTGATTCTGTTATTTTTTATCGCAATCGTGTGAACTTAATTTCAACGTTACTCTTGTAAGTCACATGATTTTAAATAGATCTGAGATTTTCTCTGGATCTTGTTGCTAATTTCAGAACTCCTATTTAAGAGGTTGTAACAAGTGACACAATTTCTTAGCCATAAATGATCGTGGATTTTTAATATTAAATATTAGGTGTGCAAATAAGTTCTTTCCCCTGTTTTTCGAAATTCAAGATTTTATTATATAAATTCGGTACAAGATTACGTCTCGAAGTATTCACCCTCATTTTCTATAACCTTTTCCCATCTGCTGGGTAAATTATAAATCCCATCCCTGAAGAATGACGGCTGCTGTCTGGGCCGGATTTTCGTTGAACAAGTGCTCTATCTCACCGTCATCGAACTTCTTCGGGACACCTGAACGATTGATTGTCATCTTCCAAATTAAAGTGTGGGATCGGAGCGAAGAAGCCCTCCTATAAAAGAACTTAGGAAGAAAAAGGACGTGAAAAGAAATTGTCATCAGGGAGACGTCGCACAGTGGTCGATTTCGCCGAAATCCTGGCCAAAACCCCAAGGAGTTTCTCAATTTAGCTGAAAATTGGTATATTAGTATTATTTCGGTCGCTGACTATGAATCTGAACTCAGAATTTCCAAAAACAAAATGGCGGCTTTAATATGGCGGGTGCAAGTATCGAAAAATTGTCGGATCGGCACGAAAATGAGTATATTTTCACGGTCGCTAATTAAGAATCCGAACTCAAAATATTAGAAAATAAAATGGCGAATTCAATATGGCGGACATCCGTATAAAAAATGTTTGGTTGCCCGCCAAAATTGGTATTCTAATGTTTTTGAGCTACTTCTTACGAACCTGAAACTAAAATTTCCTAAAATATACTGATGGTTACGAAATAACAATAAATGAAACACGATATTCGGGTCTGAGGTCATACATGCACTGCTTCACCGATGGCGGTCAGTGGAAGAATTGTACACTTCTACCTATTGCTGACTCAAAATAAAACTATCAGACTACCAGTCTACTTAACCCCATTTGAATTTTCAACCCGACGAAATAAATAAATTATTTTGTAAATTACCAGAGTGCCTGTAGAATAAAATTAACAGTATTCATTAAGGCACGATAGCCCGGCCCTATGTCATAAATGCACTTCCCCGAGCATGGCGCGCGCGACAAACAAATAACAATAACTCGAAGAATCGCGAAAAGTCGCAAGAAAGCTCAACGAGGTCTTCTTCGGGAAGCTTCAAAGTTTAATTTAAAAAAAAAATTAGCTTGGATGGTTGTGGACTTCACAACTATTTCACTAGCGAAAGGATAAAAATATATAGGATTTACATTCTGTACCATCACAGTTGTAAAACATTGAATAAAAAAATGAAACCAAGATATTTATAAATTAAAAGTATGATAAATAGCTACCAATACTGAAAAAGTGGATCAAACTTTAATTTCACATTGAAAACGTGTTCTCAATTTCGACGTGAAAACGTTACATTATTTAAGTGCCTACTTTGACATTGCATATCTCTAAGAGTATTCTTCAATAAAAATTTTTATTAATGGAAAACAATGCTCTGATGTGTTACAAATCAAACGCAATTGCTAAATTTTGAAAATTGTGAAAAAAAATTTGGGGGTTTTGGCCAGGATTTCGGCAAAATCGACCACTGTGCGTCGCTGGCGCAGTGGTTCCCCGCCGACCCCATGGATGGGTTGCCGCGCGCCTCTCGTTTCTTTTTCACGATTCTACAAAAGTTTCCGCCTTTAAATCTCTGGTACCACTTTTTACATGTTCTGTAAGAAACAGCGTTCTCTCCCAGTGCCACACAAACCATTTCAGTAGCTTCTACAGCTGATTTATTAAGCTGGAATGCAAAAAGCAAGCAGTGACGCAAATCATGCTTCTGACACGCCATATTGTTTGAAATTATTACTTAGGACTGGGAACTCTTAGACCGGTCGTTATGACTCTTCTTAAAAACAACAGAATGCTCTTTCAGATGGCACCACAATCAATTAATTCGAATTATACAGTCAAAAGTTGCGATCGTAGAAAAAAAACGGGAAGGAACTTATCTGCACACTTAATAGTTAAATAAGTGTAACAAACCCTTAATTGGTGCTGTGTCCATTGACCATATTAACATCGATATGGTATGGATCACACAGTGCTGGCTGAGGATTTATTTATACCAACTTCCTCGTGTAACAAATGATGTCAAAAAATAGCAATTTGTGTGGATCTATCACGATTATCTTTCATATCATTATTTGAAATCCAACTTTGAAAAATCTACTTTACGGTTAGCTGTTGCTTCCATAGGAAATCGATGAAAGCCAAATATAAAATTTATAGTTAACCAACACTCCACATGTAAATTTCCAAGGTAAATACATGAATATTCATGTAAAAAGCACCATTCAAATATAAAATTGTACATAAATAATATGTAAAAGTAAATTCATTACGACCGAAAAGTCTATATCTTTGCTCTACACTTGTAATCTAAAGGATTTTTAAGATTGTTGTTAAATCCGATACTAAATTTCCCATTACACTTCACGATTGTCTGGTCTACTTAAATAAACAGTATTGTTTACTGTGCGTCAAGAAAACATAATGTCATAGAGATATATTTTTCAAAAGAAATAAAAATTTGTAAGCATGACCTCCCCCTCCCCCCCCCCCCCCCCCATATTATACACATCGAGTAAGACGAACGAGCAGTAAGACTTTTTTCTTAGCAATTGCAATAGCAAGTATATGAAACATACTGTAAAGAATGGCATTCAAAGTGTTGTTCCATTTCTCCATGATTTTTTGTGTCATACAAGTAAGTTATTATTTATTTCGTCTGTTAAAATATACAAAAATGGGTCTAACATGCGCATCACGTATGTACAGTGTACAGAAATAATGTTAGACTTTGCACTAGTAGAAAATATTCTTTTAATTAAAAAAATTTTATTGATATCGTGAGTATCGATGAACTATATTACGTAAACATATCAATTCTTATTTTCTCAAACGAAAAATAAGTGGAATCTTTTTTAAATATTGTCATTCCTCACAAATTCTGTTTTAATTTATTTTAGTCAACTTTGTCGAAAAATGTATTAAGGTATTCCCGAAAGAAGTTCCTTGCAGACGATTTAAGAGATAATTGTATCAATCGATGTAATTAACAAAACTGTAATTTGCATCTACTAATAACTATCATTCATTTATATCATTTATCACATATCACATAATTTTCATAAGTTATAAAGATATGCAATTTGTCGTATCAACGTATTTACATTACTCTTTTATATACGTATTTTCTATCAATTTGATGTTATGCAGAAAGCTCACAAACAAATCAGTATTCTATCGTAATAGCAGATTTTATTACATCCATAAATATGTTGTACGTCTCAAAATCACTTTTTTTCTACTTTTATTAAACAACGAAAAAGTAAATATGTTTCACCCATAAATTGTAATCACTCTGACTATCTGTTTATCACTCAAATGCAATAAGGAAATATTATTCCGCAGTTCTAATATTATTTATTCTATTATTATTGTTATTAAGAATAGAATGTTAACATTTCAACATGTTACAGCATTTTCTCAGCGCTAATATAAATTAAAGTTGAGTTTCTATGATACGTAAAGGATCTACGAATGCAATATATTAGCGTAACAATGACGGACAATATGTTAGCAAATTAAAAATTTGATTTTCTTTAATTCCAAACGGAATAATGATACATTCTTCTATCATGTAGAATAGAATTCTTTCTTTATATATTGACTATAGTAAATTGAAAATAAATATAATAAATAATAATTGGAAGGTAATTAAGTAATTTGTACGTATCCTTAATATGTTTTAGTTAATCTCGGCGAGTGACAGCGACTTAACGGAAAAATTAAAAGAAATTAGAAGCGGAATATCGCGATCAAAAAATGTTGTAAGGGAAATCACGTTGGATATTGGACGCACCAAGCAAGCAATAAATTCGGAGACGTTCAACATACTTCAGCAGAACATGGGAAAATTATATGAAATAGAAAGAACAACTGGTGCAAAAGTTGAAGTATTTACCTTTTATAATATTTCTTCAAAATTTATAATTCTATAACATCATTTTTTGTCAATTTTTTATCAAACTCTATGTTCGTTCTAAAAATCTATAACTTACGGTGTAAATCGAAATCGAAAGTAATAAAACATAGCACATTTCTATTAAGAAATACAAATGAATAATTGTAAAAATCGGATATCCAGAAAACTTTGTGACAAAAAAAATTAATTTAAAATATGTCAAACAAAGTCACTTTTACCATTTCAAAGTATATTATAGTGCAGTGAGGCACGGTACTTGATCATTTCGGCGTCCTTCGAGCAATCCCGCCTGCTTCTCCCAACCGTTCTGTTTCGGCCAACCAAGCTTGTCTTGCCTTTCACCTCGCAGGCTCGGATCTATTGGCGCGAGCGTGGCAGCATACTGGGACGTCATTCGCAACTAAACGCTTGCGCTGGAAAGATGTGCCGCGGTAATCATGTTCCCATTATACACGGTTCATTTAAAAACTGAATAACTAAGAAGTACCGAAAGGTACCGGATTGGAATTTCTCATATGTATTCAGTAATTTCGTACTAATCGTTCGTCTACCTGCTCTTCTTTGTTGTACCTGCCTGAAATCTTAAAATCTATCAGCAAGGCAATCACGACGGCAACAATGTATTGTTTGATGCGAGGGCAAACGTTTTTACAACGCTGAATTTTCCATTTATTTGCGCTGGAAATTAAATTATATCGCCTGACACTTAGATCTTTAAGACATATCTGAGTATACTTTTTTACGAATAACACTGTTATTATATCCTACACGCAACGTAGTGCAATCTGAAACTGTTTCTCGACGTATAATCTGAATCGATGGGTCACGCGCATCGATCTGTTTACAGTCGTCGGCGAGCGCGGCAAATCTTTCCAGCGCGAGCGTTTAGTTGCGAATGACGTCCCAGTATGCTGCCACGCTCGCGCCAATAGATCCGAGCCTGCGAGGTGAAAGGCAAGACAAGCTTGGTTGGCCGAAACAGAACGGTTGGGAGAAGCAGGCGGGATTGCTCGAAGGACGCCGAAATGATCAAGTACCGTGCCTCACTGTTATAGTGAATGAAACGAGATGTAAGAGAAGAACATCTCAACCATAATATATTAAAGAGAGTAATTATTATGAACAGAAAAATGCCCAGGAAATGAAGAAACCCGGGAAAAATATCGCAGTGCTACAAAGATGTGTCCAAAGTGCCAAATTGTCACTTCGAGGCATGAGTGTGCTGGGACTAAATAGACTTCATTCATGTTCAGGTAGTGCAAAGAATAGGGCCAGTGCACTAGTCGAAAATCTTGATACTGCTCTAGCGGTAAATATTATTAATTGTTACTTATTATTTGTATTATTGTTTTGAAGATCTATGTAGATAACAATTTATTCGATTATATTTTATACTTCTATTACGCTCTAGACGTCGAAAAATAGAATTTAAATATCTCCAAAAAATCTGACTTTGAAAATTAAATTCCATTTACAATTCTAATGATACACTTATAAAAAAACTTTTCGAATGAAATTAACCAGTTAACTGTGGAATTTAGTTTTATAAATCGTAAGATACGAAATTAAGCTCGCGTAATGACGTATATATTCGTCGAACAGAGGGCAAATGTTTCTGTTATAAATTTTACGAAAAGAGGAAAGCAAAATGTGGAAAAATTACATTTTTAGTCCATAAGAAATTGACAATTTAGTATTAAAAAGGCTTTCGCAATACAACTTTGGATTGAAGTGGAACGCAGTTAACTGATTAAGGTATTTTAAAAATAATGTCTTTTCAAATGTACATAAGTATCATAAATCACTAGGCTACGATGTCTTCTCAATATTGCAACTATTTGCGACCCTAAATACCATGTTAACGTTGAATTTCGAAACAATAAATACTCCTAACCAATTGAGCATCATTCCTTTAAACCAGTGGTCGCCAAAGCAGTAGTCCGCCAGAACATTTCGCTGGTCTCCAGAAAAATGTGTAATATACTTACTCATCACGTTAAGTTATGTTTTAAAATGCATTGAAACATAATTCAATTCATAACAATACATTTAATTGTGTTCTTAGATCACATTTTTTTTTAATATATTTAACACATAAAAAATCCCATTAGTGGTCTGCGGGATTTAAATTATGAATTTACTAGTCCGTGAGATCAAAAAGTTTGGCGACGACTGCTTTAAACATCTTGTATTATATAGTTTAGTACTTTATAGAAAGTGCTACAAGAATTATTTCTATTTTATAACTGACGCAAGATGAAATGGTACCAAGCTATTCACATGTAACGTTGATCTGAAAAGATCAGTGAATGCAAATAAAGAAATTTCAGTCAAATTCCAACTACATTCAGATAAACAGTCTAACGTTCATCGTATTTCATTTCAGACTGGAAAGCATTTGATGAACCAATTGGAAACAATAGAAAGTCGCTGTTCTACAGGAAATATATTTAAAAGACAGAATTGCATGACGGGGCACTTAAGAACTGTTAATAATTCTCTTGAAGCTTACGAGGCGAGCAGTACTTCTAAAAAAAATGGGGCTAAAAAGAAGCTCGAAGAAATTATTTCTTGGCAAAATAACTGTTCCAAAGATTACCTTTTAAAGGCACAGGAAACAGGTACCAAGGCGATAGTAGATGCCAACAAATGTATACAAAGTGCTTAAGAAATAATCAAGCTATTTAGGGTTTACAATAATTAAAAATTGTAATACATAAGTCTTCAAATATTTCATAATCTAATTTGTATTTGAATAAATGGGCTCTACCAGTGGATAGCTCCGAACATTTAAAAGATGCAATAAAAAAACATATAAGCAAAAGATGTCAAAGAAATTTAATGTTGAAAAAAAATGTCTAAATATTCCTTTTTTTTTCTTCGAGAAAAAAAGTAGTGAAGAAAAAAAATCAATAAACTATGTAGGAATCGTTTTTGACGTTTTTCCTTTTTTGGAAAGTAGGGGAGTTGGTATTTCACTGCCTTCTGATTGGTTTGTGTAAAATTTGTAGAGTGTTGAAATTGGCCTATGGGCTTCCTCGTGGGTGTGGATTTCGGTGGTATCAGTGGGGGGTGTAACAATAACGAGGCACCCCTACGGTTCCTCCAGCTGTTGGTCACTTGGTCTATGTACAGGGCTATAAAGTAATTTAGCTCGGTTACGGGTTCATGAGGCCGACGGTCCCTCCAACCGTAAGTTTTTACGGATATCTATGAATGTTTGTGACCGTAAAAATTCCCGGACTGAGAGACCTAAACACATAGTAATTTACTTCCTTCCTTACTTACAAAATATTTACTACCTGCCTTGACACTAAGGAAGTTCTGGAGTAGGTGCTGTAGGGTTGAACACAGTCCTCTTACCAGAAAGAATCATTGCCTTTTTCACCCCAATAAAATAACTGTTCTTTAGGCAGCACGGTATTGGAGCATTACTCTAATGTCAGTACATGGTTGTAACATCAAACAATTGGCATTTACACCACTCGATAGCTAGATAACATCGGGTCAGCAGGTATTCTTCGACCAGCTCAAGAAGGCTCCTGAGCAGGCGGACCTTCTCGCTAACAACTGCCTATTCGCACCATTTTGTTTATTTAATCCGCCCTGCACAGCCTCCTGAAGGAGGCCCTTGACAAAGTCGTAGCATTGAAATATCTTCATTTATTTGGCAGGAGGAGATAGAATATCTATCCCTTCCACATGGGGAGATTCCCCTTACGCGACGCGCAACGAGGACACAATCTAACATCATCCAATTTCGTCAAGGGGAATCGCTCCATCTGGTGGATGTAATTTTGCCGGAGTTTATCCAGTTTTTACTATAGTGATTTTAGAAATTTGGTGCATACGCCGATGTCCTCACTGTCGCCACCCAAGTTGCGTTGTCTCCCTTTCTCCGATCCGCAGCGTTCCCTTTCTTCGTCTTTTAGTTCGTTTTGTATGCGTAGCTCTTTTAGCGAATTGCGAGGCAGAACGTGAAGTTCCTTCCTGTACGCGTGACAAGATGCATGACCCTTGACGCTTGGCGAATCAGTACCTACCGAACAGGCTTACCTCCTAGGAGACTCATTCAGCTTGTCGAAGAATATCAGTAGGCTCAGCGCCTGCTCGGCGTCACGCATTTGTCCCATGACTGACCATACCTGAAGAAACCCTATTATAAATCAACTTTCTGACTTTTGCCTTTTCCCCTTTTAGGCTAACACATAATGCGAATTGGTAAGCTGTTTCAGCCGGTGCATATGAGGACGCATGAGTTCATCTCAAATTATTTATATTTTTTATTTGCTTGCTTTATTCCGCCATGGCCTCAAAATATTCTAAACATTTTGAAATTTGAGAATATGTTTTGTTTTTCTCAAAAATTACAATTTAAATAGCCAATGGTCACTACTTCATACGCATGACGAGTATACTCGTCAATACACAAAATCATGCCACTTCTCCACGACGAGTATACTCGTCAATTACAGTTAACTGGTTAAGAAATCATGTATGTATGTGTTCATATTGAATGAATGAATGTGCGAATGAGGTTTGTATCAACACTTGCGACGCATATTTATAGGATAGATTTATTTTAGAAACCCAATTAACTCCTTGGACTACGATTTTTTTCTGACGTGGCGTGCAAAGACTCAACATTAATTCCTGAAATCAAAGGTTTCACTGATTTATAATATCTCGTATAACTAAACGCATTATTAATAGTATAGAAATAATGAGACCGTTTTGCGACCGGCGGATATTTTCAAGTCAATAATTTTTGAAAGAGTTCAAAATTTCCTATTCCATTTTATGCGCCACGAGCGTCACATGATGTTGCAGGCTAATGAATTAAACACATATTTTTAGACTTCTTTAGATACTTTAATTCTTTACTTATTCCATATTTTATCTCATATTGTATAATATCGAAGTACTAATGTGAAATAAGTAAAAGACTATCGAATATTTAACTATTATCATCTCTAATATTTCTACTTTATGAAGATGCGATTTCAGTAGAAAGTTTCATTTCAATATAAATTTCAAAAAGTAAACACTTCGAATAGTCGTGTATTTTAGGAAGTTGGGTTTGGGAATTAAAAAAGAAATTGCGGAAAACGGCGTTTGGAAACGAGAGGCTCCGCCATTCTCTAGCCATCTTTCAGATGTCGGACTATAACTGTTTTAAATACTGTGCCAAAACCTAATTGCCAATTTTCCAAATTCTATAATAAAATGCCGCGTGAAAATAAAATTCGATATTCGATAATTTAAAATAAAAAATTCTAAGAAGATGATCGGAATTTATATATATTTAAAGAGAGTTGATATTTATAAATTTTCAGCGTTTACGGCATGAATTAAGGCAGGGTTTTGAATTAGTTGATCGCCGCGAGCCTTTTCCGAGTCGCTCCGCCTGCTTCTCCCAACCATCTGTTTTACCCAACCAGGAATGACTTGCCAGGCTCGGGCCTATCGCACGAGTATGGTGGCGCTTTAGGGCGCCATTCGCCTCTGATCTCTCGCGCTGAAAGATGCCGCGTACGCCGATTACGGGAAAAAAATCGATGCGCGTGCTCCGTCGACTGACGTTATTTGTCAACGAATAGTTTCAAATAGCGTCACCTCGCGTATAGGTTAAAACAAAAGTATTACTAGTAAAAAAGTATGCTCAGATATGTCTTGAATTAAATACGATTAACAGATTTTAATGTTTTTGGACTTCCGGCGGTGGTTTTGGCAAATTCGGCTGAGAATAGTGATAGAAATAACATTAAAAAACTTATATATGAGAAGTTTCAATCCGGTACCTTGCGATACTTCTTAGTTATTTAATTTTTGATCGCTCTTGGTCAATTAACTTGTTACTCTATACTGGTACGCTAATAACAAGAGCAATTAAGCAATAAAAGTGATGATTAAGACGTTTTCGTTCTTATTAATGCCAATGGGATTTTGTAATTGCTGCACGGAACCTTGGAGGAATTTGGATACTTCCTGACCGCGTGCTCCTCGAAGACTCAACAGCCGTACAATGTTATACAATGTTATATAAACCTAAAGGCGCAGGTACCGTGCGGCTCGTCAGACTTGTCACCTGGGCGGCCGAGCTTCTCATTTTCAACCGCCTATTCGCACCATTTTGTTTCTTGGAGTCCACTCGCTCAGCCTCTTAAGGGAAGCACCCGACAAAGTCGTAGCATTCAAATATTCTTATTAGTTTGTCTGGAGGAGCGAGACATTGTATTACATTGTTGTCTCGTCGCGCGCTCCGTTTCATCAAGAAAAATCTCACCATGTGGCGGGGGTAATTCTGCCGGAGTTTATTCTGTTTTTACTATAGAGATGTTAGAAATCTGGTGCCTACGCCGATGTCCTCACTGTCGCCACCCAAATCGCGTTGTCTCCCTTGCTTCGATCTGCAGCGTTTTCTCTCTTTGTCTTTTAGTTCGATTTGTATGTGTAGCTCTTTTACCGAATCGCGAGGTAGAACCCCAAGTGCCTTCGTGTACGTGTGACAAGAGGCATGACGCTTGACGCCTGGCGAATCAGACTCTGCCGAAACAGGCTTACCTCCTAGGTGACACGTCTGACGAGCCGCACGGTACATAGGCGTCGCCGGTGTTTGCAGGAGTCACTTTTACATTGTTTAAATTAGATACTCTTAATGTTTCCATGGGTATTTTGAGATACAATATAAGTTTTCAATGTTATTCCTATCACTATTCTCAGCCGAATTTGCCAAAACCACCGCCGGAAGTCCAAAAATATTAAAATCTGTTAATCGCCTTTAATTCATGACATAAATGAGCATACTTTTTTACTAGTACAGTCGACCCCCGGTAATCCGTCACCCCCTGTAATCCGATATGCCTATACCATGTAGGTACAGTCGAGTTGCGTTATGAAAAAATATGGTAAATCGTTCGCGAATGCCTGGACAAACATTAACATAAATGTTTAGTTATTATTTTTTTGTAAGTTCTAGAGCAATAATTATGTTAATTTTATAATAAACCCTAAGCTGTTTATTGTCTTGTTTAATTTACTAAATTCCACATCGTATGAGTTAAGTATAGTACATGTAGAATCGTACCACTTTGATATTTTATTTGTCGGATTACAAGGTACGCTTTTCCAAAAAGTTCCAGACTACAAGGAGCTGTAACAGTACTCTATAGTCCGACAAATTTGCTAATCCGACACCGCCTTGCAAAACGTTTGTCGGATTACCAAGGGTCGACTGTAATACTTTTGTTTTAACCTATAAGTGATGTGACGCGATTTGAAACTGTTCGTTGACAGATAACGTCAGTCGACGGGACACACGCATCGATTTTTTCCCCGTAATCGGAGTGCGCGGCGTCTTTCCAGCGCGAGCGATCAGAAGCGAATGGCGCCCTAAAGCGCCACTATACTCCTGCAATACGCCCGAGCCTGGCAGATGATTGGAAAGAGAAGCTTGGTTGGGTAAAACAATTGGTAGGGAGAAGCAGGCGGAGCGACTCAGAAAAGGCTCGCGGCGATCAACTAATTCAACACCCTGAATTAAAGTAATGTCTCTCTGACCACTCAAAGTTTAGAGAATTTTAATTTTCCATTTTGTTGATAATTCAGTTGAATTCGGGAGTAAACGTATAAAAACCTGAAGCACACCTATAACTTTATCAGTACACAAAAATAGCATCGAACGAATACGCCGTGAACAATGGAATGCAAATTTTTACTGTGTCTGCTTATGGTTTTCTGTACCATAAAGGTGTGTATTCCGTTCTTTTCGTTATTGTAATGTTCGTGAATTAAGTTTATTAATTGAGGTAATACATTTTTCTGGATGTTAATATGTAAGAAGAAAGTATACGTGACGTTCTAGCTAGTCCAATTTCTTTTTTGTAACTGTCGTATGTGACAATTGAAATTAATAAATCCAAAGGAAATTAAATTAAAACTATGATAAGTTAAAGCTATCTTTAATAATTCTAATTTATATTATTAACACTTAACCAACCGCCGAGAAAAACCAAACTATACGATATCCGCCGCCCATTGTTTCTGCATCGTACCTGTTTATATTAAATGGTTCATATAAAATTAACAATATGTAACAATTGTTGGTTGTAGTTTAACCCTCTTGTTCCTAGTGATTTTGCCATAAAACCACATTTTAAAGAATTTTTATCTAATGGAACCGCACTTTTTTTCTGTTTTTCGAAAAATGAGCCGCAGAAACAGTAGATAAATGTGCTGATGCACATTTTGCCATGGGCGTGCACCTATAGGCAAAATTCAATGTAGAAGTAGAAAGAAATTTTGGCCCATATCTCGAAATGTAGACCCGAACGGGAATTAAATATATGAGAAAAAGATGCACAGAATTATCATCTTGATAACATGTTCAACATTGATTGAAATGGTGGGACGGAGCATTATTTGTATAATTACCAAAAATACTGTGAATGCAGCATGTGTATCATAATAACATAATGGTAGTTCGAATAATTTTATTAAATTTCGAAAATATAATTAGCTATGAGTAAGGTGATATTTATCGAGAGAAAAGAAATCGGAATCTTCTCATTTTACCATGTTTCTATAAATCTTGTAACATAATCCTTATAACAATACTTCCGTATCGTCACCCAGTAAAAATCGTGCGTTATAAAAAAATTGTGGGACACGAATAGAATATTTGCTCCAAAACTTTATCACAACATTTTCTACTAACAGTTGTAAAATGTATGGAAGTAAAATAACGAATTGTTGTACAGATCTTTTTTCGAACAATAGTATTTTTAAATAATGTACATAAATATCTATTTAATTGTTATAATATATCTAATAACAGATAATAATTTCGTAAACTATATATTTATTAACATCTAAAGCATTTGTTAAAATTGTTTTCTAAGAAAACAAGATTTGATATTCTGAATAAGAAAAACGCAATAGTGTTACAAAATCAGGAAATTGAAAAATATAATTTGCCAAGCATTTCCTTTATTTAAATTGAAATTAATCTTGCATAAACATCTATGGAAAGATACTTACCGCAGACAACATTATATTTTGTATTTCTCAACTTTTACATAATAACGCACATTCCTGAAAAGAAACAATGCTTGGATAATATCTGCAACTTATGAATAAATACTGTAAATACGATGCCGTTTAATTTCATTGACCATCAGTTCGATATGAAGTTTTTCTTTAGGTAATAGTAGAACTACCGGCATTAAATCTATTATTTTTAAATAATATTAAACAAAAACCTCAGAAAAAAAGGAATCGAAAGGTGAAAAAGATGATTGAATTTATATTTTATAAAATGGACGTAGAATATTAACACTATGGCTATCCTATAAACTCGAAGAACTTTGATAAAAAATGAGAAACCAGTCATATTGACTTCCTTGGTGGTTTCAATATTCACGACTAGCTGTTTTTGTTATTTTGCCGTGGAAATGGTTACCAATGTTGAACGCACATTTTCACTAAAAATCCTCACGCTCAGACATAAAGAAAAAACAAACTTTCATTTCGTTGTACATTCATTTGTATGTACAGTAATCTTTACGCTGCCATACGACAGAACAACACTCCTTAAAACTGCGACAAAAGAAACCAAAATTGAAAAACGAATAGTTACAGAGTATTATGCGATCTCAAAAAAGGGTCGCACTTAACTTACACGTTCTGTGTGTATAGTAGATGTAGATACTCTGTATGCATCTGTTCATGGTATTTTTCTTCATTCCGTTTCCACTGAATGAAAACAGTCAGTAAAGTTTTTAAATAAATAATTTGTCTTCTTTGTATTTTAAACAACTAATTTTCTACTGTGAGAAAATAATTGCGTGGTGATTTTTAATAACTATATGAAACTATTTATACCGACAAATGTACAAGTATCCAAAGTAACAAGTGCAAGCAAATTTCCAAAATTGGTGTGAATATTTTTTAACAAATTAAAAGACAAAACCTAAATAGCTCGATTTAAAAAGAAAGAGACTCACCCATGTAATATTACATGTTTAGCTTTCGTACACTGGGGACAACGAGTTATTACTTGCTAAACTTAAAAATGAAATTATACGATCGAGAAATTTGGTAACAACATTGGTATCTCATGTCGAACGCATCAGACTCGATTTACAAACGTCAACAAGTTCACAAATGCGAGCATCGTCAAATCGAAGTGAAAATGTTATAACCACTCTTATAGAAACAGTGAAACATCAAATTCATGTAAGTATATAATTTTCAGAATGTCCAACCCCTATTTTAGTGATACCTAGCATAGTCTTAAAACTAGTATAGTTCAAAATTCTGCAATTGTAATAACATTTTCACAGACAGAATGATTGAAAGGACTGAAAACGTGTCGAGTAGTTTATTCGAATATACCTTATAAATTTTAAATGATACATTTCAACAACTTTTCTTTGCAAAACATTGGACATTACCCGTACTTAATTATTAACACATTCACGCCGGCGCGTACCACCGGTGGTTCGCGCTTCAGTGTCGTTCAGATGGTTAACCCTCTATGGCTCCTTGTAACTTTGAATTCTTTACAATCCAACGTTTCGAAATCAAGTAAAAGTTATTATTTATAATAGTCCTTTTATTATTTTCTAATGTGCTATCGTGCAACTAATCTTCAGATGTCACAGAAAATGCGGCCCATAGAGGGTTAAAATAGCTGCCCCTAGGAGAAAAACGCAAATTGCAACGCCGCGCCGGCGTGAACGTGTTAAATATAAAATCTAAGGGACGCAAAGTATTCTAATATCATGAAGTAATTGAAGCAATAACTTCTAAATAACATTTCGAAATTATAGTTATATACTTGAAAACCTAATAATTTTAATGACCTAATAGTTTTTTATTTGTATAGCGCATGCTTTTATTTAATTCGGAATGATGAAAACAGGAAGTAGCTATTTATTATTCAAATACGTTAAATATAGATTAATTAGATAGAATAAATTAAATAATAGTAATATATAAAATTTTAATAACTTTGAATTATGCAGTTAATCAATAACGATAAAGAATCATACCTACATTACAAATGTGTAACGTAATAAAAATTCTCATGCAATGTACGTTCTTCAATTTAATGTTTTATCAGTTTCCTGTTAAAAAGAGGGTTACTTGTAGATTTCATACTCACATGCGAATATTTTGCATATCAATAATTTGAATTACGTTTCATACGTTTTATCAGAAACGTAAAAAACAAAATACTATGACTATCTAAATCAAGTTTCGGTACTATTTAGAAACAGCTATTTGAATTGTTAAAGTATCTTCTTTTTCAT
Organism: Cerceris rybyensis; assembly: GCA_910591515.1. Classification (NCBI taxonomy): domain Eukaryota; kingdom Metazoa; phylum Arthropoda; class Insecta; order Hymenoptera; family Crabronidae; genus Cerceris; species Cerceris rybyensis. Next base: position 30,076,374 of record OU342790.1, read on the forward strand.
CCAAAATAATAAAAACGGACATTGATGTTTCAAATAATTCAATACTAATTGTTTTTCACAGCAAAATGCCGATACAATAAAACCAAAAGCCAAATTTCCAACTGCGGTTAGAAGATGTGTTTCGAGTGCGGATCAAAAGCTCAAGGCCATTAACCAAAATCACTTTAAAAAAATTGCAACATGTCACAATGATACTAAACAAATCGCTGACCATCATTTGCACCTACTTCATTCTAGACAAGACGTAAATATAATTACAACAAATCAAACTAATCTTTATCCAAAAGCTTTTGAGCGTATATAAGACGTTGAAGTCCTAAAATTCAAATGAAGAAACGTCGAGAAATAATTCATTATATTCCGTTGATGCCTATAGTTCAAGAAAAAAGTGATTGTGTACTTTGAATTCTATGATAGAACGTAAATGATAGAAAGACAAAAATGTGCAACATTACTACACATTTGTCCTTGATGAGAATTTTGCAATGTTTGAAATTTGGTAGAGTCTCAAAATATATAGTGCCTTATTAAATTTAGAAGCTACTTCCTGTGGTAAGTAGATGATAAAACATTTATTTGATTTCTTACAGACTGGAAAGCAATACATCACTCAACTAGATAACATTATCCCTAACTGTCAAGCAAGCAACGAATTCAAAGTTGTGAATTGCATTCGGGTTCTTTTACGGAATATTAATCGTTTAATTCGTGATTATCAGTCTAATATATCAATACTGAAAAAGGACGCAGAAAAAAGCATAAACGTTGCTTTAACGTCCCAAAATACCTGCAATTCTGAGGCTATTTCAACTTCTCGTAAACAAATTAAAAATGTGAAAGATGAGGCCATTGAATGTCTTAAAAAAGCCTAAACGCAGGATTCGAGAATTTATTAAACAGAGTGGAATTTACGTTGTCTTACATTCAAGTTAACATCTCTCATTGTATACGTCTGACAATACTTTTTTGTGAGCACTCTGTGCTCGTAATATTACCATCTTTGTGATAAATATATCAAAAATTGTCAAAATATTTTGTCTTCTGAAATACATCAAATGTCTTATTTTTATCCATTCGCACGACTATACCCCGAATTAAAATTATATACATATATATATATATATTTATTTATACATATACTTTATATATATATATAAATATGAACACTAATCATTGTAGATGTGAGTATCCGAAATTTTCAACATAACAGTTACTTTTCTAAACGAAACTATGCAATGTAAATAAAAAAATTGATTTCTAACATTTGGGATAGACGCTAATAATCTATACATAAAAGAAAATATTAATAAACATGGATCTTAAAATTAATAGTTTCAAAGTTATACAAGACTATCTATTTCCATTAGAACCAAGAACTTCGTTCGGAAAGCTATTATATCATAACAGTATATCCGTTTTAAATAGTTACACGCGATTATTTCTGTAGTTATTATAAATGCCAAGAAATTGTTTAGACAGAAGATATACAGGGTCTGTCAGCAAAATCCGGACAAAATTCTATTTTAATTTCCCGCTACATGTAATGTCAACAGTAGATGTTTCTTTCTTTTCAAGCAAGGCATATGTATGTACAATACGTATGTAACATCTAAATGGCAGATTTGATTAGATAGTGTTCGGAATATATTCACAAAACAGCAATAATTGAAGCGCTTCGCGCGGAGCGTTCAGCTATTAAAGTTATTCGATTCTTTAGATACCCGAATTCTACTGTTTATGATATTGTACGAAGGAATGCGGCTGTAGAGAAGTTTGTTGAAGGCTCTGCTAATCGGTCAAGGCGAATTTATTCCAAAGAAATGTCTGTAAGCACAGCGGCTGCCGACGAAAGAGCTCAGCATTAACAATAAACTGTACCTCCGGATCAAAATTTCGTTAGTGAAGCCAAATATGGAAAGTGTAGCATCCGGGAAATCCCACATTTTACAATAGGTTGACGCACAAGCTCATCCGAGCCATTTAATGCACAACTGGTTTTCCCATAACGTCGTAACATTTCGGTCCATAGACTTCTGGCCTCCCAATTGACCAGATTTGAAGCTTCTAAGTTATTACGTTTGGAGCGTTATTGAAAGGGTGTCTAATAAATCCAGGCACCCCATCGTGGCATCCCTTCAGGTCGCTATAGAGGCAGCATTCGCGAATTTGGACAAGGATCAGGTGAAAAGAGCATGTTCGCGCTTCAGACCAAGAATCGAAGCAGTGATCGCAGCGGAAGGAAGTTATATCGAATAATATACTTTGTAAGGATCCCCTAATTAATGAACATAAATTTTTTTTCATTAATATATGTTATTTTTAAGTAAACAAGTGTTTCATTGAACTAATAATTTTGTCCGGATTTTGCTGACGGACCCTGTATAGTATCAAGGGTGAAATATCAAGGCGACGATAACTTGGCACAGACAGTGTTTAGTGACAGATCAGTGAAACCTATGAAGGTCACCACTGAATTTTGTCAATGGATCCCTATACTTTTTATTCCATGCACTTATAGCTAACATTCAGAGTTATTTTTGTGTTAACTTACTGTGAATGAAAGTGACTATACAATAGTGCTGACTGATGAAATTTCCATTTTGTGGTCGACAGGTGGGTGTGGTGGAGAATCAAAATAAATATAAAAGTCACAAAAAGGGAAAAAGTTTTAGTTATATTTTGCAATTTTGATAGTCGAACGCAATGTCCTGTGATAAGTGATACATCAAACACTACATTTTGCTCGTGTTTGAAATGACGAATGCTGCGGAAGCTGAGCAAATGATACATTCTACAATTCGACAATTGAAAGATGGATAGGGAACAGCAGACCCTCTTTTTTTCAAGCATCTTTTCTTGCCATTTCGTTTTTGGAATTCCCAAACTCAATCTCCTAAAATAAACGATTTTACAGAGTGTTTACTATATAAAACGAAATGACGGAAATAGACGGTTCAAAATAAAAGTCTCCACCGCTCCTTAGCCATCTTTCACTTGTCGGACTGTACATTCGCGGAAAATAACGCTGTCTGCTAACGAAAAATCGCATTTCATTTGTACATTTATTAATTATGAAGATATGATTACATGTTCATAGTTGCCAGTTCCAACAGATCGTGTTTTCAGGAAGAATAAAACAGTTATAATCGTTTATAAAAACTTTCTGTACATTTTTCTATATTACAAATTACGAATTATTAAGATACTCTTGTCATAGTGAATATATATAAAAAATAAATAATACAAATATACAGTAATGTAATACACATGTATAACTCTGTCATTCTGCAACAATACAGTAACAGCTATATGTGACAGTTATTTTACCGTGTTCATAGAAGAAGTAACTCGTAATAGCAATTGGCTGTTTAAAATCACTCACAATTCTTTCTCCGTTACCGTTTTAGTCAACTGTTTAAAGATTACAATATATGTATGAATATACACATTTGTTATTATGATCATTATAATAATTTAGGTTGTTGCTTTAAAGTGGAGATATCTAAAATTTTACTAGGGCAAGTGGTCCTAGGTGTTTGGCTAAAAGGAAAACGTTCCATGCCAGGATTATTTTTAGGTTTTGAAAGTTTTTGGTCAGTGGTTTGGGGTATTTCAATAACTCTACTATTGATATCTGTAAGAAAAGTATAAATGGGTAAATTCTTTACAAATGTATTATATTATTTTACAATTTGTAGACATAATTTTTTACCTTCAGTTTGATGATGACTTCTGCCTGGAAGCAATTGATATCTTTCTAAATAACGCATAGTAGCAAAAGACATATTTGTTCCCTGTACATTACTGACCATAAGATGTTTCAATGATGTTGATCCTTGTCTTTGCAAAGCTAATTCAGCAAGCTGTTCGTCGCTTAAATATTTCAGTGCTAATGCTTTCATATGAATACTAGTATTTGTTTCATTTACAGCACTTGTAGTGTGAGCCACATTTGCTTGATGATCCAATCGTGGATAAAATGAGGAATCAAATGTCATTCTTGAAACAAAATTAAGTGAAACTTATATATTACAAAGTTTTGAGTTGCTTCATAGATAACAAAAGGAAATGAAGTTTTAATTAGTGTTAAAAGTAGGAAGCTAATTTTTTCATAAGATGAAGCTAATTTATACGGTACAGTAAAAGCATGATAAATGCGACACGGCTACCCCAGTCACATAGGGGATCACCCTTAACAAACCTCGACGCTCGACGAGGGATCAGTCAATGTTAGTGTGACTAATACAAATTCAAGGATAAACCTTTTTCATTTTTGATTTTTCTTTTTAACCTTTGCTAACGTATTTCTAAGATTTTTTTTTATTAAAAGGATATCAAACACGATATAGTTTGAATTGTATTAACTAACTGTTTACATAACTCAAACTATATCGTGTTTAGTATCATTTCAATCAGAAAAATCTTACAAAAAAATGAGAATTCAAACGACTTTTACAGCAACATTTTTAATAACTAGAAAGTCATTGTATATGTAGCTAAACTGGATATATCATTTACTATACTTTGTTCTTATAAACTAAACTAATAATTAATATATTTTTATAAACATACTTTTTTATATCATTTAATTCTTTAAATTCGGGGTTTTCATTTAAGCTAATTCCAAGTTTTCGAAGTTGTTCCAATGTAGTAACTTTCACAGTATCCACTGGTACTTTGTTATCAGTATCATCTTGTTCCTGATTAGGTACTTTTCTTGACTGATTTTTCTCCTGATCTTCAATGACACAAGAATTTTGTAAAATTTGATTCACTTGTCCAAGAACATTATTGTAAAATGTCCAACCAACTTTAGAAGTACGTTTAACTTTCTCACTATCATCATCACTAGAATATTCATGCATATCAACATGAATACTAGGTTCTGGAGTCGGTGGTGGTCTCTCACCTACTTTTAAATCACCACCACTTAAAATTAAGCTATCTTCTATGCAATTTATCTGTTTGGAAACAGTGACTTTCTTATCTTTTTTACGATAATTAGAATAATCTGTTGAGTCATTTTTAGAAGTTACTTGTGTAGAACAATTATGCCTTTGTATACCTATCTTCTTACATTGATCAGTTAAAGGGCTGCTAACTTTATCAGTAACATCACGATTTTTTGCTTGATGAATTGTCGCTCCATGATTATCATATACTGTAGTAACATTTTGTACTGTAGGATTTTTTATCAAATTATAATTTTTTAATTCCTGGTTACAACTTTTTTCTAGAAATCTCTGTTCATCTACTTTACTCTGACTCAATTTCCTTGGTATATTTTCAGGTATTCTAGGAAAATCAGGTATAGATATATCTGTTTCTTTCTGAGTGTCCACATAAGTTAACCTTTCTAAGTCTTTCGTAGAAACACTAGCATTGAAATTGCTACTTTGTTGCTGACTAGATGACAAATGGCTTTCTGAATCTTCAACTATATTTTCTAATTGTGCACTAGGTACACGAGTGAAAGAATTTCTATATCTCCTCAGAGTTTCACTTGTGTCACAGAAATTTATCCCATTACGCATTTTGAGACTATCACCTTTTCTGTGACTTTCCTTCTCCTTATATTCGTCTGTATCTAATGGAAAAGGACTATTTTGTACAGTGAATTCAAAACTTGTCATTACACCTATGGAAACTTTCTGTTCCATAAAAGCCTTTTGTGTCTCTGCTTCTGCTAACAATAAATCAGCTTGATTGCCACTATTGCTTTTATTACAATTTTCAGTGTTTTCTTTAACACATGTATTATGGGCAGTGTTTTGTTTTAGAATTTGATTTTGAGGTACCTTGATATAATTAGAGGTACTTATAGCATCGCTAGAATTTAAACGATATTGTTCTTTTTGTTCTTGCAACTGAGATAAACAATTACACTTTTGTCTTTCCTTAAAATTTTCTTCTTGCATTTTTAGTAATCTCTCTACTTGCAGTTGTAAAGATTTGATTTGTTCACTTTGACTATTTATAAGTTGTAGTAAATTCTTAACAGTTTCCTGATTATCAGTGTAACCAGGGAAATTAGCTGTATAAAGATGTGGGAAACGATATGCATTCATATCAAAATATGGATGCTGATATGCTTGATGAGGAAGTCCTTGAAATTCACTTTTGTTTAGTACATGTGGATTAGTATTTAAATTACCTACAGATGGGTTACTTATTGGATTGTTAAATAAAATTTTTTGTGGTTCAGAATTGTGATCTATTAATTTTCTTTCATTTGTTAATGAAGAATATTCTAAATCAATAGGATAGGGAACAGAATTATGAACCGTCCCTAGAGGCCTCATATTATGTTTTTGCTTTACACATAATCTATTGTCATTATGTGCTTCGTATATCATTTTGCATCTATTGTCATAACTTTCATCACGTGTATTTAGCTTCCAACAACTTTTATTATCAATATTCTTATTTACAGGATAACTAGCTTCTCTATATTCTTTTAAACCATCTTTTGATGTACCTTCCTCTAAGCAATATTTTGTGGCAGAACGCTGATTGTGATGTGCATTAACAGAAGACTCAAAGTTTCTTGCATTTGCAGCAGGTGGTCCTTGAGAGAAATGTTGTTCTTTCCAAGTTGCATATGACTTATTACAGCATGGCGAAGAAGATGCATTTTCATGCGTAATACCTTTGCGGCTGGTAGGTGAAGTAAGACTTTTTTGTTCTAAAACTTTGGATTTTAAAGATTTTTCAAATATCAAAGACACTTCAGGTACTGATGGAACTATACAACACTGAAATCAAAAGTATTATTCTGCTAACATAGCTACATATACTTCATACATATATGTATATATATGCATAGAAATTGTTTGAAAATTTAAAAACATAACATCTCATATTAAGTTACTATCCAGCACAAATGTGATAATTATAATAAAATTGATAATTAGTATGTATTATATATGACATATTCCTAAGGACATTATGTCATTTCTTACATATAAATAACATCTATGACATGCAATGCGATATAGACATGTAAAAATTGCCATAAAATTTGTAACTATGGGTACAGGTAACGTTTAACATTTAGAAGTATTGGATTTAAAAGAAAATAGATTTAAAATATGCAACTTTAAATTTCTTATATTATTTCAGTTTATATAGAACTTAGATGCAAACTTTTATTTATTATAAAATCATATATTTACATCGAACTTGCTAGCAGGCTTGGGAGTAACTCTCGGTTGAAATTCGTCTTCACCGTTAGAAACTTGATACATGTTTTACACTTAAAATATTACTTCAGAGAACAGTTATTGCCTTGCACTTTGTATTACATGTAGAACAATTGTGACTGTTTTATACTTCAAAACGTGGACTTGCTTAAAACCTGTAAATGATGAAATGATTATAAATTATTTTGCACTGACTTATCTGCCTCATTTGTAATAATTTTAAAGGCACTTTTTCAGTCTTCAATTTACTTCAGTAGGAACTGGTAGGAACTGGTAGGAACTATTTCAAACGGATTAGACTAAAACAAACGATTTGAAACAAAACGCAATGTAGCCAACTTAAATATGAATTTTTACCGTAAACAAATTTCACATATGATGCCTGAATGTGCCTGAATTCCTATACGTGATCCAGAGGGTGTCAACTCCCATATATAGAATTTGGTCCGCAGATGTGCTGCCGCCTAGGGCGGAACCCGTAGATTAGAACTACTTTTTATATATAGCACAGTATGCTATATATACCGTATATATAGTACTATCGCTTACTGATTTAAAATTACTATTAAAGAGGTATACTAAAGTTTGCTCCATTATTGTAAAATTGTGAAATTTATTTAATTTTTAATTTTATGGTTCATATAATTGTTTATTTCACACTTTTACAATAGTGAAGCAAACTTCAGTATACTTGTTGCTTTAAAGAAAAATATCAATGTTTAATTTATCTTTAGAAATTTATTTAAAAGTCGTACATACAAAGTTTTACACATTTACATAAAAGTATTTACTTAAAAACTGTAATAGTCATACAGTCGACCCCTGGTAAACTGGCCCCTGTCTAATCCGTCACCCCCTGTAATCCGACATGCCTATAACATGTAGTTACAATCGAGTTGCGTTATGAAAAAATATGGTAAATCGTTCGCGAACGCCTGGACAAACATTAACATAAATGGTTAGTTAATATATTAATGTAAGTCCTAGAGCAATAATCATGTTAATTTTATAATAAACCCTAAGCTGTTTATTGTGTTGTTTAATTTACTAAACTCAACATCGTATGAGTTAGGTATAGTACATATAGAATCTTACCACTTTGACATTTTATTTGTCGGATTACAAGGTACGCTTTTCCAAAAAGTTCCGGACTACAGGGGGCTATGACAGTACTCTATAGTCCGACAAATTTGATAATCCGACACCGCCTTGCAAAACGTTCGTCGGATTACCAAGGGTCGACTGTATTGTATACTAACCCTCTTCCTTTCTCAAACGGGCTTGGGACTGCCTATGGCGGAGTTACCGGACGGATCGAACCTATAATATTTTCAATCTAACTTTTTATTCCAGAATATTGTATACTATTTCTGTTCGTTCTACAACGTTTGGGTGTACAAATTTTACTGACCTTTTCCTGGTTTTCCATCCCTCGTATTTTTCCAAAACTCTCTTTTTAGACAACAAAGTCGTGCGCTCATAACCACTCATGACGTCTCACGTATTGCTTGAAAAGAGAGTGTTGGTTTCTCATCGATTTAAAAGCTGTGCGTGTGTTAGTTTTTGTATGTGGCGCCAACTAGAGCGGAACCCGTCAAATCGTACTATATGCATACCAAGTTTTCCCATAAGAGTTGACCCCCCCTGACGTGATCGGCTACGTCCTCGTTACTAGATATAACGGAACCGATGAAGCAACTTTTATTATAATAAATTATTGTACATTGTTTCATACTTTTACAAATAAAAAGTTGATATTCACGTTTTAAAAGAATATATGTTCTGGCTTACGATTAGTATTTATTAAATACTATTTAATACTGTTGTGTGCTACACCAATTCACATTTCAGATTCTCATGTGAACACAGTTGTGAGAGAAATTCGTTATTATTTTATGGTTAAAATAGAAATCTGTATTATCAACACTGTAAATGCAAGATGTATGTAACTGAGGGCGGTAAAATTAATATTATGTCATGGAAATCTATTCCAACTCGATTTTAATTGTTTAATCAATATTGCTATAGCAAAATCATTGCCTCCTTGTACATCTTCATCTTGCATACCTCGAAATCGATAAATTAAAATGTAAAAGCAAATTTGATAGGCGAAACGGAACAACCTTCTTTTGTGCGTTTGTTTGTTTTAAAAAAGGAAGATTATTATAAAGAAACCTCTCGTTACTCTTGCGCAAGAAGTCGAAACGATCAGACGTGTAACATCATACGAAAACATTATAAAATTTGTTCTTAGTTATAAATTATTCAACGTTACTATTGTATTCAGTTCAAATTTAATTGTGTTAAATAATATATTTTACAAATCTTTTATAAATACATTGTAAATATTTAATTTCGAAATCCTTCATCTCCTGTGGAGAGTAACACCTCTTCCACTGGATGCAACCCACATCATTTTCCCGAAAATCCCTGAACGGCCACGCAACAATCGGTGCTTTCCAACAAGAGACACAGGCGACTGTCGGTGCTTTCCAACAAGAGACACAGGCGACACTGTGTAACACAGTGTAACACAGTGTCTACATTGGTGCTTTCCAACTACGACACAGAGAGACACAGAGCGACACTGCCAGACACAGCTAAAACTTGAGTTTGGCCGTGTTGGGCCGTGTCTGGCCGTGTCGGGCGTCAATAGTGCCAACACATCGAGCAAAGAAATTATTTTTTCAAGTGTGGTACTTGCAAATTTGTCATAAGACATACCTTTGTTATTGGCGCCAAATAAAATTATACTTTGCTTGACGACTGTTGACGACGCACGTGTTCCAAGACACAAATTAAGAAGAAAATTAGATTTTACAAAAATGTCTTCGTGTTGGAGGAATAATGTACCGGACCCAAAACTCTTCGAGGGTAATCAATATTTATTATTTTTATTTAAGGAATAATTTATCTAAAAAACAATTCGTTGATTAACCATTATCCGTGCGTATTTGATCGGATTAATTTGTAGGTTTATTCTTTTGTCGGTATTGTAAAGATGTTATTCCTACATTAGATAATATAAAATTCCATGCCTGTTTTAATGGAAAAGAAGTTTTCCTTGAAGGGGAAAAAGAGTTATACTCACGTGCAGTGAATATTCTTTGTAAGTAATTTCAAATAAAAAAGTATTTATTCTATACATATAAAACAAAGGGCTGTGTCAAAATATTCGCTGACATTCTTATGAATTAAAAGGTATAATAAAAATAGGTATTTAATATATATTGCAATCGTAGTCAAAGCTGAAAAAAAAAAAAAAAATTATTAAACATATGTAGGCAGTTGATGTGAAACTTCTCCTAAGCTGAGCCATAATTAATTGTAAAACCAATTTTATGTAAACGTTGTTATATAACAAAGTTATATACATAGTAGAGGTTGAGTTAGTATAAAGGAATAGAAATAATTTATCATCAAAGTCAGTGAAGATCACGATTTATCTAAAATGTATTTTTCTATTAAGAATTATACAGGAAAAATAACTTACCATATTCGAAAATAATATACTTTTCTTTGTTGCGAAATAATTATCAATCCGAATCTTCTTCTTTATGGGTTTGGATTTTCTACAGACGGATTTGAATCTACGTTTTTTACTACGTTATACTCGTATAGTCTTTTACGCACTCTAGTGACCGTATCTAGTAACTTATCTGTTCCAATTAGACTACAGAATTGTGTTTCACTGTGTCACACTGTGTTACACTGTGTCACACCCTAGCATGCTTGTTGGAAAGCACACACTGTGTTGCACTGTGTAACACAGTGCCTACATTGGTGCTTTCCAACTACGGCACAGAGAGACACAGAGCGACACTGCAAGACACAGCCAGGGTCGACAAGCTGTAATGGGCTCAGCAGTTCCGAGTTACGCCCCGCTCAGCTAGCAGGTGGCGATAGTGACGCTACTCAACATACACACCGAATTGAAGAATTTCAAATACACTAGCAAGAGAGAATCGGTGTGATTCTGTTACCGCGAGTAAATCGCTCAAGACGAAAACGTGTAGCCAAAAGAATTCTAGACATAATTATTATTTATTTCATAGTTCTTATACTTATTATAATTATTAAAATACTGTTATAATTTAAGTTGTTTCCCTTTTTAAGTATGAAACAAAGGAAGAAACGTTCGGTTATTTTCTGTAAAGAAAACAGAGGTTAGAAAGTGTATGTGTTCCTATGTACACCTATGTATATTATAATTCTTTTTTATTGTGAATGTTAATAAAAAATAGTTAATTGAAACATATCGTTGTTATTTTAATTTAAAAATAAAATTGTAAAGAAAACAAGGCCAACTTTAGAATTTAATCACTGTATATACATTGATATAGATAGGTATGCTATACATAAATTTATGCCTTTAGTTCTCCGCTCAGCTAAAAGCGGCGCTGTTTGCGGACCTTTTTCATACACGGCAGCTTGCCTACCAGGGGGGGTCAACTCTTATGGGAAAACTTGGTATGCATATAGTACGATTTGACGGGTTCCGCTCTAGTTGGCGCCACATACAAAAACTAACACACGTACAGCTTTTAAATCGATGAGAAACCAACACTCTCTTTTCAAGCAATACGTGAGACGTCATGAGTGGTTATGAGCGCACGACTTTGTTGTCTAAAAAGAGAGTTTTGGAAAAATACGAGGGATGGAAAACCAGGAAAAGGTCAGTAAAATTTGTACACCCAAACGTTGTAGAACGAACAGAAATAGTATACAATATTCTGGAATAAAAAGTTAGATTGAAAATATTATAGGTTCGATCCGTCCGGTAACTCCGCCATAGGCAGTCCCAAGCCCGTTTGAGAAAGGAAGAGGGTTAGTATACAATACAGTCGACCCTTGGTAATCCGACGAACGTTTTGCAAGGCGGTGTCGGATTATCAAATTTGTCGGACTATAGAACTGTCACAGCCCCCTGTAGTCCGGAACTTTTTGGAAAAGCGTACCTTGTAATCCGACAAATAAAATGTCAAAGTGGTAAGATTCTATATGTACTATACCTAACTCATACGATGTTGAGTTTAGTAAATTAAACAACACAATAAACAGCTTAGGGTTTATTATAAAATTAACATGATTATTGCTCTAGGACTTACATTAATATATTAACTAACCATTTATGTTAATGTTTGTCCAGGCGTTCGCGAACGATTTACCATATTTTTTCATAACGCAACTCGATTGTAACTACATGTTATAGGCATGTCGGATTACAGGGGGTGACGGATTAGACAGGGGCCAGTTTACCAGGGGTCGACTGTATGACTATTACAGTTTTTAAGTAAATACTTTTATGTAAATGTGTAAAACTTTGTATGTACGACTTTTAAATAAATTTCTAAAGATAAATTAAACATTGATATTTTTCTTTAAAGCAACAAGTATACTGAAGTTTGCTTCACTATTGTAAAAGTGTGAAATAAACAATTATATGAACCATAAAATTAAAAATTAAATAAATTTCACAATTTTACAATAATGGAGCAAACTTTAGTATACCTCTTTAATAGTAATTTTAAATCAGTAAGCGATAGTACTATATATACGGTATATATAGCATACTGTGCTATATATATAAAAAGTAGTTCTAATCTACGGGTTCCGCCCTAGGCGGCAGCACATCTGCGGACCAAATTCTATATATGGGAGTTGACACCCTCTGTTGCCTACCCTGGACACAGCTCAAACTTGAGTTTGGCCGTGTCGGGCGTCAATAGTGCCAACACATCGAGCAAAGAAATTATTTTTTCAAGTGTGGTACTTGCAAATTTGTCATAAGACATTTCTTTGTTATTGGCGCCTTAACGTACAAAATAAAATTATACTTTGCTTGACGACGCACGTGTTCCAAGACACAAATTAAGAAGAAAATTAGAGTTTGCAAAAAATGTCTTCGTGTTGGAGGAATAATGTACCGGACCCAGAACTCTTCGAGGGTAATCAATATTTATTATTTTTATTTAAGGAATAATTTATCTAAAAAACAATTCGTTGATTAACCATTATCCGTACGTATTTGATCGGATTAATTTGTAGGTTTATTCTTTTGTCGGTATTGTAAAGATGTTATTCCTACATTAGATAATTTAAAATTCCATGCCTGTTTTAATGGAAAAGAAGTTTTCCTTGAAGGGGAAAAAGAGTTATACTCACGTGCAGTGAATGAGATTCTCTGTAAGTAATTTCAAATAAAAAAGTATTTATTCTATAAATATAAAACAAAGGGCTGTGTCAAAATATTCGCTGAAATTCTTATAAATTAAAAGGTATAATAAAAATAGGTATTTAATATATATTGCAATTGTAGTCAAAGCTGAGAAAATAAAAAAAAAATTATTAAACATATGTAGACAGTTGATGTGAAACTTCTCCTAAGCTGAGCCATAATTAATTGTAAAACCAATTTTATGTAAACGTTGTTATATAACAAAGTTATATACATAGTAGAGGTTGAGTTAGTATAAAGGAATAGAAATAATTTATCATCAAAGTCAGTGAAGATCACGATTTATCTAAAATGTATTTTTCTATTAAGAATTATACAGGAAAAATAACTTACCATATTCGAAAATAATATACTTTTCTTTGTTGCGAAATAATTATCAATCCGAATCTTCTTCTTTACGGGTTTGGATTTTCTACAGACGGATTTGAATCTACGTTTTTTACTACGTTATACTCGTATAGTCTTTTACGCACTCTAGTGACCGTATCTAGTAACTTATCTGTTCCAATTAGACTACAGAATTGTGTTTCACTTAAGGGTGTGCAGGCTGTGCCATGTGCCGGGTACCCGACGCCTCGGGTCGGGCCGAAGAAAGTCGGTCGGGCTCGGGCGGGTACCCGACACACTCGGGCCTAAGGGAACCCGACTCAGTGATGCCAGGACGTGGGATTTTTCCCACCCGTGCGCGCTACCCAATTCTCAGTAACGTATATACTTCACTCAAATATGGGGTATCGTTAGACCCCTGTGACAATGGAAATACGGTAGAAATTACAGGAAGAGGACATTTTACTAGATACGTCCATGGAAACAACTGCCGTCGAGCTGTGACGTCAGCATGCGCATGCGCACGATGGCTCCCACGTGGGAGAAAATCCCACGTCCTGGCATCACTGACCCGACTGATTTCGGGCGGCCCGACTGGTCTCGGGTATTTCGTCTGCTTCGGGCCAACATGGCAGACTAGAGGCTGTTCGGTGTAACTCTTACGCTCCATGAGCGTGTCTCGCACTGAATCGCCGGTATCATGGAGCGTGAGAGTTACACCGAACAGCCTCTAGTCTGCCATGTTGGCCCGAAGCAGACGAAATACACGAGATCAGTCGGGCGGCCCGAGACTAGTCGGGCGGCCGGAGACCAGTCGGGCCGCCCGAAATCAGTCGGGTTCCCCTAGGCCCGAGTGTGTCGGGTACCCGCCCGAGCCCGACCGACTTTCTTCGGCCCGACCCAGAGGGTGTCAACCAGGGGGGGTCAACTCTTATGGGAAAACTTGGTATGCATATAGTACGATTTGACGGGTTCCGCTCTAGTTGGCGCCACATACAAAAACTAACACACGTACAGCTTTTAAATCGATGAGAAACCAACACTCTCTTTTCAAGCAATACGTGAGACGTCATGAGTGGTTATGAGCGCACGACTTTGTTGTCTAAAAAGAGAGTTTTGGAAAAATACGAGGGATGGAAAACCAGGAAAAGGTCAGTAAAATTTGTACACCCAAACGTTGTAGAACGAACAGAAATAGTATACAATATTCTGGAATAAAAAGTTAGATTGAAAATATTATAGGTTCGATCCGTCCGGTAACTCCGCCATAGGCAGTCCCAAGCCCGTTTGAGAAAGGAAGAGGGTTAGTATACAATACAGTCGACCCTTGGTAATCCGACGAACGTTTTGCAAGGCGGTGTCGGATTATCAAATTTGTCGGACTATAGAGTACTGTCATAGCCCCCTGTAGCCCGGAACTTTTTGGAAAAGCGTACCTTGTAATCCGACAAATAAAATGTCAAAGTGGTAAGATTCTATATGTACTATACCTAACTCATACGATGTTGAGTTTAGTAAATTAAACAACCCAATAAACAGCTTAGGGTTTATTATAAAATTAATATGATTATTGCTCTAGGACTTACATTAATATATTAACTAACCATTTATGTTAATGTTTGTCCAGGCGTTCACGAACGATTTACCATATTTTTTCATAACGCAACTCGATTGTAACTACATGTTATAGGCATGTCGGATTACAGGGGGTGACGGATTAGACAGGGGCCAGTTTACCAGGGGTCGACTGTATGACTATTACAGTTTTTAAGTAAATACTTTTATGTAAATGTGTAAAACTTTGTATGTACGACTTTTAAATAAATTTCTAAAGATAAATTAAACATTGATATTTTTCTTTAAAGCAACAAGTATACTGAAGTTTGCTTCACTATTGTAAAAGTGTGAAATAAACAATTATATGAAACATAAAATTAAAAATTAAATAAATTTCACAATTTTACAATAATGGAGCAAACTTTAGTATACCTCTTTAATAGTAATTTTAAATCAGTAAGCGATAGTACTATATATACGGTATATATAGCATACTGTGCTATATATATAAAAAGTAGTTCTAATCTACGGGTTCCGCCCTAGGCGGCAGCACATCTGCGGACCAAATTCTATATATGGGAGTTGACACCCTCTGTTGCCTACCCTGGACACAGCTCAAACTTGAGTTTGGCCGTGTCGGGCGTCAATAGTGCCAACACATCGAGCAAAGAAATTATTTTTTCAAGTGTGGTACTTGCAAATTTGTCATAAGACATTTCTTTGTTATTGGCGCCTTAACTGGTGTCACCCTCTGGTGTCAACTCCCATATATAGAATTTGGTCCGCAGATGTGCTGCCGCCTAGGGCGGAACCCGTAGATTAGAACTACTTTTTATATATATAGCACAGTATGCTATATATACCGTATATATAGTACTATCGCTTACTGATTTAAAATTACTATTAAAGAGGTATACTAAAGTTTGCTCCATTATTGTAAAATTGCGAAATTTATTTAATTTTTAATTTTATGGTTCATATAATTGTTTATTTCACACTTTTACAATAGTGAAGCAAACTTCAGTATACTTGTTGCTTTAAAGAAAAATATCAATGTTTAATTTATCGTTAGAAATTTATTTAAAAGTCGTACATACAAAGTTTTACACATTTACATAAAAGTATTTACTTAAAAACTGTAATAGTCATACAGTCGACCCCTGGTAAACTGGCCCCTGTCTAATCCGTCACCCCCTGTAATCCGACATGCCTATAACATGTAGTTACAATCGAGTTGCGTTATGAAAAAATATGGTAAATCGTTCGCGAACGCCTGGACAAACATTAACATAAATGGTTAGTTAATATATTAATGTAAGTCCTAGAGCAATAATCATGTTAATTTTATAATAAACCCTAAGCTGTTTATTGTGTTGTTTAATTTACTAAACTCAACATCGTATGAGTTAGGTATAGTACATATAGAATCTTACCACTTTGACATTTTATTTGTCGGATTACAAGGTACGCTTTTCCAAAAAGTTCCGGACTACAGGGGGCTATGACAGTACTCTATAGTCCGACAAATTTGATAATCCGACACCGCCTTGCAAAACGTTCGTCGGATTACCAAGGGTCGACTGTATTGTATACTAACCCTCTTCCTTTCTCAAACGGGCTTGGGACTGCCTATGGCGGAGTTACCGGACGGATCGAACCTATAATATTTTCAATCTAACTTTTTATTCCAGAATATTGTATACTATTTCTGTTCGTTCTACAACGTTTGGGTGTACAAATTTTACTGACCTTTTCCTGGTTTTCCATCCCTCGTATTTTTCCAAAACTCTCTTTTTAGACAACAAAGTCGTGCGCTCATAACCACTCATGACGTCTCACGTATTGCTTGAAAAGAGAGTGTTGGTTTCTCATCGATTTAAAAGCTGTACGTGTGTTAGTTTTTGTATGTGGCGCCAACTAGAGCGGAACCCGTCAAATCGTACTATATGCATACCAAGTTTTCCCATAAGAGTTGACCCCCCCTGGCCCGACCCGAGCCCGACGAGCTGGGTATTTGCACACCCTTATTAAGTGCGTTAATTCATAATACGAGTATACTTGTTACGTTTTTTTAATTGTCCTATCTTTTTGAATGTTTTATGCTATAGAACTGCATTTTCAAATGCACTTGTAGCTAAATACTTTTCGTTATTTCTTAATAAGGACAAATTCTTTAAACCTATTTTGAAATGATACTTAAATTGTGCTGAAATTTTCCTTAAATGTACAACATATATTATTTAAAATAATAATAAAATAATTAAAATAATTAAATAAGTAAATATAAAATAATAATAATAAAATAATTTATTTTACAAACATTAATTATTTTATATGGAGTATGTAAATAGAAATCAGCCGATATGATTTTGTGATTTCATAAAAATTTACATTTGGTCTCTGATGCTCCCTCTGGTGTCTATTTTCACAGGTGAGAATCAATTAAATATGTATACATGTACGTATGTATGAAACGGAACGAGGTATGCTTAGATTACGTAGTGTACGTACCACATTGGGGATAACTGAAATTCTACCACGCATTACTGGCCAGGTATAAAGCCTCCCATGGTAGTCGGTCGCCTTATTATTCTTGTTTTGCGATGAAAATATGATCAAGAATATTTAACAAAAATTCTACAAATACATATCAAAATTACTAATGATCATTGGCGTGGTATTTTAAATCTATGTCAGAGTTACTTGACCTGTGATACCTTAGAATTCGGATATTGCACATCCTTAAGCCTGTGTTCGATGTGCACCGAAGTTAAGTAGAATATTACTTGTTGGAGGTAATTATCATATCGCTCAATGTCAAATTGCACAATGATACTATATGACAGTAAGGTAAAGACTGCTAAAGACAGGAGGTATATGGTTCATGTTGTGGTTTTTTTCGAAAATTAGGAAGATGCTACAGTGGGCTACAAATTTATGATATTAATGCATAATGATTTAAATAGTAAAATTCATACTGTACCTATAATTTTTCAAATTAATTTTATGATAATTCCTGATATAAATGTACTTTAATTGACTTGAATATAACAGCCATTATTAATTACATTGTTGCTAGTTATACTCCTTTGCTACATTCATACATATACTTTCACAGTTGGAATTTTATGTTTTGCAGATTATGATAATTACAGTACAAAACTGTAATGTGGTATAACATAAATTTCTACTATTAATTTCCATTGACCTAAGTATTTTATGGAGGAGAAAGAAGATCTTACAATGTATTTGCTTATTGCGAAATACGTAACTTTAACTGGAGACGCATCGAAAATGCAATAAGTTGTGCCACTAGTAACATAAGGTATGTTTAAATAAAAATGTATTAATTTATTAATTACCTAGATAAATAATAATAATTTAATACATTTAATTTATATCTGTATTTAATATTTCTTATATGAGTTACAGATCTACTTTTTCCTCTGTTATGGTGGCTGTGCAATTATTTATGTTTTGGAAATCAATTAATGAAAAACATTGGTCTTTCCCAGTCAAAAAATATTACCAATGTGGTGCTTATAGGATTATAAATTAAGGGATGGCAATACTTTGTTTACATGCCTTCATCTTTAGTATTGAATTTTTATTATAATGGTAAGCATATGTTTTATAAAAATTCGTATAAAATTTATACATATTTAGTGAAATATTTGAAGTTTGTATCCTGTTTCATAAATGTAAGTACATAATAATTTTAACGTTCAAATTGTATTATATCTTGCATAAACTACATTTTTTTTTAAAAATTACTACCAACTTATTCATATTTCATTGTAGTATCATTTTTTTAATGAACATTTCATAAACAGTTAAAACTCAATCCCTATATTAATCGGCTATTGTATACCTACACCATTCTTATATGTATAAGTTCTATTAAAATTGTTTTACAATGTAATTTAATTATTTCTTTGATCATATTGTAGAGTTTTTATGTTTTGTTTAGGACTCATCTTGACATTGCTCTTCGGGATTGTAAATGATAAGAACAGTTTATTGAAAGGAACATACAAATTTTAAAAAAATGGAGAGTTCAGAATATGAGACTGTACGTAATATGACGCTTCTATTTTTTTTCGAACTTTTAATGGATAAAGGTGGTCCACGTACATTGCATGATTTAAGCTGCCAATTTGGAGCAAAAGGATTTACGAAAGAAATGCGGCAAATAGCTGGTGGATCTCAAAGTGGCCTTAAGAAATTCTTAGCTCAATATCCAGTACTTTTTCTTATTGATGGTGATTATGTCTCTGTCAACACCTTCCAACCAGTTGTTGAAGAAGAAAATGGATGTAAATTAAGTGGAAAACGAGATTATGCAGCAGAAGCTGTAGAGTATTTTACAAATAAGTTGTTGCAATATGGCGTCGGTACAGAAGTACCAATTAAAAGTCTCTTGGGCCATAGATCACAAGCTTCTCCAGAAGTTAGACATATTTCTGGCCAACATTATAAGGAATTCAGAGATTTTCTTTTAAAGTATCCTGATGCTTTTATAGTTACTGAAGATAATGTAATGTTGAAGAAGTTTGAAGGCATGGTAACAGAGCCTTTTGTAGAATTAGAACCTGATATACCTATAGATCCAGAAATTACAGCAAAGTTGTTAGACTTTCTTTGCCAATGCATTGAGCAAAAGGGCCCAGTATTTATAGATCATATGTTTAATATGGTTGACGATAAATTCTCTTATGAAAATTGGCCTACAATATTTAAAACACATCAGGATTTATGTACATTTGTAAAAATGTTTCCTGATGCGTTTCATGTTCAAAGTAATTTGGTAACTTTAATAGGACGACCTAAAGCGGCAACAATAGAAGGAAAGCCTAAAATAAAAACCACAAATTCTACAAGGAATCCGAACAATAATGTAAATTCAACAAATTCAAGTCAAACTGCTCAATCAAGCAATATTCAAGCAGTTCAAGAAACACCTAATGTGGAGCCTATTCAGAGTAACACAACAATACAGGTCAATGTGCAAAATTCTTGTACCACACCTATCGAAAGCAATAATAACTCCCCACCAGTAAGTTTGCAGCAACAAACCTTAAAGCAAAGAATAAATACGCTTGTTATGAAAACGTTGGCAGATAATACAGAAAGAGATCGCAGTTTACAAACTCCACAAATGGGAGATGCATGGAAATTAAAAGTTTTACAGCAGACGAGAGTAATTGTAAATATTAGAGAAAGCCTTCAAATTATTGATGATATAATAACACCTCGAAAACCTCCGATTGATGGTAAAATTGTTGTTTCATTTGACTGTGAAGGTATAAATCTAGGAGTTAAAGGACATTTAACACTTGTACAGATTGGAACCATGTCTGGACAATCATATATATTTGATGTATTTACATGTCCCAATCTTATTCAAGCTGGAGGTCTCCAAAAGCTTTTAGAACATAAAAATGTTATTAAAGTAAGTAATAAATTTATATTCATTAGTACTTCTGAATAATTATCATATTGTGTTTAAAATTCTTATGTTGATGCTATTTTGATAATTATGCACGCTATTTTTAGGTAATTCATGATTGTAGAAATGATAGTGTCAATTTGTATAAACAGTTTAAGATCACACTTACCAATGTTTTTGATACGCAGGTAATGTATTCCTATTTATTAAGATGTAATCTACATTTATATATGTATACTAGATGTACACGTATTTGCTAATATATAATTTATACCTATGTAGGCTGCTAATGCCGTGCTTCAATTTCAAGAAACTGGAAAGCCTGTATATAAAGTTAAAAATGTTAATCTAAACACATTGTGTGAGCATTACGGTGCACCATGTAATCCATTAAAGGAACAGATGAAAAATATCTATCGTAACAATCAGAGGTATTGGTGTCGACGACCATTAACACGGGATATGCTCATTTATGCTAGCAGCGACGTTTTAAGTCTAGTTCCTCACGTATATAACTCTATGGCTAGGTACGTTATTCATTTAAGTATCTTATAATGAATCGGTGCATTGCATTTATTTAACACTCAAAATTCTTTCTGATGTTATACTTATGACTATAAATAGTGAATTTCCTTGTTCGAGACTCACTATAAAATATTACTCATTGCAGCAAATAAAAATTGGAATGCACAATATTCGTGTTTTACACAAATTTTAAAAAAAAATTCAATAAGTACAAATAATTTAATAATTTGTATTTCTCTTCATATTATTTTAAAAGTAATAAGGAATAAGGATAGTACTTAAAGTTGTATGAATTATTTCATTTTTATTTTCAGATTACTGTAACTCATTCGTGTAATTAATATTATTTTTTTTTTAAGAGAGTAGCCTCTGTATTTTCTTTAAAAGAGTACCTATAAAAAGTTACATTTAAGATCATTTTTGTTAATTCTGATTCTTTGTTTGTTTTCTATTATTATTAGACTTATAAAGCCAGAAGTGCAAGCTCTTTTTGCAGAGCTGTGTGAGGAACAGATTCAAATGCTGATAAAACCTGCAGAAGTTAAAGCACGCAAGAAGCAACGAAAAGTGGAAACGGAGGTTGCAGACTTAAAAAAGAGAATGGAAGAAACAACTACCAAAAACATTGTGTTAAGTAATCGTGAAATACGTTTGTTACGTTATTTAGATCTTACTGAAGATGAAAAAGAAAAATTAAAAGGCAGTTATAAAGTTGCAAGGAAATTAGAAAAACTTGAGAATATGGCTCAGGATAAAGGTGATAGTAGTGATGATGACGATGAAGATAAACTAGATGATGCAGAATATCCTAGTATGGAAAGTTATACTTCTGAAAATTCACATTCTGGTAATGTCCCTTCATGTTAAGATGTTGCTATTGTTTTACTAGTGTATAGTAAGTGAATGAAAATTTAAACATTTACTTTCAGGCGGTATATTATCACCAAGAAACTCAGACACTCCTAGCCTTACTGAATCAATGCAAATGGTCGATGAAATTTTATCTGATGGACGAATGGACAGGTTTGAAAAAATTGAAAAACTAGAAGCTATTTTGTCAGCAGTTACTGGCTCTGCAGTTGAGCAACTTTCTTCGAGCAGTGCAGATACATCTCCAACAAAATGTATATGTACCTGCCGGGATAAAAACAGTAGTCCACGAACGGATCATAACATTGGCACTAACGTGGCTAGCCAAACATACAGTACAGGTGATATAGTAATTACCAAAATATATCTCACTGAGGAGGAAAAAGAGCGCATAGATTTCTTGAATTCGCCAAAAAAGTAGATATTATTGCTACTGTGAAAGTAGTAGAAATAAAGTTGCCATTGATAGATTTTTATAAGAAGAAAACAAATTAACAAACAAGAGGAGTAGTTGAAAGCAGTCTATTTTATGTAGAACGAAGACATTCGTTGAATCGAATCTGACGAGGATGATAAAATCTCCTTTGAAAATTATTTGTAGACAATTACTAAGAGAAATCAGGTTTTTCTATATTTGTCTTTCCAAATCTGATGCTGTAGTAATCAGAATTTCGGAAAGCTTTGATTTTTCGTGAGATGGTAGTACAGTTATACATGTTATTTGCTGAAGATTACCTTTCTTTACAGGTGTATAAGAAAGAATTAATCAATTCATATAACAATACACAGCAGTAATGTATTTTCATTAACTGAAATAATTCTCCGACAAAGTACATTTTTAAATAAGTTATGTTACTACTCAGGATTAAATCACTAATGTTGTTCCTCTGTAAAATAATATATAAACGTTGAGAAATTTGTCATACTATGTGTATGAAAATTGCTCATTCATTATCAATGAAATTTTGATAATAGAAATTTTTGAAATGCATATTGCGAAAGAATTAATTTTTCAATGTAAAGTACTGCATTAAAATCACTGTTATTAAATTATGCTTTTTTGCAGTATTATGTAGAACTATTTTCTGTTTTATGAGACGTTCTATTTAATAATTGACAAATTTTTATTCTGTTGAAAATGTATCAGATACATTACGATAGCAATTACCTTTTTAAAATAATTTATAAATTAATTATTATTTGTACTGGATACATTTTTACAGCCATACATGTGCCAATCTACTATATCATATTCAGATATGGAATAAGACGTTTTTCGGTAAAAATACAAATCATCAAAAAATATAACAACAATTTATTATTTAAGTTTCGTCTCGTGTCTAGATTCATTATCTATGTTAGTACACATTGTGTATTAGACATGATTTCCGATTTCACGTTTTGTTTGAAAAATCAACAGAATTTATCATGTACAAATATTTGCAAGCTGGCTAAATGAACAAAAAATAATTAACTATTGAAACAGTAACTGTACATTACTATACATATATATAAATTAATTGTATAAACATAGGAAAAAACATTATAAATTATTATCAGTGAGAAATGAACGGCAAGAGAGTATCGATATTGATTTGTAAAGCATATTTCGTTAATGCAATTGGTAGATTTTCGATTAGGAAATTCAAGTCTCTCTCTCTCTCTATATATATATATATACACATATGTATTTGAGGCGATATAGAATATTATTTATTTTCACATACAATTTTTAACATTTAATCTAATTTACCTAATTTTTTTAATCAAGGAAAACGTAATTTGCCTTATCACTATAATGAAACATCTTTTAACTTGTTCAAACATTTAATAGCTGAAATCGGTATTCGGAACTGATATACATATATGTAAAATACATTGCATATATTAATATTTTATTGATACATTTTTAAACATTGAAACTTTCTCGCAGTCTTCTTATATTCATTCAGCACATTCTTGTAACACTGATATTAAGAATAGTGTCTCATGAAGCTTCGCATAATGATGATTATAAAAAGACCATAAAATGATCTGCGACACACATGAGCGTAAATGCGTCATCAGAACGTTCATAAGTAAATATTTAAGTAATGTAAAACTATTACAAACGAAAATAATATGTTGTCATCAATTGGATAAGTGTAAAGAAAGCTTTTAACTAATTATAAACTGATATATAGCTTTTAAAACCAGTTATTATAGATTATGTTTTAGAAAAATTAATTTCAATTATGTAAAACTGTGTTCAAAGCATTTTACAAACTTACAAATCTCTAAAAAAGGACAAAATATGAAAGTCTTTATTGAAGTTAAAATTCATTATCGAAAAAGTTTCATTTAAGTGCAGTTATTTTTAATGCAATACTTTCATGATAAAGGTGTAGTGTGGAAATGCCTAATTTACATTCATATATTTGTAACAATACTGTATTGTCTTTTAATTTTAAAATCACTGAATTTTGTATTTTCTTCAATGGTAGACTTGATTTCTTACATTTGTTTCCATTAAATTGAAAACTTCAATATAAAAATTCATAATAAATGAGATAATGCAAGGATAAAATATTAAATCCACTTACAGAAGCGACATTTTTAAGATAAAGAAATATATTAATTTCTGTTGGAAACGATTAGTTTACAAGAATAACAAAGTTAACAGATTATTAAATTGTTTGAAAATTTTAGATTACAATAATTTCAATAGTTGCCTTATATCCTTTAAAAAAAAATTAGCTTTGTAAAAAATTTAGTTGCAATACACGTTACAGTATATTCTACTTTTAAAACAATTATGGACAATTCTGTAGGTTTCCAAATAATACTGTTACTATATTTATTACGATGTGCTGTACTACGTTTTTCTTTGTTATTTCCTTCTTATAAATAATATTGACCAATATAATTTTAAGTAGGAATTATAAGCATCTGTTTAATTTGCGTTAATGCATTTTTTTAAAACTAAAATCATACACTAAAGGACAAGGCCATTTAATGTAAATGGCAAATAATGTTTTTATTAACAGTAACTAATTTATTGCATATATAACGTTTGGAAAATGTGCATAATAAACATTATATAAAATGAATTGAAGCAGTTTCATTCCAATGAATTTAAATATTTTCCATAAGATTACCTTATAATTATACAAAAGAACATTCTATTCCATTGAATCCGATTAATCCTTTTGTTAATATTATGTAGGTAATAAAAAATGATGGAGACTTTGTAATATCGACAGTCTTCTCCAAAAGATTTTATATAGAGTGATACAGTGGAATACTGTACTATTGTGCAATGAACACTAATGTAATTTTGTGCCTACTTTATTTATTTAAAACACCCTTGAAATATAACTTTTATAAGTATTCTATAAAGTTGTTTTTACAATGTACAACTAAAAATTGATGTTTTTCCTTCATTTTACTCATTACAGAATTAAGTTGTACTAATTTATTTATTATACTATTGATTCAATGTATATTGTGATACAAAAAGATATATATACTAAAAACATGTAATAGGCGATTGTTAATATCCTTGAAATAAATCAGTTTCAATGCAAGTAACCATGCCATATTACGTCAAGTATCATTTACATATGTGTTCTGAATTATTACATTATTTCGTAAGTGTGTTAAATTTATCATATTCAAATCAATCGTAGAAGCAAATGGTTTTGAATAACGGAAAGGAAAATGTTTACGATATATTGTGCGGCAATAATTTTTATAATTAAACAATAAATAGAATTTCTTATAAAAAAAAGCTTTGAAAAATTAAGTCATTGCTATACACATTTACAATATTGAGATAATAATATTTACAGATTCGAAATATTTTATGTTCCTTTTAAATGCTTGCTTTACATTCGAGCAAAAATAATCTACTAGTAAACAATCATTATCTATCTAACTGTTTACGTGCCACATTTTCAGTTTATAATAGCAAATCGAAAATAATGTACATAATAATACATCTATAGCTTTGTAGAAAATGTATATACATTACAGAAATATTTTGAAATAATAGAATTATATTAATAATTTCCATAAAATTAGTTAGCTAAATGCAATGTGCTTACAATCACGACATTATCAAATTACAATGTGATGACATTTGACCCTTAGACCCCCGCGAATTGCAAGATATTTTGACGCATTTCGCACATATACACACGTACACAATATCAAACTCGTATACGTATATAAATATAATGGGAGAAGATTACTTCAGGGTCGAACACTTGTAGAGCTCAGTTGAACCAGTGATGCCAGAACGAGGGATTTTTTCCCATGCGTGAGCCTTCGTGCGCATGCGCATGCTGACGTCACAGCTCGGCGGGAATTATTTCCATAGACGTATCTATCTATGCAACAGTACGTCGCATAAGGGGCCCTTCCCAGTCGTTTTCCGCGCTTTTCGTTAAACTGAATAAAATATTGTATCGTAGTGCAATATTAGTATATCAGAGTGACTGTTCCTTCGTACGGAGACAAAAGCGCGTTCGAAACGAAGCAAAAGTTTACCGTTCTTTGAGGCCCGGGTCTGGTCGCCAGATTTTTTATTATTTAACAACATTTGGCGACCATCACGCGCAAAGACGTCCAAAACTCTGGACGTTTTCTGCAGTTTTCCTTATCTCGCAACAAATGTTGGTATTCATTTAATAAATCGGCTGCAGATATACAAAATAATAAGAAAACATATATTTATTTATTTACACGTAAATATATTATTCCTTTTAAAAATGTCCTCTTCCTGTAATTTCTACCGTATTTAAATTGTCACGGGGGTCGAACGATACCCCATATTTGAGTAAAGTATATACATTACTGAGGATTTGGTAGTGCGCATGCTTGGGAAAAATCCCTCGTTCTGGCATCACTGAGTTGAACCTCTTTCATTCTCTTCGCATTCTCCCGCTATCACGAG
The DNA here is from genome assembly GCA_910591515.1 of Cerceris rybyensis. Taxonomy (NCBI): domain Eukaryota; kingdom Metazoa; phylum Arthropoda; class Insecta; order Hymenoptera; family Crabronidae; genus Cerceris; species Cerceris rybyensis. The sequence continues at coordinate 30,103,478 of OU342790.1, forward strand.
CCGGACCGTACACGAGTTCTTATTGCGGTATATTATAAACCAGCTTGCAACAGATACATCCCTATCTTTACTTCAACTTAATTTTGTGAATAGCCAAAATAATGTGTGCGGGAAAATTAGGTGAGTTCTTTAAATAATTCTCTCAATAACTATTCAATTAAACTGGATAATAATCGATTCAAAAATCATGGAGAACATGCTTCTTCGGAATCAATAATTTTTACTGATCTATTATTGCGTTTAATATTGATTATTTATGGAATTTTTATTTAATTATTCATTACTATAAATGATACAAGTTAAGATTAATTGGAATAGAAATGAAGAAATTTTTCTGTTACAAATACATAGCATTATAATGGTCTTTATATGCAAGTATCATTAGTATTAAGTATATATGGTTTTGTATCTAAGTACATTTTTTATCTTTAATGTATCTTTCTAATCATATTTAACAGATATTTAAAAAACCAAATATATTAAATATTTTCAAAAATTTGCAGCACTTTTAAGTGTCTCTGATAAATCAAATTTGCTGCCATTTGCTAAAAAGCTCCATGAGCTTGGCTTGACACTAGTTGCATCTGGAGGAACTGCAAAATCTTTAAGAGATGCTGGCCTTCCTGTAAAGGATGTTTCTGCTATTACCGGAGCTCCGGAAATGCTTGGTGGTAGAGTTAAAACTCTCCACCCTGCTGTTCACGCTGGTAAAGTCAATGTATTACCATTTTTTTTTTTTAAGTAAAATTTATAATAGATTTTTAATGATTTTCATTTTGCACAGGTATATTAGCTAGACTGACAGACTCAGACCTTGAAGATCTCAAAAAACAAAAGTATGAAATGATCAAAGTTGTAGCATGCAATTTATACCCATTTGTAAATACAATTTCAAAGCCAGATGTTACAATTGAAGATGCAGTAGAAAACATTGATATTGGTGGTGTAACGTTATTGCGAGCTGCAGCTAAAAATCATTCTAGAGTTACAGTTATCTGTGATCCAAATGATTATGAAAAGGTCATAAATGAATTAGAAACATCTAATGATAAAAATACATCTCTTGAAACAAGGTAAGTTTAAAGTTAAAATGACATTACTGCAGTTATTACACCTTTTAAATTTGTATAATTTTATTTTGTTATTAACCTTTTAGGAAAACCTTAGCACTTAAAGCATTTACACATACTGCAGAGTATGATAATGCTATTTCGGATTTCTTCCGCAAACAATACAGCGCTGGAGTGTCGCAACTTACATTGCGATATGGAATGAATCCACATCAGAAGCCTGCGCAAATTTTTACTACTTTGGACAAATTACCTCTAACAGTAGTAAATGGTGCCCCAGGTTTCATTAACCTGTGCGATGCATTGAATGGTTTTCAGTTAGTAAAAGAATTGAAAACTGCATTAAATATGCCAGCTGCAACATCCTTTAAGCATGTTAGTCCAGCTGGTGCAGCAGTTGGAGTATCATTAGATTCTGTACAAGCAAAGCTGTGCCAAGTAGATGACTTATTAGGCCAGCTTACTCCCCTGGCAAGTGCTTACGCTCGTGCAAGAGGAGCAGATAGGATGTCTAGTTTCGGAGATTTTGTAGCACTGTCTGATCCATGTGATGTTATTACAGCTAAAATTATATCGAGGTATATAATACACATTTCAGTTCATCATATCGCGGTAAAAATTAATAACGATTATTTATTAATATTGTTTTAAACAAAAATTAGGGAAGTATCCGATGGTATTATTGCACCAGGATATTCCGAAGAAGCACTTCAGATTTTAAAGAAGAAAAAGAATGGCGCATATTGTGTACTTCAAATCGATGAAAGTTATGTACCGTCGCCGATAGAGCGTAAAGTTTTATTCGGCTTAACTATGGAACAAAAACGCAATGACGCTGTTATTGATAAGACCACATTTGCTAATGTAGTAACAAAGAAATCAAATAGCCTACCAGACCCAGCAATGAGAGATTTAATCGTTGCTACTATCGCCGTGAAGTATACTCAAAGTAATTCTGTATGCTATGCAAAAGATGGACAAGTAGTTGGAATTGGTGCAGGACAACAATCAAGAATTCATTGTACAAGACTTGCTGGTGACAAAGCTGATAATTGGTATGCTATAAACCAGAATCATTTCAGTTACTCATTTTATAATGTTAATACTTAGATTATAAAGATATTGAAAATTAAAAAATTTTGAGATAAAGACAAGATGGAAATGAAGAGATACAGTTCAAATTACAATTCTAAAATTATACTTTACGTAGGTGGCTTCGTCAGCATCCTAAAGTGACCAATATGAAATTCAAAAAAGGCGTTAAGAGAGCAGAAATTTCAAATGCCATTGATAACTATGTCAATGGGTCAATAGGAAAAGATATGGATGAATCTACTTGGAGAGCTATGTATGAAGAAGTGCCAGAAAAACTTTCAGAAAATGATAGGCGCGAATGGATAAAACAATTAGATCACGTTGCTTTAAGCAGCGATGCTTTCTTCCCATTTAGAGATAATGTGGATAGAGCAAGATTGGTACGTGATAATTTATTCTATTAATTTTGTTGTTTTATTCGAAATATTTTACACGATTATTATCTCACAGAGTGGTGTTAAATACATTGCAAGTCCTGCTGGTTCCACAAATGATGAAGCAGTTATACAAGCTTGCGATGAACATCAGGTAACATTGGTGCACACTAATGTAAGATTATTCCATCATTAAAAAACTGTAAAAAGTCATACTAAGGCATTCATTGTGCCATTAACGTACAAGCAATTCATCATTGTAATAAATTACTGTAACGACAAATTAATTATATAAGATCTGTGTGTAAAGCAGATTTAAGATGTTTCAACATTTTTACAAAATTTATCTGTAACATTAGTTCTTCAGGAATTGAAAATGATGAATCAAGATGAAATGATCATTAAGTCCTTTGCAACTGTTAAAAAAAAATGTTATAACGTTTTTTCAAATATATATTTTCTTTCGCTGTTAATACAGTCCGTTCCTGTTACACACTAAAGTTTTCTTTGTATCATGTGTTGACTGTAATATTTTTCTAATATACATGTTTACTATTTTATGTACCAAATCTTTATATAAATAAAACCTACAAAACCGTCAAGTATTTAAACTTTTATTAGCATATATTTTACCTATTTTTATAATGTTTAAATATTTGTCTTTCACTGACTGTTATTTCCCGCCACGGAAAAATTCAAACAATTACAAAATGTTAGATGGCGTTAGCTTCCAGAAACCTTTGAACGCATGAATTTCTATTCTTTTAGCAACATTTGAGCTAGAAGAGGCTAGAAAATAACGAAATTTCTGTTCTCGACGTTTTATACTATTATCTTACAAGTAATTTTTTTAATTATGGATTCCATAAATAAAATATGGATTGATGTTAACATAATAACAAAATTACGTATGTGAAATAAATTGAAAATGCTTAACTTTGTATTAACCCTTCAGCAACGCAAGAGAATTAAATGCCACGCTAACACCAGGACGGAGGAGTTTTAAACTTTAAAAGCCTTCTTTTGCAAAACTTGAAATAAATTGTCATAATTTTGACAAATATTGACGAATTTTAATACTTTTTTTACTGAATTGTCGAGAAAACGACAGAGTATCTTATCATTGTCTTAAGCTGCTAGGGCAGTTTAAGTTTGGTGTGGTTTGGTGCTGCACTGACGGTGCAATGCACAGAGGCCGGCATGCAGGGTTAATATAAGTTGTAAGTCGTTGTATTTCCAAGACTGAAATCTAAATTTTTAGATTGTGCCCATCAATATCTATTGCTTCATTAAAAGAAACGTTGACAATTTTTAGTTCCTCGAATTAAATGTCTCGCCTCCTTTGTATTTTCCTATTAAAATAATGCATTATATAATAAATATATGTATATTACCTGACATTTGTCGTTGTATTTATGTACTTTGAAATTAAGTACTGAATTTCAGATGAATTCATCTTAGCAAGTACTTAATTTCGGATTTTAAAAAACTAATGTTTATAGCGTAGATTCATACTTATTGATAGAAACTCTATAAAGAAGAAACAGTAAACATGTGCAATCATTGTACAAAAAGCGGTGACACATTTTAAAGCAATACCCACCCTTAGCATTCGAATGTAGATCAAAATTGATAAACATGGTTATGAATATAAACGAAAATAATTTTCGGATAATAATATTATTACAATGAGTATAATTCTATTTTGAAATATTAGAATGTAAAATCAATATAAACATGAGATTTACATTTCATGTTTTAAAATATAGATACGGAATAAGCATAACCACGAGGATAAACATGATAATGCATATGATGTTTAGAAATACTATTTTAAAAGTGAATTTCGTTACAACGAGGGTCAGTCAGCTGTTACGTAAGACTAGAAAAAGCATTGACCATGCTTTAGAATAGAACCTTATTAAAATAGTCGTAAACGATTGAAGAAACTACCAATAGTACTTAAATCATTTGTACGTATATTTTGATTGTCCCACTTAACCTTGCACTATCAATACTCCTTACAGAATTGCAAAAATATAACACAAAACTAGCAATACAACGTGGTATGGAGTTACGTAAAACAGAATGGGATCCTCTTCAAATATATCAGTGTCCTACACATTACAAATATGCTGTAGTTATATTGAACTGTCCAATTTTTTGGAAACATGACATTTTACTTCAATTATGGAAAAAAGGTTCCTTTTGGTTACAAAACATTGCTTAAATCAATAAAAATATAATAATAAATCTGTTGAATAATTTCATGTATGCAGCTCAGGTTACTGTTACTGTTGACGGAGGGACGCTGAGATGGTTGGAATACTTAGAAGAACAAGGAATACATATATTGGATGGAGAACATGGTCAATATATTCCAGACCTTATTACTGGTGACATGGATAGTTGTTCGTCCTCAATTCTTAAGAAGATGACGAATATTGGGTCTACAATTATTAAAACACCTGACCAAAATCACACAGATTATTCTAAAGCTTTAATGCAGTTAAAACAGTTTACGGAAATGAAAAGTATAAATGTAATATTAGATTTATTGCAAACAATTATAAGAATGAATTCGTTGTACACTGTACTTATAAGTAAATTGCTGTTGACAGTTAAATGGGATATACGTATTTGCAGAACCATCGGGAAGATTTGATCACATAATTGGAAATGTTAATACACTTTATAAAAGTGACAACCTTGTTGGTAATATACAAGTAATTTCAGTTTTAAAATAATAGTTTATTACGTAGTAAAAATGTTAATCATGAAATTTATGTTGTATGGGTTTCATCACTTTTAGGTGTTCCAAGTTGCAAGTAATTCTTTAACTTGGCTACTGAAGCCAGGTTTCCACAGAATTTCGATTCCTAATGCTTTGGTACTTAATAACAGTTGGTGTGGCCTTTTACCATTTGGATCGCCAGTTAAGAATATAACAACTACAGGTCTTAAATGGAATTTAAGTATGTATCAATTTAATAAATTATATCGTATTTCATTAATTGTAATTACACATTGAGCACTGGCTCCACGATAATACGGGTTTCTAAATCTATTGCTTTAGTGCCAGCCTGCAACATTGCGAAATTTTTTTTATACTTAAATTTGATCACCCAGAGACAGTTTCGGGTGATATGAAGTTGCTTGAAAAAATGAGTTAGGAGAAAAAAAATTTCACGAAAATGTATAAGTAATAAAAATAATAGTTCCATTGCACGATTATAAAGTATATAATAATAAAATAACCGCTAATTTCAGATAATTCAACTCTAGAGTTTGGTGGCCTAGTAAGTACTTCAAATACATATGACAACTGTTCGGAAGTGACTATAAATACGGATTCACCAGTTGTATGGTCTATGGGAATTGAAACACTTCACGAAAGTATGAATGATAAGGCAACATTATAATTTTGAAGTCACTTATAGTTATAACGTGATTACGAAATTGCCAAAGATGTTTTTATATAATCATATCATTTATGACATTTGCAGTATCTGTAATTTTTGTATGATAGATATTGCAAATTCTACTTCAAACACATAATTCCGTTAATTTGAGCTTTTTTAACATGACAATGATCTGGCTATACTTTAATATTAAAATTGCTAATTATTAATGAAATTTACGGACAGTCAATCAGAGGACGTGGGTGATAAACGAATTAAGAAATAGAAAGAAAATAAGGGAGAAAAATTCGTAATAGAAAGGCATGAAAATAGATAGATTAAATGTGTATTAAGGTTAAATAGGCAAACTCCAGAATACCTAGACAAAACGAAGAGAGAAAAGATTAGGATGATGACAGGCTTAAGTGTATGGAAATTTAAGTAACGGGTGAGAAATGGGGTAGGAAGAAGTTTGGTAAAAAAACGTATGAACAGAGACAAGGAAGAGGGATAGAGCTGCCAGAATAATTAAAAGAAAAAGACAGGGAGATCCAGTTACGAGTAAAACTACTAATGAAATTTGCGACCTTCTAAAATATTTCTTTTTTCCTATATTATCCATGTAAATGTCATTTTTTAATTTTTATTATAGGGATATATTTAAATAATTCTTACTGTCTTTCATATTTTTTCTCAACAAAATCTATCTCATAAACGAATTGATATTCATTAGTAATTGCTATTTTAATATTATCTGGGTTAGGTCAGACAAGCTCGTAATTATTTGGTCATTATCGCATAAATTGTTAGATTTATTAAGACAGAATTTTTCCTTATACTGAAAGATATTTATAGCTTTTATGTGGCTGTGTTCGACATTACTTATCTGTTAGCAATTTTACGTACTTACAGAAACGATTCCTATAATTTATTGTATGCACTTAAGAAACAAATTATTACCATGTATTATATTCTCCGAAAGATAATTATTTTAAAGATATTAAAAAGATAATATATTAAATTGAGGTCCTTCTTTTACATTGCATTTAATATACCTTTTAAAAGTGCAGATGTATGTAATAATAAATGCACCCCTTTTTAATAGACACTTTTTAAAAACAATTTTACGTTGACTTTAATCATATAACATGAGAAAAATTGAAATTTAAGTATATGATTTAAGTGATACATCAATTTATATTTGGATAAAAGAAACATTACTTTAGAACATAATATTGTCGAAAGAAATATTTTCTATAATACATGACAATATCAACGTATTGAATAAAATTCCTAAAAATATATAACAGATAATTTTCTAAGTTACAATAGTGAAGAATCTTCACTGAACATAGTTATGTTCCCTATATGAAGGGAGCAGTTTCGGAGAAGCAGTGAAATCTACACTGAAGGCGGTTTAAGTGTTCCAATTTCCTTTGAAATTATATAAATAACATACGCTACATATAGCAATCTTTATTTCTTTTCTTTTTTGAAATAATCGGAGTTAGTATTTCTATCTTTTCGAAGTATTAAGTACATTTGGCTCGTTACGCCGTGATTCAAGTAGGCGGTGTGCGCATGACATATAGCCGCAATCTAATTGGCTGCCGTTTCCCCCACCAAGCGGCAGCCGAGCCGCCGCGAACTCTGCCCACTCCTACCAGAGGGAACTCCTACCTTCTTCTCTCGTCGTGCTCGGAGGTGTCAAGCGTCTTCGCTGTGAGTATCGCTCTTTTACATTTTCCTCCATTATCGATTGTAAAACAATTGTGCTCTCGTTTATCTACTGCGTATTATTACAATGACATTTTACGAAAGTAATTACGAATTTTGTAACAATCGCGAAATTACTACGCAATTGAGATTTACACGCACTTTAATTTAATTTAATTATACGCCCTTTTCGTGTAGAACATTTATATTTGCTCTGTAACTTCATATTTAAATTTTATTAACGAAGAACGCGATTATTGTTGGTTTGAAACTTGATTATACTGAGTTTTTGCACTTTTATGTACTTATTTAATAGTTTACCCGTGTGTCCGAAGTACGTTATCAAGGACGACCTTGCGCAAGGCAACATCGGACAGCTACACGGATATTTTGTTTTAATTTACGCAGTATTATGTTGCTTTCATAAAATTTACTGAGACTTTAAAAGTTTGTAACTACCATTTTTCTCAAACATAAATATATTTATTAGTATCAATTATTTCTATCTCTTCATGCTGTAGTGAGACATTTATCCTCCTTTCGCTGCCACGGTCACTATTATAATAATTGTTGTAACAATTCTCTCTTTAACTGAGGCAAATAACATTATGGAAACAAAAGACAAAAATTATTAAGCGTGCCAAATTTCGAATTATTTCTTGAAGACGCTGAATTCGGTGATACTACTGCTTTCTACCGTTTCTAATAGACAGTTAATTCTGTGAAACCAGCGCAATCTACAAATATTAACATGAAATATTTTTTGAAATTCTGGTAACTCTATTCCAATTTAAGCTTGGATTCCCTACACTAGTAACACCCAATTTTCCCTTAATTTAATTTTAAACCACTGGATCACTAAAGTTCACACTTATATTTCCAAATGCAACAAATCTATGAATTTGTCAAAAAATATTAATAATTTTTGTTCTTCTAAAGTTGAAGTCACAGAATTAATTTCTCATACTTGTCAAATGATATGGTGCAGTAATACAGAAACTGATTTCTATTCCAATAAAAATATTATGTAGATATTTATATCTATAACATTAAACAGTTCCAACACTGTAATCGTATAAAACGTTTTGCATAAGCATAGAATAAATCAACATTGCTGTATATGATGGTCATCGCGAATGTTCCTTTTGCTGCTGAAAACTGGTTGGCATTGTAGATATGTATTTAAAATGTTTGCAGAGGAATTCAGTGATTCGATAAACCTCGAAATTCTGTTCTAATGACGATACTTTTGTCATAAGCGTCATAAGCCTGTAATATTCCGATTTGTACAGTATGTCGATATCGAAAATTTGGATTTGGAAAAAAGTTCCTGGTATTACAGGTCGATGTAATGACATTATTTACGCGCGCCCGGTATTGTCACCGACTCAAAATATTCTTGTATATTTTGGTGGCGATGTCCAAGTACGTTGTTTAAGTAACATAATCAATTAAAAGTTATATACCAATTTGTGATATTACAAAGAATCTTATAATTATTTTGAATTGATTTTTTATACCACTTCAATTCGATATTTTCTATTTCTGCATCTACTGGTCTGAATATTTTTAATTAATATTATCAGTTCAAAGCAATATCATGGATTAAAATTATTTGCAGGATATTCAGGAAAATATGGAAAGACATACAGACAGTAGAAATTATATAGAATGGAGTTTACAAAATACTGCTCAAATACTTTCAACAAATTTCCCCAAACATCATATTCTCATTATTCGTCCATCCAGGTAGAACTTTTAACTACAGTATTCCAAAATTTTATTCAAATAGATATGTGAAATTTTAATAAAACTTTATATTCATAGTTTCGGAATTTTTCATTAACGGTTCAATTTTTATAATACAATTTCTCTTCATCTAACATATTTCTGGATATTACATTAGGATGTACGTCACAAGGAATGCTGTATTTAGTTGTTTTGATAACTTTGTCCCGGGTAATGAATATGGTGTACCATCATTTCGTCCAATACATAATTCTTTGAAGCATTTACAAGAACTGATTAAATCTTCTTTGGAGCACTTTAAAACGTGTGGTACAGATGAGGTATATGCATTAATTATAAAGAATTAGAACTAATAATAGAACATAGTCTCAAAGACTTTTGTATTTCTAGAATAATACTTGTTCCTCTATCAAAGCTACAAAGTTGATATTGATGGGATTCAGTAAAGGTTGCATTGTGTTGAATCAATTATTACATGAATTTCATTATTACCAAAGTAAATCAGAGCAAGATATTGAAATTAATAACTTTATAAAATCGGTTCAAAGTATGTGGTGGCTAGACGGTGGGCATGGAGGTTCAAAAGATACATGGATGACTGATAAATCCATATTACAATCTTTTGCTGAATTAAGTAAGTTATATGTTGCAACTTTCTCACCAATTTGCATTTAAATGCTAAAAAATCTGTAACTATAGGAATACGTGCATATGTACATGTAACTCCATTTCAAACTCAAGATACTCATCGACCATGGATTCGTTCAGAGGAAAATGGTTTCTGCAATATTTTACAAAGTTTCGGTGTACCTTTAGAGCGAGTGTTACATTTTGCTGATAGGCCGCGAAGTTTAAAATGTCATTTTAACGTTTTAAAAGTGATTGGAAGTCAAGCAGAATAATATAGTTGTGTTATTAAATACTTAAATTAATCCATGAATCTAAGTCAAAATATTCGTGATAATTATACATCTGTTTTTAGACTTTTATTAATCATGAGCATCATTTTTTTTTTATATAAAATTGTACAATGCTTTTTTTTTACATTTTCTTAGTTCTACATAAGAATGTATTATTTATTATATTATTAATGGTAATAATAAGTTAGAACTAAGTTTCTAGAATATTTTTGATACTATAATTATATAAAATGTTTATGTACAGTTTTGTTATTGAGAGGTAGCTTACATATAATCTTATGAATGATAAAAATATTTAAACTATAAATGTGATCACATAAATATGTATGTACAATGATATTGTATGAGGAATCCCAATAGTAAACTTAATATAATACGTGAACCTTTGTCCCAAATTAATATTTCATATATACAGGATGTCATGTATCATGAAATAATCGTTTTTCAAAAATGAAAAATTTAATATTGTGTATAATGCAAAAAACGAAAAGTCGCAGATGAAAAATTTTTATTCTATATTTTCAATTTGTTTTTCTTTACATAGAAACAAGCCCTATCCAGTTGTAGCCTCAATTACATGACACTCTGTATACAAATTAATTATACATGCCAATGTGTAGATCATTAATTATACACATTGGTATATTTATATATATCGCAATACATATATTTAGACCCTGTTAACATTTATTTTGACATTTAACATGGTGATTAGTAATCGTACCAGATTCTGAAATAACATAATTTATAATTACTACCAACTAAATAGTAAGGAAATTATTAGTAATAGTATTTACTATGTTAAGGAAAATACCATTTGTTCTGTGCATCTTTGAGTTCTCAATCCATTCATCAGATCCATCACAACAGTCACAGAAACCATCACCAACTTTATACGACGGAATTTTTACTATATTTTTATTGAGAATAAGAAAGAAAAGTATTATTTATTCGTAAAAATACATATGTTATTAAAGGTATGAAATGTTAAATACCTGCAAATTTTAAGGAAGGTGTCTGACAATTGAAAACACCATTCTTACATGCACTGGTACCTGGCTCATCACTCCCATCCAAAGGACAGTCACAGTAATCATCATTAACCTTGTTAAAATCTATTTCAATTTTTGACGAGAAACAAATAAACTTTCCCCGTCTATTTGGAAGATATTTTGAAGTATCTCGAGGGTGTACTCCACGTAACGATACAGTTTGACCATCTTTGTCATAAAGGATTTTGGAAGGCTGTGATTCATTCCCTTTCGAGTTTAATTCATTTGTAACGGCATAATGAGATGTTCGCACAGATCCGGCGATTAATTTTCCTACGACCACCTGATTCAATTCTTTGTAATAAAATAACTGATGAATGAAAAAAATAACTGTAGCTATGCAAACACATAATAACATGTATTTTAATTTTTTCCGAAGAAACCGTCGTTTCCAAGATATTTCAGTTTTCATATTCACCGGGTTAACAATTTATTACAATGCCTGAGTCTTGGATAATGGTCTTGCAAAACATAAAATTTGTCCCTTTAATGTTAATAGGAAATTATTTATACGTAATGCAACCATTTATTAAATCTTTCTAACTTTGAAGTTAACGAAAAATATGTATGTTTCCTTTTAACGATGCTACATAGTATCTTATTTATAAACAGTGCGATTCGGCTAGTCTATAATATATTGTGATCTTACTACCCGCCTGAAGTTGCTTTCGATATATCGCTATTTTGATTATCGAAAGACCCCGATAGAATGAAGTTTCAAATCTCTCGAAGACGGAGGAACGCTGTTGTACTTGGTGTTCAAAATTATGTTAAAAGATAAACGATTTTGCGTGGTGCTAGTTGAGAACAATAAAAATATGTGAATAACAGTATCCTTTTCACTAAAGAATATATAGCAAGGGATCAAATGCAAGTCACTTGAGAGGAAATCACACTGCGAGACAAAGAGAGAAAAGAACAAGCCGTGGAACTGAGTGCGACAGTACGATATCGATCGTGAAAATCGAAACATTGACGTACGCACGATATTTTTATTATCAGATTGGTAGACACCGATTTTACCTATTTAAATGAATGTGAATAACTACGACTATGATTGAAGAGGACAGCAGACATATAAAATAGAAAGAGATAGGTAGTGCGAGAGCAGTCTCCCCTTACGTCCCAAGTGACTTCTTTCTGATCCCATTCTATAAATTATATCGATATGTGGGTGCCCAAGTGTCTATTTCTAAGAATATAAGAATCTTCCAAGAGCTGATTAACGACGATTAATGCGGCTATAGATTGAGTAAGTTGCAATTTCTGTCATGTCTGAAAATTTTGCGTTCTATAGATTAAAAAATTATCATTTTTGATAAACGAATTATTTTAGGTCCGTAATTTTTTACTTCAGAGAATGTAAAAATTAAACATAATATACAAAAGTATACATAATGAAATACTTTCTTTTTTTTTAAATAAATTCGGTTATGTAATGTACATAAAATTGTTGAACAATGGTAGTGGTAACTATACTGATTTAAAACTTTTTTAGTAAATTTTCACAATGTTGATTAATCGGATAATAACATTGATTCAGTAATACCCATTTAAAAAGCTTCGGAGCTGATATATATTTCTTACCGCTATAATGAAATGCACAATTTTAATGAATAGACTTTTAAAGCGTAAAAATACATTTAATATCTTAATGTAAAAATAGGTGTAAATAAAGAAAACAATATTAGTGCAGTATTTAGATGATGAAAAAAATGCAGAATGTCGTTTTTGTATTGTACATAAACATAAAAATTAAGTATTTTAGTAGGCAAGGTATTAAATATATTTGATTCAAGATGTGACAATCTATTTTATCACATTCTGTAATATAAGAAAAAATTATGCAAAAATGGTACTGGATATTACAATAGTTCATAATATGCAATTCTTTCTTCCATATTGTAGCATACAAACGACTCATTGCTGTAACACATCACTTAGTGCACATATTATTAGTATTTAACTTTTGCTTTTTTCAATTTGTTTCATTTATGCGAAATTCAAATATAATTCTTCATTACATTGGCATTCCCATTCCTCGACCCATGGGTGGCTGGGGAGCATTTTGAGCAGATTGAGGATTTCTTATGGTTTCGTCCACTGATAAAATGAGACATGCTGCTTCAGTTGCAGCTGTTAATGCATTGATTTTCACGATAGCAGGCTCCCATACATAAGCTAACATATTATCACCAATATCTTCGGTGTTGATATCAACTCCATACCAGTACATGCCTTTATGATGTTTTTGACGTAATTTGTTTAAAATATTTGTTGCATCGAATCCAGCATTATCACACAGTTGCCTGTAATTTATAACAACAGAAAGATGTAAAATGTAATATTGTATGGTATATGATATATTCATTAAAGCTAAAATTAATGGCACACACGTACCTTGGTATAACTTCTAGTGCACGAGCTATTGCTCCAATTAAAAGCTGTTCTTTTCCTGCTATAGTACGAGAATAATCTCTTAATGTTTTTGATAATTCCATCTCAATTGCTCCTCCACCTGCTACACTGGCGTTAGTTTTAAGCATACGCCTAACAACCATAATAGCATCATGCAAAGATCTTTCAGTTTCTTCCAAGAACTGGTCAGTTCCTCCACGTAATATTAGCGTACATGTTTTTGCACATGGTCCATCATAGAAGAAGTTGTATCTGAAAACAAATTGTTCATTTGATAAGTTGAAAGTTGATCTAATTTAGATAATTAATGTTTTATATTATTTTTGTTTGTTACCTTTCTCTACCCATTTGCTTCTCTTCAAATATATCACATCTACCAAGATCGGAATCTTTGACATCGTGTACCGTGGTTAAAATGTTACCACCACATGCTTTCATTGTTCTCTTTAAATCTTCTTCGGGGACTCTACCAGCGCAGAACATATCGCGGTCTGCAAAGTACTGTGTCGCAACATCTCCAATAGGTAGCTTTGATAATACGACTTGTGCTCCACTCTTGTGAATTTTATCAAGCTTGTCGTATAAAATTTGCCATTCTGCATCGACAACTTTTTGATATTCAGCAACGTTATCTACTCGTATTTCTGCATTATCTCTTTCTGCTTTAAGTTCTAATTCAATATTCAGTAATGCAATTTTACATCCATGATACTTTTTGGGCTGCATTTCGAATCCAGCATATGAAAATGTTTTCTTAAATGCTACACCTTGAATTAATTCAGAATCTTCCAAAGCGCCGCCAGACACCTGCATTTGCAATTTTCAATATAAAGCAGTAGCTAATTATAACATATTGTACCATTCATATAAAAATAATTAAAAAAAAGTTTACCTTCTTGATACCAATCATGTTAAGAGGTAGCATATCATCAAGCGTCATAACTGCTTTTACTACTAAGCCACTAAAGAATTCCTTCTGATGATGAATCAATTTTGAACTCATAGATGTAGCTGCACATTCTTCTAAGAGTTGTACCAGTTTAATATTATTACTTTTATCTATTTTTACGCTCAATGAATTAATTTTTTCAATCGCTATCTGCAGTGCACGGCGGAGAGCTTTAATTACAATTCGCGGGTGTACACCTTCTTCGATGAAAGGTTTTATTTGTTTTAAAAATTCTCCAGCTAATAATACTACGCTTGTTGTACCATCGCCAACCTACGAAACAAAATTGTTGTATGTAATTCTAAGGAATATTGAAATTGTATATAATAATTCATTCAAGTAATACCATTACTTATTCATAATTTATACTTTGCTAAGATTAAAATGAAAAAAGAAAGCATAAGGGGTTATCAATATAAATTCTGAGACTCTAAGTTATTAATCAATATGTGTATCACTATTTTGATGAAATGAAACCCATTTGAAATTATATCTTCTATATCAAGTAATTGTAGAAATCAAAGCGATTATATTATGTGTAATATAATTTAAATTATGTCAAGATGTAATATAATGTCAGAACATTATTGAGACAGTTGCATATCTTTGTGATACTGCCAGTCTATAAGTTCCTATATATATATAATATCCTCTATAAATTGAATGGTAATGTTATACTTTTAACATTACCAAATTGTTCTTACAGAGTTCCTATAAGATATATGCATATATGATATTACTAACTTCTGCATCTTGGGATTTAGCTATATCCACCAAAGTTTTAGCTGCAGGGTGAACCACTTCCAAAAGTTTTAAAATAGTTGCGCCATCGTTCGAAATAGTGGCCTTGCCATTTTGATCGACAATTAGTTTGTCCATACCCCGAGGACCAAGAGTGGTTCTCACAGCATCTACTACTATCTGACATGCATTTATATTTGATATCAGCTGCTGCTTTCCTTGTGATGCATCTGTGCCTTCTTTGAATAAAATTATTTGAGACTGCTAGGAAAAAAAAGATGTATTGAACATAAGTCCTTTATAAAGCTCATGCTACTACTTGTATTATTAAATATTATTAAATTTACTCTCATATATCTTCCCATTTTAAATGTTTTCTATTTGAATGTGTCACTTTTTATACTAACATATCAATGACAAATTCGTTATAAAATTTGTTTGACCGTATAAAACAATTGAATTAGCATAGTTCTTTTTTTGTTTTCCGATATAAAATGTGTACTACAAACATAGTCAATTTTTTTTTTCGTAGAAAAATACAATTTAACGGGTGAGTCAATGTAAATTATCAATGATTCTTGGCCTTTTACGACGTGGGTGTAAACCGAAATTAATTTCCTTATATGGTTAGAGCTTATAGCACGATGTTCGTTTTACAATGTCTTAACTTTTTTGTATTAAAAATATGCAGCATAAAACGAGATCCTTTGTGTTTTCTTGAACTAAGGAAATTATTGCCCGGTATGAGTAATATTTTCCGTAATACATCATTTTAACAAGGAAGCGGTACATGATAAAATTGGTTATACAAATTTAGATTCGTTCGGTTGTCGATAATTATTGTACATGTTCGAAAAAACAATCGGCAATTATATTTTATAACTCACCATTTTAACAGTTTATTTTATGAAATTCTCCACTACTTTTGAATATTTCTCAATGTGCTTGAGTGCAGTTACTCCAATAACCTGTAAATAGCGTTCGAGATGATTCTAGTTAGAATCAAAAGTTTTAAGCAGCGTTCACAGTTAACATACGTAATTGATCGTAATCGTATAACCAACCAAAATTTGACAGGAAATATTACTAAATATTTGATAGAGCTTGTGCTACATTAAATGTGCAATTATAAAACAAAAGGTGCATAATAAAATAAGCAATAATGTTTCGACATCAACCAACAGTGGTTTATATTTCACTGAAATACATTCCCATTATGAATACAGAAGTATCTCAATGTGAAACGGGCATAATACATTTAGCTAAGTTTGCCGGTTTTTGCAACATATAATAGATAATATAAAAATTGTTGCAGTAGAAAGATAATACAATAAACAATGAAACAAATATATGAAGTATAGTTACATTAAAGGTAGTTAGAAATAATAGAAGAATATAATAAATAAATTAACCTCTTCTTCAAAGTTTACATGTAAAATAAAAATACGTAAATAAGTTTTACATATTATATGTCATTTATATCGTAACATTCTTGTGAAGAAGACTTCGTAAAAAGTTTATATGCTTTTACGATTACATTTTTATAATGTCGATATAAAATAATTGCTTTAATTACGCAACAATCATGTGACTTTTGAGAAATTTGTATACAATTGTAATAACTTTAATTTTAGGCATTATACTATTGTATGTAACTCAGAAGATAATTAAAATCTTGCAACAATATGTAGATAAAATTATAGAAATGTATAGGGATGTCCCTATACACTAGCTGGGACGACACGAACAGGGTATAGCATTGATGTTATACTTTCATTGAGCTAACTTTTTTTTCGCGGCGGTAAATTACAAAATAAATGTACTAGTTAATCAATTATTAGTTAATTAAAATATAATTTTATTAGTTCTTCAAAAAATAATCGTAAAAAGGAATTGTCTTTTCTAAGAAATTTACATTTATCTAATGTCGGTTAGTACCTGAGTAGTTCAATCCAATTTAGTTGCGTACCTTGATATACTAAAAAAATTACAATATAAAGCTTATTGAATAGTTTGTGAACACCGATTCATCAAACAATAATTATAGTATATCGGATTAATCGTTAACAGCATTTATAGCTTTTTCGGTTAAAATTATATTTTCTTAGAGTAGAAATATTAAATATAAAGTTATGTACATTCAGTAATGTGTTTTCTATTTTACATCATTTCAAAACATGAGTTATATTATTAAATTTTTGCATGTTAAATATAAATTTTGTTGTAATGTAACAAAAAAATATAATATTAAATAAGGATGTTAGAATATCATTATCAAATTTTGAAATCTTGTTAGATACAAATTTTCGACTAACTATGAGCAAAATTAAATTCCTCTACAGTAGGATCCCGTATGACGCGAAATTTCTTTTTTCCTTCTTCCATTATTTTCGACTTTAACTGCTATAGTATTATTTTGTCAAATCATCAGTGATTTAATATACATACTAAAATTCACAATAAAAAAGGTTTCGAGGGAGGATTTGAAACGCGGTCCCAATGATTACGACTTCGCGGTTTTATCTGTTTATTCCCGATAACCCTTGCTAGGCACTTCTATAACGTGACATAAAATTTGCTCTAAATCCCTCTACTACGCGATTGCAAATTATTAAGTTAAATTGAAAAGAAAATTACAAGATTGTTTAATTCTTCTATTAGAATTAACAAGTTGAACGCCATCGATATTTCGCTAGTTTCATAATTTTTACCTAAGCGAAAGTTTTCTTATTAAAATCATATCTTTACAAAGTAGAAATTTTTTAAATACCCAAATCGACTACTAGTCAGCAGGACTTTAGTTTTTAAATGTCAATATTTAACTATAGACTGTATTAGAAAATTCATAGATATTATAATTTAAAAATCAGATGAAGTTTCATAGAATTCAACAGCACCAATAAGGTGAGCTATAGGTGACCTCTATGGCGTTGAACGTGTTAAGGAAAATTAGAAAAACAACCACAATATGCTACGCCCTTATGGAGCGTAAAGTTAGTACTACGACTCCAGGAATTAGCCTCAGGATTTTCCGTTCTCTCCCAGCTATTTACGCCGCACAGTGGTCGATTTCGCCGAAATCCTGGCCAAAACCCCAAGGAGTTTTTCAATTTGGCTGAAAATTGGTATATTAGTAGTATTTTGGTCACTACTTAAGAATCCGAACTCAGAATTTGCAGCATTTACATTTATTCCAATAAAAAAGGAAAAAAATGTATAGGTTTTACATTTTGTACCATCACAGTTGTAAAATATTAAATAAAAAAATGAAACCAAGATATTTATAAATTAAAAGTATGATAAATAACTACCAACACTGAAAAAGTGGATCGTACTTTAATTTCACATTGAAAACGTATTCTCAATTTCGACGTGAAAACGTTACATTAACGTGAAAACGTGCCAACTTTGACATTGCATATCTCTAAGAGTATTGTTCAATAAAAATTTTTATCAATGGAAAACGATGCTCTGATGTGTTACAAATCAAAAGCAATTGCTAGATTTTGAAAATCGTGAAAAAAATTGTTGGGGTTTTGGCTAGGATTTCGGCGAAATCGAACACTGTGCGCCGGCCTCTTAGGGGGTAGTAGTATGTACTATGACATTGGCAGACTGACAAGAGGTTTAGGAAGTTCGTTTCCTAACAAGTAGATATCTCATAGAATACGTACAATCGGGAGGCCCAATTAAAAATTAATTTGCGAGAGAACGGTTCGTTTTTGACCCATGGTTCCTCTCAGACATTCTACTTACGTAACAAGACGAAAACGATGAGCCAATAAAAAAATTTGCTACCTTTTCCCGAATTTTGCGGCACGTTTTTTTCGCAAATCTCCATCGATCCAGAGGTGTAGAACAACCCCTGAAAGCCATGACAAATATTTTTGAAACACCCTGTACATCGGAAGGCCCAATTAAAAGTTAATTTGCGAGAGAACGGTTCGTGTCTGATCCATGGTTCCTCTCAGACATTTTGCCTACGTAACAAGACGAATACGATGAGCCAATAAAAAAAATTTGCTACCCTTTCCCGAATTTTGCGGCACGTTTTTTTCGCAAATCTTCATGGATCCAGAGGTGTAGAACAACCCCTGAAAGCAATGACAAATAATTTTGAAACACCTTGTACGTGAATGAATTGATTAGACGTATCTTTATGTAAAATGTGACTACAGAATTTTTATCATTTAACCTCCCTCCCTTGGCCTGAGAACGTCTCACGTCGGACTACTTAAATAATAACAACTTAATTGATTTTGAGTAGTTGATAATGTGATTTGATATGAGACTATATAACTAACAATGTTATTGATAGCAGTGTAGAGAGACGGGTGGGAGGGATCAATAATTCTTATCAATGAAAAAAAAATAAAACCATTAATGTTCGGAGTGGAGAAGATCGCCGATTTGCAGCAAACGAGCGTCGCACGTAATGATATGGACCGTTTATTTTGAAAGTGGTGTAAGTCCATTTAAAAAAAAATGAAGTATCACGTAATTTATGTTTAATTTAGTGAAAACTTTTTATTTATTACAAGTTGATATTTAATATCTTAAAAAATACTATTGTTTTGTTCAATTTAAAATCGACCGCTAAAAGAAATTGCATAGACATTGATTATGAAAGTGGTGTAAGTCCAATTTCCGTAGATAGGCTACGGGATCAGTGACCACTGGTGGCTACATTTGTTTCATTCAACATTTCGAAAGTTGCAATTTAAGGTTACTTACTTGATTTTCCTCTAAAAATGAATAATTTCATATTAAAAACAAATTGTGATATAGGTAAGAAGAAGTAATACATCAATATTATATTATAACAATATTATTTTATGATAATTAAAAATATTTATTTCTGTTTAATTTTAAATAAATACACGCAGAAGTAAAACTCATGAGTATAAACAAAAGAGTAATCCGAGGGGTCAGAGGATGAATGTAATTCCATTATGAAAAACAAATTAATGAAACGTAAAAAGGAAAGAAGAATTATAGAGGTAGAATCTTCATCAGTTGAGGATATTGTTACTGAGAATTTCAAAACACTGTTACAAGAAGAGCATAAATAAATAATACCAATATCTTATGCTGAGTTTAACAATATATAAATATAATTAACGTTCAAAATAAAAAATACTACTTCTACTTTATTTCTTGTTATTATCTATAAACCAAATTGGATTATTATGAAATATATTTTAAGTGATATTTGAGTTTTCAAAATTGAAATTAAATGATTCTTACAATTGAGTAATTATGAAAGTGGTGTAAGTCCATTTGCAACCCGTAAATATATGTACATTATTTTAGTTAAATTCGCCTAAAAGAAATTTGTATAGTCAAATATGTAAATATCGATAAATTGATAGAAACATTATCAGACTTGTCAAAATTAACCAATATTTTTGAATTGACAGATATGCTAACCTTTAATTTTCTCGACACAACAGAAAATGGACTTGCACCATTTTCAAAATAAACGGTCCATATATAAAATGCGCTCTTGTACACAGTATATGGCAGCCAAGTTACACTTCTGCCAACGGCAAAGTTGCTACCACCGGAGTTGTGTTGAGTTCTAGAATTTTTTTCTTGTCGCAGCCATTTGAGTCGGCCTTATAAGAGCAGTAATACAGTTTGTTTCGAAGGGTAAAGGATCCTACGGGACTTCGATGAGTCTATTAATATATTAGATCTTGGCCACTGACATGTCAGACTCAGTAGAAGCTTAGGAAAGCCTCATTTCTTCAGTAGATAACTGATAGCATCCGTACTCGTGCAGACGTTGACTGGGCGCATCCTAACACGTTAACTGCCATGGGGGTCATCGGCGACCGGTGCTACGGAATTCAATGAAAAGTCATGTAACTTATAAATTGGAATACAGTAATCCCCCCTATAACACGGTAGATTCGTTCCGCGTTATAGGAAAACGCGTTGTAGGAGTATTCTCGTATAACGCGCTCTATGACCCCGTATAACGCGTTATGTACAAATGATTCAAGTAAATCGAATATTAAGGAAAAACTAAATATGTGCATTTTATTAAAATCAAACTAAGAACATTTTAAATAAAAAGCTTATACATATGTGACTAAGAAACAGTTAATTTAAAAAAAATTACATAATTCCAAAAATAGTTATGTTACATGTTTATTCGCTGTCGGAACTTTTCGAAATTATTTAACTGTTTTGTAATTTTTCATTTCTTAAAAATTTGCATTGTCACAAATTTTATAAGAACACAATTGACATAATGTGCAAACGTACGCGAAATTGATTATGTACAAATTCATTATAAATTTCACAGTACAGAAATATAACGTGGGAAATCCCCGCGTTATATGGGGGAAAATACGTGTTATACGAGGGACATGAAATCGCGTTAGGTATATGAAAACGCGTTATAAGAGTACCGTGTTATAGGGGGGATTACTGTATTTATGAATTTTCTAACATATTGAATATTTAAATATTGGTGTTATAAAGATAAAGGTCTGCCGAATATCTGTCTATCAGTGTTTTTAAATTTTCTTATTTATAAACATGTAATTTTAATAGTAGAAGTTTCTCGTCAGATGAATTAATAAATCTAACGAAATACCGGTGCGTTCAACGTGCTAATCGCTCATCCAATAATATCATGCTGTGCAGTTGTATTCGATAGGATCTGTATGTAAAAATTTACGTCATATCACAGTCATTTACGGTTCTTAATGGAATTACTTTACTGTAAATAGCTAATTCTTACGTGTCACTTCGAACACACAAAATTTCTGTGAATGTCGCTTCATCGTTAGGCGTATTCACCACCAGCGTTCGATGCGTTACATTATTGCTAGTAAAACCACACTTGGTATTAAAAGTACGTATTGTCGTAGTACACAAACTATTAGCGCAATCATAGTTTTGCAATCGTCCGAGGGATTGCACAAACGCATTCTGAAAAAGACGGTAATAACTGACAAGCGATCTCCCGCAAGGACACCGAACTTCTTGAGTCGGCTGTATGTTTTTCCCGACTAAATACTGTGACAAGGCTGCTACTATGTATGTTACGGGTTATTGCTCCGGCGAAAAACTGCTGGCGAACGATCGTTAGAATCGATTGGATCCTTCGCAACGACCTGTCTCGATGCGCTCCCGATTACTCGAGTCAAGGATTCAAGAGAGTCGTTCGACTCACAGAAGGAGACTGTGTTCATCGACTCTTGAATTTTAACGAGTTTTTCATGGATTATTATTTGTTTGAAACGAGTAAACAGACGTTCGAGGACGTTTCAAACAGATTTCAGTTCTTTTTTTTTATATTTTTAAGCCTTTGGGTTACAATAATGAGCGATACTCATGGCGCAGCAGCTGGAACAGGAAATTTTAAAGTTTTTCAAAAATGCTTGAATTAAAAATATCAGTGGAACATGAGACGATAAAATTATTTTTATGTTGTTACCTTATATGATATATCAGGAATTACTGGCCAATTTTTAACTTATCGATTTATATTTAATTTTTGCACATGTAGTTACAAAAGAAATCGTTGGAAGAGAAGATAACACTTGATAGAATTTGAAGTGTTCGTTGTCAATATAATCTTTGTATGATTATGTTACAATGAAAATGATTAAGGTAACTAATTACCTTAAAAAATGCATTATTGTAGAGTTCGAACATTCTTTGAGTAAATTTTCACTGAAGATTAACTGTGAAAGGGTCGTTAAAACCACGATGCGAGAAAAAATTTTTCATTGTTTCCACGATTTTGTAAGTACCTCATCTTATTGTACTTAAATTCCTATCATCGATGGAGGTCGTTTGTCCTTTTTACTTCTTTGCCTCGTTATCTCAAGAAAATGTGAAGAGAAATTACATCTCCTTTCCCCTTTTCATAGTTCTGTTGCTGTCGAGTTTTCATCGATTTCCTGTAATCGTTTTTAACCATCTACTCAATCTTATCTGATATCCTGTTTCTTGTAAAACCACTTAACAACCTTATCGACATTACTGCAGATTTTATCTCTGTTAAAAGTGTATACTTCGTTTAGAAACTTTAGATACTACGATCTTCGCTTTATTGAGATCCATCCTGCGGACGATCCAATTAAGTGGATCAACCATTTTGCGTGACTTCTAATTTTTCGTTTTTTACGGTTTTCTTCGACAATTATTTTTCATTATTTAGAATAATTGCAAATCAATACCGTCAATAATCTCTAGGGTTCATATGCTAAAAGGTTACACAAAATCCGTGAAAATTGGTAAATATAAAATATAGTGTTGCTCAAAAACTATGTAAGAATCTTTTATTGGAAATTGCTATTTATTCATTTATAAGTAGTATTATAGTTCTCGGAAATTGTTTTTTATTAGTTTTGTAGAATATTTCTTCCAAATGGTCACTACTTTGCTTCGTAGTTTGAGCGAATTAATAGCAAAAAAGCTATTTTAATTTAAAAGGAGTTCCGTGACTTTCCGGTTGCCATATATTATCACTCACACTTACAGTTCCACTGTCGATTACATTACCAAACACATTATTAATTGCATTATCAGTTGCATTACAAATCAAATTATCAATCCATCAGAATCAATTATTTTATTATTATATAAGTAAGTCTCTTTAAGTTACACTCTGTTTCAATAACGTTCTTTGCAGTGCCGCCTCGGATTCCCGCCAATTTTCCAGTTGTTCAAACACAAAACGGAAAACACTCTGATTCACGGCATCGCAAAATTTTTTTCTCCCTTGTAACTTCTTCCTTGGAACATTTAGATAATTTGATTCAACCTATCCTCTTGCTTTCGCGAGGATGACGAAAACGACTTGTAACTACCTAGATAATTATCAAAACAAATAAATCTTGACGGACTTATGATGATAATAAAGATGAGACTTTCTCTCAAACAGAGAACTTCAATTTCCAAATTTCTTAACAGTCACCTCGTGGAAATTCTCACAACGCTGACACAGTAGCCTGAGTAATTAATTGCAACAACTAAAACCGTAGATTTTCCGTAAGATGTAAGTCTCTTTAAATGTAGGAAATATTTTTCCAAGTCTTAGAATTGCTGTAATAAAGCTGATTATTTCTAAACGCATCGGTTGTTTGTTATGGTTTTTAATAGCACAATAGTTGTTTTACATATAGGTATCAGGAGGTATTGAACATGTAACCTTAGGTATTTTGATTTTTTCGTTGATAAACCTTAGGTGTCGGTATTGAAGGACTCTCCCCTAGTTCTGTTTCAATAACGTTCTTCGTAATGCTGCCTCTGATTCCCGCCAATATTCTCAGTCGTTCAAACACGAAGCAGTAAACACTCTCATTCACAGCATCTCAAAATTTTCTTTCCCCGTTGCAATTTCTTCCTTGGAGTATTCAGATAATTCGATGCAACCTGTCCTGATGCTTTCGCGAGGATGACGAAAACGACTCTCGTGACTACCCGTGACTCGCTGCGGCGATTGCAGCATTGACACAAAATCGTAATTATCGTAATGGAAGGCATTACACGGCTGATGTGGTTTTATATAACGTTAGATTTTAAACCGCGCTTATGATGTAATCCTAGCATTAATGCACACGGAACGTGTAAGATGCGCCCGCGCCGTTAGATAACGGTACGCCCGTTTTCAAGAGTTGTCATCCTCCGTCGTCGACGGTCCTTTGAGAAGGAGGAAGAGAGTAGAAGACCAAGGATTGCACAATTTGGCGCGTGATCGCAGCATGGTGGAACGCGCGCATACTAATGCGATTCATCTTGGTGTAATGGCGCGTGTACTAGGTGCATTTTATAGGATTTCTATGATCTCTACGTTTCTATGCTGGTATATGTCTTCAATTCACTTATTCCTGGGACACGCGACGCGGATCTCTCGGCATTTAGCAGTGGTTGCTACTGAAACTCTATAGATTTGCTAATCTTGTACGCTTTTCTTTGAATTATTTAAACGTGGGTTTTTTGGGGTGTCTATTAATTTGTATCTGATGCTGGTGCAAATAAAGAGAAAATTAGTTCAACATCATTGAACTCCACCGGTATTTTGCTACTTTTATCATTTTACTGAAGTCAAAATTTCTGTATGAAAATCACATCTTTAAAGTAGAAATCTTTTTTAATACCAATATTTAAATATTTAATGTATTAGAAAATTGGTGAATATTGCAATTTTAAAGTCACACGAAATTTTATCGAATTCAGTAGCACCGGTTACCGATGACCCCTACGGCAGTCAACGTGTTAATAATTTGAGTGCTATGCAGCGTGATTTCACTTTATCCGTTCAGTACCTGACAGTGTCAAGCTGATCGATCTGTAGAGTCGATATTACCTTTCGTGTGAATAATAAAGAGTAGTTTGGTAACATATTTTTGTTACAATATTATAGGTATAATGTAGATGAGATGTTTCATTGGTAAAAGGAAATATCAAAATCATGTTTTTTTTTACATTTGTTCATGAGAAAGGAATAAAGTGTAAACCTGCTGCTTTTCTATCAGATTTTTGCAAGGATCGCTGGTCCATAAAATAGTCAATGATTTATTTACAGTCTCGTATATATATCTACTCGTACTAGATTTTTAACACTAGATTAATCAGCGTGAAATCTATTATATTTAAATATATTAAATATGTATCTTAAAGCAAGGAAAGTTAAGACGTGGGAAAGATGATAGATTCGGTAATTTATGTTTTATACGATGGACGAAGAATATTTATTCTACGGCTCTCTCATAAACCTCTAGAAGTATTGGAAAAAATTTTGTACCAGTTATTTTGACTGGCTTGGTAAATCTAGTGTTAACGCTAAACGTACCGGCATTTTGCATATACTTGTTCTTAAAAAGGGGTCAAATCACCCCTTATGGTATGTAAGGTATGGAAAGAATTTTTCTCGATGAAAAATAAGCTAAGAATTTTTTAAAATAACAATAACCATGAATGTACGATTTTAAAGTGAATTTTGTAAAGCACGTTTAGGGTTAAGTCTTTGTTTGAATCCAAATAGTTTTTTGGATGTATGAAGTGTATTAATTTACTTGTTTTGTGGTGTAAGTCAGTTGCATACAGAGTTTGTTTCTTGTAACTGTGTGATTATTGGAACTATTGCATCAGTTTATAGGTTTTGCGTCAATTTAGCTTGAAATTCGCGGTCATCTTATATGGAATAGTAGAATAAATTAAATAAGATTTAAAACGTATCACTTACTTGTCAGTTTATTATTTTTACATACTGAAAGATATACTACAAATCTTATTCTTATATTTCCTCAATTTCGTCAGTTCTATTTGTCCATCTTGTTTTCATTTTTCTTGCGTATTTTATTTCAAATTGTTTTCGACCTAACAGCTAATATCAGTTTGTAAACAGTAGATGATTTATGTCTGTTAAATATTTGATCAAACATATTCATTGCAAATGTCTATCGTATTATACAAACAGTCGCTTTATCATGCTGTATAAATATCCCATATGAGTATATTTTGTAAACAATCGCTGGGATAAATCTTATACTTATTTTTTTCCTGCGTATTAATACATCCTGCGTAGTAACCCACATGTATTTTATAAATGCTCTCTTAATTCACAAGAACTTTTCAGATACTTTTCTTATTATTAGTGTATTTAACACTAGATTTACGGGAGTTGATACACCATTTTTTCTGAAGTGAGCCAATTTGACTCATAAAAGAAAATTGAAGTTTTTTGTAAAGAAAATAGTTCGAAATCAATTTAAATTAAAGATTTATTATTAAAAAATTAACCAATCAATGTATATATAGTAATCAAATTTTTAGTGAGCCAAATTGGCTCCGTAAATCTAGTGTTAAAAAATATCGTTCGTACGTATATCCATAATACACGTTGGGTTAAAATTCACGAATTGCTTTGAGGTCTTAAAAAGATTTTTATTGTATTATTATGTAAAATCAAGACATGAGATATATTCACGTAAATAAGTGAAAAAATGACTGAAAAACTTGCCAAAAACAAAAATTTTACTGTAACTTCCAGCCAATTCGTCCTACCCTCTATTATCTGCTACGTATGTGCATTGTATAAACACCTGCTCATCCAAACGTTTGTTGGAAACGATATTTCGCAAATATTTAATCTTAAACACATACTTTGTAAACACATCTACACAATTATTTTACAAACACTGAGTCATACATAAGTTATAAATAATTTCTTTTACTGTAACTTCCAACCAATTCGTAAATACTGATCTACCCTTTATTTTCTGCTACGTACGTGGATTGCATAAACACTTGCTCACCCAAACGCTCATTTGAAACGATATTTAATAAGTATTTAATATTAAATACTTATTTCGTAAGTTCATCGACACAAGTATTTCACACACACTGCGTCATACATAAGTTGTAAACATTTTCATTCGCATTAGCGTCTGTTATCTCCCGAAGCTACAATCATTTATGGACGTCCGTTCGGTAAGACATAACGACACCTACTCGGATAATAATAGGTTTTCGTTACTTGGACGACGTGACACGTACCCAAAGACGTTCCATCATTCTCGGTGTTTAGGTACGAATTAACGTACCCAACGAATCCAAACGGCGATCTTTCGATCGTCACGACTACACGACTGGTTTTCCTCTAAAACTTATGTTAATAATGAACCATCGGTAGGTTAAAGAGTTAATGTTTTCGGCGAGAAAGTCCGGAGAGAGTCGCTGATTTCGAGTTAGCCTTCGTGTATTTTGATTATAGATTTACATTAAATATGTACCTTAAAAATTCGAAATCCTCTTAAAAACTGATGACGCTTTCTAGGAATCGGATGTAAATTATTAATATATGTTAATTCATCCTTCTATAATATGGTAAGAATCAAGGGAACACCTATCACCGTATTATTTATTTTATTTGCAGAAAGTTCAGATTATCGGCACGATTGGCCAGCACATTTTTATTCTGCATAACAGTTATAGTTAGTTACAAGTTGGCATCTTCTGCACTTTAGACGATGCTCGTGTAAATATGTTATTCTTTGATTCGTTCTTTTGGATCTTTTTTAAAACTGACGATTCGACGATTTATGGAAACGAATTCGTATTATGTATCGTATTAATAAGTTGCATTTATGCATTATTCATACGGTCAACTATAATATATCAGGAGATTAGCCCGATTTATTTCTATCTTATTTTCGTCTGATTTATTATCAAATTAATTGGATTTGCATTCGGATGGTAAGTCGAGTCCCACGAATAATAAGTTATTGCATAATCTTTTTGGCGGTCGCATAACTTCGTAGTGTACCCTTTGAAACCTAGAACCACTTATTTTCGTTGGATTATGACAGTTAATTTTATTTAATGGCTTAAATAATATGGAATTAAAATACATTTCAATTTAAATATACATAAACATATATGGCACAAATGTCAAGATGTAAATAACAAGTAATAAGCTATTCTCCAAAAAGGTTTATCGCGAAATTTTAATACGAAGAATTATTCAAATTAATTTACACGAAATTGATAGTATCATTTGATACGTCATAGGGGAATCTCGTTAAATTTCCCCATCCGCAGCAAATACCACTTACTAAACGTTCCAACAATTTGCAAAAACTACAAACGTCGATCAAAGATTACGAAACAGCTTTCACGCTTTCTTAAAAGCCGTACTTAAAAAAAAGGAGAAGAAATGTTTGCTTACTATCTGGTAACTTATTCAGAAATGAAAATCACGAAGGCAAAAACAAGAAATATCAATTAATCAACATAGGCTTTTCTACGGGTCGTGTACGTCAGACAGTGATATTTTCATTGCTCACGATCTCCGTATGAAATTCACACGGAAATCGAGATTTTTGTGATACGTTAACGAAGACAATTAGCAGCCGTTGAAGACCTCGCCTCATCATGATGTACGGAAAACACGTATTAAAATGATCTCCATATGTACCGTTCTTGTTCATTACGTGTCGGAATAACCGTAAGACTGGTGTATCCCCATGGATGCACTGTTATTTTGCCGTTTTCATGATAAATTATGCAGTCAAAGATGCTCACGTGTTTCGCACGCGGAACCGGATTCGAATTTATTCTCACGTCGGAGGAAACGACGATATCGAAACAGTCGATTGTTCATCTTTTAAGGAGAATGATGATGAAAGGAAGAATGGTGGTTGGATGAAATGGAGATATACGGGATAAGGAAGAAATTCAGTACTACATCTATCGATGATTAATTCAGTTATTTTATTTAATTAATTTAATTATTTTAAAAGTTATCATTTTATGTTATAATTAATTTAAAAATGTTAAAAAAATACGTTAAAAGGAAAGATCCTTTTGGAGGAGAAAGAACTTCATTGTATATAATAGTTTGCAGTGTATGAAAAAGACGTAGAGAATTGAAAAGAAAACTGAGATGGAAGTTAACACTTAACCGATCGGTATTTTTTAACATCCTACCCACTTCTGATCGGTTACCTGCACGCAAATACTTCCCTGATACTGATATCTCTTAGAAAATTGTAAAGTTTCTTCACTGAGTCCTTGGCGCAGTTAACCGCAACGAAAAATAGTAATTTATTAATTGCCATAGCATCCAATTAATAAGCCAAAAGTCCAAAAGTGTTGAGACCGAAAAGCCGATTAATCGGCTACCGGTCGGTAAACTGTTAAGAATATTTGCAAGAAATTTAGTACAAGTCACTTTGGCCATCTTGGTGGATCTAATGTGAAATCGAGGATATGTTAATAGTGTGCTTTAATTCATCGAAATCTCAGATAACTCTGTTTCAATTTCGAACTACTTTTTGTTCCAACATTTACTGCGTGGTTACTACAGAATTTCTAATCTCAAATACGAATTCGCAATCGGAATTCCTCCATAGCCTCAGTTTTCGCAAAAAAAGAGTCGATCTAAAAATAGAGGTTGGTGTCAGGTGAAAACTAAGAACGATATGAAGTTTAAGTTTATCTGCAAAAAATGAAGTAGAGTTTCTTGAGTATGTGACTTCGATCACAAAAAGAGGCAGATTCGCGCACGAGCTACACATTAACTTTGTATTTTCGCAGAAGGTGCGTTCACTGGCACGAATTGACTTCACGTTATCAGCTTCTGTGAACATTTCTGGTTATAATCGTATCAAGGTGCTATGATAGGTAAGCTGGTAAAGGCTTATACGCCCAATTAGCACGATTAAGGTTAAATCCTTTGTCACCTATTGGAAATATACCCTAATTTATGATGTATCATAGTGTACTTTCGGTGGTTCGAACTCCACCTAAAACACTATATCCTAGGCCAGTGGTCAGCAAAGTGCGGCTCCAGAGCCGCATGTGGCTCTTTGGCTCTTTAAGTGCGGCTCTGGCACAAATATCCACGGAAGGCGCAATAATATTTTCATTTAAAAAAAAACTTGGTAACAAAAAAAATTACATCTTATTTTGATAAATAAAAATTCTTCTATAAATCGAGAACATGTATAATTTTTTGTTTAAGTTAAAAGATAGATAGGTAATTAAAATTTTATATTGTTGTAAAAATATGTAACGAACATCGAGTTTAATTTTATTAGTTTTCGTAAACGTAAACACAAACCATGTACAAGCTACCGGCTGAAATTGTGCGTATGTTTTCGGCGTAGGGGAGATCGGGGCTAAAAGTTCCGATTTTTAGTTAACTTCAAAATTTGTTAATATAATTGCTTTTAGTATTCATATGATGCGATCAAAATCAACTTACATATGTAACTTTGATATTAAGACAGTTATTTGGGTAATTTTCTGAGAGATTCTTTTATTATTAATTTTTTAATGCCCAAAGTCGGAAAGTAACAACTTACCCCGACTTGGGATAAGTTGTTAGTGTAATAAAAGTTTACTAAAAAAGCAGATTTGGCTCCCAACTTTTTTTTAAATTGTTGTAATGTTCATATTTGGCTCTTTGGCTAATAAGTTTGCCGACCACTATCCTAGGCGAAATGACAATAACAGTTAAAATCCGAAAGATACATATTAAACATTCAGACACGCAATTATTGGACTTAAGTTTAACCATTCACAATTCTATGTTGAGCTGTACTCGACCTGCCCGAGTCGAAATATTGAACCTATTTGGTATTTTTTTCATGAACCTATTTATTTTTTTTTCATGGTATTTACTCCTATTTGAACCTAATATGATACTTTTCAATACTAAAACTACTAATTTAAACCTGTAACTCCTCCTAGGTTAATTAATAATTTTTATGTTAAATATATATTTAATATCGCATAAAGAACTTTAATTTTTTTTGATAATTAATTAATAATAAATGTATACATACATAAATGTAACTAGTGGATAAATACTTCAAAAACAGTCATTTCTTATTTATTCCAGCTCTTTTTTATTAATAGGTAATGAAACATACATTTGACAGTCAAAATTCATAATTAATATAATTAATATAAATTAGTTAATACCATTACGTTATAATGAATTTGTATTTGTTTGTAACTATAGTTATCACATTAATTCAAATAGTGGTACACTTATAATTGCAAACGAGTAAAAATCGATTATTTTTTAATGACATTGACTCATTTATTTTTGTAAACTATATATATAAATAATAATAATAAGAATAAGAATAACATTAGTAACTGGATAGGATTTAAATCCTCAAGGGAGGTTGAAATTGACGTCCTGTTTTGCGTCTTAAGATGGCAGAAAGGGAAATTAGTGCCACTTTTAGGCGCCAAATAGGATCTTCATTTACATTGAATTTAGACCTATTTTTGTACTTCTAATTCCTAAATGTTGGGTAGTGAAAGGTTCAAATGAGGTTCAATATTTCGACTCGGGTAGCTTTTCACTTTATTTTATTTTCTAAGGGTTCAATATCGACTTTTCAATTTCATAATGATTTTGTAATATCATCTAAATATCTGCTACTATCTATAGTTATTGTTGCGCATCTAAAAAAAGATTAATAACGAACGATAGAAAACATGCTGAAATTAATTTTATTTAGTTCATTACAAAATTGGCAAAACAATTCCGATTGCAAAGGGTTGCAAACTTGCTCACATCATTTACAGAGAGTTTTTCTAGGTGATATGTATATTATAGCTTCGGTGATAACAAATTCAGCTAAAACGATACGTCTTGGACGAAATAGCCATAGCAATTAAAGTTAAAAAGTGCTAAAGAAAAAGGAGAATTTCGTATCGAAAATTATAAGACCGGTAGCGTGCGCGGAAAATTGATATCGGAAATTTACGTCGTTCATTCCCGCGTTTAATTTCCTGCACGTGCAACAGAGAGCTTTACATCCTGGAAGACGTATTTTAATTAGTGTTGGCTTATGTAATTATTCCTCGAAGATTTATACATCGGCACCGACTAAGTCTTCATGCGTCGCCCTTACCCTCGATCGTAAGAGCTACTTTAAATAAAGACGTCTCGAATTATAAATCGAGACGGGTAATCTATTAGATTCAAGGTAGAACTTTGAAGTGCCGTTTCTTAGCATGCCTTGTAATAACAAATTACTTAAACTTTTGAATTTTGAGTAAACCCTGCGGAAATTTTTGTATACGTTGTTCGTGAAAAGATTTCTAGTAGCGATTGGTAGACTTGTGGAAATTATCAAAATTCTTTACTTCAATAATTTCTCTTATCTGCCATTAACGTACATCGTAGAATCGGGGACTTAATATTTAACACTATTTCTACCACGATTTTGTATTTACCTATTTCGACCAGAAAGTGTCTTTTGACACCTTTTCATTTGAATGCAAGTAATTGTCAAAACTGTTTGGGATTTCAAATTACAAGTGGCCCTCGACTTTCGCACATTCTACTTTCGCACAATTCGCTATTTCGCACGTTTTTAAAAATTCATATATTTAAAGAGCTGTGCCGCTATTTAAAAAAAATGTTTCCTTCCATGCAGTCACTGCCAATGAGTGCTGTAGCTCGCGCTCACTCATTGCCTATGAGAAGTTTTCTAACATTATAATATCGTTTCTAATATTACCTACTAGATGTTAGAGAATCTCAAGTTTACAAAGAAGCCACATTAACATACAATTTTTCATATTTTTCCAATATCCCTCTACTTTCGAACATTCAACATTCGCACACATTTTCAGGGGCCAATTATGTGCGAAAGTCGAGGGCCGACTGTATCAGTTAAATGCAGATAATTTGAGGAATATATTTATTGATACATTGATGTGTATTTATTAGAGATTATTTAATCAGGTTGTAAATTTTAGCAACGCAGTGCTAGTTGTGAAGTCACTGCATCGGTGTACACTAAAATGCAACATGGCGGGAAATAAGCGAATACCAAAGTTATGCCGCAGCTCCTTTATTTTCCGTCACAACGAAAATCGGGATTCTCTACTCTGATTACACAGGTCCACAAAAAAAAAGTGGTCTGTGCTGGGTGTTGAACAGAGATTTTCCGACGTATTGTTTACCGCTGAACACGAATCTGAAGTCAAAATTGGGGGTCAACTCCAAAAAACGGAGGAAAATAAAAAAAAACGATAAAATCCACGATCTAATATAGTATTGTCCTCGTCAAAGTCGGAAAGTTCTCATACTTAGGCCTGGGGAGGTATGAGGGTTATCACCCCTAGGGCGGCTGACTCACCTGTGATCGGGCCAGGTACCCTCATACCTCCCCAGGCCTAAGTATGAGGACTTTCCGACTTTGACGAGGACAATGTCAACTCGTCGTCGGACACACTACGGCATCATTCACATATTCTAGCGCTTCCCTGCAAAACAGCGCGCCTTCGCTGGCTTCGATACCACGAAATGTTCACTAGCGAATCATTCTACACATCCCGTTAAAGGGCAGTTGTCATCGTAGTCCAAACACTCCGTGGTAGCAGGTTTTTGCCGGTAAATGTACCGATTCAATGTCCTGACGTTTTATTTTCTATCAAAGACAAAATTCATTCTATAAATGACTTAAATAAGACACAATAAGCGGCATAAAAACATATTTGCGAATCACTGATGGATACTACAGAGAGAAACAAGCAGAAACTGCAAATTGATAATAAGATACTGAAAATACTATTAGATCGTGGATTTTATCGTTTTTTATTATTTTTCTCCGTTTTTGGAGTTTCACCCCCAATTTTGACTTCAGATTCGTGTTCAGCGGTAAAAAATACGTCGGAAAATCTTTGTCCAACACCCAGCACAGACCACTTTTTTTTTGTGGACCTGTGTTATAATTGATATTATGATGAAAAATGGTTTAAAATTAGGCACTCTCATGAAATTCCCAAGGTGTCAAAAGACACCTCATGTTAGAAATAAGTATACCATATGCACATTTTTAGATGTAGAATGTGCTGGAGGAAAATGATATTGCTGAATTAAATTAACAACTATTGTATGAAAAGTCAAAAAATTAATTGTGGAGAAATGATTCAACTTAGAGAATAATTTTAAGTTAAAATTTGAAAGGTGTCTTTTGACACCTCTTGGTAGAAATAGCGTTAAAGATACTTCTAAAAAATTTCTCATCTATCATCTAACTGTCATAGTCCTCCCGTTTGGTAAAGCGCCTAGAACCGTGGATTTTCCGCAATGTGACCGTAAAATTCGAATAAAATGCTTCTGAAAACAAGTATACAAACATTGCTGAGCTTATGGTAATAGCAAAGATTGGGTCTTCCCTTAGACTTTCGAATAAAGAATATAAATTTTCAAATTTCCTAATCGTCACCTGTAGGAAATTCCCACAATGCGTGCACAGTGGCTTCATTAAATGTGAGCTGAAACCGTAGATCCTTCATAACATATGATAATTAGAAATTAATATATTTGTAGTTAATTATAGAATAAGAGACATATCACAATTATTATTTAACCAGTTAGCTGTGTTTGACGAGTATACTCGTCATGCGTAAAAGCTACCACTGGTTATTTAAATTGTAATTTTGACGAAAACTAAAATATATTCGTAAATTTCAAGATGTTCGGAATATCTTGAGGCCATTTCGAATTAAAACGAATAACTAAAGGGTATAAATAATTTGAAATAGATTTATGCTCATCTTTCGATTTTCGTGACCCAAAATTCAAAAGAATTTTCGCCACAGTTAACTGGTTAAATGCACTCTCGGGAAATTTCCCTCATCTTATATTAACATAATGGTCCCCTAATTGGGAAATTGCCTAGACCTATAATATTTCCACAACATAATTGCAAATGAAGAAAAATAATTGTAAAAACAAATCAATCTTAACGGGCTTATGATAATAACGAAAATGGGGCCTTCTCTCAGACTCCTAAACAAAGAACTTAAATTTCCAAATTTCTTAACAGTCACCTCATGGAAATTCTCGCTATGCAGACACATTAGCCTGTGTAACTAAGAACTAAAATCGTAGATCTTCCATAAGATATAATAAACGTGAAATAAAAGTAAAGAAAGTATACGCACAATACGTAAAAGTGTTACGTCGATCGTTTGTTTTTTTAATCGGCAGCCCATAATTGCAGCAACATTGCTTTCTCTTACAATGGTCGAACATTTATATTTATAGAGAATTCGTGAGTCGTGTGTAAACGAGCTTCTACGGTGCGTGTAATTGTGCGTGTATTTGGCATTTCTGTGCTTGGAATGCAAGTTTGCAACGGATTTACCAATCATCACACGTGTGCCTAGGAAATTCAAATTTTTTATGGCAGCCTCGTAGAGGGGCAATTTCGCAATGTCTCATCCGGCTTCGTAATAAATTTTTCACTTCTAAAAATATATATCCCCCTGTTGCATCCGAACCGGCGAATTTCCGGATCGACTGCCTAGAAATCGTTGCCGGGAGAAGCGAGAACGGCTCGTATAATTTGCATTTCATTTTTTTTATGGCCGACGAACAAAGCCGTAGTTATCCTGCGAGAAATTCACTCGTCATTCGATGCTCAAAGTATATTTGAATTTAACGACATTAAGCGAAGATTTCTTGCGGAAGGTATTTAATAAAAAAAAAATCTGCCTATCATAATAATATTTAACATAAATTAATATAAAGCCAATAAGGAATAGACAATTCAATTTCTATAGAATAAGACGATACCTGGTGTGCATTTTTAACATTACATTCGTGATAAATTACAAGTAACTTACCATTGAAAACTTGTTTAATTGCACTGTTTACATTTCATATTATACTTGTAGATCCGTTACGATGATTCAAATATCCAGGACGTGAATTTTTCCGGGAAACCATGAATTCACCCTGCGTTCCATTCAAATTGCCAATATCTCTTAGAATATAAGACTGTAGTTCTTTCAGGAACGTCTATTGCTGGAATTTCGCACCAGTAAATAAATCTTTTATCTCGATTACAACGAAAGAACGATCGACGAAGAGTTGCGCCTAATGATTTCAGTATTCTCCAATGAATGAGACGCTTAAAAAAAAATAATTAAAAAGTAACTAGATTTTAAAATTTACTTTTCGATTGTAAGATTCCCTGCGTTTCAATTATGCATCGTACGACGTTTTTTTTTCTTTTTGCACGCCTGTCTACAATTTGACCTTCGTAAGAATTCATTTTTGATTGATCATCGCCAGTGTTGAAGTTAGGCGAACTTAAGAGGAAAAAAATTCCTCGTCTTTCTCGACATTTGCGAGAATCCCCCATTCAGTGGATTTCACGAATAATTCGGAAATAATTCGCGAGTAATTCGCGAGTCGTCATTCGTTTAGTCACCGATGAAGATTCAACGTTGCCGTTCTGGCAGAAATTTACGCACCTCGAGACCGTGACCCACCTCGGCGAATCGTTCGTAATCGTTTCTCGGTTTCCACATCGTCAGGATTATCGAACGTTTGCGCGATATTCGTTCGCTTGGAAAACAATTCTGTAATACGTGAATGCGAATAGAATAGACGATTAGAATGTTACATCGCTGCGCTCTTTATCGAAGAAACGCATCTGAGAAAAGAGCTTCCGGTAGCTTTGATGCTTTTGTATTATCGAACGATATTTCACTTGGATATTTTCGATCTTTTAATTGTATACGATATTTAACTTGCAATTGTTAAGATTTATATCGGTGAAAATGTACAATTTTAGGGAAATTTTAGGAAATCAGTTGTGGGAAAGATATTGCATAAAAAGGTTGATGAAATACTTTGGAACTTGAAATCCAGTTATTTTGAGAGGTTTACTATATCGGTTAATTTCATAGCAGTTGTTCTTTTTTTAACAACCAACTGCAACAGTTGAAAATATTAGTGTAAGTTTGATTCTTTTCTTTTTTATTAGATAGAATCATTGGATGTATACTATAATATCACTTTCCACATTGGAGAACCTGGCACCGCCCGAGGCGAAATATTGAACCTCATTTGAACCTTTTACTATCCAACATTTAGGAATTAGAAATACAAAAATAGGTCTAAATTCAATGTAAAATAAGATCCTATTTAGCGCCTAAAAGTGGCACAAATTTCCCTTTATGCCATGGCGCAAAACAGGACGTCAATTTCAACCTCCGTTGAGGATTTACATCCTATCCATTTACTAATGTTATTATTATTCTTATTATTATTATTTATATATGTACACATTATTTTCAAAAATAAATGAGTCAATATCACTAAAAAATAATGGATTTTTACTCGTTTGCAATTATAAGTGTACCACTATTCGAATTAATGTGATAACTATAGTTACAAACAAATAAAAATTCATTATAACGTAATGGCATTAACTAATTTATATTAATCATATTAATTATGAATTTTGACTGTCAAATGTATGTTTCATTCCCTATTAAAAAAAAAGAGCTGGAATAAATAAGAAATGACTGTTTTTGAAGTATTTATCCACTAGTTACATTTATGTATGTATACATTTCTTATTAATTAATTATTAAAAAAAATTAAAGTTCTTTATGCGATATTAAATATATATTGGATATAAAAATTATTATTTAACGAAGGCGGAGTAACAGGTCCAATTCAGGACATAAAGGTTTTGTTGATAACTAATTAGGAGTATCATTTTACTGAGAAGGAGTTACAGGTTTAAATTAGGAGTTTTAGTATTGAAAAGTATCATGTTAGGTTCAAATAGGAGTAAATACCATGGAAATATACTCAATATTTCGACTCGGGCATTTATGTAAAAGATTGGAAACTTTGTTTCCAGTGTCGTTGGAATTTTTAATTTTTTAAAGAAATTGACATAATTAGGTGGACTAGTACTACTTATATATTTAAATAAGTTCCTGTTAGCTAAATGCAGATTAAACTGTTCCGAATGTCTTACCGTGTGTTCACATCTTTACGCACAATTTTAAGAGAGTAACAGAGAAATTTCCCAACAGTGATAGTAATAACCAACGAATTCGCGAACTCGTGGCCACTAATTAGGAGTTTAAGCCACCGTGCTCATAGTCGTTATACCTCCATCCGTGTTGCTATTATTATTCATTTAAATTAATCAGCAGAAATGTAGTCGAACGTAATGGTTTGTGCGCATATTAAGATCTCTCGAGAGTATTCGTGTATGACATAATCGTCAAGGTTGACAAGATTGTATTATAATATTCCCTATTAACCGATGGATAGCTGCAAAATATTGTTCAGACGAGATACATCATGGATTACGAATGAATTAAACGCGATTACGTTAGGTTGTAGAAATCTAAAGAACATTGGAGCGCGTTGGCGGAAGAACAGGATAATGCTTTTCATTTCTAGTGAAATGAGAGGTGTATTGCGCTTGCATTCGTGCAAGATAAATTATCTGGCGAATGGACCTTTGTTGTCTTTATTGGACTTTTATTGTTGAAACCATTTAGATTAACTCGTTTGCATCATATGACAAAATCAAAAATATATCTTTATTATCAAATTTCTTTATATTTAATCGAAGTATAACAATATTTCAAAAAGTGATATGCTTTAATGGACGTATGTTGTATAAAAAATTTAGGCTCTTCGTATATACTGCTATTCACTCACAATGCAAATCGCTGGTTTTCTAGAATAACGACATATTTCGAAAATGACAGTTTTACAGTAGGTCCTTTTTAGTCGAAAACGACGCCAAAATGACGGCATATTTCGGCCGACATTAGTTATACTATATTAATTATATGAATATGAGTTTTATTCACAATGGAATAAAGCTTACGTAGATTCTTCCTGTGTAATTAACTCGATAACGACACAAAACCAAATGTGTCGTTGTTCTTGAAAACCGGCGAAATATATAAATGGGTAATTCTCACGAAATTCCGATATTCTTGTCCTAAAAGTTTTATCAAAAATCTAACAAACATTTAACGGTTACCAATATTTCCTTGAAATATACATTACTGTGGATAAAAAATTCACTTATCATCTTGGAACCATGTGTATAAATAAAATAAAATGCATCTATATAATATCTCTAAAATAATTCCCTCACTATGTCCCAAGCTTCAATTCAATAACTTTTCTATCAAACAACCAAAAAAAATCTTATAATAGTCTTGCAAGTATGACCGATTAATTACAAATATAGTAGATTAATAAAAAAAAATTTAATTTAGTTTATAAAATAATAAATGGATTAAAAAAAAGGAAATATACACGCGTCCCATAAAAATAAATCATTCCCTCACATTTTTCTGACAATCGATTTATAAACCCATTTTCAATCAAACATGAACGCTACCATTAGTTTTTGAAAGTTGATAGTACTATCAATTTAAAAATATGGCGAATTTAACGTGAGCGTGTTGGACTTTGTGTTGCAAATAGATATCATTATTTTTTTTGTTTCATTACATTTTTGATCGTCATTCCATCACAACCTAAAAAAACAAAAGATAAAATACTTTAACTGTTATTAACTGCATAGAGAAGTAGGGTTTTGGGAATAATAAACTTAAGAACGTTCCCAAAGACCAGTCGTTCTCAACCTACGAATGCATTTTCCCTATATAAGTTACCCATTTGTACTGTAAGAATTAGTTGACAAGCAGTACGCTCTTTTGCCCCGCCTCCCAAAAAATATGTTTAACTTTGAAAATTTATATAAGTTAGTTAATATTGTTATAGAGAGGTAAGATAATATTACGAAAGTTATACATTTTTTATCATTGTATATAATTGTTTGTTCATTTTTATTATTATCAGTCAATAAATATTTAATTCATTATCAATATAAAAAGCGTATTTTATTATTTATTATATTTTTTAAGCCTATGATTTACTTTAAACATTTTTTACAACAAAATAAATACCGCTTCTTGTACCGATTTTGTATGGAAATTATTTATGTCAATATTATCTGCCAATTCTCGAAATTTAAAAAAAATTTTAAGAAAATTAAAATTGTTAGACACTAAAACCTACATGAATTAGTATGAAATGTATAAATTAACATGCGTTCAAATAGAAATTAAAAATGCTAATATTTTCAATTTTAGTACCGCAACATGAGTGGAAATTTTTCGTATGCGTTCAGAATACTGTCAAGAATTTAGAATTAAATTTTAAAGATGATCGTAAGAAATTTTTTTTTTGGGAACGTCCTTAAGCGAAAGAACTTTTTTAAAAATATGGTTATGTGACGAGCTTTTTTTTATTATTCTTTATTTCGTCATTGCCTCATATAAATTAATAGTGAGGGAATGATGATTTATGAGGGAATGATGTTTGACTGGGTCAGCTTGCTTTGAATTTGTTGTTGCGGTCTTGTGGTAGGAACAAATAATGCCAAGAAAAAAGAAGGTAAGCGAAGAAGAAGCAAAATAAAAAAAGAAAGAATATGATAGGAAGCGTAGGGAGAAAATTAAATCCGATTCTGTACGTCTCGAAATACTTCGACAAAAAGAATGACTTAAATACTTAAGAAAAAAAGAAAAGGGCAAGTAAAACCTATATCC
This sequence comes from Cerceris rybyensis, assembly GCA_910591515.1. Classification (NCBI taxonomy): domain Eukaryota; kingdom Metazoa; phylum Arthropoda; class Insecta; order Hymenoptera; family Crabronidae; genus Cerceris; species Cerceris rybyensis. Next base: position 30,144,868 of record OU342790.1, read on the forward strand.
GCCATGAGCTCCAGAGAAAGAAGGCAAAAGAGAAAAAATTGGAAGAACAGTAGCCAAACATATAGAGAGAAAACAGCGAATGTGCGTAAGAATCGAAAAAGATTGTTAGACATGACATGAAATAATAATTCTCATAAAACACGTTTATTCTGGGGACCACAATATAATTAAAATCTAGTAATATTAGTACTACGAAATCCATAGAAAATTAATACAAATTTATTTCAATATTATTTGTCAATTTATAATGACCCAATTTCGGGATTTCATGAGAATTACCCAAATGCATTTCGATGATAACAACCAGAAAGAGTTAGCGCATATATGAGCTTGTGATGCAAATGAGTGAAGGGATTGTAATTTATTAAGATCTTTTATCCTTTTTTATGTTTGCGATTTTTGTTTTGGATTTTAGCTTTAAAGTGGATTGAACTTCTATGTAAGTAATAGTTAGTAACATTAGATCTACGGTGACCGTCAAATTGACAGGATCCTAACTATATAAAAATATTTTTCAGATTTATAAAGATAGTGTACAGCAGATATTTCCTGTGTATCTCATAATAAACAAATTACTTAACTAAACGTATTTTTTCCCGCTTGATCCATCTTTTTCCGAAGTACTAATTTAATATATCTAAATACACCAGATTTAGTGAACGCAAGTCTAATGTTAAATGTTCCATGCGTTGATTTTTATAAACTTATTTTTTACGTCTCAAAAGAAAGGGCAGACGATCAAAATATTAAAAACATAAAGTATGTATATCTAATGCCGAATTTAGAAAAAGTATTTCCAAGTGGTCATTGGCTAGCTGTGAACCAAAGAAATTGTATTTAATCATCCTCTCCTTCACCATTTCAAGTGACGCCACTGATTTGTTGATCCACGAGCTACTACTAAAAAAAATAATGATCATAAATCCCAACTTTAATTGTAAGAAAGATTTGCCATCACTGCTGTAGTAGAATATAATATTATATATTCGATAGTTTTATATCACTGTGCAATATAATGATCGTGCAGTAAAACTATTATTTAGAAACATTAGTCAAAGGTAATGAGATGAAAATGTAAATTAAGGTCCATCATTAGGAAGTTCAAGTTCGTAACTTTATAGCTAGCATAGATTTGATTTTATATTACAGAGAAATTTCTGTCATATACCCCAAAATTTCACTGCTACTACGCGGCGATAAGGATTGGATTTTAGGTTCAAGGAGGTTTAAACTTTGTATTTCATATTTGCTCGAAAGCATTTACATATTGAAAAGTTTGGGAAAAATAAAATAAAGCAACAAGATTGCTGATTATTTTTGTTCTTCAGTCGTACAGTTTTTTCCTTTAACAAGAAATAATTCGACCAAGTGGTACTGATTATTTTGCTTAAAATATAAGTATACAGTAATATATAATATTATTGCAATTGTACATACAACCAGTTTGTTTAAAAAAAATGTTCAAATACAGACTGATTATTCATATGTAGAATAATTTTACCGTATTCTAATTTACATTAAATAATATTAACGTTATAGTCATAATTTTTCAATAAATATTATCATTATAGCATTTTGCACAGAGCATCGAGTAAATCTAAATATAAAACAATCGCTCTCTACCGGCGTAAAATCCATTACATCAACTTTAATTTTCGTTCACCCTTGAATCGTCATGATTCATACACATTTCGTACTTGACTCTAAAGGCAGAAAAGGTCTGCCTCGAAGTTTATCATCAGCTACAACAACTTTACATCGAGATTATTTTCCATATTCTCACAATATAATGCAAAATCACCGGTTCTCTTAGTTTTCAATTAAAAATGGATTTCATCAAAATCCTATCATTCATTCATCCTACAAATTCGAAGCATTCGATCCTTCTTCGATTTCCAATTCCACGTTCATCGTTTCTAGATAATTGATCCGATGATTCTCGACAAATATGGAACGTTAATTCACGATGGAAACACCTGTACGCCGTGATTCTCACAATCGGGAGATATTTTTCGCATACAAGGTTACAGACGCATTGAAAAAGCATCTGGAGGAAACGTACGACCCTGCTCGTAAAATTGGAAGAAAGACACTATAGCTCGCAATTATACCTTCGATTCAATGTCGTCGAGTTCGACGATTAGCACATTTACCCGTGTAATTTCTACACGAGTAATTTGAAATTTGAAGGTTGAATCGTGGACATCGAGAATCCGAGTTTCTGTTTCGCGTTGAAATTTATATTTAATGTTTGAAAATAGAAACACTGAAATATGGTTAGGGAATGGGGGAACCTTTCGTTATCAAACGCTATTTCGTTTTTCAAATTCCCAAACGTAGTCTCCTAAATTCGATATTCCGTATTGTCGTTTACTATAGGATATTGGTTTTGAGGATTCCGAAAACGAAACGGTGGGAGTAGGTACTCTAAAATGAGAGGCTCCACCTATCCCTAATCTAGTCGAAATATTGAACTTATTTTCATGGTATTTACTCCTATTTGAACTTAATATGATACTTTTCAATACTAAAACTCCTAATTTAAACCTGTAACTCCTTCTCAGTAAAATGATACTCCTAATTAGTTATCAACAAAACCTTTATGTCCTGAATTGGACCTGTTACTCCGCCTTCGTTAAATAATAATTTTTATATCCAATATATATTTAATATCGCATACAGAACTTTAATTTTTTTAAGTAATTAATTAATAAGGAATGTATACATACATAAATGTAACTAGTGGATAAATACTTCAAAAACAGCCATTTTTTATTTATTCCAGCTCTTTTTTATTAACACTTTAGTGGCCGCTCACACAACATGTGTGTGATGCTACCGCCGAGAGTTATTGGCTATTATCACTCTCTCTGTGTGATGAATTATGAATGTAAACAAGTGTGGATATTGCTATTGGCTTCGTAGTTCATTGCTGCGTCTTTGATCTTATTTATACTCTCTTACTTTTCTCTTAATTTTAATAAACTTTTTTAAAATTAATTCTCCAAAAATATTGCCGGCCCCTGGCAACATTTGACTACGTAGACGTGCGGCCATTAAAGAGTTAATAGGTAATGAAACATATATATGCCAGTCAAAATTCATATATATACAATTCATAATGATGGTAAATATCTACAGGAATAGCCTTAAAATGGTTAGTTTCATGACAATTAATTAAAAATTTTTAATCACGAGTTGTCATGAAATCTTATGACTCTATGGACTATACGTCATTATAACTAAAACATGAAATAAAAATATAAGATTTGTTAAAAGAAAGAAAATAAAATATAAATAACATTTATCATAATTATTCGTGTTATTATTGGTGTAATGTAAGTAAATAATAACCTTTCAATTTACATATTTTTTACATATAAATTAGTTAACACCATTACGTTTTAATGAATTTTTATTTGTTTATAATTATAGTTATCACATTAATTCGAATAGTGGTACACTTATAATTCCAAACGAGTAAAAATCCATTACTTTTTAGTGACATTGACTCATTTATTTTTGAAAACTATGCGTATATATATAAATAATACTAAGAAGAATAATAACATTAATAACTGTATAGGATGTAACTCTTTAAAGGAGGTTGAAATTGACGTCCTATTTTGCGTCTTAGGACGGCATAAAGGGAAATTTGCGCCACTTTTAAGCGCTAAATAAGATCTTACTTTACATTGAATTTAGACCTATTTTTGTACTTATAATTCCTAAATGTTGGGTAATAAAAGGTTCAAACGAGGTTCAATATTTCGACTCGGGTAGCCATTTTCAATTGTCGCACTGTAGTTGACTCCTCGGCTTACGACTTCTTTTGTGACCGAACGTACAATAATTCAGAATTAATTATTGGAATTATAATCTATCAGTGATTTTCAATATACCGGTATAGCTTAACGCAGTGTTAATAACATAGAACTAATCTCAACGTTCTCTGACCTACTATTATTTTCAATTTAACAATTTTCGGAATACTTAAAAATTTTCTATTCCATTTACCGCGTCATGTGTGCCATACGTTATCGTAAGGCAAGGGGTTAACATATACAACGATATTCGCGAAAATGTGTCTTTTTAATTAAAATGAACCTTGGTAAAACGCAATGGAACTATACCTTTCCATTTATAGCTTGACGTAATTACTCGAGGCTCGTTAACCGAGCAATGGAATTTCTAAGAAACAGAAGAACGAGATTAACCTTACCAGCGTAAATCTAACATCTTTATTACGGTCAAAACACGAAGTTTCGGTGCTAGTTTGCTTGTAGTGAACTACGACGAATTCTTCTAAATGCCACGAGTAAATCTTACCGAGTACATACACCTGCGACCACACGTTCCTCGAGTTATTGCGCAAGGATCCACGTGCCTACTTCATTGCTGGTTATAAAGACAATAATCTATGAAGAGCTTTTTTCGAGTTAACGCACCGGTATTATACATATTTACAAATATTTCTTCAAGTGAAACAACGCATACCGAGTTACAAATCATCTTCACGTGTTCCTCGGTATAAATATCTTTTATTTTTAATTGCATCTCCCAGTTCAATTCTTCCGTCGTTCCACGTTACCCTTCGACTTCACCTTTCCAAAGCAAATCAGGACTAATCGATTAACGCCACAACTACTGACATTAACACTAGATTTACGAACTGAGCCAATTTGACTCATTGAAAATTTGATTACTATATATATATAAAAGTTAAATATTATCTTTGAAAAACATATGTTGGTTTTTAGTCACACGATGAAATATGTGTAAATGTTGATTCCTTTCCTCCGCAGACCCCTTCATTTCCCATTATCGAATGTGGTATACCTATTTTTACGGTTGTGAGCTAATTTGACTCATAAAATGATTTAACAGTTAATCGCATAACACATAAAATTTGTAACTTGTATCAGACCAGGGTATCTTGCAGCTTTCAAGCCGCACGTAATTTGTTCCTCCTCTATTTTTTCTCTCCTTGCATACAATGTTTATTTGTATGAGAGCCATTTTCTTGTTTTCGCGACTCCGCTATACCTATTATTTTTCTTACCTACCCACTCCTGTCATCATTTCGATTTGTACATAGCGCGTGAACAGAGCATTTTTAGTGAAAATGTATATCAAAAACAGAGTCTCTATCTAAAACAGGTTTTCAATGAATTTTTTAATAATAAATCTTTCATTTAAATTGATTAGGAACTATTTTCTTTGCAAAAAACTTCAATCTTTTAGTGTCAGTCAAATTGGCTCACTTTAGTAAAAGTAGGTATATAATCATCATCCGTAAATTTAGTGTTAAGTCTGTTGTGTTCCAATATATTAGATAAGTACTTTCGGAAAGTAGGAATTGCTAGGTAGAAAAGATAATCTATTCGGTAATCCGTGTTTTATAAGGTCAACATAGAATATTTCAGATCAATAGGGTAAGGTTGCGTAAGTCGTACTACCGCTTAAGTCGTACCTTTTAAATATTAGGCGTAATATCACGCCAACTGCGCCTTTTCTGGCAAAATGAGTTACTCCCTATTCAACCGTATTGTTTCACATTGTGTTCATCTCCCGCCATTACCGTAGAAAGGCAACATCTCAATAAGGAAGTTTATCGTAATTTTCATATAATTTTTACTGCCTCTTTAGTAGTTCATCTTGCAAGCACATTGTTGATAAAATTATATTTCAATTCATATCTACAAGTCATGTAGTAGCATTTAAGTAGTTGTTTACCGCAAACAAAATAGTGTTAGCTTCATTTAGTGTTTAGCTATGGTCATTCGAATTATAAGTTGTGCCGTACCTTAAGTCGTACGTATATGACATTCCAAAATCGTACTGGCACGACTTAGGATTTAACTATTTATTATTACATAATTTTTATTTAACCCTTTCGGTACTACTGTCGCCCATTGACGGCGGCCACGCCACGTTTCCTTTGTAGTACTGCCGCCCATTGGTGTCGGCCACGAAACCTTGTTTTTAAAACTATCATTCCAAGCTACACTAATAACTTTGTCACTTATTTTAATTTTGTGTTTTAGAAACATACTAGCTGAGGTATTCGGCTTCGCCAGGGAGTTCATATGAGATTGTGTGGTTGTTGGGATAAAAGGATAAACTTTAAAATATAAGAGGTATATTTGTAATGGGATATTTATAAGTGTGATATAATATAATTTTCCACAATGATCTGGGACGTTCCCGAACATTCCACAATATTCTGTAATGTTGCGGAATGCTCTAGAATACTCTCGAATGTTCTTTACTGTTCCAGAAATTTCTAGAAGGCGAAAATTCCAGCCCTTATATCTTCAAAATCACGCCCTTTAGGTAAAAACGGGAACCTTCTTCATGGACAGTAAATAGAGGGCTACCACACCATATAACTCCCTTGATCAATTTGATACAATTTGCTTTATAATATATATTGATTACTTATATCAATGCCATTTACTTTAATTGATATACTGTGATAAAATAGATGTGATTTTAAAACGTTAAGCGCCAAGCCAGTTTTGAATATTGCAAAACATGCTCTTGTAGAAAAATTTCTCGTACCATGAATGTATACTAGCGGCCAGCTCTTCCGCACCGAAAGGGTTAATAAATATGAATTTGCTCTAGAATTAGTCAATAACACTTGGTTTTGTAATATTTGTGAGGAAGACCGTGAAGAAAATATGATCCAGTGCCTAAAAAGCAAAGGATGGATACACGATTTATGAGCGGGAGTTGAGAAAAAAATATCTTTGGGATCATTGTTGTAACTAATTGTACAAATAAATTAATCGAGAAAAAGATTCATTATAATTGCCCAAATTCAAACGTCGATACGACTTAAGCCAGGGATGGCCAACCCGCGGCCCGCGGGCGGCATGCGGCCCACCTTGAATATTTTTCCGTACCGGGAGATTATCATCATTATCATTATTATTACATTATCAATGTTTACATATAAGAATAACAGTAAACATAATAATGATCACTCATTATATTTCAATTTTTCAGTCCGAAAAAATGCCTCTAGTGGGTCTAAATTTAATATGGGGATATATAATTTTATATGCGGCCCACGGAGTTATGATGCTTTTCCAAAGTGGCCTGCAAGATCATTTGGGTTTGCCACCCCTGACTTAAGCTATAGGTGGTACGACTTACCTACTAGTTTCCTAAATCGTATTAAGATCGATTTCATAATTTTATCTAAAAAAGTAGTTTATAAGAAATGTTATTATAATAAATGTCAACAACGAAAACACAAGATATTATTACCGCACATAATTTTTATTTTTTTCCATAAATTTTACGATCTATACCTATTTTTTCTTAACACTTTATCGACCGGTATTTTTTTTACATACTACTCACTTCTGACCGGTCGCTTGGCCGCAAATACTTTCCTGATACCGATATCTCTTCGAAAATTATAAATTATCGTCACAGAATCCTTGGGTCAGTTAACCGCAATGATAAGCAATAAGTTATTAATCGCTATGGTAACTGATTAATTAGTTAAAACTCCAAAAGCGTTGGGCCTGAAAAGCCTATTAATAGGCTACCGGTCAATAAAGTGTTAAGGAATATGACTTGCGCAACCTTACCCTATATCAATATTGAAGAATCATGAAAGAATCAAACTTGAGGAATTCTTTTTGCAAAAAAGTGAAAACCAGTCATTTCAACTTGTTTGGTAGTTCTAGTACCGATTTTGCAAGAAACCTCTACAGAAATTTCTCCATATTCTCCATTTCACTGTTACCAAAACTTAACAATTCACCGAAACATAGAAAGCAAAAAGGAATTCATGAAATTCCAATCTCTTCTCCTCTTCATCCCCATCCACGTTCCCCACGCAGAAGCAAGAAGGCCCGTTTAACCTTACCTTCTAAAACCACAAAAGAATCCACTATAAAATTCCCAACGACACACATAGAGCGACATAAAGAAAGAGGCTGAGCGGAGACTCGCGCATAAAGTTCAAGCATTGCAAGGCCGACGCGGCTGACAAAAACAAAGACAAAAAGAAAGCCGACGACATCGACCAACAGCCTCCAGGATACTTACTACTCGGTACGGCGCGATTCGCGACACCGTGCAGAAAGAACTACACGTATCATGAACAGCCGATCATTAAGGACCGATCCATTGGAATGGAAGAAACGCATGCCTCCTCTCCTTCGTCTAGTTGCTTGTCTTAGCCGAGAGTCGAAAGTTGCGCAAGGCACCACGTCCGAGTCCCCCGTCATTCTCGATGCCACGATTGCTGCCCGAGGATCGCGGGGGGGAAAACACACATTGACTAATGCACCAAGAAGATGCACCTCTCCTGGATTACAAGCAGCCGGTCCCCGAGCAACGTTCAGTATAGATATTATGAAACAAGGATGTCTGCGACGGAAAGCGGGTCAGTGCACGGCTCGTTTGTCTTTCGGTCGGTTCCTGGATCGTTTCACCTCGTCGTGTCGCTTCTGTTGCGGCATTCGGCTTATCAGAAATGCTCCACGATCTTTCGTGATCGAGAACCGCGGATAGATTTCGGGGGAATGGAGGGTGTGCTGATGTCTCACAGGATAAATACGATTCGATGAGGTTTAACCTTTAGATGTATCGAAACTTCTTGAGTCAACGTTGTGCTCTATATTAGTGATGGCGAACTTTTTTGAGAAGTGGGGGAAATGTACATTATTTTTTTTAGTTCTGATTCATAAGCTACTAACATAAGTCAGTGGCGTCACTTGGAAACGAGGGAGGATAGTGAAAAACTAGAATTCTTTTTGTTTCGCAGCTAGCTAGGATTATTTTTTTATAAATTCAATACTAGATATATATATATACTTTATTTGTTAAATATTTTTCATTATCTGTTCTTTTGTTTATGATATAAAAAATAATTTGATGACGCGTGGGTCGTTTAAAAAGTCTGTGCGGGTCAGTGTCTGACTCGTGGGTCATAGATTTGTCATCGTTATTCTATACAGGGTGTCTCAGCCGATTTTGACATCTTGATCACTTCAGTATTGTGATATTTAGCGAAAAATTTTTGTATAGAAAATTTAAATGGTATCCCGTGGAGCATAATCTGGTGTCATCAGTTTTTCCGTAGGTGGACACATCAAGGACATATGAAGGTCAACTTTGCTTCTTTAAATAGAATGTGGTACTTTTTTATGTATCGAGCGACAGAACTAGACAGTCTTTATAAAAAAGTACTGACCTATCTATGTTGAATTATTGTTTATGGTTATTTATTGTTATTTTCTATCCATTAGTATATTTTAGGAAATTTTAGTTTCAAATTCGTAAGTAATGGCTCAAAAAATATTAGAATACCAATTGGCGCGCAACCAAACATTTTTTTATACGGATGTCCGCCATATTGAATCCCTCAATTTATTTTTAAATATTTTGAGTTCTAATTCTGAATTAGCGAGTGGAAAAACATAAGAATACTAATTTTCGTGCCGATGCGACAAGATTTCGATACTCTTACCCGCCATATTGAAGCCGCCATTTTGATTTTGGAGATTCTGAGATCGGATTCTTAATCAGCGACCCAAATAATACTAAGTTACCAATTTTCAGATAAATTGGAAAACTCCTTGAGGTTTTGGCCAGGATTTCGGCGAAATCGATCACTGTGCGACCCAGGCGATCGTTAACGTTAAGCTACTCAGGCCGAGTTGCTACCTCGGATGGGTTTCCGCGCGCCCCTCTTTCTTTTTCACGATCCTACGTTATATCTTTGGTGATTTGGAATCCACTTAACACGTTGACCGTCTTGAGGGTCACCGGTGACCGGCGCTATTGGATTCAATGAATTCAAGTGACTTTTCTACTGTAACAATTACGAATTTTCTAATACATTCAGTATCTAAATGCTGGCATTCAAAAGATAAAATTCTACTATATCTATTTGTGTCTTTAAAGTTTTTGCCTTACCAATGTAGGATTTTGATAGAAAAAGTTCAGTAGAAATGATAAATCGAGTGAAATATCAGTGGCATTCAACGTGTTAAAATCTTACCGTACAATAACGAGTGACACTCGTGACGCGATAAATGGAATAGTCCATTTTAAAGTGTTACAAAAATTATTAAATTAGAAATAGTGGACCACAATGCAATAGAATTCACGTTATGCTATTCGATGTATGCTCGAAATTAGGAATAAATTGTTGTTTTAGCAATTAATTCAGACTTATCTCGCATTCAGCCACGAAAGAAACGGCATGGCAAGGAGTTAAATCAATGGATCGTAGGTGAAATGACGACAGAAATAAAAACCGTAAAATATCAAGTGAAAAATCAAATATGCATTGATCTTTGAAATACTCTATCTGCGAAAGATTCATTCGGAAGCCCTTGATATTAGTATTGTCTTATTATTCTAGCAGTTTTCATTATATTTGATTATAGTCGAGTTTATGACTGAAACGTTACGAAAGTGGAGACAATTTTCTGAAGTTGCATAAACACGTTCGATCGTTACTTCTTGGCTCGTGCTATTTAAACTATTTATCGCTACAGCTTGTCTTACAAATGGTAGAAATATTAAACGTTAATATTGTTGCAATCATCGAATAATGATGTGAAGTCTTAGAATTCTGGTTGTATTAATAATTCACTCCGCCAGTACATCCAGAATCTGAAATTACTAATGGGGTTTATGTAGCCACTTGTTCGTTCATTGAATAGCGTTATTCAAGCTCGTGACTGACAATCTCACATCTGTTAAATTAACTGATTCCTTACAACAATTGGTTTGAGCTGGAAGAAGCGATTCGAAGGAATACAAAGCATGCGTCATACTTTCAGTGTTAGCATTGAAAATAAACTTGGAATGAAATTACAAAGATGGAATACAATTACGGGTTCCATGGTTCATGGTTTATTTTTCTTTAACGTGGTTCCTTTTTACAATTTTACATCAAAAAGGTTTGCATAATTAAGAAGTACATTTTAGTAGGAAAAAGAAAGAAGTCCACAGTTAAATGATTAATATTCACTATTTAAAAATCCCACAAATAGTACAAGGTGATACAAAAGTCATTAAACCAATTTGAAATATAATAATTCTTTTTGCTATTGACTTTTTCATATTAAGAAAAAAATAATGGCAACTTGTATGGAGTCAGCTACAAAACTAACTAAAAATAATTCTCCAGAAGGATATTCACTGTTTATGAAAGAGCAAATGTGCCCATAATTATAAAAGTGGTCTACGTCATATATTTCTTGTGTCGAGATATTTAATGAATTGCATTTGAATGAATTAAAAAATATTTTTATATTATGCAACATTTTAATTTAGAATTTTATTAGTCTTGATTAATGGAAATTTATTATGAATATGAAATTTTGCGTGAATTGCATACGGAAATGTTGTTTTTAAAGTTTGAACTGACTTAAACCATTTTCAAAATTAATTGAACGTCCCATAAATGACTTAAAATAATAATAAACTACGAGTTTTATTAGGAACAATAATTTTAATGAGACAATTCATGAACATTTATCAATTACTTTTAAAAAGTAATCCGTTTGTATAATTCTAGGCTTTTATCATTATGAGTTTTTAAGATTTTTAAAATGTTCCTGAAAAACTGGAGGGATGTATGGTAGTAAACACATAATATCTTGATGTTTTATTTCCGTTGCTGGTCTAATGGTCGTGTATAATGGAAGTAATTTAATATTTCCGAATATTTTTGGTCTCTCTCTTTTAGGTGAAAGATCCAAAACGTGGAATTTAGAATCATCTAAAGAAGTTTTATAGAACATCTTAAAGGTTCATTTTGCAAGAATCTCATCAATTTGCAACCAAAAGACAGATTCGCCCGAGGTATTTTTTACTATTCTTGTCGTTGACACTTCTAGTGGTTTCTTTGAAATAAAATCCGGCTTCGTTATTCGTTTTACCAAAAATGTATTTCTTCTTCTACACTTTTTTATCAATTCATAATAATGCTCAGAGTTGTATAAGTAATTTATTTTTCTTATTTTCATTTCTATCAACCCAAAATCACGGTCATTCGGTAGAAAAGAATGTCTAGATACCAAAAATTTAAGCGTATATTTGTATAATTTTTTAATATTTTTGACCTAGACCACTTTCATAATTAACACTAAATGAATTTCATATAATGTTGAAATTACAACCACTATCTAATGGTTCATTTTTGACAATGTCATAAAAATTACATTGAATTGATTTAGTTTATAATAATGTGATGTGAAATAACTGATAAACTTATTTTTTTTAAATTTTGACTTAGAACACTTTCATAATTATGGGCACAAATCTAAATTTTTAAAAAATGAGTAATAAATGCCTTTTGATCAACAACCTGTACTATAAGAAAGCAATAGCGATTGAACAAATGAAAGAATTCCTTCGCGCAATTGTTGTATCGAATTTTTCTCAATTGCCTCGATGTTAAATTAAGAGATGGAATTTGAAAAATACTCGTCCGTAGTTGTATTCTCCATAATTTATAACTATACAGCATCGTCTGAAACAAAATCTCCTAACTAGTTAGAAGATGTTCATGATTGGAAGTAATCCGTGTCCTTGCGCGACACGAAATCGTGCTAGTCCTTGACTATCTTGGAATTGAATTCCTTCGAGAAGATATTGACCTCCTTCCTTCGAAAGTGATCGTGGCTATTGATCATTGTGTCTGGACTAAACATTTTCTGATCATTGCACTTTGTGTCCTGTTACCAAGAACATCTGGAATGCTAAAAATTCTCTGCGCTGTTTTTCTTATCATACGAGACGTTTCTACATTAACTCATCTTCCGTTAATGTAATTCCTATCTATTGAGATGATCATTCGAAATAGAAATGTTAGACAGAATGAAAGTATGATTCTCTAATTCATTTTGTGGCATAATATTAGATGTCAATGCTTTTAGAGTGACTTCTCCCCTTAAATGCATGACCTAGAGAGAAGTGGGGGAGATCATCTTAAGAGGTATACGTTTTAGGATGCATAGACACAGTTGAGTTTTAGAGAAACTGTGAGACGCACAATTTTTTTTAGACACCCTTGGATACATTAGATCACCGTCAAGAATATTTTGCACACCCGAGCCGTCCTTCGAGAAACACCGCCTCCTTCACACAAACATACAGCCGAGATGTCACTGATTCACAACCACTCTGTAGGCGTCACGGTCGTGCCTATTGGCACTGGCGTGGTGCCACATTTGGGGTGACATTCGTAGTTAATCGCTCGCGCTGGAAAGACACGTGCCTCGCGCGTCAGTCGCGGAGATAAGAACGACGTACGTGGCACGTCGACTCAATATTTGTTGAGGAACAGTTTCAAATGGCACTACGTCGCATGGGCTGCAGCGGCCGCGACGGCAACAATGTATTCTTTAATACGAGGAAGCCTAGCGTTCTAGTATCGGATACTTATTTTTAACAATTTGCGCTAGTAATTAATTTACAAATTTGCGTACTGGAACGCAATACTATATTTATGCCGTAAGATTTAATGAAGTGGTCGATTTCGGCAAAACCATCGCCAGAAGTTCAAAAACATTAAAATATATTAAATGTATTTGATTTAAAACATATCTGAGGATACTTTTTCACTAACAATACTTTTGTCTTATTCTACATGCGACGTAGTGCCATCTAAAATTGTTCCTCAACAAATATTCTGAGTCGACGTGACACGCACGTCGTTCTTATCTCCGCGACTGACGCACGAGGCACGTCTTTCCAGCGCGAGCAATTAACTACGAATGTCGCCCCAAATGCGGCACCACGCCAGTGCCGATAGGCACGAGCGTGACGCCTACAGAGTGGTTGTGAATCAGTGACATCTCGGCTGTATGTGGGTGAAGGAGGCGGTGTTTCTCGAAGGACGGCTCGGGCGTGCAAAATATTCTTGACGCTGCATTAGATTATTAGTTATTTAGTATTTTGTTTTTTGTATCCTATGCTTTTCATGTACTCAATATATATATCCTATTTATTTATATTACATCCTTAGTGTGTTTTGTGTATTCCTTATTCCTGACATTTAGTTTGTGTTTTTTTATTTTATCCACGCCTACACCTTAGTCATACAAAATTCTCCTTAGTATTATTTAACCGAATCCTACTACAATTTGGCAATTTGAATCAGGATATTGGTCAATTAGACTAGAACTTCCAAAGAACTAGAAATGACTGCTTCCTAATTTTTTGTAATAATTCTACTTTATAGGAGAGTTATACACCTTCTGTCCCAAAAGTAACCGGAATAGATTTAAATAAACACAAGTACTACAGAATAGTTGACAAAAATCTTTTGAATAACTCGAAATATTTTCCCCCAGCAGAAATACAACAACTTGCGCATTCAAAAAGTCCGTCAAATAACTTTTTTATGTCGCTGACTGAAATGTTGCTGAAGTTGATCGTCGTTTGCCGTTGAATGTCTTCGATAACTTCTTAAAAACGATTGTAACTGGAGATCAGACGTGGTGTTTCAAAAATTAAATTTTTTTGCCTGAATATCGCCAGTATTCACTCGATATGGCTCCCTGTGATTATCTTTTATCCTCAAAACTGCATTTGGCGATGGAAGAACATCGTCAACGACGAGCAACCTCAGCATCATTCCAGTCAGCGAAATAAAAAAGTCATTTGAAGCACTTTTTGAACGTGCACATCGTTGTATTTCTACTGGTGGATAATATTTCGAGTAAATAAAGTGATTTTTGTCAACTATTCTGCAGTACTTGTGTTTATTTAAATCTATTCCGGTTACTTTTTGGACAGAGGGTGTATTACATGTCGATCTTATGAAATATAAATTTCGGAATTGATCATTCTTTTCCATTTCTAGATTCCTCCATTTTCAGAGTACTTATTTCGTTTATTGAAATATAATAGACTTGATTGTGGCAGTTTTCGAATTAATTTACAAATAATATTTTTACATCTCGTTCAAATTTCGCATTTTCCAATGTTGTATCCCACTTTTGACACCAATTTTATGTTGTGTCCCGAAGGTGGTTAACAACAGTTTATTAAAGAAAGAACTATTGCGCGCTCGGAGTTTTAACAGTTCAAGGGTGACGTCGTCGCGAGATGCCGACTGTCAGCGATTCGATGCAAAATTCCTGATTTAGTCTGTCTGAATTTGGTAATGAGACTGGCCTTTTAAAGGACTTTAAATTAGCGTGGTGGGAGGTTTGGATGACTGACTTCTCGTGACTAAGGTTCCATAAGGGTGATCGCTTTTCCAGCGACTTTCGCGAAGACCAAAGGTCTTGAAAACATATTTTAGAAGGAAAAGCGATGACGGAATCGAGGATGAGTAATAGTTCCCTTTTGGACCTTGAATCACGTTGAGTAGTATTTGGAGCTAATATCTTATTGTCAGAGAAGATAGCGAGTTTGAGAAAACATGAATTGAGTTGGTATCCAACACCAATGCTTAAGAAATTTTTCTAATTGTAAGATTTGATTTACTATTTGAACATTAAAAAATACCATTATCACCATCGTAGTCATATCAGTTTCTCTGTGCATTCTCTCTGGAAACTCGTGCACTTATAATAGAAAATCTACATTTTCAGATATCGTATTACATCGATTATAAGACGCCACTGATTATAAGACGCGCCCTAAGTATTTCAAGCTAGAAATAAAAAAATACCTGAATTAAGTATTTTTATTATAAAGTGTAGAATAAAACAAAAATATGTATATACTTAAAGAACTGAAAAATATATTTTATTATTCAAACTCTTTTATCGTCAGTAGAACCATCATCTTCACTTTCTGATTTAGTTGATTCATTGCTTTTCCCATAAAATATCATCTTCTGCACCATTAAGAGCATTGGTGATGCAGCACTTTATTAAATGAATCTTCCAATACTGAATTTGAAATTTTGTTCCAGGCATTAGATACCCATTCTGCAAGTTTTGATGCGGGTCCTTTTTTAATTTGCCTTGAATGTGTCAATGGATGATTATCCATCTACAGCCAGGACTCGTATTCTTTTTTTAAATAATTCTTAACACGTTAAGCGCCACGCTTGTTCTTAAAGACTGGTACTGTACTTTCCGTTTAGGCCCTTTATTAGAAAAGATATCTTTCTATTTGTTTTAACATAATACATTCATTTTTGATAAAATGTTCTATTTTATACTTAACTCCACTAATTGTGGCTCGTTTAAGCGCGACAACGTAGCTTAGGTAAAAAACTAATTGTTCATTTTCATTGATCACCGTCAGCATAAACGAAAAGTCAACGCCCGGTCCCTGGGGACCGGTGTGGCGCTTAACGTGTTGAATGGCTTATTTATTGAAACATCAAGCGGCTGCAATTGGCTAGTCATGCCTCCAGGTATAATCACCAAGTCAGTAAGTCTAAATGATTAAAATTTAATATAATTACAGACGCATAAAAACACGTAAAAATGTGCGTCCTACATTCGATGTAATACGGCAAATATAATGATAATATAATGTTATATAGTAGTAATATAATAGTAAAAGAATTTTTTGAATAATGAAATAGAATTTAGACTTCATTCCATGCAGAGTTCAAGAGTTATGGACTCTAATTTTAAAGCTTTGCTTCAATTTCTTCAATCTCGTTCTGATCGCACATACGACGTAAATTCGCGCAGCACTCGTTTGTTTGCCACTGCATTCCAGAATAATCCTCTTGGCGTAACGAGATGTAACGCAAGTCAGAGAAAGTTGTTATGTCTTTAGCGCATATTACTTGCCATATTCGATGTCTTCGTGACCGAATGCGCACGCATAAATACGTAGGTGTTATACATTACCAACGAACACGCATAGATCATTCGAACGCATTAGGCGTACGATTAAATTATCTTCGTTACCTAATTATGAAAATTTCACTCGGACATATCTGAAGTTAATTACCTCAAAACTGTTGTCACGAAACTTGCTGTTATTTCTCATGAAAAAAGTGACATTCCAAACGAATAGCAAATCTGTGAGTAATACGAAAGTATTTCTCAGAGTTCCGTTAACCTGTTGTTATTAATTGTACACGTTGATGAACTTTTAGCACTTACTTCCGTCTGCTTATTACGGTTACGTACGTGTTACGTATAATTTCACGCATGAATTGCGTTAATATCGATGACGTGTATGTTTGAAATATTACGTAACAAGCGAGCCGAAGAAGTAGGAACTGGCAAGGAAATGCTTGCAAAGTAGCATCGAGTACTCCATAAGCAAACCCGGAGATTTCTTTCATCGATTACCTGTCACTTCTGATTATAAAATGATCGGCAAAAGCAAATAGGTTTCTTATTATTCAATGAGCATATCTGTCACCATATAATAGAGTCTTTTTGGAAATGTTGCTGGATGAAAGTGGAGTAATAAGTTCAAAGTAAGCAAAACCTGTTACGATTATCTCGAGATACCATTGATAAATCGACCTGTTTGTAAAATATAGATGGTAACTTGAAGTCAGACGTAGAAGAAAATTGAAAAGACGCGCGCATTGATTGTGGGTGTCGTATTGTACTTCCGTTAATAATGTATGGCATTCCAATGCGTGACATGAGGTAATCGACGGTGAATCCGAACCTTGAACCGATTTCGATCGAATGTGAAACACGAATGTGGGTGACGCCACATCCGTCACTACTTGCCGAACGTTTCGTAGAAGATATTTTCAAGGTTTCTTTTGTGTTTCTTTTCAAGGGATAATTTATTTAATCAAAAGCTCTTTGATTTGAATAGCTTCTCTTTAAACAAACAGTTATTACAATGTGAAACAAATGTAAATATTTTTTTTCATAAGGTCGTAAAAAGAAACTCAATTTGAAGCTTTTATAAAACTTAGTTTTAAGACTTACGTTGGCTTTTCTTTTAATAAAATATTTATTTCTAATCAAAAATTAGAAGTAAACCAGAGAATGTGAAAGGAACGAATGTAGTCATCTATAGAGTAGGATTCTATTCGAGAAAATATCACCAGGAAACCACGAAGATGAGACTCTTAATATGAATGTTAAATGAAACGATTATACTTGCCGCTTCGCCTCTATTTCATTGCACATATAATCAACAGAATACGATGTTGATGGTTTTTATCTCATTAATCAACTTTCTGATTTGGAAAATTTCTGTTACTTAGCTTCCAATTGACTTTCGATCTTTTTCACCCTTTGCACTCCGGTTTTGTCACGGACTCTGTAGAATTATTTCAATTAATATGTATCTAAAATTTCATCAATTAATTACATCATACGACACATGAAATTAAGGAGTCGTTAAACAAATTTTTGATATTTGAAATTTCATTGTGATTCGTACTATGTGTGTGTGGGGTAGCTTAGATAAAATTAATAGGCAAACCGAATTAATGAATGTTAGGAGTCCAGGAAGCGCGTTCGAGGGAAAACCACGATTACAGTTCGGTCGATTCAGTTTCACTTTCGCTCACGGCTCCGTGAAGACTTTAATAATGATGATGATGATGATGATGATGATGCCAACGATGACGATAATGACGACGATGTTGATGCGAATAATAACGCATCGTGACACCTTACTGAGATGCTCGAGACGTCAGTTTTTTTTTACTATTATGTGAAACATAGGTATTCAATATTTTTTTTCCAAAAATTTCCCTAAAATTTTATAATACAAGTACTTTGTATACTATTGTAGTATCGTAATTTTTAAAAAATAGGAGATAGCTTTTAGTTAGTGAGTGTGGATGGATTTTGTGTATATGAGAGTGAATGTTTAGAATACGTAATTTGGAAGACGACGATTTCAAGAGTTACAGTGAATGTTTAGTCTGTGGAAAGGGAGAAAATGAGTGCAATGGAGAATGCAAGCTGTGAGAAAGACGAAGAATGCATGCTGTGAGAAAGAGTATCGAGGGTGGATGCGAGTGTGAATTTTTGGGAGGGTTAGTTGAGACAGTTGAGAGTTGGAGTTCGTTGCGAAGAGAGATACAATGGAGAGATATACAGAGTTTAGTGGAGACTATCAGGAATTAGAGTTATTAGAGTTATTTATTTTAGTGAGTGTTTCTATTTTATTATTTGAATATTTAGGCTATGATATTGTTAGTTAGTTTAAGATGTATATATAATTGTTAGAGAAAAGTATGTAGATTAAATATACAGGGCGGTTGGTAACTGGTGTTACAAGGGAAAAGGGGGTGATCCTACATTAAAAAATAAGTCGAAAATATAAAATAAAAATGTTTCGTTTCAGGCTTTGTTTTCGAGAAAATCGACTTTGAATTTTCGCAAAGTACGCGTGCACTTGATCATGTCTCGTTATAACGGATCTCACTGTAGAACGTTGTCTCGATGGGACACGTAAATTACGAAGTAATCACAAAGTTTGTTATAACAAAAATTGCTGAAAATGTTGCCCATTCTGCCGAACACATACATACTTCTGCTCTTCTAATTAAATTTCTATGAACACTTTCTAAAGTATTCGATTGTTTTAAAGCATGAAAGGCTACAATAAGATTTTCTTTCAATCGCTCGCAACTTGCGATTTCTTCAGAATAGACAATTGATTTAATATGACTGCATAAATAAAAGTCAACCAGAGTTAAGACAGGAGAGCGTGGTGGCCAAGCTATTGTTCCAGCACGACCAATTCAGCCTTGGTAATGTTGGTGTAAAAAATTTGTCACATGACGACGAAAATGTGGCGGTGCACCGTCTTCTTGAAAAATTAAACTTCCTCTAGTTCTCAGCGGTACATCTTCTAATAATTCCGGTAGTTTGTTTTGGAAGACAACGATCTACAGTGAGATCCGTTATAACGAAACATGATCAAGTGCATGCGTACTTTACGAAAATTCAAAGTCGATTTTCTCAAAAACAAAGGCTCAAACGAAAAATTTTGATTCTATATTTTCGACTTATTTTTTCATCCCCTTTTCACTTGTACCAGCAGTTAGCAACCACCCTGTATATAGATAGAGATAGAGGAGATTCTACACTATGAACAAGCCAAGTAATACTGGATAAGCAAGTTGGGAGGCGACAAAATTGCTAGAGGCTTGATTTAATGACGAATTTCAGAATAATATTTGTAAGTTCTAATTATCAGTTACTGTAAAATTATTATAAAGCTCCAGCACAGTAGCTTCCTTATATCAAGAGATAGAAAAACGAATGTAAAAAATCAACAGGCAGAGATTTTACAACTTTTTTTGTAACTGCCTCCGCAATGATACTATGCGCAATGATATCGACTTCGATAAAATAGACTGTATATTTTTTAACACTAGGACGACCAAGCAAGTCAAAATGACTTATTCACAATTTCTTCCAATAATTTCCTAAGTTTATAGGAGAATCCTAGACTAGAAATTCTAAGCTGATCTTATAAAACACAGATGTCCGAACCGATCATATTTTCCACCCCTTGATTTCCCTTTTTTCAAAGTACTTATTCAATATATTTAACTGTCATAGATTTAACGCCGGTCGTTCTAGTGTTAATAATGTCTGATGATAGGTGGCTGGTTATAAACTTCTCTGATTATACGTATCTAAATAATTTATTGTCCAATTTTAAAACTGAACTTATATTTGCACTTATTCTACGGTAAACTAAAGCACCAATATTAACACTTTAATGGCCGCTCACACAACATGTGTGTGATGCTACCGCCGAAAATTATTGGCCAGTACCACACTTTATGTGTGATGAATTACACATGTAAACAAGTGTGGATATTGTTATTGGCTTCGTAGTTTTTTTTTATAGTGTTTGATCTTATAAGATCTTCTCTTAATTTTTATCAACTTTTTTAAAATTAATTCTTCAAAAATATAGCCGGCCCCTGGCAACGTGTGACCGCGTAGACGTGCGGCCATTAAAGTGTTAATATTGTGCGGAACTTGTAACAGGAGGTTCCGGTATCAAAAATGGATAAGTGCAAATATAAGTTCAGTTTTAAAATTGTACAGGAAATTATTTATATACTTATAATCAGAGGAGTTCATAACCAATATCATTAGACATTATTAAAAAAATATACAGTCCATTTTATCGAAGTCTATAGAAAACTCCTCACCAAACAATTTATCAGTGATTTTTGATATATCGTACAACTTAACATAATATTAATATTAGAGAGATCATTTTATCGTGTCGCATCTCATTGATATTTTTAATTTCATAGGTTTGACGAAACTTGAAAATTTCCATTTCCATTTACCGCGCCATGAGTGTCACACGTTATTATAGATTAAGGGGTTAACTGCTGTGTTCGTTGTTTTGAAACTCTTTTAAATCGGCAGGTCCTAGGTGAAACAAAATTCAATTTCTCCTAGGATCTACAGTTTTTGGTGAGTTCCAAATCATCGGAATTGTGATGCGTATATGCCAAACGAGAAAGCTTTCATAAGTGACGAAGATTTGAACTAGGGTTGCCTAATTGGGAGACCGAGCGTTACATTTAAATCCGTCATACTCTATTTACATTTTATTCTTGTTATTATTCTGCATTATAATTTAGCATATAATGACTTAACTGCTGCGGCTCCTCTTTGGATTTAGAGTTGCTAAGATATTATCGTTACTTGATAAGCAGTCGATTGACCTCAGTAAGAATTGATACACGTGTAATACGAACACAAAGTTTCACGTTTATCAGAGTCACTAAACAAGAGAACTTTTACTTTTCACATTGGATTATATTGCCGTAGACACATTCATGCAGCTTGGCGATGTAATGCAAGATTATTCTTGAGAATTTTGAATTTAGAGTTTCTATTGGGATGTCGGAAAAGTCGTGACGCATTTTGCGAACAGGTGGCGGTCGATAATTTTTTAATGCACTAGAGTCATTCACATCTATATTATCACTATATCATTTAACTGTTGACGGTTTCAGCGCCATTTTAAAAAAACAATTGAGTTATATCGTTGATTTTTAGAGATTTTACAGTAAGAGTAAGATGGAAGACCAAAGTGCGCATTTTCGCCATATTTTGCTGTTTTACTTCCGTAAAGGGAAAAACGCGTGTCAAGCTTGTGAAAAATTGCGCAAACTTTACGGTGATGATGCTTTACAGGAACGTCAGCGCCAACGATGGTTCACAAAATGTGGCCCGAAAACGGTCTTGGTCCCGACATGGTAGTCCGCTTCGAACGACATCGAAAGCAGACATGCATCAGAGAAAAGCATTGCTCTCAGTGTGGTGAGATTTTAAAGGTGTCGTATTTTTCGAGCTCCTACCAAGGAACCAAACTATTAATTCGACTGTGTACTGTCGGCAATTCGACAATTTGAACAAATCGATCATCCAAAAACGTCCAGAGCTTGTTAATCGTAAAGAAGTGGTGTTTCATCACGACAACGTGAGGCTACATACAAGTTTAATCACACGTAAAAAATTGGTGGAGTTTGGATGGGATGTACTGTCACATCCAGAATACTCTCCCGACCTTGCACCATCAGACTTCCATTTGTTTCGTACTCTACAAAACTCCTTGCGTGGTGTATCTTTTAATTCCGATGAGGCGGTAAATCAGCACCTTGTTCATTTTTCGCTTATAAAGATAGGTCCTTCTATGAACGAGGAATTATGAAACTACCTGAAAGATGGCAAAAGGTCATCGAACAAAACGGACAATACATCATTGATTGATCTTTGTTCTCTATATAAATAAATGACTTTGAAATACATACAAAATATGCGTCATGACTTTTCCGACAACCCAATAGAATCGAGAGATTTAAGGATTCAACGATTGTCTTTATAATTAATTGAGGATTAATTAAGCAAATGAGTAGCATGATCAAAATGATCATCAGCAAAAGGGGACGCAGGTTTTGAGGGCTTTAGAGAAAAGAATGGAAAAATGATGATGGTGGTTAGGAGTCGAAAGGTCAAAATAGGAAAGAGGATTTTTGGAAATGGTCAGTAGGGAATGGAAGTCATCAAGTAAAAGCTTCGAAGTATAAAACATTTTTCAACATATTAACCCTTTGCGGTCCGAATTATTTTGTCAATTTTGTAGTGAGTTAAATGAAATTAATTCCCCAATAGTTTTTATTATTGGTTATTAATTTTTATTTAATGATAGTAATATCTATAGGTTCTGGCGGATATGTATATGATAGTACAAAATCATTATGAAATTGGGAAGTTGATATTAAATCGTTTGAAAATAAAATCAAGTGACAATCTATATCCAGTCTAGCTCGACATAGGACTGCGAAGGGTTAATCAGTCCTAACGCCGAACGGTTTATGTTTAGGATTTGGAGGATCAAAATAGGAAATAGGATTTTTGGTAACAGTGATTCAGGAATGAGTAAGGAATGGTAGGGATCAAGTCAAAGCGTCGAAGTACAAAATATTTGTGAACATATTGATTAATCCTAACGTTGAAAGTTTTGGTCTGTAGGATTCGAAGGATCAAAACAGGAAGAATTTCTGAAAACGGTGATTTAGGAATGACTAAGGAATAGTAGCGATCATATCACAGCGTAAAAATATAAAATACTTGTGGGCATATTGATTAATCCTAACGTCGAAAGTTTTAGTCTGTAGAATTTGAAGGATTAAAACAGGAAGAACAATTTTTGAAAACGGTGATTTAGGAATGACTGAGGAATAGTAGCGATCAAGTCACAGCGTCGAAATATAAAATATTTGTGGGCATATTGATTAATCTTAGCGTCGAAAGCTTTAGAGTTTAGGATTCGAAGGCTCAAATCAGGAAGAAGAATTTCTGAAAACGGTGATTTAGGACTAATTGTAAGGAATGGTAGCGATCAAGTCACAGCGTCGAAATATAAAATACTTGTGGGCATATTGATTAATCCTAACGTCGAAATCAGGATTAGGAAGTAGGATTTTTGGAAACGGTGATACAGAAATGAGTAAGGAATGTTAGGGATCAAGTCACAGCACCGAAGTACAACATATTTATGAACATATTAATTAATTCTAACGTCGAAAGATCGATACATTACACACGTACAGTGCAGATACGGTTAATGTCAATCACTAGTAGATCCAGTTATTGACGCGTGACAGTCAACAGCTTGCATCGGTACGCCTAAAAAATCTGTGGCCTTGCGAGACGATCGCGTACCGTTAGCCGCGACCCGGCTGGCCATTGTTCGGCAGGATGACCAGAAACTCAGGAATCGGGAGGCCCATCTGGCTGCCGGATGTATCAAAGTCAGTCGCCTGGTTTATGACTCAAAGTCATAAACCTAGGCGACTGAAAATATTAATTAAAATCCACTTTCCCACATTTCTTGGAACCGCAGCACCGGTTCTTGGAATTCGGCCGCTTACAATGACCAGCCAAAGAAAAATTCCGATTTCTGTGACCAACGTCACTTCCGTTCTATCTGCCAATCAGAAAATCGTATTCTGAGAAATACCGAACCCTCCAATCGAAAATTTTCTAATTTCGCATGCCACCGCTTCTCACCATCAGCAGTGAGGAGGAGGGGGGCCGGTTGGAGGGCGATTCAGACTTTGGCGGATAGAACGGAATCAAAACTGTTTTAACAACAAACCAAGAACTGCATCATTCGTCAAGGAAATCACAACTATCAATAACTGTTTCAACCGTCAACTCAATTTTATCTCTGGCTCTGAGCTTCGCCTGAGACTATTTCTTTGAACTCACAATCAGTCAGTGTCGTAGTCGCAGTGTTAGTTTTCTTGAAGTGTTATATATATATAGTCTTGTTAACTGGTTGTTTATTACAATAAATATAACAAACTTAATATCAACGAGTTCGCGTTCATCGGGAGACAAAAAAACCAGGTTGCGGAACTTTAATTAATCGTGCGCCAAACACGTCGGATTTGAAACCAATCGAGGAAGACGTGCGCCTTAACACCAGTGTTATCTCCATATTCATCGTACCGTCTCTCTAATCTTTCTAATCTTTCTAATCAGTTCAGACTTACAGAGACAACTAATTAGGGTGAATACTACTCCATCTATATACGAAAATTTCTGGAGCAATCCTACGTGACGTGACGCGACGTGAAGACGATGGATATGACGTGACGAAGAGCCACACGTTTGCATGCTCGTCACACGCACTGACCGCTCATTGAGTAATTCTCGTAGTCACTCTCGCTACTGATACGAACCCGTATGACACACTGACACAGAAATCGACTTATGGCTTCGTGCCGGTAGTCGTCGCGGATGAAGAGGAAAATCATCTCGGATATCGGTGCGAATTATCGGGACAATTTATTACGAGATCCGTGGCAACGGAAACGGCTCGTTCTCATGATTTACACGCAACAACGTCGACGAGGATAACACGCCGGTATTAAATGATATTTACCGCTGCGCCTCATCGATGATATATTATGCTAATGTTAATGTTAGCCGCTGGCGCACCATTCTTTATCCTGGTTATCCAAAAATATCACACATTTCCATAACTTACGATCGTAACTATTTTATCCGCGTACAATTCTTTTCATTGGTATAATGAATTCATTCATTCTGGAAAATGACTCTTTTTGATAGTGGACTTTTCCGATTGGAGGTGAATGTGAGGATAGAATAGTGTCTCTTTAATGAATTTGTCTTGTTAAAATGAATAGAGAAGATGTGGAAGAAATGAAAAAAATCCTCATTGTAGTAAGTGGTAATTTTTTAACCAGTTAACTGTGGCGACTTCTTTTGAGAGTGCGCATCTACCTATTTATTATACGTGAGTCAGGAAGATCAAGCGATGGCGAGTATATCTATACGTGAACTACAGCTAACTGGTTAAATAGCAAATGGTACCTAAATTTCCCACATAACGGATATAGTCGTCAAACACTCTTAACTAGTTAATTCAGGGCATTTAATTAAGACAAGATTTATTCGAATAAAATACTCGGTGTTTTGTAAATATACTGCTATAACTACAACACTTTAACACTA
Source organism: Cerceris rybyensis (assembly GCA_910591515.1). Taxonomy (NCBI): domain Eukaryota; kingdom Metazoa; phylum Arthropoda; class Insecta; order Hymenoptera; family Crabronidae; genus Cerceris; species Cerceris rybyensis. The sequence goes on from OU342790.1 coordinate 30,170,796, forward strand.
GATCGTACCAAGGTGGTTAAAATGACTTAATCCAAATTTTTTGAAAACATTCCTGAAATTTCCAATGCCGTTTCTTTTCCAATTTTCCACGTCTATCTTGAAGGCTGTAAGCGATCGAATCGATCAACTTTTCCGCCGCTTTCAATGACTTGCATCAGACAGATTTATTTCACAATTTTAAATATATTAAATTAATCGCCAGTAGATCTAGTGTTAAATGTTATCCCATTATGAGGAAATCATCAAAGTCAGTAAATATTTAGCGCAATTGGTAATAATTCGATAAAAGAATAATAAAATATTTTAACGGAAAAATCTGACGTTCACCTGATCTTTAACTATTTACATGTTAAGTTGTAAAGAAGCAATAAATATTATAAAAAAAAAGAAAAAACGTCATAGCTTAGGAGACCACCCAGAATACACGAAACGTGCATGCTTATCTATGGGATTAAACTGAAGGCGCATAAATCTCAGAAAGACTGCCAACAAAGCGATGCTTAACAATGCACTTGAAATTATACACCTGGTAAACAGCGCTTGTACGAATGACATCGACGTTCGTTCATATAATAATCATAAATGATGTCATAATCCTCATCTTTCTTTCTTTTTTTTTTTTATAACGCACAATCTTTCATATTAGACGGAGCAGGCTTCGAAGACAGGAAATTAATTATCAATCCTATGGCCGCATATTTTTCTTAATTAATAAGACGATCCTCGAATCGAGATAAAATTCACTTTCCGACATCCGTATCTCATTTGTTTCGCGTGGAATAAATTTACAGTGGCCAATTATGCGTACATATTATCTTTTTCAACCTATCGTGGACAAATGAATGTAATTAGGATAATTGTGGTATCCAAAGAATAGTCATCTATGGCTACTCTTCTACGAGCGTAGAATAGTTCACAGGCCTGCGGTAGAAACACGCATTGAATGCTGGTAACCTCGAAAAACGACCTTTCGAATTTCACTGGTACACCGACAAAATCTGTCTCTCTCTTCCTCTTTTTTTCTCCTTCTATCTTTTTCTTTCTTTCCTCTTTCTCCTTCTCTTTATCTCTCTTGTTCTCTTTTACTCGCATCTCTCTCTCTCTCTTTCTCTTTCTCGTTTATAGCTGCCCACCAGAGAGAGATTCGAAGATCGAAGTATCCGCCTCTCTTCGGTTTGTAAATTAAACGATTCGGCCAGAGAAATTTCGTTTCGAGCATGGAATTCGATGATTCCATTGAGAGTTCACGAAACTGAAGTGATTCTTAATATCGCATTAGGGACAGGTATGGAAATCTGTCTATATGACATTGATAATCGTAGCATCCTAAGTGATTTAATTAATGGCGTTCGTAAGTGGAATTGCACGTTTACAGAAATCGCTTTCAATTCCACTTGCTTTGGTATTTTAGTAAATTATCCGACGGATTAATGGAATTTTTTCTTACTTCGTGTTTTTTTCTACGCTGATAAGGTCAATCGTTTACAGCATATAGCGAGGTTACACTCATAAATCCAAATTAAACGGTGATTCTGTAGAAGTTTAAAGTGATTTGGAAGTCTCCTAAATGATGAGACAGGTTTTTTTTTTATTGTAACACAGTAATTTTCCTGTCTTACAACAAATGACATCCTCCAATATCTTCTTTTCGGTATTCCGTTTACTCAAAGGTGGTGATGAAAGTGTATCTTGTAATCTAATTATTGTACCATAATGTAAAAATTTTTTAAACTATTGTATATTGTTAAAATAAGAAAAAAATACTGATTTGAGATTGATGCAAGAAGAATGTTTAGCACGTTAGACGAATTTAGTGTTTGGCTCGTTAGGAAATTGAGATCTGTTATTTTTAGAAAATTAGGGAAATTAGATTCAGTACTATTTATTAGAGCTATTTGTTAGTCCGACTATCTAAAGGATTTGAATTTCTTTTTAATTTTGCACATTCAATCATAAATAAGTCTACTAGACAAAAACAAGAAAAAGGACTAAGAAAACTGATCGAGATGGTCATTTGAATTTTGCCAATTGTACAGAACGAATTAAAAGAATTTCTCTCTTAAGAATTTCAAAAATTTTTCGTAGATGGTAAGAATTAGTTATTGTCATTAGCATTATAGCTTTAGCATGAAATATGGTAAAATATCGCACACTTTGTATTACTTTACAACACTACGATGGCTTGGTTGTTATTAATTAAAAGCCGTATCGGCAAGTGCTAACATCGAATATAAGTAGCCAATTAAAAATAGGAAGGATGTTCTTCAAACTACGATCTAACAGTAGCTTGAAAAAGTTTAGCAAATGACGGATAGAAAGTAGGGAATTCATCGTAATTACATTTTTCTACTGCATTTATATTTTTTTTCTCTCATTGTATACGATCACCAGGGAAATAGAAAGTCATCGATCCGAACTATTGTGTGATGATATTCTTGCAATAATTTCCTCGCGTCAACTGTTGTTAACATTTTTAAATTTCATGCGAAATTTGTGGACATCACAACGCCACGTCCTTTCTTCGTGTCCTTAAATAGAAAGACTCAAAGAAATAAAATATGTGGTGTTCCCCTTTTTTCTTATTTTGTATTAACGAAAACTGCTAAATATATCTACAACGTATCCACCTAGCATCGAGGAACGAAAATTTATCGGGTAATTAAAAAAAAAGGCGTTAACCTAATTCAGAGAGAATATTTTATTTCGTGGAAAGTGATACTTTTTTTTACTTCCGTTATGCATCGGCAACATGTGTCATAATTGTATGAATTCGAAAGTTTCACGCGGTAAGTATACAATTTTTGACTTATTCATTCGTTCAAATATTCCATGTAAAAAAAACCAAAGTAATGGCGTTGTAAAATGATGTAATTAAAATGCGGTCATTAAGCGCAATACCCGCGAAGGAAAACGAACGTCTTCCTTATATATTACAGGTTTTTCAATATACTTGATACTTCATTAATAATATCGCTAATTTTGCAAGTTTCACAAACTATATTTCAATTTTTACCGAACAAATATTTCTCTAAAATTCTTTTTCCATGCAATTGTAAAAATTCGAAATGTTTGCAATACATAATTCACTTTTGCTACTTTTTAAACAGTAAGAAAAAAATACAATTTAAATGGACAATACGAAAACATTGCAAAGTTATTTCAACGACCACACGGTCTCTTTAGCATATGCAAACGTCTCTCGTAAATATCGTGACCGTTTAAAAAAATGACCCCACAGAAAATTCCACGTGTTCTTGTACAGGATGCTTTCGATCCTTGATTTCCGCAACATTACATGTTTTTTTTTAATTCTTTTTTTTTCTACCATCCGACACACGGCGCTGTTTGCTGCTGTTGTGTCGTGGAAGGAGAAGGAAGAACTAGCATTTTCTTTCTCTTTCAGCAACACTTTCACTGCGAGTCCCGTGACTCCGATTCCCTTGCTTCTCTCCAGCGCTCTTGTCCTCGTTACGAACCTCTTGCAGACGTGAAAGTTTCGCCGACTTTTCGTCCACCATCAGCGTAATGAAAGACGGACAATACTTGTCCAGTAAGCTTGGAATGAGGAAAAATAGCGGCGGGCTATTTTCAAGATCAACATCACCGATACAATCGACAGATGAATTCGGAAGCTCGTTGCAATTACGAGGAAAAGGTAGACGTTCGAGATTTTCATTCACTATATCTTTTGCCTAAAATTCTTTTGGACCTTTGAATCTTCGTGTACACATCCATAAAGATTTCATAAAATCGTGCTCATCTTGTGTCCTTGGTTTTTCCGGTATTTTGAAGTCTTTTTAAAATTGAAACTTAAAACTATTTCTACCAAGAGGTGTCAAAAGACACCTTCCAAATTTTAACTTAAAATTATTCTCTAAGTTGAATCATTTCTCCACAATTAATTTTTTGACTTTTCATACAGTAAGTAGTTGTTAAAGGAGTTCAGCAAAATCATTTTCCACCAGCACATCCTAGATCTAAAAATGTGTATATGGTATACGTATGTTTACCATGAGATGTCTTTTGACATTTTAAGGATTTCATGACAGTGTTTAATTTTAAACCATTTTGTATATAAATATTAACACCATTGTGCAGCACCATATCAATTATAATCAGATTAGAGAATCCCTCACTGCAAAACCAAGTGTGTTATTTTAAAACACATAAACGTATTATTTCCTTGTAGGCACTTTTTAGACGTTTCCTGGTGTGTTATTATTTAACACAGTACATGTGTGTTATTTTTAAGCATGTAGGTGTGTTATTTTAAAATATAAATATAACACATATGTACTGTATTAAATAATATGTACTGTCTAAAAAGTGACTACAAGGAAATAATACGTTTATGTGTTTTAAAATAACACACTTGGTTTTGCAGTGCTATTTCAATTGTAACAGAAAATACAGGAGTTGCGGCATAACTTTGATACTCGCTTATTTCCCGCCATGTTACATTTTGGCGTACACCGCTGCTAGAATTTTCAAGCTAATTAAATAATTTATAATAAATACACATCAATGTATCAATAAATATATTCCTCAAATTATTTACATTTAATTGGTAATTTGAAATCTCAACAGTTTTGGCAATTATTTGCATTCAAACGAAAAGATGTCAAAGGACACCTTTTGGTCGAAATAGGTATACAGAAAATCGTGGTAGCAATAGTGTTAAGGAAATAAGTATTAACCAGTTAACTGTGATTGACGATTATACTTGTTATGGAGAAACTGCAGAATTTTGTGTATTGACGAGTATACTTGTCATGCGTAAAAGTTCGTAACCACTGGTTATTTAACACTAGAACGACCGGGGTGAAATATATGACATTTAAATATATTAAATAAGTACTTTGAAAAAAGAGAAATGAAGAGGTGGAAAATATGATTGGTTCGGAAATCTGTGTTTTATAAGATCAGCTTATAATTTTTAGTCTAGGACTCTCCTATAAACTTAGGGAATTATTGGAAAAAATTGAGACTAAAAGTCATTTTGACTTGCTTGGTCGTTCTAGTGTTAAATTGTAATTTTTACGAAAAGTAAAATGTATTCGTAAATTTAAAGATATTTGAAATATTTTGAGACCATGCCGAAATAAAAGGAATAACTAAAACGTATAAATAATTTGAGATAGATTTATGCTCATCTTTTGATTATCGTGACGTACGTACTTCCGCACTCTCAGAAGATGTTAAAGGTTTACTGGTTATTGGTTTTTATTTGTTGTGCATCAAAGAGACGTGTTGCTATAATTCAGAAGAAATTTTTTGAAGTTTTATATCTCAGTTATGTATTTAATTTCCATGTACAACTAACGGGTCGTACTTCATGGTGAAATTAAATTGTTACGGATCACTTGAGCTCCGTTCTGCGTTCCTCTTTGTGATGGTGGATAGTAAAGTTGCTAGAGGATATTAGCTAACTTTTATGGTTATTAAAAATATCATTGTGTTATTATTGTATATTAGTTGTTTTGAAATTTGTCAGGTTTTCTTATGATTAAATAGGATAGATGATTTGATTCAATTTGAAAAAAGAGAATACTAAAATTGTTAAGTTGATCGAATTGTTTCTAAAATTCATTTTACATTTCCGAAGTATTCTTCGATGGCGATTCTCAAACAAAGTCGGAAGTAAAAGTCAGCTAGAGAAATATGAAGGAGAAGTGCAACGTAGTTGTTCGTATATCGCGAGTTCAAAGCTCCGAATGCAGGAAGTCGTATTTGCCCTCGAGCGAACAGTTACCTTGGTCTTAGAATTCCAATTGCGATTGTGCTTACTCCTTTCTTTCTTTTCTACTTGTCGCTTTCCTACGGTTCGTAGGATTCGTATTAAAAAATTTCAAAATTACGTATTATCCTCATTAAACCTCGAAAAAACAAATTTCTTTCATAATCGCTAGTTCGAAGATAACAATGACGTTAATGTTGTGACAAAATTGAATTTTCATCTATCGAATGTGATAGTCAAAATAAATTGGAACACTAATTTGCGTTTCGTATTTATCGTGTATGCACGTAAAATTGAAAAATACAAATATCATATAAAGAATAGTCTTAAAACCATTCAAAAGACATTGACTAGTTTCTATGTATCACGAAACGTTTCTTTTCTTCTTGAACGAAAAGAAACAACCAGAAATTACAATTTGCCTACAGCGCATATTTAGATTCGAAAGCGTTAAAAAGAAATGTTTGAAAAAAAATGAAAATTTAAAAAATTGGATCGCACTGGTATAGAATTATCTAGAGGAAGTGATATTGTTGGATCATTGGGAACATTTCTAATGGGTTCCGGGATCGTTGGGCGTTGAAACGACTTTCGAACATCCACGAAGTTAATGATCGTTCAAGTTGTTTGCGTGACCGAGTAAGTTTATAAAGGCCGGGAAGGTCTTCGTCTCAAAGAAAGCTGAATTGCAAGTAGAATTTCGGTTTCTGTTCAGAGGTCAAGGTCACGACACGACACGGTGCCTTCAACGGCCACATATGCAACCACGTCGAAGAGGTATCTCCGTGTTCCACTTCCGCTTTGTGTGGCCCCCTTTGAACCCAGTTTGTCGAATCATTTAGCCTATTTTTCTTATTGAATTTCCACAATGCATAAACTTACGTTTTACTCATTTTCAATGAAACAACTCGTTAGTTATCTCGTTCAACTTTTTATAAGAAGAAAGTTTTATTCATTATCTTTCGGTGCTTAAGAAAATATAGTTATCGTTAAGAACAATTTATATACAAATGATGATAAAAGTGAATGGATGAAGTTAATAACATGTTAGTATTCATACAAACGTATTAACACTAGAACTATTAACGTTAACACTAGATTTACGGAACCAATTCGGCTCCTTCAAAATTTGATTACTACATATATAATATATTGGTTGGTTAATTTTTTAATAATGAATCGTTCATTTCAATTGATTTAGAACTTTTTTCTTTGTAAAAAATTTCAATTTTCTTGTGTGATTCAAATTGGCTCACTTCAGAAGAATAGGTATATCAACATCCGTAAATCTAGTGTTAAATCTACTATATTCAAATATCAGGTTGGTACTTTGACGAAGGAGAAATCGTGAAATGCAAAGGATTGTTAATTCAGTAATTTATGTTTTATGAGATTGATGTGAAATATTTATTTTATGGCTCCCGTGGTTTTCTAAAAAATTAGGAACCAGTTACTTCGACTGCTTTCGTAGTTCTGCTGTCAAATATGTTAAATAGGAACCTACTTTAAAAGAAGAAGAATGAAGTGGCAAAGTAGACAATGAGTTAAGTAATTTGTGTATTGTAAGATAGACATAAAATATCTATTTTACTGCTTCTCTATCAATTTGCGAAATTTTTATGAAAGAAAATTAGTCGGAATTCTGTTATTTTCACTACTTTCAAATAACATTTATCCAACAGGGTTGTGGCGTTTGTTGATAGAGTAAATATTAGGTGTATAAATAAGTTCCTGGCCTTCCTCATGTGAATAATGATTTATTTACTTAAAATCAAGGTACAGGTAGCCCTCCTACAACACGGTATCCTATAACACGGTTTCGGTATAACACGATTTATGAATTGCGGAAACCCTTCTACAACACGGCATTGTATAACACGGTTTCGCTGTAACATGATAAGAAAATTGCAAAAACCTTTATACAACACTGTACTTCTATAGCCGCGGCGAGGCTTGCCATCTTAAAGATACAGTGTGGCGTATACTATTTTGATTTCATCTCTGTGGCTTGAAAACAAAAGTATTTCACGCTGCTCATCGGCAGTCTGCGTCGAGCCACGGTATGTCAAAGAATGACTATTTTGTCTTTAACCCTTTGCGTGCGGACGATTTTCTACCGATGCGCTCCGGAGAGACTGAATAATTTTCCGCATAGTATGGATATACCACAGAAACAATTGCCTCCGCCGGGCGCGTATTTGTATCCATAGCACTCAAAGGGTTAATATGTTAAGGAGAAATAAACATTGACCCGGTAATAACCAGAAAGCAAAGTAAAATTACAGATATTTTAAAGAGTAAAGAAGATACAAAAACTTTAAATGAAGAAAAGAGTTCTTCAATTGAAGGTGATATCATTCCACCAAAAAAACGTTCTCGATTGATTATACCGACCAGTGACGATGAAGAAATTTATTAAATTATAGTTGCATTAAATTAATTTACATTTTTAATAAAAATTAAGTTGTTTATGTAGAATTTAAAAAGAAATATTTGTTTTTAATAAGTTTTCGGAACGTAACCCCTCTTTTTGTACTTGCTCTGGGTCTCATACAAAACGGTTTCACACAACACGGCATTTTCTAGGAACTTATCTATCGTGTTATAGGAGGGTTACCTGTATATTTTAATCGCGAAAGTAATCTCCGTTTGCGTCTACACATTTTTCCCATCAGTCAGCAACATTCCGAATTCCTTAGTGGTAAAAATATAATAGTTTTGCGTCAATAAATTCATCAAGGCAATTTTGCCCTTCACCGGACGTTTTGAAGTGACTATCACCCAAATTACGTTAAAGCGATCGGCGTAGCTGAAAATTTGATGGAGCCAAGTCTAGGGAATACCCCAGGTCTGGCAAACTTTTTCATCCCAACGAATTTGAAACGTCTCTAGTTAATTTTCTGTATGTAGTGCCACTTTGTTGCTTTCCGAACTCAACGGCTCACTTTTTGAAGCTTTTCAACCTTTTTTAACCCTTTGCGCTCCAAATTATTTTATCACCTTTTCGTCAAATAAGAAAACATAGTCGCGGAAAATTGTCTGCTGTTGATTATTCATTTTTATTTAATACTAGGAACAATTGCAAAATCATGTCGAGTGTAGCTGCACATAGAAGTTAAAAAGTTAAACGACGGAAAATGTCTTGCTGGGTAACTCTTATTATTGTAGTAGCAAGCTCCGATTGCGTTAGGCAAGGATTATCGTCCACCAACTGCTCCAAATCCGCGTTTTCTATTATTTTTATCATTTTGCTCCCTTGATATCCTCGAGATTGAAATTTCAACACCGGAACCTTTGAAACTGCTTATTCATAGTATTGATGGATACGACATTCTCTTCCAATATTTGGAAAATCATCTTCTTAGCCTTGGAAGTGTATTTTTTTCCAATTCAAAAGTGAAAAGCATACAGTGCCTAATATGAATGTTATTTGCAACTCATTTTCTTCAATATATTCGCGATTTATATTTAGCAAGCAACGTTACTTTATTGATTCGAAAGAAATACTCTAGTAGGTTGGTATTATATGACACTACACTCAGAACAAAAATTTCCATTTTATTCTCAGACCAAGAAGTTATTTGCATATATAACATATCTATTTACTCGTACCATACTTTTGTTTTATTCAAGTACAGGTGACACAGTAGATAAGTTCCTAGAAAGTGCCTTGTTGTAGGGAAACTGTGATATACGAAACCCAGAGGCCATACCAAAAGTGGTGTTACGTTCCAAAAATTTAATAAAAGCAAATATTTTTTTTTAATTCCATATCTCCGAAACAGCAAGTCTCGCCGCGGATAACGCGTAAACTACATACCGTTTTTCGCCAGAAAATCGGAATAGTGTCATAAATAAGTAAATTGTAATTTATTTATGTATTTTCATTAGAAGGCACTTTAGTTCATTATACATTCCCATCATTATTTAAAAGTAATTTTGTTGTTAAATATCTTAACACTAGATTTACGGATATTGATGTACCTATTTCTCTGAAGTGAGCCAATTCGACACATACAAGAAAATTAAAGTTTTTGTTTAAATAAAAGATTTATTATTTAAAAAATTAACCAACGAATATATTATATATATATATATATATATATATATATATATATATATATGTATATATGTACAGGTTTTACTATATATAGTAATCAAATTTTGGACGAGCCAAATTGGCTCCGTAAATCTAATGTTAAACAAAAATCATGTTTTCCAGTGATATAGAAGTGCAGTGTTTTACAAAGGATTCCCCAATTTACCGTGTTATAAAACTCCGTGCTGTAAGAAGGTTCCCGCAATTTCTGAATCGTGTTATAGGATGCCGTGTGGTACGCGTGGTACCTGTACCAATAAGAATCACTTCCATAATTCCAGTAATGATTAAATCATATCATGCTCACATATCCCCGCAAAAATATAACACAACTTTGCTTCAGCGAAAGGTTTAAAAGCATAAATAAAATCCCGGAGAATTTTACTTTTGATACGATTTCTACTAGCAGTTCTACTTCGTTCCTCTATTTGTGGCAAGCCAATTGCTTCCTCGCGTGCAAGAAAAATTCGGCAGGGAAAGGTTGAAATGGCGGTGCTCCAATGAAATTGCCGGTGAACGGTATAAGATACATCGTTAGACGATCCTTTCGACGATCACATGACAATTACGACATTCTTCCCGATCGTAAGGATCCTTCGTTGGTAGTTTTCTCAGAATATTAGTGATCCTTCGGCTGCTGCCCGTCCCATCGTTCTTCCCCGAAGACCTCTCTCTTTCGTACGTCAATCTCATCCGTTCTCTTGGATCCCTACCTTGCTGTGTATTCCAGGAGAATAAAAAATGCGAAAAACAATGGACGATGCGCGTGATACGAGTCGTCACGAGGTAGAAACATCGTCGCCCCGAGTACTCTCGGTCACATGGCGAGCATAGGATACAGTAACGTAATCATCCACGATTATTTGAGGGAAAAGAGCGACTAGGATGATTCTTTCCGAGAAACGGAGACAAGTTTCTCGTTATTCGTCATGACCTTCCCTACCTTTTATTCTTTTTTACGAAATTAAGCGGCGGATATCTTTTTAATAATGGATACTCAACGCGACCTATAATTTCAATGTATTCTCTATACTCATTTCTTTTATTTGTAATTCTCCAATCTTCGTCTTGTAGCTTGCCGTATATGGATAGGAGAATTTGTAAAATTCTATCTTTCAAGTCGTCTTTCTTTATTGGAAATCATTTGAACGAATAAGGACGAACACAGTTGTGATGCTTTTTACACAAATGCTGAATGTAAAAGTAGAACATTTATATATATTATACATCGTTCATAGTGATCATGTTTATTCAATTTTCGACTGTATTCAACGCAGTGAAGATGGCTTCTCATATTATTTCATAATTTCAATGAATTTCTTTCTCTTCCACTTTTTCTGCACGGTAGAGTGAGTGCAACAGTTCTTTATCTTAGTATGTTGTATTTCCCAGCGATATCGTAAGCATGTTATTTCAAATTGACTCTATCATCACCGGGAAATTCCCTTTTCCTCGAACTTCCCCAAAATCGGCAATCGTGAATCACCAAAAGAGGAAATAACTTCGCAATCCATAAACGAAACCATGTAAACCGTTCTTTTGTTCGTACGAAGGTAGAAACACGGAGATCGTCAAGGGGTTTGTGATCGAGATTGAACCTGTTCAAGGCGGGTTAAACCGAGTACTCGTCGGAAGGTTCTGTCCACTGGGAGCTTTCACGCTCGTTCCGTCACTTTTCTCCATCGTGGTATGAGGCCGCCGTAAGACCATCTCGCTTCATGGTACAGTTTGTCGTTTGTTCTGCCCTCCTGTGCGTTTTCGCACTTCCCAATGGTTACGCGAATCTCTCCTCTTCCTCTTTATTCCACGATAATCCCGTAAGTCTCTCCTTCTTTGCACGTGACTGGGATATCGTGTTTTCTTGCTCACGCAAATCAGCTTCCCCCTTCGTACGTAACGGAGGACCATCGTTCTCACACTTCCACCGTGTGTTCTTCTCATTCTACCACGGTGTCCTCCGTTTCTCTTGGAATTCTCTCTCTCTCTCCTCGTAACTCTTTCCCTCTTTGGTCCACCTCCACGTCTTGGCTAAGTCTTTCCTCTTTTTCACGTGACTGAAGTATCGTGCTTTCTCGTTCACGCGAATCGGTCGTCTCCCTTTCGATTTTCCTTCTCCTTTGTTCTCGTGCTGGCTCGTGACTCGTCGGTCTTGCTTATACCTCTCGCGGCACCTCTCGCTTTCACTCGTCCATGTGAAGAGGCTATCGCGGACCTCAAGAGCTCAGTATCCGCCGGACCGTCGCCGGAAACGCGTGGTTTAAGAACGTGCACGCTGCACGCGAGTGGTGCACCAACGAAATACGGTGGCTTTCCGGTTCTTCCTATAGATTTTTTTTTTTTTTTTTTACAATAATCCGACTCTGTTGCTATTTCGATTTTTCCCACTTTCCTTTGCGAACAGCTCCGTTAATCGTGTAGTCGCGCATTTGGTCAGTGCTTGTCGTAGAACGAGAGAAACGAGGGGTTGGAGAGACACTGTGCTCTTAGCGGGAAAACTTGGTGGACGAGATGGGGAGGAATAGTTTCCTTAGGTAAGATTTTTTTTTAATTGTTTCATGGTTTTTTTTCGAGTATTTTCTTTTATGACGGTTACGATGGAGGGAAGTTTATACAGGTTAAAATGTTAGGGGCTGGTAGAGTAGAATTTGTGGGTGGAAGGAATTTCACGTTGAGGAATATTTGATGTTTGGGAAGAGTGGGCCAGTGGTCTTAATAAGAGAGAAATGACGGCAGAGTTTTATATTGCGATGATAAAACTACGGGCTCGTAAGAGTCGTTGGAAAGTAAAAGTTTATCAATTCGTTCCGAGTGTTTTGCAGTTGAGAATGATGGATTTTTTTGAGATTGAAATACGCGCGAAAGAAGTCTTCATTGATAATGCGATGGGGCAATTTATGGAGTTACGACAACGCAATGGAGATACTGCCCGCATTACATTGCAATCCTAATTGTTAAGCCGAATTGAATGTAATGTAAATTATACAAACTGTACTTTACAATTGCAACATACTTTCGATGAAGAAAATGATATTTGAAGAAAGGGTAAGGGTATTTGAGCAGTACGATTTCGGGATTGGAATATCTAAGATACATTATGCAAAAATAGGGCAAATTAATTAACTAAAGGGTCTGAAACATTTCCACCGATTTGATTGAAAATTCTAACAGCATAAACAGTGAATTCAAGAACTGATTAATAGCAAAAGTTTCGTTTCAATTGCCTGTAAGAGAAAAAAAAGAATTGTCATGTACGCTACCTGGATGATGAAGATTACAAGCTATTTTTCCTAAGAGATTTCAGCTTTAGTAAAAATGATTTTTCTCTTTACTGATTTTCTGAAAACAATCAATAATCGAGAGATTCATGATTGTTTCGCCTTTTAATAATCATTCAATGATTGCTGAGCAATTAAGCTATCCCATTGCCTATACAAGTTGAATGTAATGGTTTTCTTCATTCGTCAATTAATCACTACGTATTTAACATTGTTTGTAGGCTAGAAAGTATAAAAATTAAATCGTTCTTCGTTTTACAAAAATCCTGACAGCATACTTTCCGGATGAAACTAAAGTATCCAATGCACGAGTAGTATAAGTCATCATTAGCCAGACGCGGTTTCACTTAACAACTTTAGATTGCGTACGAATCTAACATGTATCTAAATTGTAAGACACTGTGCGTTTCACATGAAGTAAATTTCAACTCAATTATTATACATAAATGAATTATCTTTCGTTTTTGCGTCATAACTAGACTGCGGATGTTTATGCAAATTTCGAGTTTCACAAATTCAGGTGAGACAGGAAAACCTATCTAGGGATTTATTCCACTCAATAAATATTACAACAAATACCATACTTTCGATATTTTAGATACATTTTTATATTGTATCCTTTTTGTATATTTTAGCCGTATTTAATTTGTCATAAATGCATAAAAATCCGCAGTCTGGTCATAACTAAGAATATGTATCAACACTAGAACGACCAAGCAAGTCAAAATGCTTTGTTCACATTTTTTTCCAAAAATTCCCAAAGTTTACAGGAGAGTCTTAGATTAGAAATTCTAAGTTGATCTTATAAAACACAGATTACTAAACGGATCATATTTTTCACCCCTTGATTTCTCTTCTTCCAAATTTCTTATTTAATACTAGCTGAAAGTTCCCGTGCTTCGCTACGGTTTAATCGAAACTCAAAAGAAAACCTTAAAATTTCGAATTTTGAAAAATACTTTCTTAGTGGGTGCTTATACCCTAAAAGGAACGCTCATGCAAAATGTCAAGTTTCTTGGTCAAGTAGTTTCGGCTCTGCGTTGATGAGTTTGGCCCATACTTTAACCCCCCAAAACCCACCCTAAAATTTTGAATTTTTCAAAACCCTTTCTTAGTGAGCACCTGAGACCCAAGGGGAAGGTATGTTCCAAATTTCATTGAAATCCGTTCTGTGGTTTTTGAGATTTCGTGATGAGTGAGTGAATGAGCGAATGAGTCACTCAGTGGTATTTGAGCTTTATATATACTTACTATAGATATTTAAATTTAATAAATTTAACGTCGGTCGTTCTAGCGTTAACACGAGATCTGAAAATATAATTATTCTTTTCGTCGAGTGACATGTAAAAAACGATATTCAGAATCGAATCTGTTAAGATGAATTTTTTAAGATTCTTTTAAAATTATAACGTTGAAAAAATTATATTTTGGTTAGCAGTAAAAGTACTGGCGTCAAATCTATTATAGGTATTTCAATATATTAAATAAGTACTTTGACAAAAGAGGCATCAAGAAATGGATAAACTGATCGATTCGATAATCTGGGCTTTATAAGGGGAGCGTAGAATATCTGCTGTAGGAATCTCCTATAAAATTGGAGAATTTTTTGAAAAAATTGGAAACCAGTCATTTTGACTTGCTTCGTAGTTCTAGTGTTAATAGGTTTGGTATTAAGTAGTAAAAGTTTATTGGGAATTTATTTTCTTTGGAAACGAACAGTAGAAATAGAGATAATTATTGGTACTGTTTTATTGCTTAACAATGATAATTTCCGCAATGATATTCTTTAAGTTTTAATGACTCGATCGAACGGAGAACGTTCAGTCATCGTTAGAAATTGCAGAGATATAATATAATTTTACTTTCTACGTAATGCAATATGAAATAAGTAGAATTCTTTGTTAAATAATGAAACTTTGTATGATAATCGAAATACATCGTATGCAGTATTGAATATTAAAGAATAATTAGAATTTTTGAAAAAATGTTAATGTTTTTATATTTCCCATATATTTTTTAACTGCATCAAAGGTTATTGTTAATATAAACACTTGAAATTATCTTGATGCTCTAGTAATATTGCAAAAAATTATCGTTATTGTACTTTTCCCTTATACACTTGTTTTACTTGGGTGTTAGATCACTTTGATATTTTTACCTTGAAATTACAATTGTCTATTGCCGCAAACAATCCTGTTACCGTGCTTCTTAAGACAGTTTCTTTCTCTTGATATAATTACACAATTCTTGACAATTAGGAGTTAGATGTTATTAGAAAGTCGAACCGTCGCTGTAATAGACGATAAAGATTTTTTCTAGATATTTCAGTTAAAAGCCACAAAAAAGTTAATACTTTGTTAAACGTTGCAAATTATAATTTTACGAAAAGTGGATTTCTGTGTTTCAGTTGCATTGAACCGTTCATTATCCCCAATGAATACAATTTGATTTTATCCCGCTCTTTACATTTTCGGATGTTGTTTCGAGTAATTGCGAATAATTATAGAACATAACTATAAAACTTAAGAGCTTCCAGTATCGAGGTCTTGGAAAAGTTTTTATTAAGTTCCCATTAACGTAGTTAAGATATTATTATAACGCAAAAGTTAATTATAAAATGGTTATATTTCTAAAAGAAATTGAAGTTAATCTATAAAAAGAAAATTAAAAGTTTGGAATGTTCGTGAATATTTTCGAATAATATGGTTCGTTTATACTTAAGAATTTAATACATCAGTCAACATTTACTGTAGCTATTACTCAAAATTTGAAAATTATGCCTTGCCCATTTGTTTGTTCTTACTTCTTTTTATTTTCATTATATATTGTTTTAAGATTTATTTATAATAGAAACAATTATCATATTGTGTGCCATCTTTATTATAAGAAACTGTAATTACATTCCCTGTTGTATGATAAATAAAATATGAATAGCATTATTTAAAGAAAATTAAAACTTTGAAAGGTTCGTGAATATTTTCGAATAATATCGTTCGTTTATACTTAAGAATTGAATACATTAGTCAACATTTACTGCAGCTATTACTCAAAATTTGAAAATTATGCCTTGCCCATTTGTTTGTTCTTACTTCTTTTTATTTTTATTATACATTGTTTTAAGATTTATTTATAATACAAACAATTATCATATTGTGTGCCATCCTTATTGTAAGTAACAGTATCTACATACATTCCCTGTTGTATGATAAATAAAATGTGAATAGCAACATTTAAATTATTTATTTTATGTAAATATCAGTATCTGATGTAATATTTACATCAAATATTGTCCATGTTTTTTTCTAAATATTTATTGATGGCAATCAAAATTAATATATTTCACGTAACAATATTGTAACAGAAAAAAGTTTTACAACCGTGTATTTGAACAATTTTGAATAATAAAAATTTCTTTTGTGGCACACAATGCAGATAATGTTTTTGCGAGAAAAACATTAAAACATAGGTACATTTTCATTAAACCGAATAATTAGATGTGAAATGGCAGTGCAAATTCCATGCAACAGAGGAATGTCATTTCACTTGTTATTCATGAAATTCTTGATACCCTATGTTTTCGAATGGTAGCACGAATAATTTCGCACGTCGTGTTTGAAAATTCCTTACGTACTCAAATTGCGTTTATCACGTACTCGTTAATCACTGACGTTTTTACGGTATCAACAGAAACTATGCCATCACGCCTTTTCCTTTCTGTGAAATGAGAGAATGCAAAAAGCCTTCGTACGTGATCGAAAATTCAAACGATCGAACGTGACGTATAATGGAATTTACGAAAAACTTGGATTGTTGATAAGTTGAACACAGAAATATGAGATAAGAATTTACAAGTGTCCTTACCATGTTATTTTCATGTTGCTAATTATCAACATGTGCTTGTGTACAATCGGTGTACTTGCGATACGATACTTGAAGAATCAGTGTTGTTGATAACCGAACACGTAAATTGTACGTGTAGAATTTAATAATTTCTTTTCTATGACGTTTTCTGATTATGCGTTCTGACATGTAGTACGATTGTTACTACGTAATTAACAGTGGGTGTTGATGTTTAACGCGGACGTTATCAGAGTCTCACAATCAGAAGAATATCTTGCACCATAATCGAGTATGGTTTTTGTTAAAAGATGTCCTCAATTGTCATAGCTATTCAACGATTAAAAAAATGTAATTATCGCTAGACCAAGGATATTTTACATTTTATTGTTTTCAATTGAATAATACCGTTTATTTCCAAACTTTCCGTAATACTTTATTATAAATTGATAATGAACACCTGCTGTATTTAAACAATATAACACAATGCATATATTGTACTGATAGCAAATATGTTAAAATATTCAAGTTATATTAGTAATTTACCAGTTGAATTTGCATAATTTCGCAATTGTAAAATTACCGTTATTCTCTCATATTGAAATTTTACAGTAGAATTAATAACAAAAGGAATTTTTACAAAAAATAAAATACTGGAAGGACATCGAGTTCGAAGAAGTATAATCTGTACTGTGTGTTTTGTAATTGTTGATTTCAATGCGAAACAATTGACTGCGATAGTCCACTAATTGTCAATATATCCAAAAGTTATATCGCATTAATAATGTTCTTTGCTGGAAGTGTAAGATTATAATATAATTTCTTTATGATCGTACTAATATTTCGCGTTAAAAGATTGGAGAAAAATTCAGAACGTAACGCAAGCACTGTTGCACTTGAGGGACCTCGTTGTTCACTTAAGAATCGATGCATTTAGACTATAACGAATTTACGCTACAACGAGCACGCACACTTTATCAGTTTACTTATCAACGCAATACTTATATAGGCCAGTAACCGTAGCACAAATTTATAGAACAGACACGTCAGATTTGCATGTGCGATTCTGATTTTGATTGTCGTTACTCAAGCATATCTATTACCGAGAAAATATAGATTTCGTAAGATGATAATTGCAGGATTGATGATTCAAAGAGATAATTACAACTGTACATGTTAAACGAAGGTCTCGCTTTTCTATCGCAAGAAGAGGATGCAACACTTGAATGATATTATTTGAAGATAGATTAGTGAATTAGGCCTATTTCCAAGAAAATAAAATTTACGTACGTTCTTAATCCAGGAGCAATAATTCTAAAAGGGTTAAAATAACATTTATGGAAAAACATCCTTTTTCTGTAAGACCGATAAAAGCTGTAATACTGTTTATTTATAGCACTGTATAACAAAAAATATTGCTGTAGTATAATTAATTAGTCTACTATATGGGTCAGTGAGGAACTATAGTTTTCATAGAATAGTCATTTTAAAATTGATGTCTCTATGAGAGAACTATAACCATATCCATAAAGAAAAGGTCTTCCTTTTTTATAGCAAATCACAGAAATTGTAACACTCAAACTATATTCTTACCAAATGACTAAAATCAATTAACCACACTTATTGCTGAGAAAGCGGTGTTCCTACAATCCTAATTTCGTAATAAATTGAAAGGTATAATTGAAGAAATAATAAAATAAAACTATTTCCAATTATTCTTTCATCTGAATTGCAATTAACAGTATAATTAGAAAGGTGATCAGAATGCCTTGATCTCAATTTTTTTCCAAATTTCTAACGCTATTCCTTCCATAATGTTATTAGTATAATTGTGTAAAATGTAAAATATTAAATAGATAAAGTTTCTTATCTTCTTCATTCCCTTCCTTTTCAATAATAATCTAAAATATTTATCTAGCATCTCGTAGTATACTAAATTACTTAATCCTCAGCAGTTGCAGTATTAATTCGGTATTCTTGGTGCGTTAATTATTACAAGATCGACGGTCATTATCAAAGGGTGAGTCGTAACAAACTGTTGCGAGAAGGAGATATTTCTATCAAAGAGGAAAAAGAAATGTACGATATAACTGTTTGCCATTATTATTGCATTCTTATAGAAACGCGAATCGTGCGAGTCATGCACTTTCTCTCTCGAGGCTACAAACGATGAGTTCCTTACCCTCTTCACGTCGATATCGCGCTGATTTATACTTTTCAGAAATGAGAAATAACGATGAAAGAAGTTGCCCTCAAAACAACAGGCGATAACAAATCGCAGAGCATGGATAATTATGATTCAATTACCGCTTCCGAGTTCAACTCTTGCTTTCTCCGTTACGTGTGAGCGTATCTATTGACCTGCGCGAAATTTTCCTTCAAAATCCATTGTTTCAAGAAAATCCATTAACACTTTAACTACCAGGGGGGTCACCGGTGACTGACGCTATTGAATTCAGTGAAAATTCGTGTAATTTTGAAATTGTAATGTTTATGAATTCTCGGACATACTGGCTATTTAAATGTCGACTATAACACTAGAACGACCAAGCAAGTTAAAGTGACTTGTTCACATTTTTTTCCAAAAATTCCCTAAGTCTACAGCAGAGTTCTACACCCTCTGTCCCAAAAGTAACCGGAATGGATTTATATAAACATAAGTACATCAGAATAGTTGGCAAAAATCATTTTAATAACTCGAAATATTCTCCCCCAGCAGATATACAACGAGTTGCGCATACAAAAACTCCATCAAATGACTTTTTTATGTCCCTGTCTGAAATGATGCTGAGGTTGCTCGTCGTTGCCGTTGAATGTCGTCGATAACTTCTTAAAAACGATTGTAACTGGAGATCAGACGTGGTGTTTAAAAAATCAAATTTTTTTGCCTCAATATCGCCAGTATTCACCCGATATGGCTCCCTGTGATTATTTTTGTCCCCAAAACTGCATTTAGCGATGAAAGGAAACCGTTATGCATCAATCAAAGGCATTCAACGGTCAACGACGAACAACCTCGGCATCATTCCAGTCAGCGATATAAAAAAGTCATTTGATGCACTTTTTGAATGCACAGATCGTTGTATTTCTACTGGCGGAGAATATTTCGAGTTATTAAAATGATTTTTGTCAACTATTCTGATGTACTTATGTTTATTTAAATCCATTCCGGTTACTTTTGGGACAGAGGGTGTAGACTAGAGATTCTAAATTGATGTTATAAAACACAGATTACCAAACCGATCATATTTTCCACGCCTTGATTCCTCTTCTTCCAAAGTACTTATTTAATATATTGATATATAATAAATTTAACGTCGGCCGTTCTAGTTTTAAAAAGATAAAGGTCTGCGGAATATCTATCTATCTGTATCTTTAAAGTTTCTTTAAAGTATGGATGTGAATTTAATAGAAAAAGTTTTACTTCAGTAGAAATAATGAATCTAGTGAAATACCGGTGGCGTTCAACGTGTTAATAACGCTTAAAATATTTCATTATGCGTTGCGACTTCTCGGTATTACGATTGTAATTACTTTGATGTCCTTTTTTTAATGTATGCAAAAAATAGATCAATCATTCAAACTTCAGTAATGGCGATTAATGTTACTGTATTTTATGTTATAATATTTTAATTAAAAAATCAGTGTAGGGAGAAAGGAACGGGACATTAATATCTACAGTTTACAATAAAAAATTATATATGGGGAACGTTTACGTTGAGAGTTATGTAAGTTTTACTAATCAATAGTATAAGAAATATGTTCACGTGAAAATTTACGTGAATATTTTTAAAGATCTTTATACATGAATGATTTAACACTATTTCTACAATGAGTTCTCAAAAGACACCTTTCAAATTTTAACTTAAAATTACTCTCTAAGTTGAATTATTTCTCCATAATTCATTTTTTGACTTTTCATACAGTAGTTGTTAAATTAATTCAGCGATATCATTTTCCATCAGCACATCCTAGATCGAAAAATGTGCATATGGTATACTTACTTCTACCATGAGGTGTCTTTTGACACTTTAAGGATTTCATGAGTGTGCTTCATTTTAAACCATTTTACATATAAATATTAACACCATTTTGCAGCACCATATCAATAATAATCAGATTAGAGAATCTCTATTTCAGTTGTAACAGAAAATAGTTGCGGCATAACTTTGATATTCGCTTATTTCCCGCCATGTTACATTTTAGCGTACACCGCTGCTAGAATTTGCAAGCTGATTAATAATTTCTAATAAATACACATCAATGTGTCAATAAATATATTCCTCAAATTATTTACATTTAACTAATAATTTGAAATCTCAACAGTTTTGGCAATTATTATATTTGCATTCAGACGAAAAGGTGTCAAAAGATAGCTTTTGGTTGAAATAGGTATGCAGAAAATCGTGGTAAAAATAGTGTTAAAAACCAAATGGTTTATACAACTGTCAAAGATAAACGACTCATACGTATAATTTTTCGTAAGAAATTCAATGAAAATATAAACATATTATATAGCAATCTTCACACAATTTTGAATCTATCAAAACTCTAAAAAATAATCGCTGTATTCCATTATCGATAACTGATTAACAAGTAGAACGAGTAAGCATAAATGAAATTAATCTACAAAACGATATAAATTTTCCAGTCAATAGAAATTCCAATTACCTTACCTAATTTTGCTATTGTTCTACTGATTCAACTGAATCAAATGATCTCAAGTACTCAGTTTATTCCGGGACGAAAATCTTTTCTGATCGAACAAGGATTAGGGAAATTAATAGAGATTCATGATTGTATTTTTCAGTAACGTTCAAATAACCGGATTATGAATACACGTTATAATGATGTCACTTCGCAGATATTTAGATAAGTGGACATCCGGATACTTGTAGTTTGTAGCAACGCTTTCTCCATGATGCCCACGTACTTCTTTAGAATTCGGTGATCGATACGCGCCGTCGCGATATGCTAATTGCTTTTCACAAAAATCTACAGTAATTTTTCATCTTTTAACGTTACGCCATTACGATCGATACAATTAACAGCGATATACTTCCATGACATTATTTCATTTTTAACATTCGTCGACGGATGTAGAAAAGTGTTAAAATCATTTTGAATTACTTTAAAAATAGACTCAGAATCGTGTAGTATGTTTGAATTGGTGCACTCTTTTTTTCTTATCGTGTATATTTTAATTTTGGATGTCCCATAGAATATGTTAGTTCTTTCATTAATCATACGCCGTACGTAGGCGAGCGTATTCGCGTATCATACATTATTCATCGGAGTCAATTTTTACCAAATGAAAGTTTCGTGTTATTTTTGAAAGTTTCTCTCAACCCGCATATCGGTGGGGGAATTTCCTTTTTGGGAATACGATGTTATCAAATCTGTAACGTTATGTGTACAGATTAGCATCTGCTATAATCTTCTTACAATATCTTGCCAAATAAACGGTAGAGAAGAAATACAGAAATGTCTTCTTTAGAAATTCTCAATTATCATTCACTTGGTATTATTTTTTGAGGCCGCCATTAGCATTGAATTTTTACGTTAAAAAATTTTTATATTTTGGGATGGAGTATCATGAATTTAGACATGTTGGCCACTTTGAATTTAAACGATTCGTTCATCAGCCGCAAATATAATATAATCAATGGGATGCGACAATACTTTTCCTCAGCACTGACCTATCACGATTTAGATTGAAAAAATTCTCGTTGTAGTTCACTTGGCATACAATAGATCAGACTTACCTGAGGTCAATTACATCTTGCTGCGATTAAATAAAATACCAAAGACAATATTAATCTATATCTTTATAAGTTTGATTTACAATGTGCGAAAATTAGAAGCGCTTTGATGTTAAAAGTTTTATTCCTTCCTTCAAATGTTATGGTTAAATTATGTGTAAAATATTTATAAATTTGTTAATTAAAATACTACTAATTTATTCACAATAAGCAGGATATGATTAAGAAAACATTTTAATGTCTATATATCATATCATTTCCGCTTCGAATACTTTTAATAAAGTAAGACAAACGCGTTTTTACTTTCGCTATAATGAAGAAAAATTCTGAAGATAATTAATATCAAAGTAGTTAGTAATGAGCGATATATAATGAGAAAAAAAATCCTAAAGCTTTTGTGACACTTGTGTTTTCGTTTGATCGTGGCAAGATGCCAACGCAGCGAGGATAACGATGCCGATGATGCTGAAGTCAAGGAGAGCGAGTTTCGCGATGATTTCTCTCTCTTTCTCATTCATTCTTTCGTCTATCCATGATAGTTCTCTCCTTTTTTTTAAGTTTCTCTTTCAATCTTACGTCCCAATAATTCTTGCAATAGAAATTTTCGTCGTAGTCTATCATTAACCCCTTGCCCCACAATAACAAGTGATACTCATGATGAGGTAAATCGGATAGGGAATTATCAAGTTTTCCAAAATCTATCAACCCATTCATTCCCAAAAAATCTAAGCAAAATATTATCTCACAGTGATAAAATTTGAGAAGACGACAGTAAGTTTTTAAAACATTAATTTAATTATTCAAAAGTGTAATCTCAACAGTTGTAAAACTAAGAACATTTTTGTTCCAAAAATGCTGTAAATCTTTGACCGTTATTGGCAACTTATCAATTGAAACTTATAATGCAACCACGAAATATCTCGTAGTTGGCAGTGGATGGGTTAAGTTGAAAATATTAATGAGACGCGACGCGTTAATATTATTTCTATAATATTAATATCACGTAAATAAGAATCACTGATTCATTCTTATTTTACCAATTAAATTCTGTATCATAGTGGAGGCAGTCACGAGACTAATCGTAAAGCAAGGGATTAAAAGTCTCTTTCTTCGTCTATAAAAAACTCATTTGTTGTACACCAAAATATTACAAGGCCAATTGACCATTTGACTGCTATGAGCGCATATATGCGTTTTGCGAAAGCCATCGATAGAAACTATTGACGCAAATACGCGCTCTACGTAAACTATCACTATGAACTGTGGTCGCAAATACGCGCCCGGCGAAGACTTTGGTTGTTTGCTATGGTCTCATATGTAAATATGTTTGACAATCGTTTCCGTTGTGTATCAATCCTGCGCGAAAAAGTATTCAGTCCACAGCGAACGCATCTGCAGGCCGCATGCTGCTCGCGTGAAACGCCTTAACTTATAAGGGATTATCCCGAGGTGTAAATCACCGATTTTTATGAAATTTTAGTATGATATAGATCTCGTTAAAATATTTGACATGTATTTTTTTTATCGTCAACGGTCCACGTTAAAAGGGTGAAAATCACCTTCAAAGTTGGAAAAAGAGTATTTTTTATCATAGTGTTTAAATAAATGGGTCTTGAAAAAAAATGTTTATATCACTGGATTCGTGATCGAAATGCGTTAATTTTCACTCTGTAAGAAATTTGTACAAAATTTTCGTATCTCTAATAGTTTCGGAGATATTCGATAAATTAGTTTTCGGTACCCTAACTTTGGGGCGGTTTTCGCCCCTTTAACGTGGACGATTGCCGATAAAACAAAGTTGGTATCAAACGTTTCCACAAAAACCATATTATACTATAGTTTCATAACAATTGATGATTTACAGGTTTGGAATAGTTATAGGTAGAGGAGACCGGGGCAAAATGGTATAGCGGGGCAAAACGGTACCGGGGCAAAACGGTACCGGGGCAAAACGGCACTGGGGCATAATGGGATAGCAAAAAATGAAGTTTCTTGGGTGCTTGATTTGGGGCAAAATGGGATAGGGGCAAAATGGGACAGAGAGGAGTGGAATATCAACCCGTTTTGTCCCGGTCCCATTATGCCCCGCTATACCATTTTGCCCCGGTCTCCCCTACATACATGGAATCGATGTGACTATACAGCCGACAGACCTGAAAAATTGAACAATTCTGGAGAGGTGTGCTTTATACATTTGCAATTTGCGAACATAAACTGCTTTAATTGATTATGTAGTTGCTTTAGAATGCTTGTGGTGGAAGAAAAAATTTGTTATACAAATATCAATGAACGCCAGAATTGCAGTAATTATTTCGAGTTATTAATTAATCAATCATATTTTTTAAATTTATATAAAAACAATATATATATATCTGACCTTTCAGATCAATCATACATGTATATACGAAGGAATAAGTTGAAAAGTACGCAAGCCTAAGAATTGAATATACAATGACTGTTTTTGTAACACAAATATTAAATTACCAACTGATCCGTATTTTGTGTTTCAATATATAGTATTGACGGACAAATATTCAAGAAGATCAATTGAAATTTAACTGACAAAATGATTTAAAAAGCAGTATTTTTTAGCATATTATTTAAATAAATGGATTTTTGAAAAAACTGCTTATACAATTGGATTCAACGTCGGAAGGCGTTAATTTTCATTCTCTACGAAATTTTCGTATCTCTAACAGGTTCGAGATATTCGATAAATAATTTTCGGGACCCCAACTTTGAGGGTGGTTTTCACCCCTTTAACGTGGACGGTTGCCGATAGAAAAAATGCGTGTCAAATATTTTAACGAAATCTATATCATACTAAAATTTCATAGAAATTGGTGATTTACACCTCGGGATGTTCCCTTGTTAAATTAAATATAAAGAAATTTGATAATAATGATATATTTTTGATTTTGTCATATGATGCAAACGAGTTAATCAAAATAGTTTCAACTATAAAAATCCAATAAAGACAACAAAGGTCCATTCGCCAGACAATTAATCTTTCACGAATCCAAGCGCAATACACCGTCCTCTCATTTCGCTAGAAATGAAAAGCATTATCCTTTTCTTCCTCCAACGCGCTCCAATGGTCTTTAGATTTCTACAACCTAACGTAATCGCGTTTAATTCATTCGTAATCCATGATGTATCTCGTCTGAACAATATTTTGTAGCTATCCATCGGTTAATACGGAATATTATAACACAATCTTGTCAACTAGGATCTCGAGCGAACGGCGTTGTCAACGGCAGATTGCCGGAGTGGCCTTTTGACTGTGGCGTTTTCGACGGCAATCTGCCATTGATGTTCCCTTGCTGGAACATCCTACAGTCAACCAGTCCATCAAATTGAATGAATAACTGTTATATTAACCCTTTGTTTTATCCGTCATTATTCAATTCAATTTTTCAAAATATAATTGAGAATATCCGGCATTCGCTGAACACGGCGGCTGGCACTGTATCGTAAACTTTGATATTAAGTGGTCGGGATTGCCTTTTACGATTTAGCCTTTGTATTTGCATATACATCACGTAGCAGTTAAAACGGCTGAATGGCGTTATCCGTGCGGTAAAACTTCTTTCGAAATGTCGAAATTCCATGCGAATTTCGGGTAGTGGCCTTCGGTGCACCGCTCAAAGAACAACGTTTCCTTCCTGGCGCGTCTCTTTTTGCGCTGACAAAAGTTATACGACGAGTAATTGTACGTGTTTTTCTGCTAAATTGGGCAACGATGAAATTGCTTCCTTCATTCGATATTGGCATTTTTCATTGTACTATTCGAAACTTATTAAAAGTACTATTATATAATAAGCTTTAATGTATATTGCACAGTTGAATAAATTGCAGATGTAATATCCTTATATAAAATTGTATTAAAGCCAATTATATAATTTTGAGCTATGAGTATTAGTTCATTGTACATAGATGCCTTTAGTAGTCAGCAGTATTAGACATAATATAAATTAATATGAGTATATAAAATTATACTAATGCCAGAACCTTTTATTCAATTATACTAAAATTAAATCTATTGAGTCAATACAAACGTGATATAATTATATAAAATATTAGGGGGAACTGAAAATGATGTCGTTTTTTTACATTAAATCCAAGCAAACTGTGTAATATGTTTTTCTTTTTAATGGATGATATAATCTTACCTCGTCTAGTGTGCAAATTTCTAACACTGGATTGATAAAAATCAATTGGTAATTGAACAAAATATCTGGCGAAATAACATTACTATCCCGTTCTTCTAATTGTATTAACACTAGATTGATGGAAACGCCCTTTGTAGAAGCGACTTCCAAATTTACTGAGACGTGATACAATCGATATTTCACATGTATCTTATAATTAGACTCCGGATGTTTATGCAAATTTCAAATTCAACAAATGCAGTTAAGACAAGAGAACCTATTTAGGGATTTGTTGCACTCGATAAATGTTACAACGAATACCATACTTTGGATATTTCGGATATATTTTGATATTATGTTCGTTTTGTGTATTTTAGCCGTAATTCATTTTGTCATAAATGCATAAACATCCGGAGTCTACTTATAATATACAAATTACTTAACTGATCATCTTCTTTGTCGCCTGATCCCTCTATTTCCAAAGTTCTTATTTATTATATTACAGTGTAACATATTTCACGCCCGTAAATCTATTGTTAAAGACGATTATATGCATATTTGAAGTATAAATATTGGTTTTGCTGAGTGTATTATACTTGAAATGTAATAGCTACAGTGTATTTGTAGTATATAGTCGTGATATAATCATTAAAATGACATTAAGTTTCCTATACGTACATCCGTAACAAAAATATGTTTCTGCATCACATGTATACGAATATTTAGGAACAATGCGTGTGTCCAATCCTCATCGATTGTTAGAACACATTGTTATAGTGGGAACAATTTGCCCGATATTCTTAAACACCGTTATCGAAGCGTGGGATTACTAAGTTGAAAGTGAAATCGAACGTACGTCGTTCTTACGATATTTTATAATATCCTTACCACGAATTCCATTCCCCGGAATTTTAATAAATCTTATACTTTATTCTCTTCGATCCTTCACTAATGTCATCCACATCAGATGGAACTTGAAAAACATGCTGTCGATCATTAATTTCAATTCTACAGTCCCGAAAAAATTTTAATAGCTCGAAGGAAAATCTAAATAATCTGACAAATTGTACAAACTTTTCTGTAACCAATATCGAGAGGCATTTCACGGTACACCAATCCCCTGATTTACACAGTATTTTATTTACACGATTTCGCTTTTACATAGTTTTTGATGTGATGAATTTTGTAAGGATCATACATTATTTACTTCTATGTGTAAAATGAATTACATAATTATATCTCTGCATGTTTGTCATTTTAGAATTGAACTGTTATTTTTTTTCCAACGTATCTTACTTTTGCTTTACGTTGAAATAAATTTCAGAATGATGCATGTTTTAGTTTGTTGTTCATTTATACAGTTTTACGTGTCAGAATCCATGGTTTTGGTTTACATGGTTTTTAAAATAAATTTCAATTAAATTTTGCAAGGATTTTGTATTTGTTGTTTCTATGTGTAAAATGGATTACTTAATTATACTTTTACATATTTGTTATTCTACGAATGGACTACAATTTTTTTTTCTAACGTGTGTTACTTTTATTTCACGGTGCTACGAATTATTGAATTGCGCACGTTTTAGTTTGTTGTCGATTTATACATTTTTACCTATCAAAATCCGCGGTTCTAGTTTACACGATTTTTCAGGGAACCTATCTTCAGTGTAAATCGGGGGGATAGTTGTATTACGATGTCTTCGTGTTATCGTAATCGGTCGAAACGTTGAGAGACGTATTCGTGCTCGATTGCACGGAGCCGCTTTTCTCATGGGCAAACGTGCTCGACCGCTCTCCACGAATGTCCCAGAAGCACTTTCACCCGCGGACACTTCCTCGAGAGCATCGATTTTATTCGCTACTTATCGCCTGAAGGAATTCTTCCCCTCGCGCCTATATTCATTCATGAGAATACCTTTCTTTTCCCGGCCAAAGACGTTCTCTCGTCTCCTCGTCGTTTTCAGCGACGTCTATCCTCCTTCTCTTTGAACTCTCCTGAACGGGGAGAGCGAAAAATGAAGAGAGACGGAGAAATAGCAAGGTCGCGAGAGCATTGTTATGAAAATCAACGTGCATATTGACACAACGTCTCATTTGCTCTAGATGTGAGTCACTTGAGCTTCGAGTAAAACGAAAATCTCTAGTTTTAGTTTATAATCACTGGAGGAAGTGGGTAGAATTATTTCCAGATAGTATGAATAGAATTAACTGAATACAGTAGGAGTAGAATTACATGGAGATAGTACGAGTTGAATTATTTAAAGACAGTTTAAAATATGTCCTTATACACGGTAGACATAGCTTTATGATGAAGAAAGAGATATTCTTTTGTTTCGAGATGAAGGATTTCTTCTAGAAAATATTCCTTTCTTCTTTGAAAAATGAATAAAAATGTATTCATTCCTGAGGAAAAACAGTTCCATATTTTTTTTCACACTTATGTGAACTCCCTTTATCTGATATCAAATAAAGAAATATGTATAAACAGGTATTTATAGAAATCGTAAAAATTTCAAGCTAGTCGCAAAATCATTGTAAGAGACTGGTTCGGTAATCGTCAGCCTTGAAAGCGTGAAAGTCACCGAGAACGTTAGAATCATCGTAAAAGCGACTGTGCAGAAAGTATATTCAATCAGATGCGAGACAAATGAACTTGTTTATCAATCATTCACACAATCTTTCCTACAAATTAACATGATTTCGGGTTATCGAGGGATGTGCAACACGATGAACCCTGAAACGCGAGATTCCTTAAAGACACACGTGCGTAGACGCTGAGAAAGATTTCTCCAGTTTCCGTTGACCCACTGACACTGAATTATTCTTGCCTGTGTACAGCTCGCGCTTCAAAACGACAGTGAGCAGGTAAGAAAGTAGCGTCGACTCTACCTGCCGGCTAACAGGACATTATCCTATAGCGACACCATAGTCGAGGTTGTTCGTGAATACTTCTCTTAACGATTTCTATAAATGATACTTTGTACATATTTCTTAAATTTAATATTAGGTAAAGGGAGTTTTCGTAAATGTTAAAAAAAAAATCAGGCTGTTTTTCTTAGGAGTGAAGGCATTTTATTCCTTTTGCGATCGTTCGTTGCTCTACACTTAAGTATATCCCTCGATTTATTCGGTATTTTTTTTACACGGTTTTTAAAATACAGCTATCTGCCAATTTACATGGTTTTTAAAATAAGGAATTTGAAAAAATGATTACTTTTATTTTAGGTACAAATTAAATTGTGTATTAAAAGTTTTACATTCTTTTAATTATGGAAGAGCGTCCTACCAAATGTTGTTGTGGTGGGTGTCAATTTATGAGTTAATGATTGAATTATGCACACTGTAGATGGTTTTCGATTTACACGCTTTTCTAAGTATCTTTCGTGTAAATTGAAGAATAGGTGTATTGGTGTTTTGTTGGAATGTGCCGCAGAAACTGAAATTGCTGATTCCCGATTCTGTCTGGTTTGAATATTGGTTGCAATTGTCTTAGATGTGATTGTCAGTAATTTTATGGTATTTTAATTAATAAACACTTTGTCTACAGCCATAGTCTCATTTTATTTCAAAATGTCAAACAAAAATGAAAGAGAAGATTTGAAAAGGGCAGAAAAATGAATCGATTTAACCGCATTTAATCTACCAGGTAGATATAGAAAATGGAAAAGATTGTAGCGTTAAAAATTCCAAAAATATTTACAAAAAGTTCAGAGCAAGTCAGTTTAACCATCTTGGCAGATCTAGCGTCAATAGACTTTTCCTGTGTCAATGACCTTTGACCGATAGCCTATTAATCCGCTATTAGAAATACAAGAAATATAAAAATACACTGATTTGATATCAGTGAAATTAGAATGACAATGAGCATTACTTGTCATTCTGATTTTGAAGTTGAGCAATTCTACAAATAGAAAAGTAAACCACCAGTAGACAAAGTGTTAATAACTTTGACTCTAAACATTATATATTCTACTATTATAATTATATGTTCTTTTAATATTATTATTATCATAATTACCATTCAATGAATTAATCACATTTCTGTAATGTTCTTTAACGATCCCGTTATAAGTATGACTTTTACATTTCTCCGTATTGAATCATACTTCCTTGTTGTTTTTAGTGAATCTAATGTTTGAGGGCCGAAAACTGTGAACATTACAAAAATATGTTGTATTAGAAAGATTCTTTAAGAATTCTTTAAGTCTTTATCGCAACTGCTTCCATATATGAAACCGATGAGACATTGTGGACTCATTATGGAACAGATAGTCTTGTTTTCAGTCTAAAATGAAGGAGAAAAAGTGTAGTTAATAACTTATATAGTCACGTAACCGCATAACTTGATGTATTAAAATGTAAACGTCACGCATTCACCGATTTGAGGAATTTCAAGGGTGAACAAATATCTGCGTCATTTCAGAAATTCCCGCGAAAAATGAATTCTCGTGTTTGCGCCCTTTGACACGTATAGTTTTAAAACGTTTGTACGTTTAGGTATTAAATAATACGTAAGATTGACATTGTTTATTGAACTGATAAAATAGATGACGCGTGAAGATCTTACGTGCCACTAAAGATTGTTGATACAATTGCAATTATGATTTGGGTGTTACACGTGAAGTTGTGATTACAACAACGGGCTCTTACGGAAATAAAACGTGCAAAAACAATAAACTCTCGATTGGATTTAACTGAAAGAGTATAGTTTATAGGCGTGCATTTGTTTAAAAAACACTTTGGCAGGTATCGTTACAGTGTTATATACTTTAAGGAAGTTCGAGCGAATCTAATGTAAAAAAACTTTTTCCAACTTTAAGCTTTGAAACTCTGTATACATGTAATTAAATAGTCGATTGATATATCCTAAAAATTTTGAAACGATCCTCCGTCTAGTTTCTTTGAAAAAAAATGTTAAAAATTACATTTTTTAAGTCCTTATACACAGGCTCTTATGACTGACAAGCTGTACTCGCGTCTTTTTCGATTTTTTTCGATATTAACCTCCCAACTTTAAGGAAAACAAAACTATGTGTAATAAACTTGAATAATTGTAGAATAAGATTAGATTTCAATAATATAACCTTACCGATGTAGTTTCGTTGATAATTTAACATAAACTTTATTTGTTACTCATACTTATTGGTAGCCGTACACGTTACTGAACGTTTGGCAACGTTGCGAGAACAGCTGAGAAAAGTATAAGGATAGAAAAAGAGATAGAGAGGAAGAGAGAAGATAGAAAATTTATTTTGTCACCTTAGTTCAAAAATTGTAGTTTGAAGCAAGTTAGAATAATTTTAGTTCTTGAATAAATGAATGAATAAAATATATAAAGTTATAAATTAATGAAAATAATATCACAATAATTATATTATAAAGAAAATCAACTGTGTTTATGTTTTTAAAAACTAAAATATTCGATGTCAGTATGAAAACGGGAGTATAACCTCAAATTAAAAAAAAATGTAAATAATTACCTATACATTTTTTTTCTTTTCTTTTACAATAATTGCAATTTTTTATTTTGAAATTATTGTTCCTGCAATCAATCCGAGCTTTGTTACTCTTGATAACATATTGTCTCCATTTCACAATATTTTTTTTTTTAAATCGACCGTAAAATCTGTGCATTTTTGCAAATTATTTCCATTCACTCATGGACTAAAACACTTAAATTTGATAATTCTCTCTCCGTCCTCTCTAACTATAGTACATAGGAATAACAATACGCTGTTGCCAGATCTTCTTATTCAAACGGATGAGTCAAAAGTCACGTAGTCATTTCGTTACTTTTGTTAATTAAAGAAATAATATTTAACAATTTTTGGATTAGATATGTTATTATAAATTGAAATAATGAATTTTTATTACTATTACAAGAATTGAAAATACAGAAAAATTCAATTACTATTTTGAGTCATTAGTTACGCTCGAACTTCCTTAAATGATTAAATATTTAAATACTTCTTTTTTATAAAAGGAATGAATACTGCTTTAAGAATTTATTTTAGGATTTTTGAGTAAACAATAACTGTAATTATAACGTCGGTGACCGATTTTCTCATGTGAAAGAATTCATATTTTCATTCAATTAGACTTCAAACGTGTACGGCAATTGCTTTCTAATGGATTTCATTCACGTTACCCTTGAATAGATTTCTTTCTCTTGTTAAAGTTCATTATTTAATGGAACAGTACATCCCATTAATTATACACTGTTCTCACGAAGTAGAATGCCCCTTGTCGTTCTTAGAGAATGAAAAACTTTATGAATATCTTAGATCGTCCTATTAAGATAATATTTACTTCGTTTTTGTTGCACCTACATATAGATGTATTTATACAATTGAACAATAATAATCAATTGACATTATATACGTTTGACAGAAATTGCAAAAATTCGATACTTCTCATAAAAAACTTTGTATGTCATAATAGATGTTTCTAATTGTAAGACAAAATGGTATCCAATGCTTAACACTAGATTTACGCAGCCAATTTGACTCGTTCAAAGTTAATGACTATATATATATATAATACATTGGTTGAACAATTTTTTAATAATAAATCTTTCATTTAAATTAACTAGTAACTATTTTCTTTGTCAAAAATTTTAATTTTCTTGTAAGAAATCAAATTGTCTCACTTCAGGAAAATAGATATATCAACATCCGTAAATCTAGTGTTAATCCTAATAGAAATCGTCTTCAATAATTAATATTTCCGACAGAAATAATAACCAGTAATCAGTCCTTTCATCAAATATAAATTCCAGTAGTTGGTGCTATTTGTAATATAGTGTTTAGTAGGTAGCGTTTCTCATAAAAATAAGATGTAATGTATGGCATTGTACTTCCGACTAATTGCCATGTAATTTACAGCTATGCTTAGCATAGAGAAAGAAAGAGAAGTAGGGAGGGATATGAGTAATATAAAGATACGCTTATACTACTCAAGCTTTTATCTACATCTCAATCTAACATAGAAATAGTATCGAACGAAGCTCCATGGCTAAATAGAAGAGGAAATTACTTGTCTCGATTAGGAAGTGGTACCAGAACTTCCGCGTATGACCCATATAAGTCTAGCACGAGAAAATAAGGAATGAAAATCAGTGCGTATTTTAAGCTTAATTGTAAGTTGATTGATTCCTATTAATCAGAGGCGTGGTGAACGGAAAACTGAAGTAGAGAGAAATCTGTAGGAGCCACGATCACAGTCTTTGAATATTTCTACGCACGTGCTCAATTGGATTAATTGATTTTAATGACAATCTCAGGTAAACAGTTGGAGAAATTCACGGCGAGCAAATTTTGGATCTTAATGAATGTCTGTAGAAAATCGTGCTCATTAATGTCTTCTGACATTGAATTATTCTTTCGTATAATAAGAAAGTTTCACGGTTGAGTGAACGCAAAAGCGAACGTACGTCAAGTACAACAAACCTGAACTAATATCGACAGTAAAAATATTGTCCTTGTAAGCGCTCACCTTCACCTTTTTTTCATTTTTATGTTTTCTTTACGAATTCTCTGTTTATTCGACGCATTATTGTTTTTTTTTGTATATTTGTTTATACTATCACTATTTTTAATCATTTTGTCGAATTTTTTATGATAGGAAGTAAAGAGTCGATATTCATTAATTCTTTTTTTATTATTTTTCACACTGTAGCAAGTTCCTTTCTCCATATTTCAACTTTGATGTCTATATTCACACATTACAGTCACGATTTTAATTATTCCTGCAAACACTATTCATAAGAAGTATCAAATGAATATTTATTCTTGTACTTATACAGGAACATATAAAATATCATTTATTTAATTATTCGTGAAAGACATTATTTATATAAACTAAATATCCTAAATTTATAGGAACATAACTTAATTAACATTTCACCCGGCGAATCCTAATCGTTAATTTTACATTTCGCGACACCAATTTCCGGGTCGTTCTATCATTGACAGCTTATTATTGATCGCAACAAATGACAATAGCTATCAACCTTGTTTATTAACAAATTAAACAACAATAAAATAATATTAATATTTTAATTATAATAATACCAAGAATGTTCACATAATAGTATTTTTCATTCGCGCTTCCAAAAATCAGACGTTAACACTTTACCGACCGGTTTTTTTTAACATCCTACCCACTTCTGATCGGTCACTTGCACGGAAATATTTCCCTGATACTAATATCTCTTCGAAAATTGCAAAATTTCTTCCCTGAGTCCTTGACACAGTTAATCGCAATGAAAAATAATAATTTATTAATTGCCATAGCAACTAATTAATAAGTTAAAAGTCCAAATGTGTTGGGCCCGAAAAGCCGATTAATCGGCTACTGGTCGGTAAAGTGTTAATAAATTTTCTTATTTAGTTTGGAAGACAAATTTCGAGCAACCTACATTTTTCTGGCCCATAAAAATTGGTCCCATAAACACCGTACAAAGTGACACGATTCGTGGAACGTACGTAGGAGTACTTTTACTCTCTCTTCTCTTTACGCCGTTGGAGCGAGTGCAGGAAGAAGGAAAGGAAGAAGGGATCGACTTACCCTCTGGCGATCGAGGTCCCTGGACTTGCTCTTCTCTCGTCTGGTTTCAATTTGCCCGTAGGGGCTTACCGAGAGACCCACCTCTTTTCCTCTGTCCACCTACATATGCGATATCGTTGAAAGTCGAAGCCCCACATCGCGTTTCTTCCAACTGGTCAACATCGATATCCTGCCCCAAAGTCGGAAATATCTCCGGCATTTTCTCCTGAAGACAATTTTCGCATTGATCATTGTGACTGTGTATTATTCTCCTTGCATGGTCCACAGAATTTCGAGATTATCGGTAGAAAGAATAGAAAGTCTCAAAGAATGAGATATTAGATTTAATATTGGATATATCAAAATGATCAAAAAGATTATCCTTTTTATTTTTTTTTGGATAAGTATGTAGAATTTTGAAAGTTGTTGTTATCTTACATTCCGGCTTCGACAGCTATGATCTCTTTATTTAGCACTTACCTACACTTTTTAGTGTATCCAAACTAGCTGATTTTAATACTATTTCCTATGTTATTGTTTACATCGATATTATTGAATGAAATATTGATAAATATTCTGTTTTTGAGCTACATTGAGGTGTCGATGATGTTTAGAATAGCATATAGTGCATATGTATGTTAACCCTTTGACCTCTGAATTGCTTTTACATCAAATTAATTACTTTTTATTTATTTGTTTATCAAAAATAGGTGTACTTTTGACAATATTGACATTGTTTTACGGATATGGATTATTGTGTTCTGAGACAGGATAAGGAACTATAGTTCCCATAAGGGTTTTATACTGATTTGAATAATTCCTAGTATATTTTTTGGATTGAGGATGTACTAATTACAATATTACATGACAGAACTAATTTATTAGAAAGTATTAGTTATTAGAAGTGTGATTATAAAACACTGATTTAATTTGCACACAAATCTGGTGGCAACTATAATTCCCCACAGTGATCAAAGGGTTTAGCAATTAGTTGGAAATACCACCTCCCATATACTGTCTTCGTCTTTGCAATTTTGTTTTCTTCTTTGAATATATTTATTTAATAATACGTAAATATAACGATATATTGGTAGTTCTATTACTATCTATACTCATATAATTAGAATTACGTTTCTCTCTGTGAAATAACGAAACGAGGATTCCTGGAAATCGCAGAAAATCCGAAATAAACAAGACGATCCAATTGACATTTAGCTGCTCACAGAATCTCTCTGTTTTTCAGTCAAAGATCCTCGCTGTGATTCTCACGATCGCGATCACGTGTTTCGTTCGATCGTTCACGATTGCACGATTCCTTAACGCTGAATGCATTCTGGTAAATGATTCCACGCGCACGATGTTGTATCCTTATTGAATAGATCCTGGAATTTTTACATTAGTGATACAAATCGTGATAGGATAGTACGTTGTCTCGTTGCGACTTTTCTGTTGCAGTTGTCAATAATAAGTATTCTCTGTGTACTGAGATACTAACGCGGTTTTATCTACTGCTCCTTTTTTGTTTTAGATATCACGTAGAAGTGTGTCTATCTCCTCGTAAAAGGCGCGTTTTTCCGATTTCAGTTGTTGCAAAGCACTGATTTTATTTTATCGTTACCTTTAACAGTTGATGAACTAGTTGTTGGCCAATGAGCGCTGACAAAATAAAAGTTTATTAGTAAGGTTTCCGGTAGATCCAATTTTAAAGTTCTCTTAACACAAGAACTACCAAGCAAGTCAAAATGACTTGTTTCCAATTTTTTTATAAAGTTGTCCAAGTTTATAGGACATTCATAGAGCAAATATTTTACGTTGATCCTATAAAATACAAGTTATCGAATCGATTATCTTTTCCACCTCTTGAATGCTCTTTTTTCAAAGTATGTATTTAACATAGTGAAATATAATAGATTTAACACTGGTATTTTTAGTGTTAAACACGTCCAATTGTTTATCGTATGCAAATGGTGAAGGCGAACTGATCGCTTTTTTGTTCAAACTTCTACAAGTTCTAATTAAATATTGCATTTTTGTCGTTTCTGCGTAACTAGAAAGTTTTTCTTCGAATGTGGTATAACACCAGTTTTGAAAAAAATTGTATTTAAGTGATTGTTTCAAACAAACGTAGATGTCTTCTTTTTCTTAATTTCAATCACAAAGTAGGAGTAAAATATTCTTTTAAATTCATTCAAAGATGTTTAATGATTAATACTGTAACTATGAAGTGTATCACGGTTCAAAGTGTTCAATTTTATTACATGAAAGCTTTTTTACAAAACACTTAGTTATTTCAACACAACAGTTCAAGAATATATAAAAGATCAATATCAACGATTTTTCGCATACTAAATTAATCTTCTCTCAATTTCCAAATAAACGTCAAACACAACGCAATCACACTTTCCCCAAACCTTGATAGATCCACCTTTTCACAAACTCCCAGTTTTAATTTCCAACTGCAGTAACTATTAGGTTGGTGCGTATGAAATGTTGGATTTTTAAGTGAATATATAAAACTGTATATCTTTTTTCCAAAGGTGTTTATTTCATGAAAATATGGTTCATTTGCTTCAATACACTTTCCCCACGAGATCTTAATGCATAGACACCTGTTTTAAAGAAATTCTTATCTTTATAATCAATAAACTCTGATATGGAATTTTTCAGACTGTTTAGTCCGTAAAAACTGTTCTAAATGTTTAAATAAATGAATGTCGATTCACGATAGATCCGGTGAATAAGCTGGGTGTTGCAAAATTTCATATTTTTTAATTCATTTAATTTCCACTAATAAAATAATTTAATTAGTGGAGAAGTATTGAGCCATGCTGATTAACAAGTGATGGGAGTATAATTTTCAATTTTTCATGCATTTTGTCAATGTACTGTGGCAGTACTTTTTAGATGTAATTGTCTCCCTAATTCGAAGGAAAGAGTAGCAAATTAGTCCACTCACATTCCACCAAATTGTTAAAATTTTCCCTGGACGAAGTGATGGCCTTGGAGTATGACCACAAGCGTCATTCCTATCGAGTCACCAAGAAAACCTTTTCCAACTGCCGTAAAGAACTCACTTTCCATCACAAGTAATAATGCGATCGAAAAATGGCAGTTTTTACAGCATTATTAACAAGTTTATACTCGTGTAAAAAATTACACAAATATCGATTGAATTTAGATCGGTATAAAATTCAAAACAACTAACAAAAGGGAATACTTTTGAGAAAATCTTCTTTGCTGAAATGTGTCTCTAGCAATGGACAATACAACTGTAAACGTGGTTATGCCAAAAGCATAATGAAAACAAGGAGACAAACGGTCACATGTAAAGAAAATTCGACATTTTATATGCACCCACCTAATATATCAATTATCATCGATATAATGCCCCTCCAACACAATAACATCATTAGATTCGATATTTGACAATTTCAATCTCTAATATAAACCATTCTATGATATTTGCATGCTCGTTAACGGAGGTGCCATATAAATTATTAAAGCCATATCAAACTCGGTAGAAAAGAAAGCTCGTACACAATCCTTTCGCGGCAGCATTTCTCGTTTCTGCGTCATCGCTTTCAGGGAAAACGTCTTCATCCCGATTTCTCATTCGTTTGCCATTAGTTTGTCAACATTTCGCAAAACCATCGCATATTTCAAGGAACACCTAGGTATTACAGATAATTCAAGCCGTTTCACGATTATTTATTAAATTTCCATGAAATTTATTAAAGACCCATAAAGTATCAATAAATATAAGTACTATAAACAAAGTTATCTTTATATCTACACGACAACACACATGAAGATCATTGAGCGCATTCTTTTCATCGATGCGAGGAAAAATTCTTACGTTCGACTCCGTCGAATAAATCCGCTCTCTTGCTCTTGATCTTTCCTGTCCTCTCTTTCTCTTTCTTTGTTTCTCCTTCACCCTTTGCCATATTTCACTGTCTCACTCTTTTACGCAGAGAAAGTATGCGCGGTTACACGGTGGCATTCGTGAAGCCAACGCATACCGACGATTTCGAAGGTATCCGGACGTCGTTGATGCTAACGTCACAGAGTTTTTCTCTTTCCTTCTGTCTTCATCTTTCTTTCTTTCCGTCATTTTCTTTCACTCTTCCTCTTCCCGAGATATCAGAATTGTCTGCGTACGTGAGTCATACTTTCCTTGATCCTGTGGGAAATTACGGGTTATTAATAAACTTCCATTTTTCGAGTGACTGAGCAACGATAACTCAAGTGTTTTAAGTTTTATTTCCGCGGGAAATAAATGAAGCGTTAAAAGAATAATAAAGGTGGTTTATTTAACGATGTTCTCAGGATTTAATGTTAATGTACGAGTTAATTAAACGGTAGCTTTGGAATTATTAACAGTTGGAGAAGTAAGTTTTTCATGAGGGGATTAACGATCTTGAAAATTGTTTTGTGCGTGAGATTAACGAGAATAATAGGAGTTACTTTTTTGTTTCAGATATAGCCTCTGCTTGTTGTCTACGGTGATAGTAGCAGCACTTGCAGGCCCGACGGTAATTCAGCGGTTTGATATCTCAGGTATGTATAGAAATA
Source organism: Cerceris rybyensis (assembly GCA_910591515.1). Classification (NCBI taxonomy): domain Eukaryota; kingdom Metazoa; phylum Arthropoda; class Insecta; order Hymenoptera; family Crabronidae; genus Cerceris; species Cerceris rybyensis. The sequence goes on from OU342790.1 coordinate 30,210,776, forward strand.
AAATCACGCCGTCACATAATAGAATCCCTAGCAGTAGAAACGGCCGATCACTGTCAGACGCGCTGTGCTAGCCATCTTTTTTATTTGCATAATCGTATAATTGGCTAATTGTGAACTAGGCATGACTGCTGAAGATTAAACCGTTTTGGATGTGAATGTTTATCAAGCAATTTGCGTATCTTAAAAAAAACATACGTAATTCAAACTTTGTTAATTTTATATTATCTTTGGTAATCAGGTTACTTATGTTCGGAATTATCTCCTTGGTTATTACATGTTTCATCGATTTACAGTGCAAACATGTTATTAGTATGCGAGAATTTTGATTTGATAAAGTTTCATTGACTTTTACTGAATCCCAATAAGTTTTTTGAATTTAAGATATTGCTAAGAAAAGTAAATGTTTAAAAAGATAACTGCGATTGAATGTAGAACGTTACTGATGCATTAATATTATGTAGTAACCATGTACATTCTATGGAATTCCATATAAATCTTTAAATTTCATGTATTACATGTGTGGCGAAATAATCTATTAAAAAATTATCTATCGAAAATTGCAAATTTCCAAATAATTTCAAGATTGGAGAAAGAGTAATGAATTAAATAGAATTTAAAGTTCAAATGTACTATTTATTCCCAATGTAACGTTGAACGTGTTACCTTCGTCTATTAATTTCTGTCCATAAAATTTAATTATCTAATATTATCATTTTCTAAATAATTCCAAAATCTTTGTAATACTCTGTCAAATCTATAATGTTTAACAAGAAAATACACACACATTTAATTAAATATAATTTAACTTTAAAATACACCCGCGAGTACTAACAACAAGTTGTTTATAACAGTGAACAAGTTAACAATCTACAACTTTCTACACGCAAAATCAAATTATGAAAAATTACAAATTTTCCAGACAACTTAGAAATATAAAATCCACGCATATATAATTCCATATAATTAAATTTATCTCATTACTGACATACCGGGTAACGCGTTTACTGTCTATTAGCTTTGTCAAACAAAATCGAATTATTCAACACTACCAATTTTCAGATAACTTAGAAATACACAATACACACATATTTAACTACATACAATTCAATTTATCTCGTTACTATGATAGCAACGAACACGTTTACTGTCTGCTAAATTCTTCACGCAAAATCTAATTTCTCGAAACTACCAATTTTGCCAATTTTAAGATAATTTATAAGGTTTAATTATCGATTTAAAGATAACTCAGAAATAGAAATTACTTGTACAAATAATTAACCCATTTGCATCACAAGCGTATATATATCGCCAGTTTTCTAGAATAACGACACATTTCGAAAATTACAGTTTTACAGTACTTAGGCCCTTTTCAGTTTTATATTTCTTTCATCCTTTGATATCTATAAACATATAAAATGATACACAATTAGGAAGCGATAACGTTTATTTAAGAGAACACGTCCGTCTACGAGGACCACCGACCGTAGAGTCTCTACTCTTTTTAGTTAACAAACAATTGACATGTCTCGTTATCCAGTAACGACCCAGTATGTATTATACTATGTGTGATATACTCATATTATGAGTTTTGTTCACAATGGAATAAAGCTTATGTAGATACGTAATTACGTACATTCTGTAATTAACTCGATAACGACACAAAACCAAAGGTGTCGTTGTTCTTGAAAACCGGCGATATGTGCACCTTTTCTAGTCACTATCATCGAAACTGCATTCGCATTGTGAGTGAATAGCGGTATATACGAACAGCTTAAATGATTTATACAACATTCGTCGATTAACCCTTTGCGCTCCGAATTAATTTAATAACTTTTTGTCAGATAAGCAAATATAATCTCGGAAAATTGTCTATTGTTGATTATTCGTTTTTATTTAATACTAGGAACAATTGTAGATACTGCGGTGTATTCCTGTTAAAATGCAAAATTATTGTTGATTTCGAAAAGTCGATAATTAGTATATGAAGCACTAAGTGTCACAAAAAGCTGTGTCGAGTATAGCTCGACATAGGAGTGCAAAGGGTTAAAGTATAATATCACTTGTTGAAATACTATTAAACTTTGATTTCATATAAAGAAATTGGATAGTGAATATGACTTTGTCATATAATGCAAATGGGTTAAATGTAATATAAATTTATAATATCCCATCCATTATTGAGATAACGGTGAACACGTTAATCGTTTAGTAACTTCTGCATGCTTCTCCAAAAACGTCGAGGATCCGCTCCTTAATGGTCAAAGAAAGATGGTGCAATAAGCGACACGCGTCTGTCGGTGTTACAAATTTAGAGGGAACTCTAGTGAACAATAGTGAGAGTCCTCTCACGCCGACACGAAAATCGGCACGACCGCTGTTGATCGTGATGTTAGTATGCTTAGTATGGTTACGTCATAAAATTGACTCGGAGGGAATTTCTCGCTAGTGTTGGGGAGATCTCAGCTCATTAGCGTAATCATGTTTTATTCGTTGAATACCATATGATATTTTCTTTATATTTGATACTTTCTTGATGCTCTATGACATCGATGGCTGTAAACATTTTCATATAGCAGTAGACCAAAAAAAAAGTAATTGACAGTCTAATATTATTTATTAAATACTGGAAATAATCTGGAAAATTGTTCGCCTGTGTGAATTTTTTGATATCACTAAAATTGAAATTTCTGTATTTAAAATCAGCGGCAACTTGGAAGAACCTCTAAGTTGACAATCAGTGTATAGTAGTTTGCTCATCAATGTTCTAGGATATTTGACACGTTGTTTTTTATCAGAAACCGTTTCATTCACCATTTGGCATTCTGCGGATTTCTATCAACAGATATTCATGAGAAAAGGAATTAATTTTAATAATAGAATTTTATGGTATTTTCAGGATACGTCTATGGAGTGGACCATGATTTACAGGCGAGAGCGCGATCGGGAGTTGAAGCTGAGAGGTTCACATATCAAAGGTAAATTTTTTCGATGAAATGATTATAAATACACGTAAGTAATGTGCACTTTATTTTCAAAACTTTCGTAAAATTCAAATTGCATGAATTTGGGTAAATACGATGAAATTTGATGATAATTAAATCGATAGTTCAAAATGACATAGAAATATTTACATAGTTTGCGAGATATAAAATAATTGCAAGTGTCTCGTAGAATCTTCCATGCATATTTTTGGATTGTGATAAGATACTCCTTGTAAAACATAAAGATCATTAATTATAGACGTGTTTTTATATAACGGATATATTACTGTCGGAATTCTATAGCCTCATTAAAATTTCGTAAAAGGTCGTAAAAAATTATTGTTGTATTTTCTTCCGATTTCTAGTAACCAGTTTCGATGTACTCTGTCGCTGGTTGTTTTTTGAAATATTTCGTAACAATAAGGAATAACAATTTAAAATTTTATCCAACGCATTTACATTTTAAAGATACACGAACGATTAATTATCATCGACGCAATTTGTCGCGTAATTAATTGTTTCTTTCTTCAGATGACGAATCGTTTTATCGAAATGATTAAGTTCTCCTCGAAAAAATATTTTTTGTGTTTCTTCGATTGTTAAATAATCTATTGCCGTTTCGTTCGTAATGGTAGGCCAATTTCGTATGATTCAATGCAATTACCCAATCTATCAGTTTCAGTGAATTTTCTACTTAGAACTATCCTGAAGGTCATTTGCATCACCGGTTTGCATCATTTGATTTCAGATGGTTTTTACTTCACAGAAAATGATGAAACGATTAAAAGTTTCCGAAACACTTTGCGTTGCAAACTCCAAACGTTCGATGATTTAGCCACATTTTAACGTTTATGAAACTGTTTCGAAAATTAGCAAATTCAATAATGCACTTTAAGTTTATTTGCAGTCAGCATATAATTCTCAATAATCATTTAAAATGTCGAATTATTGCAACATTGATCAGTCGCTGGTAGTGTAACAGTAATAACAGCATTCTGCACGGGATACTTGAAAAAAGTAGTTTGCTTTGCCGTGAAATATAAATCATAGCAATGGTATAAATGTTAAACTATCTCTTGAATCTACGACGAAAGATTTACGAGTATTATTGATTACTATTCATCACAATTCATCGTCAAAATAGCGAAAATGAGCACCTATACTTTCTTTTAACACATGTTCATTTTACATCGCCACTCGAAACCTATACTTAACTGTTCTGTAATCTCGACAATTACTCTTATTGATCCCCAGTTTGTACTCCGTATAACAGTAACCATCTACTTCACGTTTCACTATAAAATACTTTTAAAAAAAGTGCAACTCAGCTCATGATATAAATATAAACGTATTTTCAACATCAGAAACTAAAACAAAGAAATACACAACGAGAGAAAAATCTTATTCGATGTTTATTCAACATTCACGACAAATTATCATAACAGTTCCAATTCTGGACTAGAGATTCTGTAAAAAGAACATAAAATTCCTTCAAAAAATCTCCATAGTCACGCATACCTCAACGACATAGGATTCCTCCAACCCGGAGGGACAATTATACAAACGCGAATCCGTAAACATTTAATCTAAAAGGAAAAGCGCAATTTTTTCTAAATACAAGCATCAATCAAGACACGCAATCGTGATCACGGAAATTCACCGAAAGAAGGGAACCTCAGAGGAAAGAGAGTCCGGTGAACGTTTGAATGGCCGCGCATCTGTACTTGTCGAGCGTCCTTCCTGCTCCATTTTCCTTCTTTTTCTTGGTGTGTACGGTGGACTTTTACTTTCATGGCCGAGGAAAGGAGCCGCCAGTGGCACGACGCGTCGTTTCGCAGTGGTATTTCAGCCACGAGGAAGGTTTCTCGTCCGACCGTTACCGGCGATATCCCCTTTCCTCGACCTCGAGAAGGCTGTCGGCCCTCTCTACGCACGTTGTTCGACGCTTCTGCACGCTTCTCGATTCTCTGCAACCAGTTACTGTCTTCTGTTTTCGTTCTATCACTGCTGTAATTGCTGTTGCACTTTTATACATCTATGTTTCTTATACAAAGAGTTATTTCTCTCTTAGAGAGCCTCGGGAAGACTCGTCACGATGGTTGAATACCATTATGTTAAGCTTCTTACTACTTCCGACAAAATGTAGGATGATTTTAGATAAGAAAGTTTGTCACGGTTAAATTGAACGTTATTTAATATACGCAGTGCTGTGGGCATTGATGTACCCTTAGCTAATTGTCGTTGAACATTGGACGTTATTTAAAATACGCAGTATTGTTGGTATTGATGTACTCGTGACTAATTGTCTTTGAAAATTGAAAGTTGTTTAATATACGCAGTGCTGTGGGCATTGATGTACTTTTGGCTAATTGTCTTTGATAATTGGACGTTATTTAAAATATAAAGTATTGTGGGCATTGATGTACTCTTGATTAATTGTGTTTGAAAATTGAACGTTATTTAATATACGCAGTGCTGTGGGCATTGGTGTACTCTTTACTAATTGTCTTTGAAAATTTTGAAATGATGACTTGATTACAGGACAGAGTAATTTTTGTTGTTAGAATGTCTTGTAGAGATTGGTCATGTTGTTTGGATGTTGGCTGTATAATTATTTTAATAGCTTACAACGAAAGAAAAAGACTGCTTGCAAGAATGTTTTTCAAATAATTGTAATGTAATTTGTAGTTTTTCCGGCATGTATTATTCCTGGGTGCGTGTATGTTTGAGATGTTCAAAGAAATTGAAAATTGTAGAGGGGATTCGAAATAGTTTCCGGTAAATAATGCTACCAGAATTTTACAATGGTTTGCGTTTTCCGGGTTTAAGCCGCGTTGTGAATTGTGAAAATTCCGACGTTTCGCCAGCATTTCAGCTAGCTTCATCAGGGTAAAACTAATACTGATACTGATAAGTATACTGATAAGTATCAGTTTTACCCTGATGAAGCTAGCAGAAATGCTGGCGAAACGTCGGAATTTTCACTATTCACAACGCGGCTTAAACCCGGAAAACGCAAACCATTGTATACTTAACAATGGCCGCGAAAGCCTTAAAATCTCGATACTAAATTTTTGTATCTCAATTAGTGCCAGAATAAGTTCTATCAGTACCTTTGAAAATTTTCATAAATTTTGTTGCATTGTAGAAGAGACAGCTACTAGCTAGTACATAAACCATTCTAATTACTGTTAATTTAAATTTAATTACCGTTTCACAAATCTGTAAGAATTTTTCAATTAATACAGTAATTGAACGAAATTCATTGCTGTTAACAACTATAATATAAATTATACCAATTAATGAATTCTGTGAGAAACACACTATGGGAACTTTACTGGAATTTGGAATCTCAATTACCATTAATATAAATTCAATTACCACCACCTAAATAGGTAATAATTTTCGGAGTTATTTTAATCAAGACAAATTGCCATTAATTACGATATAAATCAGATGATATTGACAAACTGCTGAGATACATTGGTAGCAATAAATTTCACATTCAGACACTTGTCGCATGCAATGTTGAGCAAGCCTTACTCTTGAACGTTTGCTCGGAAGTTTCCTTCCTGGTAGCAGCAGGAATCCTACATTCTTACGGAAAAAAACTGAATAGATTCTACTTGTAGTTTTTTATATCGGTGTTCTTGAATTTCTTCGAGATAGAAAGTCATGACACGTATTGTAGTTACGATAGAAATTGGAGGCACTGTTGGAATTTTTACAACTGAATTTAAAAATCACGGAGTGATGAGAGATAGAGTTACGTAGCGTATATCCTTTGCATATTCAGATTCAGTTAGACAAAGCTTTCAAATGTAAATTGTGGTCCAAAAGTCACTAGACCATTTTAAAATATAATAACTTCCTTGCTAGTAATTGATTCAAATTATAAGCAAAATATTGATCACATGAAGGACATCATTTATAAAACTAATTAAAAATAATTTCAAAGGTGTTCATTTATTGTTTACAAAACAAAAAATATGAATTTTTAATAGAGGTTTAGGAAAACAATTTTTTTTCTGCGACTAAGTTTTGGTTTTCTATATAAATACAACTGAACCTACTCGTTAAAGAGTGTTGCTCGGTTAAGCACAGTAGGTGCAATAACCTTAACCCTTTGCGGTTCTATGTCGAGCAGTACTCCGCATAGATTTTTACTGGATTTTATTTTCTGACAAATTAATATCGACTTTCCAATTTTACAATGACTTTGTAATATCACCTAAATGTCCGTCAATACCTATAGTTACTGATATCATTTAAAAAAATGTATAACCAATGATAGAAAGTATTGGCAAATTAATTTTTTTTAACTCACTACCAAACGTAGTGAAATAATTGGGACCGCAAAGGGTTAAACGTTTTTTGCATAAAATAACATATTTTTACCCATATTTTTTTAATGCTCTTTTGTATTTAAAAAAATAGAGAAAAAAAATCGCGAGAAAAAGACGAATTTTGAATTTTTAACCGCTGCGATAAGGGGTTAATAGGCGAATCTTTAGCCACCCTGTTTTAAAATAGTGGAAAAATAAATTTCGTCCACCAAGGATTCCAAATATCGAAAACCTAGAGCAGCGAATACAGACATCCAATACATGTAGAATATAACTTTGCAAGTCTGTCGTTTCTTGAGGCTTACCACTGTCATAATTGCTGTCACACTGCCGTAGAACTGTCACTCTCGTAGAGAGACTTGCTAGATCCATGGACACGGTTCGTGGTTGTTACCGTTACTGTTACTGTGCCTTCACCAAAACGTTCGACGTTCTCTCGTAGGCTTCCTTCCTGTTAGCCGCAGAAATCTTACATTTTTGCAGAAAACCATAGACCGCTTGCTTCTTATCTCGCTGTTCTTGAATCGCTCCAAGATAGAAAGTCGTGGCGCAATTTGTAATTGCGATTGGAATTAGTATCTTAGTGGAAGTTTTAACGTTGAATTTTCTATCCGAGAGAGACAGTATAAGAGAATGTTTCTAGATCACAGATTTGAAAAGGTACGAGGTTGAGCGAGTTATTCAGAAATTCAAGTAAAATGCAAATTAATTGGTCGACGTGCCTACGATTAACAGATGGATTGTGAAAGGTCGGTCGATGTTGATGATGAGAAAAGCGTACACTTTCTCGTTTGATTTCCGGATAACATTCATTGTTCACATTCGTCGGCGTTTATGAGACGAAAAGTTATATTACGATAATTATTATTGTCGCGATAGTTTGATACTTTTTGCACCGTAGAATTTACGATATTACAAAGACATTACACTCGCAATTTAATTGTGGAAAGAGAAATCAACAAAAGCTTACACAACTTTGTTAAATTCTATATATCGTTAAGAGTAAAAATTAAATCGCACAAGGTTCTTTTTTACTTTTTTTTCTATATATTACTTGGGCTAGAAAGAATTTAGCTTTCCTTTTCATAGGTTCTTTTTGCAAACCCGGGTGAAGATAAAATCTGAAAACAGTATGCAAATTCGAGTAATTTTTCTATATTAATATACAGTCGGTAACTTGACTTAAAGAAAACTGAGGTAGTGAACAAAACTCGGAAAATCGTAAGCGAAAAGAAACAACTGAAAACGATTTGAAAATATCCAGAAACTAAACTAAAATCTAAACGTAAATTAAGCGCTGACTTCAGACGGAAAACAGGCTGAAATAAATATTATACTAAATTATTTTTCAATGTAAAAATATCAGTCTGACTTCAGTCTCGGCTTCAACTGAAAAATTTCTTCCGTCTTGTTTCAGTCTCAATTCCGTTTGAACTTTCTCAATAGCATATGTCTTCAGTACATTTTCAGAGAATTTTCAGTGGCAATTATTTGTTTCGTCTTATTTCCGTTCGAAATTCATCTAAAATCCTGTTTTCAGTCTTATTTCAGTTTTTTTTCCATCTTTTACTTTTTCCTCGGGAATTCTTCCTCATTCTTTGCATCTCACAGTGATTTAATATCACATTGACTTTTCACAGGTTCTTTTTGCAAATTTTTCGTCACTCTCTGTTTCTGACTGTGATTTAATATCATTTGAATTTTTCACGGATCATATGAGATTGATAATTGTACTTTGACACGAGAAAGACGTCTCGTCTGTATTCTCGTGTTCTCCGTTCGCCATTATTGGAAATGTCGTTAAACGCGATTTTTGCTTTTTCCCACAGGTTACAGGATAAACCAGATTCGGACGATACTTCCTGCAGAGTCAGACCGGAAAGACCTTGCCCGCCGAGCAAGTATAGGACGCCTTCCGGTGCTTGCAACAACGTAAGACACGCCGCTTGGGGTGCTCGTGGTTCGCCATTCCTGAAATTACTGCCACCGGCATATTCGGACGGTAAATAATTCTAATCATTTGTTTTTCGTTTGTTATGTACTTATATATTTAGAATTTTAGTATCGCTAGATATTAGTTTTTTAAATATTTGTCCAGTTAGCTTAATCTAATGTCGTTTAAAAAGGCCATCAGCTTATAGTCATATTTGATAATTTTCTTACGAAAAAGATGTGTTTGATGTTGACTGCATTAGAGGAAAGGTTTTCGATTCTTATTAGATTCATATATTTAGAATGCAAATATTGTCGGTATTTAATTTTTCAAGTTTCTCTGATCACCTTGATCTAATATCATTTACTAAGTTCTCCAGGATACTTTCATATTTTATAATTTTATTATAAAAATTACTTTTAACACTTTACCGTTCGGTATTTTTTTAACATCCTACCCACTTCTGATCGGTCACTTGCCCGCAAATATTTCCCTGATACTGATATCTCTTCGAAAATTGCAAAGTTTCTTTACTATGTCCTTGGCACAGTTAGCCGCAATGATAAATAAGAATTTATTAATTGCCGTAGTAACCAATTAATAAGTTAAAAGTCCAAAAGTGTTGGGCCCGAAAAGTCGATTAATCGGCTACCGGTCGGTAAACTGTTAAGATTAAAGAAATCGAAAGACTCGGATTTCCATTCTAACTCTTTTTGTACATCAAGAATCTTCGTACCGTTAGTAAATATCTACTTCCTGGATAGACTTCTTTTCGTTTCATCCAATCGTTCAATAAGTACTCCAAGATACACTCGTATTTTATAATTATCTCGCAAAAACTATATTCAATATGGTACAAATTTCATCAGTGTTACCAAATTATGACAAATTTAAATGATTCTATTTTCAATCCATTAACCTTCTATGGGTCCTTGTGACTCTGAGGTAACGCAAGACACATCTAGGCTTCTATTCTTCAAAGTCAAATTTACAACTTTGTCAAACATTATAATAAAGCTCGTAAAAATCTTAAAATTCTTTGCAATTCAACGTGTAAAACTCAGGTTTAATCCATCATTTAAAATATTACTTTTACCATTTTCTAATTATCCTATCGTGAAATTGATCTTCAGATACCACCAAAAAATCCATCAAACGTACATTCAAAAATTCGTAAAAAACGCGAATCCTTAATCAAATGATTCTTCGTTGTAATCGGACACTCGGCTCGTACGCACTTCCCATATCGAGAATGGAAAGTGAAAATTGGAATGAGCTAAGCACACATTATCCAGGATCCATTTCGACGAACATTGGCATGCTTGCGCGGATTAGAAAAGGTGGATTAGCATGCTGGAAGGTGCGTCTCGACGGCGAAATAGAGAGTCCCTCGTAGTGGGCATCGATTGCGCCATACGAGACCGAGTAATAAGATTCCACCTGTTCTGTTACACCCTCGGCGCCATAAATGGAACGATTATTCGTTGAAAAAACAACGGTGGAAAATGTTTAGTTATCGTATAACAAGCGCCTTGGGTGTAAAAAGAAAATGGACAATTAGGATACGAAATACGAGGATCAAACGTAGAGTAAAATTACGTAGAAAGTGACAGGTAGGCACACCGTGAGGACGAACATATCCACGGTCATGAATAATTCTCGCGAAAGTCATTTTTCACTACGTAAGATCAGATATATAATTGTTATAACGTAACACGGTTGTACGGTGCGCAACGAATGTCCCGAATCACGAAAGGCTCTCGTATAATATCAACTTCCTGCCTAATTTCCATCGATAGTATCGGGCCTGACGGCGTAACTTTCTTTTGCATTTTCACGCGTACGATTTCCAAACGCGCTAATAATAACAGCATTATTCGTGAACAAGGTAGAGAAATGTTTTAGACGAGTTTATCACGAGTCCTTGTTAATTAGAATCCATGGGACGATGAACCGTAGTTAATTAAAAGTAGAAATTTATTTTTACATCGGCTTTATCGGCAGAACTTTCGGAGGTAAAGTCCGGTAGAAGGAGAGTGAGAAAGGCAGCTGGCGCCGGTCTCTGGTAAAAGAATCCAAACGAAAATATGAAAGTGAGAAGACCGAAGAAAGTAACTCTGCTCCTCTGGACAGTGGTTCCCCGACGATACCTTTCAACCGCGCTGACCCAAAATAATTCGAGACTAAACGAGTACCTACCCTGGTATTTTTCTTTGTTGTATGGAGTTTACTTTCAAAAGAGAGGCGTCGAAACGAAGAATCTTGGGTGGAGCCCTCCTTTTCTTTGAGTGCGCAACTGGCAATGAACGAGAATGCAAGGCGAAAGACAGATTTTGAGAAAGACTTGTTTCAAGTTACACATGGTGATAGGTATTAATAGGAATTTTTTGTAAAGTTTAATTTGTCTGTGAGCGAAACTTACGTCACTTGTAGAGTAGCTGTGTCTATTTCATGCAAAGTTACGTCTCGATTTTTATATCCGTCACAATTGCTTCTTTTTCATGTATTCTCATATCTCGTAATTATACATATGAAACCTTTTAGTTTTTGCAAAAATGAATTCGTACAATTTGTTTCCAGATATAGTCTAGATTACATTGCTTTAGAGAAAATTATATTTAAGAATACAGTTCTATATATTGAATTACATTCATTATCATAAAAATTCTATCAGTCAAAATAACGGCTAACACAGCAATATTTAAATGTCGAATTCACTGTGTATGTCCGTCTACGTGCGTCTCTGAATCGACATAATTAAGGACAAGGATGATCCCTGTAAAAATGCTTGTCAATGTTTTTATTGTTTTCCTCAATGATAAAATACAATTGTGGCTTGGAGTATTAAAAATGTATTAAAGATATTAAAAGATTTGAGCTCCTCATTTATTTCATTATGGCACAATGGATATTGACGTTTTGCGAAACTTTTTTGTAGAAATAAAAGAAATTCTACTGCACAACCGCTTTGATAATTGCCTCATAACACAGAGCTCAGCACACACCCCGAAACGAGAGTCTAAACTGGTCTAATTGTCAGAATAAAAGACTCAAACCTCGTTTGAACTTAACACTTTGATGGCCGTTGTTATATATAAGTGATTTCGAGAATCCAGCGGTTGTCAATCGGTATCACGTCAACATGACATCGCTCATTCAATACTTGCCACATGGCTTCACATATGCGTGATTTTACTTTGTCATAATTGCTACCAGAAATTACAGCGAACAGGCGAATTGTGTAGCTGTCAAAGTGTTGAGATTAAATGTTAACCCCTTGCCGTGCCATTTCTTTTGTGATTAAATGTGCAATGACTCTGAAGTAATTATTAAAATAACAATCTAGCCCCTAATTTCCGATATAGTAAATGATTTAACGTAATATTGAATAGCGTAGAATTAATTTGATTTTATCAGGACTCACTGATATTTGTAATCAAATCATTTTTAGAGCACTTTAAAATTGACTACTCCACTTATCGCGTCACGAGTAGAACTCGTTATTGTACGGCAAGGGGTTAAGAAGTAAGGTGTTAAAGGCTAGGACAATTAACCCTTCAGCTTATAATAACGTGTGACAATCGTATCGCGGAAAATGGAATAGGAAATTTGGAAGTGTTTCAAAAACTATTAAATTGAAAATATCAACCAATCGAAAAACTGTCTCATTATTTCTATTGATAACACATTCAGTTATACGAAGTATCAGAAATAAGTGGCCAAGGGTTAATGAAATTAAGTTCTGAAATTCCCGTCAAATCTGAGAAATCTTTTTTATGTGATATGTGCACTATAGTCTCAATGGTTCGAAATCTACCAGAAACATAGGATTCTAGGCAAAATGATAATAGTTGAAACAAAAAAGATACAAAACAATAACAAACGTCGATCCTATAGATGATGTTGCTTTTACGGAGTGATTGTAAATCCTTGCGCGGCGAAGATGCCACATATCGGTGTGCTAAGAGCTTTATGTCAAATCAAAAGGCGATAATTATTGCGTAGGAGGGTACGGTATGTAACAGAGCCTACTTTGCTGTGCGTTCATCAAATAGGGATAGCCGTGCATAACCATGACACAGAATTTTGACACAGATTTCGAATTTCGAAGCTTGACCGCATCGATATATTCGCCATTAGCATTTCTGAGTCAGCAGGATGCAATGAACTGCATTTGACGAATTCAGCAAACCAATATGATTTTTTTTTATCGTCTTGGTATTATTAACCCATTTGTATCACAGGCTCAATCAGTCACTAACGTCGAAATGCATTAATGTATTCGCATTGTAAGTGAATAGCAGTGAATACGAACAGGCCAAATTATTTATACATAGAATAAGAACTAATTTCGTCGATTAAATTACAATATCACGTTTTGAAATACTGTTGTACTTAAATTTAATATAAAGAAATTTGATAGTAAAACGACGTAAACACTAATTCGATTTACGAACATGAAATCTGTTACACCGCAATATATTAAATAATGACTTTGAAAATACTCCTTTATAAATTTTGAAGGCGTTTCTAAAAAGGTAGAAATCCGTCAATTTGACGGCTTCCGTAAACCTACTTTTAACCCTTTGCGGACGGAGGTATTTTTAAATATCGAGAAACAATCAATTATTTAGCGATGAAAAAACACTTTTTCATCGGAAACACAGTCTGTTAATGTATACAAGTTGAAATTTACTCTTTGTAAAATAATATTTCAACGATTATATTTTAATTTTTCAACTCTAACCGTTTAAATATGCACCAACAAACTATAACCAATTTTTTTCTCAGGGCGCATGTATTCGTCCGTCGTCCTCAAAGGGTTAAAGAACTTGAGCTATTTAATTTGTATTAAGTATGAAGGATAACCTTTATACAACACTGGAAATTTATCAGAATTGATGATAATTAGAAATATTACATTTTCGCATTGAAAGTTATCCGGTTTAAGCTTGTTTTAATTTACTTGAAGTTGTTGAACGTTTGTATTACGTTACATGCCGCAAGAGTACGTTATAAGGACAATAGATTGATACGAACAATCACGGAGGAGTGTCAGACTCACGGTCTAAAAGAATTTCACTACTACACGATCCTATTTCGTGTCATTTGTCTAATACCAAAGGTCAAGTTTCTTTGACATCATACCGTAAAATAATATGAAGCAACTTTCTACTCGAAACGATTATTTGTCCGTTAATACACTTGATCTTGGTGATTATTGCTGATGGCTGCTACACTTCGTTCATAAACCCGATCCAGACTTTCTAGGTCGATAGTTTGCCGGGCATTCATCTTAATTAGACTCGACATCGAAGCTTTTGCCGCCTATTAGAAACTCTCAGAAGAGACGTATTTTAATTAATCTTTTTTGGTAACTCACGGCTCACAAATTTATTGGGACGCGATACGTTTAATTATGCACGTTTAAGTTAGAAATCGTTTACTTTCGTTGATTTCAGAAATAACAAATGTTGATGAACTTGCAATCTCAACTTGATACTTTACTTTCATATTGAATATAAGAACGTCATGTAAGTTAAGGAACTCATGTTTGGAGATTTTTGGATATTTCATTTAACGTATATATCACCCGTAAAAATGAATTTGGTAAAGTACGAAGATATTTCTTGTTACAATGGTACACCCTCACGAAGAGAGAGTAGTAATGACGACGACATCGAGAAACGTCGAAAAAGAAATGTCTTTGCCTCCGGCAAGGAAGAAGTGAGGCCTCTGCCGCTGAAATATGCCTGTTTAGAAACCATATTTGCAGCATCCGTGTCATTATGTTTGAGTTAATTGATACGCAACTGAAATATGCGTGTGTTGAAATATGTATACGAATACTCTCCCTGAATATTCCTTTATCATTACAATTACTTTCACTTGTCCACCTATAAACGGCAAAGAAATAAAGTGGACTATAATTTCATCGTCTACACAGATATCTACTTAACCATTAAAAATTCCATATAAATCTAATCAAGTGATTAAATAAATACAGATTATTCGTAAACACGAAAGCGAGTACGATTTACAAAACTGATAAAACTTTTTTATATATTCTCCGTAACAGTCTCTTTCCTCTCAGCTTATTTTCACTTTTCATTCTGGCATATGATTCTACAAAACAATAATTACAAGTCTAACGTACATGCTCATTTCGCCCTCAGGTGTTGCGAGTCCACGGCAATCTACTAGCAGCCATTCTCTGCCAACTGCCGTTGAAGCGGTCTCGACGGTAATAATTCGAAAGAACTCCACACCGGAAGTGCACGAGGGTTTGACCAGTTTATCCGGTGTTTGGTCAGAACTGGTGCTGCTGGACATTGGTCGGACGGTTCACCCGGAACACTTGAGCAGTCTCTGTTGTTCTGGAAAGGCCAGGCATCCCGAGTGCTACGAGATCCAGGACGGGAAAGGCGGATGTAGGAGTTACTTGCGCTCAGTGCCGAGTCTGACCGTTCACAAGTGCAACTTTGGCGGTAGAGAGCAAATGAACGTTGCATCCGCGTATCTCGATGGCTCGGGCATTTACGGGAACACTGACGAGGGGATGCATCATATTAGAACCTACACGAATGGATTGGTCGATGTATCTGCCTGTGAGGTTTGCAATTCTGCGGATAATAAAGCTCTCGGGTTGATTTACACGGCACTCTTAAACGAGCACAATCGCATCGCGGAGAAACTCGCTGAGTTAAATGTACACTGGGACGACACGAAACTCTTTTTGGAGGCTCGTCGTGCGGTAGTTGCTCAAATCCAGCACGTTACATTGAACGAATACGTGCCAAGTATTCTTGGAGAAGGTGCTCGGACGGATCCTGAATTGAGGCCGATCGTCAACGGCTTCTACCATGGATACTCCTCCTCCCACAAAGTAGGAACATACGATGCAGTCGCTTTGGCGGCTCTACGCGCTCTGACGTCGCTTCGTAGATACGGAAACGAGAAAAGCACGTGCATCGAGGACCACGTGGTTGCAGCGGCCAATCGCGTGAGCCTCGACCTTAGTCGATCAGCTTTCGAGTCTCAGTTGGACGCGAGCGCTCGTTTGGTGCACGTGGCGCGTGATCATGGAGTACCGGGGTATATCCACTTTTTGGCTGAATGCTCTGAAAACAATGTTACAGTAGGTTTTCATCATTTTTCTAGACTTTGGATGATTTAGGAAACATTTATGACGAACTTGAGATAGTTTTTTTTTATCCTTTGCACTTGGCGCCTTCTTGGATGTTAGCTGGTAGCAACTCGATGGGACTTTGCCGCGAAAAGTCTTAGGACTTGTGTCACGTTATATAGTGTAACGTGGGAACGAAATAATATATTATAATAATCTTTGATTTGTATGAATTGATAGGCACTGAGGACCGTATATTTTTCAAAAAAATCAACATTTTGTTTTTTATAATTGTCTATGGTAGATCAAATTTTAAAGCAATTCTTAATAAGTTTTGCAAAAATAGGTATTGTACGACAACTGAAAGATGACCAGGGCACGGCGTAGAGTCTCATTTTCAACCGCCTATTCCTGCCATTTTGTTTTTAGAATCTTCAAATCCAGTTTCCTAAAGTGAACACACCACATAGTCATTTACTTTTGGTGACTGGATTTGAGGATTCCAAAAACGAAATGATAGGAATAATCGATTAAAAATTAGAGGCTCCGCTACTCCCTAGTTATCTTTCAGTTGTCGAACAGTAGTTTGACGTCTTTTACTTGGCCTTTTTCTCTCAAAACAAACAATACACTCCTGTTTTCTTTCTGCTATATATTAATATGCTGAAAAATCGGTTTATATTTTTTTTTTCACACGTCTTGATAATGCTACCATTTTATTTGGCTTCTTTTGCCATTTCAACAGGAAATTGTCGAGAAATATTAATTTCTTAAAAAGACTCCCCGTTATCACTACTAAACTTTGATGTCCCATAGAAGAGACATTCGAACGATATGCTAGACTTACGATGTCTCATGAGAAGGGACAGCCAAGCGCAAAGGGTTAAATATAGGGCATTGATTCTGTTACTGCTTGTACACTTTTGAACTTATATAGACAATCAGATATTACTAAAACTTGTGTAGTCAAGAAAGCTGGAAGAGTTACATTATTCAATGTGACAAACAAATTCATTCAATAACAACCCTTTGCACTCCGAGTAATTTTTACTATGAGCTACCAACTACTCCAGGACTGTTTATACAGTATGGGTGCACATTCATGAAAAATTGAAAATCTAATCTTGCCATTAAAAAAGAAACACATACATTTCAAAATTATGTTTTGCAATATAAGAAAATGTAAAAATATATCAAACTTACCTAACAACCGAGTTATCAGCTCTTATTATATGTGGGTGCAAGGGGTTAAAAAAGGAGATTGAATTAAAAACTGAAAGAATTTGTAAAATTATTACAACAGTATTTAAATGCAAATATGTGAAAAAAATTAACTGTACACAACCGACGGAAAAGGTGTTGATATTCGAGAAACTTATCTAAAATCGTGTATTTTATAATATGAAAATAAGAAATGATAATCCGGTATTATAACTTCATTAAATTGTTTAGGTTCAGAGCTTCAAAGACCTGGAGGCGTATATACGACCTGCGGATACGAAACTTCTTGAATCCATATATTCTCAAGTGGAAGACATAGACCTTCTCTTGGGTGGAATTTTGGAAATTCCCACCAAAGGAGCAACGGTAGGACCAACGTTCGAGTGTCTCCTGAAGAAGCAATTCATTAAAATTAGAAATGCCGATCGGTTTTGGTACGAGAATGATATTCCTCCTTCTGGACTGTCTGCCGCTCAACTTTCCGAGATTAGAAAAGTTTCCCTGGCTGGAATCCTTTGTGCGAATAAAGGAATCGCGAAGATTCAGCCGAAAGCATTTATTCAGCAAGATCCATATTTAAATGCGGAAATTGATTGCGATCAAATTGGAGTACTTGACTTAAGAGTATGGAGCGAGGAACCTTTACCAGAACCGGCACCAATTGCAGATAACGACTTAGACACTGAAGTCGTCAGGAAAGATGTTCCTAATATCAGTCCAGAAATATTAGAAGCTGCTGTGAGAAAAGCCGAAGAAGCTTTACTAGAAAGAAAGCAAATGGAGTATAATTCATGGCTGGCACAGAGAATAGCGGATCCGAAATCACCTGCTGGTACAGCTGCGAGCTTTTCAAAAGCTAACAGAGACGCATTATTATTGGCAAATTCCTCTATCATGTACGAATTAGCCACTAATGAGATTCTCCATGGTATACAAGAATTGAAACGCAGGAAACGACAGATTTTTGATACCACGGATAACGTTCTTAGTTTTCCAAGTACCGATTTTTCTGATTTACTTCAGAACGTCGACATATCTGGATTCTTGCGTCCAAGACCAACCAATCATGAAGAAATAGAATGTCCCGTGGATGAAAGCCCATGCGATCCTACGACACCATATAGAACCTTATCAGGCCATTGCAACAATCTTCGTAATCCTAGTCTCGGGGTATCGCTGACAACTTTTGCCAGGTTGCTTCCTCCCGTTTACGAAGACAACGTATCAAAACCAAGAGTATCGTCGGTCACTGGAATTCCTCTACCAAATCCTAGAGTCGTATCGACAGTCATTCATCCTGACATTTCTCATCTTCATAATCGTTACACCTTAATGGTTATGCAGTTTGCTCAATTCTTGGATCACGATCTTACGATGACACCGATTCATAAAGGTTTCGCGGAATCTATACCAAGTTGTCGATCTTGCGATTCTGCTCGAACGGTACATCCAGAGTGCAATCCCTTCCCTGTACCTCCGGGTGATCATTATTATCCCACGGTTAACGTTTCATCTGGTGCACGATTATGTTTCCCATTCATGAGATCTTTGCCAGGACAACAACACTTGGGTCCTCGAGAACAGGTCAATCAAAATACAGCATTTTTGGATGCGTCAGTAGTTTACGGTGAAAACACCTGTATTGCTGGTGTTCTACGTGGTTTTAATGGACGTATGAACGTAACTCACAGCCCATTCCAAGGTGCGCAAGATCTTTTACCTCAATCACCGACTCATCCAGAATGTAAAGCTAGATCCGGATATTGTTTCATTGGTGGTGATGGAAGAGCATCTGAACAGCCTGCGCTGACAGTTATGCACACAGCTTGGGTACGAGAGCATAACAGAGTCGTGGAAAATTTGAGACAAGTTAATCCTCACTGGGATGGCGAGAAGCTTTTCCAACAAGCTCGTCGTATCATCGGTGCAATGTTGGAGCATGTAACTTACAATGAATTTTTACCAAGAATTCTTGGCTGGAATGCCGTTAGCTTGTACGGTTTGAAATTATTGCCCCAGGGTTACTACAAAGAATATTCGCCTACTTGTAATCCTAGTGTACTCAATGAGTTTGCAACCGCTGCGTATAGAATCGGACATTCGCTTTTAAGGCCTCATCTACCGAGGATGGATCGTAATTTCCAGACCATCGAGCCACCATTCTTATTACGAGATGGATTCTTCGATCCGGATATACTCTATCAACAAGATGCCGTAGACGAAATGGTACGAGGATTATCATCAACACCCATGGAGAGTCTCGATCAGTTCATAACAGGAGAAGTGACGAATCATCTGTTTGAGATGCGTGGTATTCCATATTCAGGCGTTGATCTTATTGCGTTAAACGTTCAACGTGCCAGAGATCATGGATTAGCGTCGTACAATAATTATAGAGCTCTTTGTAACTTAAAGAGAGCCACCACCTTCGAAGATTTGTCGAGGGAAATGGCACCGGAAGTTATCGCTCGTATGAAACGTATTTATGCTTCTGTAGATGATATAGATCTATTCCCTGGTGGAATGAGCGAAAGACCTCTGCAAGGTGGTCTCGTTGGACCGACCTTCGCCTGTATTATAGCCATACAA
Source organism: Cerceris rybyensis (assembly GCA_910591515.1). Taxonomy (NCBI): domain Eukaryota; kingdom Metazoa; phylum Arthropoda; class Insecta; order Hymenoptera; family Crabronidae; genus Cerceris; species Cerceris rybyensis. The sequence goes on from OU342790.1 coordinate 30,230,972, forward strand.
TTCCGTCAAACGAGAAAGTGCGATCGTTTCTGGTATGAGACCGATGACCCCAATCTTCGTTTCACCGAGCAGCAATTGGCGGAGATTCGTAAAATTACTCTGGCGAAAGTTATGTGCGATAACATGGATACAGCGACGGAATTGCAAAGGGCGATCTTCGATTTACCTAGCAATTTCTTGAACCCTCGTGTTCCATGCAGTTCTATGCCAACTGTGGACTATTCAGCATGGAAAGAAACAAGGCATGGTTGTCAGATTGGTGGAAGGAACGTTGCTATAGGAGAATCTGGCTTCCCAACACCCTGCACTAGTTGCGTTTGTACAGCCGAAGGTGTAAGTATAGTTCTAACATAGATTTGATAGACTTACATATGTATCTGCATGCTTTTATATTTTATTTGGCAGAATGCTGCCGCATGAGTTAAAATTGTAGAAGTTTTAATAAGATTTCGAATTTCTTTTCTTTCAGACGCAATGCGCTTCGTTGAGAGTCACAGACTGTAATCAGCTTCTTCGCGAAGCATCTCGAGAGGCGATTTTACGCGATGACGTGTGTACCGCACAGTGTGGTTTTGTCCTAGCAGCTACGGAAAGTACCTCGAAACTTCAATTTACAACACCAAGTAGCTTCTCTGGTTTCGCACCGCACAGAAACAGTTTGAGAAGTGTATCGTCGCCAGTTACTTTCAATGGCTTCAAATTGCCCGATCTATCGCAATTCATCGGCTGAGTTTGAATCCAAAAAAAGGAAATGAATGAGAGAGCGCGAGCGAGAAAGGGATAGAGAGAGATGTCGTCAAAGACTTTAATATAAATCGTTGTTTGAAAAATAGATACATAAAAGGCAAACTGTCTTTTTCTCGAGAGACTGTACAACGACAGTGACGTTCGATTCAATGAGCCACGTTGATATAAGGAAGAATTGAACTGTACAGAATTACTAAGGATAAACAAGAAGATGACAAGTTTTCTATGTGTAAACACATACACCTTTTGTTGCATCAGTTTGATCTGATGATTAATCGAGAGTGGCTGCGATTATGTATATGTACAGGGTGTTCCGAAAATGATCGGTGTGTGTATGTTGTAAAGTTATATTAAGAATTATTACTCGAAATACGAGTAAATATTTAAAATAATATTATTTTCTAGTAAATATTTGTTATATCTCTGTGTTACTCATATTGCTGTTTTGGGGCATCCTGTAGATAATAAGACTCTGTGTATAACACAGAAGACACGAGACAGTCATTGTCAGGTTGAAGAAATAATGGTACAGTGATCTCGTAGTATGTAATTACAGTGTTTGTTTTTACTAAAGACTCTAATAAATTGTCACGATATGTGTTAACAGTGTGACATCGCCAAAAAGAGGAAAATGAGGTGATTATTGTACCGAAAGGACGAATGATACATGCTACAAGGGATTAACGAATCGCACTAGAATTGTTTCAGGCAAATCGTTCTTCACTTGTGCAAAAAACATTGAGCAGAATAACAAATGCAAACACAGATTTCAGTTGGAACCATGTTTCTTTCTGTCATTACACTTCTACCTAATTTTGTAGTATAATAATGACATGTATAACGTTAATAAATGTTAATGTTACTTTTTTTTTCATTTTTTTCTTTGTAATAAATAGTTATTGGCATTCCACATCTCCACAACCTATTAGGCTACTTGTGAAATTTGGTCCTCTCTTAAATCATAGATGGAACATTACAACAAACAGGCTGACAGAGGTGGAAAATATTTCAAAGATATATAGTATTTACAAAGCATCTTGGCAGCTGTTGGCTAGTAAGAAAAATGTTCAATTCATTTCACACCAGAGATTCATTTCTTCTCTTATTCTTATTTTCACCCAAGAAATTTTAGATCTTGGACCTTATAAAATACATTACACTATTTCTGTTTTTTTTTCCCTTTTTTGTTTATTCTTAAACCTCTCAGTTTAACTGGCAGGAACTTCTTGTTTATTATTGATCACTGCAGCACTGTCCTGTAGAGCGGGTGATTGATCTATGCATCGCCACAGACCATAAGTTTTGCCGACAGTTGTTTGCCATAATCTTAAAGTACCATCCTCTGAACCACTCGCATATAGTTCGCCGTCCGGTGAGAAACGTACACAGTGTACTGGTCCAAAATGTCCTTTGAATGATTCTAAACAGAATATTAACATTGCATATGAAAGTAACTAAAAATAATGGAAGTTATGCTAAAAGGTTATGCGCTTTAGAAAAACTATCAATACAGAAACTTACCGATTTCTGTGCCGGTAGTGTAATCAAATTTGTACATTTTTAGGTCTTCACCACCACATACAAAAATACTGCAATCTGGATGTAAACTGGCACTGTTTACTTGTGTTGGCACAGTGAATTCCTTTAATTTGGTTAATCTGTGAAATAAATATTCACATTGTTTACTAATTCAGTCAAGGTTGATTCAAAGACAATATCGAATGTGATGAGGATATCAATTTGTTTGGCATGGTATTCTTGAAAATATCTCATATATATTCAGTCACCTTGAATTATTTCCATTGCCAATGTCTGTTATGTTAACACATTGTACGCCGGCTAAATATCTGCTATCAATTTTATTATATTTGATAATGTTACTATTCAAATCAATATAAATGTAAACACACTGTGTAAGGCACAATTTAAAGGGAATAATATTATCTTCTTTGTCCACTTTACCGTTTTCCTCAAGATAAAATAATATGACTGGTATTGATCGGGAAAATCATATATTTGAAATCCCGCATTATCACGGGACAGGCGTACAATGTGTTAATATACACATCCTGTTGCTAACATTTAAAGTATGAAAAAAAACTCACTGTTTACTGTTCCAGAAGGTCACAATATTAGAATGAGTAGTTGTAATGATATTTTCATCCTTGGATACTTCCATAGAACTGGGAATTGCTGGAAATTCTAACCTCTTTACTTCCATTCCAGTATTTCTATCCCACACCCTTAATGTTTTATCATCGGCACAAGTGACCAAAGCATTATTGTTATTGAAGAAAGTAACATGCCTAATACCACTTTTATGGCCTGCAAACATCTAGAAAATTTGTATATTAAAGTAAGAATCATGTGGATTTTATGAGCACAGATGAGAATATGTACCTGTGGTGGTGCTTCAGGTTTATTAAGATCGTAAATTCGTAAAAGTTTCTCGTTAGAGCCGGTACACAAATAATTGGAGTCAGAGCTAAAATTGACAGATTTTACTATATGTTTGTGTTGAAACGAATGAATTTCTTCTCCTTTAATAGCATCCCAGACTTTAACATTGAAGTCAGCAGCACCAGTCGCAGCTCTGGTAGCCTGAGGGTTTAAAGCAACACCCCACACTGCACCTTTATGTCCTTCGAATGTTCCTATCCAATCTCCAGTATCACCTTGACGTAACATAGGCTTTCCATCTAAAGAAGTAAAAAATCTATTAACTCATTATTCTCTATTATATTCCAAAACATACGATATTAACCGTATATTTCGTAATTCTGGTAATATATTCGATAATGATGGATTAGAAATCTCATCCTATTAGAATGCTATGTATATACACCAGCAATACTTAATCGAATCAAGAATTTAAATGTATTCGAAAGTAGAAACATCGTAAAAAAAGAATTGCGTGTTTTGCTAACGAAACGATCCAGGAGCAAATTGGTACCGCTAACGTGCAGTATCTAACCTCGATACCTAGCCTGAAGAGCCTTGGTGCTCAAAGGAACTGGGCCAAGGAGATCGAGAACTGAACGTGGTCGATCATCAAGTAAAAAAAAAAGTGACCGATACGAACTAACGTTTAACTCGTCCGCAAGATGCGAAAATAGAAGCCGGTATACCTTTACATGCCGAAATCAAATAATATCCGGATTCTGTGACTTCAGAAAATGCAAGATGCACCACGGGTCTGGTGTGACCGCTACACGTCAGCGGTGTCTGTCTCAAATTCGCCATTGTATCTTATCACGATCACAGTACTATTTCTTTTTTTATTTTCGATGCACCTACCCACGGTAGGGCGCGATAAAGAAATAAAGCCACGAATTATTTTCACCACCCTTGACAATAGTCTTCCGCTTTCTGACAAAATACGTCGCCGTTCGTAAGACCGTCACGATCTACGTGCGACGCGATACTGAACGTAATGAATGTAGCGATCAGAGTGGACTATAGGCCAAGTTCAGACAGGAAGAACAACATGGCGGCCTCGAAAACTTTTTATCTTGCTTCAGTCAGTTCGAGGACGGGACCTCGCCATTTTCAATTTTTCCTTTAACGGATGTCCAGAAAATTGTTGTACAACGAAGGAATTACAAATATAGTAAGTCATTCTTTTTATAATACGTAACTATGAAAACCCCATCATTTGTTTAAACTGATAATTCCAAGTGGAATAGAAAATTCAAATAAAATTCGCTCCGTTCAGTTGAGATCTTTTAAATTTAACATTCCAAAGTTATGTTTTTACATTTGGGTAGATATTCCTTTACAATATTATTTTCGTTTTTCTCAAATACAAATTATAATTCAATTCTAAGAAATGTTTCGCTAAAAGATTCTACTTTTTAATTAATAGAAGATGATGAAGCTCAGTATAATTCAAATCACGAAAGTGGCCATATTTAGTTAGTATGCATGGCAGAAAGGTAGAGGGATATTTATTTGCAAAAGGTATTATCAGCTTTAAGTTATTTCAAACAATACATTCTGCTTCATATGGTTTAATTCAATGACCTTGAGTCTTTCTTTTTCTACCTTTCTCAAATTCATGTTTTCTGTTTGCTGTGTCTGCATCCGTCTTTCTCTTGCATTCGCGTCGCGTTGTGTCCATGAGATTCAACCGATCTCTTTCCCTTCGAATAACCTTAAAGCCTTTTCTGGGAAGCATAGGTATATGTGTCGTGTTGGGATTACCGACGAGCGATACGACATGTTAAACAATGAGAAAAAAGTGGGGCAACACGAAATCGTCCCAAGACACGTTTTAATGGACGTATAATGAACAGCATTTTTAATTGACCGAAAATTACTTCTAGAATGACACTTTTTTTAAAATATTTTAATATCTTACTGTTCAAAATGTAGAACAGACTTTTAATGCAATACTCAATAATAATTTTCTTGTTAAAAAGTATTATCTTTTCTTAAAGATAAAAAAGATTAGCATATTTATCAATTAAACTATATATTCTTCCATTGTACAGTAACATACCATCTAATATAATAGTACAATGTAGGAAATGGATTTCTTTTCAGTTTATCAATTGTCATTTAAAATCTGTTATAATTGATTGAAAATAGTTTTTACGAAAGGTAATAATATTTAATGAAATTATAAGAAAGATAATAAATATAGGTTAACATTTCACTGCATAGATAAACTTCGTTCGTAAAGTCTTTACCGTGAGCCGAAATAGCTCAGTTGGGAGAGCGTTAGACTGAAGATCTAAATGTCCCCGGTTCAATCCCGGGTTTCGGCAAAACCTTTTTTTTTTTTAATGAATCACTACATACTCAAGTTTTTTATGTTTGCAAAATTATAAATAGTAATATTACATTTTCTAATTATAATAAATATTTACTTTAGTAACATCTACCCGGCATCATTATAATTGTTTTGAATTATTCGTCAAATCATTTTCGCGATTGTATTTCCGACGTACATATGCGTAACGGAAATTTTTAACGTGGATTCTTTAAAATGTTTGATTTATTATTTAATATATTATAACTGTAGGATAAGTTTATCATTAGTAGAAGTAATTGTTTTATTTCACGTGTGACAATATATGTATTTTTTCTTATTTTTACAGAAAGTGCATATTGTGCATTACATCGATTATGGCCACAATAAATATACGTCATCCCAATAATCAAGAATGATTAATTACCTCGGTAAATGTTTTTTTATGTGAGTATTTTAATAATACTTTTTACAGAGAAAAAGCTATTTCATGTCTTCAATTAGGATCCTTTTTCCACTTATGTATTAACTAAAATGCAAAAAAGATAACGAGTGACCACTCGATATCACGAATAAAGTCTTCGTTTTTATTCTTGAATTTTTTCGCAATATTGTTATTTCATTGAATATAGTATATTTGAGATGCTAGATTTTCAATTGAATTCTGCAACATTAATTATTACACTTTAATGAATGTCAATATTTATTCGAATCAATCAACGATAGCTAATTTCGTGAATTTGGCCGAGCTATTGGGATGTCGGTCGCGAATTAGCAGTGCGAATTTATAATTATTTGCCAACATCGGGTTTCGGACGTGGTCGCGTATAGTGCCCCCGTCGAATCGCAGATCGATTGGTACCTGGCCTTGCTAATTCGGTCAAATTGTCAGGATAACGTTCGTGAATTAGACTTTGCTCACATTTAATTCCGGTAATTAGCGGTACGACGGTTATGCCAATGAATGTTTTAATGTTGGAAGCATGCATTCTTGATATATGATATTTTATCTACTGTTAAATTTCCGACAAATGCAATAAACTCTCTCGTTTATGATCTACTTTAAATGGAACAGTTTAAAAGTACTTTGCCACTTCATGATTCTCATCGAACACTTCAATATTTATTCGTACATTTACGAAATTAAATGTAACTTTATTATTTACTTTTAGATTGTGTGTTATGAGCGTTTGTCATTGAATTAACAACGCCATGTTTCAATCGAAAGATTATGATTTCTCAAAATAATGTTTGCATCTTTTCAGTGTATTTCAGATACTTTTTACGACCAGATATTTGTATTTTAATGTGATATCCTACTTTAGAATTTCAAATAGAATTGAATGAATATTCGGATAATTTTTAATACTAGAATTACCGGAGGGATCTGTTATATTTATATGTATTAAGTAAGTACTTTAAAAAAAGAGGAATTAAGAGATGGAAGATGATATGTATTTAATGTATAATGTTTCATATGGTAAACGTGGAATATCTACTGATTGTCTTCTTTATTAGTTTGGAGACTTTTTATAAAAAATTAGGAGCTAATCCTTTCGTCTGCCTTGGTAGTTCTGATATTAAAAGTACATCTATCTTTTAAACATTTATAAAATGTAACAACAATAATATTTTAAGATACGATAATATTTTATCGTTGAACTATAATACATGGCGATCTGCCAAATACTTAGAGGATTCTAAGCAGCACTTTTCTGGTAAAATAAAGTCATCGATGGCAGCTCTTAGGCGCGGACGCGATTTTAACAGCATCGGAAAGCCGTTCGGTACCAAGTCCAATGCACTAGAAAAGGCAGCAGGACTTTTACGGTTTTACTTTATCATCCCTTTTTGGTAGCAATTTGTTTCTTAATTTTTATGCGCCTTGGATGGCTGCTTAAAGCGTACGTTTTATTTCAAAATATAAAATGCGCCTCGATTGACAACACGTCTATGAGAAATAAACTGATAAATAAAAAGATCATTAATTACAACAGTAATTTTTTACACATTTAGTATAATTATTTCGTGTCTGTTAATTTTTTATAATTTATTTGAGTATTATATGTATAACTACTTCTTTGTCTTTTTTCTTCACTATAAATTCGTGGCATGATTAAGAATGGTTCTATCGCACTGTAATCGATTTTGCGAATCTAGCTGGACAAAAATAATTTTACCAATGAACGTCACGTTTATTGTTTGAAAGTCTTTAATAAGTTGAAAAAAGTGAATGTTGATGGCATATTTAACATTACAAATTGTTTATATACTTCTATTCCCTGGAATCCTCATCGTCCTCGTCAGTTTCTTCGTCTTCAGCGAAATACATCTTGAATTTGCGTTTTCCGATGTTTTATCTTTTGTTTATCACATTTTTTAACTGGCTACTTTTCAATATCAAGCTTATACGATACGTGTAAAAGGCATTCTAAACACCTTATCCACGCGTAGAGGCTAGAGATTCCGAATCTAAAATTTTCATTATTATAAACTATTTTATGTTTTCAATTGAATTTATTTGCGTCTTGCAGTTTCCTCAAAAATAGCTACATTGATACAAATGACATAAGCCACGTGTACCTTTCGCTTGAAGGTGAAGTCCTATGTAGGTGGTCGCTAAAAAAATTTGTGCAAGTTTGCTATGGATCGAGACGGATATCGTTTTTATTTTATTAGTTCCAGTATATGTTGTAGATATAAAAAATATAAAACGGAAAGCGGAGGATAGTGGAGCTTTTTTTGTACGCCATACTAAACTTTTTAAATATACCCAAAATCGCGCCTAGTTATTTCTTTAAATAATGAGATATGACAAGTGATATTTATAGAACTATTGGTAAACATAGTCCATACTAAGCTTAAATAACATGGAAAACATATAATATCACAATAAATTAAACTTAAAACACACGGAAATTAAATCAAAGTACTGCCTTCTTGAAGCATATAAACTGAGCTAGCTAGATACCTTAAATTTAACCCGTTTCAGGTAAAATTCTGGAAGGAATTATCACGAAATAGGGCTTGTTCATTACTGTCCAGGTACTTAAAGGATCGTATATGCCCGTTATAATGACATTCAAGCAACTCGAAATTTTGATTTTTGTCCAGCTAGATTTATGAAATCGATCACAGTGTATCGTCGCGATAAAAAGTAGAATGAAACAATTCCAATAAATTATCAATTGGTGTACGTCCTGTAGATAATAAAACGGCAAAAAGTGTCGCAAGTATTTTGTAATATTTTATTTAAAAAGAAATTCAGTATTTTATTAATGTGAAACTGTCATAAAACTTGAAGTTCATTCTTTATATCATTCAGTGTGGATAATTCTTTCCAGTCTGAAAAATTCATTTAACTACGACAATTTTTCGTTAAATATTATTCTACGATAGGCTTCTGATTTGATTGATTTCCCTCGGTGTTGACTTCCTTCGTTTCGAATCAGTTTCAATTTCCACGTTTCCCGCATAATTAATTTCACGTCATCGCTGAGGCAAAATTTCATTTTCCTTCGGTTCCAAATCCTTAATAATGACGTGTCGCATTAGATCTTATTACTATTTCCTGTCCCCTAGAATTTATCTATCTACGATCATGAAATATCCTTATTTTGTTCAAGCATTTATTAATTCTAAATCCAAGTCAAATTATGTTAACACGTTTATTGCCATCGGGGTCACCGGTGACCGGCGCTATTGAATTCAAAGATATTTCATGTAAGTTTTAACCCTTTCGATATTACCGGTGACTATAGTCAACCGACAAAATTTCACTCGAAGAATAAATTATAAGATCATATTTTGCAATTAAATATTTTTTAAATACCATAACTTATTTTTCCTATATTATATGCGCTGTAACTTCGAGGAAGAATTAATTATTTCTGTTACGTCATTAGCCATTAAAAGTTATTCATCCGTGGCGGAATTGTTTCCTGTCGTGTTAGCAAGTTTGCGGAAAAGTACTCTGTAGCGAAAGGATTAAACTGGCATAATCATGAATTCTCGAACATATTGAATATTGGAGTATTGTCATTAAAAAGATAAAGGTTTTCTGAATATGTATCTATCAGTATCCTCAAAATTTCTATTTTATAAAGAAGTGATTTTAATAGAAGAAGTGTCACTTCAGTGGAAGTAATGAAAGTAGTAAAATACCGTTGGCATTCAACGTGTTAAAGGGAAATAGTATTTAACACATTCACCGACGTGAATGCTACACCATTCGTTTTCAATGGAATGTAGAATGAAATGAATGCTATAACATTCATGACATACTAAATTATAAAGCCAAGTATAATTCATTTAGTTTTATATAACCTTAATTTTATGTAATTATTCTCCTTTTTAAAGTGATGACCAAGTGATTCATTGAGCATTTTGACATTACTTTGTTTTTTTCTGTGTAGTTTAAAGTGTAAGTTAGAACGCAACACTTGACTGTCTATTTTTGCAACCCAGTGAAATTTTTACCGCTCGTGAATGTGTTAATTAGACAGACTATGAACACATCTATGTTACTGACACTTGCTTGTATTTAAATGAGTACGAATTTTGTCCCAGCTTTAATTAATCCTTTGAGAACTGCAGACACATACATGTGGTCCGAGAAAGAAATCTGATTACAGCTTTTCAACAGATTTATATGCGTTTAGAGTTAAAAAATTGAAGTATAATCGTTGAAACATCATTATGCAAATATTAATTAACACCTACATATCATAACTATATCGTAACACTCTCACTCTCTGAGAAAAGGTGGTTTTTGTTCGTCAAAGAAACGTTTATTTCTCAATATTCAAAAAAGTCTCCCTCCGCAAAGTGTTAATTCTTCCACTCCATTTATTTTAAGAGTAAATTTATATTTTCACCCCCAACATAGCATACGTATGCAACAACTAAAAAGAGGAACGTAAAACTTACCACTAAATTTATCAACAATTAATTGAACATCTCAGATAAACACGTTAGAAGAAAAGAAAAAAAATCTATTTAATTACCGAGAGTCTATAAAATAGATACAGAAAGTTAAAAAAAGGACTCACTCCAAAAACCCAGCAATATCAATTAAAACTTCAGAACAAGTCATTGCAACCCTCTTGGTTTATCCACCATTACCAATATCATTTAACCAGTTAAGCGTGGCGTCTTTTTGGCAAAGCGCGCACCTGTGTGTGTCGCGATAAACAAGCGATGACGGGAATAGTCGTCAAACACAGAGTAAGTGGCGCTGTTGAAATATTGGGTTAAAAAAACGACTTTATTTTAAGAAATGAACAATTTTATTAATAATAATTACATAGTCGCTTAATATGAACATGTATTTATACATAATGAACGGAAAACTTAGAAAAAAAATCGAATATATATAGAAGTTAAAAATTTAAACTCTTGCTGTCGTGTGATATTCACGAAAACAAGGAACAACGCATAGCGGCACTTTGCAAGAAAGACCAGTAATAAAAAAGAAGTGAGATAGCGCGCACATGAGCTCTTTCCAGAAATCACCGCAGATAGAGACTCTAATATACTTTTTGTTTGGTTTTGATACATCAAGATGAAAATCGGGGTAATTAAAGATCCAGTGTCACTACACTGTTTACGAGTTAGCTCTCAGGAAGTTATGAATCCAACTCAAATTATTTATAATTTTTGTCTTGACCTCTAAACATTTTAAATATATTAAAATTTACGAATATAATTTAGTTTTCGCCAAAATTACAATTTAAATATCAAATTGTAACAAAATTTTACGCATGACGGATATAGCCGTCAAAACACAAAATTCTGCCACGTCTCCATGACGGATATATCCGTCAAACACGCTTAACTGGTTAAAAAAGAAACATTTCTCGCGAAAAGTCGTACAACTTTAATCTTCCCTTCCATTTCCATTTTATCAGTACCCTCGCACCCACCACCACTCACCGACACTGTTCCATTTTCTTTTTATCCAACACCAACGTTACACAAAGGTAAACACTAACACTAAGAAAAGAACGAGCATAAGTGTCGTAACCCGGCATACAACAACTTCGCGTGTGTCTTCCTTTCGGCAAGAATCCCAGATATTTCTGTGTAGATAACAGGAAAAAGCACTTTTTGAATTCGCGAAAAAATCGTAGGACGCCGTGTGCGGTTACGAATGGGGTAGTTTCCCGTTTGTCGATTGGACGATAACCGCACAAGCGCACATCCCTGTATTCGTCCGACGAGGAGGAAGCTTTCGGGGACCGCGTTCAGTCAGTTTCAAGCTCTCTCGAGGGGATGATGTTGCCCGATTCTCCCTCTAGGGTAAACCTTAAGGCGTATTCTGGTTGAAATTCGTCCTTCCATCGTCACTTTACACTCCCGGCGTCATGTCACTAGAATAAGAGGCTACCTCGTCGCCGGAAATTCGTATGGGTTTGGTGTTTATTTCCTTCGTGGCGGCTAGTGTTCCTCGTGAATGTTTACGTCGTAAAAGCTAGTGGTCAAGACAGTACGCGGTCCTTTGGTCGGTATCGTGTCACGGTGTTCACGTGCTCCTCTCGACGAACTTAAATCTAATCAGTCGTTCTGTCAGGAGACTGCAGTTAACGGAGGGAGAATGATGAAAACTACGCCGTTACTTGTTCTCCTTGTGTACCTGCAATGTCACGTCACTGGTACACATGCTGGTAAGTTACAACGGTATTGTTTTTTTTTTTCCGTATTGGAATAGTTTGTTGCGATGTTTGAACGAATTTGATGGATGGTATTGTTTCTGGGTTTGATTATTGATATTGGGAAAGCTGATGTGTACTTGACGTGTACATTTAGCGAAATTTAGATTTTTTTTTCAAGCGGTTGTTCACATGGGAAGTAGAGAGAAGTTGAGAATTTACAATAGGTTTTGTGTGAAATATGATGTTAAATATGATTCTAGGTTGACAATTTAGAATGAATGTTTTAGGATGGAGATGTGACTTTGAAATTTTTAATTGTGAATAAGAGTGTTAAGGTATGATACATTTTTCGAGCTCTTAGATTTTAACACTAGAATTATGGATGTTGATATAACTATTTTTCTGAAGTACGTCAATTTGACTCATACAAGAAAATTGAAGTTTTTTGCAAAGAAAATAATGCTAAATTAATTTTACCCTCTATGGGCCGAATTTCTTGTGGTATCTGAAGATCAGTTTCACAAGAACATAATTAGAAAATGGTAAAAATACAACTTTAAATGATGGTTTGAACCCGATTCTTAAACATTGAATTATAAAGAATCTCATGATTTTCACGAGATAAATTAGAATCTTTGGCAAAGTTCAAGATTTGACTTCGAAGAATCGAAGTTTAGATCTGTCTTATGTTACATGAAAGTTATAGAGGCCCATAGAGGGTTAAATAAACGATTCATTATTAAAAAATTAACCAATCAATATATCATATACATCGTAATCAAATTTTGAATGATCCAAATTGGCTCCGTAAATCTAGTGTTAATATAGAAAAGTGAAAAAAATTGTTAGCTTCGAAATACTCCATTATCTTCTAACATGAAGTGTTTTTTTTGAGTTCATTTAAGGATATTGTATAGAGCTGATGTAAAATAATTCTTCGTTAGAAGATTATTTATTTTTTTTTAGAATGAAAATTCTTTACGAGTTTGAATGAAGTGGGCATGAAAATTTGGTTGCAGACATGACTGGTAATTTCCATAATTGGATTTCACGCATTGCTAGGACCGATTTGCAGAAAGTCAGATCGTTCGTAGACTGCTATGTATCGTTGATAGAGAAATCCAGTGTGGATGATGTGGTACTCGTGGTTGTCTGTGCACCGTAGATAAGGTATTTGGTTTCTCGGTATAATACGTTTTCAGCTGTTCCCAATGTTAAAATCCCTCTCTTGGATGCACGCATAGCGTGTAAATTTCAGTGAGAATAATCAGTTAAAACGTCACGATTTTGTCGTGCATAAATTCACTGTTGCTTGGCGATATTATAATTCGTTTCTTCTTCATGATCTAAATAATCTGTAATCCTCATTTTTTATTTTATCCATGGCATCAATGCAATATTCCGTTCAAACTTATAATCAATTTGCGATAGTATTCTGCAAAATGTGCTTATGGATTTTTAAATATATTAAGATCGAAAGTTGTAATGTGATTAGTATACAGGGTGGGGCAATAACTATTAGCACCTCAGATATCTTCGAAACTATAAGTTTCACAGAAATATTTGCTGAAATAAAATTGCACAGTACGAAGGGGGCGATCCGGTAGCGATAATAGTTTTTTTGCAGGTGGAAGTACTTCGGGCATTTGAAGGTCACCTTTATTTTTTTAAATGGATCGGTATGTTTTTGTTTCCGTATCATGATAGAGGATCTTAAAACGAGTTCAACGACCTATTATACAAGGTCATTCACGGTCATAGAAAGTAGAGAAAGGCGATAATGCTTAGGTTTTTGTATTAAATGAAACATACGTATTGTAAAAAGTAGAGTATGGCGTAATGCTTACCGTTTACTTCAATGGGAGTAAACACTGCTTGAAGGACACTTTAATAAGTTTGCAGGATAAGATAAACATGATAAGATTAATGTAGGGTTTCATTTCAAACACTAAGTTTTATTAAAATCCAGGATAAATAAAAGGTATATTTAAGTAATATTATTTATTTTATTTACATTAAAATATTTATAAAACGTAATTAAAAGTAATTTTCGCTTTACTTCGTTGATCGTTTATTCTCGACTGGCGCTAGGCTCTTCGCCGTTACAAAACAAACAAACGCTTGCACTCATTGTCAGATTTATTCTACGCACTCTGATATAGATCATTCTTTGTTTCTGATATAGATCATTCTTTTATGGCGTAATAAGCATTACGCCATACTCTACAGTTTACAGTACGTATGTTTCATTTAATACAAAAACCTAAGCATTATCGCCTTTCTCTACTTTCTATGACCGTGAATGACCTTGTATAATAGGTCGTTGAACTCGTTTTAAGATCCTCTATCATGATACGGAAGCAAAAACATACCGATCCATTTAAAAAAATAAAGGTGACCTTCAAATGCTCGAAGTACTTCCACCTGCAAAAAAACTATTATCGGTACCGGATCGCCCCCTTCGTACTGTGCAATTTTATTTCAGCAAATATTTCTGTGAAACTTATAGTTTCGAAGATATCTGAGGTGCTAATAGTTATTGCCCCACCCTGTATATTATTTTTGTATTAAAAAAAAAACAATATAAGAATAAATCAATCGATAATCTGTTATTAATAAATAATCAATGAATTTATAGGAATTTTGTGAATCCCTGCAACAGTATTCCATCTGCATTTTATTATTTAATACATTAAGCGGCCAGGTAAGGCTATTCCATCTTCCTTTTCGCTTAACCCTTTGCACGTCCGAGTAATTTTTATTAGGTGCTATCAGCTACTCCAAAACTATTTATATAGTGCGAGTCCACATCTGTGGAAAATTGAAAATCCTGCTTTGATGTGAACAAAAACGCGTGTACATTTTAAACTTATGGTTTACAATATAACAAGAAATATAAAAATACACCAGATCTATCTGCAACGGAATTGTTAGCTTTTATTACAATGTCGCCGCTGCAGCGACAATGGAGTGCGAAGGGTTAACACTAGAACTACCAAGGCTGTCAAAATGCTCATTGGTTACAAAATTTTTCCAAGTTTATAGGGGAATCATAGAGTAGAAATTTTACGTCTATCATCTAAAACCCAAATTACTGAATTAATCATCTTTTCTAACTTTTCATCCCCTTTTGTAAACTGTTTATTTCATATATTTAAATATCACAGATTTAACGCCGGTAGTTCTGTTGTTAAGCTGCGATATTCAGTTTCACCGATATGCTGATAGCGAAAAATCTGTTACTTTGTATTCTTTTAAAAATTCTTTGCAATTTAAACAATTTTCCTTTGTCCGTAACTAGATAGGTATAGTCTAATCATTGTAAAATACTAGTAAATACGCTATTACGAAATGTTGAATTTTTTTCGTAAGTAGTGTTATTTGGGTACATTCTTTTATGACTTCTAAATTCTTAAAAATTTAGTAATAGAAAAATATAACGTTGACAGTCAATGACGTAGCCTGAATGAAAACCATGCTTTCCTAATAGGTCACTGACATAGCACTTGATGTGTTAAGAGACCGATACGAAAGAGGAATATCTTAATCTAACTTAAAGTAACTAAAATATTCATAGACTCGTGCAAACAATTTCAATTTTACCAAAACTCTGTCTAAAATTTTCACCAAAGATTCAACAAGCGATAACAACGAAAATTTCTCATCCGAAATAGATATTCTCTCCCCGATGTTCAAAGTAACAGGCAAGTTTTACGGGTCTGTATTACTTCCTCCGAATGTTCCCCGTCACGAACGCTTTATGGGAACTGAAATCACGCACTGTACGCCATAGAACGCAGGAAAGTTGTAACAGCTAACGAGTCGAGGCCGTCTTAACCCTCGAACTTTCTTCTTCCGGACTTTAAGATCGTCTTTCTCTGCGAGCCTCCTTGCTGCAGTTGCCGCACTTGTCCTCGAGAAACATTTGTTTCTCTTCTCTGAAGTAGAAGGAAATAAGGAACAAGGCCGAGTAATTCTGTAAAATTTCGGCATTACTGTAAAACCGGAGCGACCTCACGAAATGACCTTTTCCTCTTTCATTGGCGGCGTCTATTGTCGGGCAAAGTTTTGTCTCATTCTCTTTGAGACTCTTCAAAATTAGAAGGTTAATACCTTCAATATTTCTATTCTTATCCAAGAATATAGAGACATAACATTAATTGCTTTATTCAAAAGGAAACTTCTCGGTCTCTCTGAACATGTTTGAACGTTCTATAATCTTATACTGTTTATTGTAATGTGCTAACTTAACAATGGGTTATCTGACATTTTTTATATACCTACTATCTCTATAAACACGGGTCAATAGATATGTCAAATAGAGAACCTTATATCACAAGGCTTTGAATGAAATGAATTTCGATATAAGTTCGTCTCGTTGAATAGATAACAGTCACAACTTATAGACAAAAATGTAAACGGTTTCTGTAATATCCTTCACGAAGGTCGATTTGGTTCAAAATATCTCGCACGGTAAACCTAGTGTTAATTGTTTGACTATCGGAAAATAATCTCAATTATTTTCTCTTATATAACACATATATGCATTCGGGGATACAACCTCGTTATAGCTTATTCACACGTATACATGTTGTAGTGACTGTATGGATGAATTCTTAGGAATTTATTTAACTAACCGGTGAATCTGGGTTATATCTGTATTGTTCCCTTCAGGGACCCCCCCAACTCGCTGGTCAGGTACGGGTTTGACGAACCCGGGGTTACCTGACCCAGGGAACGGCGAACCCATAGTGGTTCCGCAGGAAAGATGTTATTATTAGACCAGAGAAAGCAATTACTTGATAAGTGGTTTTTCTCCGATTCGCCCGACGGATATAGACGTCCCACGTTTTCACGTATTTTATATTCTAACGCGTAACGGGCAGTAACAATGTTTAACGACGAAAGAAGTATTTACTTTTTTTTTGTCATTCGCCGGTCTCAGGTTTTAAGATCCGATATGATGGGAACAGGCTGTATTAGGACAGTCTCCCCTTATCCCCTTCCTCAATCCAAGTAATATCATTGCGTTGGCGACTTATACCTCAGGGGTCTGTCCAGCTTGCTGGTCAGGTACGGGTTTGACGAACCCGGGGTTACCCGAGTCACATGGTTGGAAAACCCGCAAGGGTTGTAGAGGGGAGTTCCTCAGGGGCCTGTTCAGCTTGCTGGACCGGGTTTTGGGACTTCGGTCTGAATTAAATCTGGGTTAAATCTCCTTTAGGCCCGAGAGCTTAACTTCCGGCGACTCCTACACTCCCCCGTATGCGAGGGGATGTATAAATCCATTTCCCCTCCAGAGAAAAAAAGATCAGGGTTTGGTTCGGGTTTTACTGATAATTACATGTCATAACTGGCAATTGTACATAATCAAGGCAATTACACATTTACTGTAAGATATACACAATTAGAGTTAAATTATTGAACTACAGTCGTTGAAATATGATCAGACAAGTGACAATTCGTAGTTTTTACACCTTAGTTCTTTGACTTTGACTAGTAATAAAAACAGTTTTTGTCCACAAAGGATTAACAATTAAGAAATTTGTATATTATAATATTCATATGAAATATTTACTGTACTCCTTCTCTGTCGATATGAGGAGAAATTTAAAAAATGGAGGAACCAGTTAATTTGGCGGTTGTCGTAGATCTAGTGTTAAAAACGCTTTTGGTACTCTCTTTCATCTCGTCATTCAACTTTCATTACTTGAAAGCGGACGTGTAGTTTAACTACAATCATTTGTACGATTTTATTTATTAGTACGTTTTTGAAGAATGTAGGAATGGCAGAGGATTACAATAGACGTCGTGCAGATAGCTGACAGTATTAAGTGAATAGATTTATGGAAGTGATACGTATATTAATATTTTCAAGTCTTTTCATATGACATTCAGAAAAATTCTTTGAGACCGCGCATAATGGCTTCTCGTTAGTAAAGTATTCCGAGGGACATTATTAATTTACGAAAGCAGTAGTGCAGGTCGTCATTATATTTCCAACGAACGCTTTTAATTGTAACAAAGATACCTGCTCTCTCCTTTTTTTTAACTACGATAAACTTCTCGTCTGCTCTATCGTCGCGTTGGCAAAGAACATTCTCGTTCTCACTTTCTTCTTTGAACAAATTTATTTTATTATATTTTAGAAAGCTATCAACGTCCATTCACAATGTCTTTCTTGAGATGTTAGAAGGAGATTTCGATTAGTGAAAATATTTGAAGTTATTACAGGAGAACCTTCCTTGTTTCCAAGGGTTTTAAAGGCGGAAGTACGAGGGGTATGAGAGAAGAGAGATTGAAAGGAAACGCAAGGAATTCCACGCTATGTAAATACATTGTATACGTATTATTTGGAACGAGGATCTTGCAAACCGCAGAAATTGTCTGACTGACATTTGTTGCAATCTATTATGTCGAAAATAGATCGTATTATTACCAGAAACTTTGGTAACACGAGATATATTGTCTGTAATTGTTAAAAAATCTCCTCTATTTGATTTAGGCTTCTTGGAACATTACAATTCAAAGAATTAAGTGCATCTTTCAAGAACTGGTGGAAATACAATTAAATCATCACCAATATCGTAGACTTATCGTATAAAATAGAGAATTATTACAGTTATAATGTAATATAATATTTAATTATAATATCCTTATTTTATCAAACAATTCTAAACATCTTTTCTAAGCAATCAGTTTGTCATTTCTTAGCACGTTCGCGGCTGACGTTTTACAATAGAACTTTCTCCAGTAGTCGGCAAAGTTTGTACTGTTATAATAAAGAATAACAGAAACTGAAAAATATAAGAATAAGAAAAACATATTTTAGGAAATTCATTATCATGACATATTTAGGGAACAATTTCAATGTCGGGTGGCCAATGATCCACCATTTGCATTGTATAAGCAAAATATCACTTTAATTAAAAGTAAAAAGCAAAATATATATAATGATATTTATTTCAAGAATATAAAATTTCATACTAACAATAAGTTACGTAATACATATCAGAACTTTTAGCTCTTCCATGTTGGAACAAAATAAAAATTGTATTTAACCAGTTTACTGTAATTGACGAGTATACTCTCCGAGTCGAAATATTGAACCTATTTTCATGGTATTTATTCCTATTTGAACCTAATATGATACATACAGGTTTTGGTGATAGTTAAATAGGAGTATCATTTTACTGAGAAGGAGTCACAGATTTAAATTAGGACTTTTAGTATTGAAAAGTATCATATTAGGTTCAATTAGGAGTAAATTCCATGAAAATAGGTTCAATATTTTGACTCGGGTAGCTATCACCAAAACCTTTATCCCCTGAATTGGACCTGTTACTCCTCCTAGGTTAAATAATTATTTCTGTATTCAATATATAATGTAAGTAAATAAATAACCTTTCAATTTACATCAATATGCATGTATACTTTTTACATATAAATTAGTTAATACCATTTCGTTATAATGAATTTTTATTTGTTTGTAGTTATAGTTATTACAGTAATTCGAATAGCGGTACACTTATAATTGAAAACGAGTAAAAATCCATTATTTTTTACTGATTTTGACTAATTTATTTTTGAAAGCTATGTGTGTATATATAAATAATAATAATAACATTAATAACTGGATAGGATGTAAATCCTCAGCGGAGGTTGAAATTGACGTTCTATTTTGCGCCTCAAGATGGCATAAAGGGAAATTTGTGCCACTTTTAAGCGCTAAATAGTATCTTATTTTACATTGAATTTAGACCTACTCTTGTACTTCTAATTCCTAAATGTTGGGTAGTAAAAGGTTCAAATGAGGTTCACTATTTCGACTCGGGTCGTCATGAAGAACAGTCAGAATTATGTATTGACCAGTATACTCATAATGCGTAAAAATTAACGACCACTGATTATTTAAATTGTAATCTTTACGAAAACTAAAATACACTCATAAATTTCAAGATGTGAGCAATATTTTTAGGCCATGCCGAAATAAAAGGAATAACTAAAAAGCATTAATAATTTGAAATAGATTTATGCTCATCTCACAATTTTTGTGATCCACATTGATGCGCACTTTCATAAACAGTCGCCAGAGTTACCTGGTTAAATACATACATGTACGTGAGTCATAGGTCTCGAATGTGTTAACAAAAATTGTAAAATTTTCCTAAGAGTATGTGTGACAGAAACATCACATCTATCCTCGACCTTGACAAGTGACTAGCATAAATTGAAACATTCCATGTGTAAATGAAGTAGAAAAATCCTTCGTTATCTCTGAAAGCTTTCAGAACCGTGACAGAGTCTCAAAAGTGAAACAGTATGGCATAGAAATGCACGGTAGTTTTGCGTATAAGGTAAAATTGAAACTCGGAAAATCCCCATCTCTCTTACTCTCATCCCTTTCCTGCCTTTCGTCTGTATTTCCGGTTTGCGCCTGCTGGATGCAGGGTCCAAGTAAAGCCCCCAGGCTTTCTCGGCGTTATTTAAGCAGTAGCACAGCTATACGGTCAGCCAGACCACGCCGGAGTCTCTTGTTTCCTTTCCTCTGTTTCCTTGTATGACTCTTCCAGGATCTCTTTTTCTCTTTGCTTCTTATCGAGCTGCCATAAAACAAAATCCGTTGTTTTTGCTACTCTCTCTGCTATTGTAGCCACGGAGCTCGTGTTTTTAGGGGAATGTTCATTGTGAAATAACGTTTGTTCAAACGATTTACCCAGAGATTTGGAGAAATTGCGACTTTAGGTATGGATAAAGTAGATTTTCTGTTAACCCTCTGTAGCTGGAATATTTCTTTTGTTTGAATTTTATTTAATGTTTTGTAGACGACTTAGCACTTTCACGTAAGTTATAAAATCAATTGTAATTCATTCAATTTGATATAACTTTAATTTTTTGCTACTATTATGCATTTTAAAGTAATGGCCAACTGAGACATTGAGGATTTTCATATTATTTTATTTTTCTCTGTGTAGTTGGAAGTGTAAGTTAAAAATGTAACACTTGGCTGTCTACTCTTACAGCGCACAAGGAGAACGCAAGTCCTTCGGGTCACCAAATTTATTGAAATTTTATATACTTGTAGAGTAAGTCGTTCTGATTAAGAATATACCCTATTATAGGGGCAAACAGTCAATAGTTTTTAAGATATTTATAATTAAAGTTTCATTTCTAGTATAAAAATATAATAGTTAATTAAAGTTTCAGATATAAAATAAATATTTAAAAAATATTCAGGAGATATAAAATTAATATTTAAAAATTATTCAGAAAATATTCAGGAGATATAAAATAAATATTTAAAAAACATCCAGAAAATATTCAGGAGATATGAAATTAATATTTAAAAAATATTAAGAAAATATTCGGGAGATATAAAATAGATATTTAAGAAATATTAAAAATGTAAATGTCACTATGCCACAACAGCTCTTAAAGTTGCGCCTTATAGGACTTTATAAGAATGCTAATGAAACTTTAATTACAAATATCTTAACAACTATTGACCGTCTGCCCCTATAATAGGGTATATTCTTAATCAGAACAACTCACTCTACGAGTATGTAAAATTTCAATAAAATCGGTGACACGGAGGCCTTGCGTTCTCCTTGTCAGTGAAATTTTTACTGACTGCGAACGTGTTAAAACTGTAGGTCTTTGTCGAAATGGCCGTATTAGTTATAATCGAGGAGTATAAAATGGGAAAAAATAAATAAGAGAAACCTATTTTTTGTTAACTCAGAAAATAATTCTCATCTAATGTCCTTTTCTTAACCCCTTGCCGTGCCATTTACTTTGTGACTGCCTCCACAATAATTCAGAATTAAATTAGTAAAATAAACATTGATCAGTGATTCTTGTCATATAGTATAACTTAACATAATATTAATATTACAGAAATAATTTTATTGTGTCGCATCTCACTGATATTTTCAATTTAATAGGTTTTGTAAAACTTGAAAATTTCCTTTCCAATTTATCGCATCACGAGTATCACTCGTTATAGTACGACATGGGGTTAAATAAAGACCCGCTCACCACAGTTATTAGAAATCACACATATTCATCGTTATTTGACATAGTTCTACGGATCGATGGAGAACGTTATCATTCTATAGTTGAGCAAAATAGCTCTCATTCATATACCTTTTATTTCAAAGTAACAAAATCTCTTTCTGTCTTCAAGTAATGCCCCGTTAAACTTAGTTATTGCAAAACGTACATATTCATGGTAAGGTAGAGAATATTACCAATTATAAGTACACGAGAATTAATTCATTTTTAAAGCTCGAGTGCAATTCCATTATAATTTCTATCTTGATGTAATTTCCATTTTAACGCGATTTCCATCGCATTAAAACTTTTTGTAATACTTTATCGACAGGGTACACATCACGAGGTACCGTTTCGATTATCTCTGGAGAATTGTTTTATAAAATTACGATACCAAAGAAAAATCTAACGTTGCGTATTGTGCTGTAACTCGAGATGACTTTTTCCTCGTATATCGTGAACTCGAAGATCTATGAAACGACTCCCAAGTGTATCTCGAAAATGTCGTTGATACAAGCGTATGGTGTCATTGCTTTTGGCTATTATGGTACGGGGTGATCTTTCGTCTTACATCGTTTCACAACAGTCTGTAACTCACTTTATTTCTTTTCGTCGGTATCAGGCTTGTAATACCGTAGGGTGGGTCAAAGGTGACGAACTTGTTTGAAGTTTTAACAGCATTTTTTATTTTTCATCTTACGTTTATAGCATTGTAGAATTATATACAGTAAGCATGAGGGATGTACAACACTCACGACACTACAAAAAAATATACTAGCAAGCTTTGACGCTTTGCACTTAATTTTTTGTTATCTACCATTAACTCCTTAATTAATTTGTAAAATATATGAAAAAAGGGAGAATCAGTAAAAATTGTATTGTAACAGAAAGATAGTAATTACTATTGCTATTATTTCAGAAATTGTATTATGTAAAATTGGATCTAGTTTGATATTAAAGTTTGCTTAAGAAATGTGACGTCGAGCTACAGTCGACAAAGGGGTGCTAAAGGTTAAAATGAATTGAAAAAAAGTTATTCAAACTTTAAATCATGATTTTCAGCTCATCTTGTATAATAAAAAAAACTATAGTTAAGTAGTACTTTGAGTATAAAAATTCTTTTTGCTGAAAACTCTGTGAAAATTGTTATTTACTTAATTGATGTTTTTAATATGTATTAATTGACAAGAAAATGTTCACCTTTGATTACCAATTGCCTGAGATAAAAATGTAAAGAGTTATATTTGATGCTTTCAGTTTTGGTATATTTTTCTTTGTTCAAAAATTGGATTGAGGTGGAAATATTTTTGTATTATTTGAGTTATAAATCTATAGTCTCATGATATGACCAATTTCCATTTTTCTTTCGATTCGTCTTATTAGATAAATGTAAAATTGTGATTGGAATCGGTCGTTAAATTGGTACAAGTTAAAATACCTTGGAATTACCTTTGTCAATAGAACGTTCCTTGTATCATTATAAAATAATGTTATTTTCCGAGATAGAACCTTTATTTCAACAAAATTGAAAATTGTTTTGTGAACAACGTTGTTATTTCATTTTTAAAAATCTGAGTTTTTTAAAAATTTTGCTTTAATCACGGTCCACTTTCGCATTTTCATTGTCATCAAAACTTTAACAGCTTCAAAACGATATTATCTTCGTGAAATGTTTGCACTTTAGTTAGAAACGGAAATGTATCTTGCACTATGGCAGAAAAATTGTTTCCATTTGTATTTTATCTGCCGAACTTATTTGCAGCGCGCTTAACTTCGTCGTTCGATGTATTTTATAAAATGAAAAATTGTGATAAAATTATACGATCTATCGTGTTTCACATCACCAAGTTGAATATTTATATTTCATTATTCTTCTTACCTAAGATATTATTTCCAACTTTGAAATCTTGCCTTTTTAAATACTTCGGTGACTTTCTTGCTCGTATATTTCGAAGAATGTCATTCTATTTGTACCAGAATCTCCATCTTCCGTAAAGTCATGTTATGTAGCTATATTCTTACTTTCTTGAAACACTTTCCGTTTCTCGTTGTTTCCAACTGGACGATTTTCTTGCTGCAGTTCCTCTGCTGCACCTATCTTCCACCCCGAATTCTCAATCTTTTTGTAGTTCCTTTTTTCGTATAACAATTTTTCATATCTTTAAGATTTGCCTTTTATGCAAATTAACCCATTTCCTGCCAAATTTTCCTTGGCTTGATTGTTTCTGGAAGAAGTATTGTTACAGTGTAAAAATAAAAATAATTTACGAAAGTTACTTCTTAAAAGTACGCCTAACCCAGACTGTTTTAAACAAATTTAATCTCAGGAGAATGGCAAACATCTAAATTGAATGCTAAAAGATTTAGTAAATGAATAAATCTCCAAATAGGAATCATGGAAATTAATGGATTAAGGAGTTACCAAGATTCTCGAAAATTGAATTTGTAATTTAATACACTTTCAAATGGCCATGATTACTTCAAAAACAAGTGTTGCATAGAAGTTTCTTCTCAACGTTGTACATTTTAAGACTTTAAGGTCATGGATGCTTAACTCTTTGAAGCGCACCTGTGTAGAAGAATTAAAAACCTTGTAGGCGCAAGAAAAGTAAAGATAAGTTTAGAGGGCACACAAACTCTATTCAGCGGCTAATTCAGCTAACCAACATAGAAATTTAGATGTAACAACATTAGTAAAGTGGTTCGCTACATTAACCACTAAGTCAGAGTTTAAATAGTGGTGGTTACTTCTATTAACAGCTGAAAGAGTTAATTGAAACAACATATCTCTATTCATGTTTTATCGTATTATTATTATTATTTATTATAGGATCGGACGGGAAAAAACCCTTTCTTACAGTAAATGTACAGAGAGTAAATGTTTACGAATTATGGATGGTATTATAGAAAGAACGCTTAAATTTAGAAAGTGATACATTATCACTAGATTTACGGAGTCAATTTGGCTCATTCAAAATTTGATTACTATATATATAATATATTGGTTGGTCAATTTTTTAATAATAAATCTTTCATTTAAATTGATTTGGAACTATTTTCTTTGCAAAAAAACTTCAGGTTTCTTGTATAAGTCAAATTGGCACACTGTCGAAAAATAGGTGTATCAACATCCGTAAATCTAGTGTTAAAGAAGTTTGTAGAATCGCAAAAACGATTTGAGTTAAGGCGTAGATGCTTAACCCTTTGCGCTCGAGCGGTGCCTCTCAGGCAGAACATGATTCGGTGCCACAACTCGAGAGGTGACTCTCGCTCACCACTTGGTTTGATGCGGAGACCCGATGCGCGAAAATGATTTGTTTTTTGTTTTGCTTCTTTGACGTGAGTTTCTAAGCCTTTTGGGCCTTATATATACCTCGAAAAAGGACTATTATTGTTAAGGAGTCCTAAAACTTAGCAGCTGGTGGAGCGGCAAACATCTTGTCGACAGCTCTCTTCAAAAATAAAACCCAAATGTACGATTAGGGCTTACTCAGAGTGCTCACATTTGTACATTATTTATATATAATTAATGTAAAGAATGTTTGTGCGTACCCACCGATGACTCTAACGGGACTTTGGGCTTGCTGGGAGGAATCTAGAAAATTTGGAATTTTCCATAAGGTGTTGAGGGCATATCGTTGCCTTCCCTCTCTTAAAGTCCTCGAGGTGGTCGAGAAAATTAGTCTAATAACCAATAGTTGTTTATTTTAAAAGGCTCCACCCCATAGAACATTAGAAATTTCATACACGATTTCAAGGGAGGGGCGCATCATAACGACATGACCGAGCCTCAATTTCGACCTTCAATTTCAAAGAGATTCGTCTAAAATTTAGACTCTAAAATTTAGACTTGTATGTAGCTTTCCATTTAGACTCTAAATGGAAAGCTACATACCATTGTCACAGGAACTAGGAAGGACTGTAAAGTCTGCTCTGAAAGAAATACACCGGGCAAAAGACATCAAACAACATATTGTTGTAATACTTATCCTAACAAACCGGGTATGCATCTAAGTAGTTGTTGCGAAAAATATTATAAAAAACAAAATTACAAACATTAATATGTAAGAAAGTATCTTCATAAAGGTGTAAAGATGCACAAAATATTAAAACATATACCTACCTAAGTTTTATACGTTAATTTGTATGTGTATCCATTTTAAGTTAGAGGTAAGAAATTCCCCAAAGATGCTACGAAGCGTCTGGAGTTGTCGGATCCTCCGCGCGAAAAAGGCCTCGAGTGCAAAGGGTTAATACAGTTGTTTGAACCGTTTGTCATAGCGAAAAGTGAATTTTTCCTATAACGGAGGGTAGGAACAAAGAGGTCAAATTCCTTCAAGATAGCAGGAGAGTTAATCAAGTTATTGAAAATCTTATATACAAATACAATATCACATACAATAAGTCAAATACAATAAGTTATTGAGTTGAGATAATATGTTATAGTTGTTACAATCGTAAGAGAGAGGTGAATTTGTGTAGTATGAGGCAATTCTGAGAAAATGTTGTACTCTCTCTATTAGGATTTTTGTTTTTGGCTATACGGTGATCAGATTACTGATTCATATTCGAGATTCGGACGAATCAAAGAAATAAAAAGTGTGCAAAGTGTAAAGATGTTGGAGAGGTATTTGAAGGTGCGATAGATCAAACTAAGAATTTTTATTGAATTGTTGACAACTGCGTTAAGATGATTCTGTAAAGATAGGTTGCTGGAAAATAATATTCTTACAATTAGATCACGTATATTGTCGACTATCGATAGTATTGTATACTAAAAATCGTATCACTAAAAATATTCTATCAAACATTTAAAAAATGACATTTCTCTTCGCCTTACACACACGTTACAACAAACGTACCAGCGCAACACTATCACCGATAAGAAAAGTTACGCAAAAATTCACCACAAACTGATTTGATCTTTCACCCTAATAAAAACAATGTTTCCAATAATATTTCATTGTAATGCTCAATCGATCATACTATGTTTTACGATTTTTCTAATACCAACCATCCTCCAACGACGTAACCCGACCCGAGTAAAAATAACAGACGGAAAAAAACTGAAATATGACTGAAAACAGGATTTCGAACGGAAATAAGACGAAACAAATAATTGCCACAGAAAATTATCAGAAAATGTACTGAAGACATATGCTACTGAGTAAATTCAAACGGAATTGAGACTGAAACAAGACGGAAGAATTTTTCAGTTGAAGCTGACAATTAGACTGAAGTCAGATTGAAAATTTGACATTGATTCAGCTCGATCGGAAAGTAGGCTGATTTGAGTAATTTCAGTTTCTTCCTTTTCTTATTTAATTTAGTATAATATTTATTTCAACCTGTTTTCCGTCTGAATTCAGTGCTTAATTTACGATTAGATTTTAGTTTAGTTTATAGATATTTTCAGATGGTTTCCATTTTTTTTTTCACTTACGACATTCCGAATTTTATTCACTACTTCAGTTTTCTCCAAGTTAAGTTGTATATTAATATAGAAAAATTACTCGAATTTTCAGTCCGTTTATAGTTTTTTATTTTCACCCGGGGATGTATCCTCAGCCTTTATATCATCATTGAAAAAATTAGCTGGATGAAGTATTACATCTCGGTTTCCCCCTAAAACAAACCCTCCAATTTTTCCATCCATTCCAAGTTATCCCTTGCGTAGGTGCACCATCAGCCACCTCATTTCGTCGTAGCGAGCCATGTTGTGTACAGTGGTATACAGTTTTCGACGGGATAAATGGCGCGGTGTATAAGGGTAATTTAATGGGCGAAAAGGCAATGGACTAGGAGCGATTTATCTTTCGACCGGTACTCCTCCTTCTACTCGCCAGCGAAAGAAAACGTAGGAAATATCGCCGTGGAGAATGTAAGGTCGAAAAAAGGGCGCCGGTGTCCAACGGAGAAAAATGTTGGGCTGGTGTACTGGGAAAGGGTAAAACAATGACTGACCGAATCGAATGTCGATGTAATGGTGTCGTTATGGTAAACATTCAGGGTGAACCATGAATTTCGATTCTGAGGCTCATAAATAATTTCGCTTACAATGTTGGCGCTTTTATGATCTCCATTGGTCTGGTTTCTGTTTCGTTTAAAAATGGACATGCTTTTTTATATCGACAGATTAAAATAATCGTGCTGATGGAAGGATTTATTGTTATTGGATTAACAACTGGCCCATTTACGGTGTAAAAAGTTCATTTATTTTTCAGAGTATGGGAGAAATGTTGAATATAAATGGTTTTGATTAAAGTGTATGATTAATCTGATGGGAAAATTCGTGAATGACAATAATATCGGAG
This sequence comes from Cerceris rybyensis, assembly GCA_910591515.1. Classification (NCBI taxonomy): domain Eukaryota; kingdom Metazoa; phylum Arthropoda; class Insecta; order Hymenoptera; family Crabronidae; genus Cerceris; species Cerceris rybyensis. Next base: position 30,259,492 of record OU342790.1, read on the forward strand.
GGAAAAAATAGTATTTTTAGCTGTGTAATAAGATTTTATTGCATACTGAAATTAAGTTTTATAATGTAGGAATCGTTCTTGATGACATTTGAAAAAGTGTGAATGTGCGTTTGTATTGGGTGAGTGAGTGTGCGAATGAGGTGACGATGTTTACGAATGACGAATGTTTAACCCACTCGAGACCGTGCATTTCTTTGGAGACTATCCAGAAAGACCGATAACTTTTGGCTTTATATGTACCACTTCTTGTATTTCTAATGATTGTGGCTTTGGGTCACCTACTTTAGGGTCGAAATTGAACCAAATACCAAATGTAATGTTTACACATTTGTAAGATACCTTTTATTTTAAGCTAGTCTTATTTCGAGGGCTGTTTTTTCTATAATGACTAATAATTGCAATTCAAGATCATTGCACACACGGTGTGCAGTCGGTCTTTTTGGCTGGGAAATGCATTGCACATACGGTGTGCAATTGGTCTCGAATGGGTTAAATAGTGCGTAGAGAACAGTGAATGAGAAGAGACGCGAATTTTAAAGCGAAAGTTTAAGACGTATATTTTTTAATTCTATTTGTATCTCCATTTGAATATTATTCTTATTAAACATAGTTTATTTGAGCAGTTAATGAGTGATTAAAACCACCTTTCCACCACATTGCGTTTCCAAAAGAAAAAATTCCTATCATAATGATACTTGTTTAGTTTGGTGAACTAATTTTCTATACCTAATAAATATTTGTAAAAATAATTCATAGAATATTTCCACTGACCAATTTTTCACTGTTTCTGACACTGAAATATTGTTAAATACGACACGAGAAATACACTATCGATTATGTGCGCTGGTGATGATGAAAGTTGTTTATGTAAAAAATTTAAAGAAAAATGTTAAAGTCACATATTTCACGTTATATCAATGTACATTATGATGTAATGTAATTGCGTTGTGAAAAGTTGATAGCTGTCTCCTTGCATAGCACTCAATGTGGATATCAGGAAACGAAGATTAACCCCATGCCTTACGATTTCTTCTGTGACTGCACACGTAATAGTTCAGAATTAATTGTTAGAATAATAATCTATCACTGATTTCCGATACACCAGTATAAGTCAACGCAATATTAATAATGTAGTACTAAATTCAACTTCTCCTGACCTGTTGATGTTTTCAATTACACAACTTTTGTAAAACCTAAAAATTTTTTATTCCATTTACCGTGACACGTGTACCACACGTCATTGTAAGGCAAGGGATTAGATGATTTGATCCACAGTAGTAATTAAGGTAACCATTTGCAATAATAATTTTTTTATCCTCAAATGCTTCTTCGTTAACAGTGACAATCCCCTTAAGATCTAAATATTTCGACAAACTAAATATATATTCAGGATTCAATACATGCACAAGTATTAACACATTAATAATTATTACATCCGAGTTCAAATCTTCTCCCGTCACATTTAGAAAATCTTTCCCAAATTATAATTTAACACTAAATCTACTAAGCCAGTCAAATGGCCGGTTCCAAATTTGTTCGAAAAATTATTTAAATTGATAAGATAGTCATGAAGTAAATATTCCACTTCCGTCTCATAAAATCTAAATTAGTTAGTTAATCATGTCATTCACCTCTTCATTTCTCTTTTTCTACAGTAGTTATCAAGTGTATCTAAATTTTAGTAGAAATAACGTCGGTAGTTTTAGTGTTAAGATATCGTAGTTTCGGAGGTTCACAACCCAAAAATAGATAGATCGTACGTGAAATAATCATAGCAGTCAAAGCTGAAGAGTATTTTGTGCTTTACTTCTTCAGCGCTCTTTAATTCAATAAACAGTTATCCCATGAACTTTCAATTTTTCGATCTCCTCTTCTGTATAACTCTCCTCTGCTTGCCGCCTTCGGGGTCTATCTACTTTTCTTAATGGAAACGAAAATTCTTCCGACAAAGCAAACCAGAACGCTTCAATCGGACGAAAGGGCCATGTTCCCTCGGGACATAATGCGTATTCCGTTCAAGTGCCATTTCTCTGTGGCTTACACCGTTCCACGTTCTCCGAGAATCGCAAATGCCATTAGAAGACGCACTCAAAATCGTTTGTATTATTTCGCATTATCCTCCGAGTTTCGAGTACCAAGGCAAAGCTCCGTATAACATGATTGTTTGGCGCGATTATTCTGACAATCCGGTGTTCCCGTTTAATTGTTTCTCGTATATAATTACTGACGTATATGTCAACCACTATTTTCCGTCATATTATATATCAAATACTATTTTGTCGACTGTTCTCTCGACATTTATAGGTTGCTTGTCGACGGCAATTCCTAAACTTTTTGGCACCTTGCCGTATAATATTGAGTCACACGTGCATGGTAAAAAGCGGAACAGGAAACTTGATAATTCAAAAAGTATAAAATTTAAAAGTTCAACACCGTAAAATATTACTGAACCATATTCGTGTCATTAAATTGAATATTAAAATTCATAACATAGCTGAAACTAATTATTTTATATTTATTTTATCAGTTCTGCGATTAGCTGTGACACACCCGTTTAGTATACAGTAGAACAAGCATAATACTTTGATACTTCAAAAACTATTGAATTTAAAACTCCAATAACGCACAGCATCATTGGTTCACTTTGATTTTACTACATTTGATATTAATACTAGATCTACAGAAGCCGTCAAATTGACGGGTTCCAATTTTTTTTAAAAACGGTTTTGAAATTCACAGGGTCGCGGCACAGTAGATATTTCACATGTATCTTATAATATACAAAGGACTTAACCGATCATCTTCTTCGCCTATTAATCCCTCTTTTTTTAAGGTACATATTTAATTTATTGAAGTACACCCGATTCAACGTTTGTAAATTTAGTGCAAAGATTCATATCATAGTTAAAACTAATTGTTGTATTTGTATTTGATTAATTTCGCGATTAACTGTGACGCACACGCGTTGTATGTACAAAGTGGAAGAAGAAGAGTAGAGATCACAAAAATGATCGAATTTAAAAGTTCAATACCGCGTAGCCTCATTGAACCACTTTCGTGTCATTAGATTTGCTTTAAAATTGGTTAACGTGAACAAAACTAATCACTAAATGTTCATTCTGTTTCTTAGCACTTAATTATAGCACGCAGATCCAGATAGAAATTTTCGTCGCTCGCAATGTTCTTTGCGTCCGTATTATTAAAAATCTTTAATGAACCCTCTGAGTATTGACGCAGTAGTAGAGTTTATTTCGATGACTGAATCGATAGGAGGCATTCATCGATAGGAATGTATGAACAATAATACAGAAATAAAGGGTCCGCAGTTAATAGCCACAATATACTATTGAATATGCGATACGGGCAAAAGCTTTCATTTGTTTTACGTCGGTTTTGTAATTTATGATCGATAAAATATGTGGTATAATTAGAGAATCGTTGGAGGAAAATTAGAAGACTATTTTGCAGTGAAATACGTGGAATAGAAAAATACAATCTGACGATTTTATTGTACTTTTATTCATCGTGTGTATTCATGAGATATGCTACGTTAGTGTAGAAGTCGTGAAAAATTCGTCCGTACATTTTTCGCGTATTTAATTATAAATTGTTAATTAATTCTGGTTGTGTATCTTGGGGAAAATGAATTGCTTTATTCTATGGTAAACTTTTCATTCGTGCTGAACATATTTAGCTATTTTATAGCCATATCGTTTTCATGATAATATGCTAACTTAAATGTTTAATCGCCAGAAAATTACGTTGAGAATACTTTGAGAGCGTTCTGTTTTTTTCTCGCTTAACTTTCATTATTAGAAAGCAAATGAGTTGTTTAATTGCAGTAATTTATAATTTCTATACTTTTCAACTAATAATCGAAAATTTTGAAAGTCATCTAAGTCAAACATTTGCAAAATTCTCACGTATTTCCTGTTACTTCAACGTGCATTAAATTATGATAAATGTACTTTGTAAAAATGATTAAAAATTGATAGATCATTTATTTATTTACGAGTAGAATTTCGAGTAGATTATTACAATTATAGTAATGATGCTCGTGTTTTCTTTTTTAATTTTATTTACATTATCTCCTTGTTATATTTATATCCGTTATTTTGTGAGTAGTCCAAAAATTCTTTTGTTATATATGTAATTACTTTGATTATTGGCTATTTGAACTTTTGCCTATATTATGATATTTAACGTCCATTAAATTCCGACAGAAGAGTGGCGGTATTTCTGTAATAATTTATGTAGAAAGGTCTCCGAAAATCCAAGCAAACCTTACAATTTTTCTGGTACCGACAAACCTGAGTAAGTTCGAAGCACACGTATCGTGCAGACGATACGCTTTAGATCACAGAGAAGTTCCTTCATTCGACAGACTCTCGTGAGGTGAATAGAGACGAAGCTCGAGCAAAGTTTGTTAAAATGAAGCACGAAAGACATTGCGAAACCAACTTGCATTTCCTTCGCAATACTACTACCAAATTAACTTTGTTCCAACTTTCCATTAACTTTTACAAACTTATTTGTCTTGCTGATATTAGTTTAACCAATTCAAAAGAAAATGGGTAAATACATGTTCATACATTGATTTATTTGTTATGAATAGTATTTTTTACTTTCATGTGATTCTCGTAGCTGAGATGTAATTTTAGACAATTCAGTCGTATATATGCAATTTTTCGATCACTTTTACGAGCCCTATGACAGATAATATTGATGCCGTACCTTCGATATATGATATATTTGATATCGAACACGAGACCAAAGGATATTAATGTCATCCAGTAAAATCTGCATTTGTTTATTGAGTTTTTACGAAATTTGACGTAGTCACTTCTATTTATATCTATCTATAAAAAAATATATAGAAATAATATTTTTTTCATTCATTCAATTTGTTGCACTGAGATTGAATTTATATAGCAATGGAATATTTGCAATCATTTCTGTACGCCCTTTAATGAATAACATTGATGACGTACTATCAGTATGCGATTTATGTTTGTCAGGAATACGCTGAATTTCGTCAATTAAAAAATTCATTTATTCGTTTTAGAATTAAGAAATTCTCGCACACTGAAACTCGCCTGTATAGCTGCGAAAATAAAATTTTTCAATATAGTATATTTTCTTTTTCTTCGGTTTGCAAAATTCGAATTAGATTTTTATTGATTGTACGGTTCTATTATTTTCTAACATTTTTCTGTTTTGCAACCTCTAGTGAGCAATTCTTATAGAGCTCTACGTCCTAAACTGGAATACGTAAACGGAAATTCTCCATCTCTCTTAAGTTTTGAAAAAACAGAGTATCCGTAAGGATGATCAGTTTCAGAAAAGAAACATGAAAACTAAAATCGATAGAAAATTCAAATACGTCTTTAAAAAAAAACAAGGAAAGTACGAGTAGAAGATAGATTAGTAGAACCTCTATTATACGAACTGATTCTGATTAGAATGTTCTTGTAATATGCTATTTCACTCCGTCTCTATGAATTCGCTGAATTTTTAATGTAAAAGAAAAAATCATCATTTTGATCAGTTCGGTAGTTGCAAAGCTAATCCTTTCCAAAAAAATTTTCATTATTTATCTTATTTACGTTATCATTTTTAACACTATTTCTACCATGACTTTCTGTCTAGCTATTCCGACCAAGAGGTGTCTTTTGACACCTTTTCGTTTGAATGCAAATAATTGCCAAAACTGTTGAGATTTCAAATTATCAGTTAAATGTAGATATTTTGAGGAATATATTTATTGACACATTGATGTGTATTTATTAGATATTATTTAAGCAGCTTGCAAATTCTAGCAACGGTGTACGCTAAAATGTAACATGGCGGGAAATAAGCGAATATCAATAACGTTATGGCGCAACTCCTGTATTTTCTGTTACAACTGAAATCGGGATTCTCTAATCTGATTACAATTGATATGGTGCTGCAAAAAGATGTTGATGCATATGTAAAATGGTTTAAAATTAGGCACCGTCATAAAATCCCTACCCGGGAAAAACGAATTAGATCTGGCCAGATCTTTAAATTGTCTCTATCTGACGAGATCTGATAAGATATAATCAGATTTGACCAGATATAACCCAAAAGAAAAAACATTATATGTAAATATTATATGTACAGTCACTTGAAAAGATAATATGCATATTTATATCAAGATGCACTTAACACTAACATGCAAATGAATCGAAAAAAAATTTTTTTTAATTTTCCATGGTAGAACACGAACCCCAGTTTTTTCTGCGCAAACCCTGCACGTTGTCACTGTGCCACAACAGCTTTTAAAGTTGTTGCCTACAGTTCTTCATAAGAAAGTCAATGATGTTTTTTGGTTATTGATAATAACTTGTATTTTTTGTACAGTATTATCGCGTTGTGCATGTAAAAATATTTTGTAATCACAATTGTATAAAGAAAGTAAATCATATAATACCAGTTGAGTTACGAATCGAATTCTGTTTGATTAAATTAAAAGATATTAAATCGATAAATACTCTTATAAAAGTTGAAAATTATTTATGTCAAGCTCCAAATAACTTCAACAAAATTTTTTGAGTGATAATAAATAGTAGCCAAAAAGTCATATTGACGAAAACTACAATTTACGGAAAAAATATCCACTGAATAATATTTTCTTTTTACACTTTATGTATCTTTCGTGATTAATTATTAAAGAAAAATTTTGTCAATCAAAAGCTTGTTGAAAATACCTATACATCAATGAAACTTTAAAAAATATGTAATAAATAAATTTCTCAATACAGTCGAATCTCTCATAATGGAACACTTCGGGACCGGACGCTCTCTGAAAATGCAACATTCCCCTACAGTCATATTCATCCCCACTTCTTGATTATATAGTCTATCTTTCTCATATAGTACCTATCTTCGTCGGCGCAAAGAAATGCGCAGAAGTAAAAAGTGAACATAACCTTTCCATACAAACATTTAAATCTTTTCAAATAATATGTCGCGTCATACATCTCAAATTTGATTGGTTAGTAGCATTTAACTGGTGGGGATAGGAGAAGTTTCATTATGAGAGATGACCATGTTATATTTTGAGAGAGGTTTCACTTTGAGAGGTTACATTATGAGAGATTCGACTGTAAATAAATGATAAGAATTTAAGAACTATTGTTATTTGTGCTTTTTGATAGCTATGCATGACTCTATATAGAGTATACATAATCAGATCTGATGCTGTTGACAGTCCGGATATGGTTATATCTGGCCAGACGTGATTAGATGTGATCATATCTGGTGAAGCTTTCAGCCCAGATATAGTTATATCTGATCAGATCTGGCCAGATATAACTAGATCTGATCACATCCAAAGTATCATATCAGACCAGATATAAATAGATCTGACTAGATATAATCAGATCTAAGCAGATATAATTATATCTGTTCAGATCTAATTCGTTTTTCCCGAGTAAAGTGTCAAAAGACACCTCATGGTAGTATAAGTATACTATACGCACATTTTTAGATCTAGCATGTGCTGATGGAAAATGATATTGCTGAATTAATTTAACAACTACTGCATGAAAAGTCAAAAAATGAATTGTGGAGAAATGATTCAACTTAGAGAATAATTGTAAGTTAAAATTTGGAAGGTGTCTTTTGACACCTCTTGATAGAAATAGTGTTAAACCAATAGATTGTACTACTTTCTTTACATTTTGTATAATAATGTTATATTTTATTTACTTAAGTGATCCATGATCGATAATTATCCAACTATAATGAAGATTCTACTGTTGTTGCAATCTTACAATCTCTTTTGCGTACCCTTCAGCGAACAGTATCGATGAGATAACCTTCAATGTGAATTTTATATTGGAATGTTCGTGTAAGAAAAGAAAGTAATCAAGCAAAAAGTGAAATATTAAAGGCAACCACCATCCTCCGGGTCTCGGCACTTGAGAAGATAACGCAGGAGGCCTTCGGCAGGAACGTTTTCAGCTAAATGTTCTCCGCGGCTCGCCGCTTTTAGCGAGAAAGCATCGTCTTTTGTGTGCCGGCTCCTGGATATATGTGTGTTCTCTAGATTTTTATGCACTCTTACACACTCGCAAGAACACGAAGGTGCCCGCTAATGCACGCTACTCTCACGAAAGAACAAAAGCCTCGACACGTTGAAGGTTCGGCTGATTGTACTTTGCTTTTTGTTTCTACCTAAAATACATGGATTCTGTTCAGACGTCGCGCAAAAATTAACAGCGAGTACCGTCGAGGCAGTTGTAAAACCAAACAATTTAAAACCTTGTGATGTGCGTTCGAGTAGGTTGTTACAATTCGAGTGAAGATACTTGCATTTTTTTTTAAATTCATTCAAGCATTGTCTGTTGTTGAGTAGACTTTCTTCAGTCTTTTTGACGAAGCTTGGAATATTTTTACTATTCCGTGTTTTACTATTGCTGTATATCAACCCTTTGCTCTTCGAATTCGTCTATAAACTCTTTGTCAGATAAACAAATATAGTGTCGGAAAATTGTCTACTGTTGATTATTTATTTTTATGTAATACTAGATATAATTGTAGGTACCACGGTATATTTATGTTAAAATGGACAATTATTGTTGATTTCGAAAAGTCTATAATTAGTAGGTGAAACGTTAAGTGCGACGGAATGCTGTGTCGAATGTAGTTCGACATAGGAGTGCAAATCTGGTGGTTAATATGACGGATAATTAATTTGTGGATATATTACCGTAAATTTTTGTAGATCGGATTCCTGAAATATATGGATTTTGTTCAGACGTCGCGCAAAAATTAACAGCGAGTACCGTCGAGGCAGTTGTAAAGATAGTTGCATTTTTTTTAATTCATTCCGGTGATTTCTGTTGTTGCATAGACTTTTCTCCAGTCCTTTTAACGAAGCTATGAATATTTTTGGAATTCCTTATTTTAGTATTCCTGTATATTAACAGTAAATCAATCGTAAGTCGGTCAAGGTGGTCAAGATGACGGATACTCAATTTTTGGATAAATTAACGTGAATTTTTGTACATCTGATTTGTCTGATTTTTTTTATGTCTGTCTTGTAAAATGGAAGCGACTAAATCAATCAGTTTTCTGTCACGTTTCATTATTTTACTTTTAATCGTCGGTAGTTCTAAGGTTAATTTAAAAGCCAATGTACGAGCCATAACGCTAATGATGATTGTTTTATCTTTTCTTGTGGCTTCAATTTTTTTCTAACTCAAGCCTTGTTTCAATCTTATTTTCTTCTTGTGGTTCTCCTATACTAGGAAGAAAAAGGTAAATGATCAAGTATTTTCGTTATTAATAGCAAAAGGTTTTAATTATAATTATTACAATTTATACAAAATGCAATTAAGTACAAAATTTTATTTCAATTATTGCTGGGAGCCTCAGCTTTCTGATTCTTATTGTTAGTTGAAAAGTGAATCTGTAGAGGACTGATAACGGTACAAGCAAGTTTGATAAGTGACCAATTTCTCTTTGGCATCAAGCAAAGACGAATAATTCGTATTGTAAGAAAAAGTGAATATTTCTAAATATTCATAAAATTAAAAAGACAAATACCCGTTGCTATTCAAAGATTATAGTGTCATTTGAATTCTTAGATTCTGTTACCGTATAATGCCTTTTCTCTTTTCATTTTAAACAACGCGTTGCAACGGACAGAAACACGCAAATGGCACTCAGTCCACGTAATTATACCTACAATTGTTTTCTTCGCATCCGTTTGCATTGTTTCGCTTTCATTAAAACAAGGATTTATGTTTAATAATAGAAAACGAAGGTATTATCCGATTAGCTTTAGAATCTCCATGGCAAGCTCGAAAATAGAAAAAAAAGTATTTCCCTTTACGTTTCATGCTTACTTCTTCAATTTCCATCAACTGTTGCAAGATTAACTCTTTGCATTTTAAACGTCAGCCAAGTCGACTGAATAATCTTCTCCTTTTGATAAAAAAAATTGCACACCGAAGTTTTCGTAATTTATTTCACTGCGCAACGGAGTATTTGCGAATTTACTTCGGTGTTTTCTTTTTTTCATTTTCAAGTCAACATTTGACTTTACTTTGTAGAAACTCGAAAAATCTCGACAAACTCATGCGCGCTAAGTATTAATACTTTTATATTTTCTTACATAGAATTTGAGAAATGTTTTGCAAGTAAACGCAACTGGTGTAGAGAAAAATCTTAGATTTTATTCGAATTAACACTATACCTGCGGCAATCATTAAATTGACAGGCTCCTACTTTTTTAAAAATATTTCTCAAACTCATAGAGAAGCAGTACAGTAGATACTTCACGTTTATTTTATACACAAATTACTTAACTGATCGTATTCCTTGACGATTGATTCATCTTTTTTCAAAGTACTTGTCTAATATATTTAAATATACCTGATTTAGTAGCCGTAGGTTTAGTGTTTATAGCTATTTCTTATTGAATTCATCGTCAGTAAGTCCACCGACATATTAATATATTAGGTATAAGGGTAAGTTCTGTTGCTTTTTGAACACGTGCACTTTTATGCGTTGTCGATCCTTAGCAAGAATTCTGATCCGACTGAAACCAGTTTAAACACTTAGATTAGTATATGATTGATGATTTATACACATTTTTCGCATTTTAGTCAGTTTTTTAAACTTGTAAAACTCTTAACATGTGTGAACAAAAAGTGCACTTAAGACATTGCATGTTGTATGAGTTCCAAAAAGGGAATAACGCGGTGGAAGCAAAAAAAAACAACTTGTGTGACGTGTTTGGAGAGGACGCAGTAACATTTCGAAAATGGCAAAGACGGTTTGGGAAATTTCGTTCTGCTGATTTTTCTTTGAAAAATGAATCAAGATCAGGAAAGCCATCGTAGAATGATCAGGACAAATCCCACGTTAATTTTCACAGAAATGGACTTCAAGTTTGGAATTCATCAGACTACTGTTTTGGATCACATTAAAAGACTTGGTTTCCTGTCCAAACTCTCTGTTTGAATGTCACACAAATTAAAAACGACAGAACTTTCCCGTACACCTAATACTTGTCATCACCCTAATAATGATAGCATTAACATTTTGTGTATCTCCAACGTTTTTCCAACTCAAGGTCAATGTTAATCATATTTTTCATAAGATACAATATAGTTTTTAAAAAATTTTTAGACATGTTGTATGTTGCGACTCTTCGGACAGTTAAGTCGTCGGAGTCTAATTTTGTTTTCTTCTCTCGGAGATTAATAAACACTATATACACTCCCGAAATGGTTTGGTGTTTGTTTATTATAACGAGTAACTAGTATATACACGGAAACAAATAAATAACAAAAAGAGATTAACAAATAGATAACAAATATGAATATGAGCGAGCCAAAATGTGTATAGAAAGATTGTTGCGAATAGAATGTTGTTACGGGAGAAAATCTTGTTACAGGAGAATCTAAAGATTTGCTCACTTTTCGGCTCTTTTATCAGTTTTGCAAGCACCCCTTCTTCTGTCGGCAACCCCAACGAGGAGGAAGGGGTGGCTAGATAGGGAGGAGTATGTTGGGCCCTGGTGAAATGTTATTGGTTCTGCCTGGGCTTCGTGGGTGGTTACCAAAATGCAGCGTTTGCATTGGTTTTGCCAAAATCCACGAAGGCCCAGGCAGAGGGGGGCCTTGGGCCGCGAGGGTGACTCAGGTGTGGACGAGAACTGCTAGATTTATGACAGGTGTCATAAATCTAGCCCAAGAATTCTTAAGTGCAAGTAGCCACGTGCCATCTCTCCATATTCGAAGGTGGTTGCCAGATGGACGGGTCGACACAGCTGCGAAATTAAAATATAGAATTTAGAAAGCTTACCCCCGCAACCTCAAGGCCCGCGTTGCAATTACGCCTCAACATTGTATTCATATTTTTCTATTATCTTTTTTCAAGTTAACAATATAATTAACGCATTATTTTTGTACTTCATATCATACTTGGAATAGTTGAAACGATAGTTTATTTATGTTATTCAATCTATAAGTTATTGTAGATGTATCAACAGTGATTACGTAAATATGTAATTGAGATACTACGGTCATTCATTATTCTTTTTGTTTTGTATTTTAATTGCTATCGCCATTTCACTAAGGACCTTCATCGACTTTAACTCTCTATAATCCGAATTTCCTATGGCATCTGAAGATCAATTCCACGACAGCTTATTAGAATATTATAAAAATATCATTATAAATACCGTATTTTTCGGCAGATAACGCTCACGTTATCTACACAAAGAAGGTAAAATTTGATAAAATAAAAACCTCCGCGTTAGGTATATATTAGAAAGCGACATGAAGGATGATAAATTCAATAATAAAACTATGGTGGGATTTTAACTAATTGTAAGAAAAAAAAAAGAATGCCGAAAAGATAGAAGCGCGCGTAATACAATAGGTGCGCGTTATCTATCGAATCGTCATAGATTTAACTTGATTTTCAAACATAGGATTGTAAAGATTTTCATGATTTTTAACAGCTAAATTGTAATACGCGAAAAAGTTAAAAAAGTGACTTTAACCCCTTACCTTACGATTTCTTTTTTGCATACGCACTAATTGTAAGTCAGAATTACTTGGTGAAATAAGAAATTATTACTGATTTCTAATATAACTTATAAATTAACCCAGTACTTACTACTAATATAGAAACAATTTGATCTTCTCCTAACCCAGACTAATATTTTCAATTTAATAGTTTTTGGAACACTTGAAAATGTTGTATTCCATTCATCGCGTCACGTGGATCACACGTTATTGTAAGTTAAGGGGTTAAAAAATAAAAGCTTAGATTTGTCTTATGCTACTTCAAAGTTGCAAGGGCCCATGGAGGATTAAATGGATTTCGAGCATCTACATAAACATACATATCACGTAGGAAAAGTCTCCCAGAGATGATAGGGATTTGAAACCTCGTCCACTAATTGAGAACTTAAGCCTTTAACACCCTACCCACCATAGCCTCTAATTTATTATTTAAGAAACTGACGTAATATTTAAGAAATGCGTATAACATCAGAGCGTTAAAAGGGCGTGACGATATTCTCCTAAGGTGAAACGAGGTTATACAAGGGCTTCCAATTACAGGCTCACTTGACACAGATTGTCGTGCTCCGAAGTTCCTTGTTCCTGCGACTTGAACTGCTACTGGAAATTAGTAGCGGCAAGTCTCGTGTGACCGTTTTCAGGTGAAAGGTATGTCAGGACAGTCAGAGTTTAAGCAACATTCCCGTCCTGAGTAACGTAATTCCGTAGAAAGATGTGCTTTAATTACGTTTAATTACTTTCATTTTATCACTGCGCCCTGTACTCCCACATGTTGTTGTAAAGGTATAGCAGGATAAAGGGGGTCAAAAGTGCTCTTTAACCGATTTCAATGAGGGTTGTCTCATTCGATAGATAATATTCGGCGATATTGTGTACAAAATTTTAACCCTGTATCTTGACCGGAAGGGCAGTTATGGGGAAAATTCAAAAACCGGGTTTTTGCTCCATTTTGCCTATTTATTGACGTGCAAAAAATTCGAAAAAAGTCTGACATATTCTACACGATACCATACATGTTTGAGATTTTTTTCTGATTTTTCCATTGAAGAACCTAAGTGTAAGAAATGAGCAAACGCCAAAAAAGACGGAAAAAAGTAGATTTCGTATCGAGATCTTCGAGGGGCAACTTTTTGCATATTACAGTAACAACCCGATACTCTGGATTGTTATCTCCCATTTTTTTCAGATTTGTAAACCGCCTGCGTCATTGTGAAAAAAATCGAAAACCGATTTGCGCGACGCATTTCGATGTGAAACGCCATGATCCAGTTATTATTTTCGCTTTCTTCGATTACAGTATCTTCGTTTTGTGACTTTCAATGTTGCTGCCACGAACCAATTACATGTTCATATAGAGAATCGAATTAATGAAATCAATTGTAAACTTTCATGGTTCCTCATCCGTGAGAATTTTTGAGGTTTTTTCAAGTGAGCGATTTGGCGCAGTTGGTACGGTGTCTGCTTGTGGAATCGCTGGATACTTTTTGGCGCAGGTTTGAATACCCATGGAGAACTTAAGATTTTTTTTGGTCGATTTTAAAAATTCTCAACTACATAACAATAATCAATTGCTATTTTCAAACATTTGAAATTATTTTTAAGCACCAGAAAAATATAAATTAATTATAGAATATCCTTTTTGCTTGGAACTCATCAATCGATCAGTAATGAAACGGAGAGTAGATGAAAATTAAAGAACTCGATAAAAAATGTTATGGGGAAACATGAACAGAACGTATCTCGTGTGAAGAGAAGCTGCTGTCAACGAGTTTACTTGATACTCTGTAACAATTTAGGAAAGTACATAGATTGCATATTTGCGAAAAAAATAAGAGATAATCTCGTCAAACAAATGGAAGCTAACCGGCGAGAAACGTATGACAAAGAGGAAGATTAATTGCTTTAAAATGAGAATCTAGATTAGCAAGAGACATTAATCATGCTAATATTATTTAGTGTAGTATAATATAATATGAATGTTATCGCGATGCAATAGCACGCAGTTAATATCCTAGCAAATTAATCGTTAAATTATCCAATTGGCTTGTACTCCCATGCTCATATAACAAGTCAATCAAATCTCGCTGATCTACGAGAATCATTGCTAATGAGAATGTATCTTACAATATCAAATGTAAAACTAGTATCATTGTTTATTATAAACATTAATGTAGTAAATAATAAAAAAAAGACCAAATAGTTGTTCACTTCGCAATATTTGTAACTTTGAAGCATGGTCCAGAAAATATCAATAATTCCTTTCCGACTTTGAAATTACCGGGTCTTTCATAACGAGTAGTAGATAACAACAAACTCCGAGCCTGCGGTCAAACAGACGCGAGGTCCCCAGGTAGGACAGTCAGTCTTCTCAGGATTATCGAAGTGTACAGACGTTTCTTCAAGAACGCACACTCCAAACATCTCTTCAACGATACAAGGTTTTTATAATTTTACATATTCTTTTATTTAATCACCGTGAGTAAATACTCTAGATACGTGAAACTTAAGAAAGTGTAGGATCAACAGTATGTTTTCTTTAACCGAAAACGTTAGAATATCCCATGAATAATTAAAGTTTTGAAACATTTGTGCATAGTAATTACAGAAACATATTTGTGCTCTCCTAATCTGTGATCTATTGCTCCATTTTGATTCTAACATGAAATCCACTGCGGTCTTTGCAGTTTAATATGTGATCTGCCTATTGCAACCCTCTAGTTAAGATCTAGGGATTATTTTCATCCCCCCCCCCCCCCTTCAGCTTTATAATCTATTTAATAATCTATTGTATTATTATCTTCTTACTATTTTTTTATCAACTATTTTATTAAGGTAAAGAACTTAGTATTATGATATGTTAAAGATCGCTGTTGGACAGTAATAACACAGGTCCAAAAAAAAAAAATGTGTTCTGTGCTAGGTGTTGGACAAAGATTTTCCGACGTATTTTTTACCGCTGAACACGAATCTGAAGTCAAAATTGCGGGTCACACTCCAAAAAACGGAGAAAAATAAAAAAAAAACGATAAAATCCACGATCTAATAATTTTTTCTGCATGATAATAACAATCTTATAATTTTTGTTGTTTCCTGGCCCTTTTCTCCTCAAATGACCTGTGCAACCTGGGTTACCCTCATACCTCCCCAGGCCTAAGTATGAGGACTTTCCGACTTTGACGAGGACAATGTCAACTCGTCGTCGGACACACTACGGTATCATTCTCATATTCTAGCGCTTCCCTGCAAAACAGCGTGCCTTTGATGGTTTCGATACCACGAAATGTTGACTAGCGAATCTTTCTACACATCCCGTTAAAGGGCAGTTGTCATCGTAGTCCAAATATTCCGTGGTAGCAGGTTTTTGCCGGTAAATATACCGATTCAATGTCCTGACGTTTTATTTTCTATCAAAGACAAAGTTCATTCTATAAATTACTTAAATAAGACACAATAAGCGGCATAAAAACATATTTGCGAATCACTGATGGATACTACAGAGAAAAACAAGCAGAAACTGCAAATTGATAATAAGATACTGAAAATACTATTAGATCGTGGATTTTATCGTTTTTTTTTTATTTTTCTCCGTTTTTTGGAGTTTGACCCCCAATTTTGACTTCAGATTCGTGTTCAGCGGTAAAAAATACGTCGGAAAATCTCTGTCCAACACCCAGCACAGACCACTTTTTTTTTCGTGGACCTGTGTAATTAAGCAAATGGCACTAGATCACATAATGGGCGACAGATTACACATTGAAATAATACCAATATATTTTAACAACTATTTCTTGTATCGGAAATACATCATGTGGTAAAAATAATTTTTTTGTTCTTTGAAGAGTAAAGAAGACTAAAATTAATTTTTGTTTTTTAATAGGGACACATAATTCTTAAAGCATCGCTCGGTTTGTCTGGGTATTCTTTGTACAAAAATGCTATCCCATAAATCATTATGTTAATACAAATTGTCGAGGGCCAACAATATTATAATGATTTGTGATTGATAAATTATTACTTAATCAAATCGTGCTTATATGGTAATCATCGCTAATGATAATCAAGTATGATTCAATAACTCCAACTGTTAGCGTAGAAGATTATAATACATAAATAATCCCTTGTTAGATATTTTATCATTTCCAAGTGGATGAAGTAACTTAACCCCTAGCCTTACTATTTCGTTTGTGATCGAACACGCATTAACTCAGAATTAATTGTTGGAATAATAAATAATCTATCACTGATTTCCAATATACGGCTATAAGTTAATAGGATATTAATAGCATAAAACTATTTTCAACGTCTGCTGACCCAATAATATTTTCAATCTAACAGTTTTTGGGAAACTTAAAAATTTTCTATTCGATTTACCGCGTCACGTGCACCACACGTCATTGTAAGGCAAAGGGTTAAAGTCGTTAAATTACTAAAGAACAGATAAAAACACAGGATTTTATTAGAAAATGCTGCAAACAGTTGATCATAAACTTACCTTTTCTGAGTTATCATATTACATATTTTACATTGAACACATCGAATTGTCAATCATTCACAAATTTGCTAATATAATCAACATTTCAATATTAGCGTTAGAAGAAGTACAACGGTGTAGAATGTATAATTGTTTTTACCATTAACATTTCTGTTCTACAAGGCTGTGATTTTAATAGAAAAAGTTTCACGTCAGTAAAAATGTCACAACTAACGAAATACGGGTGGCATTCAACGTGTCAATGGTAAATATCGATGCCATCGGAGACCTTGGTAGAATATTCGAAAAATTCTCCAACGTCCTCGAATTTCCTTCGGTCGCTTCGAACGAATTAATCGATGCAGAGCAATGCATACATATAATACGAGAACAATTTCGAAAGGATTTCATTCGTGGCTCACAAGCTGGTGGCGTGCATTCCTCTTGTTTTTTCCGCTTTGTCAAATGGCAAAGCGACCAGGAAAATAGGTCACCGGCACGCCACGAAATCAGCAGGCGTGCTTTATGAATTGCTTTGCGAATTTCTATATTACGTCAGAGTTGAAAATTTCTATTATTCCAACACGAAGAATCGGCCTCGATTCGAAACAATATTCCCACCGTTGCCGACTATACGTTCGTTCTACTAATCTTTTTAAACAAAAAGACTAACGACTTTTACATCAACCCTTGTCATCTTTACCAATAAACGCATAAATAAACCCAATTATTTTCACGTGGCACGTTATTTTAAAATAAACTCCCCCGAGAACAAACCCCGAGGATTAACCATTTTGTCCTACAATGTCGTTACTCGAGATGGGAAGAACGGAAATTGTGAATTTTTCCAAAAATTATAAAATTGAAAATATTAGTCGATCAAGAGACGATCAAATTACTTCTATACTAATAGCATTGCGTTCAATCACACGTTATAATTTATAATTTGTTAATTTCACCATTTAGTTCTCAATGGTTA
Organism: Cerceris rybyensis; assembly: GCA_910591515.1. NCBI lineage: Eukaryota > Metazoa > Arthropoda > Insecta > Hymenoptera > Crabronidae > Cerceris > Cerceris rybyensis. Next base: position 30,277,514 of record OU342790.1, read on the forward strand.
GGGAGCAAGAGGTTAAATGACTCTAACTCCACAACTTTTATTCTACACTTTTTCTTTCACTCTCGCGCGTTTTTACTTACTCGAAATATCTCATCCGATACTGCAAATTTTCTGGAATTCGATATATCTCTAGCTAAAAATGGGAAGCGTTATCGTGAAGCTATTACTTTTCTGCTACACCGACTCTTTTAACGAATATTCTAATTAACTAAATTTCGGAACAGTATAGATTGCACCGTGCACCGTGCATTGCGGTTTAAGTGCAGTAATGGGGAGATAGTAATTTCCACTTGTCTATCAAGTGCAATACCAATAGCATGATTTCACTCATACGTTCAACACATTGTCGTGGAATGCTTTGTACAATCTGCAAGTTACTATACGGAAAGGATATGGTTCTCCATTTGCTTGACCATCTACTGCTTGTCCATTTACGTGATTGCCCGTTCTTTTTGACATGCAAATGTCACCATACTGATAGCTTGTATAGTTTCAAGGTTGCTTACATTTTAAATTGAATCAGCTGATACGTATATAGGATTAATGATAGTGATTGCTTAAGGTAGTTCTAGGCACTTATCATTTTTCGATAGATTTCCTTAAAATTTTGAAAATATATTCTTCATGATATTTTATAATTATAACCGGAATCTCAACAAGTTCGTCCACACGATTTATGAATAAATCGTGTTTAAAAATAACATATTTAACATGGGCCTTATGAAAAAAAATTTTTGCTGAGTCCGTAAAATCTTTTTTTATTTTTCTAATGGAAAAACGAGTCGATGGATTCGAATAAAAAATTAGCAATGTATTATTTTATGCTTTTGGAATATTATTGAATTTTTTCATAATTTTTTACTTCATAGTTATAGAGAAAGATGTTTTTTAATGTCTAAAAAGTGAATGAAATGACCTCTGTGAAGTTAGCCCCTGCATTAATTCTTAAGCAATTTTTTTCATTTCTAATGAAAAAAGAAGCTTTTAGTTCTGAATCCAGCTAGAACTACCTTAAGGAATAATTTAGATTTAAATTAAGAAACAAAAGTTTATCAGTGATTCTTGATATGTCGTATGTTCTAACATAATATTTGATACAACCGTAGTAGACATGAAACAAAATCTTTTTATTTGTATAGGCACGCAGAGGATGAAATTTGAACGTCATAAAATTTTCTTGTATTTTGATTTCTTCACAATCACTTTGCTGTTGAGACAATAAATTGAGTGTGTTCGTTACATGGACAGTTTATTTTGAAAGTGGTGCAAGTCTGTTTTCTCTTGTTTCGAGAAAATTAAAGATTAGCATATCTGTCAATTAAAAAATATTGGTTAATTATGTCAAGTCTGATAATATTTCTATCAATTTATGAATATGTAATTTGACTATACAAATTTCTTTTAGGCGAATTTAACTAAAATAATGTATATTTACGGGTCGCAAATGGACTTACACCACTTTCATAATTAATCAATTGTAAGAATCATTTAATATTAATTTTGAAAGCTCAAATATCACTTAAAATATGTTTCATATTAATCCAATTTGGTTTACAGATAATAACAAGAAATAAAATAGAAATAGTATTTTTTATTTTGACCGTTAATTATATTTATATATTGTTAAACTCAGCATAAGATATTGGTATTATTTATTTATGCTCTTCTTGTAACAATGTTTTGAAATTATCAGTAACAATATCCTAAACTGATGAAGATTCTACCTTTATAATTCTTCTTTCCTTTTTACGTTCCATTAATTTGTTTTCCATAGGGGAATTATATTCATCCTCTGACCCCTCAGATTACTCTTTTGTTTGTACTCATGAGTTTTACTTCTGCGTGCATTTATTTAAAATTAAACAGAAATAAATATTTTTCATTGTCATGAAATAATATTATTATAATGTAATATTGATTTAGTACTTCTTCTTACCTATATCACTATTTGTTTTTAATATGAAATTATTCATTTTTAGAGGAAAATCAAGTAAGTAACTTTAAATTGTAACTTTCGAAATGTTAAGTGAAAGAAATGTAGCCACCAGTGGTCACTGATCCCGCAACCTGTCTACGGAAATTGGACTTACACCACTTTCATCATAATCATTGTCTATGCAATTTCTTTTAGCGGTCAATTTTAAATTGAACAAAACAATAGCATTTTTTAAGATATTAAATATTAACTTGTAATAAATAAAAAGTTACCACTAAATTAAGCATAAATTGCGTGATACTTACTTTTTTTTAAAAAATGGGCTTATACCACTTTCAAAATAAACGGTCCACATATATTTCCGTTACTCTCGAAAAATAGATATATAGCAGATGGTTAAACACTCTTTAAATCTTCCTTTTACATTGGTATTATTGAATAAATAAATATATTTCTGACCATTATACTAGCACAAGTACAAGTAGTTAAACAATTCTATAGAAAGTTTCTCGTTTGAACGGTACCCAAGAGTTACAAGTTAAGTTTTCCTTCAATTAGTTTTAGTTCAGTTTCTTCAGTGTTTTGTAAAAAGTTAAATGAATCGTCCAATTGTAACACATTCATTAATTAAATGTCTGTCAGCCGATCATCAATCCAACACAGACTTCCTCTAATCAACGTAAACCAATGTTCTTGCACTCCCTCATATTATTACAAACACGTAAAATAGGGTCAAGAACGATTAATTCATTTGCGTTAACATTTTCCAACGAGATTTTTGGGAATTAGATTACAAATGTGATCATTTATTGTGTAATTGTAAAGGTCTTATGTCACTGCTCGTTCGTCATTGTATTTTGATCGACATGCCGATAACGCATGCAGGAGACATTAGCTGATAGCTGAAAAGTACTTGATCGAGTTTAATAGTCGACAATTTGACAGATGGATTGAAGTCAGAATTAGTTTTTTCTCTGGCTGCTTCTCGATCACGACACTCTCGAGTTACTTTTACCGTTAAAACCCGGCAAAATGGCACGAACTTTTTCCTCTAATTAGCGCCAGGAACGAGAATTAAATTTTTACCGTTGCCGCTTCCCATTTCATTAATTCTACGTACATATTTTATCTGTATTCCATTTTTTTTCTTTTGTTGATATATTTGCTATTTAATGTGAACAATAAAATGAAATTTCGACCTGCATTTCAATTGTGAGAAATACTTTGTACTTTCACAGAGAAACATTCATTTCAAATCGTCGTTTTACATTTTCTTTTCTTTGCACATCGAATAATTTCAATTTCAATTACGCTTTGTATTAAAAATTATTCGTCTTTTAAAAATGTATTGACAATTTTGCGCGTTAGTTTGGAGAAATGTAATTCTAATTGATTGAAATTTTCCTTTTTCCTTTGTACCCATTGGTTGTACCATTTTAATTTCCTTTCATTCGATACGTATGAAAACACGGGATTGCAAGGACATTCTTGATAATCTCTATTCAAAAGCAGAAAATTCACCGCGAGACAAGGTTCCTTTCAGCTGACTATTGAAAAATGTCTTTGTTCAGAAGTGCTCGAATTTCTTTCAACTTGCCAAAGAAAAGGAGTCGATATAAAACAGTTCTTTCAATCCGTATCTATTGTGCGTCCTATGTGTTGGAATCTAACGGGAGACTATTTAAATTGACGTGAATTATTCTCTTGGTATCAAGGTGTAAAACAGCAATGTAAGTAATAAAATCTCAGTACTTTCAACATCGATTTAACATTTCGATAATTAACAGCATAATATTCAAATAACTTTATCGATAAGGATTATTTTAACTTAGGGACAATTTTCTGGTCACAAAAATTGTATATTTTTACAAACTAGGCCTAAAATAATTCAGCATCAACGTTAAAATTAAATTCTAAGAAAGATCTTGCCCTCTATAATATTCAACTGGCTACTTCACACATAATTTGGACATTTAATTAAAACTCGTTATAACTTTTAAGAATTCCCCATAACAACAATAATTTCCAACTCTCAAAAGTAGCTCAAATTTTCCATCAACGCACACACATCATGATGTATGTAGTTTTGCTTAAAATTCTTGTACTTCCGTGCAGTATCAGATAATTTCATAGTATTTCAACATAACTGTATAAAACCAAGAGTAGATGTTATTCCATAACAGTTATCATTTTCATAAAAATCGTAAAATCGATTTGAACTTGCATTAACAGTAGACCTATCAACCGACTCAAAAATGACTGGTACACAATTTTATCCAAAAATTCTCCAAGTTTATAGAAGAGTTATAAATAAAATATTCAGTGTTCATCTCATAAAACATAAATTACCGAATGAATAACCTGTACCACCTCTTAATACCCCTTCTTTCAAAGTACTTGTTTACTATATGTAGATATAATAGATTTAAAACTCGTAATTTTAGTGTTAAAGGATTTCTTCCTGAACATACTGTATGGCTGCCTGTAGTATTTTGTATTGAAGATATCTATTGCCAATAGCTTCTAAAATATTCGCGAATTCGTTGTATCGTGAAAAATCGAAGGCACGTAACCCACGTCGGTATTTCACGGACACCAAGTACGTTGCGTGATATTAAACGGCGGAAGGAAATATTCGAACTCGAGAAAAAAAGAGATCCGCGAATGAGAATTCCTCGTTGTCTGTTCCAAGAGAACGCTTGCATCTCTCCGCTACCCTATTTCTCCCTTTCTTATTTTTTATTTCTCCCTCTCCCCTCTCTTTCTCTCTCTCCCAACTATTTTTATATGTCTCCTTCTTTATCTTTTTCTCTCTTCCAGCTATTTTTATATGTCCCCTTCTCTCTTTATCTTTTTCTCTTAATCTCTTTCTATATCCTTCCACCTTTCAACCCCCCCCCCCCCCCCCCATTTTCCCCTGTCGGTCTCGTTTTCTCATTATCTGTTTCTCCGTCCACCTATCCCTTTATTTTTCTCTCTTGAGTCTTCCAGAATTCTCTCTGTCGTTCATTGCTATTTCACATTTCGTATAGTTCAATTTCATTTATTTACAAAATGCTTGAAACGTGTTCCGCAAGAGATCCAACGAATAAATTGTGAACCGCTTTCACGTGCTGTCCACTCCTTTTTTTCGCAATGTTATTTAGCAGCATCTGCAGAGGAAACTGCTTTAACGAGATTTTCTTCGCCATTGAATGCTAAGTAGGATAGCAGTAATTGCGATACGAATGGTGCAGAATAAAAACTATTTAGAACTCTGTAGAATTTCTTTTTAGTCGCGAACTACGCGACACGAGTGTTTAATAAAATCACTTTGTCACTCAGCGAGGTGTTCATGGTGCCTATTAAATTTCAGAATTTATTGCACAATGAAGTGTTTTTGATTAATTACTATTTACATATAGTTTGTCCGTTTGTTTTTATTTTAACTTGATTTATGGTCTTGTATTTATCGACGTAAGAGAAATGACTAGTTGGCGTTTTTCTTTGATTCCTCAAATTTGCAAAATTGAAATTCCTCGAAAAAATGTGAAATATTACGCCGAATAATTTGTTTGTCTTTGTTACCAGTCAAATAAATGTTATACATTAGAAAAGAAAAAAAATGTTACGTAGAAAAGGTATGCTGGTAATAATGAAATTGGTTTCAGAAATATATTTTTTGTTTAGAATTACTTTTTTGTTTTGAATTGAGCGGGGATTATGTGTATTGTGTTAAATATCATCTCCTTTATTAAGCCGTCCAATTCTTTATTAATTATACAAAGTAGTTTAAGTATAAGTTAAAAAAAGATACAACCGTATCCGAAATAAGTTATCATAGTAATTTTTCAACTTTTTACTTCTATCGTTCTTGAACTCACAATCAGTGGAGTATGATTTAACTAGCTATAACTAGGTATTTACAATAAAAACAAATTGTCATAAAAGAATGAATATTCAATTGTCACTTGTCTCAAAATAATCTTCCGATACAGTAAGAAAAATTAGAGATTTTATCGAGTTTTCTTTCAGCAAGATTGTGTTTTCTAAATAATTCTACGAACTCTTTTGTATTGCATCCGCGCTTTTAAATGCAGCTTTCATTCAACGATTCTCAGAATGGAAATAAACCAGAGTTACTATTTTATCATGCGCCATGATTTGAACCAAAAAAGAAGAAACTGATCAAAGCATAAAGTGTGTTGAAAAAGTCTTTAAATATCTATATTCTCAATACAATCGAAAGCCCAATGATGAATGAAAAAAAAACGATCTCTTCGAATGCAATCGGTCGCTAAAATTTGATTGTATCTCCGCAAAATGGACCAAAAAAATTCTCTCCCATCACCTCTTTCACGATACCCACCGTAATAAAGACCGACTAGAATTGACCTGATTTCAATAAAGCTCACTTCACCACCAACGGAATTTTATATTATGTAAATAAAGCAGACTCTCATACTTCCGCTATTCGATAAACCCAAAGACGCCTCGTTCGATTTCATAATATTCGTCTGACATCACAAAAGCCGATCGTCCGGAGATGCAAACCGACGTGTCCATTAAATCACAGTTATGCGAGATACGTTCGTTCGATCTGAGATATGAAACATAATGGAGGGAAGGAATGCGAATGTACGTGGCTCGATAATCACAAGCATTTCGCCGTATCGGATGGTAGAAGTTGAATCCTATCCTCCGTAGGAAATATAGGGAGAAAAAAAATTCCTCCACTCGTCGGTGGAATTCGATAGGTGCATTTTTGTTCCTCTTACTTCGTTCGTAATCGATAAATATTTCGAGCGTTAAAAAAGAAATGGTACCGAAAATATAAAACATTTTTAGTCGTTACTTTATCAAATATAAAATCGGTGTAACACTGTAGATAAAACTGTTATAGGGCAGCATGGGAACAATTGGGAATAAAATCGGAGATAGAATTCATACTGGTATCGTGGGACTCATTGAATTCTGTATCATACATTTTTATATTAAGAGTTTTGAGAACTTCTGCTGCAATTTTAGCAGCAGTAAGATTCAGGATACATAAAATTTCTGTAGTCGACTAGAAAGTCTTGGATTCAAAGGTATTTTTATTATTACGTGTTGGAATATTTGTTCCTTTTGCTTTCACTGTTTAAGGTTATTGCCAGATAAAGCTCCAAGTTTACAGTTCTAACACAGGGGTATTCAACCTTTTTATACCTACCGCCCATTTTTGTATATTTGTTGGTAGTTAAATTTTCTTACCGCGCAGCGGTTCTGCAATTATTTAATTCGGCTCAATCGCAAAGTATTCGCAATTTCAGAGCGATGGTTTAGTTTAAAAAGGTAGTTTTCATCTTTTTATTTGAAGGAGAAATAAATTCAAGTCTAGTGGTCGCCGGCCATAAAAGCTTGAAGCACCCACTACAGGTTGATGGGAACAAGGCTGGCTATCCCTGTTTTAATACGTCATAGACTACTGTAGACTTCAGTAAAACTCAATTAATATGTTACGCATTGTTTAAAATTGAGGATACTCTTTTAATATGTCTTTCTCAAACGATTCATTTGCTATTTTTGTCAACGGTATAAAAACAGTTTGTCGTTAATTTCTTTTTCATTTATAGTCTATTTTTATCTTTTCTTTCCTATGTAAATATGTAAGAATTTGTATTTAATCGAACTCAATGAAATACAATTATAACACTTTGAAGCGAATGATGAGGCAACTTTTAACCGTTACATATTCTTTTGACAAATATTGTATTTCCTCAACCCCTCCAGACTCGAATTTTTTTTCGTTTAAGAAAAAATTATTTTTGTACTAAAATCAACTTAATTCATGTGAATGAAAACAACAATATACTTTTTACACAAATATTTATTTATTTATTTATAATTTGTAAATATACATTTTAATGGATGTATGGTCCTTACGCAAAATTTGTAACATTAAGGAGATCCTAAGAAATACTTGTAGAAAAAGTAAAATTCATTAGGTGTTGAAACTAATTGTAAGTTTAAACCTATACGTAATAAAATACAGCACGAAAAGTATTATGTACATTACAATGGGCACAGGATCCGATGGGGTTAGCTTTCCAAATGAGTCATTTTCAACCATTGAGACTCTTTTGTTAAGCTGCACAGCTCGTAATACGATAGTATATCACTGTTGGCCAGTAGTAATTGAAATCATGATAACGGTGGACCACATATTGGGAAAGTACCAAATCACATTATCGGAAATCGTCACGTATATTTTTATTTTCAGTGTTTTAATAAACAGAACAGTTGTACAGGCTGTTACTTCTAATACGACGTACGGTTTTTCATCCCCTTGTAGCTATCTGACAACAAAAAAGTTTAAAACAAGAATTGCAGGATATGGAGTGCACAATAGGTATCAGTAAAAAAATACGAAAACAGTTTGTTTTCCTGGAAAAATCGAGTTCATTTTGGGTTTCACCACTAGAAACAAATATTTTTTTTGTCATTTTGTAAAGGACGTCGAGACGAATTCAAAACATATGTTACATGATATTTTTACTAACATATTATTCTATTTACAGTAACGGAAATGTGTAATATTTTTCTTCTGTGCTAGCCTCTAATATTTACACAGTCTAAATATTTCAGATTACCGCAACTATAAATTGATTACTATGCCAATGAAAGTATCATGCAATATGTTTTTAAATTCCAATGAAATTCAGCTTTTACATCGAAGAAATTCATCCACCCCATTACGAAGCGCTTTGTATAACGTATCGCGTTATATGAAATCGCAAATCGCAATATTTTTGTTGCATTACAGGAATTCGAGTTTCAAAAACTTACTTAACAAATTGAACACCACTGACATTTCGATCATTTTATCATGTCTACTGAAGTAAACCCTATATTTGTAGATCAAAAACTTTAAAGACACAAATAGAAATATATTCAGCAGAATTTTATCTTCTGACCGCCAGTATTTAAATACTGAATATGTTACTAAATATTACAAATAAAAAGTCATATGGAATTTTATCGATTTAAGTAGTTCAGAGTGTTAACCCTTTGACTGCCTTTGGGCTCACCGGTGACCGGCGCTATTGAATTCAGTGAAATTTTGTATAATTTTGAAATTGTAATATTTATGATTTCTCACGATCAGATGTACTGAACATGTAAATATCGACGTTAAAAAGATAAAGGTCTGTCAAATATCTATCTATCCATATCTTTAAAGTTTCTCGTTTGTAAAGATGTGAATTTAACACTAGATTTACCAAGCCAGTCAAAATGACTTGTACACAATTTTTTCCAAAAATCCTACGGGTTTATGAGAGAGCCGTAGAATAAATATTCTTCGTCCGTCGTATAAAACATAAATTACCGAATTTATCATCTTTTCCACGTCTTAATTTTCCTTGCTTTAAGATATAGACCGTTTATTTTGAAAGTGGTGCAAGTCCATTTTCTCTTGTTTCGAGAAAATTAAAGGTTAGCATATCTGTCAATTAAAACATATTGGTTAATTATGAAAAGTCTGATAATGTTTCTATCAATTTGTCAATATGTAATTTGACTATACAAATTTCTTTTAGGCGAATTTAACTAAAATAATGTATATTTACGGGTCGCAAATGGACTTACACCACTTTCATAAATAATCAATTGTAAGAATCATTTAATTGCAATTTGGAAAACACAAATATCACTTAAAATATATTTCATATTAATCCAATTTGGTTTATAGATAATAACAAGAAATAAAATAGAAATAGTGTTTTTTATTTTGAACGTTAATTATATTTATATATTGTTAAACTCAGCATAAAATATTGGTATTATTTATTTATGCTCTTTTTGTAACAATGTTTTGAAATTATCAGTAACAATATCCTCAACTGATGAAGATTCTACCTTTATAATTCTTCTTTCCTTTTTACGTTCCATTAATTTGTTTTTCATAGTGAAATTATATTCATCCTCTGACCCCTCAGATTACTCTTTTGTTTATACTCGTGAGTTTTACTTCTGCGCGTATTTATTTAAAATTAAACAAAAATAAATATTTTTAATTATCATAAAATAATATTATTCTAATGTAATATTGATTTATTACTTCTTCTTACCTATATCACTATTTGTTTTTAATATGAAATTATTCATTTTTAGAGGAAAATCAAGTAAGTACCCTTAAATTGTAACTTTCGAAATGTAAATGAAACAAATGTAACCACCAGTGGTCACTGAAACCGCAACCTATCTACGGAAATTGGACTTACACTACTTTCATAATCAATGTCTATGCAATTTCTTTTTGCGGTCAATTTTAAAGTGAACAAAACAATAGCATTTTTTAAGATATTAAATATTAACTTGTAATAAATAAAAAGTTTCCGCTAAATTAAGAACAAATTGCGTGATACTTAATTTTTTTTTTTTAAATGGATTTACACTACTTTCTAAATAAGCGGTCCATATTTAACATATTTAACATTAGAACGACCAAGCAAGTCAAAATGACTTATTCACATTTTTTTCCAAAAATTCCCTAAGTTTACAGGAGAGTCCTAGGATAGAAATTCTAAATTGATCTTATAAAACACATTCCGAGTCGAAGTTATGAATTTCTGTTGATTATCTCGGACCCTGAAATCATCATTTATGATTCTCTTACATTTTCTTCATATTTCTATTATTCTCCTTAGTTCTTTATTAGTCGTTATGTTTCTCTCTTGATTCTCTTTTATTTTCAGAAAATAAATATAGAAATTTTTATTAATAAGACATCGAATTGTAATAGATTACAGTAAAAAACCTTTTATTTGTTAATTTATTTCTTATTTATTTCATGTCAACAATGAAAATAAAGATATAAATAATTAAATAAAACCAGCGAGAAATCATATTTTTCATCTTATTATTTAATCATTGTAAAGTTTACTGTACATTCGTCTCTACAACTATCATTCTTTATATATACATTTTTAGAATGTTATGAACTTTTCATTTGAGAAGTATTAGATCACTCCAACTCCTTATTATTTACAGGTATTCCTATGTATATACAGTATATCATTGATCATCATTTTTATGCAAACATTAACAATGTTAATTATGTTAACAGCTTTGATATTTTTACTTAAATTTCCTGAAATTAAAGAGTCTCGGGTTGTATTTTGTACGTTGTAGTCCTCTAGAACCAACATTTCATCAGGTTCAATTTCTTGTACTATTGCAGTATTAGTTATTTCTAATATAACTAAAATGTTGTAAAAATAAACTTTCCGTCAAATTAATTTTTCCGTTGTTGTCACTCAATTTACTTTTTAAAAAATTAAGTAATATTAATAATTAATAAATAATGAAAACTTCCTTCTAAAATACAATGAGAGAGGATTAAAGGAGAACCTAGAAAATCTTTTTATAATACTCTTTCGATTTTCTTCAAGTATGAAAACGGAAATATCGGCATCCACAGAGTACCTACAGATAATCAAAATAATATAGAGTTTAATGGTCAGATCATACAGATTATAATTCTCTTTTGATTTTCTTCAAGTATAAATAATCGAGAAAACCAACAGAAAATCAATCTTTCGACTCGGGATCATACAGATTATAATTCTCTTTTGATTTTCTTGAAGTATAAAAAATCGAGGAAACCAACTGAAAATCAATCCTTCGACTCGGGATATTACCAAACCGATCATACTTCCCACCCCTTGAATACTCTTATACCAAAGTCCTTATTTAATATATTTAAATGTAATGAATTAACGTCGGTCGTTCTAGTGTTAAATATAATAGATTTCACGCTGGTAAATCTAGTGTTAATAGAAAAATTTCCACTTCAGTAGAAATGATGAATCTTGCAAAATACCGCTGGCGTTCAACCTGTTAATAAGAGCTTCTACTGTACCATCGCACAGTGGAACGAATCGACCATCTAGGTGGAAACAAATAATAACTCGAAAACCGTTCATTTTAGAGAAAAATGTTTTATACAGAAGTTGCATAATATCGTGGAAAGAATATCGGTGTAATACCAATTTTTTATTTTTTAGATTTCTTCAATGTTATTTAAAGGTTAACTTAATTTTTTATACAAAAATCGGTAGATTTGTTTATAGAAGTTCATTGTACAGGAAAAATATTGAAACTTTTGTATAAGACATTTTCTTGTTGGACTTTATATTAAAAAGATATTTAATGATAAAGATCCTACTAAAGCCTTTTTTGATAGGCGGACTGCCCAACAAATATTCAGCAGCTATAACAAAGAATTGCACAGATATGCGCACAAAATCTTTATGTTAATTACTTCTATATAATCTGAGGAATATGTATGTAAAGTGTCAGCCGGGTACTTTTCGGTACTTTTTTGTTATTCAATTTTTAAGTGTACCGCGAGCCCCGTTGAGAATCGACAACCGAATTGTCTCGCTAACTTTCAGCAGGTATAACAAAGAAGAGCGCAGGTTTGCGCACGAAATTTGTGCGTTAATTACTTCTACATAGTCTAAGGAATATATTTACGAAGTTTCAACCACGTACTTTTCAGTACTTTTTAGTTATTCAATGTTTAAGTGGACCGTGTACCGTGATTTTCACCATAATTACGTAGCTTGTTAGTCTCTAATGGCAAACTAACAATGAGAGCGATTAAGTAATAAAAGTGATATATCAGAAATCTCCATTCTTATTAATGCCAATGAGATGTTATAACTGCTAAACGATATTTACGTCGCAGACACTGGGTATTTTGTGACCGCGTGCTCCACGGGAACTCGCCACCCGTGCTGTGTCATATAAACTTTAGAAAGGCATAACAACAAAAGGCGCAGGTAGGCGCAGCCGATCTTTGCAGGAGCTGTTTCTACAAGGTTCAAACTAAATACCCTCAAAATTTCCAGGGGGTACTTTGGGGTACAATATAAATTTTTCTTTGCAAAAGTTTGCAAATGCCGCCGTAAAACATGTGTCTAAAGAAACTTACATAACTTGTTTAAAAAATAATTTTTCAAAAAATCGTTTATGGATACTTCAAGGTTTACTAATGGTGATAAACTGTGCAAAAAATAAAAAGTCTCGCAAAATTCTTAATGCCTCTAACAGTATCTTCTTTTCAAAGAAGTATTTGTACGTTCTCGAGCTGTTGAAATTTGTTGTTTTTAAGGTAGTTCTATGCAAATATTTTTTGCGACCATTTTTTTTTAAATTTTGGATATCCATGCAGTATTATATTCCAAAACAATTTGCGAAAGATCAATGAAATTAACCACATAGTTTATGAGAAAATTATTTTCAAAATAAATTATTTTTACACGAATCTTATAGGGACAGCCATTTTTACATGCCTTCGAATGCAGGTTTTTATTTTGTTTAACCGAAACGAGTCGACAAAAATCTTTATAAAAATAGTAGTGGCCTAATCAATTCATTTAGAACCCGATGTAATTTTTCTATCATTATTTACCACGTACTTATGAAGAAAACTTCTATTAAAAGTTGAAAAAAATCTATGAAACGCATGCCTTCACACAAACCATACTTCATGCTACTTGAGATTACTTTTGGATGTTCGGCTTCTCCACTAGAATGAGTTTCTGATTTGTTTTTTTAGTTTCCCTTTATTGAGAATCTCCACTGCTTTCAAATTTCTTTCGAGAGTTTTTTTTCACAAATTTGTAATTTGTCGTTTTCAAAAAAACATCTCAACTCTAATAACTGTCAAATTCTCATTTGTATTTATAGGTTAGAGTAGGTTGAATGATGCGATGATGCCACGATGTATTTGCCATAGTGTACATCAAAAAATTCTCTCTATGTACACACCTTTTTATGAGTAGTAGGTACCGTATCGACAAAAGTTTGATTTAAAATAAATAAATTAGAATTATTTCGCATATTTAAACAATTATTTTTCTCTTTATAAACATTTACTATGATGATTATAATAGAATAGTAGAAGTATTTTTACCAATTTTTGTGAAAAAATGATATAAAAAAAATTAAAATTTGAAAACATAAAAATAAATTTTTTGTTCTGAATATGCATAGAACTACCTTAAGCGCTGATTTTTGCATTTAGATGATTGCAAAATCAATTATTATTGCTATCACTGGTCTCAGCAATCATTCTAGATCAAGATAAGATTATTAAAATTCAAATCTCAGGCTTGATTTTTTTCCACCTAGATTACCCATTTCGTTCTACTGTGCATCGGGAAGAACAGACCCAATAAAGAACAATTCGAGGAATTTCAAGTGCTAAAAAAGACAACCTCCCCAACAATAGAATCGTTCGAACGAACCGCTTTTATTTCCTTCCATCCTTCATCGTATTTTCCCTCTAATGCCTGATCGTTCGCCCCGATCTATCGCGAGGCTTGATCATCGAATTTGTAGCGCGAATAGGTCTTTCGTCGAGCGTTTTAATCGAATCTGCCCGCGGAAATTAGTGTCCATGCAAACGTAGCAACTAGGCACGACCCAATTTCGTAATTAAAGCGAGCGTTAAGCACGTTCGGAGTTTCCACGGCTTTGGCCCACTGGCGTGCACCGATACGACGTCGTTTCCCAAGGCTTTACGATCGTCACTGATGGAGTAAAAGGCAGAGATTCGTGCGTGTAAGTGTAAAGGTTTTCCACCGGATTAAACCGTAGCCCCCTTCGTTGCAGAGTGTCGATAAGATCGTGGTTGTCGTCGAACGATTCACTGGTTTGAATAATTCACGGGATCGGAAGCTCACGCCTTTAGTTTTGCTCTGACTTCTGACTTCCGATTTCCGACTTCGACATGGTGATTTTGCATGCGGCAGACTCTGCGTTTTGTCTTCTTAATGTTCAATTCATAGGATGGTCTTAATCAGTTTGCGAATTTTACGCATTGCGGTTTTAGCTTTTCTTAGCTCCCCCTTCTTAGGACTTTGACACTTGAAATTTCTCGACGTTCAGTAATGTTCATTTATTTTTAGCTCCTCGAAAGAGGTTAGCAAACAAATTTTACCATTTGGATATCCATTTTTTCTTCAAGAATTAACGAAATAAAGTTTGTCTTTTGTGTGTGAACGCTATGGCCATAGTCTTTGCGAGATTAGATTGATATCATTTGAAAATTCTATAAATTTCGAATGTTAAATCAATGTTTTTATGATATGATGATATTTAAAGAATATTGTGACAAAATATAATATATTTTCGCAATATTTTAAACATTTTTGCTCGTTTTTCTTATAAATGTTTTATTCGATAAAGTGAGGCCAAAGAAATTTATCGTTCAATATTACTTTGGATGGTAAATCGAAGATAGTTTAGAAATATAGAAAATTCTCACGTCATCATAAGGTTGGCATTAAAGAAGTTAGAAAATTAATTTTCACAAAGAGCTACATCAAGCAAAGAGTGTATCGTGGTTAAATATGTTTAGCCTGAGCGTGAAATCATTTAAAAAATGTAGAATTGGAAAAAAGAAAATGAAATTTTCTAACAGTCACGAAAAATATGTAATTATTTAAATGGTCAGGAAAATTTTATCAGACATTTCCCAGAATGGAAACTTCTGACCGTATCAGAATTGAAAGCTGGAATAATTGCCACTTGATATCCGTGTTAGAGTCAATTTCGGTTAAATGCATCGTTCATTTAGTCATAGAATAGTAAACAAGGTTTGTTTCAAAGCGGGGAGCTTGGATTTGCCCATCTAAATTTCATGTTATTTCGTATCGCTTAATGGTACCTCGCAGAAATTATTTATCTTCATACTTTATTAAGACTTTAGTCGATGAAAACGATTTGAAATTTATTTGGAAGCTTATATTAAAACTATGTTACTTTTAAAAATACTACAATTTCACTACTTAATCGCAAGTCTTCCCCGTACAAGGATTGTTCGAACTAAGCTGATCTTTTCAATTTCGTATTAATATTTTTTTTACATAATCAGAGGATACATTAATATTTTCTTTATTTATTATAAATAAGTAAAAAATACTTTTGAAAGTATATAACGTTTATTTCAAGCTAAGAATTGACGACACCCCTGAATCTGAAGACGTCAACCTATGGATTCTCCTTTACTTATATTTACAATCGACATGTCTGGCAACTTACAATTAGTGACATCAACTCAACTAAATGCTCCATGCATAGGGGAGACCGAGGTAAATTGAACCATGAAAAGTTTGAAGTGACGAAATAATTTATTTTTACAATCAATTCTTTCCTTAATAATTTTAAGATAAACTTTGATCTTTAGTAAACACTATTCGGTCATGATAATTAATCAGACTAAGAGGAAATTATTATTATTGATAATTATAATGAAGTAGTTGAAAAGGTTCAATTTGCCCCAGGACCGGGGTAAATTGAATTCATGCGAAAAAATATTAGAATATCATTATGTATGCAATTGAAATTGTTCTATTTGAAAAAGTACAATATTCTTCTGTTATTAGACACTAAAATAACTGTAAAATATGAAAGAAATTTTAGTCTATTAATTAATAAAAACTTATAACACACTTTGTGTCAGACGAGACAGGCATTAGACCTATTGCGCATATTTTACGCGCAATCTTCTCCTAACGACATCTATTGAGAACAATAAAGTGGCCGGCACAAGTGATTAAAAAGGTTAGGAATTATTTTCCAATAATATAAAAAGAAAATTAGAATTTTTACAATAACTCTTTTTAAAAAGAGTTATAAGAGTTTTTATATTTCCGAGGCACGATGAAAGATTCTAAAAAAAAATAAATAAATATTCAATTTGCATCAAGTACAGGTTTTAGGTTAGAAAACTTTCTTGATCTTACATGTCGAACACTATGAAAATAGCCATAGTTATATATATGCAAATACATCAATAAATGGTATATAATTATTATTAAAAAGTCAAGAATTTACAACAATAATTATTTCAATTTACCAAAAGTACAAACAATAAACTTTGTGACAACACAGCCTGCGCTATACTGGCTACACACGATTCGTGTCCACAGCGATTGCGCATTTCTTATGCGCAGCAATTGCTCCGTCACGAAATCATTTTGCCCCGACCAATTTGCCCCGAATCACATACATATTTATAATAATACTCATATAAATAAATATATTGTACACGTTAAATATTTTTATGATAGTTAATAAATAGTTTAAAGATTGTAGAAATCGGTAAAATAAATTTTAATGTATTAACTTAATGAGAAGTAGTTGCAAACTAAAAATTAAAATCGCAAAATTATGGTTAGGAAGCATGAAAACCATAATTTCGTGTTTTTTTCGCAGAAACACGACAAGAAGAAGAATCAATGACTTCTTTACCTTTACTATGCTATTAGACATTATTATTTTTAAATCTATGTGTTTACATGTATTCATATTGAAATAATTACAAAAATTCAATTTACCCCAAAGTTCATTATACCCCGGTCTCCCCTAATAGTATTTTGTACAATATAACACTCACATAATACATATTTTATATAAAAATATTGGAACTGCAACGCAAAGATGTATGTTAAAAAATCCAACTTTAACAATAGACTTACGGATGTTGATATACCTATTTTTCTGAAGTGAGCCAATTTGACTCATACAAGAAAATTGAAGTTTTGTGCAAAGAAAATAGTAACAAATCAATTTAAATGAAAGATTTTGTAAGAGTGTTAATGTTTATATGAATGTAACACCGAGTATGTTCGTCGCCGCTGCGACGACTGACTCGCGTTGGGTTGTCGTCCGAACGACGAGCAGCATTTTTTATAAATATTCAGTTAGTTGTTTAGAGAGATTAGAAGCGAACAGACAAATAATATTACGACAGATATTTAATTTACGTATTAGAAGTTATGATTTATGTTTGAAGTGTTATTTTATGTGATTAAGTGTTGCTTTACTAGTTTATGTCATTAATTTATTAAAATAATTTATAAAAGTAATAGTTTTTCCTCTTTTACAATTTATTATAAAAAAAATTGGCCAATCAATATATTATATATATATATGTATAATGTAATCAAATTTTGAATGAGCCAAATTGCTTCCGCAAATGTAGTGTTAAAATGTTAAAGTAACACATTTCCTATAATCTTCCATGTGTATTTTATAATTCAAGGAAGAAACCACCAATCGATATCTCACGCTGTCGATAAAAATAGAAGTTATTCAATTACGGTTTGACTATTTTAAAAAATTAAAACATACCCTAACCCGCGAGTGAAAGAACCGAGAGAAGTACGAGGTCGTTGAAAAATTGTTCATGCTTCAAAAATTTGTTAACTTACTCTCAGCGAGAGGATAGCACGAAGCTTAGAACAAAGACCTCTCTACTTCGAACGAAGACCTTTTTCCCTTCCCCGTAATTAAGCATCTCGTCCTCTTGGTGCCTCTAAAGGACTTCTTCCTCTCCGCCCTCTTTTCCTCTCGCCTTGTATCCCTTTCCTCTTTGCTTTCCTGCCCGTCTCCACCCTCGAATCTTTCTCGTTCTTTCTGCTTCCCTCTTTTTATCTCACCATTTATTCGTCTATCGGGTATCTACTTCCCGTTTCCCCATTTCTCTCTTTTCGTGTGCACTTCATCGTTAGTAATCGCCGACGTCGACGGAGACGACGGCGGCGCACCTCGCATATGAATCGGCCTTAACGATTTCGAGCGTTGTAGGGACTTACCTGTACCTAGTTAAGTATCGAGTTGGTAAAGGAAGGGTGGAAAGTAACTTCTTGAAAGTTTTCGGTACGTTTCGTGTGGAAAATACTGTGTGTAATTGCCTGAATATTTTCTTATTCCAGAACTTTCGACGATGGTTACATTAGAGTTCTTTAACACGTTGAAAGCCACCGTTTCTTTTTTGCTTGTTTCTTCATTTCTATTGAAGTGAAACTTTTTCTATGAAATTCACATCTTTGCAAAGCAGAAACTTTAAAGATACAGATAGGTAGATATTCGGTGGATATTTATGTTTTTAACGTCGATAGTTAAATATTTAGTATGTCCGAGAATTCATAAACATTAGAATTTAAAATTTACACGAAATTTCACCGAATTCAGTAGCACTTGTCACCTTTGACCCCTATGGCAGTCAAAGCGTTAACCTCTTGCCCTGCGATTTCTTTTTGAATTCGTAATGATTTAGAATGAAATTAGTAAAATAAAAATTGATCAGTGATTCTTGATATATCATATAATTTAACTCAATGTTAATATTATAGAAATAATTTTTCATGTCGCACCTCACTGATATTTCCATTTTTATAGGTTTTGCAAAACTTGAAAATTTCCGATCCTAATTACCGAGAATTTCGAGTGTCACTTGTTATTGTGGGCTGAGGGGTTAAATTCACATCTCTATAAAGCTGAAGCTTTAAAGATAGAGATAGATAGATATTTGATAGACCTTTATCTTTTTAACGCCAATATTTAAATATTTAGTGGATTCGAAAATTCATAAATATTCCAATTTAAAAGTTCCATGATATTTCATTCAATTTTATGGTCATAGATGACCCCTATGGCAGTTAACGTGTTAAAAAGTAAAAAAGTTGCACTGGAGTTGCACAGCTTGGAAAGTGTAGTTGTACTTTTGACGTTTGATCAGTTGTGCTCGACACAATTAATATCTTTTATCCATTTTTTTAAAATGCAAATCACGGTCGGGTAAATATAATTTGACGGAGCTGTCGGCTGAAATTAATTTACAGTTTCATGCGCAAATAAACCAGTGTTTCATACGTAAATAAGCCAGTTCGTTCGACATGTATCTCGTGTCTATAAATTCGCTGTTTAATTAATTCATCCCTGTTCATGTAACTCTCATGGAAAATTAATAAAATAAACAGAATTGCTGGATTATTTTATTAACCACGAAAAACATCTGTGCAACTGTCATAATTGTAATGAAATGAGTGCTGGACGCGGTTGTTCTCATACACGAATTCTATTTATTTATTACGTGTTCTCTTTATGTTTTTGTGCACTCTGTTAATTCAGATTTGCTTGCATCGATTAATTCGTAAATGAAGTCGCTTTATCATTACGTTTCACAATGTTGAAAAAAGCTTTGCCAATAGGTTCGATTTCTTCTTAATATCTCATTTATCTTAACACTTCATGGAGGAATGATTAGAAGGTAAGGTTATAGATTTCATAATTCATTATCACAGAAAAATGGTATTTGCAACATCAGGAATATTTTTGTTCCACATGGTACATATAACTTGACATCACAATTTACAGATTTAAAATTTTATCTGCCGGATGCCTACTAATATAGCTTTCGTTTGGCAAAGCTCATCGGCCGATAGCCTATTAATTCCTTGCCCTACGATTTGTTTTGTTACTGTCGTCGCTATAGTTTAGAATTTAATTGCTAAAATAAAAATTTGTCGGTATTATAGAAATAGTATCATCGCTTCAGATTTCATTAACATTTTCAATTTGATAGATTTTGGAAAATTTTTAAATTTCCTCTCCCATTTATTGCAACACGAGTGTCACTCGTCATTGGAGGGCAAGGGGTTAATTTGCTATCACAAGTGACAATAAAATAAAATTATACTTCTTTGAAGCAGTTGAAATCAAAATGACGTGTCGAGTATTATTCCACATTTTTTACTTTAACATTAGATTTACGGGTTCTAAATCTGTTAAAGTTAAATGTATTAAATAAGAACTTTAAAAAAAGAACGATCAACCGACTAATTAGATGACCAGTTAAGTAATTTGTGTATTACCAAATAGATATGAAACGTCTATTACATCGCATTACTACAAATTTGCAAACCGATTCTAAAAAATAAGAATCCGTCAATTTGACGGTTTCCGTAGATTTAGTGTTAACAATAAACGTACCGGTATTTTACACCTACCTAATCTTATCATGAGGGGTCATTTGACCCGTTATGAAATAAATGTTGATTTTTAGAAAGATGTTGCGACTCTTCGGACAGTTAAGTCGTCGGAGTTTAGTTTTGTTCTTCTCTCGGAGAATTAATAAGCACGACACTCCCGAAATGGTTTTGTGTTTGTTTATTATAACGAGGAACAAGTATTTACACGGAAACAATAACAAAAAAGAGATTAACAAATAGATAAACAAATATAAATACGAGCGAGCCAAAATGTGTATAAAGAAAACTTGTTGTTACGAAGAATATAGTTACGGAGAGAATCTTGTTACGGGTGAGAATCTGAAGATTTGGCTCACTTTTAGTTCTTTTATAAATTTCGGAAGCACCCCTTCCTCTGTCGGCAACCCCGACGAGGAGGAAGAGATGGCTTGATAGGGAGGAGAATGTTGGGCCTTGGTGAAATGTTATTGGTTCTGCCTGGACTTCGTGGGTGGTTACCAAAATGCAGCGTGCATTGGTTTTGCCAAAACCCACGGAAGGCCCAGGCAGAGGGGGGCCTTGGGCCGCGAGGGTAACCCAGGTGTAGATGAAAGCTGCTAGATTTATGACATCTGTCATAAATCTAGCGCAGGAATTCTTGAGTGCAAGTCTGGTAGCCACGTGCCATCCTTCGATAATCGAAGGTGTTTGCCAGATGGACGGGTCTACACAGCTGCAAAACTAAAATAAAGAATTTAGAAATTTTGCCCTCGCAACCTCAAGGCCCGCGTTGCAATTACGCCTCAACAAAAGAAATACCCAATTTATTAAAGAAAATAATTTGCAACATAATTTCTGATTTCTAATAAAATAACAAAACACTAATTTTTATTTCTATAAACATAATAATCAATTACTTACACAAGGTCAATTGAATGTAACGGAAACTGTCGTGTATTATCACTCCTTGTCGAACTTGATTTCTTGTAGGCTCTGATCTTTACTCTCTGACTCTCAATATACGACTCCATTTCTATTTCGTTTAGCTATAGGGAACTAATTGAAGGGAGTGTTTCTTGTGAATCTCCGAAAACAGTCTTTTCTGTTTATGCGTCACGTCGCACGGTGTTCGATTTCGCTGAAATCCTGGCCAAAACCCCAAACATTTTTTTCGCAGTCTTCCAAATCTAGCAATTGTGTTTGATTTGCAACACATCAGAATATCCTGTTCCATTAATAAAAATTGTTATTGTACAACATTCTTAGAGATATGTAATCTCAAAGGTAGGAATTGGATGACGCGTCGTATGGATCTGATCGGGTAGTCAAAGTATTCACGCCGAAAACAAACACACAAATCAGGTGCAAATAAATGAAACCTTCACTTGAGAAGCGTATCTGAATTTAGAACTAAGGTTCCAGTTGAAGAAAAATGCCGAAAAATATGTAAACTTCGTATGGGGTCAAATGAACCCTCGTGGCACGTATGGTAGGCAGAAAATTGTTGTCGGTAAAAAATAAGCTACGAGAAAAACGGAAAGCGAGAAATTGAATAACCAGATGATATAAGACTTTACAAATAGTCAAATGAGCGAAAGAAATAACAATGAATGTATGATTGTAAAGTAAATTTTGAAAGGGGTCATTTGACCCCGCTTGGTACGTTTAGTGTTAAAGTTACGAAACTTTACAAGTACAAAATATTTGCATGGACTGCTGCACGATATGAACAAGGATTGTGGTAGATAAAGTGTTAAGACTCGTCTTACTTACCTCTCATTGTTCAGCCGAATAAAAGAAATCACAGAGAGAAACAAAAATATATTCGGTATAAAAAAAGATGCTAAAATTCTGCCGTTTCTCGTGCATTGATACAATGAAAACGATCATTCACCTGATACACAGTGTGTTAAAGCTTGCGATGAAAAAACTGTATTCTATTCGCCCAAGTAAAAACGAGATAACCGCATAACATGATTTTCTCCATTCTGCTTCCTTTTGGCTTTGTTAGATATCAGTTTCAGTACACAAGGTAAGAACGGGAATTGTATTTCATTCGATTTCAAGTATTTGGTACCAGTCAGACTCGGTAGGACACATTCAAGCTTGAAAGCCGTAAGGCTGGAGATTTTTCGACACAATTCAAACAGCTTTTTTTTCTCTTTTAACAGAATCGTGCATGTTCGAAAGAATCGAAACAAGTCGAAAAGTTTTCTAGAGAGTTCCGTCTAACTCTAGCTGGTATCGAACAAACACAGGATAAACCAAATGCATCAAAACGTTCGAATGGACTGGGAGATTTTGCTTTCCCGCCGAGTTCCACCGCATTGGATGATACCGCAGATGAGAGAGATAGAGAGAAAGAGTGAAGAAGAGAGCAGTAGAGTGGACCAGCAATGCATTTTTTCGGAATTTACAGGGTTCTTGAATGCACATAACATTGACAATGAAAAGTCAAGCATTATTTCGTTTGGTATCTTTATTAACATTAAAAGACTTTTTCATTTTCTACAAAAAAATATTGAAGACTTGTAATAAAAATGTTAAGGTTTTTATAAAAAAAAAGAATGTCATGGATTTTTGCAATAATTGTATTTGATCAACTCTAGTATTAATCTCTTATATATTTCTTCTGTTCTTTTACTGTTCAGATGTGTTAGAGGAGATTGGCGGAAGCGTAAATAATAATTAGGAATAATAGGAATAAATATTAATAGGAATAAATATAAATAACTAGGAATAAGGAATAAACAAATGAATAAACAAAAGGAATAATAAAAGGAATAATTAGATGGATAAATAGATATATATATATATATTCTTGAATAAATGTCACTGATTGTGAGTGCAACTCCTCACGTGTGTACTCGTTCACATCCGCTCTCGCACAACTCTCTCTCATTCAATCATTCGGTCTTCTCTCGTTCCTTGTTTTACAGATGGGAGTAGTTGTTGACATGCTTGTCACAAATGTAATCTTGTAAACAGTAGATAAACATTTGGGAAAGATACGATGACTCCGTTATAGTCCTTTTTACAGAACAATATTGGATTTTGTAATATCGCCACTTTTTAAGTTTATATTGCTTCTCATTTATATATTTTCTTATAATAGAAGATATAATGGAATTCTTCTTTATAATAGACGAATCTCGCTAGGAATCGCGTAACAGAGGATAGCCAAAGCTTCGAAAATAAATGGGACCAGTACCGATCGAAATTACGAATGTTTTGAAAAATTTGAATTTCAATCATCGATTAACAGTGGTTTAATCCACGAAAATGATTAATAAACCGCAGATGGGAATGTGTTTTACCTTTTACTACTAGTATACTCGAAATGAGCTTCAGATTTGGGATTGAAAGCAGCTTGATGAGCCTAAACCAGCACACACGTGGGTGTATGATGTGAAGGTAATATTTATGTGTACACATAACTCTAGTTATGGAACGCAATATGCTTCACTCGAGCGGTTTAGAACCACCGTCAAAAATGGTCCCTTGTTAACATGTTGGCTCACAATCTTCCAGACATTTAATAAATAAAATTGCAAAGTATCAAAATATATTGATATCATTTTTCTAACTGTTCGAAACATTGCGATATTATTAGTTTATATTATAACATTATATATGAAACAATGGAATAAATGAACGTGATATTTGAATACCGTGAAATAATAGCTTTAAACGTTTTCCGGATATCTCTTAAAACGTTCATAATCGTCATCAGAGTTTTTTCCCTCTATTTTTCAATCTCGAAATCTGCGTAGAAAAAGTGCGATCTCTGACGGGCCTTTCTTTTTTCCTCTCCCTTTTGTACGTTCGTTCGTACCATTTTCCATCGCATTTGTTCTCTCTTTTCGTTGTTTGACCGTCGATGTATTCATTGAGAATTCCACATGACCATCGACGTAATCTCAAACTACCGATACTTCGATGAGGATTCCTCAGAAGCCTTTTAAGTTGGATAGAAAATTAAAAATAACTTTTTCCTTTGCCATTGTACCGAATGAACTTTAATACCGATGCTTTTAAATACTTCGTTGCATGTATTCACATGCGTGCATAGCCTTTTGTATTTGTAATTCTACTAAATCCAAGTAATATTAAAATCTGTATTGAAACAAATAGCAATTATTAAAAATTGAATTAAGAACAAAAACGTAATTTAAAAATCCATCAAAATGTGTGAAAAGTAAAAGGAATATTCAATCTCTGACAGTTGACTAGTTGAAAATCAACGAACCACGTATAGGTACAGTGCGGCTCAGCCAAGTTGGCACCTCGGCGGCGGTGCTTCTCGCTTTCTACCGCCTATTTGCACCATTTTGTTTCTTGAAATCCACTCGCTCAGCCTT
The DNA here is from genome assembly GCA_910591515.1 of Cerceris rybyensis. Lineage (NCBI taxonomy): Eukaryota > Metazoa > Arthropoda > Insecta > Hymenoptera > Crabronidae > Cerceris > Cerceris rybyensis. The sequence continues at coordinate 30,302,602 of OU342790.1, forward strand.
TTAAAGGAAGCACCCGACAAAGTCATAGCATTCAAATATTCTTACTAGTTTGGCTAGAGGAGCGAGACATTGTATTACATTGTTTTCCCGTCGCGCGCTCCGTTTCGTCAAGGAGAATCTCCCCATGTAGTGGGGGTTATTCTGCCGGAGTTCATCCTGTTTTTACTATAGAGATGTTAGAAATCTGGTGCTTACGCCGATGTCCTCACTGTTGCCACCCAAATCGCGTTGTTTCCCTTGCTCCGATCTGCAGCGTTCTCTCTCTTCCTCTTTTAGTTCGATTTGTAACGCATTTTTACGAATCGCGAGGTAGAACGTCAAGTGCCTTCGTGTACCTATGACAAGAGGCATGACGCTTGACGCCTGGCGAATTAGACTCTGCCGAAACAGGCCTACCTCCCAGGTTCCAACTTGGCCGAGCCGCACTGTACGACGCACAGTGGACGCCGAAATCCTGATCAAAACCCCAAGGAGTTTTTTAATTTAGCTAAAAATTGGTATATTAGTATTATTTGGGTCGCTGATTAGGAATTCGAACTCAGAATTTCCAAAAACAAAATGGCAGCTTCAATATAGCGGGTGTGAGTAACGAAAAATCGTCGGATCGGCACGAAAATTAGTATTCTTATGTTTTTCCGGTCGCTAATTAAGAATCCGAACTCAAAATATTTCAAAATAAAATGGCGGATTCAATATGGCGGACATCTGTATAAAAAAATGTTTGGTTGCGCGCCAAAATTAGTATTCTAATGTTTTTTGAGACACTAATTACAAATATGAAACAAAAATTTCCTAAAATATACTGATGGATACAAAATAACAATAAATAAAACACGATATCCTGGTCTGAGGCCATACATCAGGGAGTCCAGCTAGTTGATCATTTCTGGGTCCTTCGAGCAACTCCGCCTGCTTCTCCCAACTGTTCTGTTTCGCCCAGCCAAGCTTGCCTTTCACCTCGCAGGTTCGAAGCTATTGGCACGAGCATGGTGGCGCATTGGGGCGACATTCGCAACTAACCGGTCGCGCTGGAAAGACGTGCCGCGCTCGCCGACGACAGTAAACAAACCGATGCGCGTGACGCATCGATTGAGATCATACGTCGAGAAACAGTTTCAGATCGCACTACGGTGCGTGTAGGATAAAATAACAGTGTTACCGAAAGGTACCGGATTGAAATTTCTCATATGTATTCAGTAATTACCGCAAAGATTTCGTTCGTCAAGACATATCTGAGCATACTGTTTTACGCAGTGCCGGTTTTAGCACTACCAGCGCCCTGGGCGAAATTTCTACGCCGCGGCGCCCCCTAACTGCTATTCAAACGTATACGAAAGAAGGCAATGGATATAATGAAATAGCCATTTATTTAAAAAAAAACAACTAATAAAATTTGACTTTTCTAGCCTTTCTATCGGCGAACTCTTTTATTAAGTTATCAACGTCGATGTTTTCAGCAATTTCATTTTCGATTGACAAAGTTGCCAAGTTTGTCAATCTAAATTGAGATATTGTTGATTGCAGATAGGTTTTTATCAGCTTAAGCTTAGAAAACTACTCTCCTTACTAGCAACCGTTACGGGTATAGTCAATAACATTCGCAATGCTATCCATACATTTGGATATAGTTCTTGTAAGTTGCGATCTTTGATAATATTTAAAACAAAAACAGGAGTGACCACATTCTGATCAGGCAAAAAAGATTTCAGACTTATGAGTTCATCACACAGCGTACAACCATCTATATCTGATTTAGAGTCTACAGTTAATTTCAATTGGAGATCACCACAGAGTTTGACAAAGTCGGGGTTTTCTGGAATCTGTTTTATATTGTATAAAAAAGACCAAGATTCCGAGTACTCATTTAATTATTTGAATTTTTCATTGACCGAAATTAATGTGGTGTCCAAAAGACAGTTGAAAAATTCAACCTGTGGCGCCCCTTTATGTCCGGCGCCCTGGGCGGTCGCCCCACCGCGCCCTGCCCTAACGCCGCTACTGGTTTTACGAATAACACTGATATTTTATCCTACACGCGACGTAGTGGGATCTGAAACTGTTTCTCGACGTATAATCTCAATCGATGCGTCACGCACATCGGTTTGTTTACTGTCGTCGGCGAGCGCGGCACGTCTTTCCAGCGCGAGCGGTTAGTTGCGAATGTCGCCCCAATGCGCCACCATGCTCGTGCCAATAGCTCCGAACCTGCGAGGTGAAAGGCAAGGGAAGTTTGGTTGGGCGAAACAGAACGGTTGGGAGAAGCAGGCGGAGTTGCTCGAAGGACCCAGAAATGATCAACTAGCTGGACTCCCTGCCATACATGCACTGCTTCACGGATGGCGGTCAGCGGAAGAGTCATCCGCGGCTACCTATTGCTGTCTCGAAATAAAACTATCAGACTACCAGTCTACTTAACCCCATTTGAACTTTCATCCCGACGAAATAAATATATTATTTTGTAAATTACTAGAGTGCCTGTAGAGTAAGATTAACAGTATTCATTAACCCGTTGCCGCACACTTTTAATTTGACGAAAGTGCTCAGAAACACACACGAAAATATTTCGAACTTTTAAAGCATGAAAAATCGCACAAAAAGAACAATTGATATGTTATCTGGAATGTTACATCTTTTTTTCGGTGTATTACTGAGTAATTAACAAATAAATACATTAGTACAGAAATGTGCAGGACGGCTATAGCCGTCATTTGCGGCAACGTATACAGGGTGTCTCATTTTAATCTTTACAGTCGAATATCTCGAAAACTATTGACTTTTCGAAAAAAATGTTTAGACGAAGCATACTCTATTCGAAGGGGGACAGACAATGGTGAACACCGTTTTTTTCTAGATGGAGGCGCCTCCGAGATATGAAGGTCACCTTTGTTTTTTTAAATGGAAACGTGGTTTTTTGTTATGGTAGATACATAGCTTAGCTCAAGACGAATTCACTGGCCTACATTATGTTGACCTTGAAATGTCATTCAAGGTCATTTCAATGAATTAAAGTTCTCTTACAACTGCGCGCCCAGAAAATGTTTCTCATCTTCTAAATTCAAATGGATGACCTTGAGCATCAATGCAGCACTGGATTCTGTTCCTAAATGACAGCTCCACTTGTTCTAAAGTTTGCCTGGTAACTTGACTGCAAGCATTTATTATTCGAGTCTTCATGTTTTCGGGTGTGGTTGGCTCTTCCACATAAACTTTATCTTTTATGTAACCCCACAAGTAAAAATCCAAAGGTGTTAAATCTGGCGACCTTGGTGGAAAGGGTGTCGGACTTCCTCTACCTATCCACTGGCCAGGAAACATTTCATGTAAGGTTTGTCGAACGCGGCGATCGTAATGAGCTGGAGCACCATCATGTTGGAACCACATCCGCACTCTGGTGGCCAGTGGAATGTCTTCCAAAAGGATTTGAAATTCGTTACGAAGAAAATTATTGTATCGTTCTCCAGTTAGTGTACCATTAAAAAAATACGGACCCACTAACGAGCCACCAACAATGCCACACCAAACATTTAGAGACCATTGATGTTGATGTTCAATTGCTCGATGCCGGTGAGGATTTTCATCACACCAATAGTGGAAATTGTGACGATTTACTTCTCCCGTGTTTTTAAAAGTTGCTTCGTCCGAAAAGAGCACGTAGGAGAAAAAGAAAGGATCACGCATTATCCTACGCATAGACCATTGGCAAAATCTCAATCTGGCACCATAATCGGCATCACTCAATGCTTGGTGTAACGAAATGTGATACGGGTGAAAACGATGTTGCCGAAGGATTCTGGACGCCGTAGATCGTGATACACCGATATTATTTTCTATGCACCTGGTACTGGTATGAGGATTTGCTGCTACTGCTGCCAGCGTTAAAATTTCTGATCTTTCTGAACGGCGCTGATGACGGCGTCGATGCAAAAATCCTTGCCGAGCCCGAATTTCGCAATTTCTAATGACGACTGCACTTGGGTGCCGGCGATTCGGAAATCTTTCCCGATACACTCGGGCAGCTGCCCTATAACTTTGCTGACATTCTCCCAAAATTAAAATCATGTCAACAATTTCATCAGGCGTATAATCAGCCATCGTGAAATTAATTGCTATCAAAAAGAACACTTGTACTACCTACTCACTGCTTCGAATCAACTTAAAGATATTCTGCTAGCAGGTATTCTGTGTTTGTAAACATTAATATCAATAGTGTTAATGCTCAAGAAGATGAGAAACATTTTCTGGGCGCGCAGTTGTAAGAGAACTTTAATTCATTGAAATGACCTTGAATGACATTTCAAGGTCAACATAATGTAGGCCAGTGAATTCGTCTTGAGCTAAGCTATGTATCTACCATAACAAAAAACCACGTTTCCATTTAAAAAAACAAAGGTGACCTTCATATCTCGGAGGCGCCTCCATCTAGAAAAAAACGGTGTTCACCATTGTCTGTCCCCCTTCGAATAGAGTATGCTTCGTCTAAACATTTTTTTCGAAAAGTCAATAGTTTTCGAGATATTCGACTGTAAAGATTAAAATGAGACACCCTGTATAGATATAGTCCGGCCCTATGTCATAAATTCACTTCCTCAAGCATGGCGCGTGCGACAAACAAATAAGAATAACTTGTAGCGTCGCAAAAAGTCGCAAGAAAACTCAATGGGGCCTTCTTCGGGAAACTTGAAAGTTTAATTTAAGAAAAAAAGTACGGTGGCACTTTGCAGCGTTCACAACTATTTCATTAGCAAAAGGAAAAAAATGTATAGGTTTTACATTCTGTACCATCACAGTTGTAAAATATTAAATAAAAAAATGAAACCAAGATATTTTTAAATTAAAAATATGATAAATAGCTTCCCATACTGAAAAAGTGTATCGTACTTTAATTTCACATTGAAAACGTATTCTCAATTTCGATGTGAAAACCTTACATAATTCAAATGGCAACTTTGACATTGCATATCTCTAAGAGTATTGTTCAATACAAATTTTTATTAATGGAAAACGATGCTCTGATGTGTTACAAATCAAACGCAGTTGCTCGATTTTCAAAATCGTGAATAAAATTTTTGTGGTTTTGGCCAGGATTTCGGTGAAATCGACCACTGTGCGACGCAAAGAACTACCCTATCATTTGGTTTTTCAAACGTTAACGACGTTTATTTACATCATCATTTCGACCGCCCCTTAATCATTTCAAATTCAATCAAACTTCAAAGTGAACATTCAACCAGTCCAGATTGCTTGCTAAATACCATTCTAGATTGTCGGTTAATTCTTAATTATCCTAAATGTCTCTGACGACCTTATTTCCGCAATTACGTGCCGCAACGTAACAGCTTAGTTCCCTGCTTTTTCCCCTGTAAGCTCTTTTTCGATTCCTCCTTGTTTACACGGCCGCTCGTTCATTAGGGGTTTCATGGGACTATCCCGTAATTTCCAGGCATCGATGTTTCGATGAAGGTTCCTTTGCGCCTTGCGTACACGTACACAAAGCTCTCTTTCTCTCTCTCTCTCTCTCTCTCTCTCTCTCTCTCTCTCTCTCTCTCTCCTCTCCTCAGCTGCTCTTGTCATCCCTCGATGAAAACCACGATCTCGATTGGTTAATATCCCAGGACCGTTTCAAGCTTGATAGCCAATCACGTGGCCCAACCGCGATGTTCGTTTGCTTTGCGGCGCAATGTGCCATCCAATTTTCTTCGTGTTCGATCGATTTCCCAGCTGGTTTTACCAGCCGTCTATCCGTATACTTCCTTTCCACACTCTCGTTTATCACATATCCTTTCTCCTACGATGAGAATCGTCTAACCATCGGGGATACCGAGACACGGCCTTGGCCGTGTTTGCTCTTTCTGTTATTTCCGAGATAGCGGATCTGTATTGCGACTAGAAGATTATCGTATTAAATTCACACCGGTAAAGTTCCGTGTGTGTAGAAAGGATTTTGTTCAGAGGGATGCAGTTGCATCCTTTGTCTGGGACGGTTTTCTCTTGTGCGGAAATTAGAAGTGCAGTTTTTAAATGAAACTGTGAAAGGAGGACTGTGTATGTTTGCTTCTTTTTTTTTTAAACATTTACTGTCGGGACATGCAATTAAAATAGTGATGGTAATTTTTACTTGAATAGTATTTGATTCCTGGGATGATTTACTAACATTTTGGTTAAACCGTTTAGTGCCGGGCAAAAGAGAGGTGCCTATGCGAATATAACCGGCCGAATTTCACGATTTTACTAGGGTTTGGAAAAAGGTTTATAAAAATCAAATAAAAAACAATATTTACATAATTCAAAAAGCAGTGTATTAAGGGCGAAATAGAGAATAAAACAATGACATTAATTTTTCTATATTCGTTGAAAATTATATAAATAACAAGGGCATAAATGATCCTGAAGAAAATAAATTCCCTAAGAAAAAAAAGGGCCTTCGGCACTACGAGGGTTAAAATTTGAGATTTTTTTCGGAATATTGAAGTAATGAGAATTAGTATTTAACATGCAAATGTTCGAGTAATAGGTGAAATTGTAAGATGAGATGTGTAGCTAAAAAAACGGAATATTGGTAGTTTTGAAATTTGTAAGTGAATGGGTACGTATATTTTTGCGAAGCATGTAAAAAGGTTTGAGAAATATGAAGAGGTCTAATAATAGATTAATTTTCAGTAACTTCAAGGTATATAAAGATTTATTAGACTGTTTAAAATCGGGTAAATTATTTTAACACTATCGCGAGAAATCCTTCTAGAATATTAGAACTCCAGTGTAATTCGTTTTGTAAAGCTACAAATATCGTATATACGAAAATAATATATTTTACGTGGCAATGTTTTAAAATTTCATGTGTCTTCAAGCATTGTTCTCGATTACAAATATTATGTTTTTGTACATTATTTCATAACACGAATATATATAACTGTATCTGAAACACCATTGGATTACTCGATCGAGCGATATTACACGTTATCAGGTGAGTTTAATTTGATAGAAAAGAGAGAATAATATCCGCCAAATGGAACGGACTCTTTTCAATTTTCTACTCGAAGATACGTAATCTTCCTTGAGAATCGAGACGCAGGTGGAATCGCAAAAGGGGAAAAGTCCCCTACGACCCTAATCCGCAAATCCCCGATGCCTAAGATCCCACTCACGTGGCGAATATCAAGAGACAGGTGTTCCTTCGTGTTTTACCATCTCGATTGTTATTCTAATTTGGAATTATAGCACGTCGACGTCCATATCTCGAATTAAATCAAGACTTCTCTGTCAGCATTCGTTTCTCAGAGCGAAGACTTCATTTTCCCCGTTAAAAGTCCCGTTTCTGTCATCGTGTTCATTCGGCTTTTTACTATCAAATCTACAAAGATAACGAAGATGACTTATTCTGTATTTTTCATAAATATTCCTAAACAATTTATCCCTATTTCTTTTTCAATTTTATACATCTAATTTGTAGACATCAAGCAATTGAACTGATCAAGTTTTTTTCTTCCTTCGTTTCTTTTCATTTTACTTGCTTATTTGATAATTTTTGAATATATTGGATTAATTACTGATAGATTTAGCGTTAAGATTCTCGATTTTTCAATTTTGAGAAATGGAAATGTGAAATCAAGAAGAAACTTTACATTTTTTGGAGTTAAGTTTGCGTGAAGGTTTGAAAAAATAAATAACTTAATGCGTTGCGAGAATCCTGGGTGGTGCACATTAATTAAGGAATGTGGCACGTACGTTCTTAAATTTAAAGCGGAATAATAATATAACTGTACTAATTGTGCTTCTCAGTCTCATCTCATTTTCATGAAATTTCATTTATTCTTGCCGTCCACGCAGCACGTTGCATGTTGCTCTGATGAGTCTGTTACAATATTATAATTGCATCTGGTATTTAGGAGATCTCAGTGAAACCGTTGAATATTTTCATATCGTCATTCTGCCACGCATTTCATGTAATCCATTAAAAATACAAAGGTACGAATCTTTAAAACAATTTATTCTTTGATGCTTCTGCTCGAACTGATATATACGTCTTTCAAATACAGTTGAAACGTTTTGTTTTATTTTCAGTAATTTACGAAACAGTTGCAAAAGAATGCAATTTTTTTTTACTTAAAGGTAAATTGTATATTTTAGAAACAATGTATATGTTGTAGTCTTTGTTTTGAATTATGTAACACTAAATCTACTAACGTGGTCAAAATGACTTATTTTGAATTTTTTATAAATATTCCTAATATATCTTACGCTTTTTATTTTTCAGTTTTCTACGTGTAAGTTGTAGATGTCAAGTGATTAAATCAGTGAATTTTTTTTTTCTCTATCATTTCTGTTCTCTTAACGCAGTTATTTGTCATTTTTTAAATGTATCAGAATAATCATCGAAAGGTCTTTGGGTTTAAAATTTTAGTACGTTTATTAAAAACCATGAAATATTCTTGTAAATAACTACATCACGTTGACGTTGTTCTTTTAATCTTTCAGCGAAATCCTCGAAGGATTTCAGTATTCCCGGTAGTAGTATCGCGATCCGATTTAAAGATCAAATTGATTGTAATGGAATTATCGTGCTTCGCAACGAAAGTAAAGTTTTCTCAAATCCTTTTAGCTGAAAGTGACTTAAGAATAGTTTCATTGAGCTTTTGTATTGAATTTCCAGCACGTGCCGAATTAAAATTATATAATCGTGTCGGAAATGATTCATATGATTTTCTTTAACGTGCGGGTAGTCGTTTGCTCTTTAATATTTTGACTGTGAAAATAACCACACAGAAATTGCTTTGATATGTCTAAATTTATATTTCAAATTTGGTTACATTTAAGTGTTATTTAAGAGCTATAAATGTTTCGAGACTTTCGTGACTTCTAAGACTTCTAAATCTTATTGAAACTATTAAGTTAAAGCTTATAAAATTCTGAAGAATTTCGTTTAAAAAATTGTACAGCTGACTGGAAACTTTGTGATAATTGAATAACGTGACAATCAAAATACCAGAAGATTAAAAACTTGCGTCGCTCAGACCGAACTACAAATGTTGCTGATGCAATGACTCTGCTTAAATTTCAAGTACTCAATGTTAATCTACTTTATACAAGTTTGTTCAATAACATAAACACAATACATACAACATATAATGAAAATTTAAAAAATTGTTTAAGTTTTAGAAATCTAGCAAGTTGATTATTTTCATTAAAAATTGGCAGATGCTAATGAAGGAATTTTAAATTTCAAGAATAACGAAATATCCTACCATAAGATCAATGTTTGTCCAATTATTATGGGAATTTTGAATAAGTACCAATATTTAAAATATATATGAGAGCACTTTACTGCAAAACAATGGCATGAATCCAGTCACATCGTAACGAGATTCTAGATTTTTAAATTAATGCAAGTAATATCCAGCTAGCTTTTCATTCCGTAAGAGTCGTGAAATTTAACGAGTTATCCGACTTTAATCTTTTAAGAGTGATTCTCCAGTACTCAAACTGGGGATAGTGAGTTCATTCCTTCCCCAGGATAGATCTTAAGTCTCTCGTTTATTCTAAAATCAGGTCGAAAAAGCTCACTTGTTTTGTTAAGGATGAATTTCACGGAGATTTTACTTTCAATTCGTACCTAAAGAAATCACGAACTCTTTCAGCATTAATCTGTATTTCGGTATGCTACGGTTTCATTTAAAACAGAAATGAAAACATTGTATTACAGTAATTCAAAACATTTATCTACTATTCTCTGTTAATTTTCGCTATGGATCTCTCTCGTATGTCATCCTTTACCAGCCTATTCTTCTCAAATAGTATTTTAAGTTTTCCCTCGTCGAAAAAAATTTCTCCACATTACGCATCAAAATTACTTTCATTCGAACCTTTCCATTCCCCATAAAAATGCTCCAGCCCCATTTCTCTTAGCTCCATTTTCCTCGATTCGCTTCAAATCACACAAAATCATTCCACCCGCAAGAATGAATAGTTCTCCTTTTCTTTCGTTCCTGAAATTGTCCTCCGCGCATCAGGCATTCACTGTTCACAGAATAATTCCAAAGTAATCGCGATTCCACGAAAACAGATTTATAGATCTTGGTTTTTGTTCAAATGTTTTTGAATTTGCAGTTTTTTCGGTTCCAACTGCTACGATCATTTTCCTAAGGGCTACTGATTTAAAAGAATTTCGAAAAATTAGACTATAAATATATCACATATGAAAAACTTTCCGAAGATGATGGATTTGACCCACTAATTATGAATCTAAGGCCTGAACTGCCTACTCACCATAATTACATTAATTGCTACGTCATTTCGTCTATAATCGACTGTTTGATTATTATTTGCCCTGAGTCTAAGATATATTAAATAAACATTTAGAACAAATTTGCTGCTGTTTACGAATCCAAGGACTTACCTCCCTATATACGATGAGACAACTTAAAGATGGCTAGGTAGCGACGGAACCTCTCGTTTTCAAAGTCTTATTCCCGCCACACAGTGGTCGATTTTCGTGGAAATCCTGGCCAAAACCCCAAAAATTCTTTTCACGATTTTCAAAATTAAGCAATTGCGTTTGATTTATAACACATCAGAGCATCGTTTTTTATTAATAACAATTTTTATTGAACAATACTCTTAGAAATATGCAATGTCAAAATTGGCACTTGAATAATGTAACGTTTTCACGTCGAAATTGAGAACACGTTTTCAATGTGAAATTAAAGTACGATCTACTTTTTCAGTATTGTGAGTTATTTATCATACTTTTAATTTATAAACATGTTGGTTTCATTTTTTTATTTAATATTTTACAACTGTGATGGTACAGAATGTAAAACCTATACGTTTCTTTCCTTAAAATTAAATACTGAATTACAGCGGAGGCACTTACGAAGCAAGTCGTAGGGCAAAGGGTTAGCTACTATGATCATCTAGCCTAGGTCTTTCTGTTTTACAGAGATTCCAAATCATCCAAGCTACGCCATGTTAATTAAGAATTTAACCCTGTCGCACCGGACGGGGCATGTGCTGTCCCAATCTGAAAAATTTTTGATATTACGGCTGGGACAACATATGTCCCAGTTACTGAAAAACATCTAGGGTAAAAAATAACGCCAAGTTGGTCCTCCAAACTGATTCTCAACCATTCTGACAATGAGTCCATAAATTTCTCATCTCGATCGTCCTTGATCTAATCAAACAAGCGACAACTGTTAAGGTTGCTCAGTTTTCGGCATAAAAATTATTTTATCTAATAATCGCTTGGAAGAGAAATAATTGATCCCGGTAATGGGGCGCGCTCGGACTGGATTTTTCGGCGTATTGAAAGGGTTAAGGCAAACTTTCCATAGGTGACGAAATATTTCAACACAGCTACTGACTACGAGTCCAAACTCTTACCTTCGTACCCGCCATTCACCTTTTTCGACAGAGAATTCGAAAGAGGATTTAATTATGATGTTAAACGGTTAGGAGTATATAAGTTAGGCCAAGACTGCGTGCTTGTCGCATCGTGGGTCACGTTTGTACCCGCGTCTGGTAGCAAGATGGATAGAAGTATCTTGCACAAGCTCCACCTTCGAGCTGCATTAACTGCACCTCGAGCCACTCTCGTGGCCCATTGATTTACCTTCCGAAGCTCGGGACGATGAATGCATGCGCGAACGTTCCGATTTAACGCTGCCACGAGGAACGAAAGAGTTATCGGAAATAGAGAAACGGAAACGATATTGAATACTTGCGATAAGGAGAACGTTTGGTGATTTAGGACAAAGAATTTGAACAAAGAAATTTGAAGATAAAAAGGGAAGAACAAATTGTAATCACTTTGACTTGCTAAGTCACTTGTGTCGATTAACCTTCTAGAAGGGAAAAACAAACTATTTCTGGAATACACTTTGCTTCATGTCATTGATATTCCTCCATAATCAAAATTGTGTCCTTAAGTTTCACATAAGATAACTTATTGTTAGTTAATGTTTTATCTATTTATATTACTTTTTAGTAATTTAGGTTTAGGTTCAGTACACTCTAATTACTGTAGGAACCAATTCTTCTGTAAAAGAAAAATTAGATCTGGTAAAGGATTAAGTAGATATCATGGGCAAAGCCCATGTTGTCTTCTGGCAAGTGTTTTGTTTTGATTTACCTGACTGATAGAAACATCTCACATTCGCATGTTGTTTATGATTTTAACGTGCGGGAGGCTGAAAGAACCACACATTCGTCATGTTGTCATGTCAACGACGAAAGAAGTGCGTTGTTTTCGGTACAATAGCAATAGGTCAATAGGCGGAGCTTCAGTATTCGAGCAACGACATGACGGGGATAGGTAGTGTGAGGGGCACTCTCTCCTTACAAGACTACTTGTTAGACCTGTATAATACCAAAGGTCGTTATGTGCTTTGGCATCAGTATATCGTGGTTAGCCAGACAATGATAAGACGTTGAACTAGCGGATCGAAGTTTGAATATTTGTTAGTCTCAGGACATTTCTTCTACGATCACAATAAAATTGTAGCGAACAAACTCAATAAACTGATACATGTCCCAATACAAAGAAGCGATATTTGCTTGTTTGCAAGCTTAAACAAAAATCTCGAATGCCTTTAGGTTTTTTACATATGTAATTCTTTTTATCTATGACTATTTTCTTGAAGATGTTATTTTTTTTTGATAAATTAATTTTAATTGCGTTAAGCTTATTTGTTGGGTATACAGCCGTGTAATCCAAAATGTGTAAGTGTTAACATTGTGTATTGTTTTTTGTTACGACTACGGAAATGTTGTAATATGGCAAACGTCATTCATTATATTATATTTCATTAATAAATTGTTTTTATTCCAAGTTTATATCAAGTTTGAGTTTCAACATTATTTAATCTGTATAGCTAATAATTATTATCCGGTTTCCAGTAAATCAGTATGTTTAAGCCGTTGCTCTTTCTCACTTTATCTCCTTTTAGTTCGATACTTTTTCATGACGACCTTCTTCTACGTTGTACCTGTACATGTGATTGACTCACAGTCAGTCAATAACGATAGGTAGTAATAAATACACGCGACTGAAGCAGAGCACTAAATTTTATTGGTGAACAACTTACGAGATTGGTGTAGCATATTATGGTGATGTTATAGCGCTGGTAGTTTAGAGATCAGGTAAAATGTTTAACCTCAGGCGAAGTAAACGTAGCACTAAAATTGAAGATATTGAAATCAGTAAGTAGCGTAGATACTGTTTCAGTGAATAATGACCATTTTATTATAATATTCTACCAGTTCACGGCACAATGTATAAAATAATATTGTACATAGTAACAGAAAAGTGTCTTAAAATTAAAATAAAGATATTTAACCCTCTACGATCCAATTACTTTCCCAATTATTCAACCACTATGTAGAAATAATTTCAAGACATTTTGCACTGTTGTTAATTCACTTTCATTAAATAATAGGAATAACTATAAAAACTAAAGCATATTTACGTGGCAAATTCAGATTCAACAACTTTTTCGAGTGTAGCTCGTGTGTTCGAATACCAATCATCCTCATATATAAAATATTATAAATTCCAATTAATTTTCTTTGCTTTTTAATCCGTTAACCAAAAAGCAAATTAGTTCTTCAATTATAAAAAAATAAGAATGTGAGGTAAAACGTTTTAAGATGTTGGAAGAGGACGAAAATCTTCATGAGAAATGGAGGACAATATTCGGTACAGCCAAGGTACAACGTACAATTAGTAATCTGCCTTAAGACCTTTTGATAAACTGGGACTGTCTTTGTTGGAATATAACGGCAAGTAAAACTCGCTAAATATTTCAACCTTTCTTGCCCTTAATCTGACTACCTTACCAAAAATACTTCTACTCCAACTCTAATAGACCACATGTCTCTATTGAGATAAAATTTTGGAAATTTCAAAACTTGTATGGACAAATTTTTGTTTGTTTCTATAAAAAAATTTTCTCGTCCATCTTTTGCTTGGCTTCACTAAAAAAAAAGAGATTATTTTCCTTTAGCCTATGTCAAGTGTCTATGTTTTTGTTTAAAACGCTCAGATTTCTTCTCTGTAAAAATGTAATTAGTGTAAGGTAAATCCTGTAAACGTTGTTAGCATTAATTTCGTCAGGGAACTTTGTAAGAGGAAAAAATGTGGGATTGGTAAATATCCTTTGAAGTTTCTATCTCTGAACTATCATTCAATTATACTCACAATCCCAATGGATCTCAATGATGAATTTCAGCAGCTTTATCGAGGTTCCATGTATGCACAATACAGGAAAAAAGTGTTCTCGCCATAAAGTACTCGAGGTTGTTTTTTTACTGCTATTTACCACAGCGAGCTTTCTTTTCATAATCATCCATTCCGCGAGCAAACGAATAAATACGCATTGTTAGTTTCCTCTTCAGAGACGAAATTCACGTGAAAAGAACGGGGATGAAGTTGAAGGAACTTTTACGTAACAGTATAATAAAATGCTTTACTACTTCACGCCCTAATAAAAGCGAAATTGCTTTCCGACACGAGGCGAGCTTCCATTACCCGAATTCTTCCTACGTTTAACTTATATTAATAATAGAACTTTAAAAGATCCGTCTACGTATCAATTATCTGAACATAGAAGTTAATAATGAAATTCAGAAATTATATACAGACTTTTACAATTTCTAACGTCTTTGGCACATTAAATACGTTATAACTATACTGCGGATTTTTATGCATTTATGACAAATTAAATACGGCTAAAATATACAAAAAGAACATAATATAAAAATATATCTAAAATACCTGAAGTATGGTATTTGTTGTAATATTTATTGAGTGCAATAATTCTGTAGATAGGTTTTCCTGTTTCACCTGCATTTGTGAAATTCGAAATTTGCATAAACATCCGCAGTCTAGTTATAACATCATTCATTGTCATTCCGTTGAAACATTGCTACGATTTTTAAGCCATAAAATAATTATGACACTATTAAAATTGTTATTACGATTCTAAATGGGCAAAACAATTGAGTCGTGATAAAGCAACAGTAACGATTTCAATTCAAAATTGGTGGAACGGTTATCTCACAGTTAAAAGTATTAGATATTATTGCTTCACGATTCTGAATCGATTTATTTCACGAATAACGAGTAGAAATATCAAAGTATCGAAAATACATCATCCCCTTTAATAATAAGGAATTATCATTGAATAGTTTGATTAAAATTACAATGATAATTTGAATCGATCAAATTACATTCTTGTAATTAAAATCAATATTGAAATGCTCCACCAGTGAAACAATTACATCGTGATTCAAGTGAGATTTTACAGTTTCATAATTGCTAATGAGTTTTAATCTCGCTGGCAAAAAGATGAAGCATCGAGGTACACATTATCCTCTTTATTAGCAACAAATTATCGTTCAATAGGTTGATTAAGTTTACAATAATAATTATAAATCGGTAAAATGATATTTTTGCAATTAAAATTAATATTGAAATGTCAAATCAGTGAAACAATTAAATTGTGATTACAACTTGATTTTATAGTATCATAAGTGCTAAAGATTTTTAATCTCGCTGGCAAAAAGATGGAGCACCGAGGTACACATTATCCACTTTATTAGCAACAAATTATCGTTCAATAGCTTGATTAAAATTAGAATAATAATTATGAATCGGTAAAATTATATTCTTGCAATTAAAATTAATATTGAAACGCTAAACCTATGAAACAATTACATCGTGATTCACATTAGAGCTCATATTGTCATAATTGCTAATGAGCATTTATCTCGCAGGCAAAAAGGCGAAGAACCGAAGAACGTATTATTCTCTGTATTACTAAGAAATTATCGTTCAATAGGTTGATTAAAATTAGAATAATAATTATGAATCGATAAAATGATATTCTTGCAGTTAAAATTAATATTTAAATGCTAAACCAGTGAAACAATTACATCGTGATTCAAATGAGAGTTCATAATGTCATAATTGCTAATGAAAATTTATCTCGCAGGCAAGAAGATGAAGCATCGAGAAACACATTGTCCTTTTTATTTGCAACAAATTATTATTAAATAGTTTAATCAAATTACAATAATAATTATGAATCGGTAAAATCATATTCTCGCAATTAAAATCAACATTAAAATGTTAAATCAGTGAAACAATTACGTCGTGATTAAAATTAGTAGATATAATAGCGTCATAATTTCGAATGAATTTTTATCTCGCAGATGAAAAGTTCAAGCATCGAGGAACACATTATCCTCTTTATTAGTAAGAAACTGTCATTGAGTAGTTTGAAGGGGGCTTATATAAGCGGTCTGGGTATGCCAGAAGTCGTTCTTGTCGTGCTTAATTAAATTTTGAACGATTAATGGGCAGCAGGGTGGCTGCGTCACAGCTCTGAGAACAATGAGGGTCGATGTCACGCTTGATAGATTCGATTCTAGAGGCAAGTGCTCGGAAACTAATCGGAGAGGCGCCAAAGGAAGAGGACGATATTCTCAAGTATTTCGATGCTAATTGGACACGATTTTTCACCATATCCGTAATCCTCTAAAACATGTTATTGAGAATTATTTCGTTAAAAGTAAATGAAGTTCATAGCTCGGTCATAGTCTGTTCTAAATATTTAGTGAAAACCTTTTTCTTTTTTTTTATACATTTACTAAACTAGTGGTTTAATTATCAGATGATTTCAATGTGCAGAATAATTCTTTTTAGATGGTGTTGGCATGTTTCTATGACTGAGTTTATATTAGGTAGACCGAAAAGTAATCAAATTTATAGAAGTGAAAACGTAATTAGAAACGTTTTTCAACAAGAAATCAAAGGAATTTGTTAAAAAGCGAATTGAACAAGTACCTTTACGTTAGTAAAGGTAAAAAAATGAATACGAAATTATTTTGTTGATTAGTATTTAATATTTCTTTAATAAAAAAATGTTTTTGCCAGCAAAAAAAATTTTTGATTACTTTTCGTTCTTTCTAATATATTAATTTCTGTTCGTAATTAACAGCAATTTTCTCCGACATTTTTTTTCTCTTCGGTCAACCTTTGTTGAATTTTTTAATTTTATTTCCAAGTCAGGATCCGGAAGAAAAACTAGAAGTACTCAAAATCTGGGATGATCTAGAAAACAGAACATAGAATTGAACATATACTTGAATACGTTAGATGAAATTTAGGACAAGAAGTAAGCGTAAAGAAAATAGATCAACTTAAATTAATACATTTTTTAACACTAGGTTTACGGGCGTGAAATCTATTATATTGAAATATTAAATAAGGACTTTGAAAAAGAAAGGATCAAGTGGCAAAGATGATAAGTATTATAAAATACATGTGAAATATTTACTGTACTACTTCTCTGCAAAGGGAAATATTTATAAAAAAAAGCTGAAACCTGTCAATCTAACGGCTTCCGTAAATCTAGTGTTAATACGTAAATTTTAAAACCATTTTATCTCATTTTAAAATACTTTTCAGAACTTCAACAAACAATTTTTCAATCCAGCCAATAATACATTTTACATACCCCAAATTTGTCTCTATAAACTGCAAATAAAAAAAAAAAACGTTTTTCACAATTTCAACGCATTCACAACTGTCAAAACCACTATTCTCATTTCCAGTACAATAATACCCTCAAAAAAAAGTAACGCGAGCCGTGAGTATTTCCGTCATTTCGAAAAACCCGAAAGCTCTCCAGCAAAAGGTGAAAAATGGCCGTCGATAAAGCCCGCGAATGGACGGGGCTGAGTGATTTTTCAAAAGAGCACGAAAGGTAATTGTTCGCCATAATCGTCCGTACGTGACGTTTATTAGGCAATTTATAGAGTGTGGCCCCACACTTCCAACAGAGATCGAAATTACAAAAAAGAAAGTAAAAAAGAAGCGAGAGATTTTCGAGGATTCTTTTTTATTTTTTCCATCCCTCTTTTTTTCGTCCGTTCACGGATACCCAAGTGAACGACATGCGGCAGAGGATTCTCCATGTAATTCATAAGTTCCTTTTGTCTTTAGCGACTGGTGACGGAAGCATTTTTAATTAGGCTGGTAGATGCCCCCAGGTATGTTTCGCTGTATGCTAGTACCTTCTTCGGTGACTCGCGCACAGAGAAGTGGCACCATTTTACACGTGCATACTTACGAAATATTTAGATTTACTGGGGCAGTATTTAATTACTCCGAGTTTCTTCTTTACTCTTATCCTGTAGTATTTGTAATTACTGCGTCGAATATAATGGTAGATGATATCAATGAATGTGAACATCGTTTTGTACATTTTCGACAATAATTGTTCTTAAAGGAATTTTTCCAACTGGTTATCGAATATTGGAGAAAATGTTGAAAACAAATTATAGACAGGTTTGTGGATCTGAGTTTTCACCTTTGTTAATTGTCACATTTGTGCTATGTTCTTTAACCTGTATTTATGGATCGATACCTTCAACTTCACCTTGTTGACCTACTGCCTCGTTTTCGTAACTTGAAATATTTCATCTACTTTATAATAGTTTTCATTTGAATTCTGAGATATTTGGAAAAACGGCTTTGTACTTCATTGATTATATTTTTTGAATGTCACCTATTGTATTTGTTACCTTGGAATAAACATTTTCTTCGCATTTTTATAATTGTAATGTTATTTTTGAAAATATTAGGGGCACCGAAAAGTAATCAAAATTGGAGTAGTGAAAACGTTTTTCAACAAAAAATCGTAGGACTTTTTTAAAAAGGGAATCGAACAACTACCTTTACGGTGACAAAAAGTATTAGAGAATTATGGAAATTATTTTGTTGATTAGTACCTATTTAAGATTTCTTTAATAAATAAATGTTTTTTGCCAGGAAAAAAAATTTTGATTACTTTTCGATATCCCTAATATTTAACACTAGATTTACCGGCTTGAAATCTATTATATTTAAATATGTTAAATATGTACCTTAACCAGTTAACTATGATTGACGAGTATACTCGTCATGCGTATAAAGTAGTGACCATTGGCTATTTAAATTGTAATTTTTGAGAAAAACAAAACATATTCTCAAATTTCAGGATGTTTAGAATATTTTGAGGCTATGGCGGAATAAAACAAGGAAATAAAAAATAGAAATAATTTGAGATGAACACATGCGTCCCCGTATGTACCGGATGAAACAGCTTACCAGTTCGCATACCGAATTTATTTATGTGCGATGATAATTTATTTTTTTTAAATGTGCAAGAAAAATTAAGACGTGGCAAAGATGATAGATTCGGTAATTTATGTTTTATACGATGGGCGATGAATATTTATTCTACGGCTCTCTCATGAACCCGTAGAATTTTTGGAAAAATTTGTGTACCAGTCATTTTGACTGGATTTGGTAGTTCTAGTGTTAAAGAACAATTCTAACGTTGTTTATTAGAATTCTTATTCAATTTCATTATTCGATTCTAATAATTGAAATTGGTTTAATTCAATGTATTCCTGAAGTAAATAAAGCTGACAGTTTTTTTAGCGAATTTTTGAAATATTGGATGGACGAGTTATTTACTGGTAACAAACTGCTTAATGCTCTATATCGAATGGATCTTTGCTCGTGTTGTGACAGGACAGAGGAGATACCAGAGAATGATTAGCTGTGACTTTGACAAGCTTGACAGTGATTAATCGTTACAGTGACGGATCCGTGATACGTGTTACAGAGAAACCCAGTGCTTTAACTTCTCTATAGAATCAGCCATGGGAATGGTGCTTAAACAAATTACGGTATCCTGATATTCTGCCATCGAAGTCCCAATTATATTCATACTTTAAACCTTATATTCTTCGGTTTCGTATTAAAGCGTGGAATTTTTATATCAAGGTTCAAATTGCTTTTAACGTGAGTTTAAAAGGGATTTGTTAATCGTGTCAAGGAGATACTATAAACTTTGAAAAATGTAAGGGTAAAAATGAGGAGATGCTATTTGGTATACTAATTTTGTTATAAATTTTAATTACAGTAAAAAGCAGACTGATTTTACGTGATATTCGAAAGAGTGGAAATAAACGAATATTTTAAACGAAATGAAAGGATAATGAATAAAAGGGTTACTATGCAATTTGCGTTCCGCTACAAATTAAGTACCTCTTCGACTACGAACGAAGCTGCAATTGAATTTTCAGTCGTCAATTCGATGGAATTGGTGAACGCAAGAATTGCATCGAAGTCCGAGCGAAAATTTTCTACCGATTCGGCCAATCGTATCGGTAAAACGATTACAGGGTGCTACGGTTTATTCGAAAGATTTATGAGAATTTGTGGTCATGGTTGATTGATGTTACCGTTCTATTACCGAGTTCAATTGCTTGCGATCGTTGTATTAGAACATCGTTAAGTATGATTAAGCCTCTATCGTATATTACACGCGATTCGAATATATTTGTAAGAAATCAGCATAAAATCTTCAAATCTTCAAAACAAATTTTTATTTCAGAACAGAAGTACGAAAAATTAAAGTTTCTTATGTGTCAATTCAATAGTAAATGTGCAAATCTGCAGCTACTTTTGGAAATTTAAATAGAATTCAAAGAATAGAAAATTACAATAAATAATTAAAAGTGATTCTATCGAAAGTAGAACATAAATTTGTGTTAATGGAAGGAAGGATATTTTTTTGATTGGACTTTATTGATTTTAATGGCCCACCATGGCCGATATAAATTTCAATATAGTCCTGGAGAGTAAGGCATTATTGAATTACAAACGTATCTGCCATGTATGTACATAGATTTATTTATTTATATTTTACATCGAATGTGATGTAATTCAGGAATTTCAAATTAGAATGTTCATCCAAATTGCATTGCAATGTTCATTGTTACATATATTAAATACTCCTTGGGAAGAATTTCTCTATGTATTTAATGAATGTTTTAAATGAATATGCGCCTGCGAACTAAATACTATTACTAAATATTATTAATATTTATTATATACTATATATTTATTATAATACTATTAATATTTTTGCATTTTCAGAAAAAGGTCAATTATTATTTACAAGAAATCAATTCGCACTTACACCTCTTTAATGTTATAAGTAATTATTGCGTCGCGATAATCGTATAGTTTCAGTTCATTTTATTACACATTTATTAATACAATCTATAAAAGTGTGATTCGATGCTCGCAATATGCGAGAATAAAAGTCTGGAGCCAATAAATTCATTCGAGTTAATCGAATCTGAATTTTATTATTACAGTTGAATTACCAGGCAGAAACGAGATTATTAAATCATTGCTTTCGTTGTTCGACAAATGAAAAAACCGGGTTTTCACGATAAGAAATGAATACAAAATTATTCGTTTGGATTATCGTACTATTAGACGTTTTAACTTGTTAGCTTTTAAATTTTTTAAATAATCCGTAAAAAGTCGATTATAGGAATGCATAAATAAATTGCTTATTTCACCGGCAGGAGTAAACATCGTCCGGTAAAAACACAATTCTGAGTTTTTACTCTGAATTTATCGTGTAGTCTGGAAAAGAAATTTCAACGGCAAAAAAGTTGATCATACTATTTGTATTACCGAGTTCGAACATTTCCGAAAGTTATAATTGTGCTGGGAACATTTTCAAAAGTTGAAAGTCATTAATATTTGCATTTTTTCCATACGATCATTCATCCTTTTTGGTATAATTCAGACCAGACATTGTGTACAGAATCAAAAGTTTCAGTCGGTGACAGTTCCACTAGCTTTACACGTTTTCTATCTCATGTTTTGCAAAAGATTAGGACATTTTCATTATAATTTTTATCTCTGAAATTATTAGTGGTCTCCCGCGTTTGTTTTTTTTTGCCCTTTATTTCCCAAAAGAGTAGAATATTTTCAGAAGCTATAGTACCACATAAATAAAGCATTCCGCAATTCTAGACATTATTATTCATATTGTGTTCTTTGTAATTTTTATTTTTGCAACAAATTGAAGTGCAGCAATAAACGCTTTGATCGTCACAAAGCTATTACCTCTTTCCCGTGCTTTTTTTTTGTATTTTATTTCGCAAAAGATTAGGATGTTTTCAAAAATTATAGTTATCATTTAAACACAGCTTTCTACAGATTCGAAACATACTATTCATGTTTCGTTCATTATAAGTTTTCTCTCTGAAATCATTAGCCTTTTTTTTGCCTTTTATTTCGCAAAGGTTTGGATGTCTTCAAAAATTATAGTTATCACTTAAACATAGCTTTCTACAGATTCGAGACATTACTATTCATATTTCGTACATTATAATTTTTATCTCTGAAATTATTAGCGGTCTCTCGCGTTTTTTTGTCTTTTATTTCGCGAAAGGTTAGAATATTTCCAAAAGGTATAGTTACCACATAAATATAGCATTCTGCAATTCTAGACATTATTATTCATATAGGTAGTGTTCTTTGTAATTTTTATTCCTGGAACAAACTGACGAGCAAAATTATAAAGTAATCAAACGTTTCAATCAATCCCAGAGTGATTACTGTTGTTTCGCGTTTTCTGCCTTTTGTCTCACGAAAGGAAGACTCGTTCGTAGTCGCAGTGAATAACGAAGCCATTATGAGTGGTATTGTACCCGAGGAAACCCAGGATGTATAATAATGCCGCCAATATCATGTGCACTCACGCTTCTTCAAACGGGAAATGTAGCTGGCATATTAATTATTAAATAGAATACCGATATGATTGTCACTTGTCAGCAACAGAAATTTGTGTTCCATGGTTATAATTAATGAGTGCGCCAAATATAATCGAAGGGATTTCATAATATTTCGTATTCATTGCCAAAGTGAAAGAGATAAAGATCTTTTTCTATGACAATGTTGAAAAGCTCAACAAAACGCTTTATAATGGGTGTAAATTTACATTGTTGAATTTTCAACTATGGGTTTCGAATGAAATCTTCGTTCGTCTTTGGAATAATTTTTCAAAATTATTATTTAACGTTATACATTCCCACTGGTGCCGAACGCACATGATTTTATATGATTTTAGTCGAAATTCTAGACGTAAGACCCATAGCTATGAAAATTGGAAAATATAAAAAGCAGAAATGTCGGACGGATTTTCTCTATGGTTTCAAGATGATCGATTTTGACCCTTGTCATAAATATTGACAGGTTGAAGTCTCTGACTGAGTCAAAGAGTCTACTTTTAGTTGCCAGTCGAAATAATTTTTGAACATTCTTTGAAAGAGATACAACTCGTCTCGTTCACAATATTGCATCAAAGCAAAACAAATATTATTATTTTCAATATTTTCACCCTATTGAAGATCAAACAAATTCTGCGCGTTTCGTTTCTCCTATATTATAATTCAATCATATTCTTACGTGTATCTCTATATAATTGTTTCTCCTTTTTAAATCTTTCATTATACTAATTATACCTGAAAAATGAAAAAGAGGAAGGAGGATTCCATTGAAATCGGTTGAAGAAAATATTCCCAGATCACGTAATACGGATTCGTATTTTATACAGTTAAAAAGAAAATATGTGGATCTTTTATGCAATGGCTTTATCGTTTTTAGAAATCAGTTTTTCGAGAACGGTGTAATTTTATGCATATATTTGTGTACAATGTAACATCTGTCATGGAATATCTCAGCAAAATGTGCCTGAAACGGCAAGAATCGTAAATCATGTCAGTAGCTGTCCTAAGAGCAGCTCTGCCGGACACGTATCATATCTCAAGTTTAACGGGATTTTACCATGCGTTTACCATATACTAGACATTATACATATTCAAATTAGAGCTGGCATGGTAGGTTACACGAAGGGTCGTGAAATTATTTCTGCCGAACTCTGCTGGAATAAAACGGAATTTTCAACGAAAGTGCATCCTTAACAATATTTCACCATGTAGGAAAAATCGAGTGTGTTAATAAATCATTTGCATACTTAATATGGAAATATGCATTTTAAGAACTTCATTACTAACAGAAAAATTATTCGTCAAAGCAGCATATTTTATCATATTATTTGTTTAATTATTAATCGTTCTACCATGGATTGAAGGAAAAATAACAAGCGAAAATATTATCACCCAACCTGATTTTGATATTGTTATGTTAATTAATCTATTCGGAACGAACTTGAAAGGAATTAATATTCATATTTCGTTCGTTATAACTTTTTATTCATGCTAAAAGTTGAATAGCAGCGTTACAAAATAATCAAACGTTTCAATCAATCCTAAAGTTATTAATGTTATTCTGCGTTTTCTACCCTTTTGCTCTAGAAAATTAAATCGAAAACTGAACCGTAATAACTAAGAGTGAAAAATTAAAAAAAAAAAGATGTTCTTTGTATCGTTGTAAAAATCATAATCTCAACTAATTATTGTTTAATACTGAAAAGCCTTGCTATTCTCATCAAATTTTGGCATTTTGCGCAAAACTTCCTCGAAACTAGAACTCCCAACGACTAATCCAGTGTATTTAAACTTATCGGACAATACATTTTAATAAGTAATTAAAATTACCTTCCCTTGCAAATTTTAGTTCACTCTAAAAAGATTCAAAATCAATAATTCTGACGATCTTCGCAAATGTCGTGTTAAATTTTCTGTCAAGAACTGGGTTAATTCAATTTTACATAGATTTTTCTTTCATATAAAAACAAATTCCATTAGTTCTGTATCAATAACTAATATCTTACTACATTATCTCACTTTATATAGTCCGAGGACATTAAAAAAATAGATAATACTGTAACTTCCTCCAATTTCAGCGGGTCGATGATCTCTGAACTGGATCATTGACAATTAACCAGTTAAGTGTGTTTGACGACTATATCCGTCATGGAGGAAAGACAGAAGTTTGTATTATGACGACTTTCTCCGTCATGTGTAAAATGTTGTTACCATTTGCTATTTAAACTGTAATTTTAGCAAGAACTAAAGTATATTCGTAAATTTCAATTTGTTTAAAACCTTTAGAGGTCAAGACAAAATAAAACAAATAAACACAGGATTATTTTCTTTTGGAAACGCAATGTGGTGGAAAGGAGGTTTTAATCACTCAATATCTCCACAAATAAACTGTTTAATAAGAGTAATATTCAAATGGAGATATTTGGGGGTCATTTGACCCCTTATGAAATAAATGTTGATTTGAGAAAGAAATATTCAGTTTATTAAAGGAAGTAATTTGCAACATAATTTCTCATTTCTAATAAAATAATCAAACGCAAATTTTTATTTCTATAAACGAAATAATCAATTAATTACACAAGCCAATTGAATGTAACGGAAACTGTCGTGCATTATCACTCCTTGTCGAACTTGATTTCTTGTAGGCTCTGATCTTTACTCTCTGACTCTCAATATAAAAATGCAGTTCTATTTCGTTTAGCTATAAAGAACTAAGTCAAGAGAGTGTTTCTTGTGCATCTCTGAAAACAGTCCTTTCTGTTTATGCGTTACTTTGCGCAGTGGTCGATTTCGCTGAAATCCTGGCCAAAACCCCCAAAATTTTTTTCGCGGTCTTCCAAATCTAGCAATTGTATTTAATTTGCAACACATCAGAGCATCATTTTCCATCGATAAAAATTTTTATTGTACAACATTCTTAGAGATATGTAATCTCAAAGTTGAGAATTGAATAACGCGTCGCATGGATCCGATCGGTTCAGCCAAGTGTTCACGCCGAAAACAAAGACACATATCAGGTTCAAATAAATGAAACCTTCACTTGAGAAGCGTATATGAGTTTAGAACTAAGGTTCCAGTTGAAGAAAAATGCCAAAAAATACGTAAACTTCGTATGGGGTCAAATGACCCCTCGTGGTACGTATGGTAGGAAGAAAATTGTTGTCGGTAAAAAATAAGCTACGAGAAAAACGGAAAGCGAGAAATTGAATAATCAGATGATATAAGACTTTACAAAAAGTCAAATGAACGAAAGAAATAACAATGAATGTATGATTTTAAAGTAAATTTTGAAAGGGGTCATTTGACCCCGCTTGGTACGTTTAGTGTTAAACTTTCGTCTTGAAATTCTCGTCTTTTGTCATTCACTGGTTTCTACGCACTATTTAAACATTCGTCATTCGCAAACATCGTCACCTCATTGGCGCACTCGCTCACCCAATGCAAACGCACATACACACTTTTTCAAACGTCGCCAAGAACGATTCCTACATAAACAAAAATTATAAATAAATTGAGATTGATTCATGTATCCCTGTTCCCCTCTAGCTGGAACTGCTTATTATAACGCAAAATTAAAAGTCGAAAAGTAATTATCTCAATGCTAAAGCCGGAAACTGATTCGTAATACATAATAGTATATGTTCCTTGTATTCGTGAATACCATTCGAAAGAAGCAGTCTGAACTTTTAACTTTTACAAACATTTGATTTGTTCTGAATTTCCCCTTTATTATATATATACTATATGTTTATGTTAAGTAAATTAATAAATATTAGCAAGAAAAGTGTTCGTTTTATGAGATAACGTCGATATTTTTGATCCATTAGTTTAACAACGAGACTTACTCTATGTTTGACGAGTATACCCGTCATCGCTTGATTTTCGCGACACACGTACCGTGCGGCTCGTCAAGCTTGTCACCTGGGCGGCGGAGCTTCTCGTTTTCAACCGCCTATTCGTACCATTTTGTTTCTTGGAGTCCACTCGCTCAGCCTCTTAAAGGAAGCACCCGACAAAGTCGTAGCATTCAAATATTCTTATTAGTTTGTCTGGAGGAGCGAGACATTGTATTACATTGTTGTCTCATCGCGCGCTTCGTTTCATCAAGGAGAATCTCCCCATGTGGTGGGGGTAATTCTGCCGGACTTTATTCTGTTTTCACTATAGAGATGTTAGAAATCTGGTGCTTACGCTGATGTCCTCACTGTCGCCACCCAAATCGCGTTCTCTCCCTTGCTTCGATCTGCAGCGTTCTCTCTTTTCGTCTTTTAGTTCGATTTGTATATGTAGCTCTTTTAACGAATCGCGAGGTAGAACGTCAAGTGGCTTCGTGTACGTGTGACAAGAGGCATTACGCTTGACGCCTGGCGAATCAGACTCTGCCGAAACAGGCTTACCTCCTAGGTGACAAGCTTGACGAGCCAAACGGTAGATGTGCGCTTCAAAAAGAGCGCGCCACAGCTGACTGGTTAAGTCGAGAATAATACGAAATCGCGTACAAATGATGGACGTCTCTTGACATTACTTGCCAGTAGATATTTCCACGTCCTCGATTAGACGAGCAGTTGATAAACAGTAGTAGGAGTCAGCGGTTGGTCAGCCAGAAGCATTTCTGTTTCGGCCAGTGATCGATACTAGCGATTGATCAGACACATATGTCAGGGATGTCAGTCTGTCGAGCGTCTCCGATCGGGTGGAATTTATCAGCGCTTCCCTCGGTTGCTATTTGTTATGTTCATGCGGCAGTTCTGAAATTAATCGACCCAATTGAGGCGTGAGTTGCCTCGGATTTGCATCGAATCCGATTCCGTCGAAACGTGGAGAGATTGCAACGATAATTCCGTGTTCGTTTTGTAAACCAAACTCCATTCTATCTGCACCCACTCAGTTCACCTTTTTCTGTCTCCCTTTCTCTCTCATTCTTCCGCTCTGTTATTTGCAAATGAAAAACACCAACTTCATCGATTACGTACAAATACATTTTTTTACGTGCCATCGTTCTTTTCTTCACGGAATTTTTACTTTTAACAGACGATCCTTTTTATTCAGAATTTTTTTGAGGTCACGGAAATTTGTAGCCGCCTTTCCGTACTGTCCGGTTGAATTTTATTTAAACGTCTTTCTCCTCTTGCGCGTCTTCTGTTCCTGTAGGAACGAATAGGTTAAAAGTAGGTTAAACTAGAAGTTCAGCTGGATGCACGAATGGTCGGGCATGTCTGAAAGATTTTCGGAGCATCCTTAAATCACTAACTTTCTCGCTGTATTGCTTTCATGGATAACGTTTACATGGGTCTTGAATTTTTTTTTATTTTTCTTCTTCACCTTTTTTAACTCCATCGTAGAAACATACGTGGCATACTTTCAGAGGACTTAGAAACAATTTGCGATAGTTTCTATCGTCATTCGAGGTTGTCTACAAGTGCCATACGATGAATTCTATCGTCAAGTTTCACGAATGTTGTACATTTACGGAAATTGAAAAACTAAACGTACCTAGTACCTATCTTTTTTCCTCCTTTATTCTTCTTCGATGTAGTCTGTGACGATGAATATGGCAGTGTACAAAATATAGGACGAAACAAAGTATAAAGTTTCACGGGAGTTACCATATTCGTTTAAAAGTTCGTACTTCGTTCATATTTATTCCTTTGGAGGAATTTCAGAGTACCCAGAATTTAAACGCAAGCGCTTTCTGCGGGTGCAAAAAATCGCGTAAATGCAAATGTCGAGAGTCCGTAGGCTCTATAAGCAGAAGCATATTCAAACACGGTCGAGTGTTGCAGCTGCACGGGACGGGGATATTTTCAACGTGGAAAATTCACAATCCGAGTTACGTGTCGCATTAAATATTTTTCCATCCCCTCCAAGTGTTCCGCCAATCGGAATTTTTGCACAATTAAACGCAAATTTCTTGCATCGTTGTAAGAGTAGATAGGGCCATTTTGCTAACAGAAATTTTTCTACCAATTTTTTAATCGAAGAAACGTAATATATATCGATACCAAATCTGATAAATGTTTTGCGTAAATAGTATATTAAATCAATAGTGAATTCAAAAATTTGGCATATGGATATTTTCCATCCCCTCTGATATTTCGCTCACCATAATTTTTCACAAATAATCCACGAACTTTTTTCACCGTGTTTAAATATTTTCCTATCTCTCCATTTGTACCACTGATTGTAATTTTACACAATTAAACGCAAACTTTTTGTATCGTTGCAAGAGCAGATAGACCCATTTTATTTAAACATTATTTAAATATTTTTCTATCCTTCTAAGTGTTCCACTGATCGTAATTTCACATAATTAAGATAGGAAATTTTGGAATCATTGTACGAGCAGATACAATTTTATAGATATCTTTCTATTTATTTTTTAATCCAAAGATCCAAATATACTACGATAAGAAATCTTATAATTATTCAATTTACTACCGAATCAATTTAATGTCAAAGAAAAACTATTAAGTAATACTGATTAAAACATATGTGATTCATTTCTGAACCAAAGTTTCAATTGTAAATTAAGATAAACTTCATCATAGTGACGCAGAATGTCCAGTAGTAGAAACTAAACGCAAATTTAAGCGACCAGTTTACACAGGCCTTGCAACAACTTCCATTGCTGGTAGAAATCGATCCGCTATATTCGTTGCAGTAAGCTAAAACAAGACGGAAGATACATGCCGAGAAACTAATGGAACGTAGAATTAACAGTGCAGAAGAATTGTTTCCTCCTTTCGTGTTTTCCCCTTTTTCTTTTCCTTTCGTTTTAACATCTTGCAGGAGCTTCACGCTTCTTCCCCGTATTTATATTATCGTAGCGATAATTTTTAAGTGGATCGTTTATTTCAACAATGTTAAATATCCCTTATTTACATTTTAATAAAACGTCTAAGGAGGTTTTATCGCATATTTATTTAAATGTTACATTTAACGACGAAAATTAAAAAGATTTATAATAATCCTTTTGCATGATGGTTTTCGAAATATAAAAATGATTAAAGTTGCGATATTACTTAAACGCTTTAAACTTTAGCCGTAAAGTAAAGCAATACGATGAAAACAATAGCCTGCAGTTTCTGTAAGGAATCAATAGCTTTTGAGCGTAGAAATGGGAAAGGTAGAGAACGGATGAACGGAACAATGAGATAAATGATTAATCTTTGTAGCAACGTTTCTCCTTTATTACAATGCCATTTTCGTATAATCGTAGGAATTATTAAACCTCCGTCGGCCTGTTTTACTGTCTTCGTATTAATCCGATGTTACATTGTTTCCGATCTTAAATCTCTGTTATTGCATTAACACTATGAAATCGTAGGATTTCATTGCTTCCATAATTTAACAGTAGACTTACGGAGCCAATTTGGCTCACTGAAAATTTGATTACTACTAAAATTTGATAATATATTTGTTGGCTAATTTTTTAACAATGAATCTTTCATTTCAATTGGTTTGGAACTATTTTCTTTACAAAAAATTTCAATTTTCTTGTATGATTCAAATTGTCTCACTTCCGAAAAATAGGTATATCAACATCCGTAAATCTAGTATTAAATTCGTATGTTACCACTCGAAATTTTGAATTTGAACGTCAGATCTCTAAAATTTTTTAACCCTATAGATTATATCTATAGGATCAAATTATTTCATCACGGAAAAAGTGTTTTTGTTTTAGCAATTAAGGTGATCTAAAACCTAATATATAATTAAAAAAGTGGTTAGATAAAAATTATGTGCAGAAAGTACGAAATTAGGTAAATTATTATGCTTATTTTATTTGTATAGTGCTTTACATAAACATTGGAAGTGTAACAAAAGTAACAAAGTATTAACAAGACAGTAAGAATCAACTGAAGTATGTAAGATACTAATTTAATTACCTTATGTAAAACTCAAAGAAACATTTTTTAATTGTCGCTAAGCATAATATATCTGGATTAATGTATAGTCCAAAAAGTAGATCATTCTTCTAGCTAGAGGGTTAACTGATAAAAAATTTTACTATCCAAAATTGTACTAACATAAAATACACTTTGGATAATACATGTTTGATAACTTTGAAGCAAGGTGAAAGCAAAAAATTGATATTGCAACCAAAAGTTATCGAATGAAAAACGGGTTTTCACATTTTCTTCCTTCCAGAGATAATGCTTAACACTAGATCTACTAAGGTGGCCAAAATGAGGTGTTTTGAATTGTTTAAAAATATTCCTGAAATATTTAACTCTACATCTTGGTTAATATTCTACATCTATTTTGTGAAATGAAGGAAAGTTTTTAATATCACATTTTCATATCAACACATTTTCAGTCGGTTGTGTACAGTTAATTTTTTTTACATGTTTGCACTTAATACTGTTCTAGTATTTTTAGATATTCTTTCAGTTTTCAATTCAATCTCCTTTTTTAACCCTTTGCACTCTCTTGTTGCCACAGCGGCGACATGATAATAGAAGCTGAGAAATCCGTTATGAGATATATTTGTATATTTTTTATATCGTAGAAAATAATCATAATATGTATATGCTTCTTTTTTAATGGTAAAGCAAGATTTTCAATTTTCCAGGAATGTGCACTCACTTCGTGCAAATAGTCTTGCAGTAGGTGGTAAAAATGCAATATCTCATAATAAAAATTACTCAGAGTGGAAAGGGTTAAATTGATTAAGTTTCTTGTCCCCACTATTCTTTTTCTGTTGAAGTATTTTTCTAGTATCTCTAAATATGTTGCATTAATCGTCGCTGATCCTACTGTTAATAGGAAACACATCGAACTTGTATGAAATTAATGTGATGGGAAAAAGGGGTTACGGGGGTAGGAATGGGAAAACATGAAATGAAATGTAAACAGTGTGTACAGAAACGGACGTATTCCTGCAAAGCGTAGAAATCGATTTGTCGTGTTCACGCCCTCGAATTCGAGGAAGACAGAGAATGGATGTGGAAGGTAATGGGATGTAGGATTAACTTGCCCAGGAAGGATTGCTTCTTCCCTTCTTTCTCCGCAATAGATTTTCGTCGAGAGAAAATGTCCGACGTCCTTTACACTTCCATGGAACGTTAATGGAAAATTTAGGATAGTAGCCTGCTTTAAAAGAGAAAGGCGAAATCCTTTCCATTTCTCTCGCGATAACGGAATTAATATGGACGTAAAACATTGCGAATGTATTTCGCGTGTTATCCTTGCAATTTCTTTTAGAACGGAATGTCGACTTTTGCATGTAATATTTCATCGAGCTTTTCATGCTAGACACATTTCGTATTTACCAGTTTCTGTTGCCGATATCGTCACTATCGGTTTCCATAGCTGTATTTACTTTTCATTCAGTTTTTCGCTTCGCTGAAATGTTACGTTTTCGTCACAAGCCTGTGAAGCTCTTCTACATGCCCTACATATCGCTTGATAAATCTACAGGAATAAAAGAGTTCCGTGAGAGAGATTTAAACGAAGACTAGGACTTAATCTTTACGTCATTCGTAAATCCAAAATAACACTATGTTAATAATTACCAGTAAATGTAACAATTGAGAATGTATTATTTAAAAAAAAATTATATTTTTTATCTAAGGGTATTAGTTGGAAGTAAAGTTAATTTTCTATGATATTCATTAGCTTTTTGGCATGTAACTTGATTTTAAAAAAAACGCGCAGTCTGAAAAGATTCAGGGCGATGACACGTCATTAATTCACCTACATGTTGATAAGTTTATTTTGGATCTTGCAAAATGTAACAAAAGTTTTTTAACCCCTTGCAGTGACATTTCTTTTTTGATTAAATGTGCGATGATTCTGAATTAATTACTAAAATAAAAATCTAACCGCTAATTTCGGATATAGTAAATGACGTAACGTAATATTGAATAGCATAGAATTAATTTGATTTTATCAATACTCACTGATATTTGTAATCAAATAATTTTTAGAGCACTTCAAAATTGACTTTTCCATCTATCGCGTCACAAGTAGCACTCGTTATTGTACGGCAAGGGGTTAATCAACTTCTATTCCCCAACTTTGATTCTCAGCTATGAAATATCACAGAAGGAATTGTAAGGCAAAGTGTTAATCATAATATTAATTTTCCTTTATTTTAAGTTGCCGCGATGTTTTTGTGTACATGTAACCATCGATGACACTTTAAAGCAAGGCCCATAAATTGCGATGAGGTCAGAAGGGCACAATGAAAGCTAAAGGAGTATATAACTTTAGCAAAATTCTTCACATCGAAATTTCAATGTACAATTAGTTCATTCACAGGGATGTAACAATCGCGAGAAAGGAGCTTCCCTGCCGTTCGAAACTTGGGAACTATTGTGAAGTCTTAACGTCACTTTCGTTATAATGATTATTAATTACACTTATCATTAACCGCACGTCAGTCACTGTCAAATTTCCAAGCAGTTTTCGCTCTGTTACGTGGACAGTACGAAAACTAATAAATGGGAAATTCATGCAACTCCCTAAGGGAATCGTTTATGAAACTCTCATAGGATCTTTTGTCGAGACATTCCTGTTGAGAGGTACACAACGACCTCTTAAAATAGTATGCGGAGTGGTCGCTCGTACCATGGCACTGTTCTTCTCGTTTGTGAGAATAATTTTCAGAATTGAAATACTTTGTCTAACACGTCTGCAGGTAATAAAAATTCCAGTGAGCGGCAACACGAGACAAGTCAAGTTTTACACTTCTAGCTTATGCGTCTAACTACACAGAGAAAAATTAAAATGATATGGAGGTACTCAATAAATCAAATACATATTAATTATAGAAAATCAGGCTATATGAAATTAAATTAATTATAATTGACTTTATCATTTGGCATGCTATGGTATTTGTGTATTCGACCGTGTTAGTAATGTATATTTAATATATACCAAGTAACATGTATAATAAATAATGGTTAAACAAATGACGTGTATGACGAGTAAACATTTCAGTGAGCCACAACAATAGACAGTGAAGTGTCACACTTCTAACTTACACATGTAACTACATAGAGAAAAAATTAAATAATGTGGAAGTACCCAATGAATCAATTAACCATTACTTTGAAATGCATATTACTTACAAAAAATTAAAGTTATATAAAATTAAATTAATTATAATTGGCTTTATCATTTGGCATGCCATGAATGCTATATCATTCATGCTATTCTACGTTACAATGAAAATGAATGCTACAACATTCACGTCCGCGGACGTGTGAATAATGTGCATTTAATATACACGAAGTAATGTGTATAACGTATAACATTAATATAATAGGTGCCCATATAATACGGTATTCTTACATTTTGATTTCAAATTTGCACTTCGTCCCCGTATAATGTGATCTAAAACTAATCAATTTTAGAAGAAAATTTCAAGGTTGGTCACCTCTCCATTATAAAATTAGAGAGGATATTAAAAACAATCTGTAATAAAGTAAAACATAACGCAAAGCATTTACAACAATACGCATACATACAATTGGTAAACGTGAAAGTTCATTCTTAAATACAAATTTCTTAGAAAAGATGTCTACCATGCTGTCAAACGAAACTCCACTGTGCTATATGATAGAATGGTTTCAAAAATGGTCAGGATTGCACAGGGGAAACTTTTTGGGAGTACTCTTGGAACAACGCGGACCTCCGGGTCTTGTCAATGATTTTATTTCTGAAATGGAGACCTTAAAATTTTCGGAAAACTCGGGTAGACCCTTGAATTTATTCCAATGCCGTGTGAAACTCTTTCGAGAGTGGTGTCATAATTGGTCGGAGGAAGAGAAAAATTCTCTAGTCGTCTCAGTTAAAAATATTGACCCAATATTTGCACTAAAGTATGAGGAAACATTGTCCTCTTTAACAAATGAAGAAAACTGTGAACAATCACATAACGCCAATTGTTGTAAACGTATCTTGCACTTTATGTGGTTTCCGACGGTCCTGGTGTGGTAGTACCAGTTTTTGACATTTCATGGCCATTCTATGACCAGCTTTTAACAACAAATTGACACAAGATGATACACAGACTTTATAGGAATTATATGATTTGTACGTATCATGTCGATAGTCACCAACACATGACATTTTTTTTTCAAATTCGTAACACTATCATTATTCAATAACAACGTCCAAAATTTACGACATGACCCAGGCTAGGCTATGGTGACGACAGGTATAGAGTCTAGTATCCTCAATTAGCGAGCCCGGGTTTCATTCCATCGCCATCACCTCTGGGAAATTTCGTCACGTAACATGTATATCATAGCTCCAATGTTTCGTAACCTACTTGAAATACTTGACTACTTGATTGCAATCATTGAATCACAAAATACATAAAAGTCAACAATAAACTCAACAGCACATCATAGTCATTAGATACTGAAAAAAAACGGGAAAAAAGATTTAATTTTATTTATTGTCAATGAACATTGAACGAGAGGAAGAAGTATATATTGAAAAGGCTGACAAAACGGCAAAAGGATCAGGTGAAAGGTAAATACCTTTTCCTCACGATTTTGAGATGCGGGTGTACAATGTGCAAAGGAGGCGAACAAAGAACGAGAAGTGGATGCGCAAGGATCGATGCATCGGTTCTATCATGCCAACTGTAAGAAGAACGACGAGACATTATGATATCGTGTGTACAACAGGATTGAACAAAATTCAAATAAACTTTGACTTGTATTATTCGCGGGTATCGATTCGATTTGAATTTCTATAGGATCTAAACGACCGCCATTCGAGCACAGTAGGTGGAAAATATGGTTCGCTATTCATTTGGTGCATTTTAGTTTTAACTGTGCGAATTTCGCGTTATGATAAAGCTCGTATTCAATATTTGCATATGAAGGAATGATTGAAATATTTTTTTGTATTCGTTCTTGATAAAATAAGATTTAAGTGACTTCTATGTGGGAGATAAAATCGTGAATGAAATATCAGAAAATAAATAAAAAAATGTATGAAATGTATAAAGTATATAAAAAATATATAAATATATAAAAATTGAGACCGCCACCGAAGGTGGACCCCTACAACATTGCAACCGATTCTGCATGGATGCACTCTTGTAATGCCTTGTTCGTCAATTACTTCGAGCGGCTTTAATCTTTTATTCCTTTCAACAATGACTAATGTAGATTAATCGAAATGAATTATTTATTTAGTGTTGTATTAAATCTAAGAATGATAACTATATTAGTCCAGTTTACCAGCCATATTAAAGAATCTCTGTTATTGCCTTGGCAGTTATTTGAAGAATAATTATGATAAAAGTGATTATTACGTAGCGAATATTGGTAATTAAAGTTTGATGTAAATGTTACTTTCCATTTGCTTTTTTATTTTGAACGTTTGAGAAAAATAGTGTTCAATAAGAATGTTTATATTTAATATTTAATTTTAGAAAATGGCCGGCGATCATTTACGGAGATTTAAATTATCAAGGGAACGTCCAATCGATACAAAAATTATTCGATCTCATATGAATTTCAATGTGGGTTTTCATGATTACAATGAAATCTGTGCCAAATGTTATTCGTGCAACCTCAACTGCATAATACAATGCATCGTATGGCGCAGCTCGGCGTGAATATAGTACAGCATAAATATTCAGTTGAAGGACGGAGGAAGAAGAATAAAGATAAGACCGAAGAAAAGTACGGAAACGCATGAATGAGATAAAACGAGTATCGCAGAGAATTGAACGTCTCGGGATGAAACTTTTTACATTGCAACCTGTTTAACGTTTCTTCGTTGATTCCAATAAATTCCTACTCCCTCTATTCAGAATTTCAAAAAGATAAAATAGAAATATTAGCAGTAATGAAAATATTCTAGCCACATTTCACTTCTGTTACAAAGATAATTCAAAGAAAATTAAAAAAAAATTTCAAAGACATCTTCTCAATGAAACTTCCATTTTGTGGGCCCGACTTCAAATTCTCTCCCATCACCTATGGAAATCTTTTTTTTATGTGACATGAATATCACAACTTTAGTGTCTTAGAACCCATTTAGTACAGTAGAACCAAGTCGAGCCTAGATATGTACAGGTTGTTTCAAACTAGTTATCACGGCTTTCAGGGGTTGTTCTACACCCTTACATCGATGGAAATCTACGAAAAAACGCGGCAAAATTCGCGAAAGGGTAGCAAATTGTTTTATTGGCTCATCGCATTCGTCTTGTTATGTTGATAAAATGTCGGAGAAGAACTATGAGTCAGAAACGAATCGTTCTCACACAAATTAATTTTTAATTGTGTCTTCGCAATTGAATTTTAGCTGATTAAGTCAAGCTACCAGGTCTCTGATCCTTGAGAAAAAAATACTCGAGATTTTCTTACTAGTGGTACACAAAGTTCGAAAATGGAGGAATGAGTCAGCGAACTAGCAACGAAAGCATGTCTGATTTTTAAAATAGCTACGAAAACAATGTTATATTCGGGAGAGTTTATGGAATCAATTTATGCAAAAACCTAAACTCCTAAGAGACATTCCAATAGTACAAGACGATAGAACAGACATCTCTCTATTATAATTTTTTTTTGCAAATATACATTTATTATTTATAAGTTATTTTACGACTTTATCTGCTATTATATTTAGCTTGCTTTACAAATACTCTGACAATAGCGTCATATTAAACAAAACGCTGTATTTGTTACAGTTGATTATATAAATAAATAATATCTGCCAATTTCATTTACAATTTGAAAATTCATTCTAAGAGGAACGAGAGCAATTTTTTCCACTTCACTGGCCAAGAAGTATAACGACCTTGAGGTGTTGTCAAAAAGTATTCAGCGGAACTCTGCGACGTAACCTCCAGGTATCCTTTCCGCGAATGTTGACAATATAAGTCTTTTGGATGCTCACCTCGTTATCAGTTCCCCTGCGACCGCGGACGATTAATCATTGCTCCTTGATCGGCTTCAACTATTTTCACCTACTACATACTGCCCGCATAATACTTTCGAAGATCCTCTCCTTTTGCGGGCTATATGGCTGTATCAGTGACCTTTTTGAGAAGTGGGTCAAATTTTGCTCAATACTTTTTTAAGTACTAGCGTGGGTCACTTTTTTTGCTTGTCAGTTAGCCAGTGTCTACTGGGAAACATCGTTTTATAAATTCGACATTATAGATATTATAGATTCGATGTATAGATTTGACCCGCGGGTCATAGGTTCGCCACCATTGCTCTAAACCTTTAACTTCATACCATCTGCAGCAGCGATGACGAATCTTTTTGAGTGGTAGGTAAAATGTTGTTCATTATTTTTTTAAGTAATACTTTGTGGGTCACCGAGTCAATGGTAGAACTTGGAAAGGAGGAGGGGAGGATGCTTAAAAACTCCCCCTTTTTTGGTTCTCAAACGGAAATATTTGTTATAAATTCGACATTGGATATACATTCTGTAAAATAAGTACCCGGAATTTGTAAATAAAACTCGAACTGCTTACTTAATGATCCAAATTTATTTTGTCGCCTTCAAAGTAGGCTCCATCAGAAGCAATGCACATTCGCCAACGCTTCTCCCAGTCTTCAAAACACTTTTTAAACGCTGAAGAAGGTAACGCCTTCAGCTCCTTCTGCGAATTTTCTTTAATGGCCTCTATCGACTCAAAACGTCGTCCCCGAAGGGGTAATTTGAGTTTCGGAAATAAGAAAAAGTCACAGGGGGCCATATCTAGTGAATACGGTGCTTGTTCGATCACATTTGTTGAGTTCTTGGCCAAAAATTCGCGTACCAAGATCGATGTGTGCGACGGAGCGTTATCATGGTGCAGGATCCAAGAATTGTTTTTCCACACATCTGGCCGTTTCCGACGAATATTTTCACGCAAGTGTCTCATAACGCTCAAATAATATTCTTTATTTAATGTTTGTCCATCTTGAAGGAATTCCGAATGAACAACACCACGATAATCAAAGAAAACAGTGAGCATGACCTTAATTTTCGAGCGACTTTTACGCGGTTTTTTAGGGTTTGTTTCATTTTCTAAGCGATATTCCGAAGATTGTTGACTTGTTTGCATATCGTACTCATAAACCCATGTAACATTTTTAACGCTTCGGCACAAGAAATTTCGTTGTGAACGCAAAATTTAAGGCAAATTCTTTATTCGACACTTCTTTCCATCGCAAAAATCGCAGAGCACACTCGCGATCGACTGGTGTAAATAACTGCCGTGAGCACATTAGTTGTCATATTGCGATTAAATGTAGTGTAACAACTGAACACAGTGTTGCCTACTTGCACACAGAAATTTGTTTCAATACATGCACTGTGGGATGTGAAAATGAGAAATTCCGGGAACTTATTTTACACAATGTATATACTTTACTTTTTTAGTATTTCTTATTGTCTGTTCTCTCTTTTATGACATAAAAAATAAGTTTATGAAAATCGACGCGTGGGTCATTTAAAAAGCATGCGTGGGTCAGTGTCTGACCCACGGGTCATAGGTTCGCCACCACTGGGCTGCATCATTCTCGCAGTAGTATCAACCCTTAGTTAGCAACTGTACGTCTGCTCTCACAATCAGTCGTCAAAGCAAAGAATCAACACGTTTTTGAGGTATATTTACTTAATTTGTAGTAACTGTATTGGTTGACATAAAAAAAATAAAACAAGGGCAATAAAAATGAAAAGCAGAGTTTCTAGTATCTGAAGGATCGTTCAATTCGCTAACGGCATTGTCCCATGTAAATTAATAATTTTATTATTGCAATAAAAATTCGCTCGATGGTAACAATAAGAAACGGTATGAAAATTGGAAGAAAATCGATGGAAAGATGAAGAGGTGGGAAATTGAAAGAAAGAGGAAGGGATATCCAACCGTGCCGTAACTCATTTTACATCCAACGTGTAACAAGGGGAATCCTTGTACGCTATTTTTCTAGAAAGCTCGCAAAAAGCCCGAGCATTTATGGGGCCGCAGAGTTCAAAGATTAATACTATCGTTAGCCGAACCGTTCCGTAACTTTGCACTTTTGCGATGCTTAATCGATACATCGACAGACATATTTTCGTTGAAGTTTCATTACAGCCACACTCTTTCTCTCCTTCTCTGGCGCAGTTTGAAAGACTCGCCTTAAATAATGGTTGCAATAACTGCACGCGAATTATTAACGAGATTCCTTGCGTTCTGATATATTGAGCGAAGGGATACGTAAAGTAACGATGGAACAGAAGAGTTTTCTTATCGTCCTTTTTAAAAGCTGGTCGATTTTATCATATTCTTGTTTTACGATTGAAATTTATTCCCCTTTCAATTGCTTATTTACGCTAAACTATTTTGTATCCTAACAAGTTTGAATATTTTTTATTGGAAAATAGAAGATCAAGTACAGAGTGTAATTGATAATAACAAAAAATGAATGTATGAATTATTTGTTAGAGACATTGTTGAATTTCATACTTCTCTTTATTTTATCATAAACAATTTCGATGGACGACGCACTCGCGTTTTAATTATTGTTCGATTGCTTCATTCGATTGTTTACAATGAATAATTAAGGACGTTGTTATCAGCATCTTCATTTTCTAAACAGCCTGACCGTTTGAATCAGGAATTGAAACAGTATCGAAAATAACTGCTTAAAGCATGTTAGTTAAAAAATTCTGACTGAAACACTTAGGAGAAACTTCTGAAAAAACGTTAGCAGTATTATAGATAAGTTGGTTTTGGCTAATATTTGGTTTCAGTCCTGTAAATCGATATTATCACTATTAATTGTTGGTTATGCTTCGGTTGTAGCTCGGTTCTAGGTATGTATGTAATAAATAATATATGTCGCTGAGAATTAAAATTCTAATTTTGAATAACTTTGCCGCAATTTAATCCTACAGTTAGTATATCGTAAGCGGTAATCCGAATCTATTATTTTCAGAGCATCTTTTTCAAAAACGTTATATGCGGACGTACAATATTTGTAGAATAAGCCATTAACATATTATTTACTATATACATACATAGAACAGAGAAAAAATATCAGTTGGAGCATCATAGAACCGATGCAGAACTAATATATTGTGGTCTTTGAATTTTGAAGAACTGAAAAGTAGCAGTGCTAAAACCGATACAGAACCGATATAATAACATTTCTTCGGTGTTCGTAACTGTTTCAAGAACCAGAATCGATATCATAATTGTTGTCTATCTCTAGTTTGAACGCAGAAGTTTATATAAATAATCTTCGAAAAATGCCAAGCAAAGGTTTTGCGGTTGTCTCCTTTTCGCATTAAATAATGCCGTCGAGAGTCGTCGAGCTTCTTCCTTCTGTTTTGTTATTCTCCATGCTTTAGTTCTAAGAGAAAATACTTATTCTGGTGAAACTTTTTGAGAATATAAAATACGCCAGCTTACGTAAAAACATGTTCTTCCTTACGGTTCTCTTTTAGGAAACGTTGAAACTATTCTTCAACTTTGCTAAATTTTCAAATTCTCCAACGGGGAAAAACTTTTTTACTTGTGTCAATTTTCTATTTAAGAAACGTTCCCTCTTGGTATTTTGTAATTCTTATGACATAACTCAATGAAAGATATTTTCCATTTACAGCGCGTGCAGTTTCTCTTTTAACGCAATCGCGCTGGAAAACGAGAAACTTTATTTTCAAAAAATAAGCGTTTTCGTTGGAAATCGGAAATTTTTGTTTTTTTACAATAAAAT
Source organism: Cerceris rybyensis (assembly GCA_910591515.1). NCBI lineage: Eukaryota > Metazoa > Arthropoda > Insecta > Hymenoptera > Crabronidae > Cerceris > Cerceris rybyensis. The sequence continues at coordinate 30,343,920 of OU342790.1, forward strand.
TTATCGTCGGAAAATCTGAATTTCCGTTTCGTGATGAGCGTGTGTTTTGCTGACAAATTCTTAGATAACAAGATATATGAAAGTGTTGCATTATTACATTTGTCAGTCAGTACATTTACATTATATAATAATGTTTTCAGACAATCAAGTACATCGTAGTAGTTAATTACAGTTTTAATACACACATATTAAAATATCCTTATATTATCGACACTAGAATTATGGGAATGAAACCTATTAAACTGCAATATATTATATTAACCCTTTGTAGTTCTATGTCGAGCTATATTCGGCATAGTTTTACACTTTATGTTATTTTCTAACGATTTAATATCGACTTTCAATTTTCACAATAATTTTGTTATATCAGCTAAGTATTCGTCTGTACCTACAGTTATTGCTATCACCAAAAAAAATGAAAACTGACGATAGAAAATACTGTGAAATTAATTTCATTTAGCTCACTAAAAAGTTGACAATATAATTCAGACTGCAAAGGGTTAAATAAAGACTTTGAGAAAAGGGGGATCACTTTCCATCATGAAAGCAGAGCGTACCTTTGCTATTTGGCGCTCCTTATAATATTATAAGGATAATATATAATAATATTTTATTATAATAAAATATCGATAAAAAATGAAATTTTATCAGAAATATCGTATACCTAACGTCAATTCGTGCTTCTCATTTCAGTTCCAGTAAGAACAACAGGCCAAGTTCTCTTAGGAGAAGTTGACATTGCGGTACGCGGGAACAATGTCGATGACATTACAACGGAAGAGCCGTTTCTGAAAAAGTGCATCGTGGATGGGAACGCGTATTCGCACAGTCAAACGGTATGCAAATACACAGCAAGTATATCTAGAGATTTTTATGGTATCGCGTAGATTTTTCGTACGTCTATAAAATATAAAATCCAGCATGCCTTGGAACGATACGTACTTACATTAATATCCTTCATAAAACAAGAATAGTTAAGGTCTATAGTGGGTAAGTTGGTAAAAGCTCAGTCTCGAGATTAATCCTAAATTGTCATTTAATATGTCGTACCCTCGGTGATTTCGAACTCAACTAAAACAGGTAGCTCCTAAGCAAAATAACCATAGCACCGAAAACCAAATAATATAAAACAAAGAAAAACAATAATGAAAATTTTATAATAGAAGAATGTAATTATTCTTTACAAAAATAATTAATTGACTACTATACCTTAATTCTACAGCATATAAATAGTACAATTATCCCACTGTTTCTCATTATGACAGATTTCAATGCGATAACGCAAAAAGCAATTTCAAGAGTCCATTAAAAAATCAACATAGAGTATTCACCCTCAAAATAACTGAAAATTTGGGATATCCATTCCTATTTGTAGCTTTCAAATTAATTTGCAGTAATTCTTTCCACACCTGCGCAATGACAAGTAATTGAACCTTTTTTAACGAAAAACTCGGCTACCGGTGGTTTTACATGAGAGAATTAATTCGACTAATTGCCTGCCGACAGTATCGTTACTACCGCAATATCGTTTTCCCGGTTGTATTTCGTTTTCCAGGTGCACCGGTTGAAAAAAAAAGGAATTCCGGACGCGTTTATCGGCGATGTTCGCTTTATCCAGCTCGAGCTCGTCGGTCCGGCGTTAATGCCCGATAACTTTATTGAAACGTGACGCGCGTGTTAGCTGCGTGTTATTTACACGGTTGTGCACGGGTTGCTCGAAATTCCATAAAATACACTCTGATGTAATAATGCAGTCAACGGAGCGGGAAAACTTGCTCGGAATTTGCGATACACGGGATACATTCATGGAAATATTGTCGTCATAATTCCTCGGGATATTCTTATATTTTATTCACGCACGCTGCTTCTTGTTGCTCGAAATATTAACTGTTTATGGTCACTAGATATTGGCACAGTCGATTCTCTCGTTATTTCATTCTATAAAAATTTCCTGCAACGTTCGAGAGATTTGCGAAAAATATGGAATTCTTCTCACATCGATGTCATAATAAGTCAATCTCCACCGACGGAGAAGTTTGGAAAGTTCTCCGTCATGGTGGTGAAGTGATGGTCTTATGCGAGACTCGATCGACGCGTTGGACGTTGCATTTTTATGGATGCAACAGACAATCCATCGACTTCTTGGCGACCAGTTTCGAAACTTTAATATCGCCGCATCGAATGGAGGATGAATATTTACAGAATTTTTACTTTCCCTGAGAGCGATTATGTTCTTTTATGTCGTGTCCGTTTCTCGCGTCTTTCACGATATTTCATAAAATCCAAAAGTCTGCGAGGGGCACATGTTGTTCGTTTTATTTCATAATTCAAATATCAATCGCGATATTGTTTGCTTTTCTGACTATAAATCACTAATGGAATTTGCTGTTTGTTTGAAGTTACAATTCACGAACTATACGTCTCAATAAGCGAGTGTCCAAATGAAATATTTCTTAGGTACCAGTTAAATATTGGAGATACTGGAAAAGAATGTTGTTTTTTTAAATAACAGATGTGAATACTTATAAGAACTTAACTTGGAAATATTAATTTGAAATTTTCATATTTTTCAAATTTTTCATATCTTGCTCCTAAAACTTACTGGGTATTCATTCAAAATATTCAATGAGTCCTTTTTTCAAGTCGTCATGTGTTCGAAAAAAAAAACTATATTCTTTTCCGATGCCCCTAATATGTAAAACATTTGTGAAATATATAAAAGGATTTCAAAATAAACTGAAAATGATTGTACAAAAATATTTACCATCGTGAATTCGAATTCACTTTTTATTCATTTTTTAAAGAGAGAAAATTCTCTACGAAGACAAAATTTATTCTTTAAACAGAAAACTGTTTTCTTTACTGAGATGAATTTATTGTTTGCTGTGAAGAATTTATTCTTTAAATATAAAAATTTATTATTTGAAGAGAAAAATTTGTTCTTTACAAGTAGTTCATGTTTGGAATATATTTAGTAACTTAGCTTGTTTAGAGATTGAAAGCTCGAAAATGAAAGGATTTCTTAAGTGGATATTGTTGCACAGATAACTGTATTATGTTATTATAACATTATGCGCATAGACATTTATGATAATTATTAGAACCACAACATCGACCAAAACCATAGATCTATATACATATACCAAACAGAGTACACGTTAAACTTGCTAGCCTGTACTGTTTTCCAGGTAATTGTGTACATGGCTGCGAAATTCAAAATACCGCACGCGTCTAACATCATTAGACTTATCTTGCATAAATTATACAGATACATAAATGTATCTCAAATATTTTTATCTTTGAAGTCTTAGTCCTCAGGCAAACCGATAAAGCAAAATTTGTAATGCGACAAACTGCAAATACTGCCGGTAGTACCTAATTTAATATTGAATAATCAATTATTTTCTTAACTGTGCCGGTAGTTTAGACAATGATAGATTTATATAAGTCATGTTTTTTTCGTTTCGAGATATTTCAAATTTTGTTTTTGGCTATACGTCGAGTTCTGTATAATGCAACAAAATACAAATTCCGCCGGCAGTATCTGGTTTAATATTGAAGAATCAATTATTTTCTTAACTGTGCCGGTAGTTTAGTAATGATATATTCATACAAGTCACATTTTCGACGTTTCGAAATATTTCAACTTTTGTTTTTGGCTATACGTCGAGTTCTGTGTAATGTGACAAAATACAAATACCGCCGGTGGTACCTAATTTAACACTAGAACTACCAAACCAGTCAAAATAACTGGAACACATTTTTTTCCAAAAATTCTCCAAGTTCATAGACAAGCAAGAGAACGAAAATTTTACGTCCATTATAAACGACATAGAACACTTCATTGATCATCGTTTCCGCCACTCGATTCATCCTTTTTTAAAGTACTTATTTAATATATTGAAATATGATAGATTTAACGCCGGTAGTTCTAGTGTTAATATTGAAGAATCAATTATTTTCTTAACTGTGCCGGTAGTTTATATATATTAGGTGTAGAAAAGAGTCCTTTCCGGTAAATTTCATGTGATTGCGACAGTTACATGCAGCAAAAGGTGATTCTAATTTTTTAACAATTTTAACTGCTGATTTTGACGAAGTAGATTCTCTATGATAATGTGAAGGGTAAGAAATCTTCTGCGAATTCTGACAAGTCTGTGACTTTTACTGTGAAATCAAATGTGCACCCCAAAGTTGTTGTACATTTGATGAAATATGAAAGGAGTCTTACGAAAGAATTACCTGTTAAATCCGGAAATATGGAGTCCGCAGGACATTAACAGCAACAATTAACAAAATTAAGCAACGATATCGATAATAAGACAAAAAAAGACGATTGCATTGTCAAAGAAGTGGCAAGATTGTTCTCCTTCACGATAACACTCTCACATACAGCAAAGATAATAAAAACATTCATTTTCACACTGTGCTAGGAAATCTCACGTTATGCATCTTATTCTTCAAATATTGCCCTATCTGATTTTTATTTATCCAGATCTCTTCAATGTCATTTAGTAGAGATGGACATTAAAACACAGGATGAGGTATGGAAAAGCTTAGATAATTTTATTGCTTCTAAGCTACCAAACTTTAGCGAACCAGGATCTAAAACTTGCCAAAAAGGTGGCGAAAATGAATTGATAACGGTGAATGCTGCGACTAATGGGGTGTGATATCTTTTTTAAGTAAAGCTTTCATTGTATGATAAAATCAGAAAGAATTCATTTCTCCTCCTAATAGATATTTCAACTTTTGGTTTTGGCTACGCGTGGAATTCTATGAAATGCAACGTGTAGTAATTCCGTTAGAGTCCAGTGAGTCTAGCTACTTGATCATTTCTGGGTCCTTCGAGCAACTCCGCCTGCTTCTCCCAACCGTTCTGTTTCGCCTAACCAAGCTTGCCTTGCCTTTTTTACTCGAATTATTATCATAATTCTCTGCACAATTAATGTTAAGAAACGGAAACTCATGTTTTCCATTCCCATTGCGACCAAACAATGCACTTTTCCTTCGCCCAGAAAACAGCAAAATACTTAAATATTCAAAAGTTAAATTCCCCTTTAATCCAGAAATCTCTTCGCCAAACTTCCGCTCGACGGGTGGCGGGCTTTTCAAAAATTCACAACGCCTGCTCTCCTTTATCCAGATACTGCACGAAGAGAGCAAGAAAAGTCGAAAGTTTAAGATCAAAGTTTCCTCTGCATCTCCGACAGACTCGAGTTACGAATACATGTAGATACATATATACACACGCGTTGTAAAACCTTTGCCAGAAATTCTTCAGATTCACGATTGAAGTATGTGTCGTATATATTCAACACATGCATTCGATTACCACGAGATAAGTACTCGTGACACGTTATCGGTGTCGAATTAAACGAGATGTATCGTGTTATCAGTAGAAACGGTTCAGCGAATACTGCGAAAAGCCAAATAAAAAATGGCAGGAACTCGCTACACCGAAATTAATCTCACTCGAGGTCCCCTTTCTTTCCTCTTCGTCTCTTCCTATATAAATGGGATTACTTCCTTTGTGATGTCTTTCTTCAATATCTTTTTCAGCGTTCGTACGCTCCATACTCGTTTCGCGACAACTTTTTTATCACGTTGCTACACGGAGCATCAATAATATTAATTAACGCCGAGTTCGCGGAGGGAAATCCGATGAATCTCAAGAGCCGACGATGCTGCCGCGGATTTGCGTGTCGGGATGCATTTCTTCATTATGCTGGGAATGCAATTAACGATATGCTCTCGCCAAGATTTTTCTTCGCCGTTTTTTTTGCTTCTCTCTTTTTTTTAGACGTTACACACGGTTGAGAAACGCTATACGTCTTGTACCGTAATGTACTCATTATACGTAATGCTATTTCGCTAGAATGTAATTACATTTCTCTCATTTTTCACCTTCTTGTAATGTCTATTGGAGGATTCTCTATGATGTTTCTTCGGTAACGTCATGTTTTTCGTTCGGTTTTGTTAAGGATTACGGCAGAGTATAGTGAAGAGGTATTGGTTTATTAACGAATAGAGACTACGAGGACGATGGGAATAAGAGCTTGAGTTTTTAAATACCGGGAACAAATAGGGAACGTTATTATCTCTGTAACATATATTCGACGTGAAATCCGTCATCGTCCACCTACAGCGATATGTCCTCAGTAAAATAACAAAGAGTCATTAAATATAAAAACAGTGAGAAACAAACAAAGCCACAGACACCATTCGCTCTCAAACTTTTCATAATAACTGCTCATATATTGTAACAGAGAAATTCAGAACAATGAAGAAATTATGGTCTGAACTTAATTACATTCCAAGTATGTATACAGAACTACCTTTCAGATAATTTTACAATTTTATTTGTCAATTTTTCCTTCTCATAAATTCAAGACTTGCAGTTTGGTCTTTATCAGTAAAACTGTGAGTGTTAAATCTTTTATACGTATTTAAATATATTAAATATATATTTTGAAAATAAAAGAAATCAAGAGACATAGAAAATGATTACTTGTAGTATTGATTGTTGTAGCAACCCGCCATTTTCATCGTTTTGGTAATTGCACTTTTACGGCAAAGATTAAGTTTTTGCAGATTTTAACGTTAACATTAATACTAGAACAAGAAACGTAAAATCTATTATATTTAAATGTATGAAATAAGAACTCCGAAAAAAGAAGAATTAGGAAGGAAGGAAGATGATCAGTTAAGTAGTATATGTATTAAAAGACAAACATGAGACATCTACTGTATGACTCTCCTGCAAGTAGGAAGAAATAATAATGAAAAAGAAATATTATTATTTATTATAATCTATACAAATAAAAACCTAAATATTCGTTTCTTCCAAATTTTAAATCCACGAAAGGGTATAGCAGGATAAGGGGGTCAAGAGTGCCCTTGAGCCGATTTTATTCGACGATGGGTCATTCTAATGCTTTTGAAAGAACGGTTAAAATTCTAGATTATAAGGACCATACAATCAGCAATTTTTTTAATTATCCCGATCCTGTTGTTTAACATCTAAATACATATTTCTGTGCAGAAACATTTAAAGTCACGATATGAACATACTGTATTAAAATCATGCAAGAATGGCAAATAATGTGCGAGTTCCACCCCGAAATGTGTCCCAGAAATCAGTTTTTCATTTTTCCGATCGTGATGCACCGTACACAAAAAGTCTGAAAAAATTAGGGTATAACAATGATAACATCAGGCAACTACTGTAAAAAGGAAAAAGTTATGCTCGGAAGATTTCAATACGAAATCGATGTTTAAAATTTTTTTTTTGGTTTTTCATTTTTGTGAGTGGAACTTGCAAAGGAAAAATCTGAAAAAAAATCCCTAACGTGTACATTCATGTTTAGAATGAGTCAGAATTTTTTGTGAATTTTTGCACCACATTAATTGGGGAAAATGAGGCAAAAACTGATTTTTCGATTTTACCCTATAACTACCGTCCCGGTGAAGGTATCGGATTAAAAATTTGTGTACAATGGTTTTTCATGATTACCGATTGAATGACCCATCGTCGAATAAAATCGGCTCAAGGGCACTTTTGAGCCCCTTATCCTGCTAGACCCTTTCTTTACTGCTTTGAAATTTTTTGACATAAATTTTGACATAACGTTGCATCGTACACATCCGTGTTTTTATACAAATGTCACAGCTGTGCCATGTAAACACTGCAAATCCAAGTGTGTTAAAAGTGGATTATTTAAATGCACCAAAATGTGTAAGCACACTTCATTAACACGTCTAAACGTGTAAATGCAATTATGTGCATTAAAATAAAACACTTGAAAAAATTAACGTGAAGTTTTAACACATCTAATGCATTATTTTACACGTTTTATCCGAGTAAATAAATAATGCATTTTTTTTGTATGTTAAATTGAAACACACTTCACTTTTATGTACAAAAGTGTATTAAAATTACACATTTCGTTAGAATTATACGTTTTTAAGTGTTAGCCGTTTGTTTTTTATGTATTTACTGACCAGATATTTATCAGTTATTATTACCACTTAAAAGAGTAGAAAAACAATAACTGTAATTTTTGCATTATTGGTTCGCATCATTTGACACGTTAACCAATCATTCTCATCTATAATATATCGAAATATTCTTGAATGTGGTAGGTTGCATATTAATACCGGAGTTCCTGCACTCCTTTAAAATATTGAACAATCATAATAATATTTAATATAATTTTATTCAATTCTGTGAATATGTAATTGATTTAACTATAAATATGTAAGAAGGCAGATGAAATGAGTGAGCGAGAAAGTGAATGAATGACAGAGAGAACGAGATGATGACGTGAGAAACAAAAGACAGAGCAGAAGAAACAAAACAGTTGCAAAACAGCAGTGAAGACCGAAACGTGAAAGCGAAAAGACGCCTTAACTGTTACTGCTTATTTTTATTAGTTTCTAAGTGTATGTTATAGTTACTGTTGGTTTTATGTATCTTTTTAATAAATGTTAGTTAATAGTAAGAAGACTGTGGGCACTATCAGAAAAGCAATCTCCTTGCATATATATATGTAGGATTGGAATATTTGAACAAGCGGCGGTAACATTTGTAAATAGAGTCGTGATTGAGCAGTGGTGTGAAGATGTCGATTTTGTGTCCGAGTTGATCTGATTTGTATTGTATTTATTGTTCTAATCGATTAATCGTTTTGTTCTAATAAAATATGCTTCTCACATATATGTATATTTATTTCTTAAAATAACGCATCTACATGCTGAAAAATAACACACATGTACTGTCTTAAATAATAACACACCGGGAAACGTCTAAAAAGTGACTACAAGGAAATAATACGTTTATGTGTTTTAAAATAACACACTTGAATTTGCAGTGAATACATGTTTTTTTTGTCTTTCTTTTATTTTACGAGACTGAACCACAGTGTGACCGATCGCAGCTAGTAAATAATAGTTTTCTGAAAAAATGAGCAACCAGTATTTTGACTGTCCTGGTAGTTCTGATATTAGAAAGTTTCGGCGCCGCATAATTTGTCTATTTTGAGGAATTTTTATAAAAAGAGTAGGAACCCGTTTTCAATAGTTCCAGTGTTAAAGCGCGTCAAATACCAAAGTTCTTGAAGACTTCAATAATAACACTGACAAGTCTCGACATCATGCAACTCCTTATTTTGAGGAATTTTCATAAAAAGGAGTAAAAATCAGATATTTTGAACACTTTAATAGTTCCAGTATTAAGTCGTACCAACGGCCAAGTCCACGTAGATTGAACATTAGTGCTATTATAGGCGAAACTAAAGAAGTCACGTGGTACATATGAGTTATGGGGTAAGGTGAGACTGTTCTCGTACTGACTATTCCCATAATATCGGTCCTTGAAACCTGAACTTGGCGAATGACAACCAAAAACTAAACACTTATTTCGTAGTTAACACATTGAACGCCTACTGGAACAAAAATTCTTCTGTTAAAATCACATTATTACAAAGCAGAAAGCTTAACACTAGCTTTACGGAAGCCGTCAAATTAACGGATTCCTACCTTTTTAGAAACGCCTTTCGAATGTATAGATACGTGGTAGATATTTCACATGTATCTTATAATATATAAATTACTTAACTCATCATCTTCTTTGAAACTTGCTCCCATTGTTTCCAAAGTCTTTATTTAACACTTTACCGACCAGTATTTTTTTAACATTCTACCCACTTCTGATCGGTCACTTGCCCGCAAATATTTCCCTGATACTGATATCTCTTCGAAAATTGCGAAGTTTCTTCACTGAGCCCTTGGCACAGTTAACCGCAACGATAAATAATAATTTATTAATTGTCGTAGAAACCAATTAATAAGCTAAAAGTCCAAAAGTCTTGGGTCCGAAAAGCCGATTAATCGGCTACCGGTCGGTAAAGTGTTAATATATTGCGGCGTAACAGATTTCATGTCTGTGAATCTAGTTATATTTTGAGTGACAATATTTAAAAATCATAAATATTGCAATACAAACTCCGTACAAAATTTCATAAAATTCAATAGCACTGGTCATTAATGACCCCATGGCATTTAACCAGTTAAATATTTTTTCGGCCAGTCACTCATTAAAATCGAAATTACGAATGAGAGACGTTTCTACAGTCCAACAACTGAAAAATGATTAGGGAGCAGCAAAACCTTTTGTTTTCAAATTCCATTTCAGCCATTTCATTTTTGCAGTTCCCAAACCCTGTCTTAAAATAAACGCTTCGCATAGTGGTTTATTATGGGAAGCTGAGTTTCGGGATTCCGAAAACGAAATTGTGGAAATAAGTGATTAAAAAAAGAGTGACTCGGTCGCTCCCTAGCCATCTTTCAATTATCGGACTATAGCCGTTGGGCGAATCAGAAGATACCACTTATGAAGTGACTTCTTTCTCTGGTCCAATAATAACAAGTAACGGCACACATGCGTCGATTTGATTTTTCTAGATACCATCCTACGATTCAAACTCCCACTGTCTCTGCGTCGCCGGAGAGGTATACTGTTGGTGGCAAAATTACAACCCGAGCACGGATCCTTCCGCTGGTCCCTCGTTCCTGCCATCGACGACGATAGAAAGTAATTACACGCCGTCGCTGGAGGGAAGCACGGATACTGCCGACAGTTTCGAAGCTTCCGGTGATCCAGAGGAGGAGCCTTCTGTCGAGCAACAAGGATACGCTGAGATTAACGCAACATACTCCACTACCTTCCAGCCTCCTGCACCGACTACGTGTTTCGTGATGGGTAATAGACCGATCCCAGTACATACATGTTCCTGTTCCTGTTCGTGTTCTCCACTTCCTTTTTATTTTTTCTGCCTAGACTACGAAACTATTAAGCTAATTACTTTCAAATGGTAAATTACGGTATAATTAATTTCTTACGGTCTCGCAGACTTTTCTTTGAATTATGTTTTGTAAGAAAATTTCGGTAATTACGGCCACCTTTTCTTGTGTAATAGATGTATCGACGGTAGGAAGAGAAGTCGTAGGACATTTCGTTATTACGAATTAACGTTAATGCTTGGTACACGAAGGACTCTAATGGGGAATTGCTGAAAATGTTATGCTTAAGAGACAGTGCGGTGTTATAGCTTACGATGATTGCAGCGATAACAGAGCTAATGACTCAGATTTGGTAATGGTGGACCTATTTGAACCCTCTGGCATATAATCTACAATTTCTCTGACTAAATTTGCTTAAAACTGTAAAATTGTAATAATCTCATTCCATGAAAAGAGGTACAGGTAACCCTCCTATAACACGGTAGATTGGTTCTTAGAAATTTTCGTGTTGTAGGATACCGTGTTATATGAGACCCAGAGTCAGTACAAAAGGGGGACAAACGTTCCGAAAAATTAATAAAAGCAAACATTTCTTTTAAATTTCATATCTCTGAAACAGCAAGTTTCACCGCGGATGACGCGTAAAGTGGTTGACGCTTTTCGCTACAACATCGAAATAGCGTTATAAATGAATAAATTATAATTTATTATATATTTTCATGTAAAAACACTATAGTTCACTATACCTTTACATCATTATTTAAAAGTAATTTCATTTTTAAACACCATGAAGAAAAATCATGTTTCCGATGATATTGAAGTACACTGATGTAGAAGTAACTATTGGCGAAATTTTAATCGGAAGGCCCAATTAAAAGTTAATTTGCGAGAGAACGGTTCGTTTCTGACCCACGGTTCCTCTCAGACATTTTGCCTACGTAACAAGACGAATACGATGAGCCAATAAAAACAATTTGCTACCCTTTCCCGAATTTTGCGGCAAGCTTTTCGCAAATCTCTGTCGATCCAGAGGTGTAGAACAACTGAAAGCCATGACATATAATTTTGAAATACCCTGTACAGTCTTGTACAAAGATTTCCGCACTTTTTTTATCGTATTAGAGCGAAACCGTGTTATAGGGCGCCGTTTGTAGGAAGATTCACGCAATTTATGAATCGTAATATAGCGAAACCGTGTTACAGAATACCGTGTTGTAGGAGGAGTACCTGTATATAAAAATAGAACAGCAGGGTAAATAATTGATTTTCAATTTTAAAGTATGACGTGTTGAAATCAATCAATATTCAAAAGAGTACAATATTCTGTTTCACCCTCGAAGTACAAAGCATTGAATCGGTATTCTTCATCGTTACTGTTTCCTTAAAAATAGATTCTGAATTGCCGCAATTCTATATTTCCTTCTTCGCGTTGCATACTATTTCTACTTGAAAGCTTTTTAAATTTCGCTTTAGCACAATCTCAAGATTCGCATATCTCGATCGAACATTCAGGTGGACAGTAGGAACCTTTTATTGCAGGCAGGGATTATCGAGAGGGCGAGGTACTGCCGCACTCGACCGGAAACTGCATCGTATGCAGCTGCGTGTCCCAGGGTCGCGTTGAGTGTTCGCCACGGGACTGTGATGACTTCGATGAGGTCTTCAATCTCGCCCGAGATCGTGGAATCGATGAAAGTTTTTAAAACATTCCATAACTGCGGTTCACATTTTCTTTACCCATTACCCGCCGCAATTCAAAAGTACACAAAATATTTAATTACTGTCTAATGAGATTCATACTAACCAACTGGAGCAAAAAAATGAAAATGTGTCCCAAAAGAAGGGACATTGGCGGATAATGGGTTAGTACGATTTTGACTTGACATTAAAGTCGAATTATACGTCCGTCGAGTATACTTGATATTTTATTTTATGAAATTTTAATCCAAATTGTTGATGGTAAGTTAAAAATGATCTTCTCTAGGAAAAAGAGAGGATTTATATCGATTATTAAGGTTGCGATTGTGTAGTGTTAAGATACCATTGTTCTTCGTTATCTTTCTGATTAACCCCTTAGCTTACAATTACGTGTGACACTCGTGACGCAGCAAGTGGAGTAGGAAATTTTTAGGTCTTCCAAAATCTTTTAAATTGGAGATATCTGTGGGTCACGATACGGTGGAATTATTTTTCTATTATTAATATTGAATTGAATTATATGAAATATCAGGAATCAGAGAGAAATTTTGATTTCACGTATTAGTTCTGTTTTATTGCGGATGCAGTCAAAATAAAAATTTTGTTTACGATTTTATTTGTGACTAAATTTGCCGTAATTGCACAATAAATTAATAAAATAAAAATGACCCAGGAGACTATACCACATAGTATACTTGAAAATTTAACTAATTATATCAAAATAAGTTTACACTATGATTTTTTTTCGTTAACAGTTTCATTTAAATCTCAAGTCACTTTATTTAGTTTTACTTCCACGTTAGTGTCACTAGTTATTGTAGAGCAAGGGATTAATTATAAAAATATGTTCGATAGAAAAGTTGAATGTACCTAATCATTTAAATTTTCTACTCCTCTTGAAAATTGTTCACAAGAAGATTGTTTCCTACGTCTATATACTTTCGACGGATGCATATTTCTGCGAATAGATGGAACGGAAATAATATGATTTTAGTGCACACGTTATAATCCATGTACGAAATTGCATGCAAAAAAATCCCAGAAAAATATCTCCCCTAAAATACCTCTCAATCGATCACTACAGTCGACAAAAACAAGCTCCGTCATGTTTTTCTCTCTAAAACTTGTATACAGAATGTCCCAGCCGATTTTCACATTTTGAATATTTCGGTATTGTGGTATGTAGCAAAAAATGTTTCATAGGAAACTTAAATGGTATCGAGTGGGGCATAATCTGGTGTCGTTAGTTTTTCCGTAGGTGAACGCGTCAAGGACATATGAAGGTCAACTTTGTTTTTTTAAATAGAATGGGGTAGTTTTTTATGCATCAAGCGATGCAGCCAGACATTCTTTATAAAAAAGTACTGACCTCTGTATCTCGAAAAGCTAATAGTTAAGGAGATATTTCAGTATAAATAATCTAAATACAAAAGCATCATTCCTGCCGCATTAGGACGTGAGCTCTGTTTATTTGTTTATCTGTCTGTCACCTGATTTATCGCCGCCCGACTTTTTCTTATGGGGCTATTTAAAGGATAAAACGCGAAAGTTTCAACTAAAGTGAGTGATATGAAGCAGCACATTATCGATGAATGTGGCAAAATATCAGCCGATACATTAAATAACGTAGGCCAGTCCTTATTTCATCGATTTCAAAAATGCTGCCATGCAAATGGTCGTTATATTGAACCATACCTGTAAATAAACGCAAATGTAATTACGAATTTTAGAATTACAGTCGACTCCCGCTAATCCGGCCCCTGTCTAATTCGTCACCCCCTGTAATCCGACATGCATATAACATGTAGGTACAGTCGAGTTGCGTTACGAAAAAATATGGTAAATCGTTCACGAATGCCTGGACAAACATTAACATAAATGTTTAGTTATTATTTTTTTGTAAGTTCTAGAGCAATAATTATGTTAATTTTATGATAAACCCTAAGCTGTTTATTATGTTGTTTACTTTACTAAATTCCACATCGTATAAGTTAGGTATAGTACATATAGAATCTTACCACTTTGATATTTTATTTGTCGGATTAGAAGGTACGCTTTTCCCAAAAGTTCCGGATTACAGGGGGCTGTGACAGTACTCTATAGTCCAACAAATTTGATAATCCGACACCGCCTTGCAAAACGTTTGTCGGATTACCAAGGGTCGACTGTACTTAAATTGAAATATCTCCTAAACTTTTAGCTTTTCAACATACGTAGGTCAGTACTTTTTTACAAAGAATGTCTATCTGCATCGCTTGATGCAAAACAAAGTACCTCATTTCATTTAAAAAAACAAAGTTGACCTTTATATATCCTTGATGCGTCCACCTACGGAAAACCTAATGACACCAGATTATGCCCCACTCGATACCATCTAATTGTAAGTTTCCTCTGAAACATTTTTTGCAACACACCACAATACCGAAATATTCAAGATGTCAAAATCGGCTGGGACACCCTGTACATACGATATTTTATCGAGTCATAAGTATACGAAAGAACTCCTAAGTCTGGATTGCGCCATTAACAGATTAAGACAGTTATAAGAGTTGACCAGGAAGGTATTCAAACCTTAGCATGATTGAATCATACTTTTTTTCTATAACGATAGAATCTATTGTTACAGTATCTAGATTTAATTAAAGTTTGTTGCAAAATGGATACTTAAGATTATACCGATGGTGCTCTCTTGAGCACCCTGTAATTACTTCCAGGTCCTCTGATCGCATTAGCACCGTGGGCCTAATCCATTAAATTACAAACGTTAGAAACGATCGATCATTCATCGATTAATGGTAACTCATCTCCCAATTTCCTTGACCCAGTTGCACCATATTCACGAATATAATCCTTTTCAAGAAATTCTTACAAATCAATAATTCATTTCTCAACGAACTTGGTCGAAATTTTTCAAGAGATTTACATAAAAACTCAGAATGGAAGTTTCTAATATCGTTGTATCAATATTCGATAATTTCTAGTATTAATCTTTCCCTCGAATGTAACCTTTCTTTTTTGTAAGGTTGCAAAACACGCCGAAAGCATTGTTCCCGTAAACGCTTTCTCCTTTTTGAGAGTGCGACCTCCACATTTTCCTTTTCCGTCGTATCGTCGGTGTGTGCTCATATAAAAAATGACACCAAGGGTTACAGCCCCGGGTAGAAAGTCTAGCATAAATTTTTCTATGAGACCGAAATGACGACCCACTTTTGAGGATCATCTCGCTAGGAATCCCTGCGGCAATTATCGTCCTATCGAAACGAGTGAGAATTATAAAGCCAGTTTGGCTGAATTTTCTACATGAATACCTACGGAGTTAGCCTCCTGACCTTTAACTTCTTGTACGGTTTAGTTGTCCCTAAATTAGATCGTTGGTTCTCCTGTCTATCGAATAATATTTTATATACCTTTCGGAGAACGCTTTCGCGCAGATTCGATGGAGAACGAACAATTCTGTAGACGTCGGCCTATAATATACGAATTAATAAAAATGGGTACAGGATTTGGCCTATTAATTAAAATGGCAAATGTACTCGTGAAAAGACATGCGACATACACTGCAGAGCTTGGTAGTTCTTGATCTCGAATGAGATCGTAGGTAATATTCATCATCATATCTTGATCTTATTATAGTTGGATTGTAATCATATCCCAATTCTTTGATTAGTTTTGACTTGAAAGGGGTAGAAGAGATTGCTATATATATTTGAATGAAATATCTTAAAGAATGTTGAAAAGGTTTGTCGAATGGACGAGGTATATTAATCTTTTTCGTGAGTTTACGAGAAAATGTTTTAGTGAGATGCACTGTTTGACTTTAATATTTGTATTATAGTTTTCTGGTAAGTTGACGTTTTCTATTTCATAGCGGATTGGTAAAGAAAGTGTATTTTTAACACTGTGTCTATCGATATAGCCAAAATAGAAAAACTTCTAATTGTTTAATTTCTTTGACGCTCTATGCCTATTTTTAAAAGTAGGAAGGGTGAATTTATGAATTTTATTCAATACCTAAATTTATTTTTGTCCTTTTTTTTGAAATCCAAATATATCGGATTGATCATCGGTGGTTTCAATGTTAAAGTAAAATTTGTTCACCGTAATCTCGCTATTGTTGTAACAAGCAAAGAGAGTGTAATGTTTATCTGAAATGTTTATTTCTCAATTATCGAACAAAGTTCTAAAATTTTTTACCCTTCGGGCAAAGTTTAATTAAGTATCTCGTGTAATTATATCATATCATGGTTCAGATATCACCTAGATATTATTCTTAAGAATTTTACGAGAAAACGTTAGAATAGTTGAACTTAACGTAAATTCCAATTAGAAAAGTGTATCATTTTAATGAGCGTATAACGATGATAATTTTTAAAGATATTCTATTCGTACCCATCCACACAGGCTATCCGTTATATTAACAATAACTATTGCAGTTACAATACTACATGTAAAAATCAAACAATATCTTTTCCGTAGACTATGCTTCTCCTGCATCCAAAGGAGTAAAATATTTGCGAAGGTAGTGTAATCCTTCACCTATTCCTCTTCAATTTAACCATTTTGGTTTGTTCGACCAATAAAATCTGGTCGAAAAGTGCCAAGCAACGCGATCGCACTTTTTCCATTCAACATCGATAAGTGCAGCAAATCATGATTTATAATATTTAAGAAATATTATTTTTTATTTCTCAGTTATAAATATGATCGATATTATATTATATATATTATACTATACTGTTTTAATCAGAATATGTTACTAAACTATTTTTATTATTCATACAAAAAGGTATTTTAGGTCTATGTCGAATAAACATATTCGCTTTACTGAGTTGTAGTTCAAATCTTCGCTTATCAATTTTGAGAAATTTAAAATTTTTTCTTGTGATATATATATTATAGTAGAGCGAAATTCGTCTCAAACTGTAGGTTCCGGACAAAACAGCCGTAGCAGTTGAAAAGTATTAAAGGTAAAAAAAAACAGCAAAAACTATTATCGATTGTACAGGTTGATTACCTTAGAATTTTTAGGTATTAATAAAAATGAATTGCGATCGAGTGTTTGGCAGTAAAATGGTTAAATACAAAAGATTGTCGTACAGAAAGATACAATACTTGCATATATATCACAAACAGAATCATACAAATCCTATGTTGATATAGATTTAAACATGCACAATACGGTATACATATATTATATATTCGTATACATATATATATATACACGTATCTATATATAAATATAAATATATATATATATATAAATTACACAAGGAACCAAATACAATGAGAGATAATATTGTACGTACATACCTACACATTTAAACACATCAATTACCTAGGTTTAGACTATTAAAATTGTACTTCAACAATGTGCACCTTTTATAGATCCTCATAATTTGGAAGAATTATTTTCTAAGTTCTTTCTGTACATTGCCGTATCAGAATTTACGAATAACAGGAACTGCGATAACGAATGATGCAAAGTGAATTTACGGAAATAGTATCAGAACAATGTTCGTAAAGTTTTATTGGCTGTGAGAAATTGGTGATTTCAGGATAGATAGAATTTTATTTTGGACATTGATCCACCTGAGCTTTACTTCTATTTAATCGAGATAAAAGATTAGTTGGTTGGAATTCACCTAAAACTGTAAATCCTAGGTGAAATGGCCATAGCTGTTAAAGCCGAAAAACAGAAGCAAAAGAGATTTGTAATCATGTAAATGCGGAAGTAAGTATTTTTGAACTTAAACATATCAATCGCTACATTTATTAAATTCATCTTATTATACATTGTGTTGTCTTAGAAAAAAATTGCCCTTTATTTAATTCGCAATTGTTTGTTTAGAGTGAATTTCAACTTCGAGTGTAAAAACGAGCATTTCTGGCATATTTTACTTTTTTATTTTTCGTAAAGGCAAAGCGTGGTTGGGAAGTGATGTCACAGCCCCCATATAGCCTTGACCTGGCACCATCAGATTACCATTCATTTTAAAGTTCGCAAAACTTTTCGAATGCTAAAACTTTTACTAGTGATAACAGCCTAAAATTGCACTTGGTTCAGTTTTTTGCTGATAAGGGCCAGAAATTCTATAAAAGCAGAATCATGAATTTGCCAAAAAGATAGTCATCGAAAAAAATTTTTTGTTATGAACAATTGAATTCCATTTCACCCTACAGAACCGAAATTACTTTCTTGCCAACTCAATATTATATTTATTAAATATTATGTATGATTAGTTTTTCAATATAGCAAGTACAAGTCAATAAAATTACAAATCTATCCTCAAATCATCTTCCACTGATTACAGTCCGTAATGAGATTAGGCGAACATGCTGTTAGCATCTGGATGTAGCATTGATTAAGAAATCCCTTGTACATGAAGGCGAAAGGTTGTAGTTATACACTTAATGACGACGAGAAATCAATTGTTTATAGTTAGACGCATAGATAGGTAGACTTCAATGTGATATATACATCCAATGGAGAATTTTTGTGTAAAAGTTTTACAATACCATTGTAAAACCGTTCACCGTAATTAGGGAAAAACAATAGAGAATTAAGCAGAGGTTCGAATGGCGCAGTCGGATTCACTACTTGCAACGACTAATTTCATTACAAAGTCCGATTATCACTTGCACTTTCGTTCAAGTTATAATGATATTCTAATAATAACAGCAATTTACTCGTATTATTTTTGAATAACGATTAAAATAACATCAGGATGATCTCCAATGTTATGCTCACTGTGGAATAGCGATGGAATGTAATTTTTAAGAGGCTATCGTTCGTAGAACAGAACATAGACAATCTATATGTGTCGTTCACTGACGACAGAAACAAAGCAAATGCCGATTAGTGAACATAAAGGGAGTAAATTCGATGTTAACAAAAGGTGGTGTATCGCGGGACCATCTTGACGTCTTGTTTTTTTGTTAATCTTTATATTTATGTAATGATCTCGTACGTCTTCCAATCATCCCACACACTGTTGTGTCTATCTTGTACTCGTGGGATCTCCTACCTTCTTAAAAGAATTGTACACCGAAATAAAGGAAGATCTTACGATATGTCGTTGTCGTATTATTATAGCTAGTTAGATTTATATTTTTACATGTATAGAAATTGATGTACATGCAATCGTGCACGTGTATTTCAGATTTTATTCAGATTCCTTTTTACCATTCAGGTTTCATTTTTTATTACTTATCGTGTTACATTGATTATAAGACGCACCCGTATTTTTTCAAGCTAGAAATAGAAAAAGTGAGTAATTATCTTATTGTAAAAGTATAAAATGAAGTTGAATGTAAAGATAATGTGTTATACATAAAAAATCATGCGTCTTATAATCTATGCAATGCAGTACATGCATTTTTCAGGAGTAGATGATCAACAAGATTAAAAATCAATAGTAGATGATAAACAAAATCAACAAAATTAATGTATATATGTAAGTTTTCACTTACGTATACCTACATAAGTTTGCATTTATATATATATATATATATATATATAAGTGTAAAACTAGGAAGCAGAGGAAATGGGAAAGGTGATGCCTCTAGTAGCACAATGAGAAACTAACTTTTCCATGCACCGGAAAGTAAAGGTTAAAGATACCGATATGTTATCATTATACATGTGAAAATTTCATACTTAATACAGTGTGTCATATTAGAGTACTTATATAACTGCATGCTATATTGAATTATTTTATAGTAAATTAGAAAAAAAAGAGTAAACAAATCGTTCCTTGCAGGATACGATTAATTAAAAGTG
The DNA here is from genome assembly GCA_910591515.1 of Cerceris rybyensis. Taxonomy (NCBI): domain Eukaryota; kingdom Metazoa; phylum Arthropoda; class Insecta; order Hymenoptera; family Crabronidae; genus Cerceris; species Cerceris rybyensis. The sequence continues at coordinate 30,364,201 of OU342790.1, forward strand.
GAACCACCTATGTGTGTATAAAATATCAAATCAGGAGTGTTTTTGTGGATAAATTGTTTAATATCCTGTATAGTTTGTTAAACAAGTTTGGTCTGAATAAGTAGAAGATTGTCCTTGTGAAACTAGTACTTGAAAGATAACATATAAAATTTATACTGATATGCAAGTTCCGCTTGCAACAGATTATCAGCATAAGAGATATTTTACATCATTGAGTATGTTCCGGTGATGTAAGTTGATAGGAAAACCTTTGCATTAGTGAACTATTTAGAAACTAGTTCAAAACAGTCTATGAAGCGGCACGCACCATGGAATTGGAAGCTGCAGTTTTAGAATCACAGCCTTTTAAGAACTTGAAAGAATTGTATGATAATTTGAATAATCTTAAACCATGGCCACATACTACAGAAATAAGAGAATTAACGGATTATGTTTATCATGGTTCTGAAGTCAGTGTACAGAAATTGAACTTAGAAAAAATTGATAGAGAGGAGCAGCCAAAAACTATGATATGCCATGATATGAAAGGTGGCTATCTTGAAGACAGGTATTATTTACTATGTATAATATACTTTCCCTATAATCTCTGTCAACATTAATACATTAATATACTAATATAATAATATTTTTCTTTCAGATTCATTAATGGATCAAAATCTTCAGATTCTTATTTGTTTTATCACTGGAGTATTGTTGACACGTTTGTATACTTCAGTCATTATTTTATAACAATTCCACCATATGGTTGGATCGATGCAGCTCATAAACATGGTGTCAAAGTTCTTGGTACAGTGATTACAGAACGTGAAGGAATATGGGACCTGATACTTGAATCACAGAATGAAGTCAGAAAATTTGCAGATGCTTTGGTATCTGTTGCAAGCTTTTATAAATTCGAAGGCTGGTTATTGAATGTAGAGAATGCAATCAAAGAGGAGCATGTCAACAATTTAATGTATTTTGTGAAATATTTGACTGAAAATATACACAAGGAAATCAAGGGTTCTGAGATTATTTGGTATGACAGTGTCACCAATGATGGTAAATTAAAATGGCAAAATGAGCTGAACGACAGTAACAAGTAAGATAAATCATAATATTCCTAAAATTACATTGCGTATTGTTTTATTTAATTTTTTTTTACAATGTCATTTCTGTTTCAGGGAATTCTTCCTAAATTGTGATGGGATATATTTGAATTATAATTGGACTGAATCACGTTTAGCAAGTAGTTACATTTGTGCAAAGAATCACAAACGAGATGTGAAAGATATTTATGTAGGATTAGATGTCTGGGGAAGAGGTTGCCCAGGTGGTGGGGGTTTTAATTCTGCACATGTAATTATAATATGTAAAATACGTTTGTACAAAATAAAGACAGAGATTTATAACAAATATAATGTTTCAATACATAGGCCCTAGAAAAAATACGTCAGCATGGACTATCTGTTGCAATTTTTGCACCAGGATGGACCCATGAATTTTTTGGATCCAATACTTTCCAAGAGTTAGAGAATTTATTTTGGGCTCAACTTTATCCTTACTTATACGTTCACGTGCCGATATATGAAAATGAAATATTTAAAACGTCCTTTTGTCACGGAAACGGTACTTCTTATTATGACTGTGGAGAGGTAAAAATGGATCTGTTCTCATACTAAAAATAATCAAATTTATCACTTTATTTAACTGTACAATTACAATGCAGGTACAATTAGAGATGTGTATTGTAGAAGGTAACAGGATACTTGAAGAAAAATCGTTCTATAATTTATCCATGCAAAAACCGCAGATTTCTGTACCTGTGCCTCATCTAAAATTCACCTACTTCATTCAGCCCACTAAATCACAGAACGAAAAAAACGAGAAGAATGAATCTCCGAAAAAGCCGGAGGAATGTGTTTACGAAACAAAAAAGAATATTTTTCGAATACGAGGAAACATTGTTAATATCGAAACCAAGCCATCCTTTCCAAACGTCAACTCTTTTGCATTTTGCAATCAATTTTCCTACCAGGGAGGCGGCTGTTTAAAACTCATAACACAAGATCCTACGTTGTACCATAGGTAAAATGAATCTTCTCCGAATCATAGCTCACTATAATTAATAAATCGTATTTTTTCTTCCAGGCTATTTCTTGTCCACATCGAATTCGAGCAAGATATTCAAGTGACCATTATCTACGAAGAGGTTGAAACTGCCGTGAAAGATGGAATTCGAAATGAGCCGATCTTAATCCTAGGCAACGACACTAGCTTAAAGTCGATCTTGCAATGTAAATCCGAGAGATTGAATTCCAAATGGCGAAAGTGGTAAGTTGGCAGAAAATTTTCTGTGCTATTCAGACTCTGCTAAAAATCTCTATGAAATGCTCCCTTTCTTTTTACAGCATTTACTTAACGAACATGAGAACCGTCCAGGAGATCGGGGTGTTATTCGCGAGACAGGGTGTGTGTTACCTGGGCGAGATCATTTTGGAACAAAAGAAACGCGACTTCGGTAAGTCTTGATTTGCAAACGTTTCGTACCGTCACTTGCATTCCGCGGTTCTCGAAAGGTGTACATAACAGGTGGATTGCGTCACGATAAAACTGTATCGTAAACGACGGTTCTCGAACGGTTGAAAAAGTCGTTTCATGGTATTTGCACCTGTGCACCCTTGCACGCCTTAGACTGAGAGCCACTTTGGTGAAAGGAATACTGACGTTCCAACGATAGAATATCTATCCAACGTGACTTATCGCTCGATATTTCACCGGTCAAACTCGCAACTACGCGATAAAAGCATTTCTCAGGGATGAACTTGCATTATTATTGTGAAAATACGAAATTGTCTCTTACAATATTTCACTTTATTGTTGCATTTTACTAAGATATAATATCAACGTCGAGTCGTTCATTCGAGTGTTATTTTCTCGATGCAAGGGTAACCTGCATTCCGTCGGAGCAATTTCTTCGGCGGAAGGACGAAAAGCGTCCATGAGTCGCTGTACTTGGACGTTGCAAAAGAACGGTGCTGTTTTAAAGAGGTCGCGGCACCATAACTGCACCAGCTTTTTTTTATCAATTAAATACGCCTCCTGCGTTGATAATGTACGGTATGTACATGTACGGCATAACTGACTTCGATTTACCTTTTTTTTTTAAATTAATTCATAGATGCATCTATGGCTGCCATACGCGTTCCTCCGTAATTATTGTATTAAAGATTAACCCATTGAGAATGTCTAGATTTTTCCAAATGTGAAGATATGAGAAATCGTTATGACTTTTTTGATAATAGATTTAAAATTCGTGGAAGGAATTAAAGAGACGCAGTTAAATGTATGATAAGACGAATGGTGATAAGCAGGATGTTTAAACCATTGTTGGACACCGACCTAGCTCTCTAAGATAAAAACCCGCAAATATTATCAAACGTGATTTAAGGTCTAAACGGGAAGTGTTATTCATCCTCGAGTTTGTCACCGCTTTTCCTTTAAAACATATTTGGAAGACCTTTAGTCTTTATAGAAATTACAAGAAATACTATCGCCCTTTGAAACCTTAACCCTTTGTGGACGGAGAGTTATGGAATATTGAGAGACAATCATTTATTTCACGATCAGAGACTACTTTTTTTATCGGAAAGTTACGGTGTTACTGAATACCAATTATAAATTATTGTTTATTTTTTTTCAACGATTTATTTTAATTTTCAATTCTAATCGCGTATACAAGCGCCGATAAACTATAACCAAATTTATTCTCAGACTACATATATGAGTCTGTAGTTCACAAAGGGTTAACTCTAAATGTACATGCGTGGTCAAGGTCCCTTAAAAATTTTTTTTTCAAATCGTATATACATTGCTGTTCTTTTCCTCCATCAGACTTTCTATAAATTCTTATACTATCCGATTATTAAATTTCTCGCTTTCCATTAAGTTTATTTTTCTCCGCTTAGCTTATTTTTTAGCGACAAAAATTCTTTGCATATCTTACGTACCATGAGGTGTCATTTCATCCCTTACAGTGAGAATAGATATGCGCAAAGTGCCGGAACGTTTAGTATTAATCATGAGATGTCGTGATCATCCGAACATCCCACCACATTGTCTCAAAGCCCTTAAAACATCAGTCTCGTTTCCAAATTAGAAAAAATTGTCTAGAACCTTAATACGTTATCCTAATACTAGATTTACCGATGAACAATCTAATATGTTTAAAAATGACAAATGAATATGTCAGAATAAGAGAAATGAAGAAATCAAAAAACTTTATCGATTTAATCGCTTTGAGTCTACAAGATAGGTCTAGAAAATTGAAAAAGAAACAACGTTAGAAATTTCAGGAATATTCACAAAAAAATCGGCACAAGCCATTTTGGCGACCTTGATAGATCTAGTGTTATATTTGTAAAACTACAAACGCAAAGGAGTCTCTTTGGAATTAACCCTCTGTACTCGGAGCCACCTATGACCTTATCTATTAGCAACTTGGTGGTATTTCACTATTTGCTATATTGTGCCATTTCAATAGAAAAGTTCAGGTAAACGTATATTTCTTAAAATGTTGAAGTGCAATAAGTTTATCGTCTGTAATCGCTAATAAATTCGAAGGTCTCTTTAGATGGGACAACCGAATGATATGATAGCCTTACGATGTCCCTTCAGATGGGACATAGAAGAGTAAAGGGTTAAAGTGATGAAAACCATTCATGGGATTCAACACCATCATTGCTTGTAGCTATACGTGTCAGCAACGCTCAAAAGATCATTAACTGTAGGATATAACACATTCTACGTATTCTATTTAAATTGTAAATTACCGATTAACCACCGGTAACATCGTATTCAATCGGCAGCATATAATGCTGCCATCGTGTTGTCCATATAAATGTTTCATGAATTTTTGATTTCTCTTTTACATAATTTTCAGTTTCATTGAACTTACTCCTCGCATTTGATCAATTACCATGATTTACAATACGGAATCAATTACCAAATTTTTCAATATCAGCTTTCATCATAAGCAACTTACAAAATCTGTTTTTAAAGTATCCAACAGCCCTTATAAGATGGATACAATATATTAGGGGGACCAAAAAGTAATGTCATCTCTCCAGATATTTTGTTCAAAAACCAATTGATTTTTATCGATCCGATGTTGAAAATTTGCACGCTAGATGACAAAAAGTTGTTCATGACGAGGGTGATTACATCATTCATTAAAAATGAAAACTTGTTACTGATTTATTTGCTTTGATTTAATTTTTAAAAAATGACATTACTTTCCAGCCACCCTAATGTATATGAATTATAGATCAATTAAAAAATCGATTTCTACCGTACGTGACTATAAATCAGGGGTAGTCAACCCGGTCCCTATCGCCAAGTAGTAGTCAATTCAAGCTTTTATCTAAATATATTATTATTTAAATATTTTTTCTAAGCCTTCTTTTTGAAATTGCGAAAACTTTGGAATTGCATTAAATTAACCCTTTGCACTCGAGGGCTCCGGAGAGGAGCCACTTAAAATTTGTCTTCAAACTCGAGGGCTCCGCTATGTAGACAATGCAAATAATTTTTAAGTTTCTAACATATTTCATAACATATTTTATAAATTACAATTTTATAATGTTTTATTTTTTTATACATTATAACATTTGTATCCACAATCAATTAAAAAATTAGTAACATACAGCAATGACTTTTCTTTTAATGCACATATCATTTACATTTATGTGAATATGATCTTTCCACTGAAATTGCTTCGAGTTGCTGGTAATATGAATGAAAAAAAACTTCGAGTACAAAGGGTGAAGTTACTGCAGAATCAAAAGGTGGTAAGAAAATATTGCTACCGACGCACAGTGGTCGATTTCGCCGAAATCCTAGCCAAAACCCCAACATTTTTTTTCACGATTTTCAAAATTTAGCAATTGCGTTTGATTTGTAACACATCAGAGCATCGTTTTCCATTAATACAAATTTTTATTGAACAATACTCTTAGAGATATGCAATGTCAAAGTTGGCACTTGAATAATGTAACGTTTTCACGTCGAAATTGAGAATACGTTTTCAATGTGAAATTAAAGTACGATCCACTTTTTCAGTATTGGTAGCTATTTATCATACTTTTAATTTATAAATATCTTGATTTCATTGATATGCAAGTGAAGCAGTGGATGTATGACCTCAGACCAGGATATCGTGTTTCATTTATTGTTATTTCGTATCAATCGGTATATTTTAGGAAATTTTAGTTTCAGGTTCGTAAGAAGTAGCTCAAAAAACATTAGAATACTAATTTTGGCGCGCAACCAAACATTTTTTATACGGATGTCCGCCATATTGAATCCGCCATTTTATTTTCAAATATTTTGAGTTCGAATTCTTAATTAGCGACCGGGAAAACATAAGAATACTAATTTTCGTGCCGATCCGACAATTTTTCGATACTCACACCCGCCATGTTGAAACCGCCATTTTGTTTTTGGAAATTCTGAGTTCAGATTCTTAATCAGCGACCGAAGTAATACTAATATACCAATTTTTAGCTAAATTGAAAAATTCCTTGGGGTTTTGGCCAGGATTTCGGCGAAATCGACCACTGTGCGACGATAAAAAAATGGGCGGTAGGGATAAAAAGATTGATTACTCCTGATATAAATGGACCACCATTGTCGTCTCTCACGAATAATAATTCATAGTGTTCGTTTATATTGACATCGAAGTTGGCACGAGCAATTTTCATTCGTGCTTGAGGCACTAATGACAACATTCATTTCAACCAACGCATCTGTAGCGAACAATTCACCGCGGTGGATCGTTTGTTTTAGCAGTCGCTTCGTAATCGAGCAACCCAAATTACGTTCCCTTGTGTCGCAACTGCGACTATTTGTAACCGTAGAATGCGACCAGCTCATTGATATTCTTGCGGTTATCGGGTCGAATTTTTTTTTGCACCGTTGGCCGTCGTTACACTTCGCATTGTAAACCTTTCTTTCTTTCTTCCTTGCTTTCCCCATGGCCGTTTCACTCGTCAGTTGCGTCAAACACACCTTCATTTGCATGTAACCTTTAAAAGCGTATTGTTCTGTCACTTATAATATCTTTTTTCTTCATTCTTACGTTGTCTTTCATACCTCAATTGGCCGCGCTTTGAATTTTCAAGCCGTAGAAAAAAAGTTTAACGAGAATTAAACTTCTTTTTTTACCCTTTAACTCCATACTTCTCTTTCTCTTTTCATCCCGTAGAAAGTTTGTAGTGACTCTCTTTAAATTCCATTATAGATATCGTATAAATTTTTAATCAACCCAACGTTACGAGAGATCTATTAACATTGGAATGAAATTAGAAAAACAATGATAGGACGATTTGTAGAAGCCATAATAAAGTAGAGATCAAAGTAAAGTATCCGTTCTCGAAGAAGCGAGGGAGTAGTAATACACTTGTTTGAAGTATCATCACGTTCTTATTATGTTGTATCGCAAACGTTCTTCTAACATTCCGTGATATTTCTTCTTACAAACGGCAACTGGTTATATTTATAAAGTAAGATCGATGACTTCTCTCTTCCGTCATTGGCATCGAGCCGGTGCATCTTGGAGGCTGATTGCATGTAGGAAGAAACAAGTGGGAGATGGACTCTCGTTGAAATATTTCTCAAGATTTTTCCGACACTCGAGTGCACCTCTAAAAACTGCCTCTCGTTATGCGAGCTTAATCTCTATACTGTACATTACAAACTTGTTTTTCTTGTCGATTTATATTCTAGAAATTTAACGTACATAATTCGAATTTAATTGCCATTGACTCACCGGATGAGACAAGCTAATTCAACATACTCTTTGCTCATTTTGTTTATTTGCATTTTGGATAATTGCAGAGTGAACGAGATAAGATTTATTGATTCATAATCTGTACGAATAAACCCCTTGTCTTGATCTTTTTGTGATTGCGTATGCAATTGTTCTGAATTATTCGATGAAATCAGAATTTTTTACTAATTGCTGATTTATCATTAGTTTAGGGCGGTATTAACACTAATCCTACCAAGCCCGTGAAAAAACCGGTTCCAATTTTTTTCTAAATATTATCTCAATTAATAGGGTAAATATTCCAGTTCTATCTCATAAAACTTAAATGAGTTAATTAATCAACTTTTTCAACTCTACATTTCTCTTTTTCTGAAGTAGTTATTAAGTATATCTAATTGTAAGTTTTAGTAGATATAACGTCAGTAGTTCAAGTCTTAATAATATAGAAAGTATTTGCTGTTTTCGTTGCCAACTAATATTTTCAATTTTACGGTTTTTGGAAAATTTCAAAGTTCCCAATTCTATTTACGAGTATCACTCGTCATTGTAGGGCAAGGGGTTAATCTTTTGCGATCAAAATTATTCATCAGCTAAGAGAAAGTAATTTACGAAAATTTTCTATTGTTGATTATTCACGTTTAGTTAATAATAGAACTAATTCTAGGTACTAAGAAATACTTATTGCAAATATTTTAGACGAAGTTCAATAGATGAAATATTAATTGTAGAGGTAAAGTATGTCGAGTATAGTTTGAGGTAGGGTTGCAAAGGGTTAAGATTCGTTTGTGGTACAAAATTGATGGTTGCTCTCAATAATGGGAGTTAAATCTCCGTCGTTTAGGGTTCTCCACTATTGATTTCCACATATCTGGTTCTACTGGAAGTAGAATATTTGCTGGATTCCAGGCCATAAAATCTCCGCATTTATTTCTCAGTACCATGCCGTGACATAATTCTTCCGCCGAGGTTCAATGGCACATGTATTTCTATTTCGCTTCTAGTGGGTCACTGACCAAATAACTCGTCAGTGAAATTGTCAACGTCTTTTTTTTTACATTCATTCATGCGTATCATACATATTCAATTTGTAAGATTACAAAATTAGCTCCGTTTGCATTCAATATTTGATTTCTATTACCGGTGAGCTAATGCAAAATCTATAATATATGTATAATACTGTTAAAAATATGACACGGATAAATTGTTTCAAACTGTAAATAACAATTAACGTTATAAATTTCTAAGAATTAATTTGATATTGTAGCTAAAAATAGCTATTCATTCGGTTAAAATTGAATAACAATGAAGGGAAGTATCATCACGGTGAATTCAAGTGAAATTAATTTTATGGCGTAATAATTTTAATTAATTCACGAATTAAAATTAAAATAAAATTATTTTGATTTACAAAACTCGAAATATTAGTGAGGGATGATTTGATAATTGATCTCGCAATTACAGTGACTGAAGGGATAATGTTAACACTAGAACTACCGGCCCCAAATCTATTATATTTTAATAAATTAAATAAATACTTTGAAAAAAGGAGAATCAAGTGGCGGAAAATTTGATCGATTGGGTGATTTATGTTTATTGATATAGACGTAGAATATTTATTCTATGACTCTTATGTAAACTTGGAGAATTTTTTGAAAAAATTGAGTACCAGTCATTTTGACTGGTTTGGTAGTTCTAGTGTTAAATTTCTAATGTTCGAATCTTCAGTGGAATACCTACTTAAACGCAAAAGCCATGGAAATAATGTAAACGTAAATTTTTCTTTACACAAGGTCAATCGAAGGTCATATTGCTCCAAGACACTAAATTAAATGAAATCAGCTATGACGTCATTTATAAAGAACATGGGACTTCGATAAAATGACATTTCTATCAATAATATCCTACCTATATTTCGTTTAATTAAAAAAAAGAACATCTTCAACCTTTGTATTCATCCCTGGAATAATTAACTTCTAACGTAAAGTAATTATAACTATCTAGAACATTTACAAAATTTGACATACCTTTCACTAACTCATCAGACGACAAAAAATTCAACATTATCAACGAATCCATGATTATTCTCAAACAAAATCCAAGTTCAGTCCAATAGTTACAGTGTCCTGCATCGGAATAATTTAACTTCCATTCAGACCTGTTTAATCTTTTTTTTTTCTTTTCGCATCAAACGTCAACAGTTGCTTCATTTATCACGATAAATATTGGGGAAAAAGCGAGCCTTAAAAAATCCACGAGAAATCCTTTCGAAAGCATGGAGTAAAGTAGTGTAACCCTTCGATTCTTTCGAAGAATAGTCGTGCCATTTCTATAGAATCTTCGGCATTCCAGTTAAGCGCTCCCTCGAGAGGTATCACGAGAGGAACGTTCATATTTATAAGATGAGATCAGACTGTTTTCCTGCTCGGCCAAGGCGATCTACTCGCCCATTTTACGATACAAGACGAGAAGGAAGGGCGAAGGAAAAGAAAGAGAGGACGAGCCGCGCGGCTCGTGTCTTGAGGAAGCGTTTTCTGCCAGTTCCTCACTCTCTTCTCCTTTGTGCGACCGCTTTTGCATTCCTCATCGAGCTCTCCACGGATAATCGTAATCATTGAGAAAGTAAAACGTGCATCGTCATCGAGAAGATCAGTTCGATTCATGTCTCCCATATGTTGTTATTAATTTATCATTAATTTTCCGTCTGTATCTGTAAATTTTTCCCTGTCGTGTTAACTTTCTTCCTTTGTCGATGTAATTGCGATTGGAACGATAAATGTCATTCTTTCTTGTCTTCTATTGTGGTACCGACTTAACACTTTGTTCAATAACCACTTTTTTTGGATACTGTAAGAGATTGTATTGTTTCTGTACAGCTTTATAATTTTCGAATTGAAATTTGTAGAAATACCGAATAAGTTTTTCCAAGTAGGGTAATTTTATTTGATTGATATTTGTAATATTCGATTGATAGACTATCAGTCTCGAGACTATCAGTATCGAGGGTTGAAAAATGAAAAGCAGAGTCTATGGTGGAAAACAAGTAAAATTACGAACTGACAATTAGATCGCATCTTAACCATGGAAAGATACAAATTTTTCCCATGTGATACATGCATAGTTCGTTCATAGTTCATAGTTTGTCGCTATAGTTCGTAGGTTCTGAAGCCGAAAAAAAAGAAATACAAAAAAAAACACGGAGAAAGGTTATAAATAGATTTTCAGTACATAAAGGGTTAATTAGAAAAACGATTTAAGATTTGCATAAATTTCTATGATATCTGACTGTAAATTCTATTTAATTTGCGAAGTTTATTAAACAACCATAAAAATGAAATATAACGCAGAATCTCGCGTATTGTAGGAGAAATACATCTGCACTTGCCGGATACTATTTATTACTATAATTAACTTAACACCAGCTCATAAAAGTAACACCTATTAAATTGTTGACCCTGACTTTCTACCAAGAACAATTAACACATTCCACGGATCTTAAATTACAGCCGAGAACGTGATCGGTTAATAAAAATCACTGCGGGGGTGCTTTCGCAACAGAAAGCGCCTCGATGTTCGCCATAAAACGACATGCGAATTCATTTGCAATCGGCCACCCGACGATCCAACGTCGAAAGTAAATTCAATAGTGAAACTCATCGTTCATTAACGTAACACTCGGACTTTGCAATTCCAAATGTCATTTTAAACTCTCAGTTATTAGGGGTACCAAAAAGTAATCAAAATTAGAGAAATGAAAATGTAGTTGGAAACATTTTTCAACAAAAAAATCGGAGAACGTTTTTAAAAAGGGAATCGAACGACTACCTTTACACTGGCAAAAAGTGTTAGAAAATTATTTTGTTGATTAGTATTTAAGATTTTTTGAATAAATAAATGTTTTTCGCCAGCAAAAAAAAATTTTGATTACTTTTCGGTACCACTAATAATATACTTTACAGGACTAAATTATTTATTTATTTCACTTCCCTATTTCTTCCACTATTTCTATCAATATCGTCATTTATATTTTCTTTTTGTCGAGACAAACTCTCAATTACATCTATTTTTGTGTAATCTCTTCAATCTTAAAACGTTCACCGTAAATATTTCGTAACAAAAACTGAAAGGCAAACTCGACGACCCAGGAAATCGTCGAGCGTTTTTCTAGTAATTATTACGGCTCTCAGTTAATTGTCGTTGTGTTTTCATAGTTGAACGGAACAGAATGTCACTCTTTCTTTCGTTGCGTCAGTTGCATCACGTCAGCGTCCCTTACTCTTGTCATTTATGACGTTACTGCAATATAACTCTTCGGTAAAGTGCATTGTGCCACCGAAACAATCGTGAACAGCGCTTCTCGATATGCTGGCTCATTCGTGTCAAGTAGAAATTAAAGTATTGGTGGAGAAATTCACTGGTAATCATTTCCTTTCTATAGAAATATATCGTTATCTTTGGCTACTGTTGTTTCTTAATTATGTAATTTGTGAAGAAAACGATACACCGAATTCAAAGAAATGCGGGTATGCTTCGATTGTATTCGAGAGGATTTTCAACATGATTTTTGCACTTTTATTATGAAATAAATAAGTATCTTTCTCTGTAGAACTCTACGTAAGTACTCACTTCCTAGAGAACGTGCAAGGAAGTTTTTAACCCATAAATTATTTGCAATTTACAAGTAATGCAATCTTCCGTCTCGAATGTTCGAGATAACTTTTTGTTACCTGTAATATATACAATTAAATTATATTTAGTATTTCCGCTATATAGAATTCGATATTGTTAAAAGCAATGATCACTTTATTTATGATTTTTCGTTATTTTCTCGGCCTCATTTTTTAATTCGTGAAAATCAACTAATATCTTCTTAAAACTATAATTATCTCGATCAAGTTATTTACTTTCTATCGTTGCATGAAAGGAATGAAGACCAACAAATAATAAAATGATTAATAGTTTTAAAACATAATATATTAAAAGAAGACATTATAGTGTACATATTTTTGTAACACGTTCATGTTTTTGTGTAACTTTATATTCAAATGCACGAACCAAATTTCAAAACTACGTTAAAGAAGTTAAATTTACGATAAGAGAAATTGCAGTAGCAAACAGGATGTGCATGCCATCATTGTTTGATGCTATATATGTCGATGACCTGTTAAAGATCATTGACTATAGGATATACCGCATTCTACATATTCCATTTAACACTAAATTACCAATTCTTTAAAAAATTCTCCAAATTGATAGGAGAAGCATACATTCAATATTTAACATCAATATTATAAAACAAAAATTGTCTCCTAATTCTTCTTATTCCAGACTACTGATTTAATATACTTAAATATAATGGATATAAAGCCGCTAGTTTAAATGTGAAATTGTAAATCGTCAATTAATCACTGACAATGTTGCATACTATTTGCACCATAAAATGTTAATTTCCAGCATTTTTACTATATAACATTTAGTTACCGGCGGCCCTCGACTTTCGCACAATTCGCTATTTCGAACATATTTAAAGATTGAATTTTTTTAAACATTCTTGTCGCTATATCAAAAAATGTTTGCTCCCACGAAGTGCTGTAGCTCGCGTTTACTCACACTTTGTCTACTAGAGGTTTTCTAACATTGTAATATTGTTTCTAGTATTGCCTACTAGACCTTCGAGAATTTCAAGTTTACAAAGAAACCACATTAACATACAATTTTTCATACTTTCCCTGTATCTCTCTACTTTCGAACATTCAACACACGCACACATTTTCAGAAACCAATTATGTATATTCTGTTAACAAAATTTTATCTTTATATATAATCTTCCATTGTCGTTGCAGTTCAGTATATTAGCACTGCTTTTGTGCTTGGGTCTACATGACCCGAAATGGAGACTATATTTTAACAAGCACTATGTGTCCAAGTATTAGTTTTTGATATTCAATATATTTAACGTTTATGTCTGTTTGTATATCATGTTTCTTAAAATGTGAACCTTTGTTCACCGGGTCACTATGACTGGAAGGAATACGAATGTGAGATGTAAATGAGCTTTAACACGTTGAGTGCTATGTCAGTCCCTGGGGACTGACAGTGAATTTTCCGTTCAAGCGGCCTCAGTCCCTAAGGATTGTCAGCGAATTTTTCGTTCGGTCGATATTGGTGCGTAAAACCGGCATGTCAAGGGTTAAATTATTAATGACAATTAAGAATTTTATGTTAAAATTTAATGAAAGTTATTAAAATATTTTAACCAGTTAAGTGCGGAATTTAGTTTCCAAAGGCCGCCACAGGGTGCGGAGTTAAAATCAAGCGATGACGTGTATACACGTCAAACGCAAGGTAAATGGTCCTACCATAAATTTTTACAAAAAATGAGGAATGATTATATTTTTATTAGTCAAAAAAATTAACAATTCGTTTCGGAATACGTTGTTCTTACAGTAAACTTGAAAATCGTCAAAAAATAGTGAAATACATAAAAGAATAAAATTAAATTAAAAAAAGAAAATAACTAAAAAAATTTCAATTTATTTAGTATAATATTTTTCAAAACAAGGTACTACTTTCTGACGTGTAAAATTTCGCTACTATCGCTGTCTGAATCACCCATGTGGAGGGTAAAATTTAGCAATTTATTGTATTATTATTATTATTACTATTACACATAGCTGTTGTATTGGTAATATAAAGGACATATAGCCACCACATAATATTCTTAAAAATTTTTTTTAAATTTTCAAGTTTTTATAGTCAATGGTAATTTTTTATTTTACATGACGTGTATACACGTCAAACGCACTGCAGAAGAGATTCGGTCTGACGTGTATACACGTCGAACGCACTTAACTGGTTAAGCAAGGCTGTGACTGAGGTTTGTACGTATTGCAGTAAGTAACAACTTGTTTTGTGAGTTTTCTGGCGAACTTACGTCTGAATATTTTTGTGTTTGTGCTATAACATTCAGCACAGTATTTCCAAACTTTATGCGCCTTTTTTTCTTTCTTTTGAAATTTCTTAATACCTTTCACGCTGCCGCCTGATTGGAAAGTATAGCAAGATCGGTGCCGCACTCAACGTGTTAACACTAGAACTACCAAGCCAGCCAAAATGATTGGTACACAATTTTTTTCCAAAGTTCTACGGCTTTCTCATAAATATTCTTCGTCCATCGTATAATTACCGAATCTATCATATTTTCCACGTCTTAATTTTCCTTGCTTTAAGGCACATATTTAATATATTTATATATAATAGATTTCACGCCGGTAAGCCTAGTGTTAATTAAATTTGGCAGTTAATTCCTGAAAATTAAATACATGTAAATTTCAATTACGGCTTTTCTCTATCGTTGCCACGAAAGAGCAAAGATCGTCTCGATAAGTAATAGAGTGACCAAGAGTTCTGTAATAAATACGATATTTAAAAGAAAACATTATGGTGCAGAATCTTTAAAAAGGTACCAGTGCTCCTTTAAGAACGAGGCCGTGCTTCTTGAAGCGTGGCTATGCTTATTAAAATCGAAGCTGCTTAAAAGCTTTAAGCTGCTAATGGTTTCAGACTCGATATAGTTCGGTTGCAACTGTTAACGGTGGATCGAAGTAAATTAGTGACCCGAGGAAAAGTGAGCAGAGCAATCCTCTCTGTTATCCCGTTTGCACGATTATGGTGCGCATGGCCTGTGCACTTGGACTCTAAATTGATTCGGCATTTAACACTAGATTTAGGGGACCCGTAAAGACCGATTTCAAACTTCGAAAAGAAATATCTAAAAAAGCATAGCATTAATTGCAACCACTTTGTGTCGTAAATTAATTATTTCACCCAAAGAATTTATACAGCCAATTATTTTTTTCCTAAGGCTACTAAATTTGAAAATCTGTATGTAGTATACCTATCTCTACGAAACCTGTCAAATTGACGGATTAGTTAATTTCATAAATAATCTATATATCGCCGGTTTTCTAGAATAACGACACATTTCGAGAATGACAGTTTTCCAGTAGGCCTTTTTTAGTTTTTTTATTTTCTTCATTCTTTGATATCCTTTTCATCCTCTGATTGACTGATTTGTTTGTTATTTCATCACAATATGTGATGAATTAAGCTTACGCAGATTCTTCCTGTGTAATTACCTCGATAATAACACAAAACCAAATGTGGCGTTGTTCTTGAAAACCAGCGATATATTTGCTTTGTTCGTAAAATCATTACTTCAGTTTACTTACTACTACAGTTTTTGAAGAACAGTGTACAAAAGATTCTATAGTTATTGCTATTTTAGACAGTCTCCGCTTACTGTATGTACAATATGGTAATCGAATCGGACCACAATATTTTTTTATTTTGGCTACAAGTTTTGATCATGAGTAAATCCAGGAGGTATAATATAATAAGATGTTGAGCAAAATTGTCGAAAATCAATGAAGATTGTTCCGAGGATAGATAAGAAATACGAATTACTCCAAAGCGAATATGAGAGTGAAAGCTCCGAATGCATTGAAAGTGGAGAGATAAAAGGATTTTCGGATAGCGAAGAGGAAAATTTCTTGAAAGTATATCGCAGCAAGAAAAGGATGCGTATTCTTTCTAGTTTTGATTCCAAGGATGAGAGGACGAGTATTCCAAGCACATCCCAAAATGTAATGGGTGAAATTGAAATTGCAGTTGATGGAACACTGTGGATAAAAATATAAAATTTCTATGATATTCAAGAATATCCCAGGATTTACTGGCTATGATAAGAGAAATATTATGTCGCATTATGTAACTAGTGCTCTCGGATTGATAACTGACAGACATGTAATAGAACTCATAAAAGACAGTACTCAAACGGAGGCATGCAAAACCTCAAGAAAAATGGAAGCAGTAATTATTGTATACATTGCAAAAAGATAGTGTGCGGAAACTGCACAAACAAAATTCAGTATGTCTGTAAAAGATTTGCTCAATAAATATGATTGCCGTATTCCGTTCATACCATTGCTAATAATTCCGTTGTAAGTTAGAAAAATAGACATTTTACTTACTAATATAATAATAGATATTTTACTTATTAATAATGTAGTTATACATGAACCCTAGTGTTGTGCAATTGATACTTAATTTGAAAAAACTGGATTTGTTAAAGAAAATACGTATTTTTGCTTACCTGATTTGACGGGTGCTCGTAGAGATAGGTACGTAAAAAACGCCCGTAAACTTAGTGTTAAAGAGGACAATGCAACGGGGTTATCCCTGGTGGAAATATATCTACAAAGAACTACAATTCTCTACAATTTATTGCTACAACATTGAACAATTTTCTACAACTTGACCCTATCTTTACTGTGTTTAATTTCAACAAATTTCTACAACCAAGTACGCGGATTGGGACAGTATTTTAGAATTTCGTGAATAGTTGTAAAAAGTTGTAAATACTATACAGGTTCAAAATACGTTGTATTAAAAGATACTACGCGCTAGACTCTTGAAGGCTATTTTCTAAAGGGTATAGCAGGATAAGGTGGTCAAAAGTGCCCTTGAACCGATTTCAATGGGGGTAGTCTCATTCGATAGATAATGCTCGGCGATCATTGTGTACCAAATTTTAACCCTTTATCTTGATCGGAAGGGTAGTTATGGGGAAAATTAAAAAAACAGGTTTTTGGCCCTTTTCCCCCATTTATTGAGGTGTAAAAAATCCGAAAAAATTCTGGCATATTCTACACGGTACCGGACATGTTGGAGAATTTTTTCAGATTTTTTCGTCGAAGTACCTAAGCGTGAAAAATGGGCAAAGTCAAAAAAAACGGAAAAAAGAAGATTTCGTATCGAAATCTTCGAGGTACAACTTTTTGTTTTATATAGTAACAATCTAACACCTACGATTGTTATCCCCAATTTTTTTCAGATTTTTAAACCACCTGCGTCATTATGAAAAAAATCGAAAACCGATTTTCGGGATGTATTTTGATCTAAAACGCAAGAAGTAATTGTTATTTTTCCATTATTTTCATAGAGTATGTTCATTTTGTGGTTTTTAATGTTTTACCATTACAGATAATTTCATAACAATAAAAGGAATTGAGATACCTCACTTATTTGTAAACTATGTGTTACATTATGTACTATAATTTTGAACGTTCTTTCAACAGCAGCAGTGGCGACGCGTCTAGAGTGTCTGCTCTGGAACCGCTATGAACTTTTTGTCGCGGGTTCGCGTCCCGGAAGGTATATTTTTTTTCTTTTTTTTTAATCTGTAAATGCATAAAAATAATCAATAATCATTTTTAACAGCTATTGCGATAATCCTAAATGCATAAAAGATGTATATCGTATAGAAAATAGTTTTAGAGCATATCTGTTGTTTTGCCGGCTCTCTCTAGCAATATGTTATCCCATGGTTACGGATATTTTTAAACATTTAAATTACGGAAATGTTAACTTATTATGGTATATAAAAATGTATGTATATGTAAATATGTATATGTAAATGTTGTAGATATATTTCCACCAGGGATGTAGGTTTACAATGTATAATATTAAACGGTTTCTGAAGTTTCTGAAGGGAACAGTTGGTAGTACAATAAGAAAGTTCTAATTGAAATAAGGTTTATACGAAAATTAAAGTTTAACGGTAGATGTAGTAAAATGGTCAATAATCGTGGCTCAAAATTTTTTGTGATGGTACTTGAAATTTTTAACGTTGCTTGTTTTTCAATTTACTTTTTCTATTTTGCAGATCGTAAGTGATTAAATCGATCAGGTTTATTGTTGTTTCTTTTCTGCTGACGTATTTACTTAACATTTTCAAATAAAATTCGATTAATCATCGATATGCCTAGTGTTAGAATTGAAATTATCGGCGTTAAATCTGTTATATTTAAATATATTAAATAACAAATGTGAAGAAAGGGGAATAACGTGATAAACAAAACAATCGGTTAATTAATTTATTTTTTATAAGCTTAATAAATCGAATGTTTACTACATAGATTTTCTGTATATGTGGAGGATTTTCCGAAAAAAGTAGCCACCAAGCTGCAGAAATTCAAATTATTTATTTTGACTACCATAGTAGTTTTAGTGTTAAATAGAACCATCAAAAAAGGAGGTAGAAATGCACTGTGGTTAATGAAGAGTATCATTGTTTGTCACTTTTTATGCGTTTTATTCATTTCTGAGGTTGCATGGATGATAATGATGCGCTAGTTTTATGAAAATAAGCATTGTCTTCGACACCTCCTTCTTTTTCCTCGAGGTTTTATTCAACGCTTCTCTTACAAAAGTCGAGGCAATCGCATCCTTATGTTTAATGCAATGTCCACCTATACGCGCGTTGTGTTGCAACGAAATGAGAGAAATTAATGCGGTGTACAAGTATTTTCACTCTGAAGAACAACGATGTTCTGCAACGAGGTTTTTATTGCGCATCCTGTTGCAACCAGATAGTCATTTGCAAGCCAAGATGCGTGGATATTGGAGACGTTGGAGTAATCCTTATGAATACTCCTCTGCATACTTAGAATGAACAATTGTGCTATTACAACGAATACAATGTTTCGTAACACTCTCTTATGCGATTCTTCAACTTTATTCTTAAAATTGTAGCTTGGATTTCCATATGAAATGAAATACAATATTATTTAAATTAAGCTCTACTTAATGAGGAAAGAATTGCAGATATACATCATGCATTTAAGGAAACGTGAAAGGGAAATAATGGAAGACATGGTTTTATACAATAAAATACAGGTAACCCTCCTATAACACGGTAGATACGTTCCTAAAAAATGCCGTGTTGTGTGAAACCGTGTTGTATGAGACCCAGAGCAAGTACAAAAAGAGGGGTTGCGTTCCGAAAACTCATTAAAAACAATTTTTTTTTTTTAATTCTACATAAACAACTTAATTTTTATTAAAAATATATAAATGTATGTACAACACAAAACAAAAAATATTATTTTAATTTGATGCATCGCCTTCAATTTCAGAACTTTTTTCTTCATTTAAAGTTTTTGTACTTTCTTTCCTCTTTAAAAAATCTGTAATTTTACTTTGCTTTCTGGTTTTTACTGGATCAACGTTAATTTTTCCTTAATATTTTAAAGACGAGAAAGTTGTTCTTTGACACACCGTGGCTCGACGCAGACTGTCGATCAGCAGTCGTAGTAGGAGGGCTACCTGTAATTTATGATGAAAGTACATTAAATGGACTATGACGAAATTATTTTGAGATTCTAAGTTTTTCAAGACTGTTCAGACATTTCCAAAAATATATTTAGTAACTTGAATTCACTAGCATTAAGAATAATTGATATAGTTTATGTAGATAATTTATGTTTTTTCACAACCAAAAAATGTTTCTTTGAGTCACAGAAGAAATAATATAGTTAGCATGCCACTTATTTTAGCTACTTTTATTGATTTAATTCAACCTCTGAATTAGGTTTTAGAACACCGTAATTGCTACAAAAATTTTATTTTCTTTGACAATAAATTAGGCCTGGTAGAAGATTAAGGACAAATATTTCGTAGAAAAATTGAGACACTGGGAATAGTAATCGACATTCACGAATGCTAGTGACCGCGATCCGTGCTGGATAATCCGATGATAGATAAGGTGCCCTATCTAATTTACAATCATATCACGTTTAACGTCCGACATGCCCGATTTTATCGCGAATTTTGCATTACATCTCTTATATTCTTCAAGAAGCATGAGTGTTTTTGACTCTCAGTGATTCTCAGGCCCTTAAAATAAATAAACAAAACAATTGCTAAAAAAATCTTCAGAATTCCGTGAAATAATCACATAGAATTTTATTTTACTAAAAGTCTCAATTGTTTCATTAGAATTATCTAATTAGTTAGACGTCTATTCGATACTAACTACACTTCAATTCACAATCCTTCCAATTCAACACTTCTGTCTCACTTCAAATAAAGTAATCTATTAAAATCTACACCAAAAGCAGTGGTGGAAAATCACAAAAGCTTCAAACAAGAAAACTATATATTGTTAAGATTTTTTTCGACTCACGATTCACTTAAAACTATCATTTTCTCGAATCATCTCTTTATTTCACTCCTAACATAAAAGTGTCAAATAAAACGAGTTTAATCAATAAATAATTAATTTCAGAAATATTGATCAAACATTTAAAATTTATAGAGTCTAATTTAAGGTAGTTCTTTCACATAGGAGCGGATTTTGTGGGTGCTATGAATGGGCCCCATTGAATTTCTATAAAACGAATGATAATTTATTGAAGTATTGATTACAATTATAATTTAAAAAATTTTTAATTTGATGTACGCGTACTTATCGACAATGCGGCGTAGCCAAACACTCTCATTCACAAACAGTGGCCATATTGTAAACGTGAAATGCATGATTTTATAGTTTTCAATTAATAATTTCTTTATTAAATATTCGGCAGCTGCAATTTTTTTTGTGAAATATCTATTCGAAAACGTTCCCGAATTAATGATCTCGTTTTACGTAAGTATTTGCAGTATGGAAGATTGGAAAATTGAACGATAAAGTCGGAAGTACTATCTCTCTCTCTCTCACTCTCATTTACGTCAATGTATAAAACTGTATTTTTAAATTCGATTTTTTCATCGAAATGTCCGGTAACTGAGCTTTTTTTTGCTTGTAACTTGTTCGTGACAATCTCAAGAACATCATATTTTAACATTAAATTTATTTGCAGACTTTGGTCAAGTGCAAGAACTACCTTAAATACATATTTACATACACAGATTTAGATTTATAAACATGGGTAGAAACTATGCATATTTCACTATCAGGTTTTGAAATTACATTGAGAACCGCTTTACCTAATACTTTTTTCCAGTACATGTTGTATGATATCGCACACCGTGTGCTATGTGCCTCGGTATAAGGCGAAGCGACAAGAATGACGAGGTAGTTTGCTCGTACTACTAATGTACCACCTGTTTGAGTTAATAGTCCGACGTCAGTTTAACGAATACACCAAAAAGAAGAAGGATAAACCAGTACGTCGGAGTTACGAACTTTTATGCATTCATAATTTACACTCTGCAGTTAGTAAAAAAAAAAAGAAATTATATCGTGCCACGTTTCAGAGTATATTTTTTTTATGTGATAAGAACCATATCCGTATAGAGAATTGTGCCGGTTCTTCAATTTAAAAAAAATTAAGCCGTCACTTATCTCGTCTTCCATCATTGCACATCAGAACGTAGAACAATTTTGTAGAATTGATAAAAAATGGAGTAGTTTAAATCTTACAATTTCTTTTATGATTGCGTGTTCTATAACGAAGTATTAAATCGATGAAATAAATTGATCAGTATTTTTCTGATATTCCATTTTTCAAAGTAAAATTAATGTAGTAAAAATAGTCTGTTAGTGCCATGTTCTGCTGATGCGTTCGAATTAACAGCGTCTATGAATTCATAACTTACACTCTGCTCCTAGAAAAAGAAATTGAATTGCATTAAGTTTCAGAATATATTTTCTTTCGAGATACGAATCATATGCGTATACAGAATTCAGCTTGTGATTGTGAGAATGTTGTATAGTTCAAAAAAATTTAGTTCATTACTTATCTTGTCTTCCACCAATGAAGAACATAGAACAATTTCGTATAACTGATAAAAAACTGAGTAGTTTAAATGCTACGATTTATTTTATGATTACGTGTATTATAGCGAAGTATTAAATCGGTGAAATCAATTGATCAGTATTTTTCTAATGTTTCATACTCCAAAATGAAAATAATATAATAAAAATAATTTCTTAGCATAATGTTCTGCTGATTTTGTTCCAATTAACACGTTGAATGCCACCGATATTTCGCGAGTATCAACATTTTCACTGAAGTGAAACTTTTTCTATTAAAATCGCATATTTACAAAGCAGAAATCTTAAAGATAGATATATTGCCATCAGGACTTTACCATTTTATTCCAATATTTAAATATTAAATGTGCTAGAAAATTAGAAAATACTACAAGTTAGAAGACATGTGAAATTTCATTGATTTCAATGGCAGCACCGGTCACCGGTGACAGTTTAACGGTTAACAGTTTTCCGAAAATCTCAAATTGTCTCGTCTCGTCTGCAGTTTTACGAGTGTCATTCATTAACCCTTTACGGTACTATGTCGAGCAGTACTCGACATAGATTTTCACTTGATTTTATTTTCTGACAATTTGATATCGACTTTCCAATTTCACAATGACTTTGTAATATCACCTAAATGTCCGTCAATACCTATAGTTACTGATATCATTCAAAAAAATGAATGACCAATGACAGAAAATATTGTAAAATTAATTCTTTTTAGCTCACTACCGAAATAAGAAAAATAATTCGGACCGCATAGGGTTAAAGTAGAATAAGGACATACGGCAATTGCCAAAACTCTTATCACACAGAGTACAACCCGCATTTTAAAACAGAAGTTTAAATATTTCAAAACGAAGAATAAATGATTTGGATCACTGTTTTAATTACCAGCACGATTAAGCAAAAAGATGTCGCAGATACAGGATCGTTCAGTCGAGCATCGTTCTAAATCTTTTAATCGTTAATTGGAAAAAAATGACATGAGTGACTGGTACGGCAAAGTGTCCTGTCACTTTGCAAACTCATCATGGACGAGTCATGTTTCGATGGAAATCGGTATTATTAGAGCCACGGTAATCTAATGGTTTAGAGAGTCGGCCGATGAACCGTGCTCGGCTAAAAAGATCGACGAAGACAATTCGCGCGACGAATGATTTTATCACATGGAAGACGGTCATTACCTTCCTCGGATTGTTAGTCTACGTCTCTTTCACCGTTTGCCGCTACAGTCGCCGTGTACTTTCACTTTCCATCAATAAACAAATGGATTATGTCCATTGGACCGAGGAATCGCGCCGTTTCCGTTGATTATTCGCTCTCCTTTCTCAGAATGAGAAAGACGATTTATTAGCGCTGAACCCGCTTCTTCCTCGTTCGAGTTATTGCACCGTTTATGATTGCATTATACGAATTAATTGGGACGAACAGAAAACTTTTATCATCAAAATTATTCAGAAATATTCTGAAAGCTTACAGAAGTGCAGCTCAAGAATTAATAATAAAAACGAGTTGTCGTTAGTACCTTGTTTTCATTAATACTAGAACTACCGGCGTTATATTTATTGTATTTAAATATATGAGTAAGTATTTTGCAACGAGGGTGATCAAGAAGTGAAAAAGATGATCGGCAAAGTAATTGAGATTTTATTAGATAGAAGTTGAATATTCACAGTATGACTTGGCTGTCATTTTGGTGAATTTTAAGAAAAAATTAGAAACCGGTCATTTTGATCGTTTTGATAATTTATCTTGTTTTCATTAACACTTGAACTACTTGCGTTATATCTCTTATATTTAAATATATGAGTAAGTATTTTGAAACGAGGGAAATGAAGAAGTGAAGCAGATGATCAGCAAAGTAGTTGAGATTTTATTAGGTAAAAGTTGAATATTCACTGCATGGCTGGTCTGTCAATTTGAAGAATTTTGGGGAAAAAATGGGTATCTGCCATTTTAACAGCTTTAATGCTGTTAGTGTTAATGTCCTCGTTAAATGAAGTTTACGAGTATAATACACAGTAGATTATCCATGGAATTGTTCGTAAAAAGGATAATCGGTATGGTGGTTTCTAATCCTCAATTTTCCTTTCCATTCTGTGCGCTTATGTGGATACGTTGATTAATGGGCCACATGTCCGAATGTAAAAAATAGTTGATTATTGCACCGGACAAGCCTACCCTAGTTTCATCTTTCTGCTCCAATGGAGATCTATTTTTGTTACTCATTATCGCCCTGAGAAAAAGAGAAGCATCGTAGAAACTTGATTTCCCGGTCAGAGTTACTTTATTATCCCTACTCGGCAATCATATGAGGATAAAGTTAGAAGGAGATAATGTTCAAGAGACAATTACGGCATGGACGTCGAGTATAAATGATTATACACTCGATGAAACTTCATGTTTCATATTATAAATCTACATTTTTACGATTCAATGGAATGCGCAATTAATAAAAATACGGATTTACCAGTGATTACTTGCTTGAATCTGTAGGTTTTCCTTGGATAAAGACTTTTGTCCTCTTTTGATGTTATCAAATTACTCTGTTCATATTTGTAGTTTGCGCATTATTTACTGTTATCCACTGATCCACTGACAACCAACTTGTTAGTATGTGTACACCATGTAGGATTCACTGATATCCATCAACCTGTTAGTGTCTATACACTAAACAAGATCGTCGGATAACAGTGCTACTTAGAAACGATAAATTTGAATGGAGTTAATTACGAGACAGGTGAGTACGTAAATCGCGAAGAAACTTGTATGTCTGATAATGTCCGAATGTAAAATCTCAGATGAAAATTATTTTACAAAGTTGCAAAAGTTGTAGCACTGATACTAGAGCATCAGAAGTAGGACTATAGAATTCGCTGCGAATTATTTTTTTTCAATGCCATTATAACAGTGAATTTTCGCACATTAAGAAAATCAGGCTATATTTTGTTGCATATTTTATCTTTTTTACGATAGGTGATAATCTAGCAATTCGTTTAATTGAGTATGCTTACAATTAGTTGGAGCAGTATAATAATACTGAAACATTAGAAGTAGGACTATAGTATTCGCTGCGAATCATTTTTCTTTAATTTCATTCTCATAATGGATTACCGTACTTCAAGAAAATCAAATTTTATTTTATTACATCTTTTAACTTTTTCATGGTAACTGATAATCTGGAAATTCGTTTAGTTGACTTCGCTACGAGTCATTTTCATTCATAGTAATTCTCTCAGAATTTTCGCATTTGAACAAAATCAGATCTTATGTTCTAACACTTTTTAACACTACTGGTAAAACGTTTTTTTGCAAATGATTTTCAAAAGAGTGTAGCTGAGTACATCAACGGTCTGCTACTTGTATGTTTATAAATATAAAAAGCATTATATAATAATACGATACTGATAATCATTTGTTGTCGAAAATTTGGTTAATTAAGACTACGTTACCCATATTCAGTTTAAGACTTTAACCCATTCGAGACCGTGCATTTGTTTAGAGACTATCCAGAAAGACCGATAACTTTTGGCTTTATATGTACCACTTCTTGTATTTATAATGATCGTGGCTTTGGGTCACCTACTTTAGGGTCGAAATTGAACCAAATACCAAATGTAATGTTTACACATTTGTAAGATACCTTTTATTTTAAGCTAGTCTTATTTCGAGGGCTGTTTTTGCTATAATGACTGATAATTGCAATTCAAGATCATTGCACACACGGTGTGCAGTCGGTCTTTTTGGCTCGGAAATGCATTGCACACACGGTGTGCAATTGGTCTCGAATGGGTTAACACATTGAGCACCGGCCCCGCGATAATACGGGCTTTTTTGTTTCTTTGTATGCATATTTCTACACCTCAGAATCATTACACAGTTAGAATCATTGGGTCAGGGAAAAAAATTGTTTCGAAAATATATAAGGTATCAAATATTTTTTTTAGCTACTTATTGTTCAGAGACAAGCAAATGAAGCCGGCGCTTAATGTGTTAAAATAATGTAAGTAGGATTACATCTCCTGTTGCAAAACAGTTATCATATCAGTCACTGGCAAATCCAAGCCGCGAAAAACAATGATGATTTAAAAGATCTCAGTTGTTTAAAAAATGTTCAGATGAAGATTCTAAGAAAGTTAGGACACGATAGTTGAAGCTTCAAACGAGGTAGTATATATCAAGCAGAAAGTAAAAGTGAAGAGAAGCCAATTTACTTTTAACATGTGTCGGAGGCGGCTCATTACGCTTCCAGCGGATAATATCTACCTATAATAAGGGATCGATTTCATTCCGGTCGATCGAAGTTTCTGCATCCCGTGTCGATAACCTATGGTTCTCCCTTCTATTCTCGCTTGTTCACGAGCGAACGATGGAATTTGCGCTATTTCACGCCAGCGTTTTATGTTTTTCGAATTTCCTTTTTGTAATCATTCACGGTATATTATCATGGTGATGTTTTTAACTATGGGATATGCCGTATAACTTTTCAGGGAATGTATATGGATTTTCGTAGAATATGCTTATACAATGTCCCAAAATTCATGGTAGGATAGGAGAAGAGAATAAAAAATCGTTAAATTAAATTTATTACAACAGACTTTTAAGATGCAGTAATAGCAAAGGTTTAAATTTATCTTTATATTTATTTTATTAATCGTAAAGTTGTTAATGCTCACTTGAATTGAAAGAAGTTCCCATAAATTGTATGCATTCCCCTGTGATCAACTCCTTTCGTATATCAAGCAAATTATGGTCTTTGTATTCAATTATTAAGATTTCTTGTCCCTTATCTCAATTTGGTTCACGTTACTTTCTCATCTACAAATTTTTGCATTATTTCTATCTAGAATTCACTTTAAAAATTCCGCGAAATATTTTTTCAAATATAAAAAAGTCATCATTTACACAATTATTGTCGATAATTATGAATTATTTCATACAATAAATATCCAAAATTTATTAAAGTGCATTTCTTGACTGCAAAAGTCTCAATTGAAATCCAAGTAGGTAATGACTTTAAAGATCGAATTCCCAATTAGTAAGCTAAAGTTCAAACGTACTCAACTCTGAGAAATACTTCTAAAATTATTATCCACTATGGCCTACTCTCGTTACTTTAGAACTCGAATAAAACGCACTTTCTAAGTGCAATTGCCATAATAGTTAAAACCGAAGTAAAGAACAACAACAAAAATAAAATACAATGAGAACTGTGATGGAAACGAAATTAAAAACTCGACTTTCCAATTAGTACTCCAAGTACAAATCCTCATGACCTCTGATAGACATTACCAAAATTATTATTTAATACATCATAAACTCACAATCACTAGTTCAGAACTCATTTAAAGTTGTAGGTAAAATGACTGTAGTAAATAAAACCAAAATACAAAACGGCTACAACAGGAGTGGCCAGCCCGCGGCCCGCCTTGAACATTTTTCCGTACCGCGAGATTATCATCAGTATCATTATTATTATATTATTTATGTTTACATGTAAGAGTAATAGTAAACACAATAATAATAACTCATTATATTTCAATTTTTCACTCTGAAAAAGTGCCTATAGTGAGTCTGAACCTAATTTATAGGGATATGTAGGATTTCTTAATAGTATATTTAAGTATTTATTATAAAAGTTAAAACTAAAAATGTGAAAAGGAATATAAAGTACACTATAACTAGAAACAAAAAGAAAGATAGTATATCGCGTATTATATAAACAGTATTTGTCCACACAGGAATTATCACACTAAGAATAATAAAACACAAAGTACATCCACACAGGATTTTTACACACAGTATATCCACGAAGGAGTCCAGCCACAGAGTGCCACGAGGCAACGAATGCCTCGTTGGCCTCGCGACAAACAAAATGCGATCGGCGCTCACATTCGTACTCTTAAATATATGTATAAAATAAATCTCTATACATTCGCATCCCACAGATATATAATTTTATATGCGGCCCGCGTAGTTATGATGCATTTCCAAAGTGGCCCGCAAGATGATTTGGGTTGGCCACCCCTGGGCTATAACAACGAAGTACAAAAAGGCCACGGTGGATGTGGAATTAACTTTCATCAGCCCCTAGATTCTTTTTTTTTAAATAAATCGAGATTTAAATTGACTCAAACCTCGATAAGATATTTTTAATAAAAAATAAACTACGGGTGAGAAAAGATGCTACGAAGTTTAGTGTGATCTTTTTTAACCCTTTTCAGTCCACTGATTTTACTAGTGTGTCTGTAACCACGTCCAAGTTAATTTTGAAAACGACATAAGTTAATTCACTAAATAAAATATTGAATTCTTCATCTAAATTAGTTAAATAATTATTTTCCTCAGTACTATTAACGTCATATATGAGTATAAATAAGTATGTTAATAAATTCTGTCCAGTGAAATTCAACATTGAATTGATTCGACCAGAATGCAATGTCCAGTACCACTTGACAGTAGATCACAAAGGGTTAAAGAACCGATGAATGCTAGAGGCTTAAATAATTAGTCTGCTTCCTATTATTAGCTTCCTTGTAATTATTAGTTTGAAATCAGTCTGAAAGAATTTTCATACGCGACGAGTAGCTTCATTGCCACGGCGAATCGGAATCCACTTAAAAGCGTCGTTTTTACTGAAATAACCATAACAGTTATTATGTAAAAACGTAAAAAGCAGAAGAGAATAAAGATGCCAAGAGTTCGATGCTTCCACGATCCCCTTTTGTCTTGAACCTGCAAAGTTCTTACTTCACCGAGTTCATTTAGTATGCCCCGGTCGTTATGTAAATTAACTCTTGCAACCGTGCATAATTGCAAAACGCGTCGTATTCCGCGCTTCATAGTTTGTTAAACTTTTCACGACAGAAAACGAGAAATTCCCGGCGATCTTTCTTCTGCATCTGCTTTACGACTTCCGTGTACAGTTACAGCCGATCCGCTTACATCGATCTGCATAGATGTTTTCTACGTAAATCGTCATTTACGGTATTTAAGAAAACACCGTGAAGAAATTGGGTTTATGTTGCACTAATAGAAGATTGCTCCGGGCTCTTAATCCCTTGCTATACTTCGACATGGTTCTTCACGTGGCTAGAATATTTTTTTACGTATCACCTGTTTTATCATCGGGTCGATTGATGTTGTATATGTAGGATAATGAGTTAAAATATATGTAATTACAGCAATTGACTCATGTAGTTACAAAAAGTAGTTACAGCCAGTGGCCTAAAGCTGAAATTATTTTGGTATCGATAATTCCTACTTTGGCTAGTGTATTCGCTGATATCCGAATATCCAGAATAAAAAAATGAGATATTCTAAAAGAATATTATCATTTCAGTACTATCAATGGTACTGATATCGATATTTCTAAATATTCTTCACTCTACATGAACTTCCATTTCAATAAGAATGATCAAAAGCGAAAGCTAAATTTATAACTAAATGTGTAAACATCTACACTGAGTATCCAGTATCAATAATTATTGTCACTATCAAAATAGAAACTCAAAAACGTCCACCAAATTTACACACATTTCCAAGTACCAAATACTTTTATCACACTTATTTACTTTAGTCCAGCAAGATATCCAGAAATTGCATTCAATTCTTATTATTAAACTAAACTTGAATAATTTATCATTTCTGTGTTTTAACACTAGATTTACGGATGTTGATACACCCATTTTTCTAAAGTGTGTCAATTTGACTTATACAAGAAAATTGAATTTTTTTGCAAAGAGAATAGTTCGAAATCAATTTAAATGAAAGATTTATTATTAAAAAATTAACCAACCAATATATTAAATATATAGTAATCAAATTTTGAATGATCCAAATTGGCTCCGTAAATCTAGTGTTAAACGTTCTTTTCTAAAGAAGGTCTCTTCTAACGTTTTCTTCGTAACAAACGTATCATTATCATGTAGTTAAAATTGTTTTGCATTGCTGGACGTTAACGACGTTAAGAAACACCATCGTACGAGGAATCTATACGAGCAACTTAATCGATCACGATTAGTTCTTTCGCTGATGGTGTCCTTCGCGAATGTAGTATGGGATAACTCGAACGTGACAGCGAAATTAGCTTCAAACTTGTGCCAGATAGGTTTCGAAAAGAAATGCAATGCCGATGGAAAAGGTCAGGTTATTCTATCTCTATGAAACGTTCTTCGAACGGACGTAAAGGCCTCGTCGACGGATAACCGAAGCAGTTCTATTGCGATTTCTATACGTGACCGCCTCCGTGATTTCCCACGACCGACGTTTTCTAACTTTCCTCGACATCCAGCTAAGATGAATCCGCAAAAAAAATGGACGATCGACCGAGCAACCGAGACTTTCGCCTTGGTCCTCGTGATCAATGTACGAAACGCGAGTGTTGAATGGAATTTTATAGGAAATATAGTTTACTCCAATAGTTTAACATTTTATTATTACAGAGAATAGAACATGGTCGTAGAATTTGAAAAGTTTTTAACATCCCTGGGTATTATTGTTAATTTTTTAATGAAATGTAATACAAATTTTTCGAGTCTGCGGATCACTGGCAAAAGCTAAAAATAGAATTATAGATAATGCAATTATATTAATCTATAACTACCTATTTGTGAAAAATGTTTATGATTATGACATTTAAATTATGATAATTTGCAAAATGAAAAATCATTAATGCCTTGCCTTACGATTTCTTTTGTGGCCGAATGGGCAATAACTCAAAATTAACCCTTAGAGTCGTGATGAAGGGATAATAATGATCTATCACTGATTTCCGTTATATCGGCATAAGTTAACGTAATATTAATAGAATTGAACTAAATTTAACGTCTCCTGACCTATTGATATTTTCAATTTAATAGCTTTTGGAAAACTTAAATATTTCTATTCCATTTACTGCGTCACGTGTGCTACACAATATAGTAAGGCAAGGAGTTAATTTGGAAAAATGAAAAGAGAATCAATACATTATAGTACAATAAAGAATAGAAAGGAACAATTGGTTTATTTATGCTACACGATTTAAATATCACTTTCACTTCTAAAGCGATTGAACGATTATGGTTAGTTCGATACATTGTTTGAAATCGAACATTCTTGACAATTGCAAAAGAAGTGCCATTAAAATTGAAGCCACGTTCTCGTGTCACGAAATTGGAGATAAAATAGGTGAAAATATGCATGTCAAAAATGATTTGCGAAACGAAGGCGAATATTCACTTTCCTTTCGTTTCGGCTACCGAAGAAGAGGCGACATACCGAGTAAAACTTTCGCGCCTTCCAAACCCGTTTTTTTTATATACATATAATTGCTTTACAAAAAGTGATACGTTCAGAAAGTGAATCTCGAGAGAATCACGAGCGATCGTCAATTTAAATGATCGATCCTGAGATTTTAATGGCCGTGACTTTCTTCGAGGTCGAAAATAATCGTCAAAGAAAAAATCTATGACGGATGACCCAGAACTTTCGCCGGCCTGTAACATCCTCGTATTTTCTGTATCATTAAATAAGCTACAGACGTTTAACGACGAATATGGTGGGCACTTTTTAAACTCAAAGGAATAATATTTGCTTAGTAATTCTCGCAAAATGAAGCGTGCGCTTTCAACTCCTAGTTTGCATGCGAAAGTAAACGACGAGAATGATCAATGGCAATATATGTTGCAAAAAAGCAAAGTAACTCTCAACCAGTACACGTTTCATGTCACGTGCAATTTTTTAACAACTTTCCAAATAAGTAGATTAAAAAAAAATATTGATAAATGTATCAAGATAATCTTTATTAAAATTTCTTCTCACCGTTGCGAAATTTTACAATCAACAGTATAATACAGGTAGTCAACATACAAATTTTATATTTGCATATTTTATAAAAAGTTGTAACAACGATTCATACACATTGCAAATTCTTACAATTATAATGACAATATTTATTCGACACGTAAGATTCATTGTCAGTCTTACGACAGATGAAAGTAATATCATGCAAGGCCGGTAAGCTGATTCGAAGAAAGGCGTTTTTTGCTCTGTTATCCTTATTTTCCCGAAAGCCAGGATAGCCGAGTGTTTTTACTATTAGAGATGCAAATGGCTGTGCCTTGTAAATTGCGCAAGCCGGCAAAAAGAGTTGCCACCGAAGAAATTTCAGGACGTTGGACCGAGGCTGCGAATACCGGGCGGCTCGCTTCTCTTGAAATGCTGGTGCATTTCTCCGCCGCTTTAGAAAGGCCAGAGAAACCTCTGGAAGGCCATGCACAAAGACTGCGTTTTGCGCTGCAAACGACGACGTGCCGTTTAAACGAAGATTTTCCACTGCTACCAGTCAACGTCGATTGGCTTCGTCCTCGTGAATCCGGAAGAGATCGGACGGAAGAAACATTAGATTTCTTTCCTTCTTTCTCTTGTAATTTTCGTTTTCTACTGCTAGGGTTATTTTCTCTAGGATCTACCGTTTTAGGTATAACGTGAACTTGATGCAAGAACTCTCTTGAGTTTCATGTAGAAATGGTGATAAGTGAGAAATATTGATTATGTTGTGCTTTTTCTGGCTTTAATTGCTACCATTTTTTAGAATCGCTGACTGTATGATTTATTGACACTATTTCTACCACGATTTTCTGTACACCTATTTCAGCCAAAAGGTGTCTTTTGACACCTTTTTGTTTGAATGCAAATAATTGCCAAAACTGTTGAGATTTCAAATTATCAGTTAAATGTAGATAATTTGAGGGATATATTTATTGATACATGATGATGTGTATTTATTGGAAATTATTTAATCAGCTTGCAAATTGTAGCAGCGTTGTACAGCTAGTTGTAAAGTCACTGCAGCGGTGTACGCTAAAATGTAACATGGCGGGAAATAAGCGAATATGTATCAAAGTTATGCCGCAACTCCTGTATTTTCTGTTACAACTGAAATAGGGATTCTGTAATCTGATTATAATTGATATGGTGCTGCAAAATGGTATTAATATTTATACGTAAAATGGTTTAAAATGAAGCACTGTCATGAAATCCATAAAGTGTCAAAAGACACCTCATCCTAGAAATAAGTATACCATATGCACATTTTTGGATCTAGGATGTGCTGGTGGAAAATGATATTGCTGAATTAATTAAACAACTACTGTATGAAAAGTCAAAAAATTAGTTGCGAAGAAATGATAGAAATTAGAGAATAATTCTAAGTTGAAATTTGGAAGGTGTCTTTTGACACCTCTTGGTACAAATAGTGTTAAATAATAAATCAGTACAAATTTTACCAGATGTAACGAAAGATTCGAACTCTGGTCCACTGAGTATGATTAGGATATGATGATTAGTAGAGTATAATTTCATCCATTACTTACAGTATACTTTATGGTGGATTTTAACACGTTAAGGCTCATGTGAATTCTATAAAATATCTTTGAGTGTAATCAAGGAAGACGGACATCAGAATATTTCATTATGAGATATTATTACTGCTTTATAATTCTTGTACTACTTCCTTTTTTGGCCCATGACCATACATAAATAATTATAATACTAGGATTTTCTATCAAATATAATTTAATGACAGAATTATGGTATGTTTGGCAGGCAACTTGTTAAAAATGTTTTTAGAACGTTTCTTCTTTAAGAATTCGAAATTTTAGTTTAATCCTAAATCACTAAACTCGTAGACTACGAATTAGAAACATGTATATTTTTACATTTTTTTTTCTTTATTTCTAGTAAATTAGCGTAACTTGAAAAAAATATTAATTTCTTTTAATTATGCAATGAAAAGGTGGTAAAAATTATTGTTTGCAATCTTGGCATCTGTGTGAGGCCTACGGAACTCGTAAAGCTGTTAGGGGTAGATAGTGTATTAGACGAATGTTTAATGATCTGAGGTTAATACTTTGGAATTTCTGTGGCTGTTCTTATTGAAGTTTCCGTTGGAAAGTATCGTACTCTCTGCGGTTTGGTATCTCTTTTAGTTATCTCGATCTCGATTGACGTTGCTTTGCATGC
Source organism: Cerceris rybyensis (assembly GCA_910591515.1). Taxonomy (NCBI): domain Eukaryota; kingdom Metazoa; phylum Arthropoda; class Insecta; order Hymenoptera; family Crabronidae; genus Cerceris; species Cerceris rybyensis. Next base: position 30,398,613 of record OU342790.1, read on the forward strand.
GAGTATGCGGAAGTACAATTTTTTCTTGCAATTGACGTGGTATTAGAAATTTTTTTAATCGGATATACGCTCAACGGATAATTAAAGCCGCATGATTTCGTATATTTCTCTTCGATGAATCGTAAGATATCTTGTTTTTCCCGAGTGATTATTTTTAGACACTCTGTTATTCACTGTTTTAAAACATTAGTGTCTATTTTTATGAAGAAGCTTTATTTCTATTGGAACCTTTTTTGATTTAATCAACACATTGTATGCGGGTGTTTTTTAACGTCTCATTAAGGTAGTTCTATGCAAATATTTTTTTCGACCAATTTTTTTAAAATTTTGGATATCCATGCAGTATTATATTCCAAAACAATTTGCGAAAGATCAATGAAATTAACCACATAGTTTATGAGAAAATTATTTTTACACGAATCTTATAGGGACAGCCATTTTTACATGCCTTGGAATGCAGGTTTTTATTTTTTTTAACCGAAACGAGTCGACAAAAATCTTTATAAAAATAGTAGTGGCCTAATCAATTCATTTAGAACCCGATGTAATTTTTCTATCATTATTTACCACGTACTTATGAAGAAAACTTCTATTAAAAGTTGAAAAAAATCTATGAAACGCATTCCTTCACAGAAACCATACTTCATGCTACTTGAGATTACTTTTGGATGTTCGGCTTCTCCACTAGAATGAGTTAAATTTCTGATTTGTTTTTTTAGTTTCCCTTTATTGAGAGTCTCCACTGCTTTCAAATTTCTTTCGAGAGTTTTTTTTTCACAAATTTGTAATTTGTCGTTTTCAAAAAAACGTCTCAACTCTAATAACTGTCAAATTCTCATTTGTATTTATAGGTTAGAGTAGGTTGAATGATGCGATGATGGCACGATGTATTTGTCATAGTGCACGTCAAAAAATTCTCTCTATGTACACACCTTTTTATGTGTAGTAGATACCGTATCGACAAAAGTTTCATTTAAAATAAATAAATTAGAATTATTTCGCATATTTAAACAATTATTTTTCTCTTCATAAACATTTACTATGATGATTATAATAGAATAGTAGAAGTATTTTTACCAATTTTTGTGAAAAAATTATATAAAAAAAATAAAAATCTGAAAACATAAAAATAAATTTTTTGTTCTGAATATGACTAAAGAGGGAAGCTTGTTGAAAAATTTGTACGAATTTTATTTTTACAAAAAATTAGTAAGAAATGAAAACAGCGTACTTTCTGCATTCGGAAATTTACTTAACTTTTAAAACTAAGTGATTAATGCCACGAAACTCATTTTGTAAATGGTCTATGCACAGTTTTCGAAAAACGTACTTGGACGTCGCCCGCATACAATGTGTTAATATATTTAACGTAATACTGACAATCGTTCCCTAATCGATTTATAAATTATTACATACTGTTGCGGAGCTTCATAATAACATAATTTAAAAATTATAAAAACAATGATTCTATTTGAACAGGTCCAATCTCATACCTCGCAGACAACTCTCCTAATATATTATTATCAACATTTGCAACTCGTTGCTATCGCTCTAGTAATTGATACCATATATAGGGGAGACAATTTTATTACTCATAATAATTCGTAACAATACTTATAAAATTGATATTACTTTCTGGTATAAGATTGTCGTGAGTTACTCCTTCTTTTCCTTTTTAATGTAATCGAATTGAGGAACAATATGAAATAGATATCGTATAGACGTTGAAAGTGATAGAAGGATATTACAGATTTTCTCGTACACGGCACCACTATTAATCAAACGGATCATCTAATGCTTGCTTCTGTAGATAATTACATATTATTATTCACACGAAGATCGATTTAATCGATATCACGATGGAGCAGATCGTTGGCCGATTATCATCATTATGTCGTAGAAGTTTTTAGAAAGCGCGGAAGTTCGGAAGGTAATGGCTAATTTCGCTGAGTGCAAGAGTGGCGACGTTTTAAATTCCGTGCTGACATAATTTGCATTGCATTGCACTCTGATGCAAGTGCATTCTTGGTGAAAATTAGCTTCGCGGAGGCATCGTGTTGAATTTAATTTGCTGCGCATATTTGTGTTAAACATTACGATGCTGGTACAGGGCGGATAATATTTAAATAATTTTGCACGTGGGTGCGAAAGTAATTGAAAAGGTATAGCAATACCATTTGTGCAATGCTTTGAATTAGGCAGAAGTTTTTACAAAAATTAAAGGATAAATCTCCTATTATCATATCACTAAAGATCACAATTATATATCATTTCACAATTATTCTTTTATGTTTTATGATACTTACAAATTTACAAAGGAATATTCTTAAAGTTAATATTAAATAATTCTTTAATTACCTTCTAAAAAAGATTCTAATCTTTCGTAGAAGACAGAATCCTTCGTTCCAGATTTACCTCAAACAAATATCTCTCGAATCATTAATCCAGTTAAATCGATCATTCAAACACCAAATCTCCCATAGGGGCTATGAAGGATAAAAAGATACTGGAAACCCAAGCTCAAATCTCCCGTCACGTGAATATATTTTATAATACACATTATAAATTACCAAACTGTCTCCCGACCCATCTCTATGCGACATCGACTGCTAAAGCTATAGCAACGAGATGCTAATGTTTTGTTGGATACCGACTCAGTTGTTTTTTTTCCAGATTCATTATCTTCTCTAACAATAAGATAATAGCTCCAAATATTACCAACGTGATTCAAGGTCCAAAACGGGACTGTTAGACATCTTCAAATTCCGTCATCGTTTTTCCCTCAAAATATGTTTTCAAGACCTTTGGTCTTGGCGAATGTCACTGGAAAAGCGATCGCCCTTTTAGAACCTTAGTCACGAGAAGTCCAGGTCATCCAAACCTCCCACCATACTAGTTTAATTGTAAGATCTTTAAAAGGTCAGTCCTGCCCCGAAATCAGAGAATTTTGTACTAAATCGCTGACAGTCCGCATCTCGCGACGACGTTATCCTTAACGCTAGATTTACGAACTGAGTCAATAAGACTCATTACAAATTTGATTACTACATAGATATAAAACTTAAATATTATTTTTGAAAAACATCTGTTGGCTTTAAGTTACATAATGAAATATATGTAAATGTTGATTCCTCTCCCTCGCAGACCCCTTCATTTTGCATCATCAAATGTGGTATAACTATTTTTACGGTTGTGAGCCAATTTGACTCATAAAATAATTTAACAGTTAATCCCATAACATATGAAACTTGTAGCTTACATTAGTCCTGGGTACCTTGCGGCTTGCAAGCCGAACGTGATTTCTTTCTCCTCTAATTTTTCTCTCTTTGCATACAATGTTTGTTGGTGTGAGAACCATCCTCTCGTTTTCGCTACTCCGCTGCATTATCTTCCTTACCTACCCACTCCTGTTATCATTTCAATTTGTATATCGCGCGTCGTCAGAGCATTTTTACTGAAAATGTATATCAAAGACAGAGTTTCTATGTAAAAAACGTTTTCAATGAATTTTTCAATAACTCTGTCGTTTAAATTGATTTGGAACTATTTTCTTTGCAAAAGACCACAACTTTTTTGTATGAGTCAAATTGGCTAAGTAAAAATAGGTATATAATCAACATCCGTAAATCTAATGTTAAGTTGTTAAAACTCCGAACGCCCAATAGTTCTTCTTAAATAAAGTGTTGTTGACCTCACACGGAATACAACAGCTTATAATAATATCTCCGAGAATTATCCGTGAGCTGATTGCTCAGACGTGCTCAAATAGTATCGCCATTTTTATAAACCAGAAATTCTTTTATTATGACGCACCACAACGATATCATAGTCCCCGTGGTTCGGAACCTACCAAAAACAGTTAGGTCCCAGGTTAAATGACCATAGCAATTAAAAGCAGAAAAAGAATTCATACATACAAAATCTCCCACAGCATAATATTTCTCACCTATCTCAATCTCTTCGTTGAACTCAGAATAGTTCTCGCATCGAGTTCACCTTGAACATATGATTTCGCAGAAAATCCTATCGTTAAATCAGTGGGACGAAATGTTGATCCAACATGTTGGCAACTAATTTGCGTACTATCGAATGCGCTTCAGGGGTTCCGGTGCGTCGCATTACCGAGTACGGCGAACTCTTAGAGTGCATTACATGCGAAGCAAATGTACGTGTGCATACGCACGCATTACAGATCACGGCGATGCAGAAGCGGCACACGTGCATAAGTGGATGCATAGACACATGAGGACCGAAGAATACCGTAAGCCGAGCATGCAGGTGTAACGTAACGAGGAACATCTAGAAAAAAAGCATATTTATTACGAACGTACAGTTCATTCTTACGACAGTATCTGTAAATTCCTTGCTGTTTTCTTTTGTGTCAAATTTCGTACATGTTTGCTGTGTTTTTTCTTGTTTTTATACACTGATCTCTATGGTCTTTTCATAGATTCTGGAGTTTTAGGTGGATTTGGAGCCATTAAAGTTGTGCCAAAGCTTTGAAGTGGAACAAATTTCATAAAAAGAGAATTGGACAATGAAGGGTCATTACTCTTGAAGAATTCATGGCTTTATCTTTGTAACGAGGATAGGTCTAGCAGTCTTTGCACAATTGTTCTTCACATGTCTTACTTTAATCGGCACAGTTATGCCGTTAAAAACGCATTGTTTTAGGTCAATTTTTAGCCACTTAGTTACAGTTTGTCATTTAGAACTGAAATCATAGCATAGCAACAGTTTTAAAGTAAAAGTATAGTACTTACATACAACGTTTATAACTACATTTAATTTACATGAAGAGTCATTCTAATTATATTACACAATTAAACATCTTTAAATATATACGATACTTTCTCCGGAAAATTTATCTTTATGGCAAAATATAATCCTTGTAACAAAATATACTTTTTATAACATAATATTATCACTTTCACGATGAAAGATACCTACACCATTTCAAAGTCGTTAGCTAAATACCAGCAACACAGTTTTACATAATTCCAAACTCTTTAGTTGCATACAGGTAACATAGTTATACGTCATTTCATATTTTAAAAAAGGAATAATTATAAGCATCATACTGAGATGTTACACTTCATATTTTCACGTACCTACATGCAACAGAGTCTTTCCGTATCAATTTTTTGGTAATTATTATATATGTCTTATTCAGTTAACACCTTAACTGACATGGAGGTCACAGGCGATTTCATGTAATTCAATTTCATGTAACTTTTAACACTAGATTTACCAAGCCAGTCAAAATGACTGGTATACAGTTTTTTCCAAAAATTCTACGGGTTTACGAGAGAGCCGTAGAATAAATATTCTTCGTCCATCGTATAAAACATAAATTACCGAATCTATCATCTTTTCCGCGTCTTAATTTTCCTTGCTTTAAGGTACGTATTTATCATATTTAACCAGTTAACTGTGACGAAAATTCTTTTGAATTTTGGGTAACGAAAATCGAGAGATGAGCATAAATATATCTCAAATTATTTATACCCTTCAGTTATTCGTTTTATTTCGGAATGGCCTCAAAATATTCCAAACATCTTGAAATTTACGAATATATTTTAGTTTTCGTCAAAATTCCAATTTAATTAACCAGTGGTACCTTTACGCATAACGAGTATACTCGTCAAACACAGCTACCTGGTTAAATATAATAGATTTCACGCTGGTAAATCTAGTGTTAAACTGCAATATTTCTGAGTTACCAGGCATACTTAATTCTGAATATTGGAGTTAAATAGATAAAGGTCTGCCGAATATCTATCTGTATCTCTAAAGTTTCTGCTTCATAAAGATGCGAATTTAATAGATAAAGTTTCACTTCAGTAGAAATGATGAAACAATCCAAATATAAATGGTGTTCAACGTGTTAAACGTGTGATCAACCACCGCAAAATTATTTAAGCTAATTTCGATAATAGCCGAGTGTCTATGTTCTATCTTAAATAATATCAGGAAATCTTAATTCCGTGGGACGATGATCGTTCCGATAGAAATCAACCGCATAATCCGAGCCATTGTCTCCCGAGTCATCGATCATTGCTCGGGTAGAAAATCAATTTGTCGTGTGACATTTCGCTTCACACCTGTCGTTAGAAAGTATTAGAAACTGCATCGACCTTTTGCGTCATGAGAAAAATGTCTCTTCTAATTATTTGCGTAGCTAAACACGTTCTCCAATGCGAACAAATATGGCGTCGATAATTTGGTACTCGACTAGCGTGGAGCAAGGGACATTGCGCAAAACTGTCGTACAATGCATTTTAATCCAGCCTGTAATTTTTTTTTACTTTCGAAACTTTCCTCCGAGTACGTTTCTTCAATTATCGCTCGGCCTCGCGCACGTTAATTAACTTGATAATTTAAATGGCAACGATCGAGGAAGAATTCAGTGGCCAAGAAAATCTGTTGAGTTCAATATGCAAATTCCATTAAGAAAAAGATGAAGAAGATGAGCATATTAAACTAAAAGTCGTTGATTATACACCACAGGTTAAATAAAGCGTGATAAGGGAAACGGACTTGTACTTTATCGTAATAAATCCTTGAATACCAATCTTCCTTCGAGACATTTACAACCTTCTAAACAAAATGAAAAATTTTGCAAATCGTATCTACTATTATCATTTAAATTGTATTTTAATTGAGAAACAAAAGTTAATTTCAGAGAAATTCTGTATTTTCTCGTTGCGACACAGTACATAAGCAAGGATAATGCCTCGCGAATACAAGAACTCGTTCATTATCAAAGAGCTGGACAAAGAAAGTGTGCAGAAGCAACGGTGAAAAGAAGGAAAACAAAGAAATAAACTACAAGCGTAACTAACTCATGAAAGTGCTAGGAACTACAGTACAAACGATAGCGATTAACCGGTTTTAAACAATCGCTCGAACAAACGTACAATCATTATCGTCCCTGTCTTTATTTCAAATCTAACAACCATCTCAACCCTTCAAAACATAAATTCATATCCTCCGATCAATAAATTCATTTATCTTGTATAAAAATGTATACAACACTCTTGCAATTTTCACTATAAACCATTGCAAAAATTCTACAGCCTCTCAATTCATACCTTCAACTTCTAAACCCTACATTCATACCCAACGGCGAGAAATTGCTTCTCGTTCTTGAGCAATTTTCGGGTTATTTCGACGCGAGAAAAGAATATCTAGGCGGCAATGAAATAGAGAGAGGATAACAAGTAGGGGAAGCTCTCTGGATGCAAAGAGGGAAAACGCGAAACAGAGAAAGAGAGAAAGGCGCAAGGAGAATAGTCGCAACCTGTACCGTTCGAAAGACTCCAGTCACCGATCGGGTGTACGAGCAGCCGGTCGCACGAGAATCTCGTTTCCCTCTTTGCGAAATATACGCGCTCCTGTATTTACCTTGCATTTCCGACAGTAATCGCGTCTCGATCGTTGAAACGAAACGGCATCGTAACCGTGAGAATTTCCATATCGGGTGAAGTGAAACGATCCCTTCGCGGATTATGCGACGAATTGGAGAACGAACGGTGACATTAAAAGTCCCTCTGGTACGTTTATTCGCGATCTTTCTGCGCGGTGTTCATGGAGCTAGGCTTGGTATCGCTGATGGTTCTGTGAAATGGGAAATGCGAGAATCGTTTAAAGATTTTGTCGAAAGTATTGCGCTATCGGATAAGCTACGGTAGGAATAGTTGATTGATCGGTGAGATCAAAGTGTTCGATGGAGGGAAGGATTAGCGGCGAACGACAAATGAAATGGAAACAGGTGTTCATTGAAGGGAGTAATTAAGCGACGTTAGTGTTGATTGATGTTAGTTTTTTTTCTGTGAGGAAAAGTGCCATTTTATTTTGGAAATTTTTTGGAAAAATGATAGTATTGTTGTAATGAGTATTGTGCGTATGTTATTTATTTTGTTAAGAGATTTAAGGCTTGTAGATTTTTTATACTTGTTTGATTTTTAGTTGTATTTTTACGATGGAAATGATGCGTGTTTGACTGAATTTCATGGGGTTTTTAGTTTGTGTATTTGCGAATGTTTCTCTGTCGTCTAAAATTGTTTGTATGTGTTAGATTGAGTTAATGTAGAATAGTTGGAACTGGAAAAGCTTATTAAAACGAACGACACGTCTTTGTTTTTTTGTATGGGGTAAATATCTGTATTAAGTGACAAATTGGGGTTAATTGCGAGATCGAGTAGCGAGTGATAACTTTATTTCAGCGACGTGTAATGGCACGTGAAATACATCCAAATGATTAACGAGTATTGTTGATGCCTTCATTGTGCTTCTAATCAGAAAGGATATGCTTTTAATTCTGACAATGCACTTAGATTTCATTTTTTTATTGAAATAATGTGAGAATAATTTTATAATTTTAAAGATTCTATTAATGCAGTGTAGTGTTGCTAATTAAGTTCAAGGGTTCGTAATTTCCGAAATATGAAATGTCACCCAGATGGAATTCAATAAATCACGTAATGTGAAATTTGAAATTGATGTGAAAAAAGTATAATATTGTAATATAATTTCAAATTATAGCGGTATTCTATTGCCTGCTAAAATTACTGAGCGACCAAACGATATTCACTTTGATAGCATTCCAAAATTCACTTGGACGCGGCTTCAGTTTCTTCGGCATGAAACACAAAAGTAATGCAATTTGATTTTTCAAAGTCACCGTGAATTGTTCTCAGAACAAGGACGAGTTCATGTTACTTCAAGGTCGTTGCACATCGTGCACCACAGAATTTTTCCGGGCTGTCCGGCTTAACTGTACTTGATTTACGGGCATTAAGCATTGCGTCGTGTTTTCTTCGACCACGAAACACAGTACGGTCATGGATTTAAAATGAGTTTCAGTTAGCAGTTTCAGTTCGAATCACCGATTTAGCGAGTTCTTTTTTTACGATAATGACAGCGCTATCATTAACGATAATAATCGAGTATATTTCAAGAAATTCTTCGAAACTTCCTTCATTTACCGACTCAGAATAAACCTAGAAACGGTCGAATTTCTATTTTATTTTACTTTCCAATTTCTAACTTGTATTACTTTCATTTAACACTAGAGGTACCAGGCAGTCAAAATAACTGTCTCATTTTCTCTAAAAATTCTTCAAATTCATAAAAGAGCCCTGGAATTGATATTGTACCACCTTATACATATTAGGGGTACCGAAAAGTAACAAAAATTGGAAAAGTGAAAACGTAATTGGAAACGTTTTTCAACAAAAAGCCGAAGGACATTTTTAAAAAAGGGAATCGAACAAGTACCTTTACACTGGCAAAAAGTGTTAGAAAATTATAAAAATTATTTTCTTGATTAGTATTTAAGATTTCTTTGATAAATATAATGTTTTTCGCCAGCAAAAAAGATTTTTGATTACTTTTCGGTACCCCTAATAATATATAAATTACTGAATTAATCATCTTTTCCACCTTTCGACTCTCCGTTTCCTAAAGTACTTATTTAATACATTGAAATATAATAGATTTAACGTCTGTAATTCTAGTGTTAATGAACTTCGTTGAAATTCTATAACTGAAGATTCAAAGACAGAGTTTTGAATTTGAGATATAACCGCGACTATCATGAATAGTTTTATTCTAAATGTAGTCCAAATATAGTATTCTAAATATATGTTACAAATATAGTCCTTTACTCAATTTACAGATCGTTGGGATTCAACGGACTGCAGTAACTGGATCAACGACTACAAAGTCTATTGACCTTTATCAAACCGTTTAAGATTTAATCACGAAGAATCATCGCGACGAGACATCAATTAAAAACTAAACTTTCCATTGGCTTCAAGTTCGGGATGTAAATTTCATAAGCTCAAATGTACAACCTACTAAACTATATAAGAATACTGGAGAACATTTGAATTAAAGGTTACAAAGACTTTTTGAAAAATTACATAAATACAAAGATTTTACGCTACAAGTATAACATCAATAATCAAAGAAGATCGAAGAGAGTTAAGAATAAGCGGCGGATAATTCTAAACTAAAATCAAATCGTTATGTATTGAAAATCCTTGACGCGAAGGAAAATGGAGAACGCAACGATTGCGCTCGACTCGACAGTGAGAAGTCAGGACTCGAACAACTCGAAGGACTCGAAAGATTCGAATAACACGGATTCAAAACCGGACAGTTGTTTAGAATCCAAACACTCGAAAGAGATTCTTATTTCTGAAAAAGAACAGCGACATCAACAGCATCATCCGCATGTACAGCAACATGGTGGAAATCGGCAAAAACTGCGAAACTCTGAGGCTAAAGATGACTCGAATCTCCTTATGTTCACTTCCTGCGGACAATTGCTCCTCGGTATTTTAATTATTACTAAATCTCTTTCTAAATTTTCCGGATTTTAACACATTCAATGCCCGTTTAACACTACAACGACCAAGCAAGTCAAAATGTTTCGTTTCCAATTTTTTCTAAAAATCCTACAAGTTTATAGGATGGTCATAGAACAGATATTCTACGTTGATCTTATAAAACACAGATTACCAAATGGAACATCTTTTCCACATCTTGATCCCTCGTTTTCCAAAGTATCTATTTAATTTATTGAAATATAATCGCTTTAAAGCTGGTAGTTCTAGTGTTAATATCCGCCATTAAAAGCGTGAATGCTGGTTTTACTTTTAAGTCAATATCAAATTAAAGTGCATTAAATAATGTACAAATTTAACAAAATGATATTTCTATTTTTTGTTCACTTCATCGTTTTTCTCGAGTTAGAGTATTATGACAAATATTGATCAGTCAAATCTGCAATCATATATTTAAAGTTCAGCATTATCGCGCGACCAGCGTACAATTTGTCAAGTACGTAGTCTAGTAATTTAATGATCTATCTTCAGGTAGATAAAGTTGGTTTCTGATTGTTATTAATTTAATGAGCCCTGAGCAACTCTGTTATGAATCTCGATTTAAATTACTCGTTAAGTAGTCACACGGTAACGTGATAATGAGGATGAAATGCAATCCCTATTGACAAACTTGTCGTCGACTTGTCCCAACAGCAATGAGAGCACAGTGCAAACAAAGTTCACTATATTATTCATGCATCAAATTGTATTTAATTGTATAAAACGATCGGGAATTGGTTATCTCGTGTTACCGGTTCGGAAAACCTGTTCGATCGCTACTAATCCAATTATTAACGTTGCAGTTTCGCGTTAAACTTGTTCGTCTCACGTTCCGTTTTCAGAAGATATTTAATTAATTAAACGATCTTAAACGAATCGCTACGATGTGCTAGGTTGTTTTCAATTTCGAGGGGAATTAAAGGATTAAATGAATTGGAGATGAAAACGATTCGGGTGAATGTAATTTGGTAGAGCTTGTAGATGGTATGTATAGAGGATTTTATTTCATATCGTGGTATCATTTCGTAGATTTTTCTTTCATTAGGAACAAACGAATCTCTATTACATGCACATTGAACAGACATTTCTCCAAACTGCATAGAAATGGTAAAAGTGAAAACATTTCACTTAGAAAGTCATACTTGTGTAACTCTTTCTGCGAGTTTGTAAACCGTAAAGAATTGCCGTACTACGATTCGGTGTGATTAGATTCTGAAGCTCGTTGTATATGTAATTACGATTATTACTATGCTCGGGTACCGTTTGCAATTTTGCGGGAAACAAAGAAAGAAAAATCGCAGGGAAGAATTGTTCTGTACTTGACATTTGCATCGGATTTAATTCGAATAATTATATGGCGAAATTCAAGCTATAGGTAAATATCGTAATAAGATTCATTCAATATTATTTAGCAATCAGAAATTGATATCTCATTACACTTCTTCTGAATCGTTTTACTATAAAGGAATGAGCAATAATTTGAAGAAGACAATATCTATCACTAATTCAGGTCATAAAGGACTGATAAAATTGTTGAATAATAAAAATCAAATGATTGATGAAACGTCAACGTAGTGTTTATTAGAGTAAAAGAGGTTACATTTTAATCTTCAAAAATTCATTTTCATCCATATTTTACCCCATAAAACAGCGGTCGCCAAACTTTTTGACCTCACGGACCAGTAAATTCATAATTTTAATCCCGCGGACCACTAATAGGTTTTTTTTAAGTGTTAAATATTTTTATAAAAAAAATTGTGATCTAAGAACATAAAATGTATTGTTATGAATTGAATTATGTTTCAATGCATCTTAAAACATGACTTAACATCATGAGTAAGTATATTCCACATTTTTCTGAGGACCAGCGAAATTTTCTCGCGGACCACGCTATCGCATTCATATCATTCCACGTTGCGGCTTAACACTAACAGTAACTATTAACATTAACAGTGCCTTAACACTATTAACACTTTGCACTCGAGGACATTTCGCGCGAATGAACTAGCAACTCGAGATGATCGGCTAAATTAGGCAAATGTTTTGTAGATACTTTCAAACGATTTTATACTAAAAAGCCAAACCGTGCCAGGCTCATGAAAAAAATTGGGATAAAAATACCTTATCGTGTCGAAAACAAACTTATAAAGCTCGAGAAGTCAAGAAACTGCAGGCAGCCATAGTGATGCCTCTCGAGTGCAAAGGGTTAAACTCTCAAACTCATCCAAACTCTCAAATACTCACAACTGTTATCATAAACAAAAAATAAACCACCGCTGATAAAAAATTGACAAAATTAAAAAATTAATAGTCAAGATAATCAGCTTAAATTCTCTAACATTTTTTTTGATATTTTGCAGGGGTAGTTCTGGTAGTCTTTGGGATCCTTGTACTGGTTCACGGAGCCTCTTTGGGTGGCTCCGGCGCAGGGTTGTGGGCAGGTGCAGGTGCACTTGTAGCTGGTGCATTGGGGGTCGTCGCGACACTCGCGACGTCCTCGAGCAAAACAAATTCCACCTTTTCAACGGCTCACCTTGCAGCGAGCTTGATCGCCCTTGCCCTTTCGAATATGGCAGCGATAATGGCCTTGACCGCCATCGTCAGGGACTCCCAAAGGACGCCGGAAGTGACCTTGCTGGCTATTCCGGTATGTAATTTAATTCTCTCGACCTTCGTTTCATCAAAAATTTTTCCGCGCTCCTTTCCTTCATTAGTGCGTGTTCTACATGTAGCTTTGTGAATCATTGAAAATGTTTACCTTTTTTTCTGAAATGAACTCAATTTGCAAAATAGGTATGACGATATATAAATGGTACTATTACAATTTTAAAGAAGGAAAGTTTGTTTGTATGTTTTAGCATTTTCTCTACATTTAGACATTGTAATTGTAAATGCAGCGTGAATTTAACGCTCATCTACTGAAATGGTCAAAATTACATGTTCTGTAGTTTTTATATACTGCAAACAACTAAATCGATCAAGTTTTTTGCCTCTTTCACTTCTTTCCTTCTAATGTATTTATTTGAGACTTTGAATATATTGGATTATTTATCAGTACATGATTCAGATCTAGTATTAACTCCTTGCTGTACGATTTCATTTGTGGTTGAATGCGCAATAACTCAGAATTAATTGCTGAAATAGAAATCTATCACTGATTTCTGATAAAGCGTACAACTTAACGCAATATTAATAGTACAGAAATAATTTGATCGTATCATGATCCATTAATATTTTCAATTTAACAGTTTTTTGAAAGTTTCAAAATTTCCTATTACATTTATCATGTCACGAATTTCACATGTTATTGTCTGGCAAGGGATTAACTTGCAAAATCATGAAAAAACTAATGACAGGTATAAGTCAATAAATTAATTTAATATCGTTCATTTTTTACCTATTTTCTTTTTATGGTGTGTATACAAACTCTGGGCCTTTTGCCGTCAAATTTCATGCGGCTTTAAATGCAAACACATAAATCATACCATTCTCGATTGTTCTGAAAAAGAAATTGAAATTTTAATTAAACGACTATAATTGATGAACGTAATTTCCAACTGCTCAAAATATTCCTCCGTAATTGTGCAAATTACAGATAATTAATGATAATCCGACTGCACAGATACGATAATTATTCCGCGAAGCAAAATGCTTGCATACGATGTGTTTCAGCGGGTTAAGGAGAAGCAAACAGATTTCTACTTTACGAAAGTAAATCCGCAGAATGCATTAGAGCGTCAGTGTGCATCGATTCGTTGTGCTTATAGATATATAATGAGATTATGTTTTCACCAGAATCTCATTGCATTGCGGCAGATTAATTGCGCTCGTTTTCCGTTACACCGTTTAGAAAAGTATACCAAGTAATACAGCAGGTACTCTCATTAAATATGTATAAAATTAATCCGATGTTTTATTAATTCATTATTGCAATTGGGTTTGCTACTGTTTCATTTATATCTCGTTCATCAAAAAATCATGCGTTTGCTTCCCTCGAAAATTGAAACTCGCGAAGTGTTTGATCAACCGAGATGTATCATTTATCCTCCATTTTGGCTTGAATAATGTTTTTTTCACGTTCGTTAAAGAGGAATTAATTTTTCACATTTGCGCACATTACAGTGGGATTCGTTTTAAAAGGGTCAGAATGAAATACACCAGCGATTTCATAATACGTATCCTGTTGCAATATCGGAGGCTTTTAAATGGAAATCGATTCTTCGGTTTGAAAAACGCAGGAAGTGGTAACGAACTTTCAAACGAGTTTCTACGTATCCAAAAATAAATCCTGTGGAAGCAAATCAGTGCAAAGTTAGTTTCCTGTTCTTTCGTTTAAAAATGATTCGAATTATGTCTACCGCAATTGTCCCCCTTTAATTTTACTCTCTCAATTCTCTTTCGCGATCAATCTTCCACCTATTACCATTTTTATTAACAATATAATTTCCCAAATTAACATGCATGAAAGTTTTAGAAATATCCAAATTTTGTCAACTTACGGACAACGCAATCAAATCAGTTGACACATTGATCATAATTTTTCCAAAAATATTTCTATAAAAAGACTTGAGCTAACAGATTAATTTAGGGAAGGGAAGTAAGCACTTCTCTTTGTATCAGAGATATCGGCATATTCAAATTCCTTTAAAATGAAAGAGACTATAGATCTTCGCCATATAGAGATAAAAATTGTATTATACTTATACTTATTCAGATATTAATATAAAATGCTAAAACTAGGGGACTTTATCGTTTGAATGCAGGACAGTGCAATGGCATTTCTATTCAACACCTAAAAGCGCCAAGCTGATCGTTTTGTAAAGTGGATAGTACCTTTTCTACGAGCAATAAAGATAGTTTAATGACATATTCTAGTTACAAAAATATATACAATACTTTAACCCTTAGCACTTGGAGTTATTCCTGGCCTTATTTATCAACAACTTACCGCCACTTTACAATTTGCTATTGTGTGCAATTACCATAGAAAACTTTAGAGAAACAATAAAATGGACAATAAGGGACCCAGTGATGCAACAACTTCCTAATCATTAATAAACTTGAATAATATGCTAGACTTAAAATGCACCCTCAGACAAAACCTCCAAGTGCAAAAAATTAATTAAGCAAAAAAACAAAAATATTTAACGCTTATAAACAGAAAAACATTGAAATCTCGTTTCTCGCTTGGAGTGCAATGAAAAAAGCATGATTACGTTGCTTGGATACGTTGCGACTAGATTGCTACAAAGATTCTAGCCAATCAAACGATTATGATAAACAAATATCAGGAAATTTATAACTCTCTGTCTGTATATCACCAAGATCTACAGGGTCCGTCAGCAAAATCCGGACAAAATTCTATTTTAATTTCCCGCTACATGTAATGTCAGCAGTAGAAGTTTCTTTCTTTTCAAGCAAGGCATGCGTATGTACAATACGTATGTAACATCTAAATGGCAGATTTGATTAGATAATGTTCGGAATATATTCACAAAGCAGCAATAACTGAAGCGCTTCGTGCGCAGCGTTCATCTATTGAAATTAATCGATTCTTTAGATACCCGAATTCTACTGTTTATGATATTGTACGAAGGTATGCGGCTGTAGAGAAGTTTGTGGAAGGCTCTGCTAATCGGTCAAGGCGAATTTATTCCAAAGAAAAGTTTGTAAGCACAGCGGCTGCCGACGAAAGAGCTTCAGCAACCCGCCACATTTCTTTAAGAAGGGTGAAACCATTAACAATAAACTGTACCTCCGGGTCATAATTTCGGTAGTGAAGCCAAAGATGGAAAGTTTACCATCCGGGAAATCCCACATTTTACAATAGGTTGACGCACAAGCTCGTACGAGTCATTTAACGCAAAACTGGTTTACCGATAATGTCGAAATATTTCGGTCCAAAGACTTCTGGCCTCCCAATTGACCAGACTTGAAGCTTCTAAGTTATTATGTTTCGAGGGTTATTGAAATGATGTCTAATAAATCCAGACACCCCATCGTGGCATCCCTTCAGGTCGCTATAGAGGCAGCATTCGCGAATTTGGACAAGGATCAGGTGAAAAGAACATGTTCGCGCTTCAAATCAAAAATCCAAGAAGTTACCGCTACGGAAGGAAGCAATACTGAATGACAAAACTTAAAAAGGATCCCCTAATTAATTTACACATTTTTTTTCATCAATACAAGTAATTTCTAACTAAACAAGTGTTTGAAATGAACTCTTAATTTTGTCCGGATTTTGCTGACGGACCCTGTACATCCTCTTCCATTCTAACAATAAGTGAACTCGACCATAAGGATATTTCCGATATCAAGAAAAGTGCTTGGTTCTCTTTCTTAAATAAATAATGATTCATTTAACGGTACACTAGGACAAATTTGATTCTACGTATCGACGAAAGAAGACGCGACGTTGAAATCTCATTCAAGATCGAGAGTGCATCGTCTGCGATAATTAATGACAAGGAGCAGAGTTCGGTGCGTTCGCCAATTAGTTCGCGTCACCGGTGGCCCCGATTCTCCGGTTGCTCCTTTTCTCGTCCACTTGCCGAATCGGTTTGGGTTTTGGCGAAGCTGCCGGAACAGGGCCGCTGAAACCGTTTGACCGTCGGAGAAAGTTTCCAATGCCAAGGCTAAAACGCGGTCAGGGCGCACCATCGTGAAATTCCACGGATTGCTTCGTCTCTTAACACCGGACTCGATGAAACGTGCGTTACCTGTCGAACTCACGTTGCGGCATTCTTGTTTGTCTCGACGAAACGCCGGATTGCGTTGTATCTTTTTAAATGGTCAAATGTTTTCATCCAGATTTCCCTTGGTATCGGTGAAATAAATGTTGGTAAATGTTACATGATGTAATCGATACTTTTTTAAATGATCTCATAGTACAATTTTTACGAGGCTGTTTAGAGTATCGATAAATCATGGAAAGGATATAGTTTAATAGGTATAAACATGATTTTTTATCATCTTTATAACCGAACACTAACCGTACCGTGTGTGGTCCAATGACCGGTTCAACGGAGTGGAAATTTGCAATTTTTTCTGTTATTAAATATAGTTTACATTCTACTCTCTTTTTAATATCAAATTAACAATCTCTCGTGTATATTTCTCTGATTGACC
Source organism: Cerceris rybyensis (assembly GCA_910591515.1). Taxonomy (NCBI): domain Eukaryota; kingdom Metazoa; phylum Arthropoda; class Insecta; order Hymenoptera; family Crabronidae; genus Cerceris; species Cerceris rybyensis. The sequence goes on from OU342790.1 coordinate 30,416,135, forward strand.
TCTGTAAGAATAGCTACAAGTCTGATATAGCTAGTGTTAATATTAGCCCTTTGCACTACCGGAAAACTCGTAAGATATCTTGCGACTAATAAAGATTATCTCGCCAGTATTTACTTCACGCAATGAAACATTTGTGAAGCTCAAATGAATTAGAATCAAAGTCTAAAAGCAATAATCCTGCATGGGAACACGCGATATCATTCGAAATATTAATACTTGGCCCGAGATTAACACTAGATTTACCAAACCAGTCAAAATGACTGGTGCACAATTTTTTCCAAAAATTCTACGGGTTTATGAGAGAGCCGTAGAATAAATATTCTTCGTCCATCGTATAAAACATAAATTACCGAATCTATCATCTCTTCCGCATCTTAATTTTCCTTGCTTTGAGGTAAATATTTAACATATTTAAATATAGTAGATTTCACGCTGGTAAATCTAGTGTTAAGACCACGAGTCAGACTCGTGATATTCAAGTTTGGCCTCAAATTTTCATGACGAGTCAGACTCGTGAAAATAGTGCAAGGTGTTAGAGGTCCCGGAAAAGAGTGTCGCTTTTTTAGAATGCATGACGACGAGAAAAAAAGAATCATTGAATATATTCTATCAACACCTAGTGAATTTTATGAGCAAAGTATTAAAACTTTGCCAAATCGATGAAGGGAGAATATATGAGACCATGGAAATGATATTTTAGAATAATATTTGTGAATTCAATTCTTAAGTATTCACACCTCTTATTTAAAAAAAAACGACATTCTTTTCCGATAATCCTAGTACTTAGTTTGAATACTTTGGGAAAGATACAAGAACTCACTCGAATAGGATTTTCGGTTTATTCCTCTTAGGTTTTTCTATTGGATGTACTTCTTAGGATTTAGTACAGTCATATTGCACTTATGGTTGCAATTTTTCATGTAACTTCAGAAATCTATCGCACATTTTCCCCGATTAAAAAAAAGCCTCCTCTCAGTGCTCTAGTTCGAATACCTTCGATGCTAATCTACTAAAATCTGTTATCAGGGAGAAGACGGTAACATGGTAGAAGTAGAAGGTGGCTGGGCAGGTCTTTTGGCAAGTATCGGTCTCCTGGTGACCAGCATAGCCGAGCTCCTCATCTCTGGCTATAGCTGCCTGACCTTGACCCCGAAGCTCTGCGGATGCCTCAGGTCGAACAACAACGACGACGCGGTGGATGGTCGGTTGAAGACCCGTAACATGGTCCATCAGTGGGTCATAGCTCAGAACCACGTGCCGAAGAATCAGCCAATTTACGTGGTGCAACCAATGATGCCGATGCATCCAATGATACAGGTGAGCCCCGATTCTGCTCCCACGACCCTTCTTGCTCGCTTACTCGACCTTTCTCGATGGGGAGGTAGGGATAGGTCAGTGACACGCAAGCTAGAAAGTTCAGACTATCGGCCGTTGAGAGAAACTCGTCGTCGCGGGTAGCCGCTCCGGGCGATTTCTGTGCCTACATTTCGGTATCGACACATACGAGCTGGCAGACGCGAATTTTCACGGTGAAAGAAGATCCAGTCGACGAAGACGAAGTCTGCCGTTCTCTTTAAGGCGTTCTCTCTCTCTCAGGAGGAAGAGACGGAAAAATTGGTTTTAATTCTGGATGAGCTATTGATGATTATCGAGTCTGCAAGTTGAGATATATCGTTGAACATGGGTGATTTTATTCCGCGTTCTTGTTGTATGTAGTCGTTATGTAGTGAGACGTTAAGGAAATGGAGAACGTAAGTACGCGCCGTAAGGAAGTATTTAGCGTGCGCGTGCTCCGCAGACCACCAAGAGATTAACGGTGACTTTGTCGGGGAATCGGTAGACTGGTAAATAGGTAATCCAGGCTAGCAGATCGCCGGAGGAAGGTTGCTATGGAATTAACATATCCGATGGTTTTTCATTTGGAGAAGGGAAATATATTTTTATAGAAATCTATAGGATTTTAATTCGTAGCTTTTGCTATAATACTTTCATTTTAATTACTCGGTTGTCTCTTATCAATTTGGATAACTTCACGAAAATCTGGTTGACGAATGGTTCGAAACACGGTCACGATATTTTTATATCTATACTATAGAAAATAGGGTATATTAACAAACTTTATTGATACTTCAGATACAAAGACTTTATATCTTTCGACATTGAGGAGATGAAACATGATCGCTCCACCTGACACTAAAATAAACAAACGATCTGAAACAAACAAAATTCTGTTAAATTATCGTTTCAACTATTTACATCAATAAATCATTGTATACAAACATGAATGATTTTCATTGAAAGCTATGTAGTTCGTCCGTAAAAATTGAAAAATTTCAGTAAATAAAGGATCCTCTGCAATTAGCCCAAGAGATATTCGAAAAGATCATACGTATTGTTGCGGCGCGGCATATTAAATCAATTTATAATTTATAAAAATAACGATCGTATTTAAACACACCCAGCCGATCCAACAGCTCACGGACAACACTCTTACATTTTATTATAAACATTCACATCTAATAGCTATTTCTCTAGCAAACAATATCGTATAGAAGGGAGATAATTTCGTAACTAGTAATAATCCGTAAAAATATTTTTACGTACAGAATAATAACCAGTTCTATATGTTCTTTTTCAGTCACCTTACGGAATGCCTCCAACTACTGGCAAATTTCCTGGAGGATTTGTGCCCGCTGGACCCATGCCAATGCCTGCTCCAGCTTATGGTGCGGTATCTGTACTTCCACATCTACCATATGCAGGACGACCACCGTCTCAAATAGTAAGTGCCTTTATCATGACACTTTGCATCCGTTCCACGATTCTGAAGAAAGAATTTACTACCGTGTCGAATAAACTGCCGATATCTTTAGTATTGGCTTAGCACTCTGCCATGAAGAAAGAAAGGAATGCCGTTTCTCTTTACGTAAAATTGTGTAATCGGGGAATGACTTTTTTCGAATCATTGACTATATTTGCTTTTGTCCTCCTTGTTACGAAAGAATTCTCTTCGTTAGTGCAGCAGGATCGGTGGATAAGTATTAATGAGGGAATGAACTCATTTATTTTATTTATGAATTGATATTAAACATGTTGAATGCCATTGGTATTTAGTTGGATTAATAATTACTATCAGACTGAAGGTTCTTGTGTTAAAATCACATTTTTATAAAGTGGGAGTGTTAAAAATGTAATTGTTTGTATATTCTGCGGTAATTTCCTTTTTAATATCAATATTTAAATACTTAATGTCTTAAGAAATTTGAGAATATTATTTTAAAAGTTATAAGGAGTTTCATAGAATTCAACAAAATTTGTTTGCTATTAAAATTTTGTCTATTTGTAGAACATGCGTTTCAGAACTAATTAAACTTAATTTCGAAGAAGGATATATATATTATCCATAAATTAATTAGTGTGAATTTTGTAATAGATGATTATTATATGACCTTTGGGTCATCCCGGTCCACCGGTGACGCCGATTTACTAATGACTAGCATGACATTCAACGTGTTAGCAAATTATAAAAGTTTCTTTTCATTTTAGACTTTTCATCTTCCATTCTTTATCATCCGATGTTCTTTCAGAGCCATTGAGTTTAACCCTTTGCGGTCCTATGTCGAGCAGTACTCGACATAGCATTTCTTTTTATTTTATTTTCTGACAATTCAATATCAACTTTCTGATTTCACAATGATTCTGTAATATCACCTAAATATCAGTCAGTACCTACAACTATTGACACCAATGAAAGAAATGAATAACCAGTGATAGAAAATGTTGTAAAATTACTTTTAGTTAGCTCACTACAAAATTAAAAAAATAATTCGGACCGCAAAGGATTAATAAGAACTTGTATACATTTAAAAGTAATTGAAAAAAAAATGTTACAAAAGAGCACGTTAAAACGCAGATTCGACCAAAACAAAAGCGACATCCACCAATGGAACAGGAGGAATCGGTTGAGAGGAAACGACACGTCGAAGGTAAGACTGAATCATCAAAGAGGACATCCTCGAACGGTGAAGATCAAGTTGATCTTGCTCAAACTTACACGGGGTTGGACAAGAAAATCTCCGAGGAGTTCATCTCCATCGCCATGGATCCCGAGAGGAAGTCGAAAGCTTCGAGTAGCCACGGCAGTGAAATCGGCACTTCGAAACCTTGCTGAAAATCATTATATTATTAGAAATATGTTTCAGATTCTTGGCAATTATTCTAGAATCAACGATCGCTTCGATGGTTCTTTATAAATGCTGGAAAACTTATAAACAACGAATATTCATTTCACGAGTACTTCGAATACTTTTAAATTGCTTCCTCTTTTGTTTTGTTATTCATCGAGTTTGTTATTCTACAGCAAAATAATACTCAAGTCGCATCGGCCGTTGTAGAATTTGTTAGTTTTGTAATTTTTTGTAGAGAGTTCTTTTACACTGCTGCGAGCGTCAAGTATCTAGAGATTTAATCTCGGTAGTTGTTTGTTTGTAAATTTTCATTAACGCGTTAAAAACTTGGTTAGCCTGATTATCCAAGAAAAATATTCTTTACCACCTGTATTTACATTCTTATGCTTTTCGTAACGACGATTTATAAATAGTGAAAAGTATAAATCTTGAAAAACCATGATAATGTAAATGCTTGGAGGTATGTATTATATGTAATTTAGGAATGAAATGATTAATTAACCCTCGGAGTACTGACGGTAGAAGCAGCGGCACGGCCGTCGCTCGGGGTCGCTCGGACCCATAGCGCCTTCTCATTGGAAGTTTCAAAGGAGAAGCCGCCACTATGCCTATCACTGTGTTTGTAAATATGATCGAGCTACTACAAGCAACATTATTTGGCAGCTTCTCCTTCTCCAGCAACAAAATCCAGTATTGCATTTATTCTATTTTCAATTTCTCATCTGTTTTTATCATAGAAATAGTGTAATTGAAAAATGCAAATGTTACACATAAATGAAAATCTTTGGCATGTCTATGTGTCTTCTAATTAGAAGGAAGTCATAAATATTCCATCCCTTGCTCTTAACAACTAAAGCTATTTCACAGCAAACTTCTAAAAAGACCCAAAGTTTGCGATACTACATAGAGTATTTTCTAATCTCAAGCATTTATTTGGAACGTTCTGTTTCCAGTGGAATAAAAATTTTAATTCGGCAATGACTATCTATTACAATTCAACATCAGGTGCGTTTGATACTTTATATTAAAAATTAAAAATGGATAATAAATGGACCGAAATAATGGACGGAATTAGTGTTCCGCAAAGAGTCAGTCCTTCCACCGCAAAGTCACTTTGGACACTGCTGAAAGTAAAATGATGAAGGCGCGTCTAGAGGGATACCCTCCTTGCCCTTCTACTGCTTCGGTAGGCTTCCACTCCTATATACATTGTATGCTACGAGAGATATTCGTCTCTTATCTCTACAAAATAAACAAATGATGCCGCGAGGAACAGAATGCTAGCGATCAAAACGAACGCCGCAAGTCGAAAGATATATTGGTCGAAGTTGCATCTTACATCGGGGTCCGAGCGAACCCGAGCGGAGTACTGCGAGGGTTAAGTCCAAATACGCCGTGCGTGTAATATTTATCGTTGGAATATATGGTATTTATAAGATTTTATAAATTTTACATGTATTTCGTGTGTTCGATTTCCTTTTGTTTTAGAGAAACACAAGGGTATTCAGGCTTTAAGATTCAAATGAAAGATCTTTATCTATTTGTTATAGAGTAATTCCAAAGCGAATCTGTAGTTGTAGGTTCATTTTCTCTTTTTAAGTAATATATCGACAACAGGGTGGTCCAAAAAGTCATTAACTAATTATCTATTAACATTAGAACTACCGAACCAGTTAAAATGACTGGTACACAATTTTTCCAAAAATTCTTCAAGTTAAAAAAGAGACATAAAATGAATATTTCGCATCCATTTAAAAAAAGCAACGTAAATCAATGAATCGGTCATTCTTTCCGCCTACTAATTCCTCCTTTTTCAAAATTCTTATTTATGTTGAAATATGATAGATTTAAAGTCCGTACTTTTGGTGTTAAAAGTTCTCCTTTATTCTTTTATAAACGGTAAAATAAACTTCTTGCACTTTACGTTAAATTAGTCTTGCAGATTATAGCGTACAAATGACCACTATTTTGTTCTTAATTTGAAATAATTAATAGCAAGAAATTTATTATATTGTTACGGCGCTTCATAATCAAACAACTCAAAGATTACAAAATTATTGTCTCTATTTTAACAGAGCCAAACTTCTAGCTCAAAGACAACTCTCTTGACAATAAATCAGTATTAACATTTGCAACTCGTTGTTATCGTTCTCGTAATCGATATGAAATATAGGGGCGACAATTTTGTTACAATAATTCGTAACAATATCTTAACTGCCTTAGCGACTGTAGGGCCACCCCGGATTTCCCAAATGAATATTTCGAAATAAATAAAAATAATTTCACAATCTAGTATCGATAGTCGCAACGTATGTCACTTTATATCATGATAAATATAACTCTTCATAACATTACATGATTTTTTTTAGCAAATGTACTGCCAAAGTCATGCAACGAATTTTCATATTCTTCCCAGTTTCTTAGAATGTTGATATCGCATTTACTCTTCGACTTTATTCACTTCCTTTAAAAAGCAGTGATAACATATTTGTTCATCATACGATATCGTTATACGACTTTAACATTTTATAATAACTCTTTGTCTTACATGGTGTAAATTAGAAACAGGAAATGAAATATAATACGTTTTTTTTATTAGCACCGTTCTACCAAAAAGGCAGATACAGCAAATACTTTATTTGCAGCTCCAAAATATTATATAATAATCAGGTGGTATAACGATACGTAATCTAAAACAGTGTTTCATTTTTTACAGTGGAAGGTCCGAAGATACCTGATATTACCTGAAGTAGGCACTTAAGACACACGTTACTAGCTATAAGCGAAAATTATTATTATATACCCCTTACCTGGTACTGTGTGTATTAATCGTATGAATATTAATATAGTATTGACCCCACAGTGTCAGCTAAGGGTTAATCGTCATGTATGAAGTCATTTAAGTCCCGCATGATTATTGCTTTATCTACTACTGTTAGACCTGTGGGATTTTACAGAGATTTTACAGAGAATGTTAATCTAACAACGTCATTGTATTGTACAGTTATAACGTTATTATTCGGCGTTTAACGAATCACTCACAGCTCGTCTCAGATTCTATCGTGTGTATATATATAAATGTGCATGTATAACATATACAATTATGAATAAATAAAGTTTTAAGTCACAAGCATCGTAAAACTTTAAATCAATTATATCAGTTTTACCATGTATACATGAAACAGCTTTTAACATTCGCATGAATTAATAAAAAAACTGCCGTAAAAATCAAAGAACCAATACTTCTCTTGTCTATAGAATATGTATGTACACAGTTTATTTATTACATAATTAATTACAATTAAGTATATTGACGTATACCAAGTATTGCGCATAATTTAAAAAAAAACACATCTCTATACATACATTTATTGTATACCATGTATAAAAATATCCGGCGTTTCGGTTGGGAATTGGTTTCTATCGATTGCTATAGTAATACTTCTATGACAGAATATATAAAAATATATATATATATTATATATGTATATGTATATATAAAATCACCACAAATGTTGAAAATAATATTTCACACATTACAGAAAAATTGAAGTGACATTATATCTACAAAAAATGCAATTTATGCAATCGTGGAGCAAAAATATATTGAATTCTGTCGCAAGAGAATTAAAATATCACTAATTGCACAGTCCCTGCTTATATATATATCGTGTTAAGGCATATTTACCAAGTAATTACATGAATATTCTGTTTCATAAAGATGAGGGAAAAATACTATTTACATCAGAAACAATAAGTACATCATATTATCGTAGTCAAAATTTGAAACTTTGTATATCGTTTGCAATATGGAATCATAGAAGAGTAATAGTTTATTATACACTGTTATAATTAAATATATTTCCATTCAGGATGAGCGACTACTTTCGTAAATAAATTTCTTTATTAAACTTAAAAATTATACTTCAGAAATCCCTTATATCGGCTTCATCAATATATTTTACATAATCTATAAAAATTATTGAGAAGCTATCGGATGAAAGGAGTATTGCTTTCGTATTAGAAGTAACAGTTAAAATAATATTAATACAATTGCAGTCATGTAAACTTTACATAAAAGGAACTCGACTATTCTAAGGTAGAAATACTTAGTCCCATCATGGACACCAAGCATATTACTCCTACTCACAACTTAATCGTTAAGTTACTTATTCTCGTGTTATAAAATAACACCTTCGGTTGCTATAGAACGATCAAATTCGTTTACTAAATCTTATTGTTCATTTACATTGCTTTACTGTTACTTACTTTATACAGAAAGATATACGCATTGTGGAATGGCATATTCTTTTCTACCCGTAACTATATCGCAATTATATACAAGTATACTACAGCTTTACATTACTCTATATTTTTATATTTGTATTCTTTAGTCAACAAGCTATTTATTATATCTTCTTTATTACTGAAGACTATAAAGCTGTATGTACATAGATTATTAAGTGCCAATTAATTTTCATGGAAGACCTTTAGGCTTAACTTTTACGAAACTAAATTACCTTTCTTAACAGAAAATAGTTTTAAGAATAATGTACAAGGCACCATGACAATATAAACTTTATACTCTTCAAGTTTGACAGTCCCGCAATGAAACATTTATTATTTGTTAATGTTCTGCTTATTGTAATAATAATGAATGATCATTGTAATTGTTACAAATCGTGGAAAGCTTTTTCAAGGAATACTGAATAGCATACTTTAATGGAAATATAGTAATGCATAATGAACCATCACCTGTCTTCAACTGGCATTTGAGATATCAATGTCAATGGTTTCCTCTTTGAGCAGTGCTCGTTTTTCTTCTTTCGTGTTATTTTGCCGTTTACCACCCGGTTTGCGTTTTCCTCTATTAAGTACACCGTTTTCATCGTCCATCATGCGCAAAATTTGCGTTTGATCGGAGCTTTCTATGGGTGCTATAGATATATCGCGAACTGCACGAAATTTACCACAGTTATTCAAGTGTTCGTTTTCTAATCGGAAGAAGTTCCAAACGAAGCGCCTTAAAAACGATAACGACATATAAGGTGAAGACATAGAAATGTAGAAATGATAAGATAAATAATGAAACTTACCTAAAAACTTCTAATGGTGCTACTATTGATGTCATCAAATCGCTTGATACATATGCACATTCGATAAGAATAAAACTAACGATCCAAACGAATCTTAATACAAAATCTTCTATAATAGCGAAATAATAGAAGCCCTGAAAAAAATATAAATTGTAATACATTTTTGTATACATTTTGTAAATAGCTAACGCTTTTAGTATAATGTAATAATTACCGCTGCAGAGTATACGACTTCTTCGCGCAGAAATCTATTTTCTCCGGCATTGCTGTCTAGGAGACCCCAATCCATTTTTAAATCCCAAGTAAGAGAATATATTGAATTAATAATAGAACTGGCTACCCATAACCACAGCCATGGATTTTCCCATCGATTCTGATATTCTCCTGAAATAAACATGTGTCACCAATGTTACGCAGTTCCAAAATAAATTTTTAATTATATTTTTTACGAAATAAAAATAGCAAATATATTTTGCAATTTACCGGCATGATAAGCACACAGAGTATTAGTAGCAACGACAAGAAAAGTCGTTGAATATTTTCCAGCATTTGCCAAATGTGGGAAAGCCTCTTTGGAATCTCTGTATCGTCGAACGCATTGAGCGAATCGAAACCAAGCAGGTAGGCAATTAACAATAGGTCTAACGATATAAGAACCAGACATACATTGCGTGGTATCTCCTGCCTCCAACCAATTTCCATTAGTGATATAAAAACATGCCAAGAAATGGAAATCTAACAATGCTGTAGCCATGCTGTTTAACTGATCTGCTAGCCAGAAATCAGCAAAATTAACATATGCAAACGGTGATATCAAAACTCGCCCCTAAAAAATGATTTTAATCATTGCAATTTATTACGGCCTCTTTTTCAAAATCGTAGTACTAGAAAATATATTAAATTTCTTATACTTACGATAATTTTGAGCAACCAAAATCGAGCCTCGTGGCGAAACATTCTAAATGGATTTAATAAAAACGCCAACATAATACACACGAGTGCTAAAGGATTCACGTATGGCGGAATACTTAAACTAGCGCTATACAAAAAGCTTAATAAGCTAAGTGTCCATACTACTCCGAGAACTGCAGCCAATTCCATAAGGTGCTGCTCTGATAGATGATTTCGCGGATCTAATTCAAAAATTAGAACATGATTTACACCCGAAGATCTCCAACCATAAACATTTACCCCAATGAGAAATAGAAACTGTATAATGAGCAACGGTCCGCGATACAATCTAAATGCAATTTTTAAATTTTCGCCGCCATCGTGAAATATTGCTGAAAATTATAATATTATTAAAGTCAACTGTATTTACTTCTCAAAATCATGAAAATTACTGTTATTACCTGAAAGAACGACTGCTACAAATAATATGATAAAGCTACCGGAAAATAGCCCAACTTTAAAAGTAGTCCATGGGCTCTGATGCTCACCAAGCGGTGGCACACGAAGACGTTTCATAGCACGTTGTCTGTCTCCAGCTTCCAAATCGTTTGTGACAGTAGTTTCTGTATCTTGTATAAGCTTGTCTATATCTTTTGATGTATAAAAGTGTGATGTTTCTACACATTCCACCCTCCATTTTGAACCACTGTCTACAGACAATAACTGAAAATAAAAATATATATTGTACAATGCCTATCATAAACAATCAAAGTATATTAATTACGATGAAGAAAGGAGTAGTGGGTTTTTACTTGTGCACAGTAAGGTAAAGGAGTTTAACAGATAGGTGTAGTTCTTGCCTTTATACTTTTTCGCTACAGATTAAATGAATCTGTAAATATAAGGAAATATAGAAAACTTGTTAAGTATGAATTCTATTTAATACATTGTGCGTTGGCTACATGTCAGCTACTTAAAGCCTAAATACTGGCTTGATTTGTTTGTCTCTTAATATTGAGTAGCTAAAACAAATGTTTAATTCCTTATAAACTTTTTTAACCAGACTCAAAAATTCTACGAACTGTATGGTTTTTCGTATCATCAGGAAGTTTCTGACAGTGGTCAAATTTTTATGTGTGAGATGTAGAGATATACATTCAAAGAAACAAAATATTCATTATTGCGGGGCCGGCGTTCAATGTGTTAACTATACCATGGTTTACATGAAAATTCGGTTTCTCAGAATACCATATAAAAAGAACCGTGAACTGTTTGATTCTACTTTGACACCATGTAAATTGGGAAATAGGTGTATTACAAAAGAAAAGGGCTATTTTACTATATATGATTCATGCCATAGTAAAAAGAAAGCATTAACAATGTAGTACGTATCTTATTCTTATATACCTTATCATGCTTTTTAAGGATCTTCCGAAAGCCAGTGTAATTAAGATTTTGATAATTTTGAAGGAGTATAAGAGATAAGTAAAATTCAGAAAATGCAAGCTTTAATTCTCTTAATTTTCTTGTAGGTAAATGTGGCTTAACATTGGCTTTCCCTTTATTCTTTCCTCCACCATGTTGTAATTCTAATGCAGTCTTTAATTCATTTTGTAAAGCTGCATATTTACGTGTTGCTTCTGCAAGCTTTTCTACAAATGAAAACAAATTATGTTTTAACATATTTTAATTGCTTTATCTGTTAACTTAAGTATTATTAGTTACATCTATTTAAAATACTAATAATGATAAATACTTGAAAATTTATAATTAATTAAATAACGCTTAAAGAATTAGAATTGTAATTCTCTCACCAGAGTAGAAAGTATTAATCTTCTTTAATTCACGATCACAAAATGTAAAAAACACTTCATCAAAGGAAGCAAAGTGTCTGGATATTACTTCTGGTTCAACACTTTCAGCAGAAGGTGCTTCTTCCACAGCGGTATATAACATTGCCTTCATTTCCTATTAACCCAAAGAGGTCATTTTAATCATTAGTCTCTTCAAGTTAAATGCAATAGATACATGTAACTATAAAACTAAACTCTAAGATAAATAAATGAATAAATATTGCCATTAGACTTTGTTTATTTATAATTTGTATTAATATATTAATGTTACTTTCAGACTATCATTGATTGTTATCTTAATATCAGCATTCACTTTACCTCATAACTAATATATTGCTTTCGCCATTCAGGCGTAATATGAGCTGATAAATGCTCTGCGAACTTCATTTTTTCTGTATTATGTAGCCAATCTGTAATAAATAAAGTTTAAAATAATTTTCAATATTCAAAAAAATAACTTTAATGTATGTGCACTATAGTCATTTAGCAAAAAATACAATAATCCTGTGCTGAAACAGAACTTACAAATAAATTGAGAACATACAGGAAAGTAATATTATTAATCATACAAAGATTATTAAATTATGTTGAAAACATTGGCAGTAAATTTATGTGACACACGAAATATACACTTGTTTACTGATACTGGTATTGCAGGTGATTGATACAAAAAAATGAGATAAGGAATAAAATGATAAATGATCTAAATTAAAGTGTCAAAAGTATCGAAATGTAATGTAAGGGAATGATGAAGTAACATTTATAGATTTTATATGAAAGCTTTCGACTTTCTTTCAGTACGTACCTTCAACGAATTAAACCTCAGACGAGGTTACGAACAACATATATAACGTCTCGCAAATCTTTGTCGGCACCTCTAATCTAATATTTTCTCTGTTCGTTTGTATTGTGATAAATATTTACTACTTTGCAGATAAAACTATTTATTGCCTGTATTTATGAATCCCTCTTAATTGTCAAATTCTTTAACTATTGTAATAACTTAATATAAAAAAAGTTGATATACTATTAAGATGAAAAAAATTTTATCATGTTTTAATCTTGAATAAAACGTAATTACAAGCAATTGCCTTCTCTGCAATTATTCACAAAGAGTAAATATCTCATCACTTATATTGCATTCCAAACTGTTCCAAACCGAATAAATGATTTCAATCGCTTTAATGCAAACACCGCTTAAAATGGAATGTATTGAAGATAGATAAAACGTTTATATCCAACTGATATTTCCATTGTACAGCTAATGCCTTTTTGTATTTGAAAATAATTGTATTTTGAAGCGCGCGAAATCAAATAGAAATACGGTTACACGATGATTTGTTAATTTTTAATTTAAAAATATTCTTAAGGCGTACATAGAATGAGCGATCAGTAAAATGTGTGTAAATCCATGATCGTTGTTATTCCTATTTGCGTTATCGAAATACTATTAGAGTGGAACAATCGCAGAAATTATTTATTACATACTCAAGTACTCTGAGTGAAGCATTTGCGAATAATATTCCATCAAATAATATTCCACTTTCTAATTGTAAGTACTATTGTTATTAAGGATTTTAATACAAGAATATTTGTATATATTGATGAAAGAATAGGGTAACAAATTTGTGTTTATGACAATTTTTAATGTTGCTGTTAGAATAATAATAATATTAAGAACATATATTTCATTATTTTTCTGAGCTAATATTGATTGGCTTTAATTTTTAAAGTAGAAAGAAATAACAATGATAAAGAAAAACGTATTTGGAGAATTTAATAACTTCGTTTTATCCGTTAAATTTAAATTTGTTATGCTATAAAAACATATTTACATTCTACGTGTTGAATGAAAACAGCCATTTTAGTCAATTTGTTCCTTTAATGCTAAATCTTCTGTGACTCTGTACATTAAATATATGTTCAATGCTGAAATATATTTCGCAAATTTTCCTTATCGTTAAAAAAATATTGCGTAAACATAAATAAATTTATCATTTGAGGATTAGGAAAAAATATAAGTGTTCCGTTAGCATATATAAACAGTGAGTAAAAAAAATACATTTATCTCTTATCAAAGGAACAGTATAAAGTAAGTCATAACTTGAGTCTTGTAAAAAGGTAGATCCAGTATATAATTACATTTTTGAAATAATATTATTTAAGGGAGGCTGTGTTAGGATCTAATTTAACATTTATATTGAAAAAATGTATTTTATATAACTGTTTCTTTGTTGTATTTCGATAACTATAAAATTAGAAATTATGTATAAAATACTTTTAACGTATGTAGACCTATCATGTATTTGATATACATTTAAAATTCACTGAATGTTCGTGTATCTAATATTTTTATTTTTCAGGTTTTGTGTTCATTAATAATTGATCTCAATATGCGGTTTTTGCTGTTATTACTTCTTCTTGGTCTTGTAAATATTAGTATATCATCAAGGTATTTTATGAGGGGCAGGAGTAAACATGGCAATTTAGGTTCTCCAATCTTGTCCCATGAGCATGAGCTTCCAAAGGAGCAATGGTTCACACAGCTTCTAGATCATTTCAATCCAACAGATGCACGTGTTTGGAAACAGGTGAGATAAAATGTATTCCTATATTTGATTTATAGTTCTATCAATTATTCCAATTAATTTCCCACAGAAATATTTTGTAAATGCAGACCACTATAAGCCTGGAGGTCCTATGTTCCTAATGATTGGAGGTGAAGGTACTGCAACTGCTAAGTGGATGGTAGAAGGTCAATGGATAGAGTATGCTAAACAGTTTGGAGCAATGTGCTTTCAAGTTGAGCATCGTTTTTATGGACAGAGTCATCCTACTTTGTATGTAATAAAATATGAATATTATGAATTCATGTAGAAGTTCAAGTGTTCAAGGGAATAACAATAAAAATTATTATTTGCAGTGATCTCAGTATAAAAAATTTGGTGTATCTTAGCTCAGAATTAGCACTTGCAGATTTAGCATATTTTATACAAAGTATGAATGAGAATTATAAAGTATCAAATGGCACTAAGTGGATTGCATTTGGAGGTTCATATGCAGGATCATTGGCTGCCTGGTTAAGAGTTAAATATCCGCATTTAGTTCATGGAGCTGTTTCTGCAAGTGGTCCTTTGTTGGCAGAAATTGATTTCCAAGGTACATATGAAATAAAACTATTTTGGTAACGTAATGATAACTAAAATTACTTGTAGAATATTATGTCGTTGTTGAGAATGCTCTCAAGGAATATTCTCCAGCTTGTGTGGATACAATAGTAGAAGCAAATAATCAATTTCATATAATGTTACGTCATCCTATTGGTCAACAAGGAATTGCTAAAAAATTCAAGTGAGTAAATGAATAATTTTTTTCTTATGATAATTCGATTATTTCGTTTGTTTTAAAGCAATTTTAATTCACAGTTTGTGTGACCCTATTGATCCTGGGCACACTAAACGTAATGATATTTCGAACTTATACGAAACCGTAGCAAGTATATTTGCTGGAATTGTACAATATAATAAGGACAATCGCAATAATTCCGCCATGGCGAATATGACGATCGAAAGTGCATGCAACATTTTAACTGATAAAAAATACGGTATAGCAATCGATCGACTGGCACATTTAAGCAACACAATACTGAATGCTAGTAACACCAAATGTTTAGATTATATGTACAGTAAAATGATTCACAACCTTAGAAATGTCACTTGGGCAAGCGAAGAAGCTGAAGGAGGTATTGTATTTACTTTTTTTATAATTTATAATCTTCATTTACTTATGGATTCAATTTTATACATATCGACACATTTTCTTGTAGGACGTCAATGGATGTATCAGACCTGTACAGAATTCGGATTCTTTCAAACTTCCACGGCGCGACCTAATTTATTTAGTGAAACTTTCCCCGTTGATTTCTTCGTTCAACAATGCACCGACGTTTTCGGACCTAGGTCTGTCTCGGTATCATTTTATACTTACCCTATTGTAATCCATTTCACTCAATGATTAAGAAAATTGCCTTCTTTTGTTCAACAGATACAACATGCATTTACTTGAATCTGCAGTTAAACGCACAAATATTTTGTATGGAGCACTGAATTTAGAAGTTACAAACGTAGTATTTGTTCACGGGACGATAGATCCCTGGCATGCTCTGGGTATTACAAAATCGTCCAAGATTCAAGCGCCTGCTATTTATATAAACGGTAGGTGAATATTACAATGTCTTTGTGATCTCTTATAGCTAACACTTAATGTTTTAATTCAAAAGGTACTGCACATTGTGCAAATATGTATCCACCATCTAAAAAGGATTTGCCTGAACTGACAGCTGCTAGAAACCAAGTTGGACGTTTAATTGGTACGTGGTTGCAAAGCTAAACATCTCGTTTTTAAATACTCAATTGTGATATTATGCTCATTTTTGTTTTTGTGAAACATTATAATAAAAATATTTAGTTAGCAAACTATTTAGTGAATTAAATATTTAGTGAACGATATTAACGTGCGTGATGAAGACATTTTTGATTTTTTTTTTATATTTGTAAGTTCTTTTTTTTATGAAAGATGCATCATTAAAATGGTACATTGAGGCTATATAAATAATTTTAGTTTAAGTAATTCATGCAAGGTAGAAACTAAATGTAATAATATATATTCAACGGTGTGTTAAAAATAAAGAAGCGCACGTGGGTGTGCACTATATTACATGACAAGATCGTATGTGTAGGTATATTAAACAAAGTTGCCCAAAATGGCACTATTACAATTTTCTGTAAATTATCGTGATATTAAATAAATACATATACAAAATTGCTATCAATACCGTAATTCAGTCGACGAATTAATATGCATTAACTGCATCCCTTACTAATTACACACTTTTTGAGAAATTTGGGAGAAAACGGGGAATTGAAACCTTCTAAATTTGTCTTCTAAATTTATAATATCGATTTGAAAATAATACCTGTTACGGATAGGAATGATACAAAAATTTCGTGCAATTCAAAAGCTCAAGTTTCGCATAACTTTGAATATTCGTCACTGTTTGACCACATTAAACGAGCACCTCAACTAAGTAAGTAGTTCTTGATTCTGAAATGGATAACATCGACCTTCCCTTAATAATATTCATTTCTACCATCATTCCCATTCTTTTTCCGTAGAAATGCATTAATCCTTTCAAGGTGAGGTCAAGGTGCCCATGTCAGATTCCAGCTTTACCAAGCATATTATTTTCACAAAGAATATATCGCATCATTAATAGTATCAATATAAATATCCAAAATTCTTATCGTATCTTATGTTTAACGCCAGTTAAGAACTGTTTGATCGGTAATTACACATATATTACTCTTCTTTTTTTGGCATGTCCTCTGACCAGCTTCTAATCTTTTTACATTCACAAAGACCCTCCCTTACGTACTCTTACACTACTGCGCGTGTATTTACATTACATAACTCTTTAAATATTTTACTGTATAACATAACAGTGCGTGTAGGATGATTCTCTTCTATTCATTGTCCATTGTGTAGAAAAAGACATCCTATATGCGGTATCCAGTCGTTCACCACGTTCCCTTAAATTTTATTCCCCTTACACTTCTCTTTACCACGAAAAGCCATTATTCATAATCCAGCCGTGAACTAGTCACTTCGTCGATCCACCGAATTCCAGATACAAAGGATCCTATTTTATATCCGGTATTCAGTATCTATGATGAGACTGAGATTGTCTCCACTCAGGAGTAGAATTGCCATGGTGGTGGTGATGATGATGATGGTGTCGTTTCTTGTCAGAGATGCTGGTGTGTTTGCTGGCAGGATAAGTAGCAACGTCACTAACAACTAACTCCGAGCCGTCTCTCTCGGTGTTGTTGCCGCGATAATTTTCTCGGTATCCTGGTTCATCCAGGGTCTCTTTACGGCGAAGTGGAGGATGACTGTTTTTGTGGCCGGTTGTCTCGTGAAGATTCTCCCAGGCTTGACGATAGTAACGATTTAAACCACCTCGACTTTCTGAGGAACTGCTATCGAAGCTTGCCACTGTGTTGCAATCGGGGGATGCACGATGCCGGTAATGCTTGCTGCTTCTACCGCGATTCCTACGGAATGATAATTGATATGGTTTTTAAATTATGTTTGCGTTAAACAATAATATTTAATTGTGTATCATTATTACATTTGCAGTTTATGATTCACAGATGAAATATATTGGACGACAAAACTGTGCATTTTCAAAAATTTGAATCGAATCAGTTCATTGTTAATGGATATTTGAAATTTCTCGCAAATAGATACCGAATGGTATCGTTTATTGCTGTGATTAAGGATTTTTAATATAAACTGGATGTTATTTGATAAAGTTTATAGTAGAAATTAAATTTATGGATTTCGAAAAACTGATTCGATAGTCAAATCTCGGTTTATCGAGTTAATTAAAATTCTTGTTAAAAATTATTAAGCTGATGCAGTCTACAGGTACCGTCCCAGTAAATCAAAGGTGAAAAGAGCGGAAAAATCTTGAAGAAAGAAGCAAAGGATTTTGTGTGAGCTAGGAAATAGGTGCATGATATGATTTCTAACAAACAATGCAATCAGTGAACCCTTTACCTGACCCTTCGTCATTCTGTGCCACTATTACAATTTGATTCCTTTTAATATTGCAACGCTAAATAATCATTTCAGTTGTTATTGTAATTCAACGTTATAAAGTAAATTCTGTTCGTCTTAAACAATACTCCTAAGGAAGTATCAAAAAATAAGTCGTATCAGCTTTAATTGTTTGAGCCACATCGTAAAATTATATATTGTTAATGTTTATCAAACTACCAAATTTACACAGATGCAAATGTACCTTCTTCAACATAACGTTAAACAAAATGCAAATAATCTGAACTACTTGATTCTGTTAAATACACTTTTCGAGCACCACCCTCCACAGGTTCAACAAATCCGTGAAAACAGGGCAAGCAGGGAACTACGGTTTATCATTTTCTCAACAACATCCTCATCTCTTCGTGAAAACTCGATCAACCGTTCGAGTGACGAACAACCAAGTATTCCCTACATTTTTAATCTTTTCCTTTATCTTTGCAAATTTCAATACCAAGAAATAAGCCTGTGTAAATACCGTGTATAGTCCTACAACTCAAAGATGGCTAAAGTGCGGTGAACTTTCTCGTTTTCAACTACCTCTTCTGGACACTTCATTTTTAGAGTCCCCAAACCTAATATCCTCAAATAAACACTCTACATAATCATTAATTTAGATTTGTGGATTCCAAAAACGAAGTAGCTATAATCGGGCCACCGAACGAAGTCACTTGATAAGTGGTTTGCTATGATTCGACTAACGAATAGAGACATTCCTCGTCCTCACGTATTTTCGATTCTAACACGCTACTAAACGGGAATAGGTGGTGCGAGAACAGTCTCTCCGTACCCCTATCTGTTGAAAACGGGAGGCTCTACTGATCCCTAGCCATCTTTCATTTCTTGCACTATACACTAAACTCTAAAATCCACAAATATCAATAATATCTACACGTTATAATCCTAATATTCCCCATACATTCTCATCACCATCGACACTCGAACGGTTCAAAAGTTTAATAGAAATTTAAAAAAAAATACCAAAACTAAAAAAAATTGCACAAGGCAAGCTAGAGGATCCTGGAGGCAAAGTGCATCTCATCCACGTGCGTCCAAGAAGCATCCCTTGGTGAGCTGGTGAACGAGCTATCGCTATGTGTGCCTCGTTACTTTAAACCTTGCTCGTTTACCTTGACTAGTTATCACTCGCGAGGGTGGCACACGGCGGTTGTAGTAGTGGTACGTGGTGATGGTTGATGTAGTGGTGGGCGGTGGTTGCGTGGAGGGTGAGGGCGATAGTGGTGGGCTAGGAGGCAATGTCTGCTATCTAGAGGGAGGGATTGGAGAAGTATCCAGCGCGATGGGCCGCCGATAGTCCGAACGAATAAAGGTGATCGGTACCGCGGCGGGCCGTGAGGTCTCGGCGCCCCAGGTGCTGGTCGGGGAAGGGCAGCGCCAGTAGAGTATACCAACGCGAGGGCATTCCGGTCTCACCCCTCCCAAGGCCACCACTTCCGCCACCCCTCAACGCACCGACCCCACCAAGCCCCCTGCGGCGCCTTCCTCTGACGCTGCCACTGCCGCTAGCCACCGTAACGCAAACGGGCTCAGTGTTAATTGTTATTCTCGATCGGCCTACTTTCCTTTTATCAATCAACCTTTCTTCTTTCACCCCCTTTTCTTTTTCTCTCCCGCTTTCTCATTTTTTTTCTCTCTTTTTAATATGTGCGTTTCTTGAAGGTTTCTTTGAACTTTGTATCTTTACTCTAGTCTCTTTTGTTTTTTACTTTTCTGTTAAGTTTAGAATGGGAATGAGGATTGTTGAGATTATTAGTGTCTTTGGAGTAGAATTTAGGTGATTTTTATGTAGTTGATGGTACGATGGTCGTAACTTCGTAGTTGATTTGTAATGGTATCGTTAAGTTTCGTGAGAGAGCTGTTACGTGAAGAAACTAATGTATGGTGTGGTTAGCGAATTGAAATAATGTACTTTGTCTAAATTTTGTCTTTACTTTCGAATTATGGGGGTGAAGTTGTACAGTATGGTGCAAAGACTATGCTAGTAATTTATGATTCTATGTTGGGAGAGATGTAATTGTACGAAGAGCAAGGGTAGACGGTTGTCGATGTTTTTACACGCTATCCATGTGCGGGACAGCTACGCTTGTTATACCGTTTTCTTCTTTTGTTACACTACTTACAACACTGGAGAAATGTAGATTACAATGTAACTAGGGGCGGGGAATGTTTGTCGCAATTAGTTAGAAAAAGGTAAGAAGACAGACGAGAGTATAGAAAATAGTTCGAACGAATACAGAATAAGCGGTACAATATACACACGTAGAGTCGGAGAGCAAACGTAATATATGTATAAGAAAGCTATTTAAATATAAGGCATGCTCAAAAAGTAATGCCGATTAAAATCATTTAAAGCTGGAACAACGATTAGTAATAAGAATTAATAAATTCGTATCTTTAATTTAAAAACTGCATAGTTTTATATATTAATCTCTTACTTATATAGTAAAATTATATAGTAATATGCAGTTCATTGAATAAACCTACATGAAAAAGCTCAACAAACATTAATAATCTCGTAACTCATTGTAATGCTAATTGAGTCTTTCACATTTCATAATACTGACACAACAGTCTTCGAAGAATCGATGCACAAACTGACGCTTTGACTATTAACAAAGCAACATCATTGACTATAAAGACGAGTCTCTCTTATCTTAGTCTACAGAGAGCATTACTTTTCAAGCAACCTTTGTGTCGAAATCACAGAAAACTAGATAGGGCGAAAACTTCAACATCTACCTAATCGCAGTTCGAGTTGTCTTAATAACTTGCTTTTACCTGCGTATGAGTATTACGACTGTCGTAATTACAGCGGCAAGGAATACGAAACCGCCGAAGACACCCAAAGCGATGACGGCACCTAGATTTAATTTCGCTTGATGAGTATGGCCAGATTGATCGGTGTTGTCCACTTTAAAAGGTCCGGAAGG
Source organism: Cerceris rybyensis (assembly GCA_910591515.1). Lineage (NCBI taxonomy): Eukaryota > Metazoa > Arthropoda > Insecta > Hymenoptera > Crabronidae > Cerceris > Cerceris rybyensis. Next base: position 30,437,776 of record OU342790.1, read on the forward strand.
TTCTGGTACACCAGTTCCAATTCCAACTTGGGCATTATCAACGCCACTGCCGGATATCTCATTGTCCTGGGGATGATCGCTACTGTCATCGTTCAAGATTAACGGGGGTACCGATGGTCTGTGAAGATTGATGTTCGATTTCTTTGAGATAGTTTCTCTGACTGTCGCGGGGATCTCGGTGGTTATCTTTCGAGACGGCACGAAACTTGTCGTGGACGTTATTGGTGCGGGTGTCGTTGTTGTTCTGAGTTTCACTGGAGGGAAAGGTTGATTCCTCCTGGTAGTTGGTCGTATCGTTGTTTTAGGAGGTGCAACGACAGTTGTGCGAGGTTCCTCTGTAACGCATTATTAAACAAATCGCATTTATTACAGTCTTTGATGATTTGCTGAATTAGTAATTGAGCAACTTCTCTGTATAAACTGTTAAATAAAGTTAAGCACGTGGAATTAGTTGAGATAAAAACAACAAATAAAAACTACAGTGACGTATAAAACGTGGAGGCTTCTACTATCAAGTAGTGCAATTGAGTTTATATTCTCCTCTGTCACGTATAGGCAATTTTCTTTAACCAGTTAACCGCGTTCGACGTGTATACACGTCAATCTAAAGCTCTATTGCGGCAGCCTTTTAACATTAAATTGTCAATTCCTTATCGACTAAAAATGTAAAAATTCCACGTTTTGCTTTCCTGCTTTCGTAAAATTTATAACAGAAGCATTTTCTTTGTCTTTAATTTATATATACGTTATTGCTCTACTTTAATTCCGTACCTCCGAGGGGTTCTCAAATTTAAATTCCGCAGTTAACAGGTTAAATAATTATTTAGTATGTAGTAGTCTCCATGGTTTTGAATTCACTAAAATAATAGGTTCTAGGCAAAGTGTAGTTAAAGTAAAAAAGATGAAAAATAAATGCTGAATGTTGAAAAAGCAATCGTTAATAACAATATTGCGAGTGATGAGGTAGGTATAGATTGATACCAGTCAATATGAGACGTTACGTTGACAATTTCCAACATTTTCTAGATCAGTTAAATTTTTTCGCTAATAAAATAATAAAACTTCATGGAATAATAGATGAAATATATAGTACCTGTACAAGTAGGAGCGGCATGGTCGTACGATCCAGTGGGCAAACACAGAATCTGTCGGAATCCGACGAGTCGATATCCCTTCTCGCAGGTGTAAGTAACGATACTGCCAACGAGGAGGGTTCGATTGAAGTTATTCTTTGTTTGTACCGTTTCACTCTCGTCGATCTCGTCTACTTGGATATAACTATGCGGAACAATAGTTGGAGGATCGCAGAGAATCGGCTCACAACGAGGTGGTGGTCCATTCCAACGTTCGTCAATATCGCAGGTCAATCTTGCGCGTCCTTCCGCAATAGAATAATAATTTATTATTCGATATCATGAATTTATTATCAATACATTAAGTATCGAAATATTTTTTAAAATTATTGTACACCACCGGTATTTCGCTAGTTTTATCATTTCTACTGAAATGAATATTTTTCAATTAAATTCACATCCTTATAAAGCAGAAATTTTATCTTTTTAATGCCAATATTTAAATGTTCAGTATGTCCGAAAATTCATAAATATTGCAATTTAAAAGTTACATAAAATTTGATTGAATTCAATAGCGCCGGTCACCGGTGAATCCATGATTCCATGACCATGACAGTCAACGTGTTAAAAACTCTAATTATAGTATATAAGTACTGATCGTCAAAAAGCATCCAGTAAAGAACGCGAACTACGAGCTATCTCGTAGTTGGTAGTCAAAGTGTTAAGAGCAGCACAGTAAGGATTACTCTGAACAAATAGCTATAAAATTGTTTAAAATGATAAAAAAAAATCTGTACCATTTATTCTATATACATTCACGAGAAAATTCTGTATTAAGAATTATTATTATTAAAAATACGAGGCAACAATTGACATGAAAATTTTAGCGAATTCTTACCAGTCATCTCGTATCCCTCCTCGCAAGAATACAGCACTTGACTGAGATAACTGACAGTATTATTGATAAGAGTGTAACCCCCGTGTTTTATGCTCGCAGGATAGCCGCATTCGATGCCTATAAAACGGAAAAATGCGGCTCAAAATTAAAGAAATTTTTGGAAGATAATGACGAATAGTTGCACTCGGTGAGTCGCGATTCTTACTTTTACAAACAGGTGGAAACTCGTTGTAAAATCCGGTATCAAGGCAAGTTCTGGTGGCTGGTCCTATCAGAAGACTACCAGGGCGACAGGAGTATTCTACAGTTGCTCCAACTTCGTAAGAGCTACCAACACTTCGATCTGCCGATGTAGTTATGACCATTGTGGAGTTTGGCGGTTGTTCTGGTCGCCCACAAGTTCGCGGTTCTAAGAAGTATTTGATATTTTCATTAAGTTCGCAAAAATATAAAAATTCCGATAAGCGATTGTCAAAAATTGAACAGAGACAAGTGGTGATATTTTAATGTCAGGAAAATTTGGATTTTAACTAAGATTGTAAGTTCTAGGTGAAATGATCATTTAATTTGACTGAAATTAACAGGTTCCGTGCCGCGTGGGGCGTATACGACCCCCACTAAAGTTTCCGTTCAGGCCGTTTGCAGTTCTTATTGCAAAACGAAGAATTTTATTGTGAAAAATATATTGTAGAGTTAAATATAGACATTTTAATATTATGTATACTGCAAACAAATTTATTTAATTGTAAAAGTTTGGGTCACATACGCCCCACGCGGCCTGAACAGAAAATCTTTAAAAATGGTCCGGCACGGAACGTGTTAAGCATGGGAGAGGAGCAAATCTATATACATATATAAAGCTCAAATACCACTGACTAACTGACTCACTCACTCACTCACTCATCACGAAATCTCAAAAACCACAGAACGGATTGCAATGAAATTTGGAACATACCTTTCCCTTGGGTCTTAGGTGCTCACTAAGAAAGGGTTTTGAAAAATTCGAAATTTGAGGGGGGGTTTTGGGGGGTTAAAGTATGGGCCAAACTCATCAACGCAGAGCCGAAACTACTTGACATAGAAACTTGAAATTTCGCATGAGCGTTCCTTCTAGAGTATAAGCACACACTAAGAAAGGATTTTTCAAAATTCGAAATTTTAAGTTTTTTTTTTAGTTTCGATTAAACCGTAGCGAAGCACGGGAACTTTCAGCTAGTAAGGTAATATTTTAACGAATTATTAATCTTTCAGTTTTATGGTATCGGCTGGGATCTACGTGTCTTACAATAATTAGTAACACTTCTTGACGTACGATGGAGCAAGAGAAATTTGGTTTGTCTAAAAATATTAAAATTAAAAAAATAGTGACACGTGACAACATAAAACTCATTTTACACAACTACTTTATTTTTATAGTATAGAATATTGCAAAACTCAATTTTTATTTTAACAATTTGATACTTAACACGGAAGGTATTAAGTCAACTGATCATCTTTTTCACATCTTGACTCCTCTTTTGCCAAAGTTCTTATTCAGTATATTTCAACATAATAGAATATAATGTTGATAGTTTTAATGTTAATGATTGTAAGCACAGTTAATAAAGAAACCCTATGGCAAGAAGCTTTTAACATTGTACTTTCATATAGGTCGGAGGCTGCATGTATCATAATTTTTAATCCTTCGCGACGAAGTTATTCTTCGCTTTTTCATCGGTGAAGTGAAAGTAATTTTGTGTAATTCTCTTCCATTAGTTATTCTAGATGTTAAAGGACACACATGTAAATTTATGCAATTATTAAGAAATGCTACAGTTTAAGTGAATTTTATACAAAACCTATCATCTCACATATGACCATAAGGGGCTGAAATTGTTTCTAGGTTTTTAACCCCTTGCCGTACAATTTTTTGTGAATGCATCACCAATAACGCAGAATTAAATTGATAAAATAAAAATTGATCAGTAACTCTTCATGTATCGTATAATTTAACATAATATTAATAGTATAGAACTAATTTTAACGTGTCGCGTTTCACTGATATCTACATTCTGATAGATTTCACAAAACTTTAACATTTCCTCTCCGATTTGCCACATAACAAGTTGTGGTATCGCAAGGAGCTAAATATTGTATTATTCTAATATACCTCACGATAATTATGAAAACCGTAGCAATATATGAAACAGGTAATTATAATTCTCAGCATAACCGTACATCATTTTTTAGGTCACCGTGGAAAGGAATGTTTTTAAGCAGACGTTGAAGGTTCCACAAGTATTATTTAAATATAACCCGATACGAGCAAGAGAATGAATACGGAAGTGACGTTTGAAAGTCGATACTTACGATGCTGGCAGATGAAATTTAATCGAGCCGTGCACGGGGTATCGGACCAAAGCCAGCCTCTGCTACCATCGTATCGGGCACAATCCTCTTCGGTGCCCTGGGGCAAACTCCAAAAAGATACTGATACCTCATCCCCGCTACCTGTCCATCTCCAAATCGAACGATCCTTCTGATCTCTTACTGCACCCATCCAATACTGGCTAGAAGTGTCGCTCCTTTGAAAAGGAAAAAAATATCGCCCATTACATTGATCTTTCCAGGGTTTTAATTAATATAGTGAATTAAAATTAACCCTCCCCTTCTTCCCGCTCCTACGACTCTAGGAATGAAAATTATGTGTGAACACATATTACGTTTTTGAGTATTTGGTTTTTTATATTCAATGTATTTAAAGTTTTCGTCTATTTGTTTGCATATTTTACATTCCTTAAAATCGGAATTTTTGTTCATCTGGAAACAATGGTTCAAAGGAACACGAATATGAGGTTTAAGTGAGAACAGCAGGGTTAAGAGCGAGAAAGAAGTTAAATTCTTTGTAAGGTAGAAACGGGAAATTAAACTTTTAATGCAATGCATTAAAAATTTAATTTCCTTATTTAACGCGTTATCTGCGGCTCTCTATTTTAATTATACCGTGAGAAAGTGTTAGGTCTTATTTATAAAAGTCTATTGCTTTTGAATCAGAATTTAAAGAAATATTTTTTATCTGGTTCTCATTTCAGTTGTTTCAAGGTAGTGTAATTTTATTCTATTGCCACTTGTAATAGCTCGTTAATCTACTATCGATCGATGAACGTTGACAAACGAAAAGTGTATTAGTAGGCTTCCGATGGATAAAGTGTCAAATTAAATTTTTAAGCTAAATTTTTTTATAATAAATATTTTCTAGTCAAAATATACATAATGCGAATGGAATATTATTATGCATGGAAAATATTTGTTATTATTTTAATTTCAAGTTTGTACAGTTAAAAATATTGACTTGCGACAGTTATATCAGCAATCCAACGTCCTCTTGATGAATTGTAATACAAATAAGTAAATAATTTTTTGATTACCTGTGCCGCCTCCAAAGTTCCCACGAAATGAAACCTTGCAGAGCAGGATTACTCTCATTTACTAAAGTGCCATCCCGTGAACGACAAAAGGCGAGGGCCTCTCTAAACACCATGGGCTGCCGGTTGTAAAATATGTAACATTTTCCATTGTAAGTTGCCGTTGATCCTGGTGGTTGGTCTCTGAATTGCGGACACCTTTCGATAGGTAAAGCCTGTTTTCGATAATTACAGCATACATAATTAGTAGTTAATTATCAACGCTAATTGTTCAAGAATCATTCTTTAGTATTTGCCAAGTAAAGTCACACGATCTACGACGAAATTGTTATGGTAACGATATTCTTAATAAGACTAACTAACCTGGCTTCCAAGTAATTCTATGTTTGAATAGCTTTATAATAATGATAATAAAATGACAGTTTCGTTATAGATTGTATTTCGCAAAAGTTGAAAATATTTCTAATATTGATCATTTTAACACATAGCGCGCTAACCTCATATCAACCCCTTAACCATTTTCATCCCTAAGCCGAGCAGTACTCGACATAGTTTCTCACTTGATTTTATTTTCTAATAGTTAAGTTTCCAATTCCTAAGTAATTAAGTTTCCAATTTTATAATGATCTTGTAATATTATCTAAATATCCGTCAGTAACTATAGTTATTGATATCATTAAAAAAATGCATAACAAATGATATAAAATATGATGGAATTAGTTTTATTTAGCTGATTATAAAATTAACAAAATAATTCGTATTGCAAACGCATAAGGCTTAGACGTCGCCCTCATTTGCTTTTCTCTGAACAATAAGCAGCGAAAGAAAGTATTTGAAGTCTGATACATGTTCACAAAATTTGTTTTCCCTCACCCCATAATTCTTAATAATTCTAGGACCCTAATAATTCATATCATCCAAAAGTTTCTGGGGATGATCAAATTTTGGTGTACAAGGTGGAGGAGTATCCAAAAGAAACAAAAAATCCTGTGACATCGCTGGGTCAATGCTCAAGTGGTGGCAACCGGTGAGAAACCCGCGTTATAGCGAAATTGGCGCACAATGTGTTAATAAGACAATTCTAGTTAATTCTATTTTATATATTCTCATTTTTCTAATGATTATTTTTCTCATTTCTGGAAAACGAAAATATGGAAAAGTGATAATAGATAATGACGGTTTACCTGATCGGTATAAACGAAAGCTTCGCACAACGAAAGTTGTACAGGGGCCGGTGATGGTGTAGCCACTTCCAAATGGACAGACACGAAAGCTCCAGGCATAGGCGGATTACAAGGTAGGAAAAGAGGTTTCCCTTCCTCGAGCGGTCCGGTATAGCGATTGCAAATTGGATTTGTTCCTAAGTCTGGTCGATTATTGCCTACACGAACGACAATAGTCCCAGGTACGTTATCGCCTACGATAAGAAAAAAAGTATCGTCCTGATTTGTCAATAATTCTTGTATTTTAATCTCATAATCATCTAGACAAGTTGAAAGTTAACATCAAATGTTGCAGTAAGTAATTATAACACTTAATTAGCATTGTGTATACAACCATATAAATTTCGATATCACATTATTCCCATAGCACCAGTTAAGGGTTAAATTTATTAACCTGAACCTAGAGCTATAGCTCTGTAGTTAAATTATCAGAGCAGAAGAAACCAAAAGTATGGAATACCGACCCATTTTAAATATTTCATAAAATGCACTCCAAAGTGACACACATTTCAAACAGAACAAAGTACTTATTTTCAGTCTAGTTATCACTTTCTCTAAATGTTTTAGACATACCAAGAAATGTCTGTCGGAATTTGTTGGAATCTTAGCCACCAGAGTCAGAATTTTTTAAATCATCCACCATATTATTTTGAAATCCCTAACCCTGCTGTTCTGCGCGGGTCTATATGACTCGAAATGCGAATTATATTGGGTTGTCGGAAAAGTCATGACGCATATTTTGTATATATTTCAAAGTTATTTATTTATATAGAGAACAAAGATCAATCAATGATATATTGTCCGTTTTGTTCGATGACCTTTTGCCATCTTTCAGGTAGTTTCATAATTCCTTGTTCATAGAAGGACCTATCTTTATGAGCGAAAAACTGAACAAGGTGCTGATTTATTGCCTCATCGGAATTAAAAGATACACCACGCAAGGAGTTTTGTAGAGCACGAAACAAATGGAAGTCTGATGGTGCAAGGTCGAGAGAGTATTCTGGATGTGACAGTACATTCCATCCAAACTCCACCAATTTTTTACGTGTGATTAAACTTGTATGTGGCCTCACGTTGTCGTGATGAAACACCACTCCTTTACGATTAACAAGCTCTGGACGTTTTTGGATGATCGATTCGTTCAAATTGTCCAATTGCCGACAGTACACAGTCGAATTAATAGTTTGGTTCCTTAGTAGGAGCTCGAAAAATACGACACCTTTAAAATCCCACCACACTGAGAGCAATGCTTTTCTCTAATACATGTCTGCTTTCGATGTCGTTCGAAGCGGACTACCATGTCGGGACCAAGACCGTTTTCGGGCCACATTTTGTGAACCATCGTTGGCGCTGACGTTCCTGTAGAGCATCATCACCGCAAACTTTACGCAATTTTTCACAAGCTGGACACGCGTTTTTCCCTTTACGGAAGTAAAACAGCAAAATATGGCGAAAATGCGCACTTTGGTCTTCCATCTTACTCTTACTGTAAAATCTCTAAAAATCAACGATATAACTCAATTGTTTTTTTAAAATGGCGCTGAAACCGCCAGTTGTTAAATGATATAGTGATAATATAGATGTGAATGACTCTAGTGCATTAAAAAATGATCGACCGCCACCTGTTCGCAAAATGCGTCACGACTTTTCCGACAACCCAATAGTTGAACAGATATTATGTTTCTAACAATAAGTAGTAATTATTGATATTCAATGTATTTAAAATTAACGTCTACCTGTTTACATTTTTATGTTTCTCAAAATATGAACCTTTGTTCGCCGAGTCTCTATGACTCAAAGAAATACGAATGTGAGATATAAATGAGCAGAACAGCAGGGTTAAAAGGACGAATTGGAACTCGAGCTACATAATTTTAATTTTCTATCTTCACAAAGTCATTTCGACAGTCTGCATTTCGTACCTTTTGCAACCGAAATTTTACAATATTTTCCCAAACTGATAAAATCATTGGAACCGTATTACGGAATATAATTAAAACATACAAATATTACACGAACCAACGAACATAAAGATACAACTTTGCAAATATTCTCAGAATTTCTCTATTTCATCGTCTTTTGTCCAATGAGACAAGAGGGATGTAGTTATTGTTAAGCCGGCGTTGTATCAGAGAAGAAGATTTCAAAGCAGAGCCCAGAATTGGATTTCGAGCTAAGCAGGCTTTCACTTCTGGCTTAGATGCTACGCTCGCTCGGTGGCTGATTACAAACATAGCAAGCGAGCAGATAAAATCATCCCGAATAATCCAGAGCCTCGGTGAGCGCTACATCTTCCGACCTGGAAAGCATTTCAAGTGTGACCAGACGGACGGCCGGGGCTACGTCCATAGCTGCCAACTCCAATTACATGCTTTCCACGTTTCGTCCCTGCAATCATCTTCGAAATTGCGACAGTTTTCTTATTTTCGTGGGAAAAAGCACGGTCTTTTTCGTGAAAGAAAGTTTCTTCGTTTGCGCGAACGATGGAGTGTAACTTTATAAATTTCAAAAGCAGACGGAGGAATTTTCTAAGATATTCTACGCGGTTAACAGTAACCGTACTGAATCCTTATGAATACCTATTCTTACTGTAGTCGATTTTTTGGCGGGTTATGAGATAACGACGATACCTTCTTGAAAGAAATGCAGCAGGCTGTAAATTTAACACTGGCATTACCGAGGTAGTCACAATGACTGGTTTCACATTTTTTTTTTAAATTCTGTAAACTTAAAGGGAAGCCATAGAATGTTTAAGGTATTTTACGTCCGCTTTGAATCTTTTGATTCTTTATTTTTTAAAGTGCTCATTCAACACTAGATCTACGAAAGGGATCAAAATGACTTGCCAGACATTTTTTAAAAAGGTTGCTGAAACTTTAGGACTGTTTCCTGTTTGATTTTCTACATCTACTTTGAAAAATATGAGAGATTAAATCGATTTAATTATCCTTCGCGCATTTCATTATCCTTCTTTCGAAGTATTTATTTAGTATCTTTAAATATACTGATTTAATAGTCGCTAGTTCTAGTGCTAATATATTAAAATATAAGAGATTTAACATCGGTAGTTCTAGTGTGAATATAGGAAACAACATATCAAACTATTTTTATTCAATAACAAGAAATTATATATTTTTATTTGAATATGGTATACTGGATATTTGACCGCGCATAGTGCGTTTAATGTTGCCTAAATTTTGAATAAAATTATAAACTGATTTGTTTCTCCAAAGAATTCCGAAAGTGATACGCAGATTTAAAGGTATTCAAAGGTTGCCAAAACTTAACATTGCTCTTAATCCATTAGCGCCCATCGATCTATTTATAGATCACTCCTTAAATGCATAATCTATCATTCACTAACATAACTTGAAAATTTCGTTATTTTTCTGAATTTGTCAAAAAAATATAATTTGGCCGTTAATGGGTTAATTTTACTTAATTTTATTTGCAAGAAAAATGATGCCCCAGATATATAAAAATTTTATTAACATTGTATCAAAATTTCCTACATTGTAAACTACAATCTTTAATTAATTATTACATTGAAGTTACTGTTAGCAACTACCAGAAGCTTATCTCGCCGTGCTGTAGTTATTACTTGCACGTCACGGACATAATAATACTTCTAATAATATATTCTGGCTTTCTTCCATTTCACAGAATGTACTTGTTACGAGAGGAGCGTACGGTTTCGTGCAAGTTACGTGACGGTGTTTCTTTCTCTTCCGCCAAAAAGTCACGCGGCTGCAGCAAATGATAACTGATCTCGTTAGTAGTAATTAAAAAGCCTCACTAATAGTTCTTTGCTGTTAGACAGCAATGTGAAAGTTACCCTTTTTTCATAGAATTCGAAGTGGTTTTGAAGATCATATCCGATATAATTATACTCGCCACGTGTTAAGTCAGCCGACGAACGGTAAAGATTTTTGTTCTAATTGTAAAAGTGCATATTCTTCTGCTATTTAAGAGTAATGGTGTTTAACCAAAGACGTATTATTTAAGACGATGTCGTGCTTCTTTTTACTATGCAGCTAATTCTATAACATTTGGAGGAGACATTAAAGCGTAATCCATATGCAATTAATGTTTTTTGCCATTACTTTACGTCTTGCAGTAAAGTACTATATATTACTTTGTATAGCAATTTAATCGTTGTTATAAAAACAAAATTGTTCCTTACAATTATTGACTAACAGTCAAAGTGAAAAATAATTTTCCGATTAGTACATTTTTTAATTAATGAAATTGAAATCGTCGATATTAACCCCTTGCTGTACAATAACCAGTGCTACTCGTGACGCGATAAATGGAATAGTCAATTTTGTAGTGCTCCACGAATTATTTAATCACAAATATCAGTGGGTCCTGATAAAATAAAATTAATTGTACGCTATTCAATATTACGTTAAGTCATTTACTATATCTGAAATTAGGCGTTAGATTGTTATTTTAGTAATTAATTCAGAGTCATTGCACATTTAATCACAAAAGAAATAACACGGCAAGGGGTTAATAGAGGTATTAATAACTGAACGAAAATTCATGCTGAATGGACAATGTGGGCCGGAAGTCATTTAGACGATTTTAAACTATATAAACTTTTTTGCTATTAATTGTTTCCCATTATGGATAAAATGGCGGCCATTTGAAGGACCTACTCCACAAAACTAATAAAAAATGATTTTCAAGAAGTATATTTATTATTTATTAAAATATAAATATGAATTTTTAACGGATGATTAATAGAATTAGTTTTATGGCATCCTGCACTTTCTAGAAAGAAGTTATAATGGATTAATTATATTGCCTACTCAGCATAATTCATACATGGTTAACCCACGATCATTTTATTTCCATGCAGACTATTGCAAGTCCATGGACGAGTGCTCCGAGAAGGAATGAAAATATATATTATTTCCTCCCTTGTTTTTAAGGAAGATACAAGTGTATTCTTTCCGCGAAGAACTCTCACTCTTCATTTCCGCGTAAATGGTATGTCCGGCGGTATTATCAGCCGTTTCGTTAAACGGTGAAAGTTTTCCCTTGTTTGATCTACCACGGTACTATTAAATTTAAACGGATTTGCACGAGAAGTAGAAAGATTTATGGGTATCATTGCTGAAATCTTTTCGTGCAATTTTATCGTTGTTACTACGAAGTATACACGATTTCAATTTTCAACTGTATTACTCGTGAAAGTGATTCTTTGACGTTGAATAATGACAGTTTAAATAAGAAATAATTCTTAGGCGACATTTATATGTGACTTAGAATTTACAAAGCTATTTCAGATGAAGACGAAGACTTTGAGAAATCTCGGACAAGTAAATATGTGTAAGAGTATGGTCATCGAATGAAACGATATTACGACTAATTGCCTTAATATCGGTGAGTGCATAATATGCAGAGCAGAAACAGAAGACGCGTACGGTTTTCTAATAATCGAAAGTGAAAAGGCTCACTTTCGTCTTAGAAAGTTTCGAAAACTTTTCGCATGCGAACGATCGTTCAACATCGACGTAGGAAAAGAAAAATGATGTACATGGTCATGGTAAGATTTTATGGTTCGTTTGAATGCGACTCTTTTGTTTTTAATATCATCTACTTACATATTCGATAGCATGTGCGAAACTTTATGCGTGGAAAGTATCTAACTGCAATCGGGCGTATTCGATACGCTTTCTTCAAGATTGTTGAAAAAATCAGCCTTTTAGTTTGATCGAATTGAAGTACGGACAATATCTATTAAAATTGGTTACACTGTTTTATATGGAAGACTGATTAAGTCGTATTACTCAAAAGAAAGTTATCTTTTAACTTATTTAGGAATCATTATAAAGTTTCACAGTTCTTGAAATATACGAGCTTAATAATATATGTATAGCATAACTGCATTTAACCCATCTACATTGTACAAAAGAATAAGAAGTATTTTTAAGTAATTATTTAAAGTATTTAAGTATTTTATTTTTTAAAAATTTGCCGTAGATCAGTATTTCTCAAACTGGGTCCGTTTGGCCTTCTGGGTGCCATGAATATGTTACTTATTGTTATGTGAAAGAGTCTAGCTGGATAAGGATGGAACAAGTGTCCCAATAAAAAAATTAATCTTGAAGCATACCATTCGATAGGTAAAAAAGCCTTCCTGTAAAGTATAGAAGCTACACTCTAGATCGAGACTATGAATATCCATTTCAAGGTACATTCTGCAATGTAAGCTTAGGAGGCATTGCACCGCGAAGACCCAATTACTAATAATTAGACTCCGGATGTTTATGCAAATTTCAAATTCAACAAATGCAGTTAAGACAAGAGAACCTATTTAGGGATTTGTTGCACTCGATAAATGTTACAACGAATACCATACTTTGGATATTTGGGATATATTTTTATATTATGTTCGTTTTGTGTATTTTAGCCGTATTCATTTTGTCATAAATGCATAAACATCCGGAGTCTACTAATAATTATTGAACGCCAACAAGAACGAAAATTAATCTGAGATATTATTGGTTTACTCTACTATTTCCAGAATTTTGTATGAATCCAAACAAGACAAGTCAGGCAAAAAGTATAAAATATGTTTTACCCTGCAACTACCCCTATAGTAGGGGTAGCGGATTCATACTTTGCAGGCAGGTGTTTTTTTAAAAGACCTATTAAATGATACGACTTAAAATTAATTATCATTGGCGGCAGTTTTTCTATCCATATCCGATTAGACCCTTTCGGGTTAATTCTGGCAAAGCAGATACTCCTATCGTATTCAATATAAACATCGAAATCCGAATGAGCTTTTTAGTTTGAGTATCTACATCTGAGCTCGCAAGCTCACACCTGATGGCTCAAACTAAAAAGCTCATCCAAAAATTACAAATTTCTTCCAAAAATATGAGCTTTTTAGTTTGAGCACGTAAGTATAGAGCTTTTGAGCAATTTTTCCGAGTTTTGCCCGATATTTCGACAAATCCAAATGAGCTTTTTAGTTTGAGCATCTACATCTGAGCTTGCAAGCTTAAATTCCAAGTTTCCGCCGTCAAATATAAGCTTTTTGAGCTATGTGCCAGAGACAGACAGGGCAGGCGGGACAGGTACAACTGGATGGGACGTTGAGGGCTGGAAGGACGGGCAGGGTTGGACGGGACGAGCAGCGTTGGAAGGGACGGGCAGGATTGAAAGGGATGGTCAGGGCTGCAAGGGACGGGCAGGGCCTGGAAGATGCATTAAGAGGTGTATCCGTATTTGAGACTAGCAATAGGAAGGAAAGTTTGGGAACTGATACAATCCGATTTTGATGGATAAGACAAGTCATTTCCTGAATAATTGTTTACCAACAAGTATTTTGATAGCAGTATCCTATATGCTAATTGTAATTAGTTGTATAGACCCCGTGAGTACTTAATGTATAGAATTGTAAAGAGATCATCGTCTAAAAAATCCTAAAAAATTTTGGAAACTGCTACTCCAGATGAAGGTAACTGTTAGCAACTATAACGAACAAAAAATCCAAAAGAAAAAGATTGCAATCCACTTAAGAATTCGGTTCAGATTCAAAAGCTTTCCGCTAGTAACGATACTTGCAATAATTGGCATTGCCAACGTAGAAGACGAAATCAAAATAAACGCCTTTTATTGCCTGGAATCGATCAATCGGAAAAGATTTTACGATTGGTTACGATCGTGACTGAAAGTTTTCTGGGAATTGCAGTAATCAAAGATGCACTCGAATTGTTTCTACAATGGGAACGAAAGTGTTCGGTCAGTGTTTATGCTAACAGTTCATTTCATGCTTACTTTGCCGACGATTACGTTCGCCTCTGAGCAGACGATCTGCGAGGATTTCGCTCGTGTTGCAGCGATTGTCCGTAATTGACGATAATGCTCGTTTGTCGATAGAAAGTCGTGAAATCGCGTCATCGGAATGAAAGTAGCAGAGGAACGTTTTATTGTATTACGAGAGTTAAATGTTAAATGACCGATCGTAAAAAAGTCGTGTACTTTACGGCTGTTGCGTCGTTTCACCGATCGCATTCGCGTAGTTACAGATAAATGAAATAAAGGAAGAAATCCTTTTACTTTACCTCTCTGCAGAGTTTCTTCGTTATGCAGTTCAAGATGAAACTTTGAAGTTGCAATTGGATTTATTACGGTAATATGTGATTATTGGAAATCGGTATGATTTTATTTCTCGTGCGAATAATAATTTCGTATTTTTGTGCGGAAGAATGAGTCGGTTAAACATGACTTTCTGAAGGTGAAGAGTTATTTGGTTAATTTGATTTATATGGTAAAAAGTAGTATTCATATAATTTTGAAATAACACATTACTAAAAGTTAAAATATTTTCTATACTTATTATTACCTGCACTCGGCCACATGTTGCTGTGGCTCATTGTCAGTGTAATTAAATCATGTTTTACCTGTTACAGGTGTGACGAATAGAACGTTGCATCAAAATTTCAAAGGAATTGATGAAGAACATTATGCTATGTTCTGGCGGTCTATGTTCAGCGATTAAATAGAAATTTAAATTGAAGTATTTTTAACGCCATATTATAATATTGCAGAATTAAATACAAATCCTAATAATGATACTTTATTATAATATCATGGTAGAATCAACTTTTCGCTATTAATGGGGTACACATCCTTTTAAATCTTTAAAGAAAATTACTGTTTTGTTCGAAGCGAAAATAAGTGAGCAACAAGAAGATATCTTCGATGTAGCATCTTTGATGCAAATCATATCTTTTAAATCTTGTTGGGACAAATATTATCTATTAGTATTTCATGAGAGATGATTTCGAAAACAAAATTGTAGATAAAGGATTAAACAAAATAGAAAAATCAATAGTACTTACCACAGCATGGTTTGCCAAAATCGAGTCGCACCAGCTGCACCATGTAAGGTTCCAGTAAATTAACGTACCACCATGGCCTTTGTTCGGGCCTGGTTAAAGTACAGGTTTGAGGGGTGTAAACTTGGCTGCTGCTGCCATCGACTGCACGCTGCGGAATTCCACCCTCCGAGCTGCTCGATTGCATTGGCGCTTTTCCTCCCGCGACATTTAAAACTGTAACAAAAAAGATTTTCTAATTTAAACATGCGAACTAATTTTCTATACTTTCCTTTTAAATGTTAGAACATTGATACTTCAAACAAGTTAGAAAATTAAGCTTATAAATATTAATCCTTGGAGTGAACTCCCTTTTGACTGTATCCGCAATAACTTAGAATTAATTCCTGACATCAAAATTTCTCTCTGATTTCTGGTGTTTCGTAATACTCAAATTAATATTAATAATATAGAAATATTTCATTGTCTCGTGATCGACTGATATTTTCAATTTAATAGGTTTTCGACGACTTCAGAATTTCCTATTCCATTTACAGTTCCACATGTGTCACACATTATTGAAGCCTAAGGGGCTAATGCAGGCAAGTAAAAGAAATCATACAGAAAGCGTTACACATTGTACTTCAGTTTTATGCAGGATGACCCAAAGGTTATTTACTATTAATTTTTTGAAAATTCGAATCTACTCCTTAACCGTCAATAAAAATTCTTTTTTGAAATTATTTTCAATCAGTTTCGTAGATTGCGTTCACCAAGCGGCCACTTATTTTTTGAATTTTGTTCTTAATTTTAAAAAACTAATAGCAAATAAATTATATTTTCAAATGACCTACTGACTTTTGAACCACGTTGGACTTTGAACATTGTTCACTTTGTATTGTACAAAGACAGGATTTTCCATTTAGGAAATAAAACCTAATCTTTCTAACGGAAGTGCTACGACACACTTGGACAAAGAATAAGAAAAGCACAATCGTAGTGCAAAACATTCTAGTATACATTCATGAATGCTCGATACAAATAAAAAACTTTGACACAAATCAATTTCACAAGGGCAAACTTGAAGAATGAATTCTTCGTTGCCCATGTTCTTCACAAGTGAAGAACACTTACGATAAGTCATAAGATTTATTTCGCGCATTAGATTTTTAAATGCTCCGAGCACAGAAAAAAAAAGTGAGTAGTAACTTAATCGACTCACCATCGTAAAACGTGTGTTACTTTCTTCGTTTATTTCTTTCTGGACTATCTTTTGCGTCTCTAATATGCTTTGTTGCATTCTCAGTTATGTATTTGCACTCAATGCTACGTATTACCGAGTGCCCCGCCCTAATTGCGGTACAGAACACGTGCTCGCAATGTGTGAAACTTCGTTACCTTGACTTACAGTATTTTCTTTTTCTGGAAAATTCTGTTATAACTGTACGAGTGCACAAAGCCGACTTGCTTTGTGCTTGTTAACTAATTACTTCGAGACCATTACAATAACCGTCAATGTAGCGACCGCACATTATGTTAAAATTTTGCTCAGCAGCCCAAAACTGAAGGAGGATACCAATTTCAATGTTAATTGCCTCGGTTGTACTAATTGTAAGTATTTAATGTAGAATTTGTAATATTATGTTTAGTACACTGACAATTAGTGCTATTGTTCTATTAACCGCGAGAAATTGGAACATGAAAGTTTTAAGTTAAGTAAAACTTGATGAAAATATGGATTTCTCTGCGTTGGATTTAACCCCTTGCGCTATTTTGACGTGTGATATACGTCATTGGTAATTTTTTCCTATACCGAGACTGACGTACAGCGTACGTCTACTGAATTTTCTGTGCTACTGCACTCCTTGTTTAATACATTTTATTGCTTTTCACATTGGTAATAGCTCTTTACCGTTCGATTAGGACAGGAGCAGAACAACGATATTCAATCGTGAAATTAGTGCAATTACACAGAACTGCATTTTTCAATGAAAGTGTATTAAGTTTTTACTTAGTTATATAGCGATATAATAATAATAGTTTTATTGTTATTTTTAGTAAGCATTATCTTTATTCCGATTCCTGAAATGGAAAGTGATAGTGAAGGTAGTAATATCATTCGACTACTTTGAAATAAAAGGCGAGCAATGATAAGCGAGGATGAGGAGGCTGGTAGCGACTCTAACAATATTGTATTTACATTTCGAAAAAAATGTAGAATGTTAGATGAAGAAAATGGAACTGATTTGGTGTGGAAAAATGAACCAAACAATGATAAATTATGGCATTTCTCGAGAATTCTTGATATAGAGAAATCAACATAGGACGAAATGAAAGAAGATTTTTGAGAAATTATAGTAACGGAAACCAACCGTTAATCTTTTACATATATAAAAATTAAATGAAATTTTTGTTGTATATATATATTGAAGCTTTAACAGAAATTATTCCAAGTAAAAGCTCATTTGGAATTTCTTTGGGCGGGATGGGCACACATTTCTGCTAATTAATTGAGAGCTGGAAACAACAGCTTGACAGAATTTCCAATACAATACACAATTTTATTATACTGAGATAACTGAAAATTTCAGTAGTTTTGAAACATACTATTATCCCCTTCGATTAAATCTCTAATAAAAAATTCTTCCTTATTAAATAAACATATTATTTTAGGTATAGAAATGAATTCGTTCCGATTTTTCCATAAAATTAAAGTTTTACTTAAGAAAAGATACCACACCCTATTCGTCGCAGCATTTACGGTTATTATCAATGCATTTTCACCACCTTTTTGGCAACTTCTAGATTCAGTAAAGTTTGGTAGAAGCAACAAAGTCACTTAAGCTTTTCCGTACCATATCCAGTTTTAAAGTGCATCTCTACTAAATGACATGGAAGAGATCTAGGTTAAGAATAAATAATTCTGGTCTGGGACTGAATAAATAAAGATCAGATAGGGCTATATTTGGAGAGTAAACTGTATAACGTAAGATTTCCTAGCTCAACATGAAAATAAGAATTTTTATCGCTTGTGCTGCATGTGGAAGAATGTAATCGTGAAGGAGAATAATCTTACGACTTCCTTGACAATACAATTGTCTTCTGTTGTCTTATTATCGATATCGTTTATTACTTTTGTTACTTGTTGCTGATAATGTTCTCTGGACTTCACTTTTCCGGATTTGACAGTTCGTAATATAAGATTCCTTTCATATCCCATCAAATGCACAACTTTGGAGTGCACATTTGATTTCGCAGTGGAACTCGTAGACTGGTCAAAATTCCCAGAAGATCTATTTCTCTTCACATTATCATAAAGAATGCACTTCGCCAAAGTCAGCAATTGAAATTGTTAAAAAATTAAAATCATCGTTTGCAGCATATGGCTGTAACAATCAGCTGAAGTTCACCGGAAAGAACTCTTTTCTGCACCTAATACATTTCCGAAAAATCTATTAACCCTTATCGCTCCAAGTGTGCCTCTCAGGCACCACCGATATTCGGCGTTCTACTCCAAATGTGCTTGTCAGGCACCCCTGATTTGAAGCGTGGTACTCCAATTGTACAGAGGCCCAATTAAAAGTTAATTTGCGAGAGAACGGTTCGTTTCTGACCCATGGTTCTTGTCAGACATTTTGCCTACGTATTAGGTACGTTGTCAAGTATGAAATGGAGTAAAAAATGCACATGATTGAATTCGAAGTTTGCTCCATTTCATACTTGACAACCTAATAACAAGATGAATACGATGAGCCAATAAAAAAAATTTGCTACCCTTTCCCGAATTTTGCGACAGGTTTTTTTTTCGCAAATCTCCATCCATCCAGAGGTGTGAAACAACCCCTGAAAGCCATGACAAATATTTTTGAAACACCCTGTACTTTTTACTTCGGATATTGTTCGGATCGTTATCGGTAATTATTTACAGATAAAAAAATAGTACTTCTCAGTCAGTTACAAGTGATCAGTAAAGAAAGTCAGATCTCAATCTGTTTTATTGTAAATCCATCTGTTTTTCAATTTTATCGCATTTGTAATGATATAGCTGTTAACTAGTCAGAAATAAGTAATGCGGTAAAAAACAAACAGTTTTCTACTGTGAGACCAGTGAACGCGAACCCGATTTGCATCCCAATGACTGTTTTAAAAACTACCACACATTAATCAATTATAATTAATAATATGGATATTGCAATCAAAATGATATTACTTCTAAAATTAATAACGTTTGTTTTCAATGACTTTAATATTATTATTTACACGTAATTGTAGCATTTAAAGTCTAACACTTGAAAACTTGCAAGTCAAAATATGACGAGAATAAGTTGGAGTTGCCGGTTGATATTCACACTTAAAAGTTGGAGCGTTAAAGGTAAAAACCAGATTTTCCAAATTTTCCAGATTCTAATACTTCCATTCATACTATAACCAAGTATCTACTACTATGCAAATGAATATAAAGCGTACAACAAAACGCCAAGCGCCGTAGTCTCAGTGCAACAGACAGTTACAAAATTAACGACAGCGACCTTACAATCATGTGCCATTTTCCATCGCAAATAACGTCCACATCCTTCGTTTCTTTGGGACGTATAATAAACGTAATTGACATAAACGGCGCGACGTTTGAATCGACATCAATCGGTGCACCGAGATGGGACCGTTCCCAATTATTCGCGATGCCTCGGCGCGATTCTGGAATGCATTTCCGTGCGAGACTTAGAAGGTAGACAGGTAGCTGAGAAAATCTCAGTGGCTCATTGCCATTCCCAACTAATAAAAAGAAGGTCGCCGATGCGAGCCGGCATTACACGGGTGAATAGCCGTTTGGCACGCAGATGCGCGCTTCTGCATCGTCCGCTAACTCGCGAGTTTCGCGCGATGCAAGTGCTGCACATTGGCTAAGAAGTTGCCGGCCTTGCGGTAGTTTTACTGTACCGTAACGTGAGAATTTTATCGACGCTAACTGGCAATGCCTCGATGTCGGCAGTCCTCGACACGACGGGAATGAGATCGCCCCTTTATTACGCGCGATTACGGCCAACGGTTATTGGGTTACTATAAATCGGTGCCGATGATTTAGCCGACTTCGAGACAGCCACGCCTGGAAAGAGGAGGCGACATTGTGTGGAAGGTTGTTGATAATCTGCGAGATTCTAGTATGCGAAGGAACTTGCAATAAAATTACTAATTGCGGGGAAGAAGATATGGACGTGTAAAGAGGTACAGGTTTAGACTTGCAATTAGTGGGCTCGAGTTATAAATTTTCTACTGTCAGCTGTGGGAAATTTTTGCCTATTTTCCTTTATGATGTGTATATCTAGTCTTGATGGTTTGGAAGATACATAACATAGTAGCTTGTAGGTGAAATAATCATAGGTGTTGAAACGGAAGAAACAAGAAAAAGGACATGGATTCACAATTAGTGTGTCACAGTTCAAATACTCTGTGATCTATGCGAATTTGTGATTTAATATATTATACTTAGGTGATTAGAAACAACGTAACACAATAGGTCCTACGAGAAATAACCATAGTAGTTGATACTGAATAATTCTGAAAAGAGTTCGAAGTTGTAGTTAATGCGCCGTCGTTCGAATCTGTGCGAAGTTATAACTTAATATGTCATACTTCGGTGATTAGAAGTAACGTAAACAATAGGTCTTACGAGAAATAACCGTAACAGTTGATGACCAATAATTATAAAAGAAAAAAAGCTCGGATTCGCAATCAATGGGTCAGAGTACAAATCCTCTATCTTTCTATCTTCTAAATTATCATTTAATATGTCATAGCCTCGGTAATTAAGAGCTCGCCTAAAATAGTAGATCCTAGGCAAAATCCATAGTCTTTAAAGTCGCAAAGTATAATACCAAGGAAAGATAAAAATTTTAATAGTTTTGCTTGAGAAACACATGGGTATTGTTAGACTTGAGGACAGCTTGCGAATGAGGTGTTCTCTTTTTATTCAATCAATAAATAATTCGTAGGTACCAATATAAATGTACTCGCCGAAGATGTTTACGCCACTGTATTAGGCATTTCTTATCCTTCCAGATTTGTTAACGCAATCCATTTCCACGGCCCCGAAAAATCTCCTAACATAGTTTTTAGAACAATTGGTAGATGCACAAACGAGACAACATTTGCATCGCATGGGATCGATGTTTAAACAAAGACATCTTTCTTTCCTGCGAAGCAAGTTGCTACACACAATAAAGATTTATCGTATTCGATTTCTTTCATAATACTTTAACTTTAAAACATTACTTAAAAAAAAACAAAAGTGTAGTTAAATCGATGAATGAATAATAACAAACATAAGTTTAAATTGGTGCTATGATGCAAAAGGAAGTAACCTTTCTACAGAAAAAACTGCTCTCACAATTATTCCCTAGTTACAATTTCACATATGATAACTTCGCTTGCTCAGAAGCCACCTAACAAGGGAACATATCGAACTTGAACACACCGATTTTGATGAAATTTATGTCAGATGTAGTCCTTTTAAGAATATTAGATACGTAATTTTTTTTATCGGCAACCATCCACTCTGAAGGGGTGAAAACACCCCTCAAAGATGAGGGCAGGAAACACATTTTTGGGAATATCTCGGTAACCAGGGGTCAAAAAATTTGAATTTTTTTTTCAAATTGTTTGTTTTTCGACCAGGAATTTAACTGTGTAAGAAAAGTCGCCTAAAAGTTATTTGTTTAAAAAATATATTAAAAAATTAATTTTTTTTGTTAATATCTCCCAGAAAACATTCGCAATAAATTAAATAAATTTATGCACACCAACTATGATCCAAATTAGCGGATACGTGTTTTTGGATTTTTTCGATTTTTGACGATAAGGGTCATTATTTCGTGTTTAACTTTTCTCGCTCCGTGCGAGACTGGTCGGTAAGTTAGTCCTACGTTAATAACCATAGCAGTTGAAAACAAAAAATACAAAACTACAAAATAAAATAGAAAATACAAGTTCGACCTTAATTAAAGAAAGTTCAAGTAGTCAAAACCTATCTTCTTAATAAATTAATTACTAATTGTAAATCTAATCGAATAACACGATAGTAGCCGTTCTTTAATAATCTCCAGGACTTTTTTAGAGTCGGAAAGTCCTGAATATTCGTATTGGAAAGTCGATCCTCCGTTAGAACAATTCAAGCTTTCGAGGTACGTGTACGTGTTGGAGAGAATTCTATCGAGGTGGCAATCGACGTTCCTCTAAGCAGGCTTAGATAGGACACACATAGACTGAGTAATTGATGCATTCTCGACCTAAACCTACATACCGACTCTGTGAGCCCACGTATACCACATTCATTCCCACAAGCTCGACATACGCGGCTACGTCATAATTTACAGTTATTTCTTATACGCCAATACGAAGGATACTGGTGAGTTTCTTGTTGGAGCCTATTGTCAATGACACATCGAAACCAATACCCCTATCTATATCGATATCTATGTCCTATTTGATGAAAAACCGTATCTCGGATACATTGAGTACTGGATGCTAATAGCGGTGTTTTGCTTTAGGCTATTTTTTTTTATACTTCGTTGTACATATGTATTTGGAACGATCGTTGGCAATTACTAGTGTGGGTGTCTGAGAGTGTTATTTTTAATGTCTTTCTTATGTGACACGTAGAGTTGCGCATGTAACGCTTCAAAAGTAATTAGGATTAATATGTTACCCAAAAGATGAAAAATACAGAATTGCTGAAGTTTAATGTATGATATTTAAATGCAGGAAATAAGTACTTTGGAAAAAGGTGAATTGAGAGGTGGAAAAGATGATCGGTTCGGTAATTTGTGTTTTATGAGATGGACGTAGAATATATACTTTATGACTCTCTTATGAACTTGGAGAATTTTTGGACAAAAATATGTACCAGTTATTTTCACTGGTTTGGTAGTTTTAGTAATAAGTAAGAATATTCGGTGTAACTTGTCGAAAAATATTAAAGTGAGATATGTTAGAAGGATTTTTTATTCTTTGAGTAAGAAATTAAAATTCTTTAATAACACACGCGATACGCGTGCTTCTGGAACAAGAATGTAAATTAATATTTTCTTCGAAAGATAACACATACTTCTAAAGTATCTCACTTTATATATTTTTCCCTTAAATAGGAACAATAGTCGTAATGTTCTTTTGTAACGGATATTAGCATGGGATATATTACAAGTACTTTTTACTTTGCAAGTAAAATGTCAATTCCACTTATTTTCTAAGAACCTACTGCTCAGATCTATAAAGTATTAGGGTTACCGAAAAGTAATAAAAATTGGAGAAGTGAAAACGTAATTAGAAACGTTTTTTAACAAAAATCGAAGGACTTTTTTTAAAAAGGGATTTGAACAACTACCTTTACGCTGGCAAAAAGTATTAAAAAGTGATGGAAATTATTTTGTTCATTAGTATTGAAGATTTCTATAATAAATAAATGTTTCTCGCCAGCAAGACAAAATTCTGAATACTTTTCGATACCCGTAATATTTAAAAACATCACACAATTTGTCAATGAGTGCAAAATTTAAATAAATTGAGAACAACAAAAGTTCTTTGAGTTATATATCAGAGTCACATAGTGCAATAACCGTTAATATTGACAACCCATAGTACGAGACTCATAACATTAATACGTGATTACACTCATTCATTTGAGTCTGAATGAGATTTTGATTTGAAGAAGCTTACAGTATTTATTATTATACTCGACCACGCGTGGTCACATTTGCATCTTTATCTAACATATCATGGTGGCATTCAACGGCCACACACGTGTATGACGTCGATAGATTTTCTACTTCCTATATTCGGTACGAGGCACCGCAGGAAGACTCTTAATCAGGAATGTAGCCAACATACAACACCGTAATGCTATTAAAATGGAGATATCGTTATCTCTAACACGCAGCTCATTATAACGTTTGCTTCTTAATGTAAGTCCTTTTTTTAACATAAATTGCATAGTGCAGGTATCATTTACATTTATAATGTTCAAAGTAAAAGTCAACAAATTATCAAAGGAAAGTATAACGTTTCATGTAGCAAACAATTCAAGCAAGCATCTGATATGTAGTACTGTTTGAAGTAAACTTAAGATTAGTCACCGTCCTGTTTCTTCGTCTGTTAATGACGTTTTATGGATAATAAAAGAGACAAATCTGAAAATGCAACTGCGGTATACATGCAGTTCAGTTTTATTGTACCTGCAGCTAAATTCCATTGTACTTTGCGATAAATTCCGAGGGCGGTGATTACGGAGAATTTTTATTGGCAGAAAAATGGACAGAGCTCGGGTGAAAGTTGACGTTGAAATTACGGTGCATCGCAAGTAGAGATTTACAAGGAACCCGTTTGAAAATCTCTGGTATAATTTACAAAAAGAAAGTATCACGATTAATTTTAACTTGTAATGCTTCGATAAATCTCAAAGGAAAAAGAAAAAAAGAATAAAATACCAGAAACAATAAGAAAAGAATAAATATTATTCCAATCAATTTTGCACCAAAATGTGTATATTTCTACCAAAGAAAAACTCTTAAAAAATAACAAGAACAATGGATAAAACGAGCTGCAGTTAAAATACAATCCCGAGTCGAAATATGGAACCTATTTTCATGGTATTTACTCCTATTTGAACTTAATAATGATACTTTTCAATGCTAAAACTCCTAACTTAAACCTGTAACTCCTTCTCAGTAAAATGATACTCCTATTTAGTTATCACCATAACCTTTATCCCCTGAATTGGACCTGTTACTCCTCCTATGTTACATAATAATTTTTGTATTCAATATATATTTAATATCTCATAAAGAACTTTATTTTTTTTTAATAATTAATTAATAAGGGATGTATACATACATAAATGTAACTAGTGGATAAATACTTCAAAAATAACCTTTTTTTATTTATTCCAGGTCTTTTTTATTAATAGGTAATGAAACATACATTTGACAGTCAATATTCATACATATACAATTCACAATGATGGCATTTACAGGAATAGCCTTAAAATGGTTAGTTTCATGACAATTAATCAAAAATTTAGAAGTATTAAATGAGTGATGATTACCATTACGTTATAATGAATTTTAATTTGTTTGTAATTATAGTTATCACATTAATTCGAATAGTGGTACACTTATAACTGCAAACGAGTAAGAGTTTTAGTGATTTTGACTAATTTATTTTTGAAAACTATGTGTATATATACAGGTACCCCTCCTACAACACGGCATCCTATAACACGGTTTCGCTCCAACACGATAAGAAAATTGCGGAAACCTTTGCACAGCACTGTACTCCTATATCATTAGATAACATGACTTTGATTTACAATATTTAAAAACTAAATTGTTTTGAAGTAATGATGGGAAGGTATAATGAACCATAATGAGCCTTTACATAAAAATATATGAGTAAATAATAATTCACTCATTTATAACGCTATTCCGATATTATAGCAAAACGGGTCATGCAGTTTGCGCGTTATCCGCGGCGAGACGTACTGTTTCAGAGATATAGAATTTAAAAAAAAAGGTAGCTTTCATTAACCCTTTGCGGTCCGAGTTATTTTGTTAATTTTTGTGGTGAGCTAAATAAAGTTAATTTCACAACATTTTCTAGCATTTTCTATTCGTTTCTTTCAATGTTATCAATGACTATAGATATTGGCGGATATTTAGGTGATATTACAATATTATTACAAAATTGAAAAGTTGATATTAAATTGGCAGAAAATCAAATCAAATGGAAAGCTATGTCGAGTACTGCTCGACATAGGACCGCAAAAGGTTAAGTTTTCAGAACGTAACTTCTTCTTTTGTACTGGCTCTGGGTCTCATATAACACGGTTTCCTATAACACGGCAATTTCTAGGAACCTATTTACCGTGTTATAGGAGGGTTACCTGTATATATAAATAATAAGAAGAATAATAATAATAACATTAATAACTGAATAGGATGTAAATCCTCAATGAAGGTTGAAATTGACATCCTATTTTGCGCCTTAAGATGACATAAAGGGGAATTTGTGCCACTTTTAGGCGCTAAATAGGATCTTATTTTACATTGAATTTAGACATATTTTTGTACTTCTAATTCCGAAATGTTGGGTAGTAAAAGGTTAAAATGAGGTTCAATATTTCGACTCGGGATGATACGTCGATTTACAAGACGAACCGTGAATTTTTTCGACAGCAAACAACGAAATAGAAGGCGATGTTCGATTACGATACGTGCTCGGGAATAACGAAGAAGTTTACCTTCGAAAAGTCAAGTTCACGCACAAGTGCGTAAGTGGCAACCTGCTCTTGCGGTCGACAGATCACGAGAAACTGCAACCAACTCGAGGGCTAACCAAGCAATTTCGCGCAATCATTGCGAATTTGCTCGCCTGTTTATTTACGACGAAAGGAGGACGCGTCAAACTAATCGTAACCGGCGATTTTCTCGACGGATGCAATTTCGGAAAAATTGCATGCCTCTTGTTTTTCACGAGAAACAAGCGGGAAAAAATAACTTGGTAATCGTGATGACGTATTTCAACATCAATTTCTGTCGAATGCAATGTAAAACTATGGTATATATTCTTCCTTTCTTTGCTATTTAACGTTTCAATTTTCTAGTAGTTCGAAAGTTGTAATATTAGTCCGTTTGATTTCGTGAAATAAAGAATTTTAATATCAATTGTTAACTGTAATGAGACGTTAGCTGTAATGATATTATTTAGTAATTTTTTCTAGTTAATTACATTGACTTACTTTCAAATTTAGTTAAGTAAAAAAAATATTGTGCTCCAATTTCTATGAGTCTTGTTAGCAATCTTTTTACAAGTTGACGTAATGACCACTCTTTAAATATCGCTTCATTGATTGTTCAGGTCTGTTAGTTCCGAGCATTAAAGTGCGTTTTCACTCGAGTTTTTTTAAGTCGGTGATACTCGCTTGAAACATTACGAAAACAAAATATCATTCCAGTTCTAACATAAGAGAAATTAATGAGTAATTTCTTAGCAATTGTGCCCAGAACACCTGCGAAAGAACCAGCAATTGGCACACCGTCTGTTAATGCTTCGCGTTCTTCTAAACATTGCAAATGGATAGAAGTTATTTAACTGCAACCAAGAATAGCGGCGTGACGATGCAACTAAGCGTTTGTCAGCTGCTTGCTGTTTGTAACCGACATGTGTACATCACCGTGTGTCATGATACCGTTTTAATCTGCAAATCATGGATACAAGCATTAAGAAATGACTTCAACATTGTTCTGTGTGAAATGATTGATCTATTATCTTATTCGAAAATTAACCGAAGCAAATTGCAAATGCGGTACATTTTGAGGGATCTAAGAATGAGTGCATAGGAATTTTCGCGTGTGTTGTTGATTTCTGCTGAAAGATTCGCTTTTTTTCTGCTTCTGCATTGTTTAGCTTCAACTGCTACCCGAGTCGAAATATTGAACCTCATTTGAACCTTTTGCTACCCAATATTTAGAAATTGGAAGTACAAAAATAGTTTTATCTCAATGTAAAATAAGATCCTATTTAGCGCCTAAAAGTGGCACATTTCCCTTTATGCTCTCTTAAGGCGCAAAATAGGACGTCAATTTCAACCTCCGTTGAGGATTTACATCCTATCCAGTCCCAAGTCGAAATATTGAACCTCATTTGAACCTTTTACTACCCAATATAGACGTATTTTTGTACTTTTAATTCCTAAATGTTGGGTAGTAAAAGGTTCAAATGAGGTTCAATATTTCGACTCGGGGAGTTACAGGTTTAAATTAGGAGTTTTAGTATTGAAAAGTATCATATTAGGTTCAAATAGGAGTAAGTAAATACCATGAATATCGGGTATGGTCATTTTGTATAGCACCTATTGTTTTAGAAGGGTTTCGACTCATCGAAACTACAATACATTATATTTACATCACATAAGAAAAATGAATTTATTCAATGTGCCGTCTCACTGCTTATGATGTCACGTTTAACACGTTGAACGCCTCTGGTATTTCGCCAGTTTCATCATTTCTACTGATTGTGAGATGAAACTTTTTCTATTAAATACACATCTTTACAAAGCAGAAACTTCAAAGATACAGATAGATAGATATTCGGCAGACCTTTATAGTTTTAACGTCAATATTTAAATATTCAGTATATCCGAAAATTCATAAATATTGCAATTTAAAAGTTGCATGTGAATTTACTGGCGGCGATCACCAGTGACCCCCATGACAGTCAACGTCTTAATTTTATTACTCTACTATTACACGTACATACTCAAACTTCCTTGGAGAAGTATAATTGGGAATCTTCTCATAAGGAATGTATTTTTGTCAATAATCGATAACAGCACAACGAAATGAACCCTATGTTTCCTTAGTATCCTTCGAAAAAGTTAATAACTACAAAAAAAGACACTACAAAGCAAAGATAATAATAATAATATAATTGTAACACGGGCCTATACATCACAAAATCCAGGCAATCAAAGTAACTGTTTAAAATAAGAAGAGAGAATAAGTACTCTTGCGAGATCGATTCAATACCTTCTCGAAGTACCGTGTCATTCTACTTAATCGAAAATTCCAATGGCCTATAATATTATTCTTATCGAAAAACAATTTGTAAAAATAAAAAAAAATACTCTCGACTGTTCTGCCATGATATCGTTGTACCTCGATGGAGATCACTCCTTGGCCAATGACACGTACGCAAAGATATCACCGTGGGCAACAAATGCTCCAAGATAATGGCTAATGGATATTGCTGCAGTTTCTAACGATCGTGATACATGATGCATTACGAGCAATTTGAAAGATTACCTGTGCTTTCTTTCGAGACGTGCATTACGAGAGAACTTCGCAACGGTAAATAGACTGACGAGATTCTGTGTTTGAGATTATCGAGGGAGCAGTTGCTAAATGATCAGCACGGGGAATGCCTTGAAAGGCAATCAAGCTTCCTTATTTGTCTTGGAGATAAATAAATTAACGGTGGCACTGGCCATTTTTTATTTTTCATCAATGTAACGTTCATGTAGAAGTGCAGGGTAGGGGACTTGCTTGTGCGCTATCATTTTCTACACAGATACTGGGTATATTTTCTTTTATTGATGAGACTTGCGAAAATTGGTAGTGCAGTATTCATTTTAAATTGCAAAATGAAAGTTGTAATATGAGGGAAAAATATGTTCTAGAATTTCAAGGAAAGAAGAACATGAACGCAAAAATTTAAAGGGTTGCATTATGGAGTAAACGTAAATAATAGAATTTTATATTACATCTACTACGATGGTAAAAATGACTTGTTCTGAATTCTTTGAAAGAGTTTATGAAATTTCTAAGGCAGCTTCTTTTTTAATTTTTTTTTTAAATATCTTTTTCTTTATAATAATTTAACAATTTAGATAATTTCACATTAGATCTACCAAAGTGGATTAAATGTGTTATCCAGAATTAATTGAAAATGTCTCTGCTGTACCTATTTCAATTTTCTACGTCTTGAAAACTGTGAGCAATTAAATCAAACAAGTTTTTTGCCCTTTTCATTTATTTGATTCGGACGTATTTATTTGATAATTTTAAGTCTATTCAATTAACCATCGGTAGATCTAGTATTAGATCTAGTAAAAAAAGAAGAGAATGAATGAAATGTTGATAAAACGTGTTGTATGGAAAATAGTAGTGTAGGTACGACGATTTAATTTTAGTTAAAGAAACCTTCTGACTAACAAGAAGACAGTTCTTATGATCGTCGAAGCGTATCGGTATCGCGCACACCTAATTCGAGTCACGACGACCTACTTTCGATTATTTCGAAGCGCCACTTTGGCCTCCTGGACCAGTTCCGCAGAGCTACGTTCATTCGAACGTCACGATACGAGTTTTACTACTAAATGCTTTTACGTTTTGTCATAATTAGCTCTATTCAATTTACTCCCATAGTTCTCTCATTTAATTACAATAATTTCAAACATTGTTTCGTAAAATGAAATTCCTATTTTGCAAGTAATTCAGTTATCTTCAAGCAATTTAGTTATCTTTATTAAG
This sequence comes from Cerceris rybyensis, assembly GCA_910591515.1. Lineage (NCBI taxonomy): Eukaryota > Metazoa > Arthropoda > Insecta > Hymenoptera > Crabronidae > Cerceris > Cerceris rybyensis. The sequence continues at coordinate 30,468,291 of OU342790.1, forward strand.
AAATAATTATTTAATTTGTAGAACAAGAGATTTCTACACAATTTTTTAACAGTAAAAATCGTTATAATATATTTTCTTATTAATTTTATTTATATCGAGTTATATTAGTTTATTTTATTTGATTTTATTTTATTTATATCGAGCAATTTAATATGGTAATGTTTGCCAATTTTGTTGCTTGTAATATCGTTATTAGAACATTTTACAGTAACTTAGAATATAAACGTAGTCGTCAGAGAAGCAAAAAAGATTCTTTGCTCAAACAGTTTGAATATAAGGAAAATGTTTTTCTAAAGGAATGATATGCCGGAAAAAAAACAATTGCATCGGTTAGTTCAATATTCAGTCTATCAGGAGAAAATCCTGAAGTTCACAAAATTTCCTATTATTTAAGATGACATAGAAGAAAAATGAATACAAATTTTCAGTACTACTTTGATCGTTACCCGCTTCGAAATACCGTTCCATTATTTCTAGCCTTTTCACAGGTGTATTGAACTTCGTGGAAGAAAAAACTTTCGACTCTTGTTTTTGTTCCATTCTTCTCATTTGAAAAGACCAACACGTTTCCTACTATCGCGTTAGTCTTGGTTGAATGACTCGAAAAGTAGGTAATTCGTTTTTATTGCTAGCGACTTTCTTACACTTTTCAACCTCCACGCATATTTCTGTTCGCTTCATTCTCGAAGAACAATGTATTCTTCTTTTGGAGTAATTCTCTTCGGCTGGAGTTTTATTACTTGGGCCTTGTTGGCTAGATGAAGTGAATCATTAAAAAATTCCTGAAGACTAACCATTCATTTTTGTCGAAGCATTCGAATCTCTGTGTTTTCGAATTGTTACAGAGTCCACATTTCATCCCTTTCAATACGGGTGACAATATATAATTACTTTGTGTAAATAATATTTATTGATTAATTGGTGTCTCAGAGATATTTTTCAATATGCTATACTTTATCACTAGAACCAATCAAAATAATTGGTACGCAATTTTTTCCAAAGATTCTCGAAGTACTTATAGAATAGGATTTTCTGATAGAAGAGTCATAAGAATAAATATTCAACATGTTGTAAAACACAAATTACCGAATTATCTTTTCCACCACTTAATTTTCCATTCATCAAAGTACTTATTTATTACATTTAAACATAATAAGTTTATCACCAGTACTTCTAATGTTAATCTATGACTTCCTCCCTTTTTGAACCATCCAATACTTTCCTATCAATTCCAGATATAAAATTTAAATTCCTCGCCAAATTAGTAACATTAACTTCAAATGGCAAAATGAAAATTCAACCTTACTTCGTTCCTCCCGAAACACCATGAATTTTAATCGATACCAACTCCTCATAATATATAAGTACTGAATATCAAATTATTTCTAACCTTAAAAAACACTTGCAAAATGTATCGTTTATAATTGAATCTATGACACATATTCATACAATCATTCCCTTCGTTTTCGGTCTTTTTTCGTTCATCAAAATTAGTACGAGATATCGAAGAATCGGGAAGAGAATCTGCTTGACCTGGACAGAGGAGGACGAAGTGGTCAACCTATGTCAGGAATGTGTACGAGGTTGGGAAGGCCGCGGGCGTTCTTAGGTGGTAACAGGTTCAGAGTTAACGGTGTCCTGCCCCCACCGTCTTTGGGATTTCTTCTACTGTCGTCGGCCTCCTCGGTCAAGGACACCCGGAATCGGGTCACTTGCTTCCCGAAAATCTTATTCCATCGAGCGTAGACACGAGTCTATCTAACCAGACTTCTACCACGTTGGATAACTTGAATGTACCATTGACAACTAGGTCCTTATTTTACTTAAGTAATTTCACTCTGAACTCTAATCATCTAATTACAGAATGGGGTTTATAGTGTTTAACCTCTTGCCCTACGTCTTCATTTGTGATAGCGTTCGCAATATACTAGAATTAAATTGTTAATTAGATATTAAACAATAATTCAAGATATATCGCTAATTTAACGTAATATTAATATCATAGAAATAGTGTTATCGTGTTGCATTAATATTTTCAATTTTATAGATTTTACAGAATTAAAGAATTACCTATTACATATTCCACGCTACGAGTGTCTCACGTTGTGGAGGGAATCAACTTGAATTTCATTTTTATATGAACATTATGTGTTTGTGTGTATTTTACACATTTTATACATTTGAGGTTTATATTTTCGGGAAGATTGTAGGTAATTAATAACAGATACGAGGTCCATTGATAACCAAGCTGTTACATTTACGCAAGTAATTATCTCTAGCCATTAATCATCCACTTTCCAGCTACACAGAATTTCTAAACCTAAATTATTAACTGATATATTAAATGTAACTCATTTAGTAACTGATTTATTAAATTTACTATCTTGCTAGTTATTTTTGTTCTTTCTTTGCCAAAGTATACTTAGTTCTGAAGTAATTAATTGTACTTTTGTGGTATTTAGGTGATGTTCGCATTCCTGTTGAATTTTTAAGTAGCTATTAATAGATGTGAGAACAGTGTGTCTATTAAAACATCGCGCAAAAAATCAGAAAGTGTTGTCGCTGTAAAAACGTTTATTTTGAATGACCCACGAAATTCTAAAATGCATCGTACGTCATGCCGTAGATACGCATAAATATCTGCGCAACGTCAGACTTTCTCTTGAGCCTATATTTACCGCCTTGTTTGGTTTTCCATTAAATATCCTGGTTATTCTTTCGAGAATTCCATTGTCGCGTCACGAATAGCGACTATTCCCGTCCTTTCTGTGTATTCATTTAAATTTTCTATGGGAACCGACCAATTTTCCAACAATTAAATGAGTTTCGTTTAAACTGTTTATCGTATAATTACTTCTGTTATTTGAATCCTCTAGTTTGTCACCATAATAATTGTCAACACATTAGGATATATTTAAAATAGAATCTTCATTTTCTATCTGAACATTTAATTGCAGAAGAAGTTTGTGACTTTGAAAAATTCAATTATAATACCTCGCAGAGCCAACCGAAACATTATTTCAAAAAACGGAAATATAGATTTATTTAATGTTACTTTAATATCATAAGGAACTATGGACAGTTAAGTAGTTTTGTTAACGAATAATATATACTGTTTGTTGTATGTTAGTTATGTTTGCACTTCTATAACAATTTATACTCGACACAGTTTTCTGTGGCATTTAACGAGTCATCTATTAATTATTGACTTTTCGAAATCAGCAATAATTTTGCATGTTAACATAAATACCTCGCGGTACTTTCAATTCTTCCTAGTATTAAGTAAAAATGAATACACAGTGGACAATTTTCCGAAACTATATTCTTTTATCTTATGAAAAGTTATTAAAATAATACAGAGGGCGAAAGTTAAACAATAATTTTTTCTTTGTAGAATAAAACAGGAGCAAATCTCTGACATTTAAACTTCCATCATGGACAGATTCGATTATTAGTATGCTCTTACTGAAACATTCTTGTTATGTGGTTCATTTTCCTGTGGTGTATTCTATTTCTACTTATAACGAAGCAGATATATTCTGTACAGTACTTTCTCTTGACCTATACAAAAAAATGACGTTCCCAATAATTCAATACGTAATTGATACACTTGTTAAAAGAGCATACCAGTATCTTTGAAATGGAAACGTAATATCATCGATTGAAACGGGACTCTGAGTAATAAAAAATATGATTCAAGTGTATCTACCACTTGAAGAAGCTTAATAACATCCGTTTGATCTCATACTCCTTTTTTGCAAGTATTATTCAGAACAGAATTCTACAGGTAGAGATGCTTGTGTTTGAATCTTTCGTGAATATTGTACAAAATTGTTGTACGTTTTTAAAGTGAGTAAAGTTTCAATAAAAGTGATTCTGCTACTCATTAGCTAATTTACCTAAACACATGCCGTCCCCTATAGATTCAAATAATCGGTTTTCAATGTTACTTCTCAGGGCATTCTTTCTCTAATAGCACGTAGTACTCGAATAAACAAAACCAGAAAAGCTCAAAGGTAACTTTATATAAAGTTTCCAATATCTTCGACAACTACATTCGTCATAACCGCACCAATAAAAGTATAAATTCATAAAAAATGTGCCGTTATAATTTGAAAGCGGTAAAAGTCCCTTTCTTCTTATATTGAACATTTCAAAGTTCATGCAAAAGCTTTCGTGCTGTAACATTTGAACCTTTTTACAAGAAACCATAAGGACATTTCTTTCTATTTACATTGCTACTTCAAATGCGAAAAGAAAACACTTACGGTTAGCTAAATCTAACTTAAACACACTTTTTTCAAAAATGGACTATATCACTGTCAAAAATAATGATTCAAATGCTCAACTTACAGCGGACACATTAATTCTAATTTTATAGACTACACTATTTATAGCATATTCATAACTAACGGCTGAAAATTAATTAAACGTAGAGGTAAACATTCTAAAAATACAGAATGAAATTTAAATTTCTAAACTTACCACAGAAAGGTATACCCTCCGGTGTCCAATTCCCATCAATTTGACATTGCCTCCTCGCTGGTCCGAGAAGTTCGAAGCCCGAATCGCAGACATAAGTGGCTACAGTGCCAACAGGATATGACGAGCCCTTCAGAAGGGCATCTTCTTCGTCTATGACATCCTCAGAACTTGGCCACGTGAAGCGCAAAATGCCGTGAGCAGGTACCCCAGGGTAACCGCATTCGGCGTTGCAACCTGCAATTCGATACAGATTATCACGTAAAGACCAGTATTTATACCTCATTCACGCATTAACCACAATGCGCTTGCAGTACTCTTGAAAACGGATACTACGTAATAACTTTGCATCCAATCACCGTTCAATAATATTCGGTTTGGCAAGGTGTGATACCTTTAACACTATGTCTACCGATGATTAATTTAACACTAGATTTACGGAGCCAATTTGGCTCATTCAAAATTTAATAACTATGTATATAAAATATTGGTTGGTTAATTTTTTAATAACAAATCTTTCATTTAAATTGATTTGGACTGTTTCCGTTGCAAAAAACTTCAATTTTCTTGTACAAGTCAAATTGTCGCACTTTAGAAAAGTTGGTGTATCAACATCCGTAAATCTAGCGTTAATTAATAATTCAAAATGTTAAATAAATTTGTTAGTAGGAAAAAAATGATCAAACTTGACAAATTTAACAGCTTACAGTCTAAAAATATATGTAGAAAATTGAAAAAGAAACTGCGATAGAAAAGTAACATTTGTAAGAAATTCAGAGGAAGCCATTTTAATTAGCCATTTTAATTGTAAGGTCTAAGGCTAAATAAACCTGATTGTGAGATTCGTAAATTGCGACGCGTTTTGGATGGAGATTTCTAAGTGTTTCAACTTTTATGTAGAAATTTTGTTTTTAAGAATGTATGTCGTCATTTTGTTCCAGAATAAAAGTTGTACGAGCAAAAGAACTATCGCGGTAAGGACTATGGGAGTAAAGTTTCTTACTTCATTATACACGTTACTTTAATATTACTTAGGACTTTAAGAATTTGCAATCTTACGTTAGAATTACATTTGAGAAAAAAGTATGTACTCCAAAAGAAAAACATCAACATATGAGAAGATTCAAACTGCATGATATAGTAAATTAAAGAAAAAGAATTACAGATGTCTGCTAGCCTCGTGAGAAAAAGAATGATAAGAAGATTTTGGAAATGGTAAGAATGTCGTAAATAAGTTCCAAATCAAACGGAACTATCATTACACGATTTAATTCGATTTACATGCCTATGCATAGGTAATTATCTTTCCTCTCAAAGAATAGACATTAATGGGTATTATCATCATCGTACTTCAATCTCTCGTGGCTAATTACACAGGAATAATGCAATGTTTTATTGCTCGCTTGGCAATCGTCGTAAGAGTTCGTAGGCAATGGAAGCTCGGTTCATGGTGTTCGAAGGGACATGCAACTCACGTCATCACGCACGAAATGCATTAAAGTCGTTGCAAAGCGGGACGTTGCTTCACCGAGCGTTGGAGTTTTCAAGCCGATGATTTCAATGGCTGGTGAGTCTCGTCACCTCCATAAATGCGGATAGATGCTCGGATCGCTAACGCAACAGCGTTTTCCATTTTCTCTCTGTGATCTACCGTTTCGCTTGTGCAACTAGAATTACTTATTTGGAAATAACTTCGGTTCCAAGTACGGTCGTATGAGAATCTCTAATGGACGAAATTTTACCTGTTGCTATTTTAGCCGCAACGTGAAACGTGGAATTTCATGCACGAAATAAAAATTGTTACGCGTCAATAAGAACTGAACTTCCGTGTTGATCGTACGGGGTCCTGTTTTGCGAGAAACAAAAAACCTGACGATTCGATCGTTTCGGATAATCACGGATTCAGATACATGAGTTAACGGTAATTCGGTCTCGAATTAATATTCTTGGATTTATTAGGCTCTCCAAGGTGATCGCTGGTCATTTTTACCGTGTCTTTCGTGGAACTTATAAAAGTATAGTGTCTACATTAAGTATGCCTAATTTAAAACTACTCTTTATCTCGATTTTCATATTTCTAAGTCATACTCGCAAATAATATAAATACTGAAAAATCATCAGTTACGTTAAGGATATCGAAACACTAGCTTAGATTCTACTTTATTAATTAATACTAACTGCACCATACGTGGTCAAATTACCAGTATAATGAAATTAAAATATATAATTTCTTGTATTATTAAGTAAGTAACTGTTTTGCACGTTGTTTTTTATATTTAGTTGACAGTGTCCTGTATTCCTTTCGGAAAGGTATTATTCTTATTTCTTTCATTTCTTTCATAAACTGTTGGTAAGATTAGTGTTAAATTTATGCCCAAAGCCTCAATTTCTTACAAAATAATAAGTTTAACAATGCAAAAATATTTTGTTCTAATATTGCGCTTCTATGTTCAGTGTAACTCGATAGTACTCGATAGTACTCGATAGTACTCGATAGTTCGTATCTCAAGAATCCTTTTGTCTCACACGACATTTTGTCAAGTCCAAGCCAATAGATGTTAACACTAGATTTACCAGCGTGAAATCTATTATATTTAAATATGTTAGATATGTGCCTTAAAGCAAGGAAAATCAAGACGTGGAAGAATATTTATTCTACGGCTCTGTCATAAACCCGTAAAATTTATGGAAAAAATTGTGTACCAGTCATTTTGACTGGCTTGCTAAAACTAGTGTTAACCAAAACCAGGGTTGTATCCAAAAAATTTTCTCAAGAGATATCATGCACTTGCAGATTGCAACGTACAGCAACAGTGCAAATAAAGCAGATATTTAATTGAATTTGTTTCTTCCTTTATTCATTTAAATTGCCCTATTCTTCAGTTCAAATAAATTAAAAAAAAAAAAGAATTAAAAGTGTTGGAACCTACTGGTATCAAAACTGAAATATAATTCGGAGTACAAAGGGTGAACCGTCAACTATCAATCTTTATCTATTAGAATACATTTATTCTAAATTTCAAGGTAGAATTAAAAATTGTCTTACCAACCAGACATTGTCCTAGCAAAACAACTCTACTGAGAGTACACGCGACAAACTCGCCATTTCAATAATAAATTTAAAATCATATCGCTCCGTGACGACGATTCGGGAAAGCGATGCTCTTCCTTGGTTAGTGGGTGGCTAGGAAAATAGATAAGCCTGACAGAAAACGCCACAAGGCTGTAACGGAAACGATAATGCAAGCAGCTCACATCCTGCGGCTATCGCGCAATCACCTAGGAAGTCATCGACTATGCCGGTACGCTTTACCGTCCGTGTGTGCCAACCCGAATGATGTTCGAGGGAAATAAACCCGAGTGGCTACGCGAAATTTCACTCTGGTTGCGTAATACGACCATTTTTCTTCTTTACCACTTCTTTCTTTATCTTCCTCACCGTCATCGGTGCGGTTTCCGGCAATCGACAGGATCCCTGCTTTCTAACATTTGCATTCGGAGAACGACGCGCGTGCTCGTGCATATATATCGATATTTGGGCGATTTCTACTGCAATTCTTCTCGTTTGTTTTTGTAATGTAGCACAAAGGAAGTATTGATAATTTATTCGATAAACGAGCGTACTTGCTGGACTTGGAAATTGCGGATTTCAAAATCTGTGGAGGTAATATGACGCTGTGGAAGGATGTCGATGAACTCTAGGAAAGATTTTGTATTAGCAAGAGTTTACGATAAAGTGTCGCATTTCTTTGTATTTTTAATGTTTTTAGTCATTTTGTCGAAGATCTATCATTTGAGGTTTGGTTCTAAATTGTCGTTTTTGTGTGTATGGTGTATGGATGTTTTAAAAAACATTTTTAAATGGTGACGAATAGGGAAGTGGAGAACGTGCATCTATTAACTGAAAGGTGGACTCTAATCTCGGAATGCCATAGATTTATCTCCTTTACAGTTTTTCGCTTAAACTACTTTAGCCGAATGATAAAAGGACTACGGTTTTAGATAACGTTGGAGTCGCTGAAAGCGTGAAAAATATGATAGAAAAAATTCAAACTTGGAAGAACTGTTTGAGAAGCCGAGATTTCGTATTCATAGCCACGAATTCGATAATTGTCTAATAGAATTTCGATCCACTTAAAAGCATGACATAAAACACATGATAGAAAGCACCATCCGAAAAACCAAGATTTCATATTCGTAGTCACGACATCGTTTCTTACTTAAAAGAAATCTCTAAGCTATTGATGAAAATTTGTTTAGATTTCTCAGAAAAAAGTAATATAATGAACACCACCTCCCATAATTATATTTGATCATTGTCTCTTACGCAAAGAAAGGAAATGACCGTTGCATGGTGAAACAAAGAATTCGATATTTGGGTTCCGAGCAGGATGCTAATTACCAGAAGTATGGGAAGAAAGTTGAAAGGACAAAGACATTTACGAGTTAATAACTCTTCGCACAAGATGGTTTAAACATTAACATAATGAGATTCACTCGAAGGACAATAGGCGAACAGCACGTGCGCGAGCACTTTTCAAAATGATTTTGATCTGCAAACAAATTACGAGAATTTCACAGTGCAACTCCAACGATCAAAAATTATCAAGAAACAAAAAACATTAAATCTTACAATTAATTATTACTCAGAGATAGTTTATGCATCGTAAATTCTTATTGCGCTTTTAAATTCTTGCTTATTGTAATACAAATAGCTTATCTTATGATCTTCAATCGAAGATTATCTTCCCACACATAATTTAAAAAAATCTCGTCTTACCGTTATTCTAGCGCTCTTAAAAATTCAGTACAAATTGAGAAAGAGAAGCAAAACTTTACAGATATAAGAACTCTTGTGGATCTATCAAAGAATGTACACATTTTGACAAACATGTAAACACGAAACACAGAGTTAAACTGTTGGAACGACACCTGATTAAAAATGATAAGTTGGTATATACCGAGTCAATGAACTTCGATCCTAATTTGGTTCGTACGAAAAGCGAGAACATATTTCTAATTAACTATCGGCTGTCGGATGACGCGGTCAAGCGACATTCCTTACCAAACAAATCGCTAAACAGTTTCGAACGTGGCCATAGAATTGGCGTCTGTGTAACGGTCCGAACTATTCAATTAACATATTTTCGCTTAGTTTGTCCTTCTCTTTTTCTTCCGCATGAATCATCGGAAGAAGCCGCTCAATTTCGATCGTCTCTCGAAAATCTATTTTGTCAGATATACTATTCGTTAATTGGCTATGTAGCCCAATTGAATGATTTTGGAAATCAAAAGTGAAATGATGAAAATAGAGAATTACTGCAATTGTAACATTTTGTATGTAAATATTATAAAATATTGTAAATTTTTAGATGGTTTATTGCAAAAGAATTATTGTAAGTGTAATATTTTGTACGTAGATATTGTGAAAAATGATTTTGTATATTTCAGAGTATTATAGAATTTGATAGAGGTTAATTAATTGAATTTTTTTTTTATTTCCTTATTTATTATAGAATCGAACGGGAGAAAACCCTTTCATTACAGTAAATGTACAGAGAGTAAATGTTTACGAATTAAGGACGGCATTAAACATTAAGAAGATTATTAAGAAATCTTGTGGAAGTTACATGGAAGAAAATTTAAGTAACAATTGGAAATAAAATAACTCATTTACAGTAAGTGTTTAATTCTTCAACTTTTAGAAACAAAAATTTAAATATTAAGTAGTACGTTCGTGTAACGTTGATAGCGTTGTATAACTAAATCTTTATAAACAATCTCTGTAAGATGCATTTAGTCGAAACAGGAAATATAAAAACCAGTTTGTGTTACGTTCTTATTTATTTAATTTTTATAAAGAGAAATGCAAATATCAGTAGGTTCGCATAACGTCGATGGAGTTGTATAACTAGATTTTCTTAATAAAAAATCCCTATAGGATCCACCAAGTTAGTTATATCTTACGAAATCTCACCATGTTTGAAATTCTTATGCAACGTATCCCAGTATGAATAAACTGTTAACACTAAATTCATTGATCATGCACGCGAAGCGAATTCGGACGTTTGATTCATCGATCTACTTGAGAATTGTGCTTACAGAACAGTGCACATTGTAACTTGAATTAATTACAATTCCTCCTTTGTGCATTGTTTCTACACGTTGCCTTCATTTTGCAGTGTAGAAGGAACCTGACCTCCTTCTATAACCGAGTTCTGTGCATGTTTGTCGAAGATTATCGAGCACCTTATTTTCCACAAAAGCTACTCCGTGGCTGAATCGACGGTTCGTTGCATCCGCCTAATGTAGGTTGCGGGCTCGCGTTATCGTAATTGTTAAGCCACAAATCGGGGCAGAACTTCGTATTGCTTTCAAAGTCAAACTCTCGAGACCTCATAGAGAGGTATTTTTAAAAAATGTTATATGTAGGTTTCATTAGTACGAATATTTTAAGAAGTTCAATAATTGATACTAAAAAACACTCGTTTTTATACGTACGTATTTATAAAACTATGGTATATTGTAAAAATATAATAGCAAAATTAGCCTTTGGTTATGAGAAAAATGTGTTTTTGCACTTAAACCCATTTCGTGTATTTTATTTAATATATTTTTAAGTAATAAAGACTTTCTCTTGCACGACCCCGCTTAGTTAGTAAGATAATTATGTTAGGAATAGAATACAGTAATTTTTATTGTTAAATTTTCACGAAAATATTAGTGTTACCTTAGAATATATTAGTTACGCTCCATAGAAGCTACAAAGAATAACATTTGACGTATCAATTTCCATTCGCGCAATGAAGACTTCACGCTTTCGTTGCTTCGAATACTAATTGCAAATTTACGTTGAATTCACTTGACGAATTACAGCATCTCGGGTTTCATTATAAGACGATAAAAATTAACCTACATTGGAAAATTGCTTCTCGATCGTAATGCGTATCCATTAGTCATTACTGTACTTAATCTGCTGCAGAGCTGCAGGTAAGATGAAAAGGAAGACTAATCGACGTAATGACGCAAATTAAGATTTGAGAACGGCGTTAGTAATTAGCTATTCGCTAACTCATCTGTTATATTCACGATGGATAAAAGAAAAATTACGTACGCTTCGTTCTTACGCGGCATAATAATTACGATTGAATCGAACCACGTAGAAATGCTATAAAATAAATTTTCGTCCGAATCTTCATTATCTCGAGCATTAAACGATATTTTACAAATTAAATTCGAATAAAATCGTATGTGAATACGAGTTTCAGAACCCACAATAATTGATAAAGTTTAAAAATATATTTTAGTTTGCATTAAAGTTAAAACGCATTTAATTTGCGTGCACGAGGAAAAATTTAATTATAATTTATTATTCTTATATAAAAACACTGTAATTTTCCGATAAAAAGGTGGTTTTTATCGTCTAATAAATGATTATTTTTCGATATTCAAAAAAGTATACATCTACAAAGGGTTAATGAAATGACACAATAATTTACAATTACGCGTTACATTTTCAATTAGGGAACTGTACGGATGCTGATAGGAATTGTGAAAAGTGCAGAATCGGGAAAAGCAGGAAAGCACTTCTCAAAAGTAATTTTAATTACGAACCGAAGACGGTAAAACCAGTCTGGTAAGAATTCCAATTATATATCCGTAAACGATGCAACGGCTGCTTGAAGAAAGTTGGCACAATTATGCGTGAAAGATATTTCCTGTTATAATTTGAAAGTACCAAGAAACGCTTCAATATTATTCTGCCCTGTTATACGGAAAAACTATGTGTACCTGATAAATTTTGCGATTTTGATGGACAAACGTATAAAATAGTATTTTTTTTTATCTAAATTATATTTCCATAAATTACCTATAGGCACCGTTAAAAATAAAGTGTTTAAAATTTTTCAAAATTTTCATAATATTCTTTTCACGCTATATTATTTTTATAAAGAATAGAGAGTAAAAAAGTTCCAATATTTACAGATACTGAAATACCGGCGTAATTTATCACGACTGTTATGAATGTGAAACGGTTATTGTCAGCTTAATCGGCGGTACTTTTTTCTGAATTTTTAGAAAATCGTTTTTTTCTTGTGATACTTTTGTTACGCGAGCCTACTTGTTTTCCACGTACGTACGAGCAATGTATGTAGGTCAGTAGAGTGGACACAGCGAGTTACAATTGCGTGGAAAGGGTAAAAGTTATTCTGGTGCAAATATCAGGTCACCGCTATTTCAACCGTTATCTTTTGGTAATGCCAATCATACCGATCAGTTAACTTGCTATCCGTAATTTGAAAATTAGCTATTAAAATTTTCCACCAAAATATTTTTTTCCAATAACAAGATCAATAAATGTACCTTCCCCTTCACTCACTATAAAGTATTAATAAGTGAAATTACTGATCAACAAGCTACTGATAAGAATATATTATAACACAAATTATAGATCAAATACTACAAACAGATCTGACGTTATGCCATTCAAATTCGATTCTATCCTTTATTAAAGTTTTTCAAATATAATTCTTTATTAAGTTTCAAATTTCATTTGCAATTAATTCGAAGAAAGAGAACAAAAGCGATTAGATGAGTTTCTAAAAATAAGTACAGTTCAAAAAGGTATTATTTGGCCAAGTTAAAGCATCTAAACGATATAACCCGGCATGTGGTTTCGCCGATTCGCCCACGCCGGAAGAAAAGTGGATAATCAGGGCAAAAGTAGGTAACAAGAGGAAGGTCGAACTCCGCCTTTTTCTTCTTCTCCTTCTTTCTCCTCGCCCGTCAAACTCTCCCGTTACTTACTTCATGGAATCGTGGGAAATTGGGAACTGAGTCAGACTAATTAAACACGCCGACCTTTTGTTTTCAAGGTACATATGCCAAACTTGTGTTACATCGTATGCGGGCGCGCGTTTTTTAATGTGTACATACGTGTTTCACGCGTGTCGGCTACTTTCGATAATTCCAGAGGTTCACGATACCAGTTTTCGTATTTCTTCCCGATTTCTACAGCCTCGGTCAGTAGGTCGTTGTAAGGTGTCTCGTGATATTTTCATACGTCACGCCGAAAACAAATTTTGAGTCGCGACAAATTTTGTTGCCAGTATGTACTGAAAAGTGTATGGGTTAACGACGAGGTGAAAGTGTAAAAGAGAACGAACAATTTGAAAGTTAACCCTTTGAGTACTAGAGATACATGTAAGCCATCAAAGAAACGAGTCCTTTAATTAAAATTTTATTTAAAATATTTAAATATAATGGGATAATTAGTCGCTTATAGTTTTTACATCTTAGCTCAGCAATTTTCAACACTTTTTTAAAAAAGTGAAAGAGCCATTGTTCCTTAAAATTTGGTGAATTCTACGAAGAACCATAATCAACCAAGTAGTCAGATTTGCTGTTATTGCTGAGTATTAATTTGTATACAAAACTAATATTATTTAAAGTAAAATTTAATCATTTTCTTTGAGCTAAGGATTCAGAGTCGCACGCGGTTTTCTGCTGACTTATCTACTTGGCTTTTTAATGGAAAAGCGGGTCCCCATCGGCAAATAAATCATTTCCTAATAAAAAATCTCTGTTAATGAATTGATACGAAAAGATACGTTCACGCTTAAATACAACAATCTAAATATATAGAACCCAATAGAGGAACCCTTCAATCTCAAAAATGCTCAATGTCACCTTCAACCACTTGGATTGAAATAATTTCTCAAAAATAAGACTTAAACTTTATTTCTGACGTTTTAATAACAACTTCCTAGTCAACTATAACAGTACGTGTTTCTGCAACAAGTGCATAGTATCTCTATCTTTTGAATTGCAAGCCGGCAACTAATGCACTGTTGAAACAATCGGAGCTAAAGTTTCTTCGAATAAACAATATCCGATCTTCCATGTAAATTGTAACACAATAGGAATAAAGGTGTGAATCGATATTAAACACCTGTGCGAACAGTACACCTAAACTATATCGATTATATCGCTGTAGGCTACGGAAAGAAATCAATAAAAAATATCCGGAAAACGTAGCAGCCATTCGTGATTGTATGACAGTCGAGGTGGGAAAATGTAATTAGTTGGGAACACGTAGTTGAGGAAGTACTTGAACCAAGTGCGTAACATAAAGGTGCGTGGTATCCAATGAAACGTGGGAAATGCAGGCGAGCGTCACTTTACTACGAGATGCAATCTTTTAAGCGTGAAGGAAGCATTTTTGTGTCCTCTTTGCTCGAAATGGAGAACGTCCGTGATATTTTTCACGCTCAGTCTTTCTAAGGCTACGAACAATCGTTCTAGTGACACTCAATGTCAGTAATTTAACATTAAATCCACCAAGGTAACCAAAATTACTAAATATTTCTTAACAATAGATTTACAGATACCGTCAAATTGAAAGGTTCATACTTGTTTTATAAACATTTCTCAAATTTACAGAGAAACTCTACAGTAGATATTTCGCGTGTACTTTATAATACGATAATTATTTAACAACTAATTCTCTTTGCACACTTAATCTTTCTTAACACTAGAACGATCGACGTTAAAATTTACGTTTAAATATATTAAATAAGAACTTTGGAAGAAGAGGAATCAAGGGGTGGAAAATATGATCGGTTTGATAATCTGTGTTTTATAAGATCAAATTAGAATTTATAGTCTAGGAATCTCCTGTAAACTTGGGGAATTTTTGAAAAAAATTGTGAACAAGTCATTTTGACTTGCTTGGTCGTTCTAGTGTTAATAAAATAGATTCAGCGTTAAATACTTAACGCTGTTTCATTTTCAATTTTTCGGATCTATCGCACAGACTTTAATTGATTAAATAGATCGAATTTTTAGTACCCTTTATTCCTTTTCTTCCAATGGATTTATTTTACATTTTAAGTAAATTGTATTACTTTGGTAGATCTGGTGTTAACAAAATATCTTCGGTTTCGTTATCATTTCTGATAAAGAGTGAAAAATATAATCATTGTTTTGTTGAAATTCAGTATATAGTGAAAAATTACATTAACAAGTCTGTATTAGAGGAAATGGTTGAAACGTAATGACAAGTATTGTGACAGAGCAGGATTAGCTTCCTGTAACAAGTAGCACCTGTTGGTTAGGTACTTTCCACTGCGCCGGAAGACGAGGAAAGTGTGCGTTTAAATAAATACATCCTATGGAGTACGAGGTTACATCAATCAATATTCTAAAACGTATAGTTGTCAACTTCTACAACTGTGTTTTATATGAAAGTGCAATTTAAATGTAACGAGGAAGACTTTGGAAGAGCAGAATCAATTATTCAAATTGTTGCAACGCGTGGTATCTTTTAACATTAAAACTACCAAGTCGGTCAAAATGATCGATCCTCAATTTATTACAAAAATTTCCTTAACCGATAGGGCAACCATGCAGTAAATATTCTACTTCTATCTTATGAGATCTAAATTAGTTAATTAATCATCTTTTTTACCTCTCCACCCCTATTTTTGTATTAAAGAGGCAGTTTTCTTTTTACAGCAAACGTATTTTTAATTAATAATTTACAATAGTTACAATAATTAATATTTTTAAACATATAAATATGAACTTTTAAGGTACTTGATTACTGGAAAAAGCAATTTAACAGTATCGTCAGAGGCTTAAATGCAGCAGAATTAATTACTAATCTTCTTGAGCAGTGTCTCTAAACCCTTTGTCTTACGGTATCGGGGCAAACTCGCATAGTAGAAAATGGAATTGAAATCCTTACAACTCCAAAGAACATCAAATTCAAACAAAAATTTACAAAAACAACACTATATTATTTAAATCTTATCAGTTTCATGTTCAAATTAACAATTTAGCTCGAAAAAATTCGACATTTTTACCAATCAACTCAATTTTCAGAGTGATACACATCCCAAAAATATCGTAAGTCAAAGAGTAGATATAGTTTCAAACAAAAATTTGCAATAAGTGCACTAATTACTATTCTTAATCATAATTATTGACTTTCAAACTATATCTCTCCAATATCGAAAGAAATGCTTAAAATCCATCGATGCAGAAACTAGTGAAAGAGCATTAATTAACAAGTTTCCTGCAACCGGTGGTACCTTTCGGCCACTTTCCACTTCGCGAAAAGGCGGAAAGAGGAAAGAGGATTATGGAAAGTCGAATGGAAACGTGTCTACAGGAGAGACCAGCACATCTGCCGCGTTTCATCTCGAAATGAGATTTATGTTCGAGGGGTGCATGCATGTACTTGAGAAACGAGCCTTGTTCTGTTAGCCACGTACAGGTGAAATCGACGTCGAAGAATTACCTGCCCTTACTGGATAGACTGGAGTCCAGATCAACCGACTAATGTCCGATTTTATCGACGTGGAAGATCATTCGTCAAGCGCAATAGATGGATATGATGATAGAGGAGTAAATGCAGAAGATTCTCTTCCTGATGCGTGCTCGGGGATTTTATGCAATGGGAGATATTTCTACAGATTTCATTAATTGTCTGGAGAGCACCGTTACAAGTATATTCCAGGCTAGGAAAATTTACATTGTATCGTAGATTTGTATCTAATAGTTGCGGGAAATGAGATTTGTTTATGAAAATTCTGCAACTCTGTTTACAACGCGAAGCTGATTAATGTGTCTTTCATTTTTCATTGGACACGAATAGATTTAATTCGCGACCGGATCGTGAATATCTATATTTACTTAATTAAATTAAAATCGAAATTCATGAATCATTAGATAGTTACAGTAGAGTCTGTAAAGAGATTTCAAGTTTTTGGCTTCTTCGTCTTTACGTGGGATTTTAACGAAGAAAGTTATTTTTTTTACTTACGTAAAATTATTTCATTATTGATTATGACAATTTAAAGAAAGAGATTCAACTGTTTAACACTAGAAGTACCGTCGTTATATAAGTATTTTGGCGAAAGAGGAATCAAGATGTGAAAAAGATGATGGACTTAATAATTTATGTTTTGCAAAATAGATGTGAAATATTTACGGGATAGTTTCCCCACCAATTTGGGGTATCTTTTTAAGTAAGTGGTTACTGATCATTTTAACCGGCTTGGTACTTTAGAGTTAAAAAATGAGTCGGTAAGGACCAGCTTTTTATTTTGTACGTTCCTTGCACCCGTTCGATTAATTACGTCGATCAAGAGACGGATACAATTGGATTTTCCATTAAGATATTCCTGGGATCAAATAGTTCATTAAATTTCATCGTTTTTAGAAAGTTATATTAGTAGAAGACGAAGCAGAGAAACAACTACCACGAAGTATAGGACGTTAACGAGCCATTATATATCGTACGAGAGATTAATTTATCTTCTCGTAAAGTATCATCCACGTTGAACGCCGCTTTCTTGCAAATACTTCCTTCAAATGCGTGTAAATTTTCTAACAAGCCTTTGTGCAAGAATTTAATTATATTCACCGAAGACAACAATCAGGCTTCGTGCATTAAATTGTGCGAAAGTAGACGCGTTACTTCCGTGAAAATGTTAAGAAGGTACATCGTTTGATTAATTTCAGAAATATGTGGAGAATTGTATGGTGAAGATATGATAACCATCTTATAATATCCGTTTCTCATTATATCACAATCATCCATTTCATGGGGTACTTTAGACCTTTCGACGATTAATTTCACTTTTACTAATAGTATTATTAATTTTATTTACATTAAATCCCTTCAATCAAGAATCTTATTTCATCAATCACTTTTATAATCAATTCAATGAATTTTTATTTCTACTAGTAATATTAATCCTTAATTCGGTAATTATACACATGACGGTCCGTCCCAATGGTTTCCATAATTATTCAATACGTTGCCAGAATCCTGATTCCAAGCATATTTTTCCTATACATGTAATCCCCGCTCTGCTTCACTTTTCGAGATAATAGCAAAAACTTTTGCTACTACTATACGAGCCATCTCTGACTTTATCTATTAACAAGTTTATGACACTTTATTATTTGCTATCTTGTGTCATTTCAATAGAAAAGTTCAGATAAACATATCCCGAGTCGAAATATTGAACCTCATTTGAACGTTTTACTACCCAACATTTAGGAATAAAAAGTACAAAAATAGGCCTAAATTCAATGTAAAATACGATCCTATTTAATGCCTAAAAGGGGCACAAATTTTCCTTTATGCCATCTTAAGGCGCAAAACAGGATGTCAATTTCAACCTCCGTTGAGGATTTACATCCTATCCAGTCGCGAGTCGAAATATTGAACCTCATTTGAGCTTTTTATTACCCAACATTGAGGAATTAAAAGTACAAAAGTAGAAGTATCAGTTTACTGAGAAGGAGTTACAGGTTTAAATTAGGAGTTTTAGTATCGAAAAGTATCATATTAGGTTCAAATAGGAGTAAATACCATGAAAATAGGTTCAATATTTCGACTCGGGACATTTCTTAAAATGTTACGGTGCAGTAAGTTCATCTATTGTAAACACTAAGAAATTTGAAGATACCCTTAGAGGGGGCAACCAAGTGATATGATAGACTTCTTAATTGAATTAATTTCAATTTAATTATTCAATGTCCTCTCAGGTGGGACGTCAGTGTGCAAAAGCTTAAAACTATGCACAGTACAAACACCTATCTTAAGCCAAACTCTTTGAGGACAGGGACCCGGGAAGAATTGTTCATAACAGGATACATGGCCCCAAAGGTTTAGTTTAATTTAGGCTTTTACCGAAAAGATAAATTAGAATTGGCTGGCCATAGTTTTAAGACAAGGCAGCCTAACAGATCTATTAACTTAACGGCACGGCTAACATTGGAATTATATTTTTCACACATCCTTACCTTATAAGATACCTTATCGACAAGTTCACCCGTTATAAAGACTCTTTGCCGGCCGTCGCAGAAACACACGTTACCACGGACGTATATGTATAGACAAAATTTAAAGTAGAAGTAGTAAAAGCTTTTTGTCAATATCTCGTAAACGAAAGCCGAGCGGGAGCTATAGGTATAGAAATCGGTGGAACGGATGATCATCTGTATAATTACCCTAAATTATGTTCAAACATTAATAGCCATACCTTTCGTGGCCAAGCTAATGGCGATTAAAAGCAACACAATTCTTCTCTCCATTTCTTCTCAGATCTTCTCACGTGAAATGTTCGTCCTTGTTCAATCAGCCCTCGTTTTTTCGATGATCAATAAGATATTCCTTTTAACGGCACTCCGGTTTACGAATGTTATAGATACTGTAGAAGGGTGCACTCGAACTCCCGAAAGTTCACCGAATGCGCCTCGAGGGTAACATCGTTTCGGATGCTATCGACGAATTGTTCTTCAAACGCGATAAACCAAAATTCCTCGAAGATATCTCAAAGCAGAATCTCGACAACTTGATTTAAAAAAAAAAGAAACAGAAACGAAGAATCTTAATCGCAGCTTCGATCCGTAGCAGAGAGTACGTAGCCTCCGACGACCGATGTGAAACGATCTTTCCTGAAGACTGAGGTGCTTACTCCCTGGCAGGAAGTCGTCCAGGTGTTCTGCTCCCCACCTGTTGCTCTTCTCTACCACCACCCCAGGTGGATAACGACCGGTGTGCCGGTTACCATCGAGAACGAGGCTGACTTGTGCGACTGACTGACTGTTCGTCCTCTCTACCTACTATTCAGAGATGGTTAGTTGCTGAGCTCCAGCGAACTAAACGGCACAGGGGCAAGGGGTTAGATCCTGGCGCTCCACCTTATCCCTTTCTGTTTGAACATATTATATAGGGGTATATAAAAGCTTTCGTATCAGCAGTGATATATGAAAATGTATGAATTAAATGTCTGATGTATATGTTTTCAAGCTGCAATTCTTTTTTTAATCCCCTAGCTTGCAGAAACGTATGACACTCGTGACGCGGTAAACAGAATGGGTAATTTTTAAGTGTACTAAAAACTATTAAATTGAAAATAACAATTGGTCACGAAACTATCAAATTATTTCTATGCTATTAATATTGCGTTCAGTTATTCGAAATATCAGAAATCAGTGAGAACTTTTAATTTTAGGAAGTCGTAAGGCAAATGGTTAACCCTTTTAATATGAAAACTTTTACAGGCTTCTCAATGAGTACGAAAGGCATATATAAACGCTCTTATAGGTCCATAAATAAATAACAGAGACGATCTAACAGGTCTGAGAAAATTTTGTTAGCAATGTACTTTAGTCGCTATTTCATTGCAGTATAAGTGCAAATACCACGCCCTGTAATTGAAAAGTTATATATTTGTTATTCTTTCTTGAATTTAATGCTCTTGAAGCATTAAAACATATCTTTATTCTGCTAGGATATATCAATTATTATTATCCTGAGCCGAACAGTACGCCAATGCATTTGAGCAGTTACTCTTTATCGTTCCATCTCATTCTGTTTTGATACTTCACCTTGCCGACGTCTGTCGCACGATAAACTTGTGGATGTGATTGAGTCGGCCAATGGTACGTGCTCGTCCGGTATTCAGGTCGAGTTGTGATGCTACATCGGCGAGCCTTGAGGAGATGACAGGACGCTCCCACGGGATGGACGAGAAACATCGAAAGGGTTTGGCCGCGTTTGGATTTTCGTAAAGCAGAAAGACAAGGTTTAGAAGTGATCAAAAGTTACTTGTATGTAACTGTTTTTGTGGACTTTCTGCAATTGAGAGTTTATGAGTAATTAATTTTAGAAAGGTTATTGATAAATCTTGAAGAGATAAAAAATATCCCAAAGGAATACACGAGAAGCTTCGAGAGACAGCAAAGAAACAAGGTTTACATATATTTTATTAATATTATATCATATCAGCACTGTTGGTCCCTTAAAATCTGCCCGTCCCATACAATCCTTCCTAGCCGTTCCAGTCCTGCCCGTCCCTTAAACTCGGCTCGTCCCTTCAAGCCCTGCCTGTCCCTTCCAGTCCTACCCTTCTCTTTGAGTCCTGCACGTCCTGAACGTCTCTTCCAGCCCTACCTCCCCTGCCTCTCCAATCTGTTTCCTAATTTTTCTGGCGCATAACTCAAAAGCTCACATGTTTGAAGGAAATTTGTAATTTTCGGATGAGCTTTTTTTAGTTTGAGCCATTAGGTGTGAGCTTGCAAGCTCGGATGTAGTTGCTCAAACTAAAAAGCTAACTCCGAATTGACAAAATTTTTCGAAAAACTCGGAAAAATTGCTCAAAATCTCTCTATACCTACGTGCTCAAACTAAAAAGCTCATATTTTTGGAAGAAATTTGTAAATTTTGGATGACCTTTTTAGTTTGAGCCATCAGGTATGAGCTTGCAAGCTCGGATGTAGTTGCTCAAACTAAAAAGTTCACTCGGAATTGACAACATTTTTAGAAAAACTCGGAAAAATTGCTCAAAAGCTCTATACCTACGTGCTCAAACTAAAAAGCTCATATTTTTGAAGAAATTTGTAATTTTCGGCCGAGTTTTTTAGTTTCAGCCATCAGGTGTGAGCTTGCAAGCTCAGATGTAGTTGCTCAAACTAAAAAGGTCACTCCGATTTTGACGTATGGCTCTGCTCAAATATGAACGTTAATTTTACCTTAATTTTCTCGGAAATTGATTTTGGAATGGCACTTTTTTGGGATGCGGCGAACAAGACATGTAGAAGGGGTATAATAGAGGCAAGAGAGAGGTAGGATTTCTCCCACGATATCTTTCTTAAAGTTGAAAACAGGCAGGAAAGAATTTCAACAATCGTTTGAGATATATCTAATAAGTATTTATACAATATAAAAGAGAAATAAATATATTTCCTCAAAGTCGAATTGTATAAGTTTTCGAACTTTTCTGATTACTTAGTTGCTTTTTACGTTTCGATGGAAAGCATAGGCTATTTAAGTTGCAAAAATATTAATTACATGTGGACATATATCAGCTACCGAGTAGTTGCCACTCTACAACTATTATTAATTTATTCTCACGTAGACGGCTGTAAATACACAACTACATATATTAATAAACAAAAGCAGTTTAGAACTAATTGTATAAGGGCGATCGAGGTGGTGACCCAAAAGAAAGAAAACTGTTGATGCAGGTCATCGATCAAACTAACAATTATGTTTCAAATTAACATGTAAGTGGATACACATAAATACAAGATACTAATAAGTTCCTTTTCCACATGTGTATACTATTTTCATCACAATCTGCGCACTTCATTCGATGATCTCAAATCGAGCAGCTCGCGCGATCAGCAAACCTGCAATTACACTCCGGATGACGATTTTACGGTGATCATACTTATAATTAATTATTACACCTCGGCCAAAGTCGACTGAAGCACAGGAGCATGGCAAATTTAAAATAAACACATACATCAATCTTACGAGAAATTGTTCTAAGTACACTCTATGTCAAATAAATTGCATACATTTTACAACTATAATAATGAGATAATTTGCCAGCTGCAATAACGAGATAATCAACTGTATTCTATAGAAAAATTCTATTCCCTTTCTCCGTTATTCATTTGAAAAGGCGAAAGTAACTGTGTTTACAATTCTTAAAGTAAAAATACAAAAAATCAATCAAATGACATTACTATGAGAAGGTAATATTAAAAGATCAACGTTTTCTTATTCTACCGCACGAATCTATTTCGCTGTTCGACTAGCATCAACACATTCACGAAACGAACGGTACTTATAAAGACTTCGAAAAATTTTCAGCGAAAGGTGAAAGCATTTTTTCCTGTAACAGGTATTCATGACGTTTTCGTGTATTCCCAGATGTACAATATCATTGGTCACAGTGACGTAGCACGAGCATGCGAAACACTTTCGCGCGGGCTATTAAATTTCATGGTTGCGTTGATCAACATGCTCGAGGTGAAGGTATGAACGGATCTCATTGTTGGCGAAGTGTAGAAGGTACAATTAACTCGAACAAGGAAGCTTGGCCATCGTCAGTCTGGACGATCCGGTTTAGGGTGTTGCGGTTCGCTGATCATCCTTCTAGTTCTTCCTGCTTAGACGCGATTAAGGCTTTTCTTCTACTTGTGCAAAAGTGTTCGGTTAATGGATGCATGCATTACGAGTACCTAAGCCAGAGCTAACTCAAGCGAGATTCAAAGTACTTTCTTTGCTATTTGTTTTCTTATTTCTTTGATTTCAACTGCTACGGACATTTCGTATATGTAGTCCTACTTACCGCCTTAGGTCAGTTATAAAAACAGGAAGACTGATATGTATGTACATAAATATCAGACAAAAAGTAATTTCTCAAAGATGACAGAGGATTTGAATTTAAGCCTGAGCCATTTATCTTCTTAATTTTGTATTTTAAATATTTAACTTAATCCTTTAGGCTACAACTACGTGTGGGACTCGTAGCGCGGAAAATGGAATAAGAAATTTTGAAGTGTTTTAAAAACTATTAAATTGACAATATCACACTGCAAATCCAAGTGTGTTAAAAGCGGGTTATTTAAATGCACCAAAATGTGTGAGCACACTTCATTAACACGTATAAACGTGTAAATGCAATTATCTGCATTAAAATAATGCACTTGAAAAAAAGTAACGTGTAGTTTTAACACATCTAATGCATTATTTTACACGTTTTATCCGAGTAAATAAATAATGCATTTTTTTGTGTGTTACATTTTAAACTCACTTCATTTTTATGCACAAAAGTGTATTAAAATTAAACGTTTCGTTAGAATTATACGTTTTGCGCGTTAGCCGTTTGTATTTTATGTATTTAATTGCATTATGTTTGTTCAATCGCTCGAACGCTTCGTACTGAAATTTCGCCACGAGGTGTCGTCCGAATTTCTCGAAGTTTATTTTATATATTTTGGTGAATAAAAGACTAATAAAATTCAGGAAATGAATTGCTTCCCGGCCTTTTGACTACGATCAAAATGTGTAGTACCTGTTCTTATCAGTTTAATATCTGATATACTCCTCATCGAGTCGTTTACACGACTGTGTTATTTAATAGTATATATAATAATATATATGATATATATATGATATGTTTTTAAAATATTGAACAATATTAATAATAATATTTAATATAATTTGATTCAGTTCTGTGAATAATTGATTTACCTGTGTGTGTGTGTGTGTATATTTACATTTTAAAATAACACACCGGGAAACGTCTAAATAGTGATTACAAGGAAATAATACGTTTATATGTTTTAAAATAACGCACTTGGATTTGCAGTGCAGTCGGTCACGAAACGGTCTCATTATTTCTATACTATTAATATTACATTCAGTTACACGAAATATCAGAAATCAGTGAAAACTTTTGATTTCAGGAATTAATTTTAAGTCTTTGCCCGCCCCGTCGGAAAAGAAATCGTAGGTCAAGGGATTAAACCCTTAAAATTGGAAACGGGTACGATAAGATTCTAGCTATCTTCTTAGATTTGTCTAATAATAATTTATACAAAGTTTTCTCAAAGTCGAAATGTATGAGTTCCCGAATCTCCATCATTAGCTGTTCTTTATGTTTCGATGAAAAGTACAGGCTATGTAATTTCCAAAAATACTAATTACATGTGGACATATATCAGCTTGAGGATTTTAGCATGAGTCTGAGCCATTTCTCTTCTTAATTTTATATTTTCCATCCATCCACATTGTGAATACAGATTACTTCGGTGAGTGTTTACAGCTTTACAATTATTATATAAGCTATGTTTTTGGCACAAAAATGATTCAGTACTTTTAAACTAAAATTGCCATAGCTATTGCACAACAATTTTACTTTATTATGTAAGATTCGAATCATCGAAAATAAGAGAAACCCATGGTGTAAAAGAAATTTTGTAGATGTAATAGCGATAAATTAAAATACATTCAAGCTTCGTTATTTGGGCAAATGTGCTCAATACATCTTTTATCCAGCGTATAAATTGAAGTACGCCGTGATGCTCTTCAATTAAGAGATTACGTATCGTCCGTCCCTTTGATAGGCGCTGGTATAATATGCTCGAATTATGCTAAACTCTGTGATTACATTCGCTGGCATATCACTTATGCTAAGAAGCGAGAGTTCATCGATGCTTGTAATTTTCCTACGAATATGTTCGTATCATTAGCACAACTTTGCTGTACTATTTTCTTCACGAAAGTGTCCAACCTCAATAAAACGGGAAATGAGCATTTATGAAGCTTTCTAAGAATTTCTTGCTGGTACAAATAGTAAAAATGGGTTTTGATAAGCGTTAAAATTCTTTTACGGAAATATATTTGTATTCCTATTTCAACTAATAACAACTGTACTTATGTAAACTTCTCATAATAATTTCTCTTATATCTCCATCTTAATTGTAAATGCACTAATAGCATATACATAGTTATATGAAACTCTCGCTTCATTTAAAATAAAGAAATGTAACATTAACAGTGTTAATTAACTATACTACCTATTGAAACTTTTTAAAACTCTCGCCTCATTTAAAATAAAGATACCTAACATTTACAGTATTAATTATCAATATCATCTATTGAAGCTTTTATAAAAACCTGATTTTATTTCAAACAAAAATACTCCAACTCTATAGTTCGTTTTACACAAATCCGTGACAATAGTCAAAAAGTACCGCTCAACTGCGTTCCTTGACGCACGAATGTCTCCTTTTCCAGGTGCATTCCGTGGCAGTCGTTCGAGAAGAGGTCACGATTGGATATTCAATTAGAAGCGTAATGCACAACCGTGTGAGGTGCATTTGATGCGTGAAATCGTTCCAGTGAATTTTAATGGACAACACCAAAATTAAAATAAAATTTACAATACAAAACCTATATACAAAACTCGATCGAACTACATCTTGATCGCAAATAACCAACAAAACCCAGATATAATAAGTTAGAAAGAATTATTTTTGAACATGCCGAAAATTTGAATACGATTTATACACGTATACTGTTTAGCATGGTAAATACATTTCGTGTTGCACGAATCACTTAAATTATGCAAATACATGAACTATTTACAGACCAAGCAAACCAAGCAACTTATTTGCTATATTAGAATAACTTTCTATAACAATCAGGCTTAAAACAATGCATGACAACAATTTCTTTGGTCGTTGAATATAAAACGATAAGTTATATAAAAATGTATTCTTCTACATAACATACTTAACAAAGATGTAATACAAATATTTCTTATATAAGAATTACATTATTTCTTATTTCTCTCCAAGAAAACAAATATTGAAATTAAAAATATATCGTTATATTGCTTTAAATAAAAAAAGGAGTTACATACTTTTCAATATTTATTCACTGTTGGTGCTATTCGTAATCTGTTTCCAACAACATTCTTGTTATTAAATGTTGTTTATATGAATTGTTGAAATTAAAATCGCAACAATTGTCTCGTTCTTTTACCTTGTTACCTAAGACCCATTGTGTGTTGTACGAACAGAGTCGCAATTTTTTCACCGTGTTATATGGACGCATATTATAGGATGATCTGTTATAGTATAATAGTCATACTATAAATTGTATTATAGTTATACTACATATGACCTGTTTCCTATGAAAGTAGCGTACGACACTTTTTTCTAAATCAAGATATCTAAGGGTTTTCGTTTTAACACGTTTATACTCTTGTCTTACGATCTTTCTGAGTGAATGCCCAATAACACAGAATTAATTGCTGCAGTAAAAAGTTACCGCCGACTTCTGATATAATGAGTAACATAACGCAATACTAAAAATATAAAAATAATTCGATTGTCTCGTAATCGACTAACGCTTTTAATTTAATAGTTTTTGGAAAACTCAAAATTTCTCATTCCTCTCACTGCTTCACAAGTGCCGCGCATTATTATAGCGCAGGTACCAATTTACGAGACGATTCACTTGTACTTGTTATCTTAAATACTTCTATCTTTTTTAGCATAAATGATTTTATATAACAATTACAAAATCATCATTTTTCATGTCAGTAAAGTGACTTATGCCACTTTCAAATTAAACGGTATAATTTCGGTAACTATCGATAATCATAATCGATAATCGAAATTACGTGACTCATTGTCAATGAGTGCCTTTTTAGGGTGCATTCCACGAAGAGGATCGCGACTGACGAATACTCGCGTAGGGCCAGATTTGGAAGAGGCGGAAATTTGGTGCGACGAAAGCTAGCGGTGTCGAGTCACTTGTTAGTAACGCCGGCTTCCTGACCCACATACCATGGCCGCCATACAAACGTAACACTTTGTGCGTAAATACGTGTCCACGAAAGAGAGACACAGGCACACCTGCGCTTTCGACGAAGGTATGAGAAGGCACCTTGTGGTCAACGGGCATAAGGCCCTCGTTCACGTTTCTGATCACTTTGACACGAGACACATGGAACGACATAATGAACGTCACGCGACTTCTTCATGGTCAAATGTCTATGGTTTACAGTTAGTTATAAATTGGCGCGATTGACCAATATATTGTCGGGGTTAAATTTTAATGTACATACGTTAGATGTTCCTCGCGGAAGAGGAGGTAGATGTACAGATTTAGAATTTTTAACAGATTGAATGTCATTGAGGTCAGGGATGATCGACGATATTGAATTTAATAAAACTTTTATGATTTTTACATTGTGATATTCACGAATTTCCTAATGTAGCCCGAGTCGAAATATTGAACCTCATTTGAACCCTTTATTTCCAGCATTTAGGAATTAGAAGTACAAAAATAGTCTAAACTCAATGTAAAATAAGATCCTATTTAGCGCCTAAAAGTAGCATAAATTTCCCTTTATGCCATCTTTAGGCGCAAAATAGGACGTCAATTTCAACCTCCGTTGAGGATTTACATCCTATCCAGTTATTAATGTTACTATTATTCTTCTTATTATTATTTATATATATGTACATATAGATTTAAAAAATAAATTAGTCAAAATCACTAAAAAAATAATGGATTTTTACTCTACTCCTGTAACTGAATAATTGCAAAATTTTCAGTCATTATTTATCACGGTTTTTAATTCACTTTCTTTGTGCTTTTTTGGCAAATAAAATCCACTATCTTCCGAGAGCTCTTTCTGTTAAAGAACATTATATTTCAGTCAGGTAGGTATAATCATCTATGTTGTTTACAATGAGTAAAAAAATTGAAGTTTTTTATGCGATATTAAATATAATATATTGAATGCAAAAATTGTTATTTAACCTAGGAGGAGTAACAGGTCCAATTCCGGGTATAAAGATTTTGGTGATAGCTAAATAGGAGTACCATTTTACAGAGAAGGAGTTACAAGTTTAAAATAGGAGTTTTAGTATTGAAAAGTATCATATTTGGTTCAAATAGGAGTAAATACCATGAAAACAGGTTCAATATTTCGACTCGGAAATAGTATTCAAATAATGGTGTTAAAGAAATGGAGTATTGCTGAGTACATAACTTCTTTTACCTCTAAAATGTCTGCTATATGAAGATGCGATTTTAATAAAAAAATGTCCACTTAAGTAGAAATTATAAAACTACTGAAATGATTTCTATGCAATATGAATATTGTACTTAGGAAATATATTTCTATTGCAATAGGTTAATTGTGTTCATAATTATTGCAGCGGTCTAACATTGTAAATCATTTACTTTTCGTTTCGAGATGTTCAGGTTTTTTATCTGGAGTCAGCGTTGAGTTTTATATAACAAGACAGAGATTAACTTTGTTCAACTGTTCGATTCTTAATTATTTCTGCACAAATAGCTTCATCTCATTAGAGTAGGCAGTAGCAGAACAGAAAGTAAATGATAAGTTGCACTTTTTAAGTTATTGTTAAACAACTTTCACAATGACTGATACAATTAATTTTTACGGTTTCAGTAAAACTAGAGATCTACAGCTCAGTGACTATCATAGTTTGCATTGATATCAAATTTGCTCTATTACAGTTTCATTATCAAAAAGAATTAGTTGACTGCTAAATTTGATTTCAGAAAAAATGTAGGGTATATGGACGACAATGTAATTTTGGAATATTCAATAGCTAACAATAAGTAGAATTCAAAGTAATGAAAAATGTTTCATGAATATTTTCTAAACCTTTCTGTTTTGCCGAACTCTATAAATGCAGGATAATTTATGAAAAGTACTTTAAATATTCCCCGTCATAAGAAGACTGCGGATCTTTGAAATCTGCAGATATGCGTGTTTAGAAAGTGTATTCAGATTGACTAGCACGATATCAAGTAAATGCTTAGGTACAGTTTATTGGTTACACTCTTGATATAGAGCGCTTTCTTCTTCAAAGTGATAGCAAAATTTTAATTAATTTCTCCAAGAATATAAAATACCATAGAATCAACATCAGAAATCGTATGTACAATGGCGATTTTATATAACAGTAGAATCCAAATCGCAAATCGTATTCCCATAGAAAATAAAATTGGTCAAAATTCAGTTCGTTATTTGGCGAAACGCGAATGAAAAACTTTCACAAACTATAAAATTCCGATCATTACCGAATAAACTTCAAATTAATATTTTATTTTCATAATTCACCTTCAGGATATTATATATCACTGAATTTTTTTATTGCCTAAGAGAGATACCTAAATTTTACCACTGAAGAGCTTCTACAGATTTCCTATACCTCGAAGACTATTTATTTTTCTACCGATAAAAAAAAAACTCCTTTAGCATTTCGCAGATTTCACTGCCAGCTAGAAGTCCGTGACGGAGTGAATTCTAAATACGTCATCATTTACGTCTCACGGGGATTTACGAGTGTAAAACCATTAAGAAATTCTCCGACCACGTAAAAGTCAGGTCGCCGACCACGCAGACGTTTAATTCGACCGAATCCAATTTCTCCGTTAGTCATCATCGAGTATAAGTATACGTGAACGTTTACATGTATGCATTGGCGACTCTAGTTCCTTCTTTCACGCATATGAATCGGTTTATGCTCGGTCATGTCCTCAAATTTTGCGGGTCATTGAACGTTCCTCCACTCTATTTGCCTCATCCTTTAACCTTCGCTGGCTGAAGATTAATAGCACTTAATCGAGACGCTCGTATACGCGAGAAATTCTCTTTAATTTTTGCGTAATAATTTCGCAATATTATCTTTGACAACGATCAACAGAATCCAGGAAGGTACTTGAAGATAACATTTGTCTTTCAGTTTGATGAACGTTTTTAAATAAATTCTAATTTGTTGTGATTAATTGTAAAGAAGAATACGTTTCTTAGAAGTAAGAAAAATTATTATGATGTATTATTGGCTTACAAGGGAACATACCGAGGTGTCCCCCTCCGATTTTGATGAAATTTGGCACAGTTGTTCAGTACGCGAGAATAATCGATACGTATTTTTTTATATCTGCTAAGTCGCACGTTTAGGGGGTGAAACCACCCTACAAAGTTTCGGATTTTTTTCTTTTTTTGCTTATAACTTTGAAACGGTTAATGATAGACATTTTTGATAAATGTACGAAATATTTGTTTTTTCGTCTACTAAAGGCCTGCGGAACTTAAAATTTGATTTAACGATTTTTTGTTAATTTTTTATTAAAAAATAACGTGTTTTTCGTTATATCTTTAAAGTTTACGATCCGATTTTAACCAAACTTTTTTTAAATGGTAGAGAAATCAAAAATAAAAGTTACGTGTTTTTGCGTTTTTCCATAATCTACTCTGGAGTCGTGAAATTAACCCTTTTCTTTTTTAGGATTTTGGCACTTTACGTTACTATATCTGATCAACGAATGATGATGGGAAAAATGTATTATGCAACAAATACTTCTTTTCTCATCTACTATATTATTGTTTTTGTAAAAAATCAAAATTTGAAAATTTTTTGTTTTCTTTATAATATTTAGGCTGCGCACATCCGCCAGGACGCGTCAATCACAAACTATCGTAGATATCATAAAATTTCATAAGGGAAAGTTTCATGGATTTTTACATATAAAATAATATATTTATAATTTATTTAAATCACAATTTATTTATAACAAAAAAAATAATTTAATTTATGAATTTAATATACATATACTATTACAGCTTCTATGAAACATATAGTCCACAAAAATGGTACTCCACGAAGAAATGTTCAAAACAAAGTGATTTTTTACAGCACGCACATGTTATAATGGCAGGTTGTGTTCCATAAATTTACTTTTGTCGTTAACCATTTACGTTATATACAAAACAGCACACATGATTAATTTAGTTTAGTTAGAGTTCATTTAGGTAAGATTAATATCAAATAAAGATAATAGAGATAACAAGAATTAATAAAGAATCGCAGAGAAGAATATCATTTTTGCGAACTATATGTTTCATAGAAGCTGTAATAGTATATGTATATTAAATTCATAAATTAAATTTTTTTTTTTGTTATAAATAAATTGTGATTTAAATAAATTATAAATATATTATTTTATATGTAAAAATCCATGAAACTTTCCCTTATGAAATTTTATGATATCTACGATAGTTTGTGATTGACGCGTCCTGGCGGATGTGCGCAGCCTAAATATTATAAAGAAAACAAAAAATTTTCAAATTTTGATTTTTTACAAAAACAATAATATAGTAGATGAGAAAAGAAGTATTTGTTGCATAATACATTTTTCCCATCATCATTCGTTGATCAGATATAGTAACGTAAAGTGCCAAAACCCTAAAAAAGAAAAGGGTTAATTTCACGACTCCAGAGTAGATTATGGAAAAACGCAAAAACACGTAACTTTTATTTTTGATTTCTCTACCATTTAAAAAAAGTTTGGTTAAAATCGGATCGTAAACTTTAAAGATATAACGAAAAACACGTTATTTTTTAATAAAAAATTAACAAAAAATCGTTAAATCAAATTTTAAGTTCCGCAGGCCTTTAGTAGACGAAAAAACAAATATTTCGTACATTTATCAAAAATGTCTATCATTAACCGTTTCAAAGTTATAAGCAAAAAAAGAAAAAAATCCGAAACTTTGAAGGGTGGTTTCACCCCCTAAACGTGCGACTTAGCAGATATAAAAAAATACGTATCGATTATTCTCGCGTACTGAACAACTGTGCCAAATTTCATCAAAATCGGAGGGGGACACCTCGGTATGTTCCCTTGTTAGTTGGAAAATATTGGAATTCTGTAACATTGGTTTTTGCAAATAGTAGGAACTTAATTGTAATTATAACTGCACATTTAGGAATTCAAACATTTTTACAGATAAATAGAGCTCCCTGTCTCCGAATTATATTTCTATTTTATTACCAGTAGGTTCCAACACTTTGAAGTTTTTTTATTTGGAGTTTACTTGAATTGAAAAATAGGACAATTTAAATAAATGAAAGAAAAAACAGTTTCAATTAAATATCTGCTTTATTTGCACTATTGTTGTACCTTGTAATTTGCAAGTGCATGATATCTCTTAAAGAAATTTCTAGAATGCAATCCTGGTTTTGTTTCGCACCTATGGGTTTTGCATCTATGGGTTCAGATTTGAAAAAATGTCGAGTGAAACTCGAGAAAGGAGTTCCTGAGATACAAACTGATATCGAGTAACAATCATCGGAAAGATTTAATATGTAAGATTTCTAAAATTATATTTGCTTTTATCCTTTGAACAGACGTACGGGATTTTCCAAAAACCTTATTCTTCAGAAAAAATTTACCATATTTTCCAATTAATTTGACGATGTATGTTTTTTAGTTGCTATTCTTGGATTATTGAATAGGAATAAAATGTTTACATAATCCTAGGTTGCATCAATCTCAATAAATTCACAGCAAACGATTCGAAACTGAATATTTCCTTCGCGCTTTGAATTTCATAAGGTCTGAAATAATGGCGATACCGGTGCATCCATCCCGCGATCTTTAAAATTCATGAAAGGCAAAATGTTTGTGTATTTTCATCATTATATCGCGCACAATAAAATATCTGCACATTGTCCCGGTACGTGCGATGTATTCCCATAGAGTACCTGCACGCTGCATTGCTCGTTGCACCGTCGTGACCTCGATTTAAGTACCTGCAAAGACTCTTCGAGACTCTCCAATGTTCATGGAAAGTCAAAAAGATCCGAGGTACAGATATAGTTACATATTGTTTTCTGTTCACATGTGCAATACTACTTTTCCACCGTATATTTCTTTTCTCACAATTTGTATCTTTCCTACCACATTATCCGACATAGCGTTCTTGTGCAATTATAATTAATTAATTGATTAATTAATTAACATTTTAAACCGGCAACACCTCGTGAGACAATAATTACCAATTCCTCCGAAGAATCACCTCGTGTCCTTTGTTCTTCGACTTAAAGCTCAAAATTAATCGCTCTGATTGTTCGTTTCACCAAAAAAAAAATATGTCACTTCTTTGCGGCTGTTTCTTACGAGCATTGGCCGTGATTGTGACCTAAAAATTGCTTTCCGGAATTCATAGCTAATTTGACAGCGAGGTTGCTACGTCAACGGGGTAATCTCGTCTGTTTGTATGCCAGAATTGTAATCGTCGGCTTTAAACTCGCCGCTGTTAATAGTTCCTTAACAAAGTCCACATTCTCGCTTTCGACTTGTCACGCGAGAACAAGCTCCGTCCCCTTTTACGTCCGGTAGAGATACCATTATTTCCGCCTTCGTTTAGTTCCACGACTTAACGATCGAGTGTCTCTTTCTCTTTTCCTCCCTGTTTGTCATTCTATCTGTCTTTTTCTCACACACTTTCTGTATTCTTCTGTGTATCTTTCTCTGGAAGGACAACGACGAATTTATATTTGCCATCGAATGGCTTGCGGAATTTTCTCGCGTTCACCATAGTCGTAAGATCAACCGAACGTCGACATCGTGGCGGCATATAGAACGAAGCATATAGGAGGAGCCATTGTGAGGACGTTATATTATTCTGACTTTTTTTTTCCACTAATTGGAGCGTTTATTTCGCTTTCACCGTTTACGACACAACGAGGAGACAATTGTAGGCTTTGGTTGGAATCTGATAATTGTGTGCTCGTAAGTTAGTAAGAAAATATGGTGATTTTAGGGATTAACTTAGGGGTAGTCAACTCGGTCCCTATCGTCCAGGGTCGAGTGATTCAAGCTTTTATGGTGGATGGTAGTGGCATTGTCCGGTACGGAAAATATTTTCATTTTCTGCCCAGCGGTCATCACTCAAGCTGAATTTATTGGTCCATTAAATTAGAAGATAAATTTAACTACATATTTTTACTAAAACTTTACTCTGAAATTACGTGAACTATGTAATTGTGCTTGATTAATTTACCGCAGAATTGATCGGAGGTAACAGAATTTTACTATCGCCAGAGATCCAAAAATGAGCGGCAAACATATAAGAAAGATTAACTACCCCTGATTTAACCCTTAACACGTTGACTGCCATGGGGGTCACCGTTGACCGGCGCGCCGGTCGTTAGTGAATTCCATGAAATTTCGTATAACTTTTAAATTGCAATATTTATGAATTTTAGGACATATTGAGTATTTAAATATTGGTGTTAAAAAGATAAAAGTGTGCCGAATATCTATGTCTCTGTATTTTTAAAGTTTCTACTTTATAAAGATGAGAGTTTGATTGAAAAAGTTACACTTCGCCAGAGATTATGGACCTAGTGAAATATTGGTGGCGTTCAACGTGTTAACGATCTTATGTTTAAGTATGGAAGACGCAATTGTCCGTCAGTGCTAATTTTCTCTTATCACTGGAACTACCAGTGTTATTATATTTGAATATACTTAATAACTACTTTAGAAAAAGGAAAATCAGGAGGTGGAAAGTATGACCGATTAAGTAATTTATAATTTATAAAATAGAAGTGCAATAATTACTGTGTGACTGCCCAAGCAATTTGGAAAGTGTTTATAAAAAATTGGATTCGGTCTTTTTGACCGACTTGATAATTTTAGTAACTTCAATTTTGTTGTTTGATTATTATATTGTGTGTTTGACAGTAAAGCTACCGACGATTAATTTAACATATATTAAAAAATAACAAGTAAATACGGTAAAAGCTCTACAAAGCAGACATAGAAAATTAAAACGGATAATTCTGAATATCTTGGTAGATTTGGGATTAAGTTTTTTTTAGAATATCTATATGTTATTATAAAAAAAATGTTTAATGGTAAAGCATACTATAGAACTGATCTTAATCAATTAATAATGAATTGGAAAAATTACTTGGATCGCAAATAATTATAATACAAAGATACTCCGAGGAACGCCACTTTAGGTATCTTAAAAGATTAAAATGACACAGGAACTCATCAAAGAGTTAATTAGATAATTAACTTTAAATAAATTTATGAACCGACAAAAAATTATAATAATAAAGATAATAATATTTGGCATAACATTCATTATAACGAGAAAATCTAATTGCTATTGTCACGGACTTTCTCTCGCAATTAGAAGAAAAAAAATCATATATTTCTACAAACTACTGAAAATCCTCATTAGACAGCAAACTGCTATTTGAATTCTGCCGAAGCGCAAATGTATTTTAACTGCAACCAGAGACAAGTTTTATTGCAGGCGATTTTTCACTCTACTCTTTCACTTTTTTAATTAAACACTTTCGCCCGTTACTTCTTGGCTAGATTTGTGAACACACATTGCCAATCGTTTGTCACCGGCATTTACGTGTTATAGAAACCACCATTAACGTCTACGGTGTCGTCGCGAAAAGTTAAATGTTTCACTTACATAATTGCGTAACGTCAAACGAGGAAACAGTGATCTAAAATGAGACGAAAAAGTTAACGATCTCTTCAAGTAAGGATTACACTAACGCAATTTCCACTTCTTCTATGTTAAAGAATTTTTATAAATTTCTTTCATCGTTCCATCTTCTAGTAAATCTATAATATTATATAACTTATTATATAAAATTGAACTCCTTGTTTCAACTTATTTACTTTCACAGATTATTTCTTTTCGTTCTGTTTATTTTCTCAATTCTAACAGTTTGATATCATTTTTAAGTATTTCCTTCATATTTTATATAAACTAAAACAGTTTAACTGTTTGTAGCCCATTGTAACTTTAAGGTAACACAAAATACAATTGTACTCCCATTCCCCAAAATCATTTCTTTAACTGTACTATTATTGTAGTTATATGTAGTACTAGCTGAAAGGTCCAGAGCTTCGCTACGATTTAATCGAAACTAAAAAAAAAAACCTTAAAATTTCGAATTTTGAAAAATCCTTTCTTAGTGGGTGCTAATACCCTAGAAGGAACGCTCATGCAAAATTTCAAGTTTCTAGGTCAAGTATTTTCGGCTCTGCGTTGATGAGTTTGGCCCATACTTTAACCCCCCAAAACCCCCCCTAAAATTTCAAATTTTTCAAAACCCTTTCTTATTGAGCACTTAAGACCCAAGGGGAAGGTATGTTCCAAATTTCATTGCAATCCGTTCTGTGGTTTTTGAGATTTCGTGATGAGTGAGTGAGTGAGTGAGTCAGTCAGTCAGTCAGTGGTATTTGAGCTTTATATAATAGATAATAGCTATTATTATAACTATAGTATACACTATTATTATTGGGTTGGCAACTCAGTGATTGCAAATTTTAAATGAGAAGGAAAATTGATGAGTGACCCATAAATCGAGTTTCTTGACATAGCCAAGCTGTTTTAATTTTTTTTAATCCATGTATGCGATACATTCAGCTTCTGTGCAATTTTACGTGTTTTACTATAACGATCTGAATCGATAATAGCCTTGATATGAGTCTCACCAATTTCAACTGAACGGCCAGATCGTTGCGCATTTTTCAGTGAAAGATCACCAGAACGGAATTTGGCAAACCAATTTTGACACTGACTTTCTTTCAAGGCTTCATTCCCAAATACGGCACATAACTTTTTGTGTGCTTGCGATGCATTCTTGCCTTTTTGGAAATAATACAATAAAATATGTCTGAAAAACCCCTCTTGTTCTTCCATTTTTAAAGTGGGATAAAAACGAAACTAAATAACTAATAGATACAAATTTTTTACTAAATTAAAGGTGGAAGTCCAAACAATCAGAAAACAATATAGTTTAGATGCTTTCAACACGTTGACAAACCAAAAGAATGCGCTAAAACTATCTATTGACAAAATCCGCAATGACTTAGTTGCCGACCCAATATATATATATATATATATATGTTATTATAATAGCTTAATTTTATACTAATATATATATATTATAACTTATTATAGCTTCAATCTTGAAAATCATAAACCTCTTTGCGATGAAATGCTTAGAAATTGAATCTTTCATTTAAAATTTTACTTTTAACATTAGTCAGAGCACCGTCGTGTAACTAATCTTTAGACGCAGCAGAAAAGTCACACTGTATAGGGTTAATTTGAACTCGTGGCTAGAGAACGGTGATAATTTGTGTACAAATACAATTAGCAAGATTGTAATCGTTACTACGATCCATGTTAACAGTAATCTTAATTATACGCACGAGGACAAGCAGTCCTCTAGTGAAATATTTTACGTAACGTTTTACGTAAGCGCATCTCGCCGACTGCTTTATCCTAATGAGCTACTTTCGAGAAACATCTTGGCACCTTCGCGCGACTTGAGTCGATGAAAAAAAATGATTTCCGTAATCTATTCCTACCTCTGCCATACGATCGACTAACGTTCAGGATATCAAGGAGGCATAAAATCGTCAACGAAACGAACGTAGACGTAGACTTTTAAGTAAATCCTTGTCGCAGAAAATTCTGAAATCCCGTAATACTGGAAGCCG
Source organism: Cerceris rybyensis (assembly GCA_910591515.1). Classification (NCBI taxonomy): domain Eukaryota; kingdom Metazoa; phylum Arthropoda; class Insecta; order Hymenoptera; family Crabronidae; genus Cerceris; species Cerceris rybyensis. The sequence goes on from OU342790.1 coordinate 30,506,488, forward strand.
TTATAATCGACTGTCTGCAATGTCGTTTCCGTTATACATATATTTTTTCGTTTATCATTCCGCAAGAAGGAGCATCGAATATGCATTGTTACACTACGACAATCAAATTGACAGGCAACTATACATTACTACTTGACGACCCAATTGTCTGCAATGAGAAATTTCTAATGTACTAGTGAAGATACACCGAATAATATAGATTCAAACACAATGAAAGTATAAAACTAGTTTAATCTATGGATTTCTTTCGAATACAAAAATTTATTATTGATAAAATACCCGGAGCATCTCTAAAAATAAAATATATCATTTTCAAAGTATATATATATTACAATTTTTAATTATTGAAATTATGTATTTGAAGTACAGGGTCACCCGAAAGTAATTAGATTACATAAAAGTATAATTCTTGTTGGAAACTAATTTTAATTAGTTTTTTAAACTCTGTCCTTCAAATGGCCATCTTTTTTTTAAGTGGCTTTATTTACGGATGTAGTTTAGTGACTTTGAGTCACCCTACAGTATTTCAAAATGTTGAAGCACTGGAATCTTCTCGTTAGATTTGTTTCAAATTGAATACGCTGCTTCCGCAACATCAACAGCATATTTCATAATATTACAATGAAAAGTATGCATAACAATTCACAGAATAGACAGCAAAGAAATATATTGCAATTCCTTCGTAAAGTATGTACCATATCTTACGAAAGACGCGAATATCAAAAGACCACCGTTCTTCAAGATTCTTCCTGTGGCTTCGTAGGCGAAACCGGAAGTCGTCGGTCGATCGGATTTGAAATTAAAATGAAACCTTCCCCGACTGGATTTCCCGGTATCGTTCACACATGGTTAGTTTTTGTTCTCCCCGAATAACGAATGAGGCACGTGGGATTTCTATCGGAGCGTGAAAATTGTTTCTTGTTCGAAGGTGCGATAAGTTCGAGAAAATGAGGTCGAATCAGATCGACGACGAAGGTCCCCTCCGGTATTTATCTCACTCGTTTGCCGGAGAAAGCCACGCGAATCTAGCAGACGTGTGACTCACGTGAAATCGTTCATGCAAAATACTTCATTTTAACTAGCTCCCATAGTATCCTCCTTGAAAAGAATCATTTGTCGTTGTTCCTGTTGCGTTTCACTTTTTAAATGCAAATACGACCTTGTTCTAGGTTGCTCGAGTGTCCGAATTTTTTCTGAGCTATATAAGAGTAACTCTACGAATGTTCCTTTCGAAGAAAAAGGATTTTTGACGTGATATAATAGCAATGCTTCTTTATATAATATTGTGGAGAGGATTAACTACAGCTTTGCCAAAACTTTCTCGCGTCGGTTCCTTGTAAAGTGAAATGTGCGAGTACTTTTATTTAAAGAAAATAGAATCTATCAGGATAGGTTTAGCGAAGAATACTTTACTCTTGTGAGGATAATAATGATAGAATACTATAAACAGTTATAAATGTATTTTGTACTTTGATTTCGTTATTTGAAGCCATTAAGTTTTAATTGGAAAATGTTTCTTTTACATTTGGAGTATTTTAATGGAGCATGTAATTAAATGTTGCATTTTGGAATGTGTCTTATATGATATCTTATATTTAACGTGTTAAGAACACGGTCAATTCTGCATATTATCCGCGGAAGTTCGAAGCCGGTTACAGTAACGGTCTTCCACCTGTTATTTCTTCGGTACAGTCAATCTCAATGTTTCACAACTTTTATAAAACGATTCCCTTCAAATCTTCAGTGTCACTTCGGACTTCATCTTATTATTTAGTGTAATATATCTTTCAAATGAAAAAAATTATTGTACTTGATTATGTCTGTGAAGATAGCGACCAGTACTTTTGATAACCAGATCGAAGTTGTCAAATCTTTTTACCACAGAATTGAAGAGAATATAAAAAATGGCATCTTCAAAATAATAGATCATATTTATATACAAGGTGACTCACATATTAATTATTTATAAAAATTTCATATTTATTTTTTACAAACAAGAAATATGCTTCTTATAAATCATTGTTAATTAATTTTGTAGCTTATATCCTTCAAATGGTTTGACCATCATTTTGTTCTTAATTTGAAAATTTCATAGTAAAAAAGTTGTTATATTTTAAAATGGATTAGATTTCTAGGCCATCTCATAAAAGGTACAAATTATTGCTGAAATTTTGAATCGTAATTTCTAAAACTCTTGCTATTATGATTATAAATAATAATGTCCATTGAAAGACACAATGTAAAAATATAAAAAATAATAGTCTGTAATTGTTAACGACATTCGTCACGCTATTAGGCTCGATAACACCATTAAGAACTCAGACGTGCACTGCAGTTATTGGCATTAGTAAAATCGCCGGTGAAACGAGTACGTTTCACCGTTTAAATTAACCGATTTCGAGTCAAATCGATCGAAACGAGATAATATCTCAAGGTATGCTGCGCAGTGTGAAAGTTTTTCTCAAGTTTTCTTAAAGGCAAAGATACCGTCCTTGCTATAATAATTTATAATTTTCAATCCCTCGGAGTTTATACATTTGTTTTTCCAACGGTGCTCGATGATTCGATGATTATAGGTTATCAGTTTATCAGCCAACCGAACGAAACTCGAGCGGGTCGACTGGTTTTCCATCCACATTGCAAAAGAATCCATCGAAAGTACTGCGGGAGAAACGATCGTATTTGTCCTCGATACTCTGAAACACTTTGAAATTATCCCATCAGTCTATATCGACCTGCATCCGATCGGATCGGTGTCTCCGTAATTTTCTTCTTCCGATACATAGACTTCTAATCACTCTCCTTTAAAGATCGAAATTAAACTTGTATTTGCATTCTAATTGTATCGATCTAAAACGCTTAATTAACCCTCCATAGTTCGAATTTTCTGTGGCATCTGAAGATCAGTTGCACGGCAGCTCATTAGAAAATGATAAAAATATTGGGTCAGCAAGAAAGTAATTTCGGTTTTTGATGAGAGCCAGCGTTACGTTTGTTCTCAATGATTTCTGACAATGTTATGATTTTTGTCTTCTAACAATCGACACTTGTGAAACTTTTGACTTCGCTTAGAAACAAATTGTGCTTTATTTTGTTTGTAATTGTTTGTTTAGGAGAATTTTAACCTAGAGTGAAAAACGAACATTTCTGATATGTTTTACTTTTTTATTTTTTGCAAAATCTAAGCTTGGTTGGGAAGTGATGTCACAGCCTCCATGTAGCTCTGATCTGACACCATTAGATTACCATTTATTTTTCAGCTTGCAAAACTTTTTGAATGGTAAAACTTTCAATGGTGATGACAGCCTAAAATTGCATTGGGTTCAATTTTTTGTTGATATGGGCCAGTATTTCTATAAAAACGGAATCACGAATTTGTCAAAACGATGGCAACAGGTCATCGAAAAAATTCTTTGTTAAAAAAAATTAAGTTTCATTTCTCACTACAAAACCGAAATTACTTTCTTGCCAATCCAATACTATTATAAGTAATAGATTCAACTTGATTTTGAAACATTAGATTGTAAAGAATTTCATGGTTTTTAAGAGCTAAAGTTTAACACGGGAGGAAGTTAAAAAATTGGGTTTAAAGAATGAAAGCTTAGATTTGTCTTGAACTACTTAAAAGTTACAAGGACCCATAGATGGTTAAAGGGAGACTATGGTGAATCAGAAAATTTAAGATTCAATCAGATTCGAACACTCCGCTATTACTTCTAGGAAATTATTCCTAAATTATTATTTAACAGTAAGTTATTCATATCATAGCGTTGGTGATTCAAAATCCACCTGATGTGATAGATCTTCGGTAAAATCAAAGTAGTTAACACTAGATTTACGGATGTTGATATACCTATTTTTTTGAAGTGAGTCAATTTGACTCATACAAGAAAATTGAAGTTTTTTGCAAAGCAAATAGTCCCAAATCAATTTAAATGAAAGATTTATTATTTAAAAAATTAACCAACCAATATATTATATATATAGTAATCGAATTTTGAATGAGCCAAATTGATTCCGTAAATCGAGTGTTAATTGAACTATGAAGAGCACGGATATTTAAGGCGCAAGGTTGCAATTAGCGAATTCGAGGTCGAATACTGCCTTGTCACTTTCAGAACATATTTTCTAAATTATTAGTTAGTTTTTTAATTTTCCTAAATAATTATTTAATATGTCATTGCCTTGGTGGTTAGGAATCGTTCTAATATGACAGATTTTAAGCAAAATGACCATAGAAGTTGAAGTCGAAAAGTATAAAACGTTTAAAACACATTAAAGCGTTCATATGTAAGATGGAATACATTATAGATCAGAAAGTACAGTAATTCAGCTCACGGAAGCTCACAGAAAAAAATTTTACTTGTTGTCAGAACTCCAATCTATACTTCTTGCCTTACGTAAAAACGATTTGATTCTAATAATGTTATTATATTTTCGTTAAGAGAGTTATACTATTAGATACTTATAAATTTCGCAATTATTGCTTTTTCCTACTAATAATATATATCAATTTTATTTTTAACTTTGATTAATGGTGATAATACTGGATAATAATCGTGATAAGTGAACGTTAGTTTTAAGCACGTAACAAGAAGTCTCATTTGACAGAAGCGATGTTGTGGATTTAATTAATAATTATACTCCAGCGAATTAAGTATAAGTTTGAACCGGAAATGACAAATCGAGCTGTATTATCCCTTCGTGTTTTCGACTTGCGGTTCTCCGCGAATATCTCGCGGGATATATCGCGGGAACGGTGAAAGCAAAAGCGGAAATACCAACGATAACGGCGATCGAAACAATTCTGAGAGACGAGGGAGTAAATAGAAAAAGAAAGGGGATCCTCAGGTTCTCATCGATGGACGTTATTAAAAAATCTGCGGTTTATGAAAGTCTATGGTTTACACAGGAGAATTGGAAATCGTGACGATCGCTTGCTGTGTTTCTAATCAAGAAAAACAACTTATTCTACGACAAAAGTAAAAAATATGAAACTTAACTAATCTCTATAAATTAGGTAGCCGGTCTTTCTAGGTTCGAATCATTTCTTCGAAATGTTCACTTCTTGTTTACAATTGGTAGTTATAAAAAGAAATATTTAATTTTTTGAAATTTCTTCACACGATCGTTTTTATATTATGCAATTAATTATCGGCTTGTTAAGTTCTCTTAGAGTGTCTGAATATTTAATAATCATGGAAATTTGTTAATGTTAAGAAATATATCGTATATTAATTAAACGTAAAATTGCAGTTAAAATTACAGTGCTTCTATGTTAGTAATTCATAATTGATTTATAGATAAATTAAGGTAAAAGTACCAGTAGTTGACACTGTACCAGTAGTTGACACTTCTTCAAAAAATGTAAATAAATCAGGAAACCACAAGTTGGAAAACATTAAATCTGATCAGTTTGTATAGTATCGTCTTTCACCGGCTTAATTGCGAACTATTGCTCATAATCCACCGTTGAGAAGTGTCATACCAACCAGTTAATCAAACCCGTGCTCGACTCTTACGATTTTTGGGCGTTTTCTTATGTGAATCGCTAAGGACTTGGTTGAAATGTAAGTCTTGTAAGTTTGTAATATTTAATCATTGCGGATAAAGAGGCATTCGTTTATGTTATTCGAATCATAAAAAAGAGTTTATGTATTAAAATTTGCAACAAAGAATGCTAAATTGCCGAAATTCCCCGTGTGTCAACTATTGGAACTTGTAATTGTCTATTATTCAGTAGTTGACATAGGGAAATATGTTGTATTTTCTTACGAAAAAAAGTTGCTCTGTAAGAGATTTCAGCATTGACAAAGTGGCCGGAAAGAATGGATAAGCTAGATTATGAATGGGAAGCTGTAGTATTTCGTATCAACGAAACCATTAAAATGAACAGTACCAGAAAAATGTATTCAGTTACCGAACTAACAATAAGTTAGATTTTTTAAGGAAGTAACTTCTAACTATTAAATATTTTTTTTTTGTAAAGTTACTCAAGAATAATCTTTTTTAAACATTCAATAAATTCCTGTATACATATACTACAAAGGATAGTTCATTAATTGGTTTTCCTCCCTGTGTCAACTACTGAAACTAAAGGATGTCAACTACTAAATCTTTCGTTTTCGCTGGGTGTCAACTATTGAATCAAATTTTACTCTTAGAAAAAAAAAAGGAAGAAAAATTACGACCGTCAGCAAGAACGAATACTTGTCGTAATATAATAGAAGAATAAATTGTGCAGCAACTACTAATCATAAATTTTCCATAAAGTGAACATAGCCTGAGTTATGAAAACAAATAAGAAAAAACTTCCTTAAAGTGTCAACTACTGGTACCTTTACCTTATTTACGAATATTATATGGGCCATTATATAACATTTGCAATTTTGTATCGCTTATCCAACAAAATAGAACAATGCATACTTAAATCTTTTCAGCATACCCTGAATATCTTGATCTTATTTCACTTGATGCACTTTTGCATAATGTAGATAATCAAACGTTTCGCAAAAGTGGAGTAAGCGGTATTTTTGCAATTGTATTCGAAAGAGAAGCACGTTATGAAAGATGATCCATTTCTCCACCGAGCAATTTTAATTAGTAAATTATGAAACGAAAGTACCAATTGCGCAAATTCACCACGTCGAGATAGCACTTGATAGCAGATGATGACAGTACGATAAAAAATAATTATATGAATGAAAATAAGAAGTTATTCGATGCACCTCTTGCATGCATTTCCAACGTGGAAAAAAATGTGTTACTTTTGTGTTAAGAGTTTGAAAGAATTGTTTTATATTTTCAAAAACATAAAGTTGAAAAGACAATGAAGATAGCACTAGTGTTAAAACCCGCGATCATTTAAATGGGGCAAAATTAAAACTGTTAAGCATTTTAAATTATTTCTCGTGAGATGTTAAGAACATGAGAATTGAAATAAGAGAAATTAACAATGTTAATATTGGGTCGTCCGGAAAATTCGTGCCGAATTTCGATAGGCGGCATAAGGACAGATCTGAATATATTAGAATGATTGAAAATAAATGGCATGCGTACATATTCTAAACAACGATACTTCAGGCATATTTGGAAAAAAATTTGGTTATAACACGTTAAATTTTATCAGTTTTACATATTTTTGAATATGAAACCAAAGAGCATTATAGACATTTAAAGGTTTTCTTTTAGTGGAAAGGCGAAAATGCCGCATAAGTGGCTAACAGAATATGTGCTGTTTATGGTGAATGATGTTGAACAAGAAAGATCTTAGGGAAACCGAAATGAACCATCTTTAGCCACCCCAAAAGTTGATCTTCATCCGAAAAAGGTCATGCTTTGTATCTGGTGGGATTAGAAAGAAACCCTACGTCATGAGCTGTTACCAAACAATGAGACAATAAATTTCAAAAAGTATTGCTCCCAATTGGACGAATTAAAAACAGCAATTGAAAAAAAAACGTCCAGAAATACCGACTCGGAAGAGCGTCGTGTTTCATCAAATAAAAAGGTGGGGCAGTGATGAGCAAATTAATCGTAATCTTTTGAGCCCAGAAAGGATCCCGTTCGTACTTGGATAACTTAGAAATCGTCAAATTAGTGTTTGTTACGAAATTGTTTAATAACTTTTTTTTAATAATGGCTACCAATTGAGCAATTTTATATTCTTGATGAGCAAATTGCAAGCAATTTTTTAAGATATAATTCATTAAGATTGTTTCTAGTCCAGCGTTAACTTAACCCATCTGCCTCATGTGTCTTCGAGAACTCAATAAAAGTTGTTGGAGCTCGATTGTGATGTTCTATCCTATCCATCATATTCCCCATATTTCACACTTTCAGATTTCCGCCTATTTTGATCACTACAAAATTTCTTTAATGGAGAAGCTTCAATACTTTGGTCAAGGTAAAGAGTCATATAGAAAATTTGTTCGCTGAAAAGCTGAAGGATTCTGGATGAACGAGATGTTAAAATTACCTGAAAGATGGAGAAAGGTTGTGGAGCAGAATGCCACCTATATAATTTCATAAATATTTACCAATATTTAAATATTCTTTCATTTAACTTTCGTTCCAAATCGGCACGAACTTTGCGGACAACCGAATAATTCATTTAGGTGTTGCACATAGGAAAAGTCATTACCTTTTTTATCTATTACCGATGAAGATCAGCCTTACCAGTAGAATATTGGTTCTTATCATTGCATAGCAATTCTACACTATTTTCTATATATCTTCCTAGATAAGAAGAAATTATGTTCCATTTTATTTATAAATATAATTTCACCATCGTTTTCAATAAACTAATCCCTAATCGTTTTAAATCGTTGCTATTGCGATCAAATACATTATTGTCTGACTTAATATATCAGTTGACAAAAACGTTATCAATTATCACCCACATCTGGTTGACCTCAATATTGATTAGAATTTTATTTATTAATCAATATTATAACCGACCGGACAGTAGTGTCACCAGCAATATTTCGGCAACAGAACGTACTATCTCGTCCTCAGTACATTTTACCGATAACGTTGGTCACTATACTAAAATGATTCAGTATATTATAACCTCCGTACATTCCAATAAATTGATGCTATAAGTTTAACCATTGCCTCATCGCAATGTAAGCTTCCAAGAAACCAACTTGACAATCAGTTACGTGCTAAAACCTTAGTAAAATATTCCTCTACGTGTTCCACCTTTTTCATTAATAAAAATGAACACATTTCTCTACCGGTAAGATGTGTAGCTCCAGAGATTCTCCAGGTAAAATTCCTAACATCTGTAAATCTCACCTGTACCAATAATGCAAAAGATTTTTCTCAATGATAAGAACGCTTTTATCTTACTGATTATTCGTCAGAAATTCTCACTGATAGCAAAAGGTTATCTCGCATTTTCGTTGATTATCGGACCACCAAGATATGAAGGTGAATATCACCTAACTTCTCGCTAAACTTGCAAAGGTAGCGCAAAAGTAGGGGCAAACGTCATCGTCCCAGCGGCAATTGCGATGGATATCAGTCGGCTACGAGCCGCGAAGTAAGCCGGAACATTGGGGGGTGTTGATCGATTCGAACATCCATCAGTCGCTTTTTTTACATGAAATACTAATTAAAACGATTCACGTTACCGCTTCGACTTAAATTACAAGAAAATTCAATAGTTTTCATTGCCTCGACGAGTGACATCAATGTGACCCTTACATGGAGAACGAATTGGTAACATTTTAGAAGAGAAAAAAAAGCATGTAAACACATGGCAAAAAAGATTCATGCGATAAGGGAGCAAGCAATTTGAAAACGACAAATTACAGAGTATTTATTAATGCTTTGTCGTGGCACAGTCTCGAACTGTAATACAATAGAAAAGTTGTAGTTTCCCTTCAGAAACGCGAAGTGAAGTTGTCGCTCCGGAGGGTGCCATTGACCGCTATATTCAGGACAATCGTTCTAGATATAGTTTCGAAAAAAACACCCTTCGAGGTTAATATATCTTTCGGGTGGCCAAGAAGGGTGAAGGGTTAAGGGTCAGTTGTTCGTCGTACAACGCGTGCGAGGCGTGAAAACGTGTGCGTTTAAAGAGTCGTCAGAATGGAGTTCAAGTTCAACGTAAATAAACTCTTACCGAGGAAGATCAACAAGGTCACGCATACCCTTATCCCAGAAAATTTCAAGGGTGATCGCCGGGAATTAAAGTGAGTACATCCTCATTTGCTTGGCATGGTTTCATTTTATATTTATATCTCGCTTACCGAGCAAATATGTATCGAGACAAGATACACAAGCTGTCAGGAAAACATCTAAATAAGGTGTTCTTACATTCCGCTCTTCGGAATAGTATACTTTAATGAGATTAAACAGTGATAAACATCTGTACTGTTTAAGTGTTATTTCTCATGGTTAGTCATCATTGAGATTACGTTGTAACATCAAAATACTTTCACTCTGCGTCGATGACACATGAGGATAGTTTCATACAATGTAATTCTTATGTCTCGATGACTTCCTACAACGTGATCTTTCTGTCACGACATAAATAAACGATATACGACAGGTTGGAGCACGTTGACACTGTCGCATTGGCCGATATTACCGGTCAATCGATGGCGAAAGTAAATGTCAATGGAATACGTAGGCGAGGCACAAATTCCTTGAGGATATTGCAATCGTTTCCGTCAGTGTAACGTATATTAAAATTTCATTTCTAACGAAATATATTAAAAGCTACGATGGCTATTGAAATAAACTGCCAGCTTAAATAATACATTGGAAACTGAATGATCTTATTGAGAAAGAGGATTAACTTAACTAAATCGAGACATTAACTGACACCTTATGTTAGCAGAAGGTCAATCATATTTCCATTTGCTCTAATTCCCCATAGACGAATATTATATCAATTCCTTCTATTCTTAAAATTCCTCGTTTTCCACAAAAACTACATTTATCTCGTTCATCGTGTAAAATATAAGATAAAATTGCACCCCAGAAAGATGTTAAGAGACGAATCAATAATTAAGCAGTTATTATATAGAAGAAAATTACTAAATTCATGAGACTCAATCATTACTCGATAGTTTGTACATTCGAGTAACACAAAATCTACGTCTACAAAAATCCAATTGATACGTTTTCATTTATCAGTTCGAGTATAATGATCGTAGAGAATATACCTAGCCACGGTGCTGCGATTAATGGCAAGGTCGTTAGCAATTTCGAAGATTAACGGACTGAACTTGAACGACGTCGGATATATGTAAATGGTAGTACGTAATTCAAGGACGAGCAACGACGTTACACTTATTTATCCGTGATGTTGGTTCGGCTGTCGCCAAATGCGTACGCTGGCGCATAACCGCGTGGGAGGAGAACTCCCAGCTCCGTATCGACTTCGGGAAAACCGCCAGCATGGCTTCTGATTGGTCCTTAAATGACATTAGTAGTGCGATTCTAGACTCACCCAATCGTCTTACTACGCGTGACAGTATTATTCCATTGACTACTACATTCCGTAACAAGATCGTAATCTATAGGTACGTATTTCCTATCATGTATAGCAGCGTTTCCCAACTCTTCTGGAATCGTTGCGACAATGTTCAAGTTCTAGGGAACCTCAGCATCCACTGAGCGAAGTTAGAAAGAGGTTGCTCGGTTTGAGGTCTAGGGTAACGAGAGATTGTCCTCGTACCGCTTTATTCTCAACGTTGGCCCTTGAAATCTGAGCTCGGCGAATAACAACCGAAAACTAAGCACTTATTGCGCTGTTAAGCACTTTTTTTGTCTGTGGCGCATTAAAATCGAAAATACGTGAGGACGATGGATGTCTCGGTCGAATCGGAGCAAACCACTTGTCAAGTGACTCCTTTTGGTGGGTCAAAGATTGAGACACTCTTCATTCATTCGTTATCCTTTGGCAATGTTTCGTTTTGATCCACCTGACACCTTGCATTTAGGTGGATCATTCCCCGAGCCGAAATATTGAACCGCATTTGAACTCTTTACTACCCAACATTTAGGAATTGAAAGTACAAAAATACTCGAGTCGAAATATCGAACCTTTAACTACCCAACATTTAGGAATTAAAAGTACAAAAATAGGTCTAAATTCATTAATGTTGGGTAGTAAAAGGTTCAAATGAGGTTCAATATTTCGACTCATTCGGTCATTCTCTTCGTTATGTACTCGAATTTGAATGTATAACTTTTCGATCAGCAGCGCGTTAGAATCGAAAATACGTGCAAAACAGGAGCGTCGAAGGAATCAGAGGAAACCACTTTTTAAGTGACTTCTTTCTAAACATGGTCTATATGTAACAATATTATAATAGTTCTGCTGTTAACCTTTGCCTTGCAATGACCTGTGACGAAATAAATGGAATAAAAAATTTTTCAGTTTTCCAAAAACTGTTAAATTCAAAATATCAGTAGCTTATGAAACATTGAAATTAGTTCTATGATATTAATATTGCGTTAACTTATACCGGTATATTGGAAATCAGTAATAGATAATTATTCCAACAGTTAGGTCTGACAATGAGTTATTGTGCGTTCGAGCACAAAAGAAATCGTAAGGCAAGGGATTGATACTGATTGTACTGAACCAATTATTGAGTTATCGATACCTATTGTTTATTTTAGGTGCGTGAATTAATCCGATCCGTTTGGCGGCAAAGTGCTGTATTAACGACTTTCCTAGCGTTTAATGTTTGTAAAAGGTATTTCGCAGCTGACTTAATGGAGCAACCGCTGGGTGAAATAGTTATAGCATTTAAAGGCCGAAAAAGTGAAAACAAAGAAAGAAAATGTGAAATATTGTTCATGGAGTATTAGTATTATTAATCAGAGTCTTTTTTTTATCACAACTAATATTGAAATATTGTTTAGTATGAAGTTCATACGACTAATATTGACTAGGATTGCTCCAAACGTCTCACTTAATTGCGCATTAAAGCAGCATTGTAACCCGAGTCGAAATTTTGAACCTATTTTCATGGTATTTACATTTATTTGAACCTAATATGATACTTTTCGATACTAAAACTCCTAATTTAAACCGGTAACTCCCCCGAGTCGAAATATTGAACCTATTTTCATGGTATTTACTCCTATTTGAACCTGATATGATAGTTTTCAATACTAAAACTCCTAATTTCAACCTGTAACTCCTCAGTAATGTGATACTCCTATTTAGCTATTACCAAAACCTTTATCCCCTGATTTGGACCTGTTGGGTAGTAAAAGGTTCAAATAAAGTTCAATATTTCGACTCGGTAATTTTTGCGCTACTCTGTTTCATTGAAAAATAATGAAAACTTTCTTAAAATCGTTGGTGCAAAACGAGTTATTAAATACCAGCGATTTTCTCGTACTTAAATTATATCATTAATATATTAGGCTTAATTATTCGGCAACTTACAAGAAATGGAAATAATATTCTCCGCACAGATAAAATCATGAAACACTTCATCGACACTCTCCATAGATGAGTCGAAGGAAGCCTAATACTTTATGCGCATAAAATTAAATTCCGTACTTTACAGTCTTCCCATATTCTTTCTTAAAATCATCTACATATCACAGGACTACAAAACGAATATCTGACTTTATAAATTCCCATTTAAATTCTCGGTTCAAGGAACTTTAACGCTACCATTGAATTCTTGTACAGTGACTGGCAGTGCTCGCGGAAGTCTGTGTTGAAATCATAGAGCGGTTAGTCGTCCTATTCCCTCGTTATTCCGTCATTATGTAGAAAACATAGACCATCATTTCTTTTTTGCAGTCCGTATTTTTTTTAATAAATGTAATGCCATGTAATTTCAGTTACATTTGTGTTCTAAATATAGCGGTTTAAGTTTCTGAACTTAGACAGAGAAATTAAACGTTACGCATGCATATTTATTTATAAAAGTGTAACATCATCTAAATCAGCGGTCGCCACACTTTTTGACCTCACGGACGAGTAAATTTACAATTTAAATCCCGCGGACCACTAATAGGATTTTTTAAGTGTTAAATATATTTATAAAAAAAATTGTGATCTAAGAATATATAAAATGTATTGTCATGAATTAAATTATGTTTCAATGCATCTTAAAATATAAATTAACGTGATGAGTAAGTATATTCCACATTTTTCTGGGGACCAGCGAAATTTTCTCGCGGACCATCACTTTGGCGACCGCTGATCTAACAATAAATCGTTTGTCATTGTATTCCAATACTTCGTCTGTAATTATTATCTGCGATTAAGTATTAAAATAGTGACATATTTACCACTACTTTATAAGAATTTTTATAGAAAATTTACTGCAAATGTACCATTAAAAAAAGTTGATAACAGAGTAGTAAAGTATTATCTATTCGAAGTACATATTTAAAATACGGTTTCAGAACTTAGACAGCAAATCGAAGTTGCCGAACTGGTAGTGCACGAACTTATAAACAAACTTAACACTAGATCTACGAAAGTCGTCAAATTGACGGATTCTTATCTAGTCCAGTCAAATTAATCATTAAAATAGAAGTAAGGTTACAAAAATTCCCATAGAGCTAAAAATTGGTATGAATGTTCAGAATACTATTATAAATGAATTGTGAAAAGTCCCCATCAATCCCCCTTGTGCAAAAAATTTTATTGATGGTGAAAGTTTGCAAAAATAGGTTTTTCGCGTTTTTCAGCTAAACGGTGAGTTTTACAGCAAAAATAGTTCAGACAAAAATTGTAGATCATCCGATTCTCTACAAAAAATGTATCCACACTTTTTTTCATAAGTATTGCCATTTCCGTGATACAGCGGTTCAAAGAACTGAAGAAATTATTTTATTCGTAATATGCACGTTAATGTACTTTTATATACATTTTTGAACCGTTATACGAGTACAAATATGAGTCCCTATGTCTTATACATACAAATTATAAAATTCTTAGAATATAAATGAACGTCATAAACTCCGCCCCTATTTTAATTTAGTCCCATGGCCTTGAGTAACATTTGTCTTCCACTCAATTGTCAGCGTGGCGATGCTCGTATACCTGCTCCGTTTCAAAGGTCTCATACTCAACAAAATACTGTTAGTCGTAAGCATTCCTTCGTAGTGACAACTCGTGGCTATCGCTTATATTTTGTAACAAAGTTTGTGCATTTTACTGTTTTTAAAAAAAAATGTCGCAATTCTGCTTTATTTGTAGTCAACCTTTGACTGAAAGTGGAGTTGTTACTGTTGATCGCGGCATGAAAGCATTAATTGATGCAAGTATTGAAAGAGGTGATGAGTTTTCGGAGTACCTGAAAGACCAGACATCTGTAAAAATTCATGTGCAGTTATAATCACTAATGGAATTCACTTCCTTCTTTCTATGTACGGAGCTCCAAAAAAAGTTACCTGCTTGGATAAACTCCGATACTTATATTTTGCAAAAAAAAACTTATAATAAAAAACAAGTGCAATTAGCTTGTCTTCCCCCAACCTCTGCTGCTGCTCAACAACATCTATTCCGGGTATATTATCAAGTTCAAGTGTGGCTTGGAAATAAAATGGATCCAGAAGACTGGGGTTGGAAGTTAGTTGACAATGCATTGGAACCAATTCATACGTTACTCCCACCTGCACCAGAAAAACTCCTTAACACAATCTTTTGCAATTGCAAAAAAGGTTGCAATGCTAAATGCGGCTGTAAAAAGGTTGGACTGTTTTGTTCTTTAGCATGTACCAATTGTCAAGGACAGTCGTGCTCCAATGTTGAATCGATACTAGATGAGGATAATTACGATATCAGTGATGAGACATATGATGTATCACTTTTAGAACATATTTGTATCCAGCAGGAAGATGAAGAAAAAGAAGATGATGAAAACGAAGACAGTACACTAGAAGTTCCATTGGATTATTATGAATCCGACGAATAATTTTTCCAAATTATTTTTTCATTTATATATTACATAATTTACACAGCTTTCATCATTTTCAATACTCAATTTGAATTCAATAGGATCACAATAGATCGTGGAATAGGCCTACCGGGGAAACCACGTTAAAAAAAAGCGCCAAGCACACTACCTCATAGGTGGTGTGGAAACGTGTGCATATTACGAATAAAATAATTTTTTCAGTTCTTTGAACCGCTGTATCACGGAAATGGCAATACTTATGAAAAAAAGTGTGGATACATTTTTTGTAGAGAATCGGATGATCTACAATTTTTGTCTGAACTAGTTTTGCTGTAAAACTCACCGTTTAACTGAAAAACGCGAAAACCCTATTTTTGCAAACTTTCACCATCAATAAAATTTGTTGCACAAGGGGGATTGATGGGGACTTTTCACAATCCATTTATAATAGTATTCTGAACATCCATACCAATTTTTAGCTCTATGGGAATTTTTGTAACCTTCAAAGTCTTATTTGACTGGACTAATCCTTTTATCAATAGTTCGTAACTTTATAGAGAAGTGGTATAATAGATATTTCACATAAATCTTACACTACACAAATTCCTTAATTGACCATCTTCTTTGCCCGGTAATCAATCTTTTCTCAAAGCAATTATCTAATACACTTAAGAATTATAGATTTAACGCCCGTATATCTAGTATTAAATACCTTTCTTGAATCCTCTGAATAAGAAGCCTCGTAAAATAAAAACAATTGCACGGCACACAAATTCCATTAATAAGGAATAATATGCTACTGTAAGCATAAATCAGAGTTGATATAAAATATCGTAAGTAACTGTGCTAAAGTTCAAAGATCCGAACCTGTACATTCGACTGTTATCTTTTTTCTTTCTTTGGGAACCAAGATAGTTCGAATGCTCGACGTAATCGAGCGTAGCTTGTTCAGAGATTAGCAGTATTATAGCTTGCAACTGACGAAACAAATTCTCCTCCCGATGGAATCGAAGATCGTGTCTAGTGTCATTGAAATTCTTCGCTATTTCTCATTCGTTTCGAAATTATCGGAGCAGAGAGCTCGCTACCTCCGCACATCGCATCAAACGAGAACGAACGATAAATCGTACTTCCTCGATTACCTTGATCCTTCGTTTATATCAAAGTTGTTCGTGATATTTCCTGCGCGAGGATCATCCATGGTATTAACCTACATTACTTGAAATAGATAACCGAAGAGCAACATGCTAATAAGTCCGACAAATTCTTGAGTATCAAGCAGTAGCTTGTATTTACATTCTATGTACAGGTGGCCCTCGACTTTCGCACATTCTATCGGGTTGTCGGAAAAGTCGTGACGCATTTTGACACAAAACGGACAACATAACATTGATTGGTCTTTGTTCTCTATATAAATAAATGACTTTGAAATACATATAAAATATGCGTCATGACTTTTCCGACAACCCAATACTTTCGCACATTTCGCTATTTCGCACGTTTTTAAGAATCCAATTTTTTAAAAAGCTGTGCCGCTATTTCAAAAAATATTTGCTTCCATGCAGTTACTGCCAAGGAGAGCTGTAGCTGGCACTCACTCATTGCCTATTAGAGATTTTCTAGCATTGTAACATTGTTTCTAATATTACCTACTAGATGTTAGAGAATTTCAAGTTTACAAAGAAATCACATTAACATACAATTTTTTATATTTCTCCCATATTCCATCTACTTTCGAACATTCAACATTCGCAGACATCTTCAGGAACCAATTATGTTTGAAAGTCGAGGGCCGCCTGTATTCATGTATTTACATTCTATTAGAATCGCATAATTTGGGATTAATATGTTTGACAAAATAGTTTCGGTTTTTATTTTCAAGATAAAATTTTCATTTGTGAAATTATACTATTAAAAAATAAATAGTTCAATTTGCCGTGTTAAATTTCCTCTAATTGGACTTTTGGTACGGTTTAAAAAAATTCATCTCCATTTTACATCTGTGTCGAAATAAGAACAAGAAATTGATTTGAAAATCTTTTGATTCTAATTATAAGTCCAATGTGAAATATTTCTATTTGGTTTTGCCAAATAGAGTTACTCAAATTCAAAGATGGATTTTATTTTGTTATATGTTAGAGATTTAGTTTGTGTTCAGTAATATTAACGAATAATTAATAGAAATCGACGCTTAGGGGAACATTTATTGGGTTGGCAACTAAGTTATTGCGGATTTTGTCAATAGATAATTTTAGCGCATTCTTTTGGTTTGTCAACGTGTTGAAAGCACCTAAACTGTACTGTTTTCTGTTTGTTTGGACTTCCACCTTTAATTTAGTAAAAAATTTGTGTCTATTAGTTATTTAGTTTCGTTTTTATTCCAATTTAAAAATGTAAAGACAAGACGGGCTTTTCAGACATATTTTACTGTATTATTTCCGAAAAGGCAAGAACGCATAGCAAGGACACAAAAAGTTATGTGCTGTATATGGGAATGAAGCCTTGAAAGAGAGGCAGTGTCAAAATTGGTTTGCCAAATTCCGTTCTGGTGATTTTTCACTGAAAAATACGCAACGATCTGGATGTCCAGTTAAAGTTGGTGAGACTTATATCAAGGCTATTATCAAATCAGATCGCTATAGCAAAACACGTAAAATTGCACAGAAGCTCAATGTAACGCATAAATGCATTCAAAACAATTAAAACAGCTTGGCTATGTCAAGAAACTCGATTTATGGATCCCTCGTCAATTTTCCTTCTCATTTAAAATCCGCAATAACTTAGTTGCCAACCTAATATTTTTTTATTTTTTTGAGTCCCCATTTAACACTAGATTTACGGATGTTGATATACCTATTTTTCTGAAGTGAGCCAATTTGACTCATACAAGAAAATTGAAGTTTTCTGCAAAGAAAATAGTCCCAAATTAATTTAAATGAAAGATTTATTATTTAAGATATTAATCAATCAATATAGTGTATATATAGTAATCAAATTTTGAATGAGCTAAACTGGCTCCGTAAATCTAGTGTTAAGGACCCTTTCTCACTTGAATAATAATTGGAAGTTAAATGTTATTTCCTTCCTGTACTCAATCAGATTGAAGTTCCATAGGGGTATCATAGGGACGGAGAATTTTTAACATCACTACATGGGACATACACCATCGTGCGAACTTAAATCTCGGTGCTATTGTCATTTGCGTGTCAGAAAAATAGTTAGTATTTATAAAGATGAGATCATACTTCCTCTAAGATCATTAAACTGTACATACAAGAATATTATATAATACTTTCAAAGAAACTCTATTATGTTCAATATCATAATGCACTTTAATATATTTATTTAGAACTTTTATTTTTTGTATGTCTAACAGAAGTACGGAGAAAACAAGGCATGTTCGTAAAATGAAAAATTTTTCCTTTTGCGAAGATCTCGAAAATTTATCGTAGTTCTTTAAAGTTTTCGAATCTTCATTATATCCATATTAACCATGTTAATTAATGCGAGTCCTTGAGATTCCTTTACGCTACAACTGGCAATAAAAAAAAACATAGTGAAATACCTTTAACTATGGAAGAATATTTTTTAAAAAATTAATGAAATTTGACTGTCACAGTAAATTCAATATTTTTTATAGATATATATAATTAACAATAATTTCGAAAAACTACATTTATCCCTATAATTGTATTAATAGATAAAACAAAAAGAAATGTTTTTCATAATACATACAAATGTATTTACAAAAAAATACATAATGTTTATTTTTTCTAATTGGCTGTGGTAGACTAACTAACTAAATTGGTAGACTAACTAAATAATAATAATTCTTTTAAAAAAGTTCTACTACATCTTAAAAAGGACTTAAAAAATATATTTTTTTGCATTTTATTCCATATCATAAATAGAAAGAAATAATTTCTTCAAGATATTTAGAAATGTTTGTTGAAGTAACGTCGTTAAGCAATACACTTCCGACTTTACGTTCCAATAACTTTCCACATTCATGGCATAGCATGTGCAAAAGTTCTTCGCAAAGTTTCACTTACATGGTACGCAACAATCAATCATTGTTTGCCATTATTCCAGTGTCCCCTAGAAACGTTGCACCGGTGGAATAATCCATCATAATTTGCATTGTAAAGTAGCCGATTGGCGCAGCTCCAAAACCGTCGAATTAGGTCGAATCTTATAGCGAATTAATTTACGATAAGGCTATACAGTTTTCCGGAATACCTTGAAACGTTTAAATTATATTCCACAAGAATTTATCGAAGGCAATATGAAGAGATTTCACGTTTGTACACCGAGACGAAAGGGAAAGAAAGAAGAAAGAATTGTTTCAACTTAAAGGCGATTTATTTGCGTTGATTAACATCTGTCGCGTGTCGACGATTTTTCGCATAAACTTGCCGTTTCTTCGACGATAGAAACGCGGAACGAGAAAACAAACTGGTGTTGCGATGAGTCAGCTGCTAATTTCGGAGCCTCGGAGTATAATCAGATTGTGTAATCGATTTACGAATCACCGTCTTTGGAAAAAAAGCACGCTGACGTGGCCATTGTTGCTGTACAAGCATAATTGTAAAAGTTTCATGATTCGCTTTAATTTTAAAGGCCAGAGAAATCCTGAGTTCATTGAACAATTAGTAGGAATTGTTAAGAAGTTTTATTTCTTTGATGCATAAATGAGAGAGATTTTCCTTTTTTAATTAAGGACAATAAGATGAATGGAATACGGTAAAAGGAGAAAAAGAGAGGAAGTCAGAAAGTGGAGCGGCTGTTTCGTGCTATTTGAGCCGTAAACCGCAGCTTATAAGTTACGACAGCGCTAAGAAATAACGATGTTCAATCGAGGTCAAATGAGCAAGCGAATCGTTAACATTTTCATTAAATCATTTGGACATTTCTTCTTTATTCTCTTTTCATTAGCTATCAAATATTTTTGTTTCATATAGATAATTCGTAACACCTTAGCCTGTAACAACGCGTGATACTCATGCCGTGATAAATGGAACAGGAAATTTTGAAGTTTTCCAAAAATTATTACCGTACTTTTCAATAGATAACGCGCGCCTATTGTATTACGCGCACTTCTATCTTTTCGGCATTCTTTTTTTTCTTAGTTAAAATCCCACCATAGTTTTATTATTGAATTTGACATCCTTCATGTCGCTTTCTAATGTATAACGCACAGGTTCTTATTTCATCGAATTTTAACTTTTTTGCGTAGATAACGCGCGCCTTATCTATCGAAAAATACGATAAATTGAAAATATCAGTAGGTAACGAAACGGTAAAATTATTTCTATAGCATTAATATTGTTTACAGTTATATGGAATGTCAGAAATCAGTGAGAACTTTTTACTTCAAAAATTAATTCTGAATTATTGCATCTGAAGTCACAAAAGAAATCGTAGGCCAAAGGCTTAAGTATTGTTAAATGAGCCGTTCAGTGCACAGGTCGATTAACTCCACTTTTCAAAAAATCTTTTTAACTGCCGAAGCACTTGGTATAGTCATAACTTTTTATATTTATAATAACTTTCCTGAATGAGGAAGATTAACACCATTAAATGACAAAATTTTTTTGGCCATCGAATAATAAGTAATTTATTTCAGAGGCCATTTTGATTAACTCCATACTCTAATGTAAGTCGTTGCATTAAAGCAACTCAAATGCACTAGGTGGTGATGATTGGAACAATATAATCAAAACATGTAAGAAGAAAGCCCCATTTAATCTAATCCAAATTACTCGTCAAGATTTTTTTTCAACAAAACCTTTAGAAAGTGCAATCTTTGACAGAAAAGTAACCGTCACAGGATTTTCAGTAAATTGGCTCTAAATACGCTGGATAAAGTTAGAGAGGTCCAAATCGTACCTCGTACAATTCAAATATGAGTATAATAAAAATTCAGAATTTAATGCTATAAATATAAAGGAATCTGTAGCAGGTAGACCACAAAGTTTTAAAAATGTAGATTAGCCTTTATTATATCCTAAAGGTAGACCTGTGAGAAGGGAAGATAGAAGAGACATGATGGACCTGCTAAAATTTATTCCTCCTGTTAAATATAATGATGACAACAAATCGAAATGACGAGCCTTCGTATACAGCTGATGATGATGATATAATTTATATTGCTTATGAATCAATCACAAATAATATTATAATAGAACTGTCAACTTTCATTTTTATGGAAAATATGTAATAAAAGTATATAATAACTAACTTTACCTGTAATAAAAAACATAGAAATTTAAACACCAAATTCAACTTTATTACTTTTTTTCAGTTGTCAAACCGACTAACTCCAGCAACCACATAAAAATTGTAACATTACTGACAATTATTTTTTGGCTATTCTTTTTTATTAATTTTATATACCGTTAGATGAAAGCTATATCTGTATTTATGCATTCTACAATATGTATTTGACTTTATATTGTAAAGGGAATTTTAAAAAACAATGTACATTATTTCGTCGCATTTCTCGACTTCTCATTTTATGGAGTTAATCGATTTGTGCACTGCACTGCTCAAATAGAGAACTTCGTGAGAGATAAGAGAAATTATAGTCAATTTAATGCATCTTTTCAGAAATATTTCAAGCAACGAATATTGAATTATTGTCGAGAAAAGTTGAAGGTGCATGGAATTTAATATTTCACACGTTCTGTTTCAGCGAATGCCAGAGGCAGCTCAGCAAAATCCTCGACGACATGGGTGAGGCTTCGGCAAGGGCTCAAGGACTCAACAAACCGATAACCAGCGCCCTTAAACTTCGAGACACGGACCACGTAGTTTACCTACTCGTAGACGACGAAGCCAATAAGTAATTTTTATATTTACTTTCTACATACATCTATACAATGTGGCCAAAAAGTCATTTATTAATCATCTAATAAAATTTCACATTTATTCTTTTATAAATAATAAATATACTTCGTGAAAATTATTTTTAACTAGATATGTTTATTATGTCCTTCAAATAGCTACTACTTTTTTCTCAATTTCAACAAATTAACTGCAAAAAGAGTTTCCATTTTAAAATGGTTTAGTAACTTTAAGGCCACATGTATTTCCTTTCCAGCTTAGTATCTTACAATTAGTTGCAATTTTTTAGATCTATTTTGCTTATATTTTTAATTTAAAACTTGGAAAGAGAGTTGATTATTTTATATTACAAAAGTTCTTAGGCTGCGGAAATTTTTCGTAAATCTGTTTTGCACTCCGCAAGTTATTACAGTCTGAAATTATTGAATTACATACTCTAAACCACATACTATATCCATAATAAAATTAATAAAAAGCAACAACACTATTAAAATGTTGAGGAACATGCAGCACGAGTTTAAAACTGAAAATAATTATTAAACGTAGTGAAACTACTTTCATAGACTGGAAATTTCACCGTGCATGTATAAAAATGTGATTATTATTTGCAAAATGCAATGATTCTAACGGTACTCGTAAAGCCCTGAAGAACGTAATTTAAATCCGATGTTGAGTGGAAAGGATGCTGTATTTCTCAGGATGAGAGGTTTTGAGACGTACAAAATGGTTGGTGGATCGATATGTCGAGTCTGGGGTCGCTCTGCCTGCGGAAATCCGGCTTTCCGATCTTTCCAGAATCCCCCATAGTAAAATATTCCTGTCAAAATTTTGTATCTTCACCTATAGTATATCTCAACTGCTATCGTTGCAATTGAATAATAAATAAGAAACTTACAGACGTAATACTTTCATAAAAAAATTTTTCTAATTGAGCCTATAGTGTTAACACTACTTCTACCGATGATTGATTCAGTATAATTAAAATTCCCAAAGGAACGCATTAGGTGGGAAGAAATGAAGAACGCATAAACATGATCGAGTTAATCAGTTGCAATCTATAAGATAGCTGTAGAAAAATCAAATAGAAACAGCCTTAGAAACTTCAGAAAAATGTACAAAAAATTCAGAATACGTCATTTTAGCCACCTTGTTAAGTCTAGTGTTAATAACATGCAAGTCTGTTCCAACATTCTACGGTATCGTGACATAGTTCATATATGCACTATTACCTACCTTATTATTAGAATCCATTTCTTTTACGATTTATCATCACACGTCTGAAGTCCTATTCAGATCAAGTAGCCAAATTTCATGCTGGTTCATCCTTACAATTTCTTCTTAAATCTTATTTCAATTTTCTAATAGAAACAGAAGTCCTGCTGTTGAATTTTGTCTGCAGTCACATAATAACGAACTGATAAAAGGGTGAACACATTGCGTACGGGTAACGATATATCTCGTATTTGGCAAATCGACTACTCGAGACTATTTGCTATTTTACTAAGGCAACGTAGCTTTAACACTAAAACTACTGACGTTATATCTACTAAAATTTAGATTTATTTAACAAGTACTCTGGAAAAAGATAAATTAAGAAGTGAAAGGATTAGTTAATTAACTAATTTAGGTTTTATATTATAGTAGTAGAATTTTTACTTCTCGGCTCCCTGGTCAATTTAGATAGTTTTTTGAAAAAAATGAGAACCGGTCATTATGACCGGCCTGGTAGGTTTAGTGTTAAATATTCTTATGACAAATACTTAATGAAATAAATGTATATCGAATTTCCAAAAGAGTGCAAAATACTCGAATGTATAAAATATACCAAATCTCTGGAGCGCTTAAAAATCTGCGGGCATAATGAAACAGCAGAGTGCCGTACGCAATGTGTTAACAGGGACAGAGCATCAGCGGCACGTATTTGAGTCTAAATTTGCCATTGTAATAGAAAAGTCCTCAGTTATTTCTATTCTTATCTCAGCACAGCTGAATTCATGCGATATCGTCACGTGGAAACAATAATTTTAGAACGAAAACCCGCGCGAAAAGCATGGTCTAATTCACGATAGGTGTTAGTAACATCTCCATGTCACTCGTTCGTGTACAGCTGGCAAAGGGAAATCCGTGTAAGATGTATTTTAACGACATAAGCTCCCTCTCTAAATGGGACAGAATCGTGAATCATCCGTCAACTGCTTGGTTAAAAATAAAATTTATATTTCGTTTACGTTCCGTTAGTTCTTAATGTCAAAAAATTTAAATTTATAGGAACCGAAGTTACGCTTCAATATAAACATATTAAATTGCTCTTCGACCCCTTCAGGGACATTGACGCATATGTGTACAAGCTGTATAGAAATTAATGGTCATGATTTTCAGGGGTTGTTCTACATCTTTGGATCGATGGAGATTTGAAAAAAAAACACAGCCGCAAAATTCTCGAAAGGGTATCAAATTTTATTTATTCGCTCATTACATTCATTTTGTAACGTAGGCAAAATGTCTGGAAGGATCCATGGGTCAGAAACGAACCGTTCTTAATTCTCACCGCGATTGAATTTTAGCTGAATAAGTCAGGTTTCCAGGTCTCCGACCTTTCGGAAAGAAACACACGACATATCCTTGCTAGTGCTACACGAAATTAGAAAATGGAAGACTGAGTCACCGAACTAGTAAGGATAGCGCAAGTGTTCATGTTCTTCTCATCAGGAAAGCCCTTGAACAAAACTGCCACTGAACTCAGATTATTGATATCTTCATAGCCTCCGAAAAATTGTATAGATAGATTTCGTTGTCAAGAGTGCCATTTTCCCCACCTTAATACAGAAAGAGACCGATAAAACAGATTGTGTTGTACATTCTTTCGGGACCTACCTCTCAGGTAATTTTAATTAATATTGACATTCATCTGGTTAACTAAGACGAAGGAGATATCTAGGAAGAAACCGAAATCTTTCTTTTGTAGCCGGTAGCTGCACTTTGTGAAACTGTTAAACATTTGGTAGCCATATGCGAGCGACTATTGAAGAATTAGGCACCTCGCTTTCCCTTTGTTACTTTCTTATTTACGCATAGGATATTTAACCCTTTGCGGTCGAGATTTAATTAAGAACAAAATGTACAATCGAACATAAAACAAACCTATTCAGATGTTAGTAACAATTATAAATACCTCAGAAACATGGTGATTCCTTGATTTGGTGGCTGAGAACAGACGTACGGCCGCCCACTAAGGGTTGATACCACTGTGAGGATGAATTACCAAGTAGTCCATAAAAAGGGAGGTATAATATTTGGTGATTCATGAATTCGTCTTCGAAAGTATTCTACACGCGCTGATAGATGAAAAAGGTTAAATTCCGTCATAGAGCACTGGTCACTCGTCAACGGTGGCGAGGGAACTGATAGCAAAGTGAGGCGAGTATCGAAATGACTTATTGTTATGATTCGCGGAAAGGATACCTGAAAGTTACGTCGCCGAGTTCGGTCGAATATGTTTTGTCAACACGCGGAGATCGCCGTACTTCTTGGCTAGTGAAGTAGAAATCATTGCTCTCGTTGCTCGTAGAATTAATCTTAAAATTATAAATGGATTTGAACAATGTTATTATTTATTTTTTATACTCTTTCTTCCTAGATATCGCCTTCGTCTTCATTCACCATCTCAACGCAGATTCTTATTAATATTTTCTAACAATAAGTGATAAGTTACGAGGGAATGTTTAACACGTTTTTTGTATCGGTCTCATTCTGTATTAAGGTGATGAAAATGACTCCGATATGAATATAAAATGAACGAAACATAATCAAATAATGCAATTAATTTCCTTCCACGTTAAAAAAATTCGTTCTTAATGAGAACGATACTGAGTAATATTAAAAATTGAGATGAAAAATTTATATACAAATAATTACAATTATTGTTATAATGCGACAACCTCAAGAAGTCTCCTCGGAGGTAGGCCTGTTTTGGCAGGATCTGATTCGCCAGGCGTCAAAATATTTTAATAAAGATATTTCAATGTTAGTACTTTGTCAAGTGCCTCCTTCAGAAGGCTGAGCAGGGTGGATTAAATAAAAAAAACGGTGCGAATAGACGGTCTTTAGCAACAAGCTCCGCCGCTCAGGAGACTTCTTGAGGTTGTCAAAGAATACCAAGCTTCCATGCTTGTCAATTGTCATAAAAATTAAAAGAAGAAACACTCTGACGTATTAGGACGCTGATATAAATAAAAGAAATAAAAGAAAATGAGTAACAGTGCTCCATGTATTACCTGCTAAACATGTACAATATTATCAAGCAGTTAAGGCTACATTGGAGAATTAATTCTTCCATTTTTAATGATTTTTGCAGTGGATTTGGTAGCGTAGTAGGATTATTAAAAACCGGCTCCAAGAATCTTTTTATGTTTGACGAAACGGGAGCACATTATCAACTACAACCGAGGTGTGTTCTGGATTTCTACGTTCACGAATCCCGTCAACGCATGGGCCTAGGAAATATCCTCTATCAGTACATGCTCTCTGTAAGTATTTTATTTATTCATTTACAATAATACCTCCAACTTATAACTTCATTTTCTGGAATCAATATGTATTTATTATTCTTATGAAAACTCAAATTATTTCCAATATTTTCATTGCAATTGTACTATTAATCAGTTAACACTAAACTACCAACTCAGTTAAAATTAGTGGAAAACAATTTTTTCCAAAAATTCTCTAAGTCAACAAAAGTGTTACAAAATAAATGATCTATGCCCATCTCGAAAAAGAGAATTCGTCGGATCAATCAACTTTTCTGCCTCCCGATGTCTTCTTTTTCAAAATACTTACTTAACAATAGATTTAGGGTCTGTGTTACACTTATATATATTAAATAAGTACTTTGAAAAAAAGACGGATTAACTGGCAAAGACGATGATCCGTTAAGTATTTTGTATATTATAAGGTGCATGTGAAATATCTATATTACCGCCTCTCTATGATTTTGGAAATCGTTCCTAAAGAAGTGGAAATCCGTCATTTTGAAGACTTCCGTATAACTAGTGTTAACCCTCTGCGGACGGAGAGATTTTTCAATACTGAAAGATAATCATTGATTTGGCGATTCAAAACCGCCTTTCAATTAGAAAGTTAGAATATGAATACACAGAAATTATAAATTACTATTTGTGTCACCATATGTCAACGGTTTTATTTCAATTTTAAAACTTTACCAATGCATGCATGCAGCGATAGATTGTAATAACATTTTTTCTCAGACCACATATATGCGTCGCTAGTCCTCAAAGGGTTGATATATTGAAATATAGTCGATTTACGCCAGTAGTTCCTGTGTTAACTGCGTTGAACGTTACGTTGAATTGATTGATTTTAATTTCGCATCTCGTAAGGAATTTTTGAAACTAACTTCTGCAATTAATTGGTTAAATTATTAAAACAATCGTAAAACTACGATAGTTGAATTCCAAATAGGTAAACATCGCGGAATCTCTGAAACAGTCAACTTTCGTGAATTTGAAGTCGTTCACGGTGTACAAAATTACTTGCCACCCACGCACGAAAGAGAATCATCGTTTCGCCAGTGTAAACGAGACATAATTACTTCCTGAGCAAAAGCAGAAAGGCGTCCAACATTCTTCATATCAAACCGGCTTCTATAGGAAAGATTTTGCAAAATGAAATTGTTGGACGCACAATTTATACACGCTCGAACATTGCAACTCTTCTAATTTATTGCACATACTTGAATTGCAACAGCATCGTTTCCCTTCTTGATTAAAAATATTTAAAGCTATATAAAAATTCAACGTAATTCTATATTGTTGCTGTCCAAGCCAAGAAACTTACTCAGATTGTTCACTAAAATTATTATGATTTCGTGAAATACGAACGAAATCATTTTTTTCGAAGCGAACAAAAAGTACGGTTTGCTTTCTAATTAGAAACCTTATCATACATCTATACATTGCGGCCCAAAAGTCTTCCATTAATCATCTCATAAAAATCCACATTTATACTTTTACAGATAATAAATATACTTCGTGAAAGTTACTTTTAACTAGATATGTTCGTCATGTTCTTCAACGGGCTACCATTTTGATCTCAATTTCAACAAATTAACTGCAAAAAGAGTTTATATTTCGAAATGGTTTAGTGACTTTAGGGCCAGGTGTATTTTCCTTCCTAATCTTAAGTTAGTTACAATTTTATAGATCTATTTTGCTTATACTTTTAATTATAAAATTTAGAAAGAGGGTTAATTCTTTTATTATATAAACGTTCTTAGACTATGGAAGTTTTTCATAAATCTGTTTTGCACTCCGCAAGTTATTACAATCTGAAATTTTCGAATTGCATATTTTAACCTACATCGTATATGCATACTAAAATTAATAAAAACTTCAACGGCGCCGTTCTTCTTCCCAAAAAAAAAAAAATATTATGTTAAATAAATATTTAAATCTATATAAAAGTTCTACGTCATCCTACACTGTTGCAATTCAAGCAGAAAAACTTGCACGTTAAAACTCACTGTTCACTAAAATTACCATAATTTCGTGCAGTTCTACAAACGTTATAATTTTCCTCGAAGCGAACAAAAATTACGTTTTACATTCTAATTAGAGACTCTATAATGCATCGCGGCGTAAAGATAATAGGCTTTAATTATGGAAAAGTATTGTGCACGCTTGCAATCGGACGAAGGGAACAAGTACTGTGCATAAACCACTAGGTGAATTCAGGTGTCGCTAAGCCGACAACACTTGTTGGGTTTCTGGCGAAGGAAAAAAAAGCTTCAACAGCGCCAGACGGAAACAAAAAAAAGGGTGAAAAACGTGAACTATAGGTTACAGCTGCGTTCGAATATTTTAACAAATATTACTCGTTAACCCTTAGCAGACGGAGGCATTTTTAAATATTGTGAAACGGATAATTATTTGGCAAAGCAAAACCAACTTTTATGAGAAAGTCAGACTTTTAATGTATAGAAATTACAAATTACTATTTGCATAATCGTATTTCAATGATTTTATTTCAATTTTTAACTATAACTATGTATGCATACACCGATAAAGTATAATTGTTTTCTTTTCTTACACCTCATACACTGCCGCTCAAAAGTATGTGGACACTTCCTTAAGGTAGTTTTCTCGAATGAGAGATTTTCTTACGAAATGATTTAAACTTTGTACACTTAAAATTTGAAAATTTCTGCGTACAACGGTATCCGGAAATTTTTTTCGACCGTCTAGAACCAAAGATATTAAGCTTTGAATTTGATGTTTTATAGTCTCTTATACAGTGTAAGGTCTATGTCAAATCACCAAAAAAATATATTTTCGAAAATAAAAATTGAACAGTTCTTACTATCTTTATGAAAAACTGGTATATGATGTAGTGATATGTTATAATGCAGCTGGCCAAATTTTAAATATTTTGACCGCACAGTTTGACCGCTATTATTAAATAAATATTGGAAAATTGGATCTGATATGACGTCGGAGAAAATATGGAAAAAAAGCTGACAACACTGCATAGTCATGAATCGGTAAAGAAGGATATAATATGTACGCCCGAGTTATTTAAATATTATCATGTTGTGCTAAGTGAAGTTAAGTTAGCGCCGGACTAGAAGCAATCTTAAAGAATTATATCTCAAAAAATTGCTCGCAATTTGCTCATCAAGAATGTAAAATTGCTCACTCTGCGCCAATTATTAAAAAAACAGTTATTAAACAATTTCGTAACAAACACTCATTTGACGATTTCTAAGTTATCCGAGTACGAACGGGATACTTTCTGGGCTCAAAAGATTGCGATTAATTTGCTCATCACTGCCCCACCTTTTCATTCGCGTTTTATTAACGTTTTATGAATTAAAATTTCGAAATTCGGAACTGTTATTTCCGATTTGGATTGAGGACCGCTTTTACTGGGTGTTAGTTCCATGTTTCAAAACTAGCGGCGCTACTGTCATTTCCCCAGGCCTTAAAACATCGAAAATTTAATTATTATTTTTAACTCAAAAAACGTTAATAAAACTCAAATAACAAGGTGGGGCAGTGATGAGCAAATTAATCGCAATCTTTTGAGCACATAAAGGATCCCGTTCGTACTCGGATAACTTAGAAATCGTCAAATTAGTGTTTGTTACGAAATTGTTTAATAACTTTTTGTTAATAATTGGCGCAGAGTGAGCAATTTTACATTCTTGATGAGCAAATTGCGAGCAATTTTTTGAGATATAATTCATTAAGATTGCTTCTAGTCCGGCGCTAACTTAACCCATCTGTTGTGCTAGGCATTTTATAATAATTAATTTTTAAAAACCCAATTATGTTTCAATATTATCAATTTTAATTATTTATTATTTGAATTATGTCCTTATAATATGAATGCAATTAGCTTCATGAATCGGAAAATATATATTAAAATAATGACAAAAATGAGGTTATTACAAGTTTTTATTTATTCAAATTTCACTTGCAGCAAAATTTATAACACTTATGAGATTTTTTAAATGAACATCTTTCTTACAAGAAGTACACGTTAAATTTTCAGCCAGTTCAGGGATTTCAACAACACGTCTACCGTTGGCTATGTTTCGTATATAAGACGGCTTTTTTGCTGCAGACATTGCTGCTAATGCTTTTAACCTTTTCTCCACTACTTTTTTTTCATGAATTTTCCCTTATATCTCATTATTTCTGACATTTTATTAATCTGAATTTATAATTTTTCAAATTATCAAAACTAAGAGGTTAGATTTCTACATATTGTCGCACTAGTTCCAGACAGAGAAGAAAGACGTCGTTTTTCTCTCTTACATTAGTATCTAGAAAATAATGCAACGTTGCCCGATTGTGTAAGACTACTTGGGAATGGTTAACGGTAGTACACGTTGAGCCAAATTTTTTTTATAAAATACTCGACTTTTACATTCAAAAAAATACCTACAATGACGATTGTTTTTGACATCTACCTTACCAGATGAACTCCCACTACTTGAAAAAAGTTTCGATATCTTTGGCAAAATTGATTATCTTGTAGGTAGGCATTTCTGTTTGTACAGTATTGGAGAACATATTTTAATAATAATTTATTAAATATATCACCGATAATGATAACAGATAATTATATCTTCTTTTCGTCTACATATCCACCGCGAGATTTTATGACCGCGTTTACTAATCGTGGCATCCTGACTATTAATCGTTTAATTATTTCGCTGCCAGTCATGTTTATAGATGTTTATGTTACTCTAGAGAAGGCAAGAGATCTCACTTAAACAATGCAGTCCCTGGAAACTGCTAGAGAAAAACCACAAAAACTCTACGCATGCAGTGCAGTATAATGCAGTTTTCCTCCCACCGGATCGATTTTGTTATTTCAAAGAATTGAATAACAATATTTGTAATTTAGTACTATTGGAATACATTACATACATATTCGTAACAGAATTTAGCAACAAACATTGATTAACAACAAAAATATACCTTATCTATCAGAAATTTCATAAAAGTGGTAAGTGTCCACATACTTTTGAGCGGCAGTGTATATGCATTCCTAGTCCTCAAAGGGTTAATAAGTGTAAAGTTCGATCATTTTAGTCAAAATTTTAATAACTCATATTCTGACTTTGTAGACTGGGAATATTCGAAACTATTCTCGTCTACCTTCGCCTCTGTACAGGAAAAATGGACGTTTTATAACTCGAGAAGCTTCTTGAATGAAATATAAATTATGGTGCGTTCGAGAAACTTTAGCAGGTTTCATAAAGACTTTTCTTCTTCTCTGATCAACACCACAACGAATGTAGGACTTTATTATCCGTGGAAGTTTATATACCATATCTTTCATACAGTTTGAAAGTCAGTTAATTTTAAACATTTTATACTCACTAAATGAAAAAAATGTCGTAAAAATATAAATGAGACTTGATACGAATATTGATATCATTTTACAAGTTCGACAAGCAGGAATATTTAAATGTAAATTACAGAAACCCAGATGCCGCTAGTTTGATACCGTTAAAGTCCTCTAAGGAGAAATGGAATACTTATTTTCCATGCAGACGGAATAGCATTGACCGGAACGAAGATCCAAATACAAAAGCAGACAATTTTAAGCGTGTAATGAACTCCTTCTCTCGAATATATTCCACTCAAGCTACTCTCCTTCCGTACTCTTCCATTAAACGAGTAATTTCCGTTTTCTATAATGTCCTCAAACCTTTCGTTCTTCTTGTTTAAACAAGAAAGTATTTTCTCAAAAGATCAAACATCATGGATATCCATTCATTTTACTTATTCTCATTCAACATACCGGAGAATTCATCGTAAAATATCCTCAGTCTACAAATCTTTCATTAAGATCTCAACATTTAAATGTACGCCGGTTAATGCATAAAACTCGACGCAATTCCGAGGAGAGAATTTACATAAATCCGACATTTCTTTCTTGATCGTCGGTTTCTTCAAGCGATAAGAACGACATTTGTAATTGCGGCGGCAAGTTCGTAAACAATCTTAAACAAAAGCGTGACAAAAGGTCGTTATACAGACGAGGAGTGGGTGTTACGCTCGAAGGTAACTCAGAAGGTGACTGAACTCGTGCAACCCGTTTGTTTCGACACGGTTCGCCGATTTGTACTTAATACGCTCGAATCACCCCCTTTTCGCACTAATTACACACTGGCCCGTTACGGCGTCTCTCTTCGAGATCATTAGCTTCGCCTGTCTTTTCTCTATCGCATCGCAAAGTTTCACAGCCGCTTTACATTGCGCATACTTTTCATTTCCAGGAGGAGAACATCAGGCCGGTGAAACTGGCGATCGATAGACCCTCGGAGAAGTTCTTGGCCTTTCTTGAGAAATATTACAATCTCTCGAAGATAATACCACAGAACAATAAGTTCGTTGTCTTTCAGGGATTCTTCGATGACGGTAAGAGAATTTTTCAATTTTTGATTAGATGGATATTGTAGTGCCTTAACCCCTTGCCTTATTTTCATAAATTTACTTTGTGACTGCCTCTACAATAATTCAGAATTAAATTAGTAAAATAATCATTTATCAGTGATTCATGACATATAGTACAATTTAACGTAATATTAATATTATAGAAATAATTTTATTGTATCGCATCTCACTGATATTTTCAATTTAATAGGTTTTGTAAAACTTGAAAATTTCATTTCCAATTTATACAACCACGAGTATCACTCGTTATAGTACGGCAAGGGGTTAACACGTTGAACGCCACTGATATTTCGCTCATTTTATCATTTCTACTGAAGTGATACTTTTCCTATTAACACTAGATTTACGGAGCCAATTTGGCTCATTCAAAATTTGATTATTATATATATATATATATAATATATTGGTTGGTTAACTTTTTAATAATACATCTTTCATTTAAATTGATTTGAAACTATTTTCTTTGCAAAAAACTTAAATTTTCTTGTATGAGTCAAATTGGCTCTCTTCAGAAAAAGATATATCAACATCCGCAAATTTAGTGTTAAAATCCTATCTTTGTAAAACAGAAACTCCAAAGACACAAATAGATATATATTCAGCAGGTTTTTATCTTTTGAACTTCAATATTTAAATACTAAATGCGATAGAAAATTCGTAAATATTGTAATTGAAGTCAGGTGAAATTTCATTGAATTCAATAGCGACGGTCATCGGTGGCCCTCATGGCAGTCAACGTGTTAAACATCAATTGTGTATTGTTTGCCAATTTTTGATCAAATGATACTTTAATTTCCATTGAAATTCTATGTTCTTGAAGAGTAAACACTGAAGGTAAAGATAGTTATATCTTCAGTGATATTTTACTTATTAAATTGCACTGTATTGTTTTGTTCGTACAGTATATGTCTTGTTATTTTCAAAAATTACAAAAATTTCTATCGAATTTGACAGCACCGATCACAGTTAGCTCCACAGCATTGAACAAGTTAATATTCATTATTCCAATATAACGTGCTATCTGTTCCAAATGATAGATTAATCTAAGAAAGGCGACGCCGTGTAAAAAAATTATTATTTTACACTACGATTCGAATAAATAGCTCTATTAGACGATAAATTGTCATAACATACGACTATTTCCTTCCTATTTTCCTATCCTCGCTTGCTGTATTACAATCCGTCCTAGATTCATAAATTCCCCTAATCATACGTTTGATAGCTTCAATGTTAACATCTTGTATTTCACGGCGAATGAAAATGATTCCTATTTAAAGAATGGATAGAGCGAAAACTTTTACGGCGCGTCTCGTCTTCAAGGTACTGTCTCCATAAGTGTACAAGGTCGCCCGCGAAACCATTGTCGATCTGGTTTCGAGCAAAAAATACGAGAATGATGCAACGAAGGTCGGTTCGTCTTATAGCCCGGTTTCGCTCGCATCGGTTACCCGGTGTCCTAAATCGGTAATTCTTACCTGGGGAAGTTTCGTATTGCGGTCAATGCCACTCTATGGACGATTAATGGCCCCCTTATGCAGTATCGCTGCATCGATCCGAGCTGTCCTTAAATGATAAACACCCTCGGACATTCTTTTTTAACGTTGTCGACGATTGCAAATAAGCCGTTCCAATATTCTGGTCGAAGGCTAATGTAGAACGGAAAATTGCCCACCCTCACAGTTATTGCCAGGGCTACTCGGAAATTGGGTGTAGATCGATGAGATGCTTACGTGGACGTTTTATGAAGAAAGTTTTAATAACGATAATGCCTTTGGTTGAAGCGCTTTGTTGTTTCTTTTGTAAGACTTTCATTTAACTACTGAAAAATTACTTCATCCATTATAACTAACACTAGAACTCCCAAGGCAGTGAAAATCACTTGTTATACATTCTTTGTAAAAATTCTTCAAGTTTATAGGACATGGAGTAGATAACATATGTCTAGTTTATAAAATGAACATTTTCAATCTATTGATTCCTTTTTCTCTAAAATATTTATTTAAAATACTTAAACATAATAGGTCAATTTTTAAATATTTTAAAAAGTATGTTTTAAAAATAGATTTAACGCTGATAGTTCTTGTTTTGAAAATGGTACGAGCTTCTGTCTTATTATGTAGAGGTATTTTAGAGTTGGTACAAAAGGTTTCATGCTATAATACGCAACAGTTGAACATTTTTGGACGAAATCATGAGGATATTTTATTTTATTTACTTTGTCACTTGAAACATTAAGTTAGCAGAATTATCTCAAAAATGGACTTTTACCGCTTTTAAAAGTGACGACTCAATTGATTTTCATGGCTGTAAAAGAGAGGATGAATTGTTGATGTATTTGCATTATTTCTTACGTATCACGTAGAAGAGCATGGATTGAGTGAATTTATTTTGTGTCTTACAGAAAGTCAGGACGTAAGGACAAATAGATATAGTTTACCCCCTAAAGCAACCATGGACAACGGTATGTCGAGCAGCGCGCATAACAATAACGGAAAACATAATTCTAGGTGAGTGAACTGATGAGATATCCTTGTAAAAATATACCTAACAATTTAACACTATATATACGCTAATCGCCAAATCGAGAGATTTTTACTTTTGTAAAAATATTTCTTTTTATAGAAAAGTAGTAATACGCATATCTTATTACATAAATTACTTAATTAATCGTTCTTTTTGCCGCTTGATCCATCTGTTTTCAAAATACTTGTTTAATAATTTTACATTACATTCATCAAACTGGTCAAAATGACTTACTCGAAATTTTTTGAAAATGCTTTTAAAATTGTCAACTATTTCTTTTTCAATTTTTTACGTTTATCTTGGAAATGATGAGCGATTGATTCGATCAAGTTTTTTGCCACCTTCATTTATTTCATTCGATCATATTTGTTTGACAATTTTAAATATATTGAATTAACCGTCGATAGATCTAGTATTAAACATACAAGATTTAGTATTAAAGAAGCTGTTCCCATAATTAGTGGTATAAGTAAGATTCTGAACTAATTATTGAAGTCGAGTCATTCAACTTTGCGGATGTCCATAACTAAGAATTTTACTGTGATATTCAAGTATAATTTTCATGTATTACTTATATATTAGAAGTATCCATTATACATAATTTTACCACATATTATGCTTAGTCATACGCAAGTGTATTTACGACAGAAACTTAAAATTCGTTTCCTTTGCATTTTCAGGCTTCAACTGCTGTCGTTATTTAGCCTAAGATCTACTACAGGCATTCCTCGAATAGCTCAGTACTTGTATTTCACGAAATCGCGAAAATTACTGGTAAAAATTAAGTCGATCACACAGTACATATGTACATATGCCTATCGTCGGCTTACAAGGATAATTGAAATTGACAACTGAAATTTTATAACTAAAAATACAAAAAAATTTCGTTCTTATTTTCAATGTTTTCTTAATTAATCTTTGGAACCAAATGTCCAAATTTGTATGGATCTCGAGTTTCGAATTGCACGGTTTTGAATAGCACGGAACGTTATCTCCAAAATTGTATGAATTATGAGTATCGAATAATACGATTTCGAATAACGCGGAACCAATTAGCCGTGTTATTCGAGGGATGCCTGTATTTTATATGGATTCGAAACCATCGAGGTTTTCATATGAATATCACAGTAGAAAAATTATTTTCCTAAATGTCACGGGGAAGATTTTAAATTCGAGACCACTTAGTACGAGTCCGAAGCTCAGTAGCCATCACAGCTCCTCTAAATCCCGCACTACACAGAAACGAATTTTCGTCAATGTCCTCTTTATTTTTCAGTATGAACGGTGTTCCATATGCAGCAACTGTTTCACGTAGTTCATTCGGCAGATACGCCGCAGCACGACCGCCCTGTTCCATGGCGAACGTAAGTACGACACCATAGAACGACAGGATAAAACATCGAGACCTCGTGTAGGATACAGAAAATATGAAAGTACAGTTCCAGTCAATATAAATATTTCGTCTCACCATTTACCTTTCGCATTTCGAAACTTTGTCTGGTAAAAATACTTGTCAACTTTTCAATTCTCTTACAAATGTCTTCCGATCTTTTAACTATATAACATTACAAATAAAATCTATTAAAATATCGTTTATTAGCATATTACAAATAAAACAATATATAACCGTGATTGTTGAGAAAGGAATTTGTAAAATTAATAATTGATAATTCTGTGACTAATGATTACTTGAAGAGCAGAATCTAGACGCTCGATCGTGCCGTATGCTGATTCACGTGCCGTTTCTTATAATACAAAGCGTAACAAAACTAATTGGGATATTAACGCCTTTTATTTTTAGATAATCCATAACACTGCTGTGCTTGGTCAATCTGCCGAGCGTACTGGGTGAGTAACTATCGATAAAACGATCCCTCGGATCGTTGAGCGATCCTGCAAGTTGCTTTAAATCAATTAGCAATTAATTCCTTTCTTTTCGTACCTTCGAGAGGGAAGCCTCTCTCGGATGTCTGTCGTCAGAGCTTTAATTAATTCTTCGATGACCAGACGGATAGTTTTATAGTAAGGAATACTTTGAAATTATATAATCGATGATCCGTTATAGCGGATAATGAACTTATAGTACTTGATATTAATTTATTCTTAAGATAATATGCCTTCGAGATCTCAAAGCACGTTGTCTGGTCGCTAGAGGGTTAAGGACAAAAATGAGTAACACGATAACACGCGATA
Source organism: Cerceris rybyensis (assembly GCA_910591515.1). NCBI lineage: Eukaryota > Metazoa > Arthropoda > Insecta > Hymenoptera > Crabronidae > Cerceris > Cerceris rybyensis. The sequence goes on from OU342790.1 coordinate 30,544,436, forward strand.
AAAACAGCTTCCACTATTTTTACATCAAATGTGTACACGCTACCTCTTGCCAGCGCACATACGTAACTCGAATAATTCCTTTCTCCAAAATTTTCTTTCATTCTAATACATCATTTCGTTTCAAAGTGAGAAAAACTGTTCGTCGTAAATAAATGGCTAATATTCAACGAGATTGTTCATGAAATATTGTATTTTATTTAATTATTTTAACGTTGAAAATAGGAGCTAAGGATGCGTTTCGTACGTGAGCTTGTTACTCTTTATTGCGATATTTATTTAGCCGGCTACATTTCTTGACGATTATTTTTGACGGATTCGTCAAAAATAGGATAACAGATTTGCGTCTTTTGTTGCACCGCAATTTTATGCACCACTTATTAGTGATATTATAGACAGTGATTACTCAGTAATTATAAAATTGCGACAACGATTATCCATTCGCAAATGGATCGTTAATATTGAAGACGGGTATCCCTTTATGGTACTTCATCACATTGTATGAATTATTTTGATTTTATACTTGAAAAAAGAATAGCATACCTTTATTAGTATTTATGAATATTTAAAACGACAAAAAATGAATTTTTATTTCAGAAAGTTGAGGACTTTTAAGGTCTTGCAATTGAGATGTGATAGAGGCACCATAAAGGCATTTTTTCGCTATAATTATTTTTATTTAAATAAAACTGATATTATATTATATTGGTTGAATGGCACGTTCAACGCACAGACACTTGAGCTCGTATTTGAAAAATACCACAGGCAGCTTGATATGCGCATGTGTTTGTACGTTCCTCGTATTTATTTATTGTGATACAGAAATTGTTACTTTTTATAATTACTTGCACCCGTATTATATGTTATTAAAAGTCTAGCATCGAAACGTCAAGCATGGATTTATATTTCTTTTCCTTTTGGTTGACAGATATTAAGAGATTACAATCCCACGAAACATACACGTTCAGTATCCCCAAAAAATCCTCTGCACGCTGGAAACACGTTCCTTTTAGTCTTATTTCCGGAGTAAGTAATTTCTCTGATGTCACATACAATGTTTTAGACCCTTGCACGGAAGATCAGCTTTTGTAGTGAAATATAAAAAAAAGTAAAATGTTACGCTATCTATTATCGTGATCAATAAGGAAACTAAGATTTCTAATCTTATTAAATTGAAATATTGCGTACCGAATTTGTAAACGACAAAGTGTTATATTTCGTATAATATTTAAAATACTTTTAAAACATAAAACTCTTTTGTATTCTGTATACGTCTAAATTTATTAAAAATCGGTAATTAACTAACTCATAGAGTATAAAATTATATTAATACATTAATATAGTTTATCCTTACGAGAAATAACTAACAGTGAATTTAGAGTTCTGAAAATTCATTAACAAGATAGCTCACATTGATGGAACCATTTAGACTTTTTGCGGAAACCTATGGACGGAAAATAACGAAAAATTTATTCATCGTCAATTCAACCTTTTCAAAATTCATTAACGAGATAGCTCCCATTGATGGAACCATTTGGATTTTTTACGGAAAGCCTTGGACGAAAAGTAAAGATAAATATATCCATTTGAGAAGTAACTAACCGATAAATTAGCATTTTGAAAATTTACTAAGAAGGTAAACTACATTGACGGAACCATTTGGACTTTTATGGAAACCTGTGAACGGAAAGTAAAGATAAACTTATCCATTTGAGAAATAACTAACCGACAAATTAGGACGTTGAAAATTTGCTAACGAGATAGCCCACATTGATGAAACCATTCGGACCTTTTACGGAAAGCCTTGGACGGAAAGTAATAAAGCGAGAAATTGCGTTTGTAAGATGCATGTCATTGTTCTCGCGTGTCAATCCACGCCGTGTCTTCACGGAGAAGTTAATTTTTCAGTGACACACCCGGCACACCAACCACGCAATTGAAACCAGAACGACCGCGTTCATTGAGCCTCTATTCCGAGGAGGAGCAGAAACAGCGCACTGGTGAACTCTCGACGGTACCAACGCCAGCTTTGCCCGACCATCAACCTGCACCCTTCGTTCCTATTTTACGAGAGACCGAGAAAACTGAGAAGAGCATGAAACCATCTCCATCGTGTGGCCAGGAAGTAGCTGCTGGCTCTAATCCACACGCGCGTTTGGATTTAAAATTCTATCATTCGCCATTATGGTAAAATAATAAACAGTGATTAGACTGAATGAAATCGTGATGGAAGAATCACGAGAATATACTTTCGATTAGAAACTGTCAGAGGAAAATGTATTGAAAAGCTGCTTGATCAGTGATAAATCACTGTATCGATATGAAAATATTAGGTCGGGAAAGATTGATCTGAAATGGTAATCAAGCTTGATGGTAATGAATATTGGATGGAATATAAAGAAATAAGGAGATTCTTTGTTGAAACGATGGTACTGTGGTATCTGTATTCGATGGATGTGTAGTAATGTGTACCATACCCTTTGAGCACAATGCTTATTTAGTTTTAGAGACGACGGAAGTATAGTATTTTTTTATTTAATTATCGTGAAGCACCGTATAACTGTATTTAATTGATATTGAAGTTAAATATATGAAACTTTCGAAATTGTTGTTAGACATATTCTGTTAGAATACATCTTGTATATTCTGAGAACTCTAACTTGGCCAGTGAGCAACAAAGCCTCTCGTTTTCAACTACAGACGGCTCTCGACTTTCGCACATAATTGGTTCCTGAAAATGTGTGCGAATGTTGAATGTTCGAAAGTAGAAGGATATAGGAAAAATATGAAAAATTGTATGTTAATGTGGTTTCTTTGTAAACTTGAGATTCTCTAACATCTTGTAGGTAATATTAGAAACAATATTACAATGATAAAAAACCTTCATTAGGCAATGAGTAAGCGCCAATTAGAGCGCTCATTGGCAATGACTGCATGGAAGCAAACATTTTTTGTAATAACAGCACAGCTCTTTAAAAAATTTAATGTTTAAAAACGTGCGAAATAGCGAATTGTGCGAAAGTCGAGGGCCACCTGTACATATTTCCGCCATTTCGTTTTTGGAATTCACAAAACAAGTCTCCTGAAGTGAACACCTCAAATGGTCGTTTTCTTTAGGGCACTGATTTTGGAAATTCCAAATACGAAATGGGGGAAATAAGCGGATCAAAACAAGAGGCTCCGTGGCTTGCTAGCCAAGTTAGAGCTATTCGACGATTACATTCTATTTTCTGGAGATTATTTAGAGACAATTAGATCAAATAATCAATATCTTGAATTTATTCCTATATACTGTAATTTTGAAACTGAGTAAGGAGTTTGATCCATTTTCTTTAGTTTAGTTCGGGGGTATGCTCAACGATTCTCGTTTTAAGTACACTTAGCACAACGAAAACAGCTGAAGTTGCAAGAAATTACACGGAGATTAATAATCACAGCAATGTAATTATTGAAAAAATTGATTCCAATAGTTCAGAACCATCGTAACATTGACATTGACAGTAGATTTTGAAAAGTAGCAGAAAAATAAGATAGTAGTAACGCGATGAATAAATCGTGTAGAATGCATGTGCGAAAATGTCGCTTTGTAATTCATTTAACGCGTCTGTAAAGACTTATAGATTATTTTCCAAGAAATACACGTAGATTGACGTGTACGTACGTGAATACATTCCGTTTTCGGTGGTATTCGATCGTTATGTTACTCTCGATCACTGTATTCCAGTTTATTGCATTTCAATGTAATGCGTCACGTATTTTTCCGTCGCATTAAAATTTTGTACTTTCTATTATCGATGATAGAATAATGCGTGATTTACGATCAATGATGCACGCTCAACGGAAATCGTCACGTCATTGATGGAATTATATCAAAGGCCAGAGAAATAAATCAGTGGAGTACAAAATACAGTTATTTATTTGACAAATTGTAACGATTAAATTATTTGGTATACAGACTTTTTTAAAGCTTTTTATTGAAAGTTATAACTTTTCCTATATTTCCTTTCTTCCCCCTTTTTGTTAGGAAACTTATACTTAAACCTAGAACAGATTTAGCAAAGTACTGGCTTACGTAATATTTTCAACATTATTAACATTTATTTTATCCTAACAGTAAAAAACAGTCTTAGAAATTTGTATTGTTCAATACCATTAAGCAAAATTATTAAAAATCTGTCCTATATTTAAGTATATGAATATGAATCACACAGTAAAATATTATATTTATTTAAATAGTGTTAACATTTGTATTAACCACTTAGCGCACTCGCCGCAATTAAGTCGTGCGAGCAATAGTTTTCGTTTTCTATATAAATACAACCGAAAGTACTCGTTACATAATAAAAAATAAAATTAATGTGTACATAATTTGTCAATATTTTCTTATATTTAAAAAAAAGAAAATAAAAAAATACGTGAAAAAACGATCGCTTTTGAATTTGGGACTGGTGCGTTAAGGGGTTAATATTACCAGGCAAAAATAAAGTATGTACATTATTTAAACATTTCATCAGTTAAACCAAGCTACCAAATTTGTGCAAGTATCAGAGTCTAAATATAAATATCCCATAAGAATTCCTTCAAGAAAACCTAAAAACATTCCTGCACAGACATCAAGAAAATGATGTCTCCTCAGTAACAATCTAGAGAGACATACAGCCATAGACCAGGCAAATATAGACGGGATAAATAGTGTTGGTATAGGCCACAAATACAGAAAGAAGTATAAAACAAATATACAACGAGAAGCATGTCCCGATGGAAAAGAATATTTATCTGGTCCTATAGAAAATGGATCACCATTAACAGTAGGGCGTCTTCGTCTTGTTGATGCTTTTAACACAGCAACAAACAAAATATCCAAGATTAAACCTAAAAGTAGAAGTTTTCTGTTAAAATACTGCTATTGGACAACTCTCTTTCAGACTATCATTTGGAACTTTGCTCAGAAATGTGAATATTTATAATAAATATTCAAACATAATAATCTAACATAACAAAGATCCTTATAGAAACATTTAAATGAGTATACAGTACCTCTTAATAGAATATATATCACTTACTAAGAGAATAAACATCACCTATTAATAGAATATACTCACCTAATAACAGATTTACTTGCATTTGGTGCAACTTTGTACTATAAAATAGCCAAATAGATGCTATTATTGATGTAATCCAAATTATACCGTGGCATGATACCTACAATAAATTCCAAAAGACAAATCTAAATACTTTTCACTAGTTTTTGTTATGTCAAAATGTAGAAGACAAAAATGCATCATGGGAAAATTATTTACTTTATTGATAGTAATTGATTAAACCCATTATGCAAAAACAATAATAATATGTAAGTTACATTGGAAGTTTTGAAAGTTACTTGACAACTTACTTTTTAAGGAAAAGATAATATTAAAATATATATTTTAGCCAAATATTTATCAACATACCTCTAGTGCTTTATAATGGATTTGCAATTGTCGAAAAGGCATACACATCTCTGCAAAGTTGACTAGAGTACGTGTCAACCTAACGTCAGCATCCAGTATAATTTTCAGTAATGGTGGAAGTTTTCGTTTCTTGTGCTTAAAATAACAGAATTCTATGTGATGAAATGATTATCAATACATTAATGTACATAATGATTATGATCCATTGAATATGAAGTATACACATAAATTTAGTAATTCATTTTGAATAATAATTCGAAAGTCCGAAAATGGTAGAGTTACATCATGGAACAAATAACAAAATATATTGTTCATAAATAACATATATTTTTAGAAACTGATAAATATCTGAATAATAGAAAATTCGATACGAACTATTATTCGGCAAGGAATAATAAAAATGATTAATGTGTTTAAGAATACCTCTCCCATATTTTTTGAATGCTGTCACCTATTACGATATATGAAATAATCTCCCAAATGTACTTTGGGTGATCTAAATATCACAAAACTTAGAGCTGATAAAAAGTTATCAACGGAAATATTAACCACTCTGAAGTTAGCTGCTACACTCAGTAGACATTATATGTGCTGTCATCTGTGTTTTTTGTATGTCATATGCATGTATACATGCACGTATTTAGTGGTTTTTCACATAGAGAGCACTCTATCCCTAACCATTTTTTTAACGTCGATAATTCAGTTTTCATCCCATCGAAATTTATAAATTGTTAAATACACGCAACTGATTATTTAGTAACCTGCAACGATAAAAATTAATTATTGTAACACATTATTTTCCAATATACACGTAAGAATAAAAAAAAATTGGAAAGTATATAATGACATAAAACAGCAGATCCTATATTTAAGTATATGAATATGAATCAAACGGTAAAATATTATATTTATTTAAATAGTGTTAACATTTGTATTAGCCACTTAGCGCACTCGCCGCAATTAAGTCGGGCGAGCAATAGTTTTCGTTTTCTATATAAATACAACCGAAAGTACTCGTTACATAATAAAAAATAAAATTAATGTGTACATAATTTGTTAATATTTTTTTATATTTTGTAGAAAATTAAGGAATTTTCAAAGGGATTTTTAGTTACATTTTTATAGATTGGTATTATCTTTCTCGATGTTCAAATGTTTATTATCGTTTCTGTTTTTCAAATATAGTAAAGACGTGTAACGTAAAAGGCGTTTTAAAAAGAGTAATAAAACAAGTTTTTTAATACGATTCTGATTGCACTTTATCTCTATCCGGGACAACGGAGGACCTACAATTTTAACGAGGTTCTCACATATTTAAAAAAAAAGAAAATAAAAAGATACGTGAAAAAACGATCGCTTTTGAATTTTGGACTGGTGCGTTAAGGGGTTAACCCTTTGCGGACGGAGCCGTTCGACGAGCGAGCGTCGCTGTGGACGAGAGGTATTGGAGTGCGCAGTAAAAAAAATAAATACGTTGATCGTTAAAAAATTAAGGCTTTATTTAGTACAAAAAAAAAATTTCATAAAATCCAAAAAAAATTCATAATATCAAAAAAAATTATAAACAAACGGATTGAAAAAAACAAACAAAAAGAAGTTTGGTTGTGTTTATGTATACGTTTTATATTCCGGTATTGTGTATATATAAAAAGCTTGCTGGTTCATCTGGCAGTGACACTGATTGTGAGAGACTGAACCGAAGAACTGAAATTCGTTCCGACTCTGCCATCGTCTCACATCGTAAGTTTACATTATAAGGAAGATAAAACTTCATCGCTAAAGGTCCCCAATTTCTTTGAAAGAAAACATGACTCTTTTACTACACCCATGCGTATGTTATCGTTCAGAACGACAGACGTCGCGAGCCACTTCATAATACGCCTTGCAGCTAACAAGGGGAGGACCAGACCCGGGGGTCACCGATTTTGATGAAATTTGGTACACGTCTTCTACTTGGAAAATCATTAGACCCATGTTTTGCCAAAAGTGTAGATAAGTCCAAATTTTTGAAAAAATCAAGGTCAAAAAAAAATTTTTTTCGATCGACTTGAAACTTTGTAGACATGTTCTACGAGCAAAATTAAGGTATACGTATTGTTTTATTTCGCTGTAAAAACATTTTGAAAATTACTAGGTACGATTAGTACCTTAGAGATAAATATGTTCTCAACGAAGCGGCGTAGCTGAGCGCATGAGGTAGCGCACTGCGGGTACTATGGACGCAGGATCGATTTCCGCATGTTTTTTGTATTTTTTTTTTTAATTTTTTATCTCTACAAATACATATAAATTATTTCTAGACAATATTTTAAAACCGTATGTACAAAATAACAAGTTCTGTTTACTAATTGACTCCTGGACCGGCCAAACTGATGGTAGCATGTACGACGAAAGATTTCATAATGACCGTATGGAGTGCACTTTTCAGCTAAAAATTGTGCCACCGCAATGCACATCCATCTGTCAACCGTGCGATGTCTATTTTTATCGGCAGGTAAAAATTTTACTGAAGCAAATACAGAACGCCCCGTCAGTGATACAAGAAAAGAGGTCCTTGCATAAAAGAGCAGATGCAATTGAAATACATGCAATAATCCATAACCAACTATCTGCTCCAATATTTACAAACATGATACAATATGCGTGGTATGCATCGAAATTAACACATACACGTACCATATTTGTTAACGTTAACCAAATTTGTTTTCCAAAGTCGGATGTTAATAAGAAATGTACTTGCAACGCCGTATCCTTTATCACATGTTCTTGGTATGAATATCGTTTATGTTTTCAATGTTTCTACGAAGAGTACCACCCGCACAAGTGTGTAGTTTTTAATGAGAAATAAATTATTTTTATTAAAATACAAAATTGTGAACTTCATAGTAATCCTAAGAAGAAATCCATAAATAAAATAGAACATAACGCGCAATTTAAAATGTATAAATTAAATACTAGACCATATTAAAATAAATAAAACATGTGATGTATGGAAAACGATGATTGAGATAAAAAATTAAAAAAAAAAATACAAAAATCCATGCGGGAATCGATCCTGCGTCCATAGTACCCACAGTACGCTACCTCAGTGAGGCACGGTACTTGATCATTTCGGCGTCCTTCGAGCAATCCCGCCTGCTTCTCCCAACCATTCTGTTTCGGCCAACCAAGCTTGTCTTGCCTTTCACCTCGCAGGCTCGGATCTATTGGCGCGAGCGTGGCAGCATACTGGGACGTCATTCGCAACTAAACGCTCGCGCTGGAAAGATGTGCCGCGCTCGCTGACGACTGTAAACAGATCGATGCGCGTGACTCATCGATTCAGATTATACGTCGAGAAACAGTTTCAGATTGCACTACGTCGCGTGTAGGATAAAATAACAGTGTTATTCGTAAAAAAGTATGCTCAGATATGTCTTAAAGATCTAAGTCTCAGGCGATATAATTTAATTTCCAGCGCAAATAAATGGAAAATTCAGCGTTGTAAAAACGTTTGCCCTCGCATCAAACAATACATTGTTGCCGTCGTGATTGGCTTGCTGATAGATTTTAAGATTTCAGGCAGGTACAACAAAGAAGAGCAGGTAGACGAACGATTAGTACGAAATTACTGAATACATATGAGAAATTCCAATCCGGTACCTTTCGGTACTTCTTAGTTATTCAGTTTTTAAATGAACCGTGTATAATGGGTACATGATTACCGCGGCACATCTTTCCAGCGCGAGCGTTTAGTTGCGAATGACGTCCCAGTATGCTGCCACGCTCGCGCCAATAGATCCAAGCCTGCGAGGTGAAAGGCAAGACAAGCTTGGTTGGCCAAAACAGAACGGTTGGGAGAAGCCGGCGGGATTGCTCGAAGGACGCCGAAATGATCAAGTACCGTGCCTCACTGCGCTACCTCATCCGCTCAGCTACGCCGCTTCGTTGAGAACAATTTTATCTCTAAGGTACTAATCGTACCTAGTAATTTTCAAAATGTTTTTACAGCGAAATAAAACAATACGTATACCTTAATTTTGATCGTAGAACATGTCTACAAAGTTTCAAATCGATCGAAAAAAATTTTTTTTTTACCTTGATTTTTTCAAAAATTTGGACTTATCTACACTTTTGGCAAAACATGGGTCTAATGATTTTCCAAGTAGAAGACGTGTACCAAATTTCATCAAAATCGGTGACCCCCGGGTCTGGTCCTCCCCTTTAAGAATTAAGTTGGGCGGCTATATGCCGACACTCGTCCGCAAAGGGTTAATATTACCAGGCAAAAATAAAGTATGTACATTATTTAAACATTTCATCAGTTAAACGAAGCTACCCAATTTGTGCAAGTATCAGAGTCTAAATATAAATCTTCCATAAGAATTCCTTCAAGTAAACCTAAAAACATTCCTGCACAGACATCAAGAAACTGATTTCTCCTCAGTAACAATCTAGAGAGACATACAGCCATAGACCAGGCAAATATAGACGGGATAAATAGTGTTGATATAGGCCACAAATACCGAAAGAAGTATAAAACAAATATACAACGAGAAGCATGTCCCGATGGAAAAGAATATTTATCTACTCCTATAGCAAATGGATCATCATTAACAGTACGGCATCTTCGTCTTGTTGATGCTTTTAACGCAGCAACAAACAAAATATCCAAGATTAAACCTAAAAGTAGAAGTTTTCTATTAAAATACTGCTATTGGACAACTCTTTCAGACTATCATTTGGTACTTTGCTCAGAAATGTGAATATTTATTATAAATAATCAAACATAATAATCTACCATAACAAAGATCCTTATAGAAACATTTAAATGAGTATACAGTACCTCTTAATAGAATATATATCACTTACTAAGAGAATAAACATCACCTATTAATAGAATATATTCACCTAATAACAGATTTACTTGCATTTGGTGCAACTTTGTACTATTAAATAGCCAAATAGATGCTATTATTGATGCAATCCAAATTATACCGTGGCATGATACCTACAATAAATTCCAAAAGACAAATCTAAATACTTTTCACTAGTTTTTGTTGTGTCAAAATGTAGAAGAAAAAAATGCATCATGGGAAAATTATTTACTTTATTGATAGTAACTGATTAAACCCATTATGCAAAAACAATAACAATATGTAAGTTACATTAGAAGTTTTGAAAGTTATTAGACAACTTACTTTTTAAGGAAAAGATAATATTAAAATATATATTTTAGCCAAATATTTATCAACATACCTCTAGTGCTTTATAATGGATTTGGAATTGTCGAAAAGGCATAAACATCTCTGCAAAGTTGATTAGAATACGTGTCAACGTGACGTCAGCAGCCAGTATAATTTTCAATAATAGTGGAATTCTTCGTTTCTTGTGTGTAAAATAACAAAATTCTTTGTGATAAAATGATTATAAATACATTAATGCTCAAACTAATTCTGATCCATTCAATATGAAGTATACACATAAATTTAGTAATTCATTTTGAATAACAATTCGAAAGTCCGAAAATGGTAGAGTTACATCATGGAACAAATAACAAAATATATTGTTCATAAATAACATATATTTTTAGAAACTGATAAATATCTGAATAATAGAAAATTCGATACGAACTATTATTCGACAAGGAATAATAAAAATGATTAATGTGTTTAAGAATACCTGTCCCATATTTTTTGAATGCTGTCACCTATTACGATATATGAATTTTTGAATGAATATTTGGGTGATCTAAATATCACAAAACTTAGAGCTGATAAAAAGTTATCAACAGAAATATTAACCACTCTGAAGTTAGCTGCTACACTCAGTAGACATTATATGTGCTGTCATCTGTGTTTTTTGTATGTCATATGCATGTATACATGCACGTATTTAGTGGTTTTTCACATAGAGAGCGCTCTATCACTAACCATTATTTTAACGTCGATAATTCAGTTTTCATCCCATCGAAATTTATAAATTGTTAAATACACGCAACTGATTGTTTAGTAACCTGCAGCGATAAAAATTAATTATTGTAACACATTATTTTCCAATATACACGTAACAATAAAAAAAAATTGGAAAGTATATAATGACATAAAACAGCAGATCAGTATCAGTGGTCAGAATCTATTATAAATATTTAACAATTATAATATAATAGAAAGGGCAGAACTTTTAAAAAAATAAGAAGAACTGGTCTTGCACAATTTTGTTCAATGTTCAAACATGTTTTTTAATAGTTCGTTAACATTTCCTCGTTTCTTCGTATTTTTATAATTCTTATCAAGATTCCATAGTGAATCAATCAATTAAAACTTTGAGACATTGATAGACCTGGCCTCTTAAATAGAAATTCGCTATTTTAAAATATCGAACTTAATTTTGATTCTAGAAATTCGGTCCGTCATTTAATTCAATACTAGGACATTTGAAGAAATAGAAAATGTCTATAGAAATATTGAAAGAAATCAAGAAGAATATTTGAAAGCATTAGGAAGAAAAGGACCTCGTTTCCAAAAGACAGAATGCTATTTATAAAAAACACCGTTCAAACAAATTTAACCCCTACACGCTCTTCGAAAATCCCGCTTTCTCCATAAACTTCAATTTCTTTTATTCACCAATAATAAAATTTACGTTAAAATTACGTTACATATAATAAAACCATTGCGTTTACTTTTACTATATTTCACTGGAATTAAATCAAACTACAACATATCAAAAAGAAACCAAATATTACGCAACATCCAGAAACAGACATGTATGTATGAACGTATGAGGATTAACACCAAAACTATTTACCAATATGTTATATCTACTAAATTTAGACACACTTAATAACCACTTTTGAAAAACAGAAATGAAGAGATGAAAAAGATGATCAATTATCTAATTTAGGTCTTATAAGATAGAAGTGGAATACATATTTACTTCGCGACTACTCTACCATTTTAGATAATTTTTAGAAAAAATTTGCTACCGGTCTCTCGACCGGCTTCGTGGGTTTAATGTTAGTACCCAATCATCACAATATGTGAAAAATAAAAATCCACCGTTTGAGTAAAAAAAGACGTAACGTTCAATAAGTCAACCTTACACCCTATTACTGCTAATAATCACAATATCTGAAAAATATAAATCCACCACCATTCAAGTAAAAAGAAGACGCAACATCCAATATGTCCAATCTACACTCCATTACTGATAACAACCAAATTTCTGAAAATTATAAATCCACCGTTCGAGTCAAAAGAGATATAGCGTCCAATAAGTCAACCTTACAGCCCATTACTGCTAATAATCCTAATATTCAAAAAATGTAAATCCATTATTCGAATAAAAAAAACACAGTGCCCAAGAAGTCCACCCTATACCCTTTGACCGATAATAACCAAATTTCTGAAAAATATAAATTCTCCGTTTGAGTAAAAGAAGACGCAACGTTCAATAAGTCAACCTTACACCCCATTACTGCTAATAATCACAATATCTGAAAAATATAAATCCACCATTCAAGTAAGAAAAGACGCAACATCCAACATATCCAATCTACCCTCCATAACTGATAACAACCAAATTTCTGAAAATTATAAATCCACCCTTACAGTCAAAAGAGATGCAACGTTCAATAAGTCCACCCTACACCCCATTACTGATAATACTCGCGGTAGTGCGAAGCAGTTCTTATCCGCGATCGATCAGCCCTTCCCAAGGGGTGTCTCTCAGGACGAGGGTGTACTACCACGCCGTGAGTCAGCCTCCACTTTCATTATTAGTGCACGTCCACCAGCCAGCAGTCGTCCGTCGAGTAGTTTGCCACCCTCCTGTCAATGCTCTCTTTCTCTCCTATCACGTGTACATGTGCGCTCGCGCACATACCTTTCTCTCTCTCCTCTCTTCGACTCCCTATATCGCTCTTCGCAATGAATACGAAGTGGGCTCGAGTGGCCAAAGGGGGCGAAACCCGGGGACACGGCCAGTGGGATGAAATCGGTTCCCGTGGGTATCCCATGAACCTGGCGTTCCCAGGAACGCGCACGCGACCCGGGATAGAGAAGACGATCAATACGGACTTTGCGAACTCCTACACCCCACGACTGAACGATATATCGCCCGTATATACGTAGAGTTTCCTTCGATGAGGTTAACGACGAAGACTCCCCCGCACGTGTGCGTGGATTATTACGTACACGTGCGCCCATTTAACCCCACCCCTTGATACGTACGTATATCACGGAACACTCGCAGATTTACCGCTTTCAGCGATACAGGAAGTGGGGAAGCAACCCAACATGGAACTGTCGACGGGATATCGTTATGAATGGGGTTGTTGATCGTGTAAAAGGAATTTCACACGAAGTTGCGTTCTTTTTTTAACACTTTCCCAGAGAGGACAATGATGTCATTGTACGTGATGGTTGATAGATGTATTTTTCAGCTGCTTTGTTTATCACTGGAACTTTCGGCGTTAAATCTATATTCCAATATATTAAATGTGTTGTTTGGAAGAAGAGAAAATAAGAGGTGGAAAAGATGGTCTGTATTTTGTAAGATCAACGTGCGATATTTGTTTTATGATTATTTTATAAACTTGGAAAACTTGTGGAAAAAATTGTGGACTTGCTTGGGGTTCCAGCGTTGTGGATGTAAATAGAGTGGTTCAACCTAAGTGTGAAATGTATTTTTGATAAATTTGTAAGGTTAGTAATATGGTCTTTTGACTGTCGGGCAATTCTACGAAAGTTTGGGCACGAAAAGAGTTGTAGTTTGTGTTTTAAATCTGAAATCGATTTATATTACTGCTTTTGAAGAGGAGATAATAGAATTTTAAATAAATTGAATGTAAATCGTGTAGATTTCAATTTCTTTCGTGCAAAAATGATCAGTGGATTTTTATAGACGCAGTTACACGGTAAAGCGCATTTTTCCGTTACGATTTTACTTTCACTTTTGGCTCGAATCGTAAAGTGACTTTAACGATTTCGTTGATCATTAAATGGAAATTACTGGAATTTTTAAATCACCTTTTATTATTGACATCCTTCACCCAGAGTTCTTTTTTTCTGATAACCATTAACATAATGTAGAGAATGATAACCTTTCGAGCCACTTAAATATTCATTTCGTAGGAAACTTATTTTTCTCGCCCGATCAAAGAAGTCTCGTGACCATAAGCGAGCTTAATTACCAATGGATTACTAAGAACAGAGGATCGCATACAAACCATACAATTTAGTAACTTTACGGACACAATTTGTATTTATTTCGAGTACGCGAGCGTAACACTCACGCGTCAATATTACTTACACTTTACAGCCTTTCAGTCTTCGCAAATATACAATAGTTATGGAGAAACTTCTAAATTATAATATGAAAAGCAATAACAATGATAATATAATAATCATATAATCAGATAATAATAATAATAATAATGATAATAATAATATAGTATTGACATTGCAATACACGTAATAATAGTCGTAATACAAATAATTAATTTTATTATCTACAGGGGTAATGAAAATAATACAAGTTGTGATCAACGCGACGATAAACATTTCCACGCGAAAACTAAAGAAAAGGAGATCGATTCACGGCCGGCTGGGCGGGGCATGATAATGATTCGAGTGCAGCTATAAAAACTGTGATATGAAATTTTCTCACAACTGCCAAATATTATAAAAAAAAGAAACAAAAATCCAAAGTATCGACGTATTAAACGAATCTTATCCAATTTCCTCCAACCGGTCGTAGTTATTAATAGTAGAACTTTGAACCGAAAGAGTGCACGGAGAAATCAACGTGTCATATATTATTCTTAATGACGTAGCAATGTTAGGGAAAATGAACGTTAAAAAGAAACGGCACGGTCATCGTTACAGGTATCGAAATCAATTCTGACGTAGCACGGCTAATCGGAACGATGTCCAATGAAGAGCGTCAGAGGAAGAGGGACCAAAAGAAGGAACGTGGAGTTGTGTGTCGATTGCAATGAGAAACTGTGCGAGGAATGCGATGAGTCTATGTACAAGTATTTACATCCTTTCACGAGGAAAGTGGTCTATTTGGGCGTAGGGTCTGTTTATCGTCCTTCTTCATCTTTTTCTTTATCATTTTCGTTTCCCTCCGGCCATCGGACGTCCTTGACGTCCAAGTTCACCATCGAACCTCGGAAATACTTCGATTCTCTTCCTCCCATCCTTCTTCTTCGTCCCTGACCGACGTTCCAAGTCTCTTCCCGATTTCAAATCTCTCGAAGAAATCGGCATACTCGAGGAAGCGTCCGAAACATGCGGCTTTTGCGCAAACGAAAAAGTTGGAACGTTCGATCGAATCCTCGAAAAAGACTCGAACAGTCCCCTCGACGTGAAAACCGGAGGTTTGACCCGTGGGTCAGGCCACGAGGACCTTACTGAAGATCCATCGCTTGAACAGGTCACCGTTCTGCGACAGCACCGGTCATCGTCATCGTCGTCGTTGTCGTGGATGCCGTCGACGTCGTACAAATAGTTGTCGTGGCGTTCAACAATGGTTGAAGTGGTTGCCGTGTTGTCGTCTTCGTTATACCGGAATCCTGATGGACGTTGGTTTCTTCAAGGGTTGTTTGGAGGTCGCAAATGTATTCGATCACCCTTTGAATTACTTCGAGTTTCGAGAGTTTCCGTTTTCGCGGCATGTCAGGAACCAACGATCTGAGTTTCGTTAAATAAGCTGCCACCTCTTCCGCCTCGAGGTCGCGACGAGTTCCGTTGATACCGAGACCATTGTGGAGGACTCCTCGACTCGGTGGTACTCTACCGCCCACTGGACTCACCACCATCGCCTTCATGACGTGTGAAGTTGTTGTCTGTTCGACTTCTTTATCGTCGAAGATCTTTATATCCTTTGGCGGTTTCTTCGTGACACGATTACTCGATGCCGGACGTCGAAGAAAATTTGGCTCGATAATTAGTGCGATCGGGCACACCTTTGAAATGTAGAGTTTCGCTTGCTGTCTGTTGGACGGCAGCGCACGTACACGCACCCCGTGTATTTATCGATCGAACCAACCCACCGAAGTGAGCGTACAAGGTAGACGGAGAAAGAGGGAACAGTCTGTCCAAAGTTTGTCGTTTTTTTTTTTGTTATGTTGTTCCGATGTTTTCCAACAGAGCACGATCGACACACACAATGTTTACGAGTCCTTTCTATCACGAGCGCGTTTCACTCGCGGTTAACATGTTCGTGTTTATTATGTCTCGAGAAGATCTGCGAGAGATATTTAAGAGCTTTTAGTCACAACGAGTGTGGATACGGACTCCAACTTCGTACAGCCAATGCTTTGCACTCGACGGATCGAAGTCAACTGGCCTCCGCCCCTCACCTGCACCTTTTTATAGCTTACCCCCACTACGCGCCACCGTAACCGCGACGCCTCCACTGCTCGTACGGCGCAATCGCTGCCCGAATAGAGTAGCGTTGGACTCGAATCGCTCACGAAATTGTTTTTTTTTTATCTGACCTATTTAGAATTCAAAAAATTCTCCTATTTGTGCGTTTTTTTATAATGTCAAATTATTATCGTGAAGGTAAATTATTAATGAGCGGTATCGTTGGAAAATGTTAAATTTATGTTGTTGGTGTGTTAAATAAGTTATGTAATATGGTATAAGTATACGGTTATTGAATAAATAAATATCTCGTGTTTGACGGGAAGAGAAAGTTGATAGAATTTTGTGCAAGAAAAATGGAAAGGGGAAAATTCAAATTACTTACTAACTTCGAGCAACATTGACGTTAATTTAGAGTAGCTTTACCGTTATGTTATATTTGTCAATGTTAAAGAAAGAGTTTTGAGTCTAACAAGATGCACAGTTTAGGAGGAAAATGTGCATCAAAGTATTTTCAAACTTATTAAATCTGTTATAATTGAAAATGAATACAACATAAGTGCAGCATTATCAAATCAAAATTTTAGGAAGCTTACGTTTATCAATTAAGTTTAATAAACACAAACTTCCTATAATACCATCATTCAATCCCATAAAAATCTGTATAAATCCTTAAAAACCTTCGAAAATCCTAACTTTAACACTAACCCTACCGACACTTTACACATACTTATTCTTACCATCGCCCATCTCCTAACCGGTTCTAAAATAACAATAACATCTTTCCAGAAGTACTGCAAAAACCTACCAACTCGATACAGAAAATAACGAAGAAAAAAGTCGTTACTTAACACGTCTGACACCAGTATTTCGCTACTTTCATCATTTCCACAGAAGCGAAACTTTTTCTATTCAATTCGCATCTTCATAAACCAAAAACTTTTAACACACTGATCCATAGATATTCAACAAACCTTCACATTTTTAATGCCAACATTTACACATTCAATACATACAAAAATTCATAAATATTGCAATTTAAAAATTACCTGTAAATTTCATTGAACTCAATAGCACCAATTACCAGTGCAACCCCATGGCAGACAACCTGTTAAAAAAGAAATTATACATTTTCATTTCATCAAACCAGTCATTTGATCGCGTGCGGTACGCTTACAATTAGTGTTAAATTCTCTCGGCAAAACTCGTTCCAGTGAAATAGTTCGGGTCAAAGCCTACCGTAGTCGGGGGTGTTTGACGACCATGGGACCAGAGGCGTCGGCGGGACAAGCCGGGCGTGGAAGAGAAGGGTGACGGCGCGGAGTAAGGAGAGGGTGTGCGTCAGGAGGTCTGGATGCGGGTGGAAGAGCGAAGGGGGATCCGACCATTGTTGAACGTCCGGCGGCGCCAGCCACTAGCCATCACGACTACTACTACTACCAAAGCATCTATTACTACCACCATAACCGGCGACAACCACCGCCGACGTACCGTACTCGCGGCTCGCGGATCACGGGTTCGCGAGCTCGGCACCGTGCACTGCCAACCTGTACACCATGATTCCGGCTACGGTTTTGTCCTTGTGTTCGTATGCTCGCCGTGCCAGAGCCGAGGCTCCTGCCTTCTTGGCTCGCGTGCTCACACGTATAGAACGCGACTCTCTTTCCGTGTGTCTCTTTTCCTCTTTCTCATCGCGAGGACGCCGTGACTTCGGTTACTCGGAGTCTCGTTACCAGTCGGTACAAGAACCCACCCGATGTCCGGCGCTACAAACGCGGCGAAGGGGGAGGGTGGTTTTTATTGTACCTTGGAACGAATCCCTTGAGAACGGAATTGGACGCAGGAAAGTCACACGGTGAGTCAATACTCTGATCGTGTGGGTTTCTTTTTTTTGGATAGTTGGGGAAGAAGGGGAATTGAAGTTTGTGATGTTATTTCGGTATTTTTGAAGAATGTTGGATGGGGTGGGATTGAGAATTTTTGAAAATTTGATAAAGTAGTTTTTGTGGTGGTTGATAAAGTACTTGAAGATTTTGAATGTAACTTGGGTATAGTTTGGAATTTAGTTTTGGAGAGTTGTGGAACGAGGGGGGATTGAAGTTTGCGATGTTATTTCTTTATTTTTGAAGAGTGTATCATGGGGCGAGGTTGAAAATTTTTTAAAATTTGATAAGGTAGTTTTTGTGGTGGTTGATAAAGTACTTCAAGATTCTGAATGATGCGGATATAAGTTGGGTATAGTTTGATTTGTATAGAGATTTGGAGAAATATTAAATTTACGATATGATTGTGCAATGTACGTAGGAAAATAAATAAATGAAAATATATGGTTACCTCATTTACATTATCATATCGAATAATACGCGGACGAGAATGTTAGATTGTCACTAGTCGCGGAATATTTCGCTCTCTACAATCGTTAACCCTTTGCACTCTTAATTATATTTCAATTTTATTACTAGCGGCTCCCAATGCTTTGTTTGAAATTTACTTAAATTGGAAAATGAGACAATTTAAATAAATAAAGGAAGAAACAAATTCAATTAACCCTCTATACTTCAAATTTTTCGTGCTATCCGAAGACTAGTTCCACGATAGTACAAGTAGAAAATGACAAAAATACAATTTCAAACAATAGATTAAACCTAATTTTTAAACATTGAATTGTAAAGAATTTTATCATTTTCACGAGCTAAATTATATTTAGCAAAGTTAAAAATTTGAATTTGGAAAGTAGAAGCTTAGACGTGTCTTGCGTTACCCCACAGTCACAGGGGCTCATAGAGGATTAAGTATATGCTTTATTTGCACTATTATTGTATCTTGTAATTTACAAGTGCATGATATTTCTTGTAAAAATGTGTAGGATGCATTCCCAGTTTTCTTTAGCACATTAACATTTATTGGTTTGGACTTGAAAAATGTCAAGTGAGACTCAAGAAAGGAGTTTCTGAGGAACAAACTAATGTCGAGTTACACTCGACATAGGAACAAAAGGATTAAACTATTGTGCCCGGAAATGCACTGTACTATAGGTTGCATGCCGTATTTAGATCGGTGATGCAAATAATTTGATACTAGATCTATCAAGATGGTCAAAATGACTTGTTTTTTAAAAATACTCCTGAAATTTTTTACACTATATCTTGGTCAATTATCTAGATCTATTTTGCGATTATAATGATTAAGTTTCTTTCCCCCAGTATCTTTAAATATATTGCATTAATCATCGGTAGTTATAGTGTTAATGTATGAAATTAAGTAAAAATATATGAAAAATATCTAACGAATTGATTATCACGAGCGAGATCTTCCCGAGTAAAAATAAAAGACGGAAAAAAAAACAGAAATAAGAGTGAAAACAGGATTTTAGACGAATTTCGAACGGAAATAAGACGAAACAAATAATTGCCACTGAAAATTATCTGAAAATGTACTGAAGACATATGCCATTGAGAAACTTCAAACGGAATTGAGACTGAGACAAACCGGAAGAATTTTTCAGTTGAAGCCGAGACTGAAGTCAGACTGAAAATTTTACATTGATTCAGCTCGATAGGGAAGCAGACTGATTTGAGACTCATTTGGGTAATTCTGGATATTTTCAGATCGTTTTCAGTTGTTTTTTTTCGCTTATGATTTTCCGACTGTATATCAATATAGACAAATTACTCGAATTTTCAGTCTGTTTTCAATTTTTTATTTTCACCCGGGTTTGAAGAAAAATTATCCACGTAAACAGCGCTCTCACTAGATCAGTAAGAAAAGGTTTTTTACGCGATTGGAAATCAAAGCGCGAAATAGGCCACTGAAAGGAAAAACAAGGAAATTGTGAAGATAGCGGGAAACGTGAGCTTACGTGACACGCATTTCGCGAGAGTTCTCGTAGAGTCGGTAGAGCCAGGTAAGGTATTCCGACAAAAGTAAAAAACATGGTGTTTAAACGAAGAAACGGAAAGTACGGTAATAATAGAAAATAGGAGGTAAAACATTTGTACAAGAGACATCGTGTCAAGACAAGAGGTACACGCAGCATAATCACGGCAAGGAGATCGCCACGTAACACGACGTGTTTGTCGTTGTGGCGTTTAGCATAAGGATTCCATGGAAAATTACAGGGAATAAAATCGAACGAGACGCCCGTGAGACTCGAGCACTTGCACGGTTACATACCTGAGCAACCGGATCTCATTGACTTCTTGACCTTCGAGTTTAAGAAATGGAGTTCCCTTGACCTGGGAATAAATAAACTGACGAAACCGCTGTCTAGTGATATCACAGCCCAAAGTTTATCGATACTTGCAAGCCGGTGCGCAATTACACTCATGCAAAATATTAAGCAGTGCACGCTAATTGAAACTCGATACCGGCTGTTTCTTCGACTACTATTAAGAAATCGTATCGATGGCAAGACACGTTTAATTAGCGGTTGTAATGATAATTCCTTATGTAATTTTATGAAATAATTCTCAAGTCGAAAATTCTGTACTATTTCTTCTATGATTACATCCGGAACGATTCAGACTGAAATGGTCAAAACAAGAAATATCAGTAATTCTTGATATATCGAATAATTTAATGTAATATCATAGAAACAATTAGATTATTTCTGATTTAAGAATAAAGAAGATTATAAAATTAATCTTATCGTGTAGTATATTTTAAGATAGATTTTGCAAGACTTGAAATTTTTTTACCTAATTTACTGCATCCTGAGTGTCACTCGTTATTGTACTGGTAGGGGTTAATATTCTGTCGTTGTTACAGAAGCAAACATTTAAATGATATTTTATAACGCTCTTAAACATCGGTGATATTTCTCACTATCTTGTGATCTTACTTATAGGCGCCGCTAATTAAGAAAATGATCCAAGTCATTTATTCTTCGCTCCGAGATGATTACATCGTTGTTTTGGAGTGCCAGTTAACGAGAAAATCACCTTCGTTAAATACTTGAATTTTGATAATTTCTACCAAATAAGTAATTCTACCACATTGTGCTTTGATCTATTACAAAATAAGTGACAGTTCCAAGTTTTCATATTTTTATCTTTAACCCCTTTCATAATCACCGATATATTGATTCATTATCAAGTCAAATTTCCATCAAAAATATACCTGCTCATTGCGATTCCACTTTGACATATCCTATCGTATTTACGTTCGAATAAATCATTCGCCAGTAATCAATCTTTGCTGTATTTACAAACCTGAAGAATTTTAATTACCTTCGGAAATGTAGGTTTTCTATGCAGAGAGATAATTACTCCCGTGCTCCTATTTCGAGCGCACGGTTTCACTTTAGTTCGGTAGCCGCATTCGTTTCCAGCTTAAATCGTTTTCGGGACGCCGGCGAAACGAACCGTGTGTCGTTCCGCTTCGGGAAGAAAAAGAAACGAGAGGAAGATAGAAGAAAAAAGAAAGAAGCAGTGTCCGGAGTTGGGAACCGGAATAGCAACGCGTTACATGAAAATTTCAAGGAATACTAATGAGAGGTGGAAGCGCCTCTAATGCTAGACACGTAGGTACCTTACGATCACCGGATCTTCATTGACTCCTAGTGACCCGAGTGTAATTCAAAATGAAGCCGCCTCCGCGATAGGAAAGGTAATGATATTCATTTTGTGTTTGTTTTGTATTCTTTCGGTTTCAAATGCTGTGATCATTTCACCCAGGACTTACCATTTTAGGTGGGTCCTGAGCAACCAAGATTATGGAATGTTAACACATCTTGCGCGGGAAGCGAGTAAAGTCGTTTTGTACGCATTGGTAGTCGAGCGCGGGTAACGACAAAAGTCGTTTTCTATGAATTATCGGTGGATTATTGTTACTAATGGGCTTGTGTAATGTTTTTACAATAAGATCGGGTACACATGAGTACTTGGTCGACGTCCATACACTTCAACATAAAACGTGCGTTGCAGAAATGCATTCCTATAATTGTGCTTTGTTGATGCAGTTATACTACGATAAGCGTATTCGACACCGGAGCTTCCAGCTATGCATTGACATAAATTATACGTATACGTATAAATTTTGCTATGTACACTTGCACAAAGGAAAGAGCTTTGAAAGATATCACTTGTTAAAGCATTTTTAAATTCTTGATTTTCTTAGTTTTTGATTTCTGAGAAAGTATTTTTATTTTTTTAAAGTGAATAGAGAAAATGATTTTTAAAAAGAAACTAAAAGGTTTTTTTAAAAAAAACTGAAAGTTCAAAGACTACAGCTATTTTGTGCAGAAGTAATTTAGCGCATGAATTGCAAAAAATCGCCCGCTACTCCATGAAAGTTTGGCGGGAAAGCACCCGTTCAAGATGTGTTAATACATGGCCACCTAAATAGAGAAATCTTTCAATTTTAACACTAGATCTACGATAGCCGTCAAATTGATGGAGTCCTTTTTTTTAAAAATATTTCACGGGTATCTTATAATACACAAATTACTTAACTGACCATATTTTTTTGCCACTTGATTAATCTTTTTTCAAAGTACTTATTTAACTATTTAACTGTGGCGACTTCTTTTGAGGGTGCGCACCTACCTGAGTCACGAAACTCGAGATACGAGCATTAACCTATCTCAAATTATTTATACTTTTTAGTTATTCGTTTTATTTCGACATGGCCTCAAAATATTCCAAGCAACTTGAAATTTACGAATATATTTTAGTTTTCGTCAAAATTACAATTTAAATAGCCAGTAATCGCTATTTTTTACGCATGACGAGTATATTTGTCAATAGACAGAATTCTACCGTTTATCCATGACGAGCATACTCGTCAAACACAGCTAATTAGTTAACATATTTAGATATACGAAATTTAGTGGCCGTAAATCTAGTGTTAAGGAAAGTAAGTTGATGACCAAACGGAGAAATGTCCCATTGCTATCTTACTTGTTCGCGATACTACTGAAAAGTGTGCGGTGCTGTTGCAGCAGTAGTTTGTTTTTTTCTTGGTGGTTGACTAAATATTAAGTAATAATTTAGAAACAATTTCTAGTGTTAACGGAGATTGTGAACTCGGGTCCATTGCTTTCATGTAGCTGCCACCTTCTTATCCACTGTAGTCCTGTTATACATACACAGTATGTCGGAGAATTAACGGAACTTTTTAAATTTACAAAAAACTACCAATGCCATCTATTAAAACAATATATCATTTGAAAGCTGTATATCTCCTCTGCAAAACGAGACCACCCTCATTAGTTTCAATCAACGTATGTTATAGCTCTTAAAGTGACATAACCTTTTGTCATCTCGTCACAAAGACACGATGGAGTAAAGAGCTAATATTAAATTTTGTTTCAAGCTCGGTGAAACTTTTACAGAGGCATTTGAATTAATGAAGAAAATTTATGGTGACGATTGTTTATCACTTACACGTGTATTCGAATGGTATAAGCGATTCCAGGATGGTCGTAACGCTTTGAGAGACGACCCAAAGCCAGGCCGACCGAAGAACAAAAATCACGATGAATTGGTGGAAAAAGTGCGAGAAATAATCGCCTATGATTCGAATTCGTCTGTGAGATGGATAGCGGAAAAATTAAATACGACTAAGAATATGATTCACGAAATTTTGACGAAAGATTTAAATAAACGGAAGGTCTGTGCTCGATTCGTTCCTCACGCGTTAAACGAGGACCAACAAGTTGCTCGCGTTGAACATTGCAAGGACCTTATTAAAACAGCCAGACAGAACTCCACTTTCCTGGATTCAATTGTAACTGGTGATGAGGCTTGGTGCTTCAAATACGATTCTCACACAAAACGTTTTATGATAATGTTATACATGTCCAAGAAGCCGGGACAAGGGTCATTAAGGCGATTTCAAAAAATGACATAAAAAATTTGATGTTAGCATTGGTTGGACGTGCCCAGCGTCGTATCGATGCGGAAGGGATGTATGTACTTCGAACAAAAAATAATAATTTTTGCAAAATATCTGATTGTTTTTTTTCTATTTAAAAAGTTCCGTTATTTTTCCGACATACTGTGTATGGTAGCTTCGTTGTTTCAAAACCCATTTAAAACAATAGATCCTAACTGCTGTGAGCATAGGTATTAACAATAGAACTACCAAATCAGTTAGAATGACTTATACACTGCCGTTCAAAAGTATGTGGACACTTCCTTAACTCTTATAACTACCTGAAAAGAGTTTCGATATCTTTGGCAAAATTGATTATCTTGTAGGCATTTTTGTTTGTACAGTATTGGAAAACATTTTTTAATAATAACTTATTAAATACTTCACCGGTAATGATAACAGATCATTCTATCTTCTTTTCATCTACATATCCACCGCGTGATTTTATGACCGCGTTTACTAATCGTGGCATCCTGGCTATTAATGGTTTAATTATTTCGCTGCCAATCAGGTTCCACGCGGTTTCGAAGATGTCCCACAAATGTTTTTTCAGATTTCGGACATTGTTTTCAAACTTGTTTATCTCACAGGATCGATTTTTTTATTTAGAAGAATTGAATAACAACATTTGTAATTTTGTACTATTGGAATACATTACATACATATTCGTAACAGTATTTAGCAATAAAAATTGATTAACAACAAAAATATACCTTATCTATTAGAAATTTCATAAAAGTGGTAAATGTCCACATACTTTTGAGCGGCAGTGTATATTACTTTTTCCAAAAATTCTCCAAGTTTATAGAAGAGTCTTTGTTTAAATATTCTACATCCATTTCGTAAATCATAAATCGCCGAATTGCTGATCTTTTCGTCTTCTTGGTTCCTCCTTTTTCAAAGTACTAATTTAACACATTGAAATAGAATAGATTTAATGACAGTAGTTCTAGCGATAAAACTTGAACATATGAAAAGAAAGCAGCTGTAAATCACGTAGAAAATTTGTCCAGTGGTAACGAGTAATATAAACTCAAATCCACTGATTACCTGCCCAAACCTTCACCTTTTTACCCACCGTAGCCCCCGGGTAATGATGTCTCAACGAGAATTACCTCAGTTGATGACACGGAAGCTACCTAAAACCCGTAGCCGAAATGACCATAACGGTTAAAGTCGAAAAATATAAAAAGAAGAAAGAAAAGTTCCCTGGGGATAACCCGAATTTGACGTGCGACAAAGAAATGGTCACGCGTATAACTGCAAATCGGATTATGTAAATCTATCTTGACGTTTCATTGACTGCGACCCGATACAATTTGCAATCGAATCAGTTTTATACGTAACGAGGAACTGGATTGAAACTGGATCGAAAATAAGTATGACATTCCGTGGAATTAATATGGGGACGATCGGTTTTTAACGGAGCTTAGAGTTACGGGCGAATTTAAATAAAACGGTATATAATCGACGGTGCATTACGTAAATGCATTTTAAACTGCGACAAGTTAGTCGGTGAGTTTTAACGGAGAGAATATACTTTCGGGTGATTGCATAACGATTTTTTAATGAGAGGGTTTCGTGAGAAAATTGAAAGGAGACGGTGTTGTTTCTTGCTTGATATTCGATTAAATGAAGGAGTAGGTGCAATAAATGGAGTAAATCGGTGCGGAGGATTTAATATTGCTAATTACTTCATAAAATGTAAAAATATCAGTCAGTAGGGCAAATGAAGTAGATGAACGAACAAGGATTAATACCAGACAGAATATAATACGTGGAAAAAATTTTAAATAATTTTAAATAATGAATTGTTAATCCTTGATGAATATCGTTATTACGAATGGAATACTGGAAAGAACGCATATTTACGGAAAACTTGTTTGCACACGGCGAACTTGAAGGACGCACGCAATTAAAAGTCAGATTAAATAGCGTAACGTTTAACGTTAAGTACCTACACGTCAAATCGCGCAAGAAACGAATAAAACGAGAATTCTCTGAATGCATTCCCGTTGTACGTTTTGGAACACTTCAATCGGAGCGTGAATTTATCGATTATTTCGATTCTTTTATGTCTTTTTTACTGACAGTTATCTCGACTACGAAATCGGGATCGTTTACCAAAAAGGAATTCAATGTTTTATGGGATTACCAGGTAAAAATACTATCGGAACAGTTTCGACGGGTGCTATTTATTATTATCGTAGTATATCGATAGAAAATAGAACGGTTCGAATTTATACATGGGTACAATCGCTTATCGATTGCAGTATAATTGACATAAATAACAGGGCAAATGTGAGAGGAGCAAAGCTATGATTAACTTCTTCACCTGAATATTCAGACACTGCAACGAGAGATGCATTATAGATAATTCATGAACTACTTAGTTATATTTTTCTAAGGCTTTGATTCGTCATAATTGCGTTTGACGATATTTCATAATTATATTTCAAAAATATACTAAGCCTCTTTCAATATTTACATTTGTATGCTTTTAAGTTCTGCTTGTAATTTGTGACGCAAATAAAGATAGTTGTATTATAGATAGTGTAAGATATGATTTACAACATATATCGATGGGAGCGAAAATCATCGCAGCAATTTAATTCGAAAAATATAAAAGAAAAGAAACTGGGATTCGCCATCAATGGATGAATGTTTAAATTCCCAATCACCTATAGAAAGTTATTTCCAAATTGTTATTTAATATGTTCCTTGATGATTCGAAATTCATTTGAAACAGTGGCCCTATTAAACTCGAAAAATGCAGAAACAAGACATGTACATATCACGTAGAAACAATTTTCAAGCGGTAATGGGCCATTTGAATTAAGTTCACTGATTGCAAGTTCAAGTTCTTACTTTTTCATCCGATACAGTCATTTACAATTTCATTCAGGACAGTTGTGTCTTCTATAATAATCAAACAGGTCGTACACGAAGAATCGGCAAGATAGAATAAAGTATTATAATACAAGGAACAGGTAAACGACATCCTTTCTCACAATAGAAGTTTGGGAACTCCGATTTTGATGAAACTTTGCATGAATATTAAACAGAGATGTGTAAGAAAATCACTGTAACTCTTTCGTGTACATTTTCAACTTTAACCAGTTAACTGCGGAATTTAGTTTTATGGATACCTCGCAGAATAGGGAATTAAAATCGAGCAATGACGTGTATATTCGTGGAATACAGGACAAATGTTTTTTTTTATCAATTTTAAGAAAAGAGGAAAGCAAAGTGTAGAAAAATTACTTTTTTAATCCATAAGAAATTGAAAATTCAGTATTACAAAGGCTATGCGATAGAACTTTGGATTGACGTGTATACACGTCAATCGCAGTTAACTGGTTAAGGGAAATATCAAGAGAGGCCCCTCTTTAAGGGTGGTCCTGTTTGTCTTCTATCTATCCTGTTTCTCTCCTGCCTGTCCTGTCTGTTTCCTATCTGACCTGTTTTTCTCCTACCTGTCCTGTTTTTCTCCTGCCTGTCCTGTCTGTCTCCTATATGTCCTATTTTTCTCCTGCATGTCGTACCTGTCTCGTACCTGTCTCTTGTCTGTCTCTTACGTAACTCCTGTCTGTCCTACCTCTTCTGTCACTTCCTAGAATGTTCAATTCTCCATAAAATAGCTTTGTGGATATCATGGAACAGTATCATTTTTTTTTTAATTGTTCAGCGATATTATTTGTTGTTAATGATGAACAAGGACGTATACAGAAAGGGCGGTTCGGGCAAAAAAGTTGATATTTCCCTCAAAGTTGAAAACGAGCATGAACGAATATCAGCTATTTTTTAGATATTTCTAATAAATATTTATGCAAAGTTTCATAAAAATGTAAGTGTATTAGTTCCCGATGTTCCGTTGTCAGTGGAAAAATGATCGCTATAAATTATTAATCTCGTTCCACGTAAACATGCGTCCCTATTGAGAGCGACGAAACAAGAATTCTTTTCTTCGCTGATCGAAGCTTGCATCGAAGAAACGCACGATTCCTGCGGACACATTCGTCAACAGCTGACTTCAGTGTTGTTCGCTATTATCTCATGTGTTATGAATGATTCATGAGCAACCTCTGTGCTGGCTACGTGGCCTGCTTTTGTAAAAATCATAGATTTTCTTCGGTACCGTTTCTTAGAACGATATTCTTGGCACATCGCGTTGGACAACACCGGGTGGAATTTTGAAACTCGACAATTTGTTATTAAATTTTCAACACACTGAAAATAATGTACTTATGTTTCCGCCTGTGAAATATGCAGATAAATATATACAATTTTAAAAAATTATTTTGCTACAATATCCATCCCAAACGTACGATGAACGATTCCAGATAATAAAAATGTGATATTCGTCTATTATTTGGACCGTTTATTTTGAAAGTGGTGTAAATCCATTTTTTATTGTTTCGAGAAAATTAAAGGTTAACATATCCGTCAATTAAAAAATATTGGTTGATTATAACATGTCTGACAATGTTTCTATCAATTTATCAATATGTAATTTGATTATAGAAATTTCTTTTAGGCGACTTTAACTAAAATAATGTATATTTAAAAGTTGCAAATGGACTTGCACCACTTTCATAATTAATCAATTGTAAGAATCATTTAATTTTCTATTTTGAAAACTGAAATAACACTTAAAATATATTTCATATTAATCCAATATTGTTCATAGATAATAACAAGAAATAAAATAGAAGTAGTATTTTTTATTTTGAACGTTAATTATATTTACTTATATATTGTTAAATTCGACATAAGATATTGGTATTATTTATTTTTGCTCTTCTTGTGACAGTGTTTTAAAATTCTCAGTAGCAATATCTACTTTTCTATATATTTTCCCTTTTTGCGTTTCATTAATTTGTTTTCCATAGTTGAATTATATTCACCTCCGACTCTAAGATTACTCTTTTGTTTATACTAATGAGTTTTACTTCTGCATGTATTTATTCAAAATTAAACAAAATAATTATTTTTAATAGCCATAAAATAATGTTATTATAATATGATATTGATTTATCACTTCTTCTTATTTGTATCACTATTTGATGTTAATATGAAATTATTCATTTTTGGAGAAAAATGAAGTAAGTAACTTTCGAAATGTTAAATAAAACGAATATAGCCACCAGTGGCCCCTGACACCGCAACCTGTCTATGGAAATTGGACTTACACCACTTTCATAATCAATGGCTATGCAATTTCTTTTAGCGGCCAAATTTAAACTGAACAAAACAGTAGCATTTTTTAAGATATTAAATGTTATCTTGTTATGAATAAAAAGTTTACACTAAATTAAGAATAAATTGCGTGATACTTTATTTTTTTTTAAATGGACTTACATCACGATCAAAATAAACGGTCCATTTAACATTTATTAGTTCGTTCGTACAGTATCAAGTTCAACTGCACTTTATCTCTACATTCAAGTTAATAGATAAGCGAGTACAGGAAAGATATTCGTGTAAAGAAATCGAGATACACCAATCTTGAAAAATAGTGTCTACAAAAATGCACAGAAATCCTTCCAAGATAAAAAATATCAGCGAACAGAACATTACCTTGAATTACTGTATATTATCTATCATATATAAATACTTTCAACTACAAATGTGGATGCACTTAATCTATATACAGATTAACATACAGAAAACGACAATAAGAAAATTAGTATAAAAAAAGATGACGATAAAAGAATCGTAGAAAATTCAGTGTAAAATTGAAAACGTATAAAGAGCTAGAATTTAATATTCATTCAAAAAGAATAGACGAAACGTCCTCGTTTTTAAAGTTAAATGTCACCGGTCTGTTTTCGCGATGGAGCGCTATCGTAAAGTTGCTTCGTAAATTAAAACGTCAAACTCCACGTGTCCGGTGAAACGTAATCGTTGAAATTTACGCGATGCAAAAACAACGTACGTGCCACAAGACGAAAACGAAGTTGTCGGAAGAAGTCAGCATGACTCAAAAACTCGAGTTACATACATGATTATCCTGTCTTCAAGTTTGCACATACACGAATTGGATGAATCACCGAAGGAAGTGACTTGGTCGAATCGAGCATTGCATCCAGGTGTTTCGGTCAGCTGTACTTAGTGCGCACTTGAACGAGTTCCATCCCGTACAACAGAAATCGTCTTATCGTCCTAACACGATAAAGAATTTTAGTATCGTCCGTGAGACTTCAGTACAGGTGAACCGAAGTTCTATGAAGTTTCTTGAGATAGGAGAAATCCTTCGTGATAAATACGGTCCGTTCGTGATAAGCCACTCGACACCGTTTTCTGAATTATTTATAAATTCTCTTGTCATCAAGTTTTATGATAGTATCGCGCCTATCATTGTGAGCTCTCAGATTTTTATTTTGTTACCATAGTCATACACCGTGATGCGTGTTACTGGAAGATAAATCTTATTGTTGTTAAACAGATTGTTGGAAGGCGCTATTTTTTTGCAGATTACTATTTTTTTAAAAAGGTATTACGTAACCCTTAACTTTTGCCTGTCACTTTACCTTTCAAATAAAAATATAATCTATTAATTATCACTAATTGAAGATCCCTTACCACTTTCACGTCGTAGCTAGGAGTGACAAGTATGTGTGTGTTTGTATTAGAATTTTCGAAAAAATGAAAACTAATTTACTAATTATACACACTTGAGACTATGAGAAGTTTAGTTACATTTTTAAAACGATACATCAGGGCTAAAAGATTAATTGCATCGTTTAACAAATGTAAAAATTGCAGTAATGTGCAACGATGTCAACGCGGTCAATTTTTGATTTGATTACAATTAACTCTTTGCCTTACGATTTCTTTTGTGACTGAACGCGCAATAACTCAGAATTAATTGTTGGAATAATAATTTATCACTGATTTCCTGTATACCGGTATAAGTTAACGCAATATTAATAGCGTAGAACTAATTTCAACGACTCCCGAACTACCGATATTTTCAATTTAACAGTTTTTGGAGAACTTAAAAATTTTCTATTCCATTTACCGCGTAACGTGTGCCACACGTTATTGTAAGGCAAGGGGTTGATTAATACTTAAAATCTCTTTAAGTGATTAAAGTTACTTTTTACTTAACTCCAAAAATTAGATAGCAACTAAACTACCTTTTAATAATTCGTGTTTGATTATTTTTACTGTAATCGCTGTGAAAAATCGCAAGACAATAGCCACGATAAGGCTGTCGTGTAACTTTATCAAGACGTTTTCTTCTTCTTCAGCTCTATCAGCTTTGTTTTTGTTTTGGTTTCCCGTAATCGAGACGTGACTCAGTTAGAGAAGCTAGAGAATTTGTCAGTCAAATAGCAGACGTGTAAGTCAGAATTAACAATACGAATGACCGTTCTCCGATAATGCATACCATAATCCGCCAGCTGCAAAAGGAGGAAATTGACGCACAGGCTGGTTAGTAAAATATTTTACCGGAGAAATGGCAGAAAGGTTTTGATCGTTCGTGCAGATATTTGTTTCGTGTCGACGCGAAGGTCGAGCGGGCGTAATAACATTTTCTGATGCCTTTTGATAAACGAAAGACTGAAAGAAGTTACATAATAAAATGAATGACGTTGCGATTCCATTACTTATCTCGCTGTTGGAAAGACACAAGACGAAGCTCGATTACGATACGCTGAGTTTGTTAAATCGTGAAGATTCTGCCAGCACAAGATGAATGTAACTTACAAGGAGTATGCAAGGTCTTCGGGTCGCTGATTTCGGTGAAACTTTACATACCCATGGAGTATATTGTTGTGATTATAAATATCCCTCTTTAAAAAGGCAGACGTTCAATAGTTTTTAAGATATTTGTAATTAATGCTCTATAGTCCGAATTTTTTGTGGTACCCAAAGATCAGTTGCACGATAGCACAATTAGGAAATAATAAAAATACTATTTTAAATAATGAATTAAACCTGAATTTTAAATATTGTATTGTAAAGAGTTTTGTGATTTTCCGCCAAATTATGATATTTGGTCTCAGGTACCAATAGACGATTAAAGTTTCATTGCCATATTTAAATGGAACCTCATGCGGCGTCGTGGCGTAGTTGCAAAGTTCTAGATTTGTTCGAAAAAAATTAGAATTCGTTTTCAAAACGAAATGAAGTATCAAGCAATTAAAATGTTTATATTAACTGTATTTCTTTGGTTGAAGTTGGAAGTGAAATTTCAAGTACAGTTCTGATTAAGTTTGACTGTGAAACTTCAATTATAAATATTTAAAAACCTATTGACCACCTGCCGCAATAATGGAGTATATTTATAATCTGAACGATTTGCTTCACGAATGTGTAACGTTGCAACAAAACCATGTACTTGAAGGCTTTACGTTCTGCCTGTTAGCGCTAATATAAGTCTAATTTTTGAAAGCTTACGAGGTGGATGACACCTGTAATGATTGTAATTCGTTGAAGGATTTAGTCCTTCTTTTGTAGTTTACTTTAACTGATGTAATTTTGCCTAGAATCAGCAGCTTTAACCCTGAGGGGACAACGTTCTATAAACTTGGAGAACTTTTGGAAAACATTGAGAAAAAGTAATTTTGACTTTCTTGGTGATGCTAATGTTAAGGTATACGTGGCGTGGTCGCAAGATGTGGGCTGTCAGCGGTTCTGAACAATTCTCTGAATTTGGTAACAAGAGTGACCTTTAAAGAGCTTTTGGACAGTGTCGTGGGAGGTTCGAATAACCCCGTCGTCTCCAGAGTAAATTTCCACAAAGGCGATCGCTTTTCCAGCGAATTTCATTAAGACTAAAGGTCTTCAAAACATATTTCAAAAGAAAGTCAATGACGAAATCGGAGACACGTAAAAACCGATGTGGACTCTGAATAACATTAAGCAACATTTGACTGTATTAGCTTAACACATTGCACGCCGGTCCCGCGATAATGCGGGATTTCAAATAGGTATATGATCTTAGATTTTACCGATCAATAATAGTCATATTATTTTATCTTGGGGAAAACGGTAGAGTGAACAAAGAAGACAATATTATTCCCTTTAACTTGTGCATTACTTAATGTATTTTTTATATTGATTTAAATAGCAACATTATCAAATATAATAAATTTGATAGCTGATATTTAACCGGCACACAATGTGTTAAAGAATTAGGATGGCATCCAACAATAGCAACACGAATTGTCGCTTGACTAAATGCTAAGATAAAAGTACCAGTAGTTGACCATTTTTTAGAAAACATAAAAAATAAGGTTTGCATAAGTTGTGCACTTTCGATGACACTGAATTTTAGATGCCACAGCATTTGTCGATTATATTTTGAAACAATTACATGTATAGGTATATTCAGGTAAAAAATTCATAGATTGTGAAGATTTCGCAAATGAATTATTTACTGTTTAAGACCTCACAACGTTTTATAAGTAATATATACATCGTTTTTATTATTTTAACCTCAAAAAGCAATAATTTTTTAATGGTCAACTTTTGGATTTTGATACTCTACAATTTTCAGAAGTTGACAGGCATGGTTAATTGCCGACATTAGTCATTTAAATTTGTTTACGATTTATAATATATCCGTTTTAAATCTCACTTTATTAGAAATACAAAATGTAAATCGATATATTGTAGTATACTGAGTTTTAGTCGATGACACGGTCAACTATTAATTGCATTCGCGGTCAACTATTGATCAGTGTCCAATATCTACTCTGCTCTTCTTCTTCTTTTATTATTTAATTATTAATGATAATTTGTACCGGTAATTGTTAAAATTAAACGATAATAAAGTGATTCTCAGCATTAATGCTGTAACCCTGTTTCGAGTACATATAAGCGGTCAACTACTAACGAAAAAAGGTCGTCAATTACTAGTTTTATCGATTTCAAAGGTGGTCAACTACTGAATCATTTGCCGAATTTTTTAATATATTTCTCAAATTTGTATAACCTATGTTTTTTTAAAAATTGCTTTTGGTGCATAATCTAGAATGTTTAAAGATCGTCTCCAGGTATCGACTCTCGCCAGTTATTGACATAGTAAACAATTACCATTGCTCTTATCGAAAATTTCTCTTAACTAGTCAACTACTGGTACCTTTACCTTAAACATTCCATAGTACGAAAGAATATAATTTTCCAACGCATTCATTCACATCATGAAACAATGTAAGAGCACTAATTGAATTAGCAATCAGCAAACCA
Organism: Cerceris rybyensis; assembly: GCA_910591515.1. Lineage (NCBI taxonomy): Eukaryota > Metazoa > Arthropoda > Insecta > Hymenoptera > Crabronidae > Cerceris > Cerceris rybyensis. Next base: position 30,579,318 of record OU342790.1, read on the forward strand.
CGATCGGCGTCCGATGTTACCGCATATATTTCGAACCCGGCTGCGATTTGTCGTAAAGAAAGGCTAGAGTATGCACCTATAATTAGCGCACTTGCGTGCTCGCCCCTACAAAATCGGGCCGTCGAGATTGCGACCGGTGAAACTGCGCGCATCTTTGCAGCTGCTGCACATGCACCGGGTACGAACGACCCCAAAGCGAGCCCGTAATCGTGTGCTTCCTGCCGCATCGCGTCCGTCGTCCGTCGCGATAGCCTGCGTAGGTACTCACCTCGTATACACTCGTACATTCATGCGAATAAATTTGTTCCGTAACGTGCACAACACCGACGCAGGGTATACAAGGCCGTTGGGCAATGCGTTCTTGATGTTTAAATAAAAAAAGACCTTGGAAACTAAAGCAGTGTCGATGAAGAAAATTTCGTATCGATGATGGATTGGAAAATGAGAGAAGTTTTGATGGTACGTGAAGAATGTACGAGTAGAGATGGTAGAGATATTGGTATAAAGCTTTGGGTGGAGAGAATTTAATACTGATAATTGATAGAATGATTTAAGAGTAGATCTATTAATAATTAATTAAATGAACTTAAATTTTCGAATAAATATGTTTGAATGTAATAAATGTTGGAAAAGCACTTGGTGAACTTAATCGTTTATAGTTTTCAACGTGGACGTAGAAAATTGAAAGAGGAAGAGTATGAGAAATTTTAGGAACATTTTTAATCAAATTTAGGGCAAGTCATTTTGACCACTTTGGTAGGTTGTTATATTTAAACTTGGTACAAGTTTTTTTCTCCGTTTGCTGAGATATTTGAGAATTTCTGCAAAAGTTCTCGTGGTATAATGGTTGAGCCTTTTTGAGTGAATTCATGAAAATATTTCATTCTATTTACTTTGCCATTTGAAATGTGAAAAGAAGACACCTATGTTTACCTCAAACTAAGTTAAACACACTTCTCTCAAAAATGGACTTATACCACTTTTAAAATTAATGGCTCATATTTACTTTATAGGAGAACGTCTCTATGAATAATTCTCAGAAATAGCAAAATCCATAATTACAAGAAGAAAATATGATAACGGTAATTATACGAATGAATTTAGATACTTTAAAAAATTGCACTTTTCAGAGAAAATACATATAGATCAGGTCATTTTAACACTAAAACTACCGCCTTTAAATCTATCATATTTCCATAAAATTAGATACATACGTTGGAAAAAGAGAAATCAAGAAGTGGAAAAGTTCATCGATTTGGTAATTCCGTATTTTATAAGATCAACTTATAACATCTACTCTATGACTGTCCTACAAACTTGAAACTTTTGAAAAAAATTGGAAACGAGTAATTTTGACTTGCTTGGTACTTCTACTGTTAATCACACCGATGGTATATAGAGAGAGTAAATATAACCCCTTTATATTTCTACCAAAGAGTTAATATTCACAAAGTTCAAAGTCGACAAGCCGTATTTCCTGACTCTCCCTTCCTGGCAATTTCTTCGTCCTATCGAGCGGTTCAATGAAGTCTCTCCGAATCTGTTTGGTACGGTCTTCTGCTAAATCGACGAAACTCGTTCTCCTTCGCGAAGCGTTTCTTTTTTCGCTGAGCAGAAAGTCGAAGGAGGAAGGCATGGGAGTGCCCCTCGAAAATTATTCCGTGGAGTGTATCTTGGCATCCGATGATTGTGCGCCAGAGGCTAGAGTGGTCTCTCGGAGTGCACGTGCGCCTTGCACGTGTTAGCTGTGGGGCGACCCTCCCGATTCCTGACTGCCTACAGACTGTAACATCGTATCAGGGCCACGGCAGCTATAACTATATACCCACACTTGCTTCGTCCTCCCTCGTCTCTTTCTCGCTTCTTCCTCCGTATATTCTCTCTTATTCTATCTCATTTCATAGCTCTTTCTCTTTTCATCCTCCTCCGTCATTTACATCACGGAGGGGTAATACGGTGCTAATTGTAAGCATAGAGCTTCTCAGCCATTACGATTATGAGAATATGGAGGAACGTTGTAAAATTAGACGATGTAGAATTATCAAAGGGCAGTTTCTTGGCTGTGCTTTCTTGAAGGTAAAAGAGTCTTGTGTGATATGTATAGGTAAATTGTGAAAGTGGTTTAACCCCTGACCGTACATTTATTTTGTGATTGCTTTCACAATCATTTAGAATTAAATTAGTACAATAAAAATTGTTCAGTGATTCTTGACGTATGGTATAATTTAAGGTAATATTGATATTATAGAAATAATTCTGTTATGTCGCGTTTTAATAATATGTCCAATAGGTTTTGCAAAACTTGAAAAGTTTCTAGTCAATTTACCGTATCACGAGTTATGTGGAAAATTTGAAAATATGGAAGTTATTGGTTATCTTTTGTAGAACCAAGGTAGGTATATTACGGTATGGTAAAATGATTCTGTCGATAGAATGTAAAATTGAAATGTTTGATGGAATTGATAATTGTCTCGTTATGCAGAAATTAGCATGAAGGTATAAAAAGAAATCTAGATATGTCAAAATGAAGATTAAATGACTCTTAGATCAATGGTATTACAACTGTTGCATACACGGATGAAAAAGAACACTTATCTATGAAACAGGATGTTAATTTATATCTAGAAATTTATAGTCGATGATTATCAAAGGATTCAATTATAGAATGAAAAGATAGATTAATTGCACGCTTGAAGATCAAAACAGAATATCTTAATCGATTGTTACTTCGAATAGAATATTGATTAAAATTTATAGATATTCTTCTTTATCATTGTTAGTAAGATACGAATTCCATCTCACCGAGCAGACACAGTTGCATGCCGTTGCTCGGACGTTGGCGTTTGAAATTATAGCGGGTAAATCTGGATAATACTCGTATTCCCGTCCCCTAATAATCCCAAGTTACGATTCACCGAAGACTCTGCCTTTCCCCAGGACACTAATGAACTTTAATCGATTCCGTAACGATCAATAGGAACATTTTACGAGTTAAAAATACAACGGGATCGTTGGTTACACTTTAAAACTCTCGGCGCACCTGGATTAGTTTACACCGATAATCATCCAACCATTTCCTGTTCTTCCTCTTTATAATTCGGATTGAAAGTAACAGAAATAACTACACGTTCCGTAATGTATTCGTAGTCTCAACGATTATTTTGGACGAGGGAATCGTCCGATAATAAAAATACGCATACTCGCAGAAAACGGAGACAAAAATCGCTGCGCGATGTGCCGCGGAGGATCCGCTATTTGCGCAGCTGTTCAAACGGGCCGCACCGCGAAAATACTACCTCGTCATCCGTTTTTAAAATATCCGAGTCACGAGTGTGCCGTGCATATATACCGGCGCACGCACGACGGACCGTCATTAACGCCCTGAGAACACACTTCGTGACCCGTTTTTCGTGGTACGTCGGTTGTTCTCTGGCTTACGTTTGCGGAGATCTAGAGCACCAAGTGCGATCATAGCTTCACCTACAGAGGACACGCTTCGCAGAACAGACGACTTATTGTGTGCACTGACACATTGAATTTCATACTTATGTCTGTCGCATTCCACGTTTCTGATGGAATGGATTTCAGTTAATAGAGACAATTTTTTGCCGATTTCTTTTCAACAACGGGAATTGATGAGCATTTAACTGAGGTAGGATTTGTGATTTTTTTGGCCGATTTGTTTTCAGTAAGGGCAAGCGATGAAGATTTAATTGTGGAAGGATTTGTGATTTTTAACGAATTTTGCATTTTTACTTGTCGTAATCCATGTTTCCGATGGAATGGATTGCAATTAGTAGAAAGAACTCTTTTTTTACCGATTTGCTTTCTGTAAAGGGTATTGATGGGCGTTTAATTGAAGTAGGGTTCATGATTTTCAACGAATTTTATATTTATACTTGTCGCATTCCATAATTGCCATGAGAATTTTACAGAGAGAGGAAACAGTGAGGACTTAATTAAGTCAGAATTTGAGATTTTCAACGAGTTTTGTATTAATGGTTGTTGCAATCTACCGTTGTGACGGATTGAATAGCAGTTAAAGGACATAGCTTTTTCTGTCATAAATCTATTTTCAGTGTAAAAAATTAATGTGAAACTTAATCGAGTTAAGATTCGTAATCGCGCATACATTTTATACTCGTGTCTGTCACATTCCACGCTTCTGACGAAGTAAATTGCTATTAACAGCACGAGTTCTTTATTTCTTAGTTCAATTTTAGTGAAGTTTTATATCAATGATGGTTTAGAATGATGCAATTACAGGAAACTTTAATCTTCTACTTTTAAGAACAATTTAATGCAGGAAGCTACAAGGTTAAAAAGTTTCAAGCTACAATACTGAGAGAAAAATTTGCACATTGACAATTGCTTGAATTACACTAAAAAATATCCTTTCAAATTTCTCCAAATTTAATTCCCTTAAGATATATGCATCTATCCAAATTCTATGTAAATTCATATAAAAGCAGTTTCTTCAATTAATTATTCTATTATCGGATAGAAATTTGTAAATTCTATGCCGGGACACGTGAATACTTAAAATAGAATAGGCAGGAATCTTTGGCCGATACTAATCCGTGTTTCACCGAATTCCTGAACCTCTGAGAATGACTGTGTTCCCATCGTACCTGCCTGAAGGTACTGGTTGCACCAGGTAACTCAGGTGTGCCGAAATTCCCTGTTACCGTTGGACATTGTTGGCCATGAAACACTCGGTCTGCACGGCGATGCTTCTGTCGTTTTCGACTGCGTCTCACAATGCACAATGCGTGTGGTTTTAACCCAAATACGTGGACTCCGAAGTGGCCATAAAACCTGCGGCTACAGGTACGCGAATGAAACAGGTATGCAGTCGGACGTTTGAGGTTGGAAAATACGAAAAAATTCATGAAATTATGATTTATTGTTGAACTAAAACGTTACCTGCCAATTTGCACATATTTCGCTAATTTGATCATCGCTATAGAAGTGGAACATTTTCTACAAAAGTCACGTATTTATGGAGCAGAAACATTAAATGTGAGAATAGTTATATTTTCGGCAATACTTTACTGTTTTAACCCTTTGCACTTGGAATTATTTTACTAATTTTATGTCAGATAAACAAATATAGTCTCTATGTTATAGATAAGCTCATATAGATTATAGATAATCTATTATAGATAGTCTATTACAGATAGTCTAATACAGAAAATTGTCTACTCTTGATTTTTAATCTTTACTTAATACTAGGAACAATTATAAATACCCAGGGATATTTATATTAAGATGCAAAATTATTATTGGTTTTGAGAAATTAATAATTAATAGATGACACGTTAAGTGCCTCAGGAAAATTGTCGAATGTAGCTCGACATAGAAGTGCAAAGGGTTTATGTCGTTAATAAATATTGTATATGTAACAAATTCCTTAATATTATAGTTTAAAAATCAGAAGCAATTTCAGTGAAACCTATAGCACCAATCATTAGTGTTTTCTATAGCATTCAATGTTAAACATTGCAGAGAAGTAACCGAAGTTCTGAATGATCACATAAATACCAATACATTATTAATTGACTACCGACAATTGCGTGGAACTGTACTGTTTACAAAAATTAGAAATTGCAATATGACACCGATGAATTTTGTGCAATTTTTTTATTACAAAATTCTGAAAGAGAATTGTGTAATAGAATTATGCGAAATTATCTTGATTATTGAAAAATTCCTCTCAATGTATCTTTGCATAAGGACTGGATTAAAATTGAAATTATTAGGTGTCTTCATTTTGTTATCATTCCGATAAGTCCCGCAATTCTCAATGTACAAGAAAGCATAAATATTAAAGTAAAAGCTATTTTTGTCAGAAGTTAGAATCTAATATGGTGACAGACTGAAGAGTAAATTGATTGATGAAAAATAAGTTTCAGATAAACCGGAAGCACGAGATAATCGAGTCTTCGGCCTCGTTTCACTGTTTTTTCTTGTACGCTTACATACTATCTTATGATTTGAAACAAAAAATACTATTTCGTTTGGCGATAAACTGAGAGGATTTCAAAGGTTAAAGAACCTCGCGTTAGCTACGGTGACCCTTATAACCCCTGTCACAATAATTCTTAACAATGAGGCGCGACTTGCATATCGAAATTCGGGGACGTGTCAAGGGAAACCAAAAGGCCAGACAACCACCCTTGTAGAACCACTCAACGCCACTCGTCGGATCGATAAGGGAGTAAAATACGAAGACCACCTCAGTAATTTCTCGATTATTTTCCTTTTAATAATGTCTAGCGTACGACAAGAAACAATATTATCTAAAAATAAAATGATTATAAGAATGACAAAAGCAATTAATCTTGATTTTTAACACTAGAACGACCAAGCAAGTCAAAATGACTTGTTCACAATTTTTTCCAAAAATTCCACAAGTTTACAGGAGAGTTCTAGTCTAGAAATTCTAAGTAGATCTTATAAAACACAGATTACCAAACCGATCATATTTTCCACCCCTTAATTTCTCTTCTTCCAAAGTACTTATTTAATATATTTAAATGTAATAAATTTAAGGTAGTTCCAGCGTGAATCACTTTTTCGACAGATTTTAATCATTTTTTTGTTACAGGCTCATAATAATGTTTACTATCAAATCCCGAAATATCAGAATTTTTAGACGTTTAAAACGCGAGATAATTGATAACAAAGTTTGCAATTTTCAGGATCACTTTTCATTCAAAGCATGTAAAGCTTCCTGGCCGTAAAATTATTTTCTATTATATCAAAAAAGTCTCTCGACAGAATTAAAAAAAAAGTAGGACAGTAAAGGAAAAAGTTTTTTTAATAAATATATAAAAGAAAAGTAACGCTTCATCGTTTTATTGCTGAGATATAATAATTTAAAATATTATTTTTTCCTCAATCTCAACACGTTCTTTTGATGGTTAATATATCTCAGCAATAAAACGATGAAGCGTTACTTTTCTTTTATATATTTATTAAAAAAACTTTTTCCTTTACTGTCCTACTTTTTTTTTTAATTCTGTCGAGAGACTTTTTTGATATAATAAAAAATAATGTTACGGCCAGGAAGCTTTACATGCTTTGAATGAAAAGTGATCCTGAAAATTGCAAACGTTTTAAACGACTAAATATTCTGATATTTCGGGATTTGATAGTAAACATTATTATGAGCCTGTAAAAAAAATGATTAAAATCTGTCGAAAAAGTGATTCCCGCTGGAACTACCTTAACGTCGGTCGTTCTAGTGTTAAACATTGAACTGCAAAGAATTTCATGATTTTTGCTAAATGAATTGTAAAATTGAGCAAAGTTTAAAAACTTGACTTTGAGGAGTAGAAACTCAGATGTGTCTTGTGTTACCTCAAAGTAACAAAGGCCTATAGATGATTAATAACTTCGTTAAATGAAACAGACATGTATTGAAAGTATGTATAGATCCTAAATGAACAACTAGTATTTATTACATCTACGATATTACGATCAGATCTATGAAACTCAGTTACAAAACACACAAATATTTTTAAACCAACTGTCCGACTTGTATCCTCTATTAATCCGATCTTGATTAATCATTCCGACTCTAAATTCCTAAATCTGTCTTGGGCTTTCAAATTCTGAATCATAGTCATCATTCTTCCCTTCCTTTTTGACATTCTTACATTCTCCATGCTTTCATTCAGAAATATGTTAATTGCCATTACGATATTTATTTAGTACATTTTCCCCATAATAGAATAGTTTCTTTCTATCCTTACGAATTCAGTTGCTTTTGTACCTTTTTCAACATTCTTCTTCTCCAACTATTATGGTCATTTTTCTACGGTCTGCAGTTTTAGATGGGTTTGAAACCATGGAGACTATGATATATTGAAGGATAACGATAGAAAACCTCTCAGAAGTGGAGCACCTACTAATTAAGAGTCCATGCCTTTAACTCCATATTCATCACCTACACTGAAAAAAAAACACAAGAGTATCAGAAACTTCTAAAGAAAATAGTAATCTCAAAATTACAATAATTCATCCAGTATCAGGCCTGATCAACTATAATAGTCGAGGCAGCATCGCAAGACAACAATTCCGCGATCCTGGTGGTTCTACGTATGGAATATAACAGCAACGATAAATTCATTTTAACGTCTCTACCACAAACACCATAGAGAGCCTCCCACGAGCACGCCTGTGGCGACGAATCCTACAAGAAGGTCTCGAAAACAACTTACGCATACGCATGCAAACGTATCTGCAAGTTGGCCGGCAGGTACGCCGGTGGAAATAAAGAAAATAAGAGAGAAACAACAAAAACGATGAGCTCCGGGGAAGGTAAGAAGGCAAGGGAGACGGTAAAGAAGAGAAGGGAAAAAAAGGGCTGCGAAGGGACCCCCGTGTTCGCTCCTCTTTACGTTTCGTTTCATACACCGAGGGGATAGAGTTGCAACGGATCGAAGAAGCGACGTGCGTGAGGATATTTTTAATGTAACATCGATGGCTAGTCTGTCTGGTGATTAGTGCATGAACGACATTTTAATGACGCTTGTACTCCTCATGGAATTAAGTGCCTTTCTCGAGGCTAAATTTAGCATGCGACAGTCTCGACATTGCGATTCATAGGGTAGCAGGAAAATTGAACATTTCACGACACGTTTGAATTTTCTACAAGATATTAAACCTTAATCTGATCGACTCACCATTCATAGCAGTATGTTTCCTACCGGTGCGACTGATAGCTCGGAGTATTCGAGCTTCTGGAATCTAATTACAACGTAGTTGGAAATAAGAGTAAACTGCTCCATCGCTAATCACCCACCCGTCATTAGATATAGGTATTTAATTAATAGTACGGAACCATTCGTTCCAGGACAGGAAATAATCTTTTATTTATGTACGGCAGTCTATTAAATCCCAACGTTTAGCTCGAAAACCTGTCGCAAGTGGCAATACAATCCTAACGATCCTTTCCATAAATCATCATTGGAAACATTTCGAGAACGAATCTTCGAATCATGCAAAAAACCATGAAACGACGCAGAGAGCTCCATTCTCTCATCGGGTAGAACCGTTGGAATTACACGGCAAGTGCAGCACATAAAAACGTTGTTGCACTAGCGTGAGTAATCTTCGCGAAACAACGTGGAAAGGTACAAAGAGGTGAAAAGAGGAACGATGAAGAAGAAGAAGAAGAAGAAGAAGCTGAAGAAGAGAAGTTGGTAGTGGTGAAAGAGGAGGAGGCGGAATGTAATAGGAAGAAGAGGAAACGAGACGACGAGAGAATAAGGAGAAAGAGAAAGAGGTAAAAGGCGCGTTCGCAAAGGCGACCGAAGCTGGCCGGCCTGGTCGGTTTGGCCCCGTGGGAACGCGTTGGTGGCCAGCTGCACTGATTGCCATGAGAGGACGTGACGTAGTCGTCGTCGAAAGCACACAGCCGTGCATGCAACACGAACGTGTCTTTTACTCTGTGTAGCCACAACTAGCGATGGGATTGATCCGGTGTCTTATTAAGTTCTCGTTGAGTCCCTGGTTGGTAGTGTTTCAAAATGACAATTGGGATTTAGGTATATTTTTTGTAATATGGATTTCTTTGATGATTGTATGATAATTGCTATGTAATTAAACGCGGCTGTTGTAATTTTATGGTATGTTGTAAACATGGGGGATTGGAGATACTGTTGAAGGGACTATGTCAAGGATGATGGTATTTATAACGGTATTTTTTAAATCGAGGTGGATATCGAAGAATTTTCAGGTGTCGATGACTCAGGTATTTTTATATTATCATAGTAGGTAATCAATGTCGATACAGATACAGAGGCAAGAAAAGAACACCTGTGAAAGATTCGGAATCGTAAAAGAAAACGAAAATAATCGTACATGTTACTTATAAAATATAATTCTTTTTATCTTTAACAAAATCAATATTTTATATCGATATTAACATCTCAATTTTAATCATTTGTGCTTCGAATTATTTTTCAACCTTTTAGATAAACAAATATAGTCTTGCGAAATTGTCTACTATTGAATATTTAGTTGAATATTACTTTTATCTAAAAATAGGAAGAATTGAAAATATCGTGGGATATTTATATCAACATGCAAAATTATTGTTGATTTCGAAAAGTCGATAATTAATAAATGGTACTCATGACACTCATAGGAGTGCAAAGGGTTGATTCATCTTATCAACTATTGAAACTAGAAGAAAATATTGTCTATGACCTAGCAACGTAAAAGAGGATACGTCCAATATTCTTATCATCGTAATCCTCCTTCGAAGTCGGATAGAAATCTAACAGCTCGAAGAACAGTTAACATCCTGTCCAAGATATAAGCACGATTTAATCGAACGCAATATACGCCATACATTTCCGGTGTTCACACAAGCCAAGAAATTATCAACAATATTTTTCTAACGCCATTACAATCATACCGATCGACAGAAAAATATACAACCACCGCGACAAACGCTTCTACATATATCGTGATATATAAAACGTCGCACCTTAACCCAGTCAAAACGAATTGCACACCGTTTATGCAATGCATTTCGAAGCCAAAAACACGGATTGCACACCCTGTGTGCAATAATACCAAATTGCAATTATCAATCAGTATAAAAAAATCAGTCACTAAAACCTGTTTTTGTGCGATTTTTTTTGTGCGGTATATGAAAATTTCAGTCAAATTGGGTTATCAAAAAATAAGTAGTAGGTTTGATTGGCCATTTAGTTTTTTCCATTTTTAATATGTATTTCATCATATTGCATAACTATAGGCGTCAGCTGATTACATTATATGTGTATTGAACTCTATAATCGCAAATTGCAAAGAGTTACTGTTATTCGTCTCTGATCTGTGCAAGTGACAAGTCCAATAAATAAAGTGATTGAATAAAAAAGAATATTACGTGTTTTAATTTTTAAATCTAATATTAATTGTCGTCCTTCAAAGTGTGTTCACATTCCTGGACCATTAAGACAAGATTCACTTCAAAGCGTAAATTGAAGATAAATTTATTATTTTTTCTATTTACTAAGGATAATGGTTATACGTTTTGAAAAGTTTTGTATGTGTAAAATAAGTAAATATTTCAATAAAATATTTAAAAATGTTCAAATGTGTATTTTCTAAAGCAGATTCCAAGTAGCTGCCAAGCCTCGTGTCTTGATTTCGTTAAAAAAATCAATTCCTAGTTATTTCGTAAGGTTTTGAGTTATTTTCTACGTGAGACTTTTTTTATACGGTCCCTATTCACCGTCCAAAAAAAAATACTTTTTAATTGTGTTACGAAAACTATTTCCTATAGCTACTCGTGAAGTTTTGTGCGTTTTTTTATGCTGTCCCTATCCACCGCGCAAAAACAGGTTTAAATGTACAAAGTATCTTAGAATGACATAAACATCAAATTTGATATTTGGTTCAATTTATTCCCCAAAATGCATGGCCTAAAACCCACGACCATCAAGAATGCAGAAAGTGAAAATATAAAGCGAAAAAATTGTCAGTATCTCTCCAAAAAAAAATACACTGTTTAAAATGAGTTAAATCCATATGTTATTTCTCACTTATATAATCGAAAGAATAATGCATCGACATTGCGAGAGTATTGGTCCCATCGCTACCGAAGCTCGCGGTTAATACTTTGCGAGTGGTAGTAGTGAGGTGGTGTTGGACGGTGCCAGGGGGGAGGACCGAGAGGGTCGGTAGGAGGTAAGAAGCGGAGGGAGCCGGACCGACCGACCGGGTGAGAAGGGTCGGAGAGAGGGGTCGTGCATTCCAGAGAGGCGCCGGCCAGTCTGCGGCACACCTGCGCGTTCGGTTGAATCACGGCGCCTCCGACATAACCCAATCTCTTCGTCCTCCTCTAACTTCTCGTGTCCAAGTATGCTCACTCGATCTCACTTCCTCTACTTGCTACGTTCCTCCCGCTCCTTCTGTTCCGTTTCACAAAGCGCACCCTTCTCCATCCTCGGCTCGCCGACGGAATCTATCTTTATCTTGCGAGTAGTCGAGCGCCTCGTCTTTTAGAATCTCTTCGTTTCGTGCCGCGCTAACTGCCTGTCCCTTTCTCAAACATTATCGGTATATTCTATTGTACCTCGTCCATCCTTCTTTCTCTCATTTTGACGGGTCTTGTTGACTCTTCGAGTTCGACTTCTGTCTCTTTTTATCCATCACCGTGGATTTTCCTCTATTCGTGTGATTTCTTCTCTCTCGGAAATTTCTCTTTGCTTCTTTGGATAGCCATGGAAGGACCGTGGTGTTGGGAGAGAAAGAGAGAGAGATCGGGAAGGGCCGATCTTACGTACAATCGGAGGCGTGCAGGTGTCCGTCGTTCGTCCGGCGGTCGGCACGTCTGTCAGTGCCGCAATCTAAGCCGCACCGCTGGGCCCTGTAGCGACAGCTACGAACGGACACCTGTTTTTCTTGGAAGCACCTGTTTTACGTTACGGCCCTGTGAAATAGCCGTGTCGACGAGAGGTCCCCGCGTTAACTTCTTTTTTTCGCCAGCTAGAATGTGACGAGAATCGCTAGTTTCCTTTCGCCGTGCATCTTTGTCTCTGAGCAATCAATTCCATTTTAGGGGTTGCACGATTTCATTCGCATTAACTAATTACAAAACTTCTTGGTATGGTTGTAACACGAGTCGCGTTAAAAATATACTTTCTATCAGTAATGTCTCAACTTCCTTATTCGATCGTGTGTCGCTATTAATACACCAATCGTAATACTATTGAAAGACTATAAACTATACCTTATGGAAATTTCTGTAAGTTCTCCTCATGGAACAATTGAAAATCACTTGTACTTGGAACAAGCGTATGTACTTATGTCTCAACGATTCCATCAGCGACAGATAGAACTTCACTTATTTCGCCAGATTATCCTAATTGCACGTGTAAAGTCAGTTGATACACAATTACCATCGAGTATTCCATCCACATATAACGATCAATTCTAAAGTCTTCTATTCCCCAAGAGTTAAAAGTCCTACTATTTTTTCTCCAACCTTTTTCAACTTATATTTTTTCCTCTAACCACAACACCCTAAGGAATATCCCGGAAGTGATGGTACATTACCGCGATAAAAACAATAACGTGTTACGCAACTACGTTTCCTTCCGTGTTAAAGATTGCGCATGCAGGTGCTGCAACTTTAGCAAGGTATTCTCTTCTATCGTCGAAATCTTTTTTCTTCTTCTTTCCCGCAGCAAACTAGAGCGTAGGGAATGGAGAGGAATCGTGAAAGGAGACTCGCACGGCTTACGCGAGGAACGCGAGCGGGTACGATAATCCCGCCGGACGTGAGAGACCTGAGACTCATTCAGTGACGTGGGAACGTGTGCAGATACCATTCATAAGTTGGCCGTGCTGTACGTGAGACAGCCTGTTCCCTGTTTGCGTGAGTTCGAGAAGCCATAGAAACACGCACACTTAGTATCCAAGTTTTTTGGGAATTTCGTTCTCAACGTTTCCTTGCAATATTTAACCATTTTTCAAAAATGAAAAATGTGAAGAATCGGAAATTATTGATAATTGATATCATTATTGTTAATTTAAGGGATGTAATGATACAATTGGAATGAATTGAATTTGATGGATTTAATGATTGGTGGGTTTAAGGTGAAAAATCTTGATCGTACTCTATATCGAATCGTAGCTATCGCTGGACCAAGTTGAGAGAGCCACCGAGAGAACCCGCAGCCTTTCCTTCACGGCTCACAACGAGTGTCGTGGGATTCGTGGGAGCCTGTTTTCCGTTCTTGCCTTGTTCCATCGCGAACACGGACCCCACGCCGTTGTTTTATTGTTGAACGGCCGCGAGGGAGAGCTCGAATTTCTACCAAGATTGGAGAGCACGCCTTAGGCAACGTTGTCTGTGGGTCCTCTTCAGGTGCAGATTGGAGTTTCGAAAGTATTCTGGAAAATGTCTTCGAGTGTCATGATCTTTGAATGAATTTTTCTCTTTCTCGTTTTCTTTTCGATGAATATCTCTTACGGGATAGAAATTTATTAAGAGTTTGCTGGTAAATGTTAATCCATGTAAGGAATACTACGATTGTTCTCCTTGAAATGTTTTATGTGACATCGATGATAGGTTACTGTGTAATGTTCTTATCTTGAACAACTTTTCTAATTTACTTTGTCGTACATTTCACATGTCTTTTTATAGTGTTCGATGCTATTCTTGGAATATATCTACAACTTCATTAAACGTATACCGAGAAAAGAAAGATGGCTGTTTGCGGCAGCTGGCGTTTCTTTAATTCAGCTGGAATCAATGAAGCGATTATATTTACGCCGTTTTCAGTCGCTTCAAGATACACTCGGAACTTCTAGTGAGCGTACAGTTAAGTGTCGTCACTAGCGTTTATATACGTCTCTTATATAACAACTATTTTGAAGTCCCGCATGAAGCCATCGCCTTTGCAGATGTTCTTCCAGCACCGGCGATCTTACGCAAATCTGAGGGTACGCTTACGATCTACATCTGCGCTCAGTGGGGTCCTGGAAACCTCGGATTTTTGGGGGGTTAGGGGTCCCTGAGAAAATTCTAGTATACATCCAGGTGTTGCGAGACTCAACACCTGGAGATCCTCGAGGTTACCGTTATATTTACACGGACGTCATGGGCTGTTTATTGCGGAACGTAAATTGTTGTTCATAGAATGTAATTAGAATAGATCGATATTACATTGATATGCAATAACAATGATGCTAACCATACGCTTTTCCGTTGATGTAAAAGATAAACAATAATATGTTAAGTCGTTGGCAACAATCGTCATTAACCTCTTGCTGGACAATAACGAATGACACTCGTGACGCGATAGATGAAATAGTCAATTTTGAAGTGTTTCATAAACTATTAAGGTAAAAGTACCAGTAATTGACCATGCACCAATAGTTGACCATTTTTTAGAAAATATAAAAAAATTAGGTTTGCATAAGATGTGCACTTTCAATGAAAGTGAATTTCAGATACCACAGCATTTGTCGATTATATTTTGAAACAATTGCATGTAAAGTGAAGTTTACCTATTAACAGCAAACGTCTGAATTCAATAAAGTAAGTAATATGCCGTTATATCTCTATTTCCTTAACGTATCTGTTAAGAATGGCTGTACGGTTCAGGTAAAAAATTCATTGATTGTGAAGATTTCGCAAATGAATTATTTACTGTTTAAGATCTCACAACGTTTTATAAGTAATGTATACATCGTTTTTATTATTTTAATCTCAAAAAGTAATAATTTTTTAATGGTCAACTTCTAGATATTGGTACTCTACAATTTTCAGAAGTTGACAGGCATGGTTAATTACCGACATTACCCATTTAAATTTGTTTACGACTTATAATATATCCGTTTTACATCTCATTTTATTAGAAATAGAAAATGTAAATCGATATATTGTAGTATACTGATTGTGAATTTTAGTCGACGACACGGTCAACCATTAACTGCATTCGCGGTCAATTATTGATCAGTGTCCAATGTCTACTCTGTACTTCTCCCTCTTTTATTATTTAATTATTAATGATAATTTGTACTGGTAATTGTTAAAATTAAACGACAATAAAGTGATTTCCAGCATTAATGCTGTAACCCTGCTTCGAGTATAAGCGGTCAACTACTAACGAAAAAAGGTGGTCAATTACTAGTTTTATCGATTTCAAAGGTGGTCGACTACTGAAGCATTTGCCGAATTTTTAAATATATTTCTCAAATTTTTACAACCTATGTTTTTTTAAAAATTGCTTTTGGTACATAATCTAAAGTTTGTAAAGAATGTCTCCAGGCATTGACTCTCGCCAGTTATTGACAGAGTAAACAGTTACTATTGTTTCTATGGAAAATTCCTCTTAACTGGTCAACTACTGGTACATTTACCTTAAATTAAAAGTATCAATTGGTCACGAGAAGATCAAATTAATTGTATGATATGCAATATTGCGTTAAGTCATATATGTTGGATACCGACTCAATTCCTGTTTTTCCAGATTCACTATCTTCTCTAACAGTAAGATAATAGCTCCAAATAATACTGTTAGTCATCTTCAAATTCCGTCATCGCTTTTCCCTCAAAATATGTTTTAAAGACCTTTGGTCCTAAGGAAGAGCGATCGCCCTTTTGGAACCTTACTCACGAGAAGTCAGCGTCATCCGAACTTCCCGCCAGACTGTTGTAAAATCCTTAAAAGGCCAGTCTCGTTACCGAAAACATATAGATTAACTCAAGAATTTTGTACCGAATTGCTGACAATCCGTATCTCGCGACGACGTTATCCTTAACCCTTATCACTTCAACCGGCAGTAATACTGCCAAACTTTAGCCAGCGTTAAACTCCAACTAGCAGTGTCACTGCCAGAATTTTGCAATGTTATGATTATTGCATTTAGTTCACTGAAAGCCAGGGTATAGTACTAATCGTACCTGTGGAAATATCTGCCGCCATTTTCAAATAAAATATTCGATTTATTTTTTTTTATTTTTATTTTATTTCATTCTAGAAAATTCTTGGAGTGATATGGGTTAAATCGTTAAAACTCCGAGCGTGCAATAGTTCTTCCTAAATAAAGTGTTGTTTACCACATACGGAATACAAAATAAACTATTTCCGAAATTACGATTGGTATTTCATCCATTAATTCAGTTATTACGCACTCAGTCACAGAAGAATTGGTACAGCAAGGAGTTAAATATTCATGTTATTTTACACGTGCAATACCAAAAGTACTTTACTCGTCTGATGACTTCTACCGGTGTTAAAAATTACAAAAAGTAAATTACAATTATATATTTAACCTTTTGCACTCCGAGCCATCTTTGATGTTATCTGTTACCGACTTGGTGGCACTTTACTATTTGCTATCGCGTGCCATTTCAATTGAAAAGTTCAGGTAAACATATACTTCTTAAAATGTTGTGATACAGTAAGTTCCTCTAACCAATCTAATCCTTTATAATCAGTACTAAATTAGAGTCCATTTAGAAGGGGCAATCAAGTGATATGATAGACATACGATGTCCCCTCAGGTGGGAATGCAAAAGGTAAAACTCTTGCAAGAATGAAAAATTAATCCTTCACGGACGTAAGTCACTTCCCACGTGACAACAATACTTTGGCGATAGCAGTATCTTCTGTGAAATGTGCAAGAACAAATTATTGCTTAACCCATTTGCATCATAAGCACATTTTTTGTGGTCACTATCATCGAAACGCATTTATGCATTCACATTGTGAGCAAACAGCAACACATACGAACAGTCTAAATTATTTATACAACATTCGTCCATGAAAGTACGATATCACTTTTCGAAATACTGTTAAACTTAGACTTAACACGAAGAAATGTGATAGTAAAGAAATATTTTTGAACTCGTCATATGATGCAAATGGGTTAATGTTGGATATTCTTTAAAAACAGCATCATACATTAAAAATTTACAAACAATCATTTCAAAATCAATAACTTGTAACGTTTTTTCAAAAAATAAATAATTTGCAACCCAGTGGAGAATCAGTTACAAAAAGCTAACAATAAGGGCTAATAAGTCCTCTAAAGTCTCTAATAACGGTACCAGTACAAAGTATTACTCGACAATTTGTATTCTGATAATTACATGTTATACTAATCCCTTCCAACCGATCCGTTTACCACGAATCTTCACACGCCGATTACCAGCGATCGTATCATCGATACTGTTTTTCTACATCCTCCCGAGCAAGCAAACAGGCTTCTTCTTTTCCGCATGCATTCGTTTTATTGCAATTTCTCGGTCAGGTTTCCAAGAAAGCCAAGGGGGTTTCGGCATCCGAAAGAAAATCCGAAAGTACGACCAGATGTCCCACGTGCTATTCGAGGATAGCCATAGTCCGCACGGAACCCGCGGGTTTCCTATTTGTAATTAATGAAACGCTTTAAAAGACACCTGTGCGACCATCTCTGCCGCACAGGTGGCAAGCCGGCTATACGGCGATAAACCTGGGCTCGTACAGGTGCGCACCGCAGGTACGCTAGCACTCTGAATCGGGAACTCGTACCGGTGCAGTGAAACTCCGTCACGAACGACGACGACGACCGTTTTGGCGATTACACGCCACCGTCGGCCGAGACTTATCGCTCGTTAAAGATTATACGGGCTTAACTGCGTCTGAGAAAACCTTTCCTGATGCGTTCTTCGGGAGAATCGATTTCGAATTGAGATTATTGAATATGATGCGTGTAATGTCTCGTTATCGAGAATGGGGAAGGAGGTGCCGTTTTACTTTTGTCAATTGAACGGTTAAATGTAAGTTTGAGTTTAATACTAGGTTTACGGAAGCCGTCAAATTGACGAATTCCACCTTTTTGGAAACGCGTTCCAAACTTATAGAGACATGGTACAGTAGATATTTCATATATAACTTATAATATATAAATTACTTAACTAATTATCTTTTTTTCCGCTTGATTCCTCTATTTCAATAGTCTTTATTTAATACATTGCGGTGTGACAAATTTAACGTTCGTAAATCTAGTGTTAACATGTTGACCGCCATGGGGGTCACCGTTAAATGGAGCTATTGGATTGAATGTTTCATGTAACTTTTGAATTTACATATTTGTAAATTTTTCAATATGTTCGATAATTAAATGGTATTGAAAAGCGAAAGTTCTGCTGAGCAGATATCTATTTGTATCTATTTTGAATAGCTGCGGTTTGAAGGGAAAAAGTATTACTTTAGTAAAGATGATGAAACTAGCGAAATACTGATGGCGTTCGATGTGTTATATAGAGGTTGATATTGTTATTTGTTAGTAGAATTAAAAGTGGGAATTATATTATTGGGGAATTTTTATTTAGGAGTTATTGAATATGATGCGTGTAATGCCTCGTTATCGAGAATGGAGAAGGAGATACCGTTTTACTTTTGTGAGTGAACACTTACCTAAATGTAAGAGTAATTTTTCTAACGATGAATTGTTGAAGTTTAATGGAATTTGAGTTTAACATGTTGAACGCCATGAGGGTCACCGGTGACCGGAGCTATTGAAATAAATGAAATTTCATGTAACTTTCAAATTATAATACAATTTCAAAATTTACGAATTTTCCAATATGTTCAATATTTAAATATTGCAATTGAAAAGCGAATTTAACACTAGAACTACCAAACCAGTCAAAATGGCTGGTACACAATTTTTTCGAAAAATTCTCCAAGTTCATAGACGAACAAGAGAACGAAAATTTTACGTCCATTACAAAAGACATAAATCACCGCATTGATCATCATTTCCGCCACTCGATTCGTCCTTTTTCAAAGTACTTATTTAATATATTGAAATATGATAGATTTAATGCCGGTAGTTCTAGTGTTAATGAAAGAACTATCACTTCGGTAAAAATAATGAAATTAGTGATATGCTGATTAAATTATATTATTAAGGTATTACAATTTAAGAATATTAGTAATTTTGTTGATAGCTGTTTTTAAAAGGATGTTTAAGTGGTTTAGGAGATGAACGTTTAAGTTTGTACTTTATTCTTTGACAGGATAATAGATACTAATTCTTTGCATCTCCATATCGACCTAAAGTGAACATAGTTTTTTTCTCAACTAAATTTCAAGTCTGGAATTTTCCATTGTATTTATATATTCACCTAAATACCCTTCCGTGACTAAATTACATCCATCATTCAACATAAATGAAGTAATCTGTGGGAAAGGATAAATTCCTCAACATTAATTTCACCTAGCTAACGAAAAATTAGGAATTTAATTCGTTCCATCAGAAAAAAAAACCAACAACAGCGAATGAGTAAGCATGTTATCTCAAAATCACCACAAAATCTCGTGAATATCCATTTTTATCTATAATCATCATCATAAATCAAAAGAAGTAAATAACCTATAGTCAACAATTTATAAAATTCATTCCACTTTGCCAACAAGAAATTCAAAACTCAATTCAGACCTCAGCGTGTTAATTTCGATTATCATATAAACAAATCTGACACTCTAAACTTTACGTCGCAAGCATACGATAAATTCATTCCATAATTTCCAACCAAAGAATTCTCATCCTACGTGCCAAAAATCCACTTGCCTTCGTGCACATGCAATAACAACAGCCGAAATATTGCTTCAACAAAAAGGATGTCCTTCGGCTATAATGAGACTCAATGGAAACCTCCAAGAACGATTTACTTCCTTTTGACAATTTTCGGGAAGGAAAGCAGGTGTCGAACGTCATTTCTTTTTATGGCTGAACATCGAAAATCGCGGTGTCTGTGTTTAAGTATTTCGTTGAAAAATTTTCGAAACGTCACGCTTCTGAGGCAGTGAAACGCAACGAATTGTCTCTGGTGGAAGACGTGACTCAACGCTACTTTTACAGCCGGTTGCTCATTTCGGTCGGTGAAACGGGTCGTCCTTCGGGGAGGTCAGTCCGAGAAGAGAGACAGTTTTGCTTTATGCAGTGTCAGAAACAATGCAGGTATCCATGGCAAGACGAAAAATATCGGGCGATCCTTCAAACGGGAATAATGGCATTGTCATGAAAAGACAAACGAGCTGCGGGGAAATCCGCGGAGAAAAGGTATTTTCGTTTATGACCCCCCGTGGAATGACCTTGGCAACGTGTAATCTATACCTACCTGGTAATCACTTTGAATATGCATGACGAATCATTTGGGTAAGTTTGAATATTGCACGAAACTGAATATTTTTGGAAATATTAAATATCTTAAGACAAGAAACGTGGATGATTTTATGTACCAACCAATGTAAAATGATTTAATTATCAGAGTTTCTTGTTACAACGGGTTGTAATATCGAATATAATTAAATTACGCAGGAAGGCATTTTAATTTTTATATTAAATCTAGATATTTTCTGCCATTGCTGTATAATGAAATAACCTTGACAAGTGTAATCCATATCTAGGTGGTAATCATTTTGAATGTACAACGATGCATGATTTGGGTAAGTTTGAATATTGAATGAAACTGAAGATTCTTGGAAATTTTGAATATCTCAAGGGAAGGTAGACGATTTTATGTACCAACCAACGTAAAATGATTTAATTATCAGAAGCTCTTTTTACAACGGGTTGTATTATTAAATAGAATTGAATTATGCAAAAAGTTATATTGATTTTCATTTAAAATCTGGATATATTTGGACATTGTTACATAGTTTTTACAAATGTCAAAATTTTCAAATACATTTTATATTATTAAAACTTTTAAGTCTTACAAAATTAATGGAATGTTCAAAGTGCATCACTCGTATTGGAACTGGTCTTTTCAAAAGCCGAACCAACTTATTCGTTTTGTACAATATTCAATTAATTAATGTATCTTCCAAGAGTCTCAGATGAGTCGTTATATTGCGAGTGAATATCACAGGTGATTTTATACCCGAAGAGGCGAACATCCTGTTACAACAGTGTTTATCAACATCATGTAAGAAACTGGCGAAGGAAGGAAAGTTTTGTAACATATTTTCTCTTTCTGTTAGATGCAATTATGTAATTACACCCATCGTTTCCGCCCAGAACTAATATACATTCAGATTACACAAATGAAAAGCAATAAAATAAACACAAATTGAACTTATTACCTGGAAACTCGTTAATACAATTTTCGTTTTCCACCTGTCATCCACTAAATAACTTATTAATAAGTTACTATACACGGTAATTAAACGAAATTACCCTGCTTTGAAACAACTTGAATGAGAGCGAAGTAATGAGAATTTTTTGACATTTTGTTTTAAAAGTTCAAAGGGCTTTAAATGTCTATATCCACTCAACGTGGAAAAATAAAGTATATACAAACGTTCAGTATTAATATATAATAAACAGTAAAAAAAAGAATTTTCTAAAATGGTTTTCTTCAACTACAACTTTCGTCTTTGTTGCATACCAACTAATATTAGGTAGCGACCTAAGCCACCAAGGAATTTCAACTGGTCGAAACTCGGAGGCTTTTAAAGCGTAGGCGGCATTTTCTTTACATTCCTTTTCTTCTCCTCACGTACAGGTCATGACGAGTTCAGACGTGTTTTGGTCCGTTCTATCCTTCGTCCCACTTGGCCACCCAGTATCCTTGGTTGTTTTACTTTTCGAGTTTCCTCCTCGATTTATCGTCGTCATCGTCAACCAATGTGTCTATTAATCTATTCGGTTCGCGCACTTTTACCAAGCTCTACCACCTGTTGGCAGTTACTACTTAAGGTAGTCTGTAGTTTTACTACCTGTTGATAACGATATAACGTTATACATTTATATATCACAGCTCTCAAACGCATATGATACTAGTGGTAAATTATTTTTTTAACGTCTCGATCTAGATCTCGGCCAGACTGGCGCGACTTTCATCGATAATTGCATGGAGATCATGTATAACACTACGGCAGTTACCGTTATTATTGCCAATACTGAAAATTCATTATCATTTTTCAAGTTCCTACCCAATCTGATCAAAAAGTTTTGACCTACTTCTATACCTGTTAATAATAATCCAACATTTCAAAGAAGGAAAGACTTTTATAGAACAAAAAAAGACTCTGTCAGTTTCTTTGGTTAATGTTTTCATATTGTTGAATTTTCTGAAATTTTACAAAGTCTTTTTGCAGTTTTATAAAAGTCTGTGCTCTTTTGAAATGTTGGATTTGTTGAGGGTGGATGGCTTTAGTTGGTTACGACTTGTATACGGTTTTTTATTAGATGGTATTAATTGTTAGTTTCTTTGTTGATGTAATGTACTGTTTTTATATCCCCGAATTTTCTGAAATTTTGCAATTAATAACATTTAATACAAAAGCCTATATAAAATTGCAACCAACCAAAATCATCTACCCTCAACAACCTGCACCCTAAACAATTCAAAAACTAACCAAACCCAACACATAACAGAATCCTGTATCCACAGAAATCCAGAAATCCAATTTCCCAGCCTTCCGTTTGAATTTTCATTAACAAAAATTCAATCTCGTCCGTAGGCGTAGGCGCTTTCGTTTTACAGGCAGTTATCGTACACGCTACTACCTGTTGCAGGGAGGGAAAAAGAGGGAAGGAGAAACGAAAAAGGTAGACGCAAGACCGACAATAAGTAAGAAAGAGAGAGTATGAATAAGAGTAAAAGAGGGAAAGAGAGAAATCTCGCACGAGCGAGCGAGAAGCCCCTTCTTCTGTTCGTTGGAGAGTAACGACGGGGGGCAATCGGAGGGGTCCGCGATCTCTGGGTCCTCCGGCCGAGGAAAGAGAGCGGCGAGGGTGAAGAAGGGTCCAGGGAGAGGTGGTGGTACCGGGAGGGGGCCCTGGCGACAGACTGGCGGGCGCGCACCTGCACTCGCTCGCCGAGAGAGCCGAAGCTACGAGGCTACGAGCCGACACTCAGGGGCGCACCTACTAAACTCCGGTTCCCCTTTTACCGTCAGATCAAAGACACGGATCAACAGAGTGAATTCCTTGTATCCTTATCTCCCACGGATCGAGGAAAAGGTCATACACCTGGGCTAGAGAAGTTTTTGCATGCTGTAGGTGCTTGAATTGAAAAATTTTATTTTATAGGTCCCACTGGAGTTTCTATGTTTGTAGAGTAGCTTATTGGAGTAATGTAAATTTTTGGAGGGAAAATTTGTATGGAAGGAGATTGGAGGATTGTTGTGGGTTTGGGAGTTGAAATATTGAGAAAAATTGAATGTTTGGTGAAAGTATGTAGTTGGGCGGTTTGTAGATTGTGAGAGTATTGGGATTGTTGGAGGAGAAATTGTATATTTGGAAGAAGTTTGTACGTTTTGTTTGGTAGTTTACAAGTTTGTATGGCTATTTTGTGGTTTGTGGGGATATTGGAAGTGTTGGAAGGGAAGTGATGTTGTTGATAAGAAGATTGAGGGAAAGAGGGGATGGGTTGTTTATTATGGAATTAGTAAGACTTAATCTGAGAAGATTGCTGATAAAAATGTCCTACGTTAAAGTAGCGCAAATATGTTTTCATATTGGGTTTCGCCGATACGAGAGGCATACATTTTATTGCACGAATACCGTGAATCCTGAATTTTATGTATTTTAGAATCGTTACGTGTACTTCAATCGAGAAGCGAGCATTCCAAAGGAATTTATCTCTTATCCTCTCTGATGTTTCAACCAGTTTCATGAAATATTTATGAAGGCTGGATAAAAATTTTACCGTAGATTCTTACGCGATGTTTGTACTTTTACATAAAATCACGACATCCGCTTCTACCATGTGTTCAAAGTTTTCTCCTGTTATTGTTTCATATCTTCTCCTTTTTATAAAACCAGTTTATCGATTCATCGTAAATTTTCCCCAAAGCGATCATTTTTCCCCCAATAATCTTCAGTTTTGTGTCGTTAACGTATATAACATTACAAAAAAACAACCGTATCTCCGCATCCGGAGTACACGTGCGTAGTAACCTCTTATCCCTTTTTATCCTTCAGAAGCACAAATCAATTCAAACGGGTGAATTCCTCGTTCCTTCCGCCAGTTTACGAGCCGGAACGACGAAGGCGGAGAGTCCCGTCTGATTTTGCGTAACCTCGTTTTCACGTCTTTCCCTCTACCCCCCTTCTCTCTTATAACTTCATTTTTCTACATCGTTTTTTTTTTCCTTCCATTCGATAAAACCGACTCGAGCAAGAACTAAAGGAAGAATAATATTTCCTTTGGTATTTCATATCGAAGAAAAAGTCACGTGGAGAATCCGTGGAAAAGGAAAGCAAAGGATACGGGCCGTTAAGCCAATTACAAGTTGATTACGTTTCCCGTTTCTTCTTGTATATAATTTAACATGAAAATTATTGGTATGCTTATTGGAATTAATTTCACAGCGTGTACTGGAGTATCTAATATAATTAAGTACGCGTAATCGATACAGCAATCGAAAGCAAGATGGAGAAGACAGCGATACAATGATCCCTGATGGTGCGATGTAATAGTCATAAAGTGCAGCACTTAATTAACGTAATCGTCTTGTACTTGACGGAGGCCCGCGAATGCGCCGATATAAGCGCAGCTTTGAACATTTTACATATGTGTAGGTAGGCCAACTTGATAACCCTTATCTTGAGCTTGCGCTCGCGCAAACGCGACTCCCCGTAGCTACGTTTGCATATCAATGGGAATTCTTAAGAATAGACACTCGCGTGTCGCTTTTACAGGCGACACTCGCGCGGGTTAATTCGCGTGATTAGACGACGACTTGGTAACTCTCAATCGCACTTTTTTTTTTCTTTGTTCTGTTTGTGGCAACAGTCGCGGAGGAATCTTATCGGTGGGGAATAAAATTTCTGAAGGCGCCGAGCATTTGTTGGAGATTGTTAAGAGAGAAATAATAAATATGTTGCGATGGCTAGGCGAGTGCAATCGATGCTGAGTTGGCTGAACGGATACTTGCTAGGGTGTTGAATGAAACAATATAGCTTTTTGTTGATTATTTGATATCAGTGATTGGCTGATTATTGAGTGGAAAAAATGTTTAGGTACCTTTATGATTGCTCGGATATTAAATAAAAAGTGTGGTTTTTTATATTATTAGGTTGGTGCGTATGAAATGTCGGATTTTTAAGTGAATATATAAAACTGCATATCTTTTTTCAAAAGCTGTTTATTGCATAAAAATATGCTCTGTTTGCTTCAATACACTTTTCGCAACGAGATTTTAATGCATAAATACCTGTTTTTTTAAGAAATTCTGATCTTTAGAATCAATAAAGTCTGATATGGAATTTTTCAGACTATCTTCATTTTCATACTGTTTAGCCCATTAAAACTGTTCTAAATGTTTAAAAAAATGAAGGTCGGTTGACGAAAGATCCGGTGAATCAGTTGAATGTTGCAAAATTTCATATTTTCATTCATTTAATTTCAAAATTGTTTTATACGACGTATGTGACCGAGCGTTGGCATGGAGAAGTATTGGACTATGCCGATTAGTAAGTAATAGGCGTATAATTCTCAATTTTTCATGGACTTCATCAATGTACTGTGGCAGTTCTTTTCGTCTGTAATTGTCTCCCCATTTCTAAGGAATGAGTAGCGAGTTACTCCACTAAGATTCCACCAAACTGTTGTAAAAATTTTCTGTGAATGAAGTGATGGATTTGGAGTATGAGCACAAGCCTCATTCCTATCGAGCCACCGAGGAAACTTTTTCCTATTGTCCTAAAGAGCCCACTTTTCATTACAAGTAATAATGCGATCGAAAAATGGCAGCTTTTGCAGCATTATTGACAAGTTTATACTCATGTAAAAAAATTGCACGAATATCAATTGAATTCATATCGGTACAAAATTCAAAACAATTAACAAAAGGGAAAACTTTTGAGAATATCTTCTTTGCTGAAATGTGACTCTGGCAATGGACAATACGACTATGAACGTGGTTATGCTAAAAGCAAAAGCATAATGAGAATAGGGGGACAAACGTTCACATATAAAGAAAATCCGACATTTCATATGCACCAACCTAATATTTTCAATTAGCTCAGATCGGCTGTTTTCAGATGGGTAATATTTTTGACAGCTTCAATATTACTAGGGCGATGAGTTAGAAGTGTGGCTGTATTATATTCTTTGAAATTAGTGATCGACGAGGTACTGATAGGAAAATATATTTAGTTGTCTTTGTGATTGCTCAGTTCTTAAGGTAGTTCTAGGCACTTATTATTTTTCGATAGATTTCCTGAAAATTTTGAAAATATATTCTTCATGATATTTTATAATTATAACCGGAATCTCAACGAGTTCATCCACACGGTTTATGAATAAATCGTGTTTAAAAATACCATATTTAACATGGGCCGTATGGAAAAAAATTTTTGCTGAGTCCGTAAAATCTTTTTTTATTTTTCTAATGGAAAAACGAGTCGATGGATTCTAATAAAAAATTAGCAATGTATTATTTTATGCTTTTGGAATATTATTGAATTTTTTCATAATTGTTTACTTCATAGTTATAAAGAAAGATGTTTTTTAATGTCTAAAAAGTGAATGAAATGACCTGTGTGAAGTTAGCCGCTGCATTAATTCTTACGCAATTTTTTTCATTTCTAATGAAAAAAGAAACTTTTAGTTCTGAATCCAGCTAGAACTACCTTAAATAAAATGTGTAGGTTTCATACTGCCAAATTAGTGATCGACAATTTGCTGGTGGGAAATATTTTTGTCGCCTTCAGGATTGTAAAGGATAATGAATAAGTGTAACTTTATCAAATTCTTTGGAATTAGTGATCGAAAGTTACTGATGGGAAAATTTTTAGTCTTGACAATTACTCTGTAGTTTTCTTAATTTTTTGAAATTAGTGATGGAAAGGTTGTTGATGGAAAATATGTTTGGTCGTCTTCGTGATTTCAGGAATGTCGTAAACTTATTTAAGTATAAAACGAAGAGTAATCGTTTTATTCTCCAGACTTGGTTACCATTAACAAGATATATATCGTCATGTTACGTTGTTACGACATTGAGTTAATGAATATTTTATTCACATTTCTAAAGGCTGTTTCCTTGTAATAATATTTAACAAGAATTGTAAAATACGTTCACTTATGTTTCAGCGTTGTTAAAGATGTAATGTAGCGCGACGCTTAAGTCGACGAGGAAACTTTTAACTCTTTCTTACTCGTATAGAATAGCAAAGAAAATCGAAGAATATTCATAGCAATAAATAGTTACAACACGTTCAACCAGTTTATACTTATCGGTATACAATAATTTGCATCTCTTCTGATTACAATTTAGTATCCTGTTGCATCTCCAAATCGACTGCTACTGATCTTTACGTCGCCATATTTTTGATTCGACTATTTCATTGCCTTAAAAATCAACAAGACTTATTCGTTCCTGATGAAAAATATTTTACACTGACACAGGTAATGTGAGAGGAAAAATGTATCATTCAAATAATTATCAGTATACCCGATATCAATTATCAACTAATTGAATATTAAAATGATTAACACTAGAACTATCAGCCTTAAATCTAACACATTTTAATATGTTAAGTAAGTACTTTGGAAAAAGTGGAATCGAGAGATGGAAAAGATGATAAATTCGGCAATCTATATTTTATAAGATCCACGTAAAATATCTGCTCTATGACTGTCCTATAAACCTGGAGATCTTTTGGAAATAATTGAGGACGAGTCATTTTGATATGCTTGGCAATTCTAGTATTAATATTTGTACAGAGAGTGAAAAATATTAAGTACTTGTGCAAGCAGTCACGCGATTCTGGCCATCAAATTGTTAGCAATATTAAAGTTCCTGTCTTTTATACCCTGATATTACAGAATATACCTCTCCTATTAAACGAGAGAAGAGTAACATTAGTTGAGGAATTAATTGCATCGAGCAATCACGATTAACCTTCAAAGAGATTACATAATTTTTATTGGTATTTTTAACCCCTTAACATAAAATAACTTGTGAACGTCATTCATTTCATGTGCAATTGTAGACTTTGGCATCTCCTAGACGTTAGAAACTTCTGTACAATATATCTTTAAATTAATCAATAGTTTCATTCGTGCATCAACAGTACTATTAATTCATTATTTTATAATGTTACTTAACTATTGTCCATTCAATCTGCTTACATGTTACATAGCAATGCAAATGTCAGAATAAAATGTTTCTAAACTTGCACATAACTGTTCAGTTGGACCAAATTAAATATTATAGTATTCTTCGGATGCGTCAAGTTCCATTTTATTTGTATGGCAAGTGATTAAAGGATCAGAATATTCAGAAATCAATATCAACGTAGATATGCCGATAATTATTAAGTATCTTTGTAGTGTTGTCATTTTGTGGATGGTTCGTGTAACACAAATGAAAGCTGCTAATTAAAAAGTAAAATAATTATTATCATACCATCACGCAGCCATACTAATATTCTGACCTATATTTTTTATTTTCATACACTAATAAGCAAATGAAGAATGATATCCGATCACCGATTAACCATCCCATCTAAATAACGTATTCTTTTTCGTAAATCTCAAGTTCATACAAAATAAAAAGAAATACTAAATAAATAGTACACATTGCGCTTAAACAGGCATTCATGAATATTCATCGAGAAAGGAGACACGATGGAGACGCGAAATGAGTAACAGACGGTAATAATGAAGAAACGATTATGATGTAAGCAGTTTATCCCCGTATAATGATTCGGGTAGCAGATTGTGACCGATGAATGCCTTCACTTTCTACTTGTGTGCCCATTGTCTACGGTATTGTCAGGTAACGTTACACGAGCTTACTTGGCTGGCTGTACGTTTGACCTTTTCCAGACGATATTTATAAGATCCGAACCATGATGACCGTGACTTTACGTGAGGTCGTTATGCAAATCGCACGTCCTTACGTTTATTATATCTATTAAGTATTGGGATTTACAGGCTCGCGGTAGCCTCACCGACGCGACGTGCCGATAGAGTCGAGCTATCGACGTATGCCGTTCTCCCAACAATAAGTAATTTATATTTCTCCTAGTCTCGCACCTCCGAGTGATTAAAAGAAAGGAAGCTGCCGTGCCTCGTTTATGACAGGATACAAGAGCCCTTTACCGTAGAAGGGCAATTGGTAAATTAATTAGGATGAAATAGTATCGATAATCTCATGGATTTTTGTATTGTTTTTTTTAAATGTCGGACATGAAATTTATGAGGAAAAGGTGTTAGGTTAATAGTAAAAAGTATTTTTAGATTATTTCAGTTCCATACATGTTTATAGTAAGTTGTGATTGACTTTTTGTCTGGATTAGTTTTTGTCATTAGGTTCGTTTAGATTATTTAATTTCCTTGAAACTCTGTTGGATATTTAATTATCATCTTCAAAAAGATTATGATATTGCAAGATATGAGGTTTAGAAATTAAAATAAAAGGTGTGGTTGCATGCTTTAAGGCGCGATGTGAATCATTATAGCAGGGGTGGCCAACCCAAATGATCTTGCGGGCCACTTTGGAAATGCATCATAACTCCGCGGGCCGCATATAAAATTATATATCCCTATAAATGAGATTCAGACTCACTATAAGCACTTTTTCAGAGTGAAAAATTGAAATATAACGAGTTATTATTATTGTGTTTACTATTATTCTTACATGTAAACATAAATAATATAATAATGATGATACTGATGTTAATCTCGCGGTACGGAGAAATGTTCAAGGCGGGCCGCGGGTTGGCCACCCCTGCATTATAGCATGGAGGAGCAAGTAAGGTAATTAATAAAGGAGTTCTAATTAGTTTGTAGATGCTTCAACAGTGATTTGAACTTTATTCATTGAATACGGTCGATGCTGCGGATTATCTCATGGATTTTTGTATTGTTGACTGGAAACTTTCAATGTCGGATATGCAATTTATGACGTGAAAGTGTTAGGATATTTGTAAAAACTATTTTTACATTATATCAGTTCCATACATGTCGGTATTAAATTGTAATTGGCTTCTTGTCGTTTTATTCGTTTAGACTATTTCGTTTCCTTAAAACTTTGTTGGGAATTTAATCATTATATTCAAAGGTATTATGATATTGCAAAGTGTGAATTTTAGAGATTGAAATAAAAGGTGCGGTTGCATGTCTTCAAGGCGCGATGTGAATGATTATAGCATGAGAGGGCAAGTAAGGTAATTAATAAAGTAGTATTAATTAGCTTGTAGATGTTTATACAGTGATCTGAACTTCATTTATAGTTCGTGATAGTTCAAATTCATTGTACTACCGAGAACAATGTATTTTCGTTAAGGAGGTACAATAATAGCACACTCGTACGATACGTACGTACGTTTGATTAAATCATTGGCTTAATCTACAAAGGCACCGGATTCGCCCGGTATCTTAATCAAAATACGACCACGTGCTGTTGTTTAAGTAATTAAGATTTTAGCAAGTAGACAAAAATATCTGATAAGCAGAAAATGAAATTTATCTCAGTCTTTATAAAACTTGATCTAATTTTACACTGAATTGTTTACTTATAATGACACTTACTATAAGGAGAGATAGTCGACATTCTTTAAATTATACCCAAAATAAAATACGGGATTTGTCTTGGAAAAATTATTTTATGAAAATACGGCGTAGTCAAATGCTTCCTGAACCATCGAGGAATTTTAAAATCGCGGAAATCGAGTGTTTAGAAAGTAATAAGAGGCGCACAAGAAAGATTCAAATATTAAACGAACTTTTCACTGAAAGAAAATCGTTTATCATTGAAATATTTTGTAAAACTCATTTGCAGTCGAACGAAGCAATTAACATTTGCGTGTAATATGTAAAATTAAATTTAGTAAAATTTTTACGCATGAACGGCGCGAAATTTTTTTATCTCGCCGAAAGATAGACATTTTAAACCTATTTACAACACGATCAAATAATTAATATTAGGGAGCCAGAAAATAATGTCGTTTCTCTAGATATTCTGCTCAAAAGCCAATTAATTTTTATCGACCAGGAACTGAAAACTTTGCAAACTAGATGAAAAAAAAATTGTTGAAGACGAGCATGATTACATCATTCACTAAAAATAAGAGCTTATTGCAAATTTATTTGTTTGAATTCAATGTAATAAAGCGACATTACTTTCAAATAAATAAATATAAAAAAAATATTTCAGCTTATGTATTAAATTATATTTTGCAAAATTTGTACACGGCACTTCTTATATCGCTAAATATGCCGTCTTGTAAGTAGGATTAATTAGCTGACGATAATTATGAACGCGACATCCACTTGATTTTCTTGATCGCAGTACAGCTGTGTTTGATCGGGGATCACCGAGACAAAGGAGAAATTAAAGAATCGTCGACTACAATGATAATGGAAGGCAAACCTGATCGATAACACCAGCTGTGCGTTACCCGCATGTATTTCGTCCCGATTATTTTATGGTAGAAGTGCGCACCTAATTTGCCCTCAGCCTTCTGATATTCGACTATTGTGTAAAATCATCGCATGATTACGCGGCAATTATGTCATCGTTCGCAAAAAACGAGAGAAAAATGCTACAACTATTTTTTTCTACTATTTGGCATAATTTTTTTATAAAAATCACGTGATTTATATTATCTTGGTAATTTTTACCGTAAACAGTATTTAGCAGTTTAATTGCTGGAAGATTAATGAGTAATTAACACGTTGAATGTCATTCGTACTTCGCTGATATCAACATTTCTACTGAAGTGGAACTTTCTCATTTAAAAGAAAATCTGTATAGAATGAGAATAGTAATGGCCAAAATTGTTATATATTTACCAATGTTCTACCTTTTTAACAAAAATATATACATTTTGAGTGTATTAGCAAATTCAAGAGTATGATAATTAAAGTGTCATAAGAAATTTCATTGAGCCCAGTAGCACCATTCACCGATGACTTTCATTACCTATATTCAATGCGTTAAATTAAGAAGCTTAACGATATTTTTAAAAATGTTAAAGGGTAACACTTATAAAACATTTGAAATCCTAAGATGTATTTAAAATACTGTAAAATAATCAACTTCGTTATTAACTCTTAGCGCTACGATTTGTTTCGTCACTGCCTCCACTATAATTCAGAATTTAATTGCTAAAATAAAAATTGATCAGTGATTCTTAATATGCCGTATAATTTAATGTAATATTAATGTTAGAGAGATAATATTATCGTGTCTCATTAATATTTTCAATTTAATAGGTTTTTGAAAACTTGAAAATTTCCTATTCCATTTACCTGATCACGAGTGTCACTCGTTACTGTAGGACAAGGGGTTAATCCTGATAATTTGTAATAGTGTAACGGCGAATTGTGGTGTTTCGCACTCAAAGTCCGCCAAACAAGAGAACTTATTCCTTTGGACTTTTATATATTAAAATAACTCGGTTCGTTCCAAGAGCGATTCAGTGTGATGTACGGAAACGAATGATTTGATGGGGAGGACTTGTGAGAGTTTAGACTTAGAATTTAGAATTTGAAGATGACTCTCACAATTAGTTGAACAGAGTAATGAACTGAGTAATGAACTGAACTAATAATAAGAGCTGACTTGAGCACTGTGAACTGACAAGGGAACATCCCGAGGTGCCAATCACCGATTTTGATGAAATCAATCGTCGACGTTAAAGGGGTGAAAACCACCCCCAAAGTTAGGGCCCTAAAGTATATTTTGTCATTTGTCTCGGAAACTATGAGAGATAGAGCATTTGCGTAAATTGATGAAATTTGCGTCTAATAATAATCAATAGAATGGTACAAATTATTTTGCAAAATCTCAATTTGTTTAAACAATATATGAAAAATTATGAGTTATGAACTGTGAGTTATGAACTGAGCAAAATATGAGTTGTAGGATTTCTAAAGATTTTTGGAGGTATAGTGGGAGTGGTGATAATGGTGGATGCAAGCCGAAGGTGAAAGTAGGAAGTAGGATTTCGGACTTGGATGATGACTGCGGGATGAGTAAGGAATGGTGACTGAATTAGGGAGTTGAAAGGTCGAGATGGAAAAATAGGAAATTGGGACTTGAGGTGGTGAGTCAGTGGTGATTATGAAATGACGGATGTTGAGCGAGCTGCAGTACAAAATATTTGTACTTATAAAATATTCCTTAAACTTATCTTATGTACTAACTGATTGGAGGGTCGGTACATTACAATAGTATAGCAAACATTTCAGTGTAAAGTAAGCAAATGATTAGTATAACCTTAGAATTCAAATATCTTGGATTTTGATTTTCATAGCGTTGTTACTGTTCTAGTTTATGTCTTCTATCGTCTAGTCGAATTATCGCATCGAATTATTCGACTGATTCCATCTTCACGATTGTCACGAATTAAATCATCTCCAATTTTATCTGTAACGAATAAACTTACGTGCCTTTCATACGGTTCATTCACTTATTGATTCTTAATCGTCTCTGTCAAAAACCATTTCAATGAATTCTACTATGCGCAGACATTATTATCGATTCTATTTAAGTGCAATACAGATGTACTTGATATTAAGTGTAGACGAAGAAGGAATAAAGCGATCAACGATGAGATGGCGATAAGAGAGTATGAGCATGGCAGATAAGACTGGATAACTGTGTAAAGTGTTAGTACACTCGATCAGGCTATATTTCTAAATTACAGTCACTTCTATTTCTGCTTCGAACGTTTTATTTCTACAATTCTTTTGCGATCGTGTATCTTAACCCCTTGCCGTACAATAAGGAGTGCTACTCGTGACGCGATAAATGGAATGGTCAATTGTGAAGTGCTCTAAAAATTATTTGATTATAAGTATCAGTGGGTCCTGATAAAATCAAATTAATTCTACGCTATTCAATATTACGTTAAGTCATTTACTATATCCGAAATTGGGGGTTATAATTTTAGTAATTAATTCAAAGTCATTGCACATTTAATCACAAAAGAAATGGCACGACCAAGGGGTTGAGGCAACCTCAAGGATTGGGCAGTTATTATTTTTAATTTATTATTAAGTTATCAATAAATTCTTGGGACTGTACGTGCAAAAGATTGCACTTCTTTACCTTTCAATCAATGAACCAGTTGTGGTAAGTATCTGAATGGATTTTGTGCTAAATAAGCTTTGTTTAATATGAGAGGTTTTGTATCGCAGAATATAGAACTGGATTATGAATTTTATATGGTTAATTTATAATTGATTTATAAGTAACATCTTTGGGTTACTTGTTAGTGTAAAAAATATTATAGTTTTTTGAATGTCGAAATAACAAAAATTGAAGATCTCGACTTTGTGCGAAATAAGTTTTGCTTCATGTCATTGTCAGAAGTTCCTATATTAGATCATTTGTATCAATTTATCTTATGACAAATCAGTTGAAGGAGGATTAAGATCAAATTAATTACAGTCTATGTAAACAATTTTTGAACGAGGAAACAGTCAATGACCGCAGTAGTGGACTTCGTGGGAAAAGAACAACGAAGACAGATTTATTTAGAAGATAATTATATAGAAATGAATCTCCCCTTCAATGAATTAAATACATAGGAGTGTGAATCGCCATTGATAAATCATTGAAATTCTTCATGAGATTTTGCAATTACAAATATTTCTGCAATATGTACAATATATTTACTCTCATATTACAAAATCGCATTACGATAAATATTTACCCAACCGGCGAATCAGATTAAAGTAATTGCAATGATCATGACGAATCTGATAATTCTACATCATTTTCCATAACAAAACATTGCCATTAATTAACATTCATCAAACATTATCATTAATTATGCGATTAAGTGCTGTACAGAATATTTAACATTAATCAATCATTACCATTAATTTTGAACTTGAATTCTTCACAGACCAACTAAAATCGCGTTCACTTATATAGCAAATAAAATCCAACCAAGATTCAATATTCAATTGCGATATTATAAAATCATAAAATTTATTTAAAAATCTATAAATAAAAATGTTTTCGTTAAATTTTTTGGCATCCATTGACTTCGATATGTAAATAAATCACAAAAAACATCATAAGAGATGCGGTAACATTTCAACTTCGAGACCACAATGAACAATCACGTTTGACCGATTACCTTCGATTTTACGAAGATTTTTAACGAGTCTAAACGATTTTCCTGTTAATGGGTGCACAAGCACCCAACAAGAAAACATTCCTCGATTATGTGACGATGGTACGAGTCGAGGGAACGATCGTTTCGTCTTTCGAACACGTGTGCCCTTATCAGCGATCATTTTTTTTCTCAGGATATGATAACGCTCTCGCGAAGCGTAATTTCCGTTCGACGCTTTTTCGAGGAAACTTTGCGAAGTGAACTTTTGCTCTTTATAACTATGTCCCGACTTTTATCACGGGCCTGTGAGTCTGCAAAAATTCTAACGCTCCTTCCGACGATGATTAATGTGAATTTAATAAGTGTTATAATGTAACTCGTTTATCGTTGTTAATGAAACACTTGCGATGCGGCCTTTCCGTATGAACATTTTCTGTGATTTAGAAATTAACTGGTATTACCTTGTATGAGAGATAATACAGAGATAAAGTAGTGATTTAATCAAATTAATCGCGCTCAAATAAGTTTTAATGGATTGAGAGACTTCTGAGTAATATTTCTTTTTGTTAATCGATATAATTACCATGATGTAATTATTTACGTAGTATAGGATTACGTTACACTGCAATCTCCTGCAATATGAGATATTTTGATATAATATAATTTGTTAGAATTTTGGAAATTATCTTTGTGATTAGGATTCAGAAATATTGTCTTTTTAGTAAGAATCTTCGAATTCGAAGTGAGTTATTCGAGAATTGGAGTTATTTCATCATAAGTTAACAATAAGTAGCTACAGAAGAAGATAATAAAATTTTAGTGCGAATCATGATCTTGAAATATCATTACAAAATTTTGCCAAATCTTTAACATTATTGAACACAATGCTTGTTCCACTTTCAAAATGATTTCACTGTAATGGGCGAATGATGCGATTCGCGTTCAGGATCCACCAAACAAAAAAACTTAAACTTTCGGACATTTATATATTAAAATAACTGACTCGTTCCAAGAGAGATTCAGTGTGTCGAATGATTTAACGAGGACTTGTGAGAGTCTTGTATTAGATTTAGGATTTGGAATTAGAATTAGAAGATGACTGTCACAATTCGTTGGAATTCGTAATTATTAACTTGAACTAGCGTGAGAGTAAGAGAAACTGGTGACTTTGAATTGAGAACTGGTCACTTTAAATTGAGCATGTAGGGTTTTTAAAGGTTTAGAAAAGGAGAGGGGGTGGGATGATGGTATTTGGGAATCTAGGAGTAGGAATAGGAAGTTGGACCTTGGATATGGATGATGACTCGTGAATGAGTAAGGATCAAAACAAGGAATAGGATTTTGGACTTGAGGTGGTGATTCTAGAATGACTAATGATGGTGAAGAGTGATCCGCGTACAAAATATTTGTGTTTACACAATATTCCTTAGAGATATCTTATGAACTACCTGATCGGAGGGTAGGTACATTACATCACAGAAAGAAATCTAAGCAGCTAATTTTACCTCGAAAAAGATAAGTTTTCTCTCATACCATTGTAATTATTCTTTTATATTTTATCATATGATTCCCCGAATATAATTCTTATTATCGACGGGCCAAAAGTTTCGTGAGGAGCACATATTGGAATGAAATGCTTATATAATGAACACAAAAAAAAAACATTGTTGACGGGGAAAAAATGTCGAAACACGGGTAACGCCAGCCGCGTGAAAGGGGTGCATTTCTACGTTTTTGTAGAAACAACGAGTAAATTCACGGCAACGCTTCGGTGCACCTGCATTTCGTTTCGCTTGATATCACAACGATGCGATAAATTTTCATTGCCACGTTCGTAGGAATCAATTTTTATTGACCGTTGAAACACTCCAAATTTAAACACTTCGCCATATGCGGATTTCTTTTAAATGTCGAAATGGGCGTGTGCTTTTAAGCTAGCAACTTGAAACATCGCAACTTACCTTAATATTTTATATATTTAATCAGAAAGAGACGTTGTTCGTGGAAACTTATGGTGCGTATAAAATCGTTTTGCTTCTGAGGCAATGAAAAAAATAGGTTGCGATATCGTAGAAGATTTGAAATTCCGATAAGGAGTTTGTTCCAGTCAATTTAGACATTTATTTATTTTGGTGTCAAGACTATGAAATGCTTGATTTCATTTACAAATTCTAGATTCTAAGACGTTTATACCTCTTACCCATGAAATTATTTAACTACCTATTTCATTTTATACTCCTGCACTGAATCGGTCTTTTTCCCTTTACTGCCGTGAATAAACTCTTTTTATTTTCTATGCCAACATTCTCAGTGTTATAATTTTAATTAAAATTCAAATTTGATTGTATGAGCTGACAACCTAATTTGGCGACGAGAAACACTGGCAGTGGTTAACTACTCATAAAGAACTCTGATTTTTTAGGGTATGGTACATTCAGATTTTCGTGTCCTAACATTTAACATCGGAACTATCGTTCTCTCATTCTTTACTTCCGTGAATAAACTTTTTTTATTTCCTCTTCCAATATTCTTAGAGTTATAACTTTAATTGATGTTTGAATTTGATTTTTTGAGCTGATGAGCTAATTTTGCTTCGCGAAACACTGGCAGTGGTAAACTACTCATAAAGGACTCTACTTTTTTAGGATATGGTACATTCGGATTTTTATTCTCTAACCTTTAGCATTGGAATTATCCAGTAAAGTTAAGTTAGCGCCGGACTAGAGGAAATCTTAATGAATTATATCTCAAAAAATTGCTCGCAATTTGAGATAAGTTAAGTTAGCGCCGGACTAGAAGCAATCTTAATGAATTATATCTCAAAAAATTGCTCGCAATTTGCTCATCAAGAATGTAAAATTGCTCACTCTGCGCCAATTATTAAAAAAAAGTTATTAAACAATTTCGTAACAAACACTAATTTGACGATTTCTAAGTTATCCAAGTACGAACGGGACCCTTTCTGGGCTCAAAAGATTGCGATTAATTTGCTCATCACTGCCCCACCTTTTTATTCGTGTTTTATTAACGTCTTCTGAAATAAAATTTCGAAATACGGAACTGTTATTTCCAATTTGGATTGAGGACCGCTATTACTGGGTGTTAGTTCCATGTTTCAAAACTAGCAGCGCTACTGTCGTTTCCCCAGGCCTTAAAACATCGAAAATTTAATTAGCATTTTTAACTCAAAAAACGTTAATAAAACGTAAATGAAAAGGTGGGCAGTGATGAGCAAATTAATCGCAATCTTTTGAGCCCAGAAAGGATCCCGTTCGTACTCGAATAACTTAGAAATCGTCAAATCAATGTTTGTTAGGAAATTGTTTAATAACTTTTTTTTAATAATAGGCGCAGAGTGAGCAAGTTTACATTCTTGATGAGCAAATTGCGAGCAATTTTTTGAGATATAATTAATTAAAGTTGCTTCTAGTCCGGCGCTAACTTAACTTCACTCGCAATTTGCTCATCAAGAATGTAAAATTGCTCACTCTGCGCCAATTATTAAAAAAAAGTTAGTAAACAATTTCGTAACAAACATTGATTTGACGATTTCTAAGTTATCCGAGTACGAACAGGATCCTTTTTGGGCTCACAAGATTGCGATTAATTTGCTCGTCACTGCCTCACCTTTTTACTCGCGTTTTATTAACGTTTTCTGAATTAAAATTTCGAAATTCGGAACTGTTATTTCCGATTTGGATTGAGGACTGCTTTACTGGGTGTTAGTTCCATGTTTCAAAACTAGCGGCGCTACTGTCGTTTTCCCAGGCCTTAAAACATCGAAAATTTAATTATTATTTTTAACTCAAAAAACGTTAATAAAACGAAAATAAAAAGGTGGGGCAGTGATGAGCAAATTAATCGCAATCTTTTGAGCCCAGAAAGGATCCCGTTCGTACTCGGATAACTTAGAAATCGTCAAATTGGTGTTTGTTACGAAATTGTTTAACCCTTTGCGGACGACGGGCGGATATATCCGCCCTGAGAAAAAAATTGGTTATAGTTTGTCGGTGCATATATAAACGGTTAGAGTTGAAAAATTAAAATATAATCGTTGAAATATTATTTTACAAAGAGTAAATTTCAACTTGTATACATTAACAGACTGTCTTTCCGATGAAAAAGTGGTTTTTCATCGCTAAATAATTGATTGTTTCTCGATATTCAAAAATGTCTCCGTCCGCAAAGGGTTAATAACTTTTTTTTAATAATTGATGAGCAAATTGCGAGCAATTTTTTGAGATATAATTCATTAAGATTGCTTCTAGTCCGGCGCTAACTTAACTTATCTGAATTATCTGCATTATATTTACATATATTTTACGAGTACTTTGAAAAAAGAGAAATTGAAAGGTGAAAATGAATATCAACTACGTAATTTTGGTTTCATAAGTTAAAAAACAGTATTTTAATTCCAGGATACCTGCATTAATTTGTAGAATTTTTGGGAATAATTTGAGATTGATCATTCTAAAATTACATGAACATGTTCAAGTATTTGTTGAATCTTCGAGTAAGAAACAAATGAGAAAAAATTCTACTTGGCACTTTTCAAACGGGAAGTAACAATACAAAATGTTACAAGTTTACCAAAACTTTCGCCATTTAAACATTTAAAGCAAAAGTAACACTAGAATTACGAGCGTTAAATATGCTGTGTATAAATATTTGTATTAAACTCCTTGATAGATGAGGAATGAAGCAACAAAGGTAATTAATTAAGTAATTTATGTATAACAAGATTCACGCGGAATCTACTATATACATACTAGAATACATAGTAGAAGTACTACTATGTACTACTCTATAAATTTAAAGAATTTTTATATAAAGACAGAAGCAAATCATCGATCTAACTGCATCGTTAATTCTAGCGTAAAGAATATTATGTAGATCATTGCGAAAATTTGTTAACGATATATTCAAAATAATAAAATAACATTAAGAAGACGTTTTATTAATATATACGTCTCGTGTATTTGTAACAAACTATAAGACTTGAAAAAATAATGAAGTAGCCGTAAGCCGTGAATTCGAGAATCGCGATGGAACGAGGATCAAGTGTATCGAACGAGTTTCACGGTGTTCAGTTGAACGAGAATTTCTTAGCCTTGATCGCAATCAAGAGAGATGCATGTATGCATTTTTTTCACTCATTAAAGATATTCTGCCGAAGCATGGTGTGTCGTAACTCGTAATGTCGGCGACTTACCTTGGTAATTCGAGTCGTGGCTTCCGTGCAGTAAGAGAAGGTCGTTACTTTTTTTCTGCTCGTTAGTTGGACGTTTTTTCTCCCGGTTTGATATTACCGCTCACGCTTTCGAAGGACGTACTTCGATTGGTATCGAAAAACATGTGAGAACGTTGCCTGTCTGAAAATGTAATCGTTGCATCGATAAAAGCAGAGTAACTTTGAAAAAGGAAGATTGAGAAAGTAAATGTACCTTCAGGCGTATAATTACTTATTCTTATAAAATGTCTTGTTGCACAAACTCGTCCTTTTTGGCGATTTTGGAAACTGAGAGGGCATCGCAAGTGGCGACATCTTTCATGGCTATTGTAGATAGACCTTTACTTTTAAAATAATTTAGAATGCTGCCATCTATCGGATGTTTGTTGAAATTATGAGGGGCAGATTTGAATTAAATTTTGAATGAAAAAGAATGTGTTAGTTTCTTGATTCAATATGTACAAAAAACTGGCAACTTTGAAGGATAATTTAACCAGAGTTTTGAAGTTTATCAGATATATTATCATTTTAGGGTCGCAGTCAATATTACCGATTAAGACTCTCTTATTCTTACTAATAATACGAACGGAATATAGAATGTTATATATCCTGTTCGTACTATTATCTATTCAAATATATCTCCTATTTTCGGTTTTCAAATTTGGTATTATAACGTTGTTTGAAATGTATAAGAAATTTGACTGTTTACATTAATTTTTTCTTTTCAATCTGTATTTATCAAATATTAATTGACATTGAAAAGAATATTTTTTATTCTCTATTCTGCTAAATCAAATTCTGCTTCTCAAAATTGCAAATTGTCATAGATACATTTTCAGGGCTGAACAAAAAAAATTCTTTAATTATCAAGAAACTATAAGCAGTATTGACTACGAAACAAAATGAAGATTATTCTTAAGTACTGTTTGTCTGTATTTTTAGGAAAGTGAATATATTTTCTAACTACTGTACGAATTATCTATTAAATAAGTACAACCAAATTGGTAGAATATGACGAACCATGGAACAGAATGAAATTTGTACAAGGGTGGTCGAACAATGTGAGAAAACATAGAATCCATAAACTTACGAAAATGGTTTGTATTGACACACCAAGTATTTAAACGATACGCCCTCGGACGATTTGTAAGACGGAATAGGATATATTATTTCAGTTTCGAATTTACACAAAAGGCCCTCCGCCCTGTTTATTTAACTTGGTCTGTTTTATCCTTCTTCTCTTACCATATCCTTCCTCTTTCTTCTTCCGGATGTCGGAATACATTTCCGTTATGAAACATCTTCGTATACCTATTATTGTACTACATTTCTCCTTGTAAGATTGTCATTTTTTATTATAAATACGTCATACAATACAAAAAGCCTTCGAAGCTAATTCTGTCAACGATTAATTCAATATATCGACTTGGGAAAAAACTTTGTTTGTATTTTAGAGAAAAAGTGGAACGGGTTTTTGCCCAGAAATTATAGAAGTTTTATAATAATGATTCTTCGGTTTAACACCATGGGGGTCGGTTCACTGCCATGGGAGTCACCGGTGACCGGCACTAATGAATTCAATGCAATTTCCTTTAAAATTTAAACTGCAATATATATGAATTTTCTGACATATTGAATATTTAAATATTTATGTTCAAAAGATAAAGGTTTGTCGAGTACCTATCTATCAATGTTTTTAATACGTTCGCGGACGTGAATGCTATGGCATTCATTGTCATAGTAATGGAAAATGACATGGATGCTATAGGATTAAAATTTTAAAGCCAATTTTTATTCATTTAATTTTATACAACCTTAAGTTTTTGAAATTAATATACCTTTCAAAGTAATGACCAACTGATTCATCGTCCTCTCTATTTCTGCAGTTCACTGAAATTTTTATTGTCCGTGAACGTATTAAAGTTTCTGATTTATAAAAGTGCAATTTGAATAGAAAAGGTTTTTCCATCAGTTGAAATGATAAAACTAGCGAAATATCGGTGGCGTTCAACGCGTTAAATGCTCTGCGTTAACAATGTCAAAAATGTTGTCTCAGCTCTTCATTAAAATAAAAAAACAACGTTATCTTCAACTCAATAATTAACATTTTCGCTACAATTGCCGCATATATGCAGCATCCCTATTTTTGTTTTTGAGCCCAACGTCGTAGATGTAAATACGTTACATATTATTTATTAGTTTATGGTTACGTATTTCAACAAAGTTGGAAATTGAACAGTATTATTGAGCTAAAAATAAAATACATGTAGGATGTCTTTGCTCTTGAGATAATTACATTTTTTAATTCCTAATAACCCATGATATTTAAAGGGACATTCTAACATAAAACAACCCGGACTATGCTGCAACACTTTATTTTCAGCTCTTAGGGACAAGGGAGTTGAAAATGTTGAATGCGCAAAAAAGAAGATAAAAGAAGGCCAAAAACTTGATCGATTTACTTAGTTTTAATCTACAAGACGGATATAGAAAATTGAAAAGAAGCAACCTTGGAAATTTCTGGAATATTTATAAAAAATTCGAAACAAGTGATTGTCACCACCTCGAAGATTTATTCTTAAAAAATCGTTTGCTACGTAAGATTTTCAATCTAACAACTATCTTCGATATTCGCGGCCTAACCTATTACAGATAAGAAACTATGTAATTCTACAAGAATAAAGGGATTCATTAAAATTGTAGAAATGTTTTATTCGACTAGTTTACATGCTTTGGTTAGAATAACGCTTATAATAATCTGTGACATGGTTATAATTGTCTTTAAAGCGTCAGTATTAAATTAATAAATAATAGAGTTATA
The DNA here is from genome assembly GCA_910591515.1 of Cerceris rybyensis. NCBI lineage: Eukaryota > Metazoa > Arthropoda > Insecta > Hymenoptera > Crabronidae > Cerceris > Cerceris rybyensis. The sequence goes on from OU342790.1 coordinate 30,622,940, forward strand.
AGGCACTCTGGAATAAATATCTATGTCTTGACATATCTAATATAATATTGTTACAAACATTCGTTTATGAATAGAGAGCATTCTCGTTTTATCGACAAATGGTTCAAAACAGTTCTTCGAACCCGAGGGATTAGAAATAAGAGACGTGGGAATCATGATTGTGACGCATTGACATGTTCTGATGTCCAGAATGATGAAAATTCTGGATCTCTTGGGTTTCCTGCTGACCACGATACTGATTAGGATTTGGAGACGTCGAAGATGACACGTTACAACTGTTATTCATCAACATGGACGTACTTCCTCCTTGTAGAGCGAATGGCCACGACTGTAACAAATTTATTTTATCGTTAAACAATTTTTCTCCTCTATTTTAGAAATTATATTAATTATAACAACTGATATCGCTTTGATCAGAAACAATTCAAATCTCTTTAGCACTAGAACTATCAGGTAAGTCAAAATGGCTCGTCCATAAATTTTTTCGAAAGTTCTTCAAGTTTATAAGACACTCATAGAACAAATACTTATTCTACGTTGATCTTATAAAGTATAAATCGCCGAATCGATCGTCTTTTTCACCTCTTAATTTCTCTTTTTCCACGGTACAGATCTAATATATTGAAATATAATAGATTTAAAGCCGGTAGTTGTATTGTTAATACAAAAATAGCAATAATTTGTTCAATAATGATTATTTAGATTTGCAGCGATTTCTTGAAAGATTAATTTTATTTTGTAAACTTCTTTATTAAGATATGAAGTAATTTTACTTCGAGATGGTTAATGTCTTTGGAAGTAAATATGTATAAAAAGTTTTGTAAGTAATTTTTCATTAGTTTAACATTGAATGAGTTATAAGTTTGAATAATTTCGCAACGTAAAGTGAACACGTCGTCTTCTTTAAACAACAGAACTGAGTTAGAATTAACGGTGAAAAAGGGTGGGTGGGTGCCTCGAAAGTGATTTGATCCACCTGGACAGACATAAACAGAGAGGATGATTTCGAAGTCGGCGTTCGCCGCTGTGACGCCGACTGGATCCACCTGGATCCTTTGTTATTTTACAAACTTTTAATCACTATATCGGAAACCCCAATTACCAAAAAACCGGAGAAAATAGAATCATCTGATACTAATTACCCGTTAGAAAGATATGTAATATCATAGAACTTTTCAATCCACAGAATAAAAACTCTGGAGGTATTCGCGAAAGTTTCAGATTCCTTGAAATTCTAAAAAGAATATTAGTACCTTACTACTCAATTTCAAATGTTTGAGTGATAAAATTTGAAGCAAACATAAAAACACAACTAGAAATCGACAATTTTGCAAAATTCAACTTTGTAATACGTTTTCTTAACACTAGACCTATCGAAGATTAATTCAGAGTATTCAAAGTGCATCAAAATGTATTAGAAGGGAAGAATTTAAAGTATAAAGATAATTAGTCTATATAATGGCTTGAACTCTTTATGAGATTGATATATAAAATTAAAAATAAAAAAATCGTTCAAAATCCTTCGTATTGAACACCTTGGTAGCTCTAGTATTACGTTGCCTATGAAAAAGTTTTATGTCTTTCATAAAAGACAAAGTTTCGTTTAAATAAATGAATTTAACATTAATGAAATTAGATTTTTAGCAGTCTTCTGTTTAATGAGAACAAACATACCAAAGCCAGCGACAAAGATCTCGTGCTTTCTGGATGAGTATCACCATCGTCTCTGAGAACAGCACGAAGATGGGCGATGTAAGTAGCAGCAAGACGAAGGGTGTCCAATTTGCTGAGCTTCGTATCTGCTGGTACCCAAGGTAAGGTGGTTTTTAATCTACAAAATGCCTTGCTGAGGACCCTCATACGAGCACGTTCTCGTGCATTCGCTGCATTTCTCGGTGCTCGATTGTCCAACTCGTCTTTACTGTACTTCTCTTCAGAAGTAAAGTCATCTTCTTCGCCTTCCAACGATGGTGTGGATGCACGTCGTTTTCGTGGCATTCTCTGTAATTTTTTAAATCACCGTATACCGACAATGATTTACTTCAAATCATACAATCCACTTCTCTACAACTCTTAATCAAATTTTAATTATGCTTGTACAATAATAAATTGTCTCTTTTAATTTGTGAATTTTATAAATCCTGTCCCCTTAAACTTCACGTTGATTTGAAGTTTATAGCGGTACAATTTGTACGAATAAAAGTTGAATTTATCACAAACGTCTTCGATGACACTTTAAAACTGAGATCTCTTGTTAAAAGTTTGAAGCACTCAATCTTCTCTATCAAATTTTATGAATATTTCAAATAAAAGAAGACCACCTGACCTCGTTTCAATCCGAGAAAATCAAATAGCTTTTTTTTTTCTTCAAGAACTTATACTATCGGAATGTCACGGCAGGTCGCGATGCTCGCGCGAAACTAATTGTGCGTCAAAGTACTCGAGGAAGATGAGGAGGACGAAGATGAGGAAAAAGACGAGGAGTGAGGTGGCGAAGGAGGAAAAGTATCAACGGAGAAGAGGGTGATTTGAGACGCCCTGAAAATCGGGCGGAGCTTTCGGAGTACCAGAAACATCCACCTTCGGCCAACTACGTCCTCCTCTTTTGCTTTTCCTAAAGCTTTTCAGCCAATCATTCGAACGCCTCGTCATCTGCAGCCACCTGGTCCATCCTTCTCTCTTTTATCTTTCTTCCAGAATATCCATATGCATACACATCCACGAATAGTTTCCTCTCGTACAAAGTTGACCTTTACTCTAAGCTTTTCACTTCCGGACTTCCGTCACATATCATTGACACCCTAACTCATGTTTTTTAACGATTGACTTCAATTTTCCTAACTTTCTTACATCTTAGGGTACAAAATTTTTGACGCATTTGATCTTTTTATTATGATTATATAGTACGTATTTTTCGATAGATAACGCGCACCTATTGTATTACGCGCACTTTTATCTTTTCGGCATTCTTTTTTTTTCGTGGTTAAAGTCCTACCATAGTTTTATTATTGAATTTGACATCCTTCATGTCGCTTTCTAATACATATATGAGCCGTTCAGTGCACAAATCGATTAACTCCATAAAATGAGAAGTCGAGAAATGCGACGAAATAATGTACATTGTTTTTTAAAATTCCCTTTATGATATAAATTCAAATACATATTGTAGAATGCATAAATACAGATATAGCTTTCATCTAACGGTATATAAAATTAATAAGAAAGACTAGCCAAAAAATAATCGTCAGTAATGTTACAGTTTTTATGTGGCTGGTGGAGTTAATCGGTTTGGCAACTAAAAAAAAGTAATAAAGTTGAATTTGGTGTCGAATTTCTAAGTTTTTTATTATAGACAAAGTTAGTTACTATATACTTTTATTACAGATTTTCCATAAAAATGAAAGTTGACAGTTCTATTATAATATGTTATTTGTGATTGATTCATAAGCAATATAAATTATATTATCTTCATCAGCTGTATAGGAAGGCTCGTCATTTCGATTTGTTGTAATCATTATATTTAACAGGCGGAATAAATTTTAGCAGATCCATCATGTCTCTTCTATCTTCCCTTGTCACAGGTCTACCTTTAGGATATAATAAAGGCTGATCTACATTTTTAAAACTTTGTGGTCTACCCGCTACAGATTCCTTTATATTTATAGCATTAAATTCTGAATCTTCATTATACTCATGTTTGAATTGTACGAGGTAAGGTTTGGACCTCTCTAACTTTATCCAGCGTATTTAGAGCCAATTTACTGGAAATCCTGTGACGGTTACTTTTCTGTTAATGATTGCACTTTCTAAAGGTTTTGTTGAAAAAAAATCTTGACGAGTAATTTGGATTAGATTAAATGGAGCTTTCTTCTTACATGTTTTGATTATATTATTCCAATCATCGCCTCCTAGTGCATTTGAGTTGCTTTAATGCAACGACTTACATTAGAGTATGGAGTTAATTAAAATGACCTCTGAAATAAATTACTTATTATTCAATGGTCAAAAAGTTTTGTCATTTAATGGTGTTAATCTTTATCATTCAGGAAAGTTATTATAAATATAAAAAGTTATGACTATACCAAGTGCTTCGGCAGTTAAGTTTAAGATTTTTTTAAAAGTGTAGTTAATCGACCTGTGCACTGAACGGCTCGTATAACGCACAGATTCTTATTTTATCAAATTTTAACTCGTGATACGATGAATTAGATAGGAAATTTTCGGGTTTTGAAGGATCTATCAAATTGAAGATATCAGTGAGATGTGATACCATACATTGTTTTTATTACATTAATATTTTGTTAAATTATATCATATACAGGTGGTCCTCGAGTTTCGCACATTCTTCTTTCGCACAATTCGCTATTTCGCACGTTTTTAAAAACTAAATTTTTTAAAGAGCTCTGCCGTTATTTCAAAAATTGTTTGTTAGAGGTTTTTTAACATTGTAATATTGTTTCTAATATTACCTGCTAGATGTTACAGAATCTCAAGTTTACAAAGAAACCACATTAACATACAATTTTCTATATTTTTCCTATACCTCTCTACCTTCGAACATTCAACATTCGCACACATTTTCAGGAACTAATTATGTGCAGAAGTCAAGAGCCGACTGTATTATGAATCACTGATTTTATGTTTTACCGATTTCATTCTGAATTATTGCGGAGGCAGGCATAAAAAGAAATCGTACAGCAAATGATTAGCACGTTGAACGACACTGATATTTTGCACATTCTATTATTTCTATCAAAATGATAGTTTTATTATTGAAATCCTATCTACGTAAGGCAGAAATTTTAAAGACATAAATAGATATATATTGAGAAGGATTTTATCGTTTGAATGTGAGTATTTAAATAGTGAATGTGTTAGAAACTTGGTAAATAATACAATTGAAAAATCATATGAAATTTCATTGAATTCTATAGCACTGGTCACTGGTGACCCGTATGACAGTCAACGTATCAAAAGCAATTATGTTCAAATGGTTACAGTTCAAAGTTTTAAAAAAATGCAGTTTGTACAGTAGGACCAGCAAATTATATTTAATAGTTATTTAAAATTGAAATAATATTTATTATTTCGAACAAGTAAAAAGAGTTACTACAAGTAAGAGAGTCACTACTATTATTTATTATGTTTGAGAACATAATTTGTAGTGAGAGCAACGCACGGTGCTTCCTCTTTTTTCCCTTTCTCCATTTACACGTTTGCCTCGAAGGGAAAGGTCGTTTGATCTATTAATCCGGTTAAAGTCCTCCTAAGCAGCCAGTCATTCGTTTCGTCGAAACTAGGATTCGAAATGGATCCTGTAATACGAGGTTCGCGGTGACCCTGCTGAACCTACTTAGCATCCTGAAGAAAGGAACTGACTTATTGCTCGACAATTCGTAAAAACTTCTTAGCAACTCGACACCATTCCATATAATTGCTCCCATTCCATTCTCAGAATGCGTATGAATGAAAAATTTGTATTTGGAAAAAATAGATGGCCATGAATGAAACAATAACTTTCGTATATTTCGCACATGTTGATGTATCTCATATTTATAATACATTTTATTACTTTTTAATTGTATCTATAAATTTCTCGCATTTTTAAATTGTTTCTATGTCAATTGCTATCGAGTTTAAAATTAAATATAAAGTTTCAATATATTCTCTATAGCTTCATCTAATATTGGCAGTTACATGTACATTAATTTGATAAACAATGATTTAAACGTGTAAAACTGTGGTAATATAATTGAAAAAAGTATTGTAGATAAAATTACATTATTTATCATTATAGAAATAATTAATCTGTACAAAATATAATATGCTGATACGTGAATGTTATTGAAAAAGATAAATGCGTAGAGTTTTAACAAAGCTGGCTTCTATCTATGACAGTAGCTATGGTACTAAAGTATAAACATTTTATGAACCCCATGAACATTTATTAATAATCTCAAAATAAATATCATTATAAACTTTATTACATCATTATATATATAATATTTTTGTTAAACAAAAGAGTACAGAGAGAGCATTTTCGATTAGTTACTATTTTTTCCGAAAACGGCGCTAGTCGTATGGTTGGAAAATGGTTGACAATGCGTATCGAGCGTATTTACCAGGATTTACGGATCTCAAGTTGCTTCTTATATTTTGATCTCTGACTTTCCCTGATTTTATTACGAGTTAATGTTTGTTCTTTGCAAGTGAAGAGTGTTTTCTGCTCTGAAATTCGCCAATGTGAAACGGAATCGAGAACAGACGATACAATATAAAATAGCGAGAGACACACGAACGAAAGTTCCCGAACGTGATTCGTCGTGTAGCGGAAATTTGTGCACGAAAGCTCCGCATTTTGAAAATAATACGTGAGTTGCAAAAATTATTATGATATTTTCCACTATAATTTTTTATTAATTCGTTAAATTTGATGATTTGAAAAGGTTAGGGTATACGTTATTTATTTGCATAGATTATTAAGTTTGTTTTAGACTCGAAAGGTACAAATTCGTCTTCGTTAATATTACGTTCAATATATGTATAATATTTTAACTAGATCGAAGAAAGAGCTTTAGCAAAATTGTTATTTTTATTTTTTATTCTAATTTTTATCGTGCTTATTTACGAACAATGGAAATTATTAAAATCGAATTACGTGATCAAAATAATCTTGAAAGAAGTACCGAATTATGAAAAGAAGTACAATGTCATTTAAATAACGTTTCATTCTTTCGATAAATTACAAAGTGATTATATTTTTGCATGTTGGACACTTTTCCAGATAATATTTAACTGAGAATGTCCGAAGAACATCAGTTGCCCTCCGATTCTGATGACGATGATGAAGATTATGTTCCTGACGGTGCTGAAGCTGAACAAGTTTCGGAAGTAGAATCCGAAGGTGATGCTGAGAGTGGCCCAGAGGATGAAAATGATGAAAATAAAAGAGAAACTGCAAAAAAGAAAAGAAGGAAAAGAAGTAAAAATGTAGCCTCCAGAGGTAGAAAAAATAAAAAAGCAACAGGCAAAAATCATGTGGATGACGAAGAAGAGAAGGAAGACGAGGAGGAAACCAAAGAAAAGCAAATACTTAACGAAGAGGAGGAAAAGAAAAGAGCTGATAGTCTCTGGGCTGATTTTATGAAAGATACAGGTAAATGTTTTACATATAAGTATTTGGAATATTATAATGACTATTTCTCACATATTGTGTACTTTGTTTTTTTATAGCTGTTGTATCTAAATCTACGACACAGAATTCTGTAAAGAAACCAAAGGAGAAATCCCCACCATTAGAAAAGCCAAAGGTGGAAGAAAAGGTGAAGATAACTAAAATTTTCGAATTTGCTGGTGAAGAAGTTAAAGTTGAAAAAGAAGTACCGGTGGATTCTGCCGAGGCCAGGTTATCACTTTCTTCTGCTGAAAATTCTGACACAGCAAAAACTACTCCATCTCCTGCTGGAAGAGGATCTGGCAGGGGGCGTGGAATTAAACGGACCGGTTTAGGAGGTATTTCCTCTGTTCTGGGTCAGATTGGGAAGAAAGCTAAAATCAGTACACTAGAAAAATCAAAATTGGATTGGGATAACTACAAAAAGCAAGAAAACATAGAAGAAGAGATTAGCACTCATAACAAAGGCAAAGACGGATATTTAGAGCGTCAAGACTTTTTGCAAAGAGCAGATTTGCGACAGTTTGAAATTGAAAAACAAATACGGAATGCAAACAGACGCAGTACACGATGAGTATATTTTTTTTACATTTATGTTTACACTTTTCTCTTCCACAATAGTGACGATCACAAATGGTATTTAGAAAGATACCTCCATAGACTTGCCAATTACAGGCGCTTATTACATACATTTAGTCAAATTCATTGAACTCTTCTTGTACGTCGTGCAGATTATGAAATTACGATTGCCTCGCTTGGCATAATAATTAATTCAATCTGCTTATAGTAGCAGTTATAAGCCAACTCTGTGAAAAGAGACTGATCATTCCAGTGTATTGAGAGTAATACAGTACATAACGTAATAGTTCAATTTACTGTTCGCGAACTTCGTCTCGTTCCGTTATATCGCAAAACTTCGCATCGAAGCAAGATGTATGAAGCTTGACGCTTCTCAGACGTATAAAAGTAATAGCTCCAGATAGGTTCTTATTCCACTTCAGTGGGACAGGATAATTGATTCAGTATGAGTAGGATAGACGTTTCGTACAGGTCTGTTTGAGAGATGAGTGAATAAAAATATGAATGTGTTTTAGAAATAACCACGATAGTAATTAATTTCATTCACGATCACTGCCTTTGGCGTCCCATGCAAAATCATATTACCATATTTATAAGCAGGATATGCAAAAAAAAGTCATGCATTTTTCACAAGTCGTCAATGCAACAATCGTTTTATACTTTCTCAGCAATATACGTATCACTACTATTTACTTGTGAACTGCGGCATAAATCTATCTGCGAGACGAAATATCACCCTGTAGTTGAAAAATAGCATCAAATTTAATCTTAATTCGTAATCCAGCTCAGGTAACAATTTTTAGAGTGTACCAAATGTACCATATGTTATGCAATTAACATAACATGTATGAGATTCTTTTATGCTTGTGGATTATTTAATAATACGAAATAAAAAGTAAACAATAACGTTTCAACGGACGATACTTTTTTCTACATTACGTAAATTAACCTTTATAGGGCTGCGAATAAAAAGGACGTAAGCACAAACATAATATCATTGTATAATAATAGAATTGAATAGAAAAATATTTATTCTTTCTTTCGGTGTGGTTTTTATCTTGCAATGATATTTTTTAATATAGGGTAAGATACAAGTAAACTCAGTTGCGCACACTACAAACAAATTTAATCATTTTTGTTAAACGAATTGAATTAGTAATTGAATGTTCAACGAATATTTTTCATTACAATCGTAAAGTATTTCATAGTAATTGATCATTTTTTTTATTACCTCTTTCTACACGATGATTTATTTCTTCTTTTCTGAAACACAGTATTTTTAAACTCTCTCTACCTAGGTAAAAGATATTTTAGCTTAACTCAAAGTACTCACAGAACTATGTCGGTTTTGTTTCTGTGAAGACACGTCCGGCTGGTTTGTATAAGCTGGACACGGTGTACGTATGTACGTATGAACAGGTTCAGAACTGAAAAGAAAGAAATATAGGAACAACTTATAATTACAACTTTGTAACTTATGTTAATATTGTCTAGTACGAACTTCTCACTAGTGAAAAACGAAATTGCAGATGCATGAATTCTTTCTATCCCTTTCCGCATACATATTAATCCTTTCACAAGTATATTCTGCGAGCATTCAATTTCGTGAGGATCACTAAATTTTTAAATTAACTAGAATGAACTTATCAGGAACACATTGTATTATCTATTACTTCATTAACTTGTTCTAACTTGGATAAAGTCGAAGAGGTTGCACATAGACATTTCAAATCACTTCTCTCATTGGCATAACTATTTCCTGCAGTCCCACAGTTTACTCTATCATTTCGTTTACCACTTTTTTTCTTCCTCTATAAAAGATCATAATTCACTCTTTATGGAGTAAATTACATGCATTATAAAGTAAAGAGGGGAATATTTCCGCAACTACTTCTTTCATATACATTATTCTCAATGCAGTAACATCCACTATGGCTGGGAATTATTGTAGATGATGGTCTACATTTGCAAGGTACCAAGTCCTGTGAGCTGGGACTTTTAACGCATATACAAAGATTGATAAGAAGCTCGTTTTTCTGATCGCTTTCTCTTCTCTTATACTTCTTGCATCGACAACAAGACTTCCTTCGTTTCTTCTTCCTTCTACTCTCATCAGACAAGCAACGTCTCGGTGACTTCACATCTTGTCTGCAAGAACTCCTCCGTGGTTTGCACTCACAAAGTTTTTCCTTGTCGTAATGATGGCAATGGCAAATCTTTCGTTTAGTCATTCGCGAATCATGATTAACCAGTCTTGATGTACTTGATCTTTTCGTAGATTCCGTGCTCTTTGTGCTGTAATCGAAAACGTGCGAATCATGTTGAGATTCTAGATGATTTACGAATTAAATGATCGAATTTACGTAGAGGATTTTACAATTTGTGTATATTTATTGTGTTAGGTAATAACGTCGAGTAGTATATCTTAATTTAGTATCGATGATTGCATTATCCGCTGATTCACTGAAATGGCATGGGAATGAGGATCTTGAGGATTGCAAGGTTGAAAGGAAAAGATTCAATTGCATGCCGCGACGATGCTTCTTCTTACGCATTAACCGGATACGATGAAGACTATAATTTATTTATTAATTTCTTACCGTGTCTTTTCTTCTGGGCACGTCGATGTTGAACATTCTACCGTTTGTTTATAAACTTGGCATTTCTTGCTGTAAGATGAAATCGGATAAATTGAATTAACACTCCATTTTCAATGATTAGATTTATTATTGCTTTCTTTCCTTTATGATTTAGAAAAAGTTCACATAGATTCTTTTGCGCAAGGTACAAGTTCAAAGTTTTCGGAACCAGTTTGAATCTGTTTGAAATGTGGAATTTAGTAGTAAAACCTGAGGATAGATATTTTTGTGTATTTATTTAATTGTAAATTGAAAGAAAATTTCATTTAATTGCTTATTGAAGGGAAGGTTCATTGGACATTCAGAATTGTTATTTCAAAGGTAAGTTTGTTCATTAGAAATAAAATGTTAATACTAATTATAATCTGTGCGGCCAAATTACTGGTTTAACACTAGAATTACCGGCGTTAAGTTTAGCATATTTCAATATATTTAATAAGTACTTTGGAAAAAGAGAAAGCAAGAGGTGGAAAGGATAATCGATTCGGTAATTTGTATTTTATAAGATCAACGTAGAATATCTGCTCTATGGCCATCCTATAAACTTGGAGAACTTTTGGAAAAAATTGAGGAAGAGTTATTTTGACTTGCTTGGTAGTTCTAGTGTTAATGGAATAAATATGTACAATTTTTTGCATATTAGCTGAAAGCTGTCTTCTGCATTGTTCCGTGAATCAAATTAACAATCTCCTGCATTTCTTTTGAGTTAACATTATCACTATTTCATAATTGGTCATATGAATGATAGTAAATAAATAAATTTCTAAATATTCCTACAATTTATCGTGATGATATTAGGTCGATAGCACTCTTATCTCATGCATGATTTTCTGAGGAACTTATGATTTATTTTGTACTTTCAAATGTTATTGAAGCATACCAATCGGTGCATTGGTGCAATGTATCGTTTAATTAATAAGCTAGAACCTTGTGGTATTCGAGGAGTTAGTATTTTATCCCTTAATTTCACAATAAAATAAAATGAACTATTTACGTATGTCTTTGATTTTTGCGTTTAACTACGTATTTCAAGGAAATCCAAACCCGTTCCGGAAACTTGGAATTTCTCGCAGCCTTGTAATCGAATTATCTGTTAAAACGTAATGCGAAGAATACTTTTTACAATTCTTCGAATAGTTGCATATCTTCGACTTCTTAACTCGATCCTTCGACTTCGTTTTCGACCTCGTACAATTTCTGGATTTTCCATTTACTGTCCCCAATAAATTCGTATTTATTGCGGAAATTTCGTAAAAGCACACTTTTGGTGCTTCGACTCTCTTTTTGCATTGTTTATGACTATAAATATTTAAAGCAAAGACTGCTGAATTAATGACGAATCTTTAAAAAGATTTCTTTAAGAAAGTTATTCCTTCTTTCGATTACCTTAATAAGATTTTATTCTCATGTGCTGGACATATCGGATCATTACATTTCTTTGGCATTTTTCGTATTGTTCAATTGAATTTTCATTTACGTTCCAATAAATTTGTATTGATTATTTATCATTTTTTATGGATTACCTTTTTTTTATGCAACACCTATGTTTTCTGGTTGATCACTTGTTAACCCCCCAGAGCGACAGAAAAGAAAATATTAAAATATTTTCTCCTTTTCTTGATTTTTCGCACATTTTCCCGAGAGGATTTATTCATTTTGCCAATTATTCCATAGTCGACTCATACTCTTTACAATTTTCTGTTAATTATCAAAAATATTTGTATCAATTAAGACATCGATCTGTAACCTATGGATTTGAACGGTTTGTAAATTCGACGAGTCATATAAATGCACTTAGAAACAACTTCAATAAGTATAAGAAAGAAAGAGGGAGAAGTCAAAGAAAAAATGCAATATCTTACTCACGCAATTACATATTTATTTCGTTAATTTTAGCATAGTCCACTCATACATTTTATTATTTTTTTGCAATTATCAATGGAATTAAAATTCGAGGATGGAATAATTGGCAAAATCGGGTGACTTCATGAAATAAGTGCATTTATAAACAACTTCAATCAGTATGAGAAAGAAAGAGATATCAATGAGAATATATAATATCTCGCTCATTTAAATATATTAGGGGTGCCGAAAAGTAATCAAAATTGGAGAAGTAAAAACGTAATTGGAACTGTTTTTCAACAAAAAGCCGAAGGACTTTTTAAAATAGGGAATCTTTAAGCTGGCAAAAAGTGTTAGAAAATTATGGAAATTATTTTGTTGATTAATTTTTAAGATTTGTTTAATAAATAAACGTTTTTTGCCATAAAAAAAAAATTTTTGATTACTTTTCGGTACCCCTAATATCTTCATTTTGAAAATTCTCTCATAGTCCACTCATACTCTTTACAATCTTGCCATAATTATCAACGAAATTATCTTCGTCAATTTAGACATCAATGTGTAACCTATCAATTTGCAAGGTTCATAATTTCAATAACGGCATAATCAGCAAAATCGGTTGACTTCATTAAATAAGTGCATTTATAAACAACTTCAACGAGTGTAAAAAAAAGAGATATACCGAAGAGAAAATGCAATATTTCGCTCGTACGTTTATGCAATATCGCAGTGCCTGGAACCGAGGCACGTGTAAACAATTCTATCTTGTTAATTCAGCTTCGGTATTGCAATCGAGCGATTAAATGTCCGGTATTCCCTGTCGCAGTTCTTCGAAAGATCGTATGCATACGAAGAAAAAAAAGGCAAAAAGTGAATGCAATTTGTGCACTCTACTTTTATAGCCATGTTTGATGATGATTCATCTGCGTGCCAACAAAGTGGATTCTTGTGAAGCATTAATTTACTTTCTTCAAAGTTTTATCTCTTAATCATAGAAGTAGGTGCAAATTTTTTGAAATTCTAATTTTATACGTGTGACTGTTATTTACATTGTGAGCATTTTTGCTTGATGAACATATGTGTATTCTCATAAAACAGAATCATCCTTTTTATAGAAATTATGATATAAAAAAATAGATAGCATAATGGAGAATACTGACTACTAATTGTAAGTGCATGCTTTAATCTCAAGTCCTACGATTTCTTTTGTAACTGTTAATCCGCAATAAATCATTAAGATGTAGAAATCAAAATTTCACAGTAGTTTCTGCCATGTCGTACACTTTAAGATAAAGTTGATGGTATAGAAATAATTTTATGGTGTCGTGTCCCATTGATTTTCTCAGCTAGAGTATTTGTGAAAAGTCCTAAGTTTGTTATATTCCATTTTCAGTGTTATGATTATAATCACGTTACTGTGGTGTAAAGGGTTAATGGTGTCCTCTTGCAAAATTAGACCGTTACTTTTATTGAAGTTAACAAAAAAAATATCGGAGAAGAAAGTACGGGATAAAAATTAAGAAAATACGTCATTAACAATTATAAAAAGTAACTAAAAACCTGGATTAACAAGTGCAAAAAATGATACATCAACTTCTCCTGCAGGTTTTAACAATTCTTTTCAAATTCAAATTACCCAACAAAAATATTGCACTCTCTTTCCATAAATAAATCAATTGAAAAGGATCATATTATTGAGAAATATAATAATTTAACTGACACACATAATTAGCACCAGATAAATGAAGAAAGAAAGGGATATAGTGAATAAAGGGAGACTTAAAACCGCCGCACAGTGGTCGATTTCGCCGAAATCCTGGCCAAAACCCCAAGGAGTTTTTCAATTTAGCTGAAAATTGGTATATTAGTATTATTTCGGTCGCTGATTAAGAATCCGAACTCAGAATTTCCAAAAACAAAATGGCGGCTCTAATATGGCAGGTGCTAGTATCGAAAAATTGTCGGATCGGCACGAAAATCAGTAGTCTTATGTTTTTCCGGTCGCTGATTAAGAATCCGAACACAGAATTTCCAAAAACAAAATGGCGGCTCTAATATGGCAGGTGCTAGTATCGAAAAATTGTCGGATCGGCACGAAAATCAGTAGTCTTATGTTTTTCCGGTCGCTGATTAAGAATCCGAACACAGAATTTCCAAAAACAAAATGGCGGCTCTAATATGGCAGGTGCGAGTATCGAAAAATTGTCGGATCGGCACGAAAAACAGTAGTCTTATGATAGCCCGGCCCTATGTCATAAATGCACTTCCCCGAGCATGGCGCGCGCGACAAACAAATAACAATAACTCGAAGAATCGCAAAAAGTCGCAAGAAAACTCAACAAGATCTTCTTCGGGAAGCTTCAAAGTTTAATTTAAAAAAAAATATATTATGTTATTCCACGGACTTCTGCAGTTTTAATGATATTTATTGCAGCAGTCGCTGTATCTTAATACAAGCATGTCATTGCTGTTCCATCTCCGAATTTCTCTTTATTTAATAAAAATTTCGGTCGAAGGAGAAAGATGAAACATTGTAAGGAACAAATATTTCCCTCATACCTGCAACTAGCCAGATTTTCATTAGAATCGTCAAAGATCTTTCTGTTTATGACGGTAAGCGGTCGAGGTAGCCGCGACTATCTATTGTTGCCTCGAAACAATAGGCCACCAGCTTGTTTAAACTCATTCCGATTTTTAACCCCATGAAATAAACATATTACTTCGTTAATTGCCAGGTTGATCTTAGAGAAGGATTAGCAGTATTCATTAGGTAAAGCACGATAGCCCGGCCCAATGTCATAAATGCACTTCCCCGAGCATGGCGCGCGCGACAAACAAATAACAATTACTCGAAGAATCGCAAAAAGTCGCAAGAAAACTCAACGAGGTCTTCTTCGGGAAGCTTCAAAGTTTAATTTAAAAAAAAATATATTATGTTATTCCACGGACTTCTGCAGTTTTAATGATATTTATTGCAGCAGTCGCTGTATCTTAATACAAGCATGTCATTGCTGTTCCATCTCCGAATTTCTCTTTATTTAATAAAAATTTCGGTCGAAGGAGAAAGATGAAACATTGTAAGGAACAAATATTTCCCTCATACCTGCGACTAGCCAGATTTTCATTAGAATCGTCAAAGATCTTTCGGTTTATGACGGTAAGCGGTCGAGGTAGCCGCGGCTATCTATTGTTGCCTCGAAACAATAGGCCACCAGCTTGTTTAAACTCATTCCGATTTTTAACCCCATGAAATAAACATATTATTTCGTTAATTGCCAGGTTGATCTTAGAGAAGGATTAGCAGTATTCATTACGCGCCGTCTCCCAATCAATGTGTCCAAGCTCAGTCTCAACCCCATCACCTCTTGCAAATTTGTCTTAAATTATTATTTAACATATCATAAACACTGCAGTTCACAACCCATCAAAAACTGTAGATCTCAGGCACAATGTATAGCTGTTAAATTCGTAAAGTACAAAAGAAGAAAGAAGAGGGATGAAAAAGCACCAACAACGAATAACCGGAAGCATCAACCTCTACGGTCACGGCAAATTAACCAGCTAATTGTAAGTGTGTTTGACGACTATATCAGTCATGGAGAAATGGCAGAACTTTGTGTTATGACGACTTTATCCGTCATGCGTAAAATGTTGTTACTATTTGCTATTTAAATTGTAATTTTAGCAAGAACTAAAATGTATTCGTAAATTTCAATTTGTTTAGAACCTTTAGAGGTCAAGACGAAATAAAGCAAATAAATAAAAATTATAAATAAATTGGGATAGATTCATGTATATGCTCTAGTATGATCTATGATATATCATAGTATGCTCTAGCTGGAACTGCTTATTATAATGCAAAATTAAAAGTCGAAAGGTAATTATCCCAATGCTAAAACCGGAAACTGATTTGTGATACATAATACTATGTATTCCTTGTTTTTGTAAATACCATTCGAAAGAAGCAGTCTGAATTTTCAACTTTTACAAACATTTCATTTGTTCTGAGTTTCCACTATATTGTATATATAGTATATGTTTATGTTAAGGAAATTATTAGATATTAGTAAGAAAATTGTTGAAAATCGTTTTATAAGAAAACGTCGATTTTTTTATCCATTAGTTTAACAGCGACATTTACTCTGTGTTTGACGACTATACCCGTCATCGCGTGATTTTTGTGACCCATGTAGATGTGCGTTCCAAAAAAAGCGCGCCACAGCTAACTGGGTAATAGTCACCTTGAAAATTATTCAAAAACAGTAGCCAGAAGACAAATGTCGATAAAACGATGTTATAAAATATGGTATACAATCTTTCAATTCCACTATTATTTATTCCATCACGTAATCACGATCGTGAAAGCGTCACGAGACGTCGTAAAATCGAATTGCGATTCGTCTCGCGGGATCAACACCGATGAAGATAAAACCAAAGGAAAGTAGAGCAAAAAGAAGGCGAGGGGAAAAACTCGCGAACCGGAGAAGGAACGATGCGTACACGCATCTCTTCTTGCCAGTTTGTCTTGGACGTATGTGTAAAACGGCAACAAGAGTATCGACGCCAGACTGGCGGCCGTTAGTTGTGGCCTTGCCATCAGCAATTTATTCACGAACCGGAATATCTCTCCGGTTGTACGTTCGGCAAACCTCCGTTCGTTCCAGAGCACCTGGAACGAACGTCGTCGTCGATGAGCTCGATACTTTCCGCATTTTCTCATATTTCAATTGATCATTTTCATCCTGTGCAACACCACATCGAGATGTATTCGTCACAGCTTTCAAAAAATTCAGAAATTTTACGTGTTCTTTGGGCCCGGTTTGATTAGATTCGAACCAATTTGATAAAAAGAAAGAAAATTTCGTAATTTACATATGTTTAGGTGACAAATTAGGTAACAAATTTACAAGTGTTAGATCTGGATTAGACAAAAATTGAACTTAGAATTGTGTAAGCGGCATGTTAAAGGGATGCAAAAAGTGTTTGATCAAAGATCTTATCAATGTATCAAGTATAAATCGAATTAACAATCAATATAAGAAAAGAAAGCACAACTTAAATTGACAATTTCAACGGAATAATTGGAACAGCTACATGCTTTAATGAACCATTTAACTTGTAATAAAAAAATATCTTTGTTTTTTCAAATTTTAAAAAAGAGGAGTGGAAGGTACAGCTTCGAAAAAATGTTGTCACAAAAAAGTTCACATACAGCTTTATACAGCTCGAAAAACGGTGTAACCTTTATTTCAACTATTTTTTTATATTTTTTTTATTACTACTTACAAGCCTGCATATGGAAAGAGCGGTTCAATGGGGTTGATATCTTCCTTGACGGTGAACAACGACACGAACGAATTACAGCTTCTTAGGTAGGTCAAATAAATATTTATGGAAAGTTTCATCAAAATCGGAGTGTATCACTTCGTGAACTTCCCTTCTAAGACTTCCTCTGTGTACTTGTTTTTTTACTTCTTTTAAAATGCATAGCTTCTGTATTCATAGAAATTGTAGCCAATGCAAAGTTTTGCCCGTTATTTACTAAAATCTACAATTCATAGAATTTTTTCTTACGGGGTATGACTTTAGCACCTTCACAAAATGTAATTAAATAAAAAAAAATAACTTTTGATGTGGAGATAGGTGTACAAATTAATTCTCGGCCTTTTTTTGACTAACTTTGACATTTATTTATAACAATGTTGATATAAATTCAATATTAAACATAATCTTCTTCATTTTCTATACGTTTTTGCCATCTCTCAGGTAATTGTCGGATTCCAGATCGGAAAAATGATAGTGGTTCACATCAATGAAATCATTGAGGCATTTATAGACCTGTTCAACTTACTTGAATTGAGAATCAGTTAGGTGGTGTTGTAGGGATCGAAATAGGTGGTTATTTCAAGGGTCTAAGTCTGGAGAATATTCGAAACTGTTGAAACCATTTTTTACAAGTGCTGCACGATATAGCGTTTCTTTTTTTTAATTGAAACGCGAAAAGAAGACAGTGCCTTAAATGTTGCTTATCGAACGACATCGCTTCTACACATGATTTTTCACGGTATGTCTGGAGTAGAGTCATGCGATATATCTTATTTTAAAGCTAACAAATGGCGCTTTAGAATGACTATTCAAATTTGGAAAAATTCTAATCTGAATAGGTTTTATGGTCGATGAAATCTGGGGGCCGAGAATTAATTTGTACACCTAATATTTTCACCCTTTGTAAAATGATAAGTCCCTTCGATGCAATCAAAGTCACCTTTAATAACGAAGGGTTATATTAAGTACATTCTATAATTTTTCTTATTCAAGCGCGAAATGGTATATGCTTTGTAGAACTTAAATCAACTTTTGGCTCTCAGTTCATCAGAATTTTGTTCTTGAATATCGTAAAAATTGGTATGCATGGATTTAACATTAAAGATGATAATACATATAAAAGGACATTCTACTCTTCTTCTTTTAACCCCTTCCCATACAATGACGTGTGGCACACGTTACGCGGTAAATGGAATAGAAAATTTCTAGGTTTTCCAAAAACTGTCAAACTCAAAATATCAATAGGTCAGGAGACGTTGAAATTAGTTCTATGCTATTAATATTGCGTTAACTTATAGCGGTATGCTGGAAATCAGTGATAGATTATTATTTCAACAATTAATTCTGAGTTATTGCTCGTTCAGTCACAAAAGAAATCGTAAGGCAAAGGGTTAATATAAGTTTACAATGTGCAGTAACGGAGTTTATGATCTATTGTTATAATATATCTCTCCATTACGCTCTGTATAATGCGAACTATAATAACGTGTGACTACATTGACTCACTAAACTTTAATACATATTATAAAAGTTTTACAAATAAATGTTTGGTATGGGAAAAAATATGATCAGCGATAACGAAAAGGACTTCTATTTTATTGAACAGATATTCAGGAGTTTTCAATGAAAGGGTAAAACCTGCAGTGAATTCAATGTGCCTTAAAGTATATTATGAATGATTAATCGCAATATAAGCGTCACAAAGAACGAACTACCTGAAATTAATTATTTTTCTCTCTACAAAATCATCCACTTAGAATTCAATCACGATGAATTCCTTTTTAATTATCCGATTGATTTACTGCATCCAGTGTTTTATTGAAATCCTAATTTCTTTCGGTTATAGACTTCTGTACTCTGTCTCTTACTGTAACATATTAAAAATTTAATTTATAAATTATTTACTCATTATGTTCCGTTATTTAATTATTCCTGTATCCAATTCCGGTGTACGGCCTTTCGAGAATATTTACCACGTTTCTACCAATTAATTAGCCATTCATTTTGAATCATACCCTGTCCGTTAAACTCCACAGAACTTTTAAACTAAAAGAATTATTAATGGAAAAATTGGCTTACAAAATTCATAGTTTTTCAAGTATTTAAAGCTTCTTGTAATTTCTTATCGCGAATGATAAAATAAAAATTTATAAAAGTTATGATCATTTTCCATGAAATATCACTCACAATGTCTAAACTTGTACCACGGGGCTATGGTAGTCATAAGGGCAGAGGTTCCTTTTTCCATATAGCAGATTTGAGGCCGAATTCTTATTTTTACCTTTGATAAATCCTTCTCTCGCTATATGTATTTACATTTATCATAAATAGTAACTTCGGTGACTCAAGAACTTTAACACTAGAACTATCAAGTAAGTCAAAATAACTCGTTCCTAATTTTTTCCAAACGTTCACCAAGATTATAGGACAGTCAGAGAGTAGTGATTCTACGTTGCTGTTATAAAATACAGATTACCGAATCGATCATTTCTTCCACGTTTTGATTTATGGTTTTCCAAAGTAGGTGTTTAATACATTGAAATATTATACATTTAACACCGATAGTTCAAGCGTTAAATGGAACTTTGACTTTCTCGTTCACAACAACATAATCGTAATCCTTAACACTAGATTTACCATCTCCCAAAAATTCTACAGGTTTATGAGAGAAACGTAGAAAAAATATTCTTCCTCAATCGTATAAAACATAAATCACCGAATCTATCATCTTTTCCACGTCTTAATTTTCCTTGCCTTAAGGTATATATCGATACCAACTTTCTAATATGTCGTATCCCACATTTTGAAAATTTTTCAGGAGACGATAAAAACGTTTCACGGTCACAAATTAAATAAATTAGGTATTTTTTTTTACGTTTGTTTTAATGTACAAGTAATATAGATTGAAGTGGGAAAAAAAATTTAATCAATTTTTTAATTATTACGTGGGTTACGACATATTAATTGACGCTACATATGTGGGATACGACATTTTGCGAATAAGATTCAAACAGTAGTAAAAGAGAAAGAAATTAGTACGAAATTTTAAAGAAACATAATTATTTATAATTACCTTTTTACCCATTTTATGAGATATTTAAGTTAAATTAACTTAATACGAATTCCAAAATCAAAGGTGGCTGTCACATTTTAGGCGCCAACTTAACCTACGAATGTGGGATACGACATATTAGAAACCGCCACAGTTCGCTTGTGGGATACGACATAATAGAATATTTATTTAAAAATAGTAAATAAACAATTTGACTGCTAAACTTTTTACATAAGCTGCACAACGTTGTTATGATTCCATTTTTCGAAAAAAGAGAAAATGGCAAATTTTGTGGGATACGACATATTAGAAAGTTGGTATCGATATGTAACATACTTAAATATAATAGATTTCACGCCGGTAAATCTAGTGTTAAACCACAAAAAGGAAACTGAAATCATCAATTTCCAATTTGCCAATACATGCGTTCAATTCGTAGAAATACATTGAATTGTAAACGTACGTAACACCTCCGATGAAAATACGCGATCATCCGAATCGACGGAATTTCTGCAAAATTCCTGGCGACCGGTGTTGTATCGGAAAGCTGGTAACACGGTACGTATCGTCGATAAAAACGGCAAAGCCATGCAGTTAAACCTCCCTTTAACCGGACTCCAATTTCTACTATTTCTCTATTCGGCCATACATATGCAAAGAACGCCTTCGTTATGTCCGCTTTTAATTTGCATAACTGCCGATACTTTATCTGCTCTCTCTTTTTTCTCTCTTTTCTTCTCATTTTTTTTGCTCTTCATTCAAATAAGCCAACCATGACCAGCGGGAACGACAAACGAAGGATAATCGATGCTATATTCGTCCGATGAGACTCGTTGATGGTACTTTATACGCTAAATGCGATTTCGGTACACCTGACGTTATCTGCAAGGCAAAACCAGATCTATTTTAATCGCCGTTTCTCCTTCGCTCTTGAGTATTCTTGCCAGTTTTGGCGATTTTCTCGAAACTACAGCGAATAAAGATTCAAGGGATTCCCTCCTCAGAAGAAGTCTAGACGAGACTAGCAATAAGATTGATTCGCACCATCGAGATTCCGAAGTCTGATTTCGCCTTGTTTTCTGGACGGACTGTAACGAATTAAGGCTTATCTTTTGTTCTCTTCCGTATCAGATTGATTAACGTTTAAGTCCGTTCTAAACGTTGAAGATGTAGAAGTTTTAGTGTAGTTGTGAAAATAATAGAAAAGTAAAGAATAGATGAATATGTCGATGTCGTAAGCTGCTTTTAATATTTTAAGACTAAAACACAAATTTTTATTTGCACGTGTACCGTTACAACTTCTTTATTTTCTTTTGGTGATAAATTTATGTAAACCCATAGATTATTGACGTTTTGGAAAACAGAGATAATTGGTGGTATATGTACAGGTATAGGTGTTTAACATTAATATTTCAACGTTTAAAATTCTAGTTATACAAGTTTTGATGATTAATTAGCCTGTTTTCTTTTTTAAATTATATTACACACTTTCTAGTAACCTTCTGATTAGTATAACTGATAAATATCGTCATACTGATACAATTTGTATTTTAAAAGGTGTAGAATTTTCTTCGTCACCTCATATTTTAAATCAGTGAAGCAATTAAGACGATATTAAATTCACGTTGTAAAATATAATTTCATTTCTCATTCTTCAACACGAATTATCAGGTAATTCTACAAATAACGCGATGAAAAGATCATCTACTATAATTTAAAAAGTAATCGATGTGAAAAGACGTTTATTTTTATTTTGTCCCATACTTCAAATTCTATTGAAATGGCTTTTGTCGTGCCGTATAATTTGCACAATTTTACCATGCAACGCAAACCGTTTGCGTTATTTGACATTGTCGACGATACTAATGAAGAAATATTTCAACGTTGAAAAAAGCACCGTGAAATCAGAGAAAACTTGACAGTCTCGTTCATCTAGGAAAGTGTTATGTTCCGGACCGAAGAAAAATCATAATGCTAAAAGCATCCCTCGCCTCTCCCGATTATCTCGAAAGGGATTTTTTGCGATTCGAGTAACATGGTGGAATCAGAATGGACAAGGCTGGTTCATCCACCGTGATAGGTAAAAAGAAGATATCCACTCGAAAACCAGAGACCACTCGTGCCTAAAAGCACTTGGATCGGTATGTGGATCAATTACATAAAAGAAACGCGGCACGAATTAATACGAAGGGAAGCGTAGAAAGGGAGGAAGAGGATCATCCAAAGTGGAACCATTCCCTCTTCTTTTTTGCGATGTACTTTCGTACTTGACGCCCTACGATGCGAACGATCGACGATCTCGAGTTGTACGGGTGTTACTTTATCATTGAAATTAAGAAATTCCATCGTTCAATGACCACTGACATTCATCTGTATTGAGTTTCCGGTTTTCAATTGTCCTGCGGAAAGGGTCTCGTTCCTCTGAGGCATTTTTCAATATCCTTCTACCTTTGTTTTCTTACCTTTTGTTATTTTCTCCTTTTGCTCTTACGGCTAAATTAACTTTCTGCATCGTGCTTCACGATCTTTGCGTAAAATGAACATTGGAGCGATTCTTCGCTCCTTTACTTTCATCACAAAGACGTTTTTCTTTTCTTTTCTTACATGCCTTCTTCTTTATTACGCGATTTTCCAATGGACATCTTTTGCTTTCTTGCGGCTTTAGCTTTCTTTGTTGCAGAAATAATTCTGCTTTACGAATGGATATTTAAAACTTCGATTTTTTCCACTTGGAGGATTTATCTTTTGCGATGGCAAAGAACTCATTTTGCAAATGGCGATAATTAAAGATAAATCTTTCTGTTATTATTTTAACTTGTAGAATCATCTAAATTGTAATAGCTTTCGGTACAGAGTTAATTTCTTAATTTTTTATTACCTTTCTTCTCTCAAATTTTCTCCATATTTTATCCTAAATCTTTTTGCCTTTTCTAATTTTTGCATATTTCAGGTCATCTCGTCTGCATTCAATTGTTAATAATAATTGTAAATACAATTTAGCGGATTATAAAAAAAAACATCCAAATGCTTAATTTGGAAAAGTATATATTTTTCTCCAGATTTGACTGTATTTACCACACGCCATACATGGTTGTCTGATGAACAAAATTAAGAAAATGATCTCGTTTAGAATCGTTTGGATCTCGCTTAACACATTGTTGACCGCTCACGAGTTAACTCGTGTTTCCGTGCCCAAACGTTCTTGACCGGTCACGAGATAACTCGTGTTTTATGTTACATTAGCTGTTTCAACTTTACCACGGCAAAAAAATTACTAAAATATATAATATGCATAAACTATAATATACAGCAAAAATGTAGGAAGTTTCATTGAAATTCGTTATGTATAAATAAAGTATACTGAAGTTTATTTAGATTCTTTCAATGACATACTTAATTACGGAAAAAATAGCCGGTGACATGAGTTATCTTCTACGTAAAATTACCAGTCAACAATATGTTAAAAAGGAACACATTCTACTCTCGATGCTGTTACACCTGCCCATAATGTGATTTTGCATCCCTCGTATCATGTGCCTAACTAGAATTTCAACATAGTGAACAACAGTTCAATTAACAAGATTGAATAGATATCTTGCTAAGAAATCACACAACTCTTTAATTTAAAAAAAAAATACTTTTCTTCGTTTATATCCTGCAATACACCCTGCATCTTTAACCCCTTGCCGTACGATTTGTTCAGTGACTCCTTCCGCAATAACTCAGAATTTAATTAGTAAATTAAAATTGATCAATGATTTTTAATACACGATACAATTTATCTTGTATATATATAAGATAAGTTATTATTATAATATGAGATAATATAAGATAAGTTATTAATATATGTATATAAATAAATAATTTTATCGTGTTGCGTCTCACAACTTCCCCCCGTGCAGACTTATATACAATACATATCTGCTTAACACTAGAAAGACTGAAACTTAGTGTATACCTATATTGCCCAAAAGCAGTCAAAATGACTTCTTTGGGCAAGCTAGTGTTAATGAACGAAATTCGAAAGAACAATCTTGATTAGTAATCCAGATATTTAATAAAAAAAGAGACCTACTGTTCTCTAGGGCTCTCTATAACATTAGATCTACGGCAACCGTCAAATTGGCGGATTCCTAGTTTTTTAAAAATATTTCTCACATTTTCAGAGAAGTTGCAAATATTTCACGTGTATGAGATATATCGCCTATATCTTCTAAATAAAAAATTACTTAATATATCGTATTTTTGCGGCTAGATCCATCGTTTTTCAAAGTACTTATTTGATATATAAAAATATATCAGATTCAGTGGCCGTATACACATCTACTGTTGATTATCTTCCGCAATACAATTTACATCCTTCACGCTATGTCCCCATGATTTCAATATACTAAACAATTTTTCGTTGAAAAAAATTAAAAAACTACCTGGTTTAAAAATTACCCAGTTATTAAGTTTAAAAAGACACCTACTTTTCTCCACGCCGTTTTTTATTTACCTTCCGCAATGCACTTTGCATCCTTCACGTCATTCCTCCGCCCATTAAAATCGTCCAGTACTTCAATGCCGTACACAGGTGTCCAATGAACGAAATTAAAAAAACTGATCTCGTTTAGTACCCTGCTCCATTATCCGCGGTCATTTGAATAGAGAAAAGTCTCAGTAAGGCTGGTCGTAATTTTTCAACGTCTCCCTTCTCCTTCTTATACGGCTTTCGTTCATCCCTCTTTTACACCCTCCGCGTAAACGAGTCCCCTCCGGCAAAGCGTTTCTTCTCTCCGTTGACTACGGAAGACAAGTGGCGGGAAGACGCTTGGTCTCTTTTCTCTCATCAAGGCTACTACCCTTTCCGTTCTCCTTCCTTCTTCTTCTACCTCTCTTTCTTCGGCTTATTCGACCGAGCATGTTTTATGGATGACCGTCTAGAGTGACTCTTTCGTGGCGCCAGCTCTTCCGTGGATGCACCGGATAGTTGCATACTCGTCGTCCTCACCAACGAATACCAGAGGCGTAAACGTGATATCGAAATTAAAATGAACTACCCCTCTCTTCATCCCTTGACACTGACTGAATGGAATACGACATTGAATTATTTCGGAAGTTGACGGCTCTAAGATGGAAGTAAAATTCTAGCAGATGTTCAAATGTGGGTCGTAGAAAGTCACGGAAGAGAGGAATCGTGCTGTCGGTCCATGTGGATTATTCGTTTACCTTTTGTCCTGGAACATTTATGTAATATCTCGTGTAAGATCGATCGGTTGGGGTTTGTTTGTGAAAAACTTCAACGGCGACGAGAACGTACGTGGATGTAACGTAAGAACGATGAAGAAGAATTGCGAATACTTTCACTTTCTGAGATTATGAAACGGGAAAACTGAAGGCGACTTGTGTCTATTAGGATGTAATTAAACGGTGATATTATACGGGTACAAATTTCGGATTGGAGTTTTCTTTTATACAACTCTTAATGATAATTATTTAAAATTGAAATTAATTGAGCAAAATTACTTACAAGGAGAAAGCAAGGCCTTCTTTTATTGAAATTTTATATACTTGTACAGTAAGTCGTTCTGATTAACAATATACCCTATTATAGGGGCAGACAGTCAATAGTTTTTAAGATATTTATAATTAAAGTATCATTTATAGTATAAAAATATAATAGTTAATTAAAGTTTCAGACATAAACTAGATATTTAAAAAATGTTAAGAAAACATTCAGGGGATATAAAATAAAAGTTTAAAAAAGGTTAAGAATACATTCAGGGGGTATAAAATAAAGGTTTAAATAAGGTTAAGAAAACATTCAGGGAATATAAAATAAAGGTTTAAAAAAGGTTAAGAAAACATTTAGGGGGTATAAAATAAAGGTTTAAAAAAGGTTAAGAAAATATTCAGGGGATATAAAATAAAGGTTTAAAAAAGGTTAAGAAAAAAATTCAGGGGATATAAAGTAAAGGTTTAAAAAAGGTTAAGAAAAAAATTCAGGGGATATAAAATAAATGTTTAGACAATGTTAAGAAAACATTCAGGAGATATAAAATAGATATTTAAAAAATGTTGTCATTCGCTATCAATTGAATGCACAATTTTTATACCTATGTTAAAATACACATCGTTTATAAGAGGGCTATTTACAGAAAGAGAACTTTTCGAAAATGATAAATCAAGTCTACTTTCCAAACGACATAAAATTGGAAGTGCAAGTGCTTGTCTAACAGTATTACGTTTATTTGATAGGCCAAATTACGAGTCTCCAATAATTGAAAATATTATATGTAAAGTCGCTTGAAAATTCAATATGCATATTAACATCAAAACATACGTAACACTAACATGTAAATGAATAAAAAAAAATTCTTTAATTTTTCATGACAGGACATGAACCCCAGTTTTTTCTGCGCAAACCCTGCACGTTGTCACTGTACCACAACAGCTCTTAAAGTTGCATCTTACAGTACTTTATAAGAATGCCAATGAAACTTTAATTACAAATATCTTAAAAACAATAGACCGTCTACCCCTCTAATAGGGTACATTCTTAATCAGAACGACTTACTCTACGTGTATCTAAAATTTCAATAAAATCGGTGACCCGAAGGCTTTGCGTTCTCCTTGTTAGGGTAGAAAATTTTCAGAAATTTTATAAAGAACTGTAGAGATTTATAATTAGTAGCAGATGTTATACATTTTATTAAATAACTAATTTTATGTTACATCTAGGACGACGTTACATCGCTGACATTTCGGAAGAACGTTGGAATGAAAGGAAGGGAAAAACCGTCGAAACTGATTACCGAGAAGCGGCTATAATTTTACGTTCAGATACTAAATTTGTGCAGGCCATTTACGGTAAAGGCCATATTCGTTCCGGTAGGTGACCCGTATCAAAGAATCATTTATTCTGACTCATGCCTCGTGATGTAATCTCTCCTCTTATCGTTGCTTTAAACAGGTGTGTCGGAATTGGCTACTTTTTCCTAGCAACCGAAAATTTTGTATAATCATTTCTCAAAAATCTCATTCCAATTCTCATAAAACCATACGTCATCCCTTTAACACTAGATCTACGACAGCCGTAAAATTGACGGGTTCCCACTTTTTTTTAATTTTTCCCAAATTGTTAGAGAAGCAGTACAGTAAAAATTTCACGTGTACCATAGAATATACAAATTACTTTATTAATAGTATTTTCTATCGCTTGATCCATCTTTTTTTAAAGCACTTATTTAATTTATTTAACATTCCATCTACGGCAGCCGTCAAATTCACGGTATGCTACTTTATCTAAAATATTTTTCAAAATTATAGAGAAGCAGTACGGTAGATATTTCGCGCGTATTTTATAATACACAAATTACTTAACTAATCATATTTGTTGCCAATTGATAAACCTTTTTTCAAAGTACTTATTTAATGTATTTAAATGTACCAAAAATATAGCGGTTGTAAATGTAGTGTTAAATGCACCAGATTTAGCTGTCATAGATTCAATATTAAAGTCTGCCTCTTACAATTAAAACCACTAATACAAAATAGGAAAAAAATTAGCAAACAATCAAAGACGACTACCAATAAAATGTAACAAATATTTAGAAATTATTGAACAATTTGAAAAACAATGATAGAGCCGGAAAGTATCATTTATCACTCGTCTACCCGATGTTCTCATATTGGAAACATCAAAAGCCGCCATACATAGCAAAAGGATGAATATAATGCTCTACGGTCCTTGGAAGGACCGGTTGACGTAACCTGCCCACTATTTTTAACTGGACCCTTTTGTTTCACTCGCTCGTATTCCTCCTTCGCTCTCGTCCTTGCATTTTACTCGATACGTCGCTTTCACGTCGTTATCCAGCAATAACGTCAGCAATAGTAGAAACATTTGATCCTTTCCACGACGTTTTCACGAATCGAAAAGTCCCTTGGCGCGAGGACACCGTTTAAATTCCAAGTATGGTTGAGACAGCCAGAGAAAGGAATTTGTCGTTTGCAAGACGGCTCTTTAGATACGACTACATATTATGCGTCTTGCGAGGCGACTATTATGCATTGAATACAAACGAGCTTCTGGTAGCAAACATCGGTCAGAAATGAAGATATATTTTATAGAATGAATCGCACATGGACTCCTTTTAAACGTTTGCCGATGCTACGCATAGTTTTCGGTGCGAATTAACATTAAACGTATCGAGCTGGTCAAAAGACCGGTCCCAAATATTTTTTAAAAATTAATTAAATTGATAGATTAGCCTTGAAGTAAATATTCGACATCTATCTTATAAAACCTAAATTATTTAATTAATCATATTTCTCTATATCTCCGTTTCTTTTTTTTCTATAGTAGTTATTAAGTATTAAAATTTTAGTAGATATAAAGTTGGTAGTTTTAGTCTTAACAGGTTTCGTTCGTCAACCTTCAGTCGTGTTGATATTCGTCAGAGGGCAAAAATAGAATAAAAGCGAAAGTCGATCGTGTAGGTCGTGAGCGTACGTCTAGGAATTTTTGTTATTAACGATCATGGTATTACACGAGCGTTAATTTATACGACGTTTTTACACGGTATGGGACGTGAGATTGAATGTAGAAAGTCAAGGATGTGGTGGTGAGTTGTTCAAGAAATTGTACGAGATGATAAGAATTTTGAGAAAGACTTGTAAATTTTTGACGACTGTACTAGTAATTTGCGTATCTAATCTAATCTCTGGTTAAATACTTTTTATTACGCTTTTCAATTTGATACTCTAAGTAGGTGTTCCAAATTTTGGAGAGTTCCAATGAAAGGAGGGAGAGTGATACAAGTAAATTAAAAATTGATGGGTTACGAAAGCTTTGACACATTTTTAAATATTTATCCATATGGCGGAGAATTTTGTATTCTTTTTTTACTTTTATTCATGTTAAAATATATTTTGCAATCGTGTCTTCTATACTGTTACGCAATAACTTTATATGCTTTTTTATCATGTCTCAAGGACGACGAGATTTTCAAAAGTATAACGTACCTTTAATTAGGAATGATGAATTGAAATCCTAGTGTTCGATAAACTAGATTTTTCATTTGTGAAAGAAAACTCATTAATATCAGCAAGCAGCATCAATTGGTACGACAATTCCCATGACAATTTCCTTCATCAATAGGCGATACCTATTAAATTTCAGAAATACCATGGCGTACGCACATTTCGGGGATGATAGGCGTTCGGGTATTTCCGCGCGTCCTCGGAAACGCTCGGCCTGAGCTACACCGCCCGGACCCGTCAGTCTCGCGCACGACCTCGTAGTGAGAGCACGCGTCGCTGTTTCTCGTCGCTTTGTCTTTGACACGGAAAAAATCAATCGTATTTTTGCAATCATCGACATTCAAAACGTATTACTATACATCGTTAACGTATCATAGTTACATCCACCATCGGTAAATAGTGCGTCAAGACGATTTTTCAGTGTTAAACGTTTGGTGCGGCTTTTCGGTGATCGATCCTTGTGTGTATCCTGTCAAGGTGTTTTCTGTCGTCTTTTCACCAGGTTATTATGCTGTCGATTGTGTGTGCTGCAAGATTATTTTGACTCGTGGTGCTTCCGACGACAAAACGGCAGCAAGATGTTACCTCAAACTCCTGACATTATTCCTACTAGTCTCAACCAGGTATGCATCAATTAATATCTATTCCGGCAGATATTATTTCTCCTCGTTCTACGTACTCTATGAAAAGGAAAGCGTACTTTACTACGCACATAGCTCCATTGTTACGTGAATAAACATACATCTTCGTCTACCTTACGGTTAACATCTACTTGTTGTTTACATTTTGCGAGGAACCTTCGCGCGTCGGATTTCTAGGAACATCGGCTCATAGCAAGGACGAATTCACAATGTTATTCCCCTCGGCTTACTCGCATGTTCGTTCACGCTCATTCATTGGACTTTATCGATTACTAACAAGAAGCGTAACGAATCTTTAACCTCGAGTTATTGACACCGCTATTTTTGCATTCACGTGTCGAATTATTCGACTTGCAAATCGTTCGTCACGAAGTGCAATGATCTCGATGCATGTTCGCGCTCGACAGTTTAAAAAAGGGTGGATTGATTCGTCGATAATGAACCATCGGACCGTAGTATCTGAAATTCGTCGGCATTACCGGTGCTCATTATAACAGTACTATCGGAACACCGCGCCACTCCAGTCAAGATGGCGTGGAAAAGACAAATATTTGCGGTTCATAGTAACTGCCTCGAGTACGGCGTCCTGTGGGAACAAGAAAGTTTTCTTACGTCCCATCGCGTTCTGTCAATATTACAACTTTATGTACGCGACCTAATTTAATATCGTGGCGGCGGGGATAGAGCCTTGGACTTCCAAATAGTGGGCCCGAGTTTCAATACCCTTTGCCGTCACCTTTGGGAAATTCCACCCACGTGATGTATATACACATTGTCCTTTGTAAGTTTGTAACTTTACAGGTCACATTTAACATTTGACGGCGGCCAGTTTTCTCGTTGTAGGTGAAAAGCCTGTTAATTTACTACAGTTAATTTATTAAAAAGGAACTATTTTATCGAATAGTGAATACTATGCGTAGTATGCCAATACATTTATCCCACCCTATTACGAATTTCACTCATGTGATGTATATACACATAGTCTTTTATAAGTTTGTAACTTTAAGGGTCATATTTAATATTTAACTACGGTCAGTTTGGTTCTCCTAGTTGAAAACTCTGTTAATTTAATGCGGTTAGTTCATTAAAAAGAAAATATTTAACCGGTTAGTGAATACTATTCCTAGTATGCCAATGCATTTATCCCGCCCTCTTCCGAATTTGACTCATGTGATGTATATACGCATAGTCTTTTGTAAGTTTGTAACTTTACAGGTCACATTTCATATTTAACAACTTCTCGTTTGCTAGTCATAGCTGAAAAGTCTGTTAAGTTACCGCGGTTAGTTTATTAAAAAGAAACTATTTTATCGAATAGTAGATACTATTCGTAGTATGTCAATCTATTCATCCTAACTTCTTACAAATTTCATTCGTGTGATGTATGAATCGCAATTTCTGGAATCTAGATAACGTTACACGTCTTCGATGACTTAATTATAGCAATACTTCCAAATATAACATTTAACGCAGCTTTGAAATGTCAAATAAAAGTTATATCTTTAGATTCAGTTATCTTTCTTATTATCTATTATGTGTGGTAATATATTTATTTAATTGTAATATTATATTGTTGCGGTTAATCAAATCCATAGTTCGTATGTAAATAAACGCGGTTTTCTTAGTGTTCCCGCTAGATAGCTCTGTCGATCGATAGGGGCAGAACAAATCGATTAATCGAATTCCATCGCCGGATTACGATTTAGAGACGATCTCGGTTTAGGACGATTGGACGTGTGTCTGTTTTCTAACCTCTAAAGGATAAAATTATAATATCTGATAAAGAATACTTCAAATTCCATTTGTTACGCGTGTAACGTAACGTGAGAACTTAGGCCGACCAAGTGTATCATTATGACTGAAGATAATATTTGAAATCGTAATAGCAAGTAAGTTTCGAGAATTATCTCGTTATGCTGTTAAACCAATTTTAATTTTTCGATTCGTTTAGTTATTCCTTAATCTTCATTTCATCAGATAGTAGTGTCAGAGTTAAATACTTTGGATTAATAATCTCGTTTATTTCGATACTATTTACTTCTTAAACTACAAGAATTTCATAAACTAAAACAGAGTTCTTGATTTTGCAAAATGCCAATTTTAAAATGTCTAAGCAGTGTAATACTTAAGTGTATTTGCAATTGTTTATAATTGCTAATACATAATATGTATAACTAAATATTATTGACTGATAATAAATAATTTCGTATAAAGTCGTATTAAAAAGTCAAGCACTAAGAACTTGATAACAACGAATTACGTAGAGTTTATTAATTACATTCCAATTTTGTCTATTTAGGAGGATTAGAATTTTTATTGAATTCAAACACAATGTCCTTTAAATCTTTGCCCTGCGAGTCTTTTAGGTCTAAGTGTTACATAGTTAACACCAGAGTATTATAATTTAAATATATCAATACTTTGGCAAAAGTGGTATCAAGAGATATGTACAAAATATAATAATTTCAGTAGTTTTGTGTTATAAGGTAAATGTAATGTATCCGCTGCACGACTCTCCCATAGATTTACAGAATTCTTTCAAATTTACGAACTCATTTTCACTCTCTTGATAGTTCTAGTTCCAAATTTTACTGTAAAACTGACAACACGAAGATCTTTCAATGATTTTTTACCATACTGTACTCTTGAGTTTGATGGATTTGAAATATTAAGCTGTTCGGTTTCTTTTTTTCCCTGAAGAGTAGCTCGATATTGTAAGTCAAAGGGTTAGCAAGGTATTCCTTAGAAGTATATACATCATAAATTTCCTTGGAGAAAAAAGAACTGAGTACCACTGTTCTCCATTGTGCATTAAATACTGCTCTCAGTTGTGTTGATCGTAATACAAATGGACATATATAACTAATACAAACAAGTTGATATTTCGGCTTTGTGTTGGTCGCATTTTTTTCAAGTAACGTTTACTAAAAGAATATGAAAAACAAAGAGAGTGGCATTGAACGGACAATAGCTTTGAATACGTACCCCCGGCACACGGCTAATATAAAATAAAAGAAGATCCGACCGAAGAACATTAAACAAAAGCCTCTTCTCTTTCGTAGCCTCTACAAAACTTAATATACTCGAAACATCTTCACCATTTATCTCTTTGATCGTGACGCATAAATAACAAGATTTCGGCATATAAAACAGGTAGAATGAATTAAAAACTTGCTAACTTAAATATCGTCCTGAGAGAAAGATAAAACCCGGCAATTGTTGTCCGTGACAATGCCTTGTTGCATAACTGTCTCGTGGTAGTGTTAAAATAATCAGGGATATACGCATTAAATGTTGGAGGATGTGCATGGAGAATTAAATTTTTTTTCATTTTTACGCTACGTACAAGAAAAATATGTTTATGAAATTAGAATGTGTTTTTAGAATGTGAATTGTACTGAGATAATATTAGCTTCAGGTTTACGATGGTGGTTCAGATAACTTGTTTTACACTTTTTGAAAATTTCTAAAATTGATCTTTTTATCCAATATACCTCGTTTGCTTTGTCGATTGCAAACGATTAAATTAAACAAGTATTTTTCCACCATCGTCTCTTTCATTTGAAAATATACATTTTATATCTTAAAAGATATTAGATATATTATATTGTAGATATATTAAGTAGAATAGCAATTAAAGAATTTTATTTTAAATAGAATTTCTGCCATATTTGAGATTTCATTACACTTTTCATATCTTAGCCTTTAATGTATTCGTTATATTATACCGTAAATCAAGTAAATTATATTTCCATTACGAATCAAATTGGAGCAATTATCAACTATTAATCATAATTTTTTGCCTAATTGAGAATAATTATATATAATTATATACTTTTAGAATAACTGTTAGACTTAAAAGTAAATTGTTCATAAGATTGTTTACATTCAAATATTAAAAACATCGAAATAACTCTGTGCATCAATTATTTCATATTTCTGTGTATCTCTATAATTAAATTGGAACACCGAGCAATCAATAATTGTGATTGTGGCTCAATTGAAATCGATTGTACGTCACTCTCGAAACGCTATCGCGGTAGGCGTTGGATGTCGAATGGAACCATTCATATCATTTCATGCGAATCTCTCATGTAACATTAAAGCCTCTCCATCTAGAATTTTTGGTTTCCTTTGAAAATTTAGTGAACGATAGCACATAACAAAATATTAAAAAATAGAAATTTAAGTAACGAACCCAACTCGAGTAGTAAGGATTTTATCGCGAAGAAAGATTTCCAATCTCAAGAATAAAATAAATGTTATAATGGTTGAAAAAAATTACTAAGTCTTTTTAAAGGATAAAAACACTTATTAATCAACCACCAAGGCGCAGATGTATCTTGTGCTCACTGATAGTCTGATAAGAACAAGTAGCTGTGAGTAGATTTAAAGTGGAACCAACTGTTTGTAAATTCGAGTCTACCTTGTTGATAGAGCTTCTAGTTATTTATAATAAATTTTCTTAGCGAAAAGAAACAAACGTCTTCAAGTTTCAACATAAATTTTTATGCTTACAGATATGTTATTCACAGTTATGAATATATAGTGAATCAGTCATGTGATTCACATATTCTTTTAGACATTATTAATGGTATGCTCAATGTCCCAGCATTTCGAAGTCCAAAACATTCCTCTTTGGTAGAACTTCGAATCATTAATAGTAAATTCTTTTAGTAAAGTAAAATGAGCAGCTCATGGTTAAGTTTCAACACAAACTTCAATAATTATAGATAATTTATTCACAGTTATGAATATATAGTGAATGAGTGATCCTACTCTAAAATTTTCTCAGATATTAGTACCTGTAGACTCGATGTCTCATTATTTGCAAGTTAAAAACTATCTTCTTTGGTAGAACTTCCAATAATTTATAGTAAATTATTTTAGGAACGTAAAATAAGCAGCTCGTGGTTAAATTTCAACACAAACTTCTATAATTGTAGATAATTTATTCACAGTTATGAATATATAGTGAATGAGTAATCCTACTTTAAAGTTTGCTCAGATATTAGTACCTATAGACTCAATGTCCCATTATTTGCAAGTTAAAACTGTCCTCTTTGATAGAACTTCCAATAATTTATAGTAAATTATTTTAGGAAAGTAAAATAAGCAGCTCGTGGTTAAATTTTAACACAAACTTCTCCGCTTACAATTATTATATCGCTCAGTTACGAATATATACTGAATCACTGATTCACTAGCAGTCAAAAAGAACAGGCAATGACTTGAAAAAGGTGCACACAAATATAAACCCGTTACTTTAGAAATTTTTGCGACTATTCTCTTTACCTTTCATGATATCATATGTTTTTCCCGGTATAGTTGGAATGACTCGAGAGGACGTAGTCGGCTATCTGACGAACTGTTGGTTCGCCAGCAGATTTCGCCGTACTTCGGGGCATTCGTTTCAGGTTTATCGTTCGTAGAAGGTGCGTGACGTACACCGCTAGAGAATTCTTAAGGCGGGTCTTATCGATTGTTTCGAAAGCCGATGTCAAACGACGCCACGGCCGATGTATGCCCTTAAGCGGAATTTATTTTCGTCATAAAGTGGTTGTATGCACCCAACACGATTTATGGGACCACGGAAGCCATACCTTGCGCCGGAAGATTGTTCGCGTTACCATGAATTAACGTGCATTACAGTGATAACTTCGTATCGAGGAGTATTATCTGAATATTAGTATTACAGACAAATATTTGTTAGGAATGAAAGACTTTTCTTTAAACTCCCTCTACCTTGAGTATTTTTTCGGGTTTAGGGGTTGGTTAGAGGATAGGGTAGTGGAATTGTAAAATGAATTTAACTTGATTTCTGAGCATTTAAACCTTTGCACTCTTTAACCCATTCGAGGCGGTGCATTTTTTTTGAGACCATCTAGCGATACTGATAATTTTTCGCTTTGTATTTACAATTCCTTATATTTCTGATGACTGTGGATTTCGGTCACGTACTTTAGGGTCTAAATTGAACCAAATACCAAATTTAATGTTTACACATTTCTAACAATAAGATACCTATTATTTTAAACTAGTCTTATTTCAAGGGCGGTTTTTTCTATACTGTTTGATAATTGAAATTCAATAGCATTGCACACACGGTGTGCAATTCGTTCCGAATGGGTTAATGTTTGGTTACCTACTAACAACTCGTTTATTTAATTTGCAAAATATATCGGAAAAGGGAGCCTCAGTAGAAACTTCTACTGCGACAGAAATTGTTATAATAAAGTTAACGTAAGCAATGTAATGTCGAACCACACTCGACATAGTACTAAGGGTTAATTGTAAAGGAAGTGTGTGACTTTACAATTAGCATTAAATTATAATAATTTATGAAGTTAAGAAGTAACTTTGAAAAATAGAGCTGGAGGTGTATATTGGTGCTTGATTCTAAAATCAGAAGGGTTAATATCGAATTACAAGGAAGTTATCAATGGAATGTCCAGAATTGATAACTTATTCCATAACAGTGATATTGATAGGGTATTTTGTATAGTTTTATAAGTTCTATGGGGTACACGGTTTTCAGTTTGGACCAGGTTCATTTGAACTCTCTTATTTAAAATTTACACATGTGAAGAATCATTTTAATTATCAAACAAGCACGCCAAAGCCGTCGATTTTTTTGTGAAGAGCGTTAAAGCTATTTTCAATTTTCCGAAATTTACAATTGCGCGCATGTAAACGTAGTAAATTCCCTTTTCATTAAATATTTCCGACAGTAAATTCGGAAATATTTATCATTCCAGTTAATGTAGTAAAATTATTTATTATCTGTCCAAGAGCGTATTTACATTCGAAAATTCTGATATTAACTGTAGTATTATTTAACGAGCTGCAAACTGCAACATTTAGAAGATTAATAATTTCGCAGAGGGAGAAGAAAAATAACGTTTTAATAATCAGTGGAACATAGTTCGGTACGGGTTATGAAAATTTTAGCTGAAATACCTGCATAAATAATGGGATTGCGAAACAAACGAGCAAGTGTATGCATCATAGTCACTCGAATTAGGGCTGTCGTTAGTTGGATTCCCCTCATTGTACAATTCCGTCATGCGTGTTTTATGCAAATAAAGCGACTCGTATAGAACGCGCATCGAATGGAAAAGTATTTCGCGGAATTCGAAATTATTGCGACGAGCTCGGAGAAACGGTAAAATGCAATATCGAGAATCTTCAAAACGGGGGACAAATAACCTCTTGCCATACCACTTCTTTTGCGACTGAATGCAAATACAATAACTCTGAATTAATTGCACAAAGAACAATCTACCTCAGATTTTTGATGCAGCATAGAACTTACCGTAATATTAACCCTTTGCAATACAAATTATTTTATTAATTTTTTAGTGAGCTAAATAAAACTAATTTCACATTTTCTATCGTTAGTTATTGAATTTCTTTAATTATATTAAAAATTACAGATACTGACGGATATTTTTGTGATATTATAAAATTATTATGAAGTTGGAAGGACGATATTAAATTCCCAGAAAGTAAAATAAAGTGGAAAGTTTTGTCGAGTATAACTCAAAAGGTTCACCCCTTGTCCTTTGATTTCTTCTGTGACTTCGAGTGCAATAACTCAGAATTAATTCTTAATATTAAAAATTCACACTAATTTCTGATATTTCATACAACTGAACGTAATATTAATGCTATAGAAAAAATTTGACCGTTTCGTTACAGACTGATATGTTCAATTTAATAGTTTTTGGAAAATTTCAAAATTTCTTATTCCAGTTATCACGGCACGAGTGTCACACGTTGTAGCCTAAGGGGTTAAATAGGATACAAATAATTTTATACTATCCCAACCCATTGATATTTTTAGTTTAATAATTTTTGAAAACTTCGAAATAACCTATTCCATCTATCACTTGGCGAGAGTCACTCGTTATTGTACGGTAAAGGGTTAATAACGAAAAATACCACGTAGCAAAATTGAAATATTTAAAAGCAAACTATGTTTTTTTTTTGTCATTTTGAATGTGTACTCCGGAAGGCATTTAGAGTGTTCAACACCGCGGCAGTCATAAATGAACGATTCCTGGTATCTATTTGACAGAGTATATGCACAACTCGAGCAGGAAATAATTCCTGTCGTAAGAAACGCTTAGTCGAAAGGAAACGCTTGTAGCTTTATCATGCACGAACGTTTTATCGTTATGCAAAAAAGTCTCACTACAGTCTGAATTTTTTGAAGTTTATGCATCTCTTAAAACGTCATATCTTTGAAATTGATGACATTGTTATAGGAAAGAGTATTGCATTTTGGTGTACAAAAACAAAACCGTTGAGAATAACTACTACGATCGTTGTACCATTTTTCAACCGCATCTTGGAATTTACATTTAAATATTCCTTCGAAATTAGAAAGATTTGGAAGTTTTCCCAAAAATTTACATTTTAAGGAAATCGTATGTAAAGCTTTCTGTGACTCGTTTGATTAACAGTTTTGAAGTATTCATAAAAGTAGAATATTCGATGCTGTTGCAGTTTTTATTATTCATTTCTCTGATTTTATGATACTGTAGATTAAAGATGTTTAAAATTGCAAATTCTTCGCGGAAGTAACAGTAGGTGGTGAGCATGAGAATTATAAAAGACTAATATTCCTACTCTGTTTTCATAAGTCGTACAGGTACAAATATAAAACCGGCTTTACAAAATACATATTCAGCACGAAGATATGGTGGTAATGGAAGAGTTTTGCAGTCTCAAATAGTGGAACCATTGTGGACTTCCCATGCCGTCACCTTTAGGAAATTTCTCTAAGGTGAAATGCACGTGCATATATTATAACGTCAGTGATTCACTATCTATTCATAACTGTAAACTCATAGTCAAATAATCTTAAAGGTATACAGTTCAATTTGTCATACGATAGTCTAGCCAGTGAGTTTTTCATAAAAATTAGAAGTTCTGCCAAAGAGGATAATCTTAGACTTCCAAACAGTGGCATCTACTTCAAATCCACTTCAAATCCACTTTAATTCCACTCTTCAGCACTTATGAGAAATTTCTCCCAAAAGAGGTATACATCATAATCTCGGTATTCAAAACACAATTTAAATTGTATATTCCGAGAAATTACAGTAGCAGTGTTAGTTGAAGGTATTTTTAAAAAATACTTCTATTACTGTCATCTGTTCGAAATTCACTCAATTTACTTTTCCTCCACACAATGTGATTAAAAATAGTATTATATATTTTCGGGTAATTATACCAATTTAAGCTTTGTGACCTTTAGTTTAAGATAGTTAATCAAATGAGTTAATTTTTTATTCTAACCGATAAGTTTTATGTAACATGATAAATTCAATCGCCTAAATTTTCGATTTAGATCACTATCATAATCAGTGGCACAAATATCGCGGTAAAATCACTGAAAATAATGAGAAAAAAGAATCCATCATCTTCCTTAAAAATGAAATTAATCAATTGTACTTCAAAATGGAGAAATATCACTTCTCTCATCTCTATTTTCATCGTCATGAATTAATCTTCAAAGCAATCCATGCATTTGATATCACAATTTTTCGAATTACCCGATCTTTTCGGGAAGCCGCAAATAGCCAAAAATAATATGCAAAACAATTGCCCAAACTTTCATTTAAAATTGTAATTATCCATTCCAAATTAAATTATAAGAATACCACTTCTCTCATCTCTATTTTCATTGTCAGAAATTATTCTTTAAAGCTATACATGCATTTAATATCACAATTTTCCGAGTTCTCCCAATTTTTCTCGTACAGCTGCAAATCAACGAGAATAATATGCAAGAAGGATCGACGTCGTTATTAACGTTGTGGAAAAGAGTGAGGAACTTTAATGATGTAGATTTAGTATCCTTCAAGCGCGTGCTTTGTGTTAACGATCACGTTATGTGTTAACGATGCCGCTCTCGACCTCTCGTCACGAATACCGTGACTTCTCCATGGTATCGTGCATTGTTGGACTTCACGTTTCTTGACGACGACGACGGCGTTATGCTCCTCATGACGTGCGGTGATTTAAATTCCTCCTTTTTTTAAACGCTCGATCGAACGGAATGTTTCGGATTGAGGGTATGGGAAACATCAGAGAATTCCTGATATTTCTGTGAAATTTGCATGGGAACGCAGTGGAATAAAAATTATCGTACTTTAGCTCTCTTAATATGCGCAAATCAATGGATTGACTTTTATTGATTTACTTGAAATTCCACTTTCTTCTTCTTTATATTTTCTTTTACAAATGTTTGCAACCGCTCGTGTACCGTCAATGATGAGTAGAATTATAGGTTTTGTTTATTTCGATTAAAATATTAAATCAGTGGGAGTCTCGGAAATTAAAATTAACACGTTGGAATATTAACAGAAAGTTAAGTTGTGGTACTTTTGTATATTCGATTACAAAGAGTTATTTGTCATTGCTGTATCATTTTCGTCGCATCAGTTGCTATAGCAATTAACCGTGCCGATGATAACTAAAAATATGATAGAAAATGAAGATTAGTTATTAAAGTTCTGAAAGATTTATTCTTTCAAATTTAAACTCTTTGTGCTCCGAATTATTTTACTAAGACTTCGTCAAGTAAAGAATTATAGTCTCGGAAAATTGTCTACTGTTGATTATTTATTTTTATTTAATACTAGGAAGAATTGTAGATACCGCGGGACATTTACGTTAAGATGCAAGATTATTGTTGATTTCGAAAAGTTGATAATTAATAGATGCCACAAAAAGCTTTGCCGAGTGTAGCTCGATATAGAAATGCAAAGGGTTAAATAAAAAATTCTCTCTCAGAGAAAACTCTACGTATAGTTAAGACAGTAAAATATTACGTTCTATTTAATCAATCTTCGACCATAACATGATGAAAAATAATATAATTTCTACTTTTACCGTGATCATAAAAACTTCCATGCCTAATTTCAACGTCCTTTAATATATCATTCCTATCTCGTATGCGTGAGTAACTTCGGAACAAAGTAATGGCGAGAATTTTCACGATATAATCCAAAAAAATTGGGAGTCCTCACGCGCGAGCAATTCTTCATGGAATTCCTCTTCGTGGGAAGAAATTATAAACGACCTATGAAAAAAAATATACCAACCAAATCCACGGTATTCGTTGATACTCACGTTTCACGATTCTTCGGGGTTACATCGGTGATTCATTTCTGAACAATAGTCTGCTATATTAGTCTCATTGATTGTCACTGGAAGCAAATTTCAGCAGGTTACATCGGGTATAATTAAGCACAGATATTACAGTTGTATATTCGCTTCAGGAAGTTTTTAGATTATTTTTGCAACTTTACAGAATTTATACAATACGTTAACCACCTTGCCTTAATCCATCGAGTCATACTCTTGGGTTTGTAAATGCAATGATATTTGGGTTTTTTAAGTTTTTTTTAAATACTATTGCTACATTTGATAATGTA
The DNA here is from genome assembly GCA_910591515.1 of Cerceris rybyensis. Taxonomy (NCBI): domain Eukaryota; kingdom Metazoa; phylum Arthropoda; class Insecta; order Hymenoptera; family Crabronidae; genus Cerceris; species Cerceris rybyensis. The sequence goes on from OU342790.1 coordinate 30,664,669, forward strand.
TTACATATTTTTTCACCGTTTAATGTAGCCAAGAGTTTTACATCTTTAGCTGAGGATAATGGAGGAATTTCTTTTGTAGAGCAATATGGTAGATTTTAATGTGAGGTAGCACTTTAACTATTGGAAACTTCTTGATAAGCTTTTCGGTTGTCAACGATTATTAGCTTTTACAAAATAACAATATAGGTAATAAAATTTCATTGCTTTGAAACAATTAAAATTACACTGATATAACTATTTCTTGACATTTTGATTTTTAAATTGTAGACGTTAATAAATAGATACATGCGTATAGGTATTTGTTTGAAATATCCAAAGCAGTGAGCGGTGTAATGTGTTAACCCTTTGCCCTACGATTTATTTTGCCTTCACAACAGTTCCGAATTCAATTGCTAAAACAAGAAATGCTCATTCTTGATACAACTTATAATTTAATGCAATATTAATATTATAAAAATTATTTAATCATATATCGACACATTGATATTTTAAACTTGACAGGGCATTTACCGCACCACACGTGTCACTATTATTGTTGGACAATGGGTTGATATTGATACATCTAAATAGAAATGTAGAAGTAATACTGTTTGATTTAAATAGAGGTATTATTATCGCATTTATTGTGACATTCAATTGCAAAGGGTTAAATAATTCTCCTTTCAGAGTATTTATTTAATATGCGTTAACCCCGTGCCGTGCCATTTGTGATTAAATGTACAATAACTCTGAATTAATTACTAAAATAATAATCTAGCCTCTGATTTTGGATGTAGTAAATGACTTAACGTAATATTAAATACCATAGAATTAATTTTATTTTATCAGGACCTACTGATGTTTTTGATCAAATAATTTTTGGAGCACTTCAAAATTGATTATTCCATTTATCGCGTCACGAGTAGGGGAGACTGGGGCTGGTCGTGACAGGGGTAGGTAGTTACAGCGGCAACGGTGGGTAAACAATAAACGCTATTTTGACGTAAGAAAGACGCAAATGATTACGCCACCACCGGCTAGCACGCCGCGCGGAGCTAGTGGTGCCAGCGCTTTTGTGAGAGGAGCCCATACATGTTGCCATCAAAACCGCAGATTAGTAACATTTTCGTTTTTTCGTAAGATTGGTCTATAACCTCTTTTCCTTTAAAGCAGATATGTGTGTGTTGTTATATATGTGCCCTAATCCTTTCTTTTTGCAACGAATCTACGTTTTTACAGTTATACTTATTTGCGTCTTTACTACTTAACCTTGAAGGGTCAGTTTTGGCGTTGGGGCTAAAAGTGACATTTGCTCGGGGCAGGTTGTTATTTGTTACTACCTGCCCCGTAGTGCTGCTTGCCGACTGATACAATTGGAGCTACATAATTTGTTGTTTTTTGTAGGATGAGGACGTATAAAAGAATAGGTGATTATTATCTTATTATATATATATATATCTTATTATAGGATATATAATATCATATTATATATATATGAGTATAGATGATTATTTTTGCCTGATATGTTGTGAACCGTTTGATCAGAGTTGAGCTGACGAGGAATGGGTACAGTGTGTTGCTTGTAAGAAATGGTCACACGTAAGATGTGCTAAGGGAAATGTTTTATCCTACACATGTTTAAATTGCGAAAGTGATTGTTCGGACTATAGTGATTGAACTGTTTTTTAGCTTTTAGGATCTGATTGTTTTTTAAAGAGAGACTTTATTTATTTTTTGTTCATGTGAAGAGGCATAATATATGTTTTGTTAATTCATACTAAGTTTTTGTTTAATAAAGAAATTTATAATTTTCTACTGGGTTGGAAGTTACCTAAATTTTATTTTTATGAGGCTTAAGACCAAAAAATAAGATTATAATTTTGTTCAACGAAGTTACTATGTTTATGTTTTAATGAGGCAAAATACTGCTATATAGACATTGTAGTTTGACATTGTAGACATAATAATTGTAACAAACTGTCATTGTTCTTAATAAAAAGTGTTATATTACGTTTGGTTTTTGTTGTAACATTTTGCCCCTTATAGTGTAACAACCAGCCCCTGGCACGGGGCTAAAAGTTACACGCCTCTTTTCCCAGAATTTATTTATTTATGTCACTTCTAATAGTCCGGTATCTAAAATTGTTCTTAAATTAATAACCCAAATAGTTACTTAATCAAACAAACCTACATTCCAGTAAAACAATCAAACAAACAAAAAATTGCGACACTTTATAAAAAAAATGTCACGACCAGCCCCAGTCTCCCCTAGCACTCGTTATTGTACGGCAAGGGGTTAATAGAGCAACCTCAATATTCATAGTTGTAGTGCTAAAATAATTTTTGTTATCGGCGTTTAAACTTATCGGGGAGGAAGCATCAACAGATTCTTTTCTACGATTGTACCTGGACATAAAATACAAAGACGGTTCGTAAGCATGAGTCAGGCAGAAAGCGGTTGATCGTTAAGTGTTACATTATTTGCTGTAGAGTTCACGAAAGTCACTCTACCTTAAAATTAAAATTTTCTAGCGTTAATCCGATGGGCAATTAGTCTTTACTTTCACCGATGTCAAAGGGAACTTTTTATTTCGTGCTCTCGGATTTCTTTCGTGGCTTCATTCTCTTTCATAATTTATAAGAAGAATTCACGTTGAGAGACAAATATTTTTGATTTCTTTGGATTTAAAAAGCTGGAAAAAAATCGTTTTAATTATAGACTCTATAACTTCTTAAGATTTCAAGAAATTTGTACAGCAAATTCTGTGTTTTTATTTCTATATTTATTTTATTTACTTTGTAAATTATTATAATTCCAATTCCTACAGTTTTAAATGATTTATCTCATTAATTTTCTCCCGCACGAAGACATCGCTTGTAGAAAATTGAATATAGAAATTCTTACTTTCCTTTTATTTTACACTTTTGTGTGAATATTTAAAAAAATCATTTAACATTTCGGAAAAGTTTTAATGTTTCAATTTTAAATATCGCAATATCTTTCAACTACTAGTGAATGCAGAATATAGCTATTTTTAAACCGAAAAGACATATAAATTCGATAAGAAAGCAGAAAATAAATAATATTTCAATATCCCAATTTCGCACGCGTATATACGTATATATACGCAACGGCAGTGTGCCATAAAGGTCAGTAATCTCATCGTAAAAGCAATTTATTACATTTATTTCAACGTGAGAAACACCTATCGTATTCTCGCTACCTTAATAAATTTTCTCCCGGTAGAAAAAAGAAAAAGAAAACAAAATAGATCTTTATTACACCGTAGCGCTGATATCCGCGCGACAAGCGCTACAAATTGCAAGTAGAAGAAGTCGTTACCGAAGGAAAGTTTTTATAGCAATTCATCATATATGTAGTCGACGATACATCATTCTAATTTCATTACCTACTTATACGCAAATTCCTTTCTCAACGCGATAATTCCGCGCGAAATCAATCGCTGCGATTGCAATGAAAACTCCAGCGAGGAACGAAAATTAAAATCATTAACATGAACTCTTTTATTCGGGTTGGTTTAATTACTGTTTCAATAATAATAATTAAACTCTATTTGAATTGGCATTTTTCTGTATCTTTTTTTAAAATTTTTATTTTATATTAGTTTGATTAAACGGAGTTCGAATATGGTATAGAAAATATTTCTGATTTTTTCGACCTTAATAGATTTATCGTTTTTAGTTTGGTTTCAAGTAACCAAGAGTATGATGTATATATCGCATGGGAAAAAATTTCCCAGATGTGACGAGGGATTCTAACTCCCTCATTGAAAGTTCCAAGCCCTTAATTTTATACCCACCATAACCCCCATGTAAGTTGGGGAACACAGTTTAACGAAAGTAAAAGCGAAACAGAAATTCCATTCTTTAGACACACGGTCCGTCGTGACGTTTTAATTACTTTATTATCAGACATGAATTTCTAGTGAGTTATAGTGGATTTTCAGATTTAAAAATGTGTTTTGCGATCTGTCGATGTAAATATTTTGATAATTTTAGATTGTTATAGGTGGAAATAATTATCTTAATATCCTTTCAAATTTAAGATAGGTCTTGACGTGAGATCGGAAGAAAGCAAATGCGGATCACCTGTGACAGTGGATAATAATATTTTTTAAATGTGTTTTAATCATACTTTAATACATATATCTGAAATTTTAATGCTGATGAATTGTCGCTCCTCGCTACTATCGTCAGATTACCGCCACCCTTTAAAAATCAGGACAGCCGCCTCTACAAAAATTCCACACAATTCGTTACGTTACCTTATAACATTTACTTTCCCTCTTATAAAATAGAAGGAAAAATTAAAAAAAAAAAAACATCAACAAACGCCATTAAGACTAGATTTACGGAACCAATTTGGATCATTCCAAATTTTATTACTATATAGATATATATCCCACTTCTGACACAATTGTTACGAGTCGACCGCGCACACATTATCCTTTCGGACATATTTAAATAGAACTCAAGTTTATAGAAAAAGTGATAACGTTTATTTAAGAGAAAACGTCCGTCAACGAGGACCACCGACCGTAGAATCTCTACTCTTTATTTATTACAAACAATTGCCAAGTCTCGTTACCCAGTAACATTTAATCTACTGGGTGCTTCGTAACAATATATTGGTTGGTTAATTTTTTAATATTAAATCTTTCATTTAAATTGATTTGGAACTATTTTCTTTGCAAAAAGCTTCAATATTTTTGTATGAGTCAAATTGGCACACTTCAGAAAAATAAGTATATAAACATCCGCAAATCTATTGTTAAGTATTCAACTAATTTTCAAAAATTCCAAAGTGGTCGACTACATTTCCATCTTAAAAGCCTGCCCGTCCGTTTAATACATCGAAATCTTTACATCTTCAAATCTCGTCTATTCACTGCTAACGATCACCGTTCGTTAAGCTTATCGAAATAATCGCATTACATTCTCATTAAGAGGGACGTTGCGTTAAGAGAGAAAAAGAGAAGCAAAGTGAGAGAGAGAAAGAGATGACCCAAGATCCGGAACGTTCTCCACCCCGATGATCTTACTTCCGAAATGTGGGGCCCTGGCTAATGAGATTTCGCGGTCGACAGTGTCGTAATTAGGGGCGAATGCACCCGATGCTTTCTCGCTTAAAAGCTCCCCCTTCTCTTTCCATCTCCAACCCCCTTTCTCGCGTTTTAATGTGTTTTAATTTACCGTTACTTGCACTCGCAGTTATCTGTCGGCTGCTGTCGGAGAAAGGTGAATGTCGAGGAGAAGGGGAACGCAAACTGTCCCTCTCTTTCCCTCCTTCTCTTTCTCTTTCTCGTATCGCAAAAAGGCACGTGGTGGGATTGCGAATGTGCTTACATTCGCAGACCTACACGCGGGATTCTTGTGATCGTGAACTCTGCCATAAACCGGTATAAATCACCGTATACTACGGAGGAAAGTTTTGCAGCCTCTTGAGACGTCGTTTGTTGGCAGCGGTTTGCCAAAAAGGTGCATTTTAATTTATCGATTCTACAAGTCACGGAATAAGGTTTATCGGATCATCTCGAAGCAGAGAACTCAACGAAATGAAGTTAAAGGATTTTTCTTTGTATTCTTACGTTTTCTTTTTTGATAAAGGGAAAGATTTATAAAGTTTTGTAGCTCTGTATTGTACTCGATAGATATTAGAGGGTAGAAGAATGAGATTATTTTCAGTGAGTGGAATCGTTCGGGTTGTAATTCAGTTCGTATGATGCATGGTTCTTTTCTGGCACGCGACCTTGAAAGAAAACTTCTCCGTGTAGCAGTATATTTAGTTGCGCAAGAGAAACTTCACATAGTACATCAATTTTTAGAGTATTTGTTTAATTTATTGGTCGTGGTATAATGTAAAAGCATATTGTTGGACTTCAATGTAGATTTATAAAGTGTTCAAGATGATACAAATGAAGAATGTCGTTTTGGAAGGTCGTTGTGGAGTAAAATATTTTGAAAGATTTTATAGAATAATACATACTCGGTCTCTGCGGTGTTGGAGTAAAAACGTGGTTGGATTTCTAATCTAACGTGACATTGACCAGGGTAGAAAGGACCCCCCAGGTCGGGGTGGCTGGAGAAGCCTGGAATCGATCGGTCTCGAGGCAAGCAACCCCTATATGCCACCACCGTAGACGTCTTTCAAACGCACCCCCAGTCTCTTCCTATCTTTCTCTATTTTCCAATTTTCAATCGCGCTTTGTAGTCTCAAAGAATACTTTGAACGAATAATTTCAGTTAAGTGCGTACGAACGAATGGAGCGAAGATGTTTTTTAATTAAATCAATTTAAATTTGATTAATTTAATACACTATTTACAGAAATAGCTATCTAATATTTGTTTGTTAGAAGGCGTAGTTAATGCTTGTATAATACAATTTATTTTTGAAATTCATTAACTTTCTCCTTGTCGACGATATGTAGGTGAAAATATTAGAATATAACGTGGATAGCAGAGGACATGTACCCTCAAACTTTGAATAAGAGGAATAAATTAAAATTTCTTGACATCGTTGCAATATTTTTTTCTTTTCATGTATCCTGGTTAGTTTCAAATTTGTTTATAATTCCACATCTTCAGTAATATCAAACATTTTAATATGATCTTCACCAATATCGAAAACCAGCACCGAGAAAAATAAATGGTTAAATCGCCTTGATATATCAACGTTAATTAACTCATTCACCTAATGAAACTTCTTACTGCTTGTAACGTTCTACGTGCTGGTGATTATCAAAGAAGTTTAAGTTAAAAATTCGAAAGATTAACCTTATCACTCGTACCATGTTGCACTGACGTACACAACGATCCAGGGAAATGCTTTGTAAAAATGATAAAAATAAACTCTTAAATATTTTACGAATGGAGACCTTTTGCATATTGAGATATAATAACTTATTTGCTGATCGAAAACCACCCTTCTATCAGAAATTCGAATGGCTAAGCCTCGAAAATTATAAATTACTTTTGCGCCGTCATATTTCAACAATTATATTCCAACACTTCTACTTCAACTGTGTATATATACGTCGATAAGCTTTGATAAAGATGCTTCTTTGAGCGGATATATGCGTCAATAGTACTCAAAGGGTTAACGTAATTATTAGTTGTGATAAACAGAACTCGACAAATCAAGAATCAATGATTTAAACTACTTTCACAGTTACCAGCAAATATATCCTCTTTAATGGATGCATTTTTTCATAAAAGTGCACAATTAATTAAAATACAAAGGAAAGGAAAACGGTACTGAAAGTTGACATATAATTAAAACGCTTCGTGAAACTCACCATAGATAAGACGGTTAAGCCCTTTTTATTTATTACGGGACTGCATTAACATGTCAGTACGATAAGGAAACAAAGGTAACGTTACGATCGTGCGTACACCTTGAACGGCGAAGGCTTGTTGCACCATTGCTAGCAAGAAATCTTTATAGTATAGCGATTGTTCTCGTTCTGTTGGTGCACGTTGCACGTTTAGTTAGCAACAAGTAGTTAGAACGTGATTCTCCAATGCAACTATCAGAAAACGTCCATTGTAAATAATAAACTGCGCGAGTTGTGCAAAATTTATGCTCCATTCGAATTTACATATTATCATTCTGCTCACCGAACACGAATTTGAGGTGTTTCACTGAGGATTCTTTAAGCGTTTGAGTACCAGGCAATGCGATCGGTCTTTTGTTTAATATCTAAAACTGTTAAGTTGATTGACCTGTAGATTAGATACTACTATTTGTACGAAAAATAATGATTGTTTAGTAAGCTCTATTGCTTACAGTAGTGATACTACAACATAGATGCTCTCTTCAATTGACAAACGAAAAAACAATATTTGCTATTTATAAGAAGAAACATATTGAAATCGTGCTGGCTTGTATTCCTTGATGCAAAATCAAAGATTTCTAGAGATTTCTACAACCTTGAACTTAAACGATTAAGTCCAGATTTTCAGATTTTTTTAGGAATAATATACTATGATATTTTATACAGTATAAAGTTCAACTAGAATTGTAAAACTGTAAAAAGGTCGTTGTGATAAGTCGAAAATATGAGATATAATTCTTTCCCCTTTTCGTTGTTTTTCTTTGATATTTTTGGGTAGAACGAGTTTGACTATTTTACTGGAGATCTATGATTTTATTATATAGGCTGTCTTCATAATAATATGTTCATATCGGTTAGGTTTTCTGTAGATCTGATGGTGAAATAAAGTTGTGGGGGTTATGCTGGGTGGGGACGTTGTTTCCTCAACCCTGGCAATTTTTATTAAATTATTACTTCATATACCATAGTCTTGACGATTCAAAATCCATCCACGATAGAAGGTCCTATGAGAAATAACCATAACAATTATAGCTACAAAAGTTCAAAACAACTAAAACGTAAAATCTTGGACTCGAAATTAGTGGACGTAAGTTCACTTCCTCCTCTATCACCTTTCAGAATATTTTCCTATATGATACGTGTACCATAGCTTATATGATTCGGTATCCACTGAAAGCAGTAGGCCTTCAGTGAAATAACTATAGTAATTGAAACAGAGAAAGTGCAAAAGAACAAGGTAAAGGTTAGAACTCGTAATTAGTAGTGGGCTTCAGTTCAAATGGCACCTTCATGAAATTTTTCCTAGGTGAAATAAATATAACAGTCTTGATAATTAGTAACCTACCTGAAGCAATAGCTCTTAGGTGAAATAGGGATGGCAGTTTGAGTCGAAAAGAATAAAGCAAGGATGCACGAATTTATATTAAAATACAGCTTGATACATGGTAGAAATATATGTCGTTCCAAGAAGAAACAAGTCGGTTAAATGAGGTGAATTTATCGCATCAAAGGGAAAACAAAAATTACGAATAAAGGGAGATAATTCAAACAGAAGAAAGTTTTAATAAGATTCTTTCTGCGGTATAGCGTTCCTTCATTTATAAAGTTTTCAGTTTAAAAATCCTTATCTTAGATTTTAATTATGTTTGCATCGGTTTCTTCGCTATTTAACTGCGATATTCCATGGATATTAATAAGTAAGAGAAAGAAGAAAGACAGAGAGAAAGGGAGTTCGCGATACACGTCACAACTGATTGACGTTGGATTGTCAATAAACACGTATTAAAATTAATTCCTCGGTCTCGAGTTGATTTATAGGGGCCGAGAGGAAACTCGAGATCCTTCGAAATAATTAGTGGAGAGTTCTGCGGGCGCCCACTTAAAATCGAAATAAAACAAAAATGGCACGAAATCCGGTTGAGTGTTTGAACACTTTCATAAGCCGTTGCTGATGGACGTTAAAATTAACCGATTACTTTTTGCCTTTAATTCTTCTTCGCTTCTGAGACTTTCAGACGCTCCTGTAGCTTTTTTACCTAACGAAAAAGTGGAAAAATAATTCAGCATGATAGAAAAAATAATTTGTAAAAATAATTCTTACCGTGAAATGAAAATTAATAATCAACAGTACAAAGTTTTCCAAAATTCCTTTTCATAGCTGATGAAAGCTTGAAAAAAAATAATTCGCAACGAAATTATCGGAAATGTAATTTACATCGGCAATTGCCATCATTAAATAAAAATGGCTAATCAGCATTAGGGAATTTATCGAAATTATCTTTCCGTAGCTGACGAAATAGCAAAAAAAATGCAATAATAATTCGAATTGCAAAGAGTTAAAGAAATTTTCTTCATTTACACGGTATAATCTGCAATTAAGACCCGTTCACACTACATAACGAAAGTCGTTCGAAACCTCATGCCTGAACAGTGTTTCACACTGCGAAATGTAATACGAGCAATGATACTCTTAGGGACGATTGATCGATCAGGTAACTTTATACTTCGCCAGGTAGTAAGTTCGTGCTCGAACAGATCATACGATCCTACCGCTCGAAAGCGTAATCGTAATTGATCGACCATAAGGAACAAGATTATTTGAATGGTCTGTGATAGGAAAATCATCGCTATACCCGTCATTTGTTTACTTATATTTATACAACGAAGCCATGAAGAATTAATGAGTATATACTATAACCCTTTTTTGAATGTTCAGGCTTTACGTTCTGGTATGTAAATGTTATATATAACGTTAATATGCAATCGTGTATACGAGTTAATGAGAAATCTGTAGACGATTGTTTCATTGAGTTTTCGACGAATCGCTGAGCCGACGTTTTGTACATGGATTGTTTATTTTAAAAGTGACACAAGAGACTTTCTTTTTAAATCGAGATATTTACTGTTTGCATTTTATCGCGTTTAATAATATTGATGTCAGTTTTCGAGATTTACTTGGACTTACTATCTTGGATACTTATATTTTTGTTAGTGCAAATAATTTCGCATTGTCATTGAAAATTACTATTCTTCATCATGGTAAAGTGACTCATTTCAGCTTCAAAATAGACGACTCACATTATTGAAGTAAATGTGCTGAAAAATATTTATGACGGAACGGTCTGAAGGAAAGAATAGTTTCGTGTTGTTTTTGTTAGAGGATAAATGAGGAGATGAATCAGAAGACTTGCGGTGAAAACCTTTATTTACCTGTGCTGTTCCTTCTTGAAATCAGCTACATAGCATCAATCAGCTACATTTTGCAAAATTTCAAATTCTTTTTTCAGTCGTAAATTGTAGGCTATCTCTTCTTTTTTAACACTAGATTTACAGAGCCAATTTAGCGCACTCAAAATTTGATTACTATATGTATAATATATTGATTGGTTAATTTTTTAATAATAAATCTTACGTTTAAATTGATTTGGAACTATTTTCTTTACAAAAGACTTCAATTTTCTTGTATGAGTAAAATTGGCTCACTTCAAGAAAATAGGTGTATCAACACTCGTAAATCTAGTGTTAAATGAGTATTGTTACATAATTAATTAGAAAATCAGCTTAAAATATTTTTAAATTCCATTTGCAGCAATTGGTACGTGTAAAATTCGATGTAAAATTTCAAATCAACAGAGAGAGTACGCAGAATTTTGTTTCTTGGAGTTGCGTCATACAAAAAAACGTTGACATCGATATTAACGTAGTCGTTCGACTTTTACATTCATTCATTCAGAATAAATGGAAACTAAGTCGAAAGTAGTACATGAAATACCATCCATGTAGGTAGGTAAGTCCGTACGTCTCTGGTCGTTTTCATTGTAAGTTGGTCCTTTTATTCGTCGGCGATTCGTAAACTCAATTAATAGCACGTGATTTTTACCTCGAATTAGCAACATGCCAAAGTGGACATCTCGGTATTGCGCACGCTTTGAAAATAAGCGGGATCTGATTAAAGAGGATTTCGTACGAATAACGCGCCACGTGCGAATTATTTCGTTTTTAAAACTAATTACATTCTCCGATCCGATCCAATTAACAACGCGAACAATCGTTTTGATCTCCATATTTCGTGACCTATCGAAATTCGTGCGATGATTTCAGTCAGACACTTTAGCGATTTTTAATTAAATTTTTCACGTACGTCATATTTTATTGTACTATTGGTATTATGTATACAATAATATTTACAATATGATATATTGTAAATTTTATTGTATGGCTATATTTTCTTGCTTTTAACATTTTTAATATATTGTAATATTATACCTTTATGCTTCTGCTCATTAGACTGAAAATTTATTAACCCATAAAAATAAAAATAATTAATGAAAATGACTGCTTAAAAGCACAACCAAACCGGAGTAATCTAAACGTATTTAATATCAGAAGTAGGTCAAATATATAAATTGAATAGTAAAAGTCTTAGAAAATATATAAATCCCCTAATATGGGTTCATGAAAGGTAATGATTCAATATCTATTATAACAGGGATGGCAAACCCAAATGATCTTGCGGGCTACTTTGGAAATGCATCATAACTCCGCGGGCCGCATATAAAATTGTATATCCCCATATATTAGATTTAGACTCACTATAGGCACTTCTTCGGAGTGAAAAATTGAAATATCATGAGTTACTATTATTGTGTTTACTATTATTCTTACATATAAACATAAATAATATAATAATAATGATACTAATGATAATCTCGCGGTACGCAAAAATGTTCAAGGCGGGCCGCGGGTTGGCCACCCCTGTATTATAATATTATAGATGTACTTATATATCTGCCTTTTAGACTTACAAAATTTTATCAAAATTGGACGTGAAAATAAAAGTGACGATTGCAGACGATTTCACATATACCGAGCATATAAGGTTTGGCCTGAGTACTTCCGATGAGTAGCTTTGTTTATTGACTCTTAACCTTTGTAATTGTTTTCCGTGCGCTTTCTCTATTAAATTATAGTTTATTAAAAATATTCTAGTCTATTGTGTTGAATTCTAAACCAAGAGAATGAAGACAATTGTGAAATATTCGATGAATTGGCAATTGACTGGATAACATAACGATTTCCCGAAATATTTGTAACAAAATGTTCTCCTGGAATTGTTAAATAAATATCACCGAACAACGTGAAATCCTTAAATAAATGTTTCTAAATAAATATTACTAAATATGAAATTGTTAAATGAAATGCACCGAATAATAACAAATTTCTAAATAAACATGTTTGGATGAGAAAAATGAAGAGAATGAAATTATCGGATTTAGCTTTAAGTTTCGCGCAACATATGTATCAATTCAGAAGAATTGTTAAAAATTTAATCAAATCTAAATAACCATTAGAAATTTCCAAAATTGTCGATAGTATGAGAAGGCGATCCTTCGTTAAACCCAATGTCAACTACATATAATCTCTGTCCAAATGCTTATCATTGTAACATACTAGAACAGTTAGACAGAAATTTCGTGAAATCATTTTGACGAACGAACAGACAGTGCATTCGAGCATTAATTTTCCACTTTGAGATTACAAGATTGACTTGACGTAATACCAAGAAATTCGATGCTTGCGCCATTACAGGCACACGCGTATTTCGTGTCGGGTATTGCGAAAGCAGGAATCATTCGTGAAATGAAATTGCAAATCTTGCATAGTCATCGGGACGTACTTCTTATAGATATACGGTGTGCACTGTAATGCAGTTATTTTTCTCCGAGGAACATGGATAACAGAAATAAAAGCATCGCAATTCAAGCAGATATATTTTATCGACGATACAACAACTTTACGATGAAACAATAATTTTCTTTCTAATATTGATGTCTTCGAAATTTACGATGTCGATTGTCCATCGACCTTTTTATATTTATTAGTTTGGATAATTAACACATGATGAATTGTAGAGAACTTTTCTTTATTAGCAATATGTTGCGAGAATAATGGTACGGTTTTCTTTAACACTAGATTTCTCAGCGTGAAATCTATTACCTATATTTAAATATGTTAAATATGTACTTCAAAGCAAGGAAAATTAAGACGTGGAAAAGATGATAGATTCGGTAATTTATGTTTTATATGATGGACGAAGAATATTTATTCTACGGCTCTCTCGTAAACTCGTAGAAATTTTGGAAAAAAATTGTGTACCAGTCATTTTGACTGGCTTGGTAACTCTAGTGTTAAATTCCTCTTGGTCGTTTTTAATTAAAGTTTTAATAATATATGGAAAACTATCAGTAAGACTTTGCGATCTCCAGATATTTCTTCAAATTTTTCTCAAGTTAAGGAAATTAATATCGTAACTTTAGTAACATGTTTTCTACTCCTGATTATTCATTATGCATCTTTATTATATTATATTGAAATGGAGATACAAAATAACTTTATTTTATTTTATTATAAATAATAAAAATTTATTAACTAAAGTATTAATTGTAACAAAAAGCTATTCAGTGTAGCTAGAGAAATGACTGCAAACGGGTCATATGAAAATTATTTAATTAGTTTCTCCTCTCCTCCGTTATATTGAATTGGCAAGTAATAAATTTCAATCCCGTAACCACAAGCGTCGAAAGAAGTAAAATAATAAAATACTTATATTACATAATCTTCATCAATACCATAACGGGAATCGATAATTTCATTTTTATTGCCCGTTCCATGAGAATTATTTGAAAAATAATGAACTTCCGTTTATCCATAACGATAATAACGATAATATTACATTTTTTATTGGCAATCTGAAAGTAATAATAAGCATCGAAATCTCCGAAATGAATTACAAAAAAAAAGATTACCTACACCTTGGGACATTGGGAATACACCGTTACGGTGAATCGATAAAAACGTGTCAAGCACCAAGAATATTTTGTATTTCGCGGTACGAGAGATGCTTATCGTTTACGTTTGAGTATAGTCGTGCACGGAATATTACACCTGTAATAACAGGAAGCGAGGGGAATTAAAAGAATTGCAATGTGTGCGTGACTCCATCGGGTCTCATTCATAATAATGATCGTACGTCGATGGTTATTTCTGCAGCGGTAGTTGTTGTTTACCTTTTACATATTTGCCCACGGTGCAGTCGTCGCGTGACATTGATTCGTCGGCGATGTTAGCTTTGAAGCTCGAATTTGTGTCATTTAGGGAATGAAGAAAACGAAAAAGAATTGTTAGACTGATAAGCGTGATTGAGGACTGTAATATTTTTCTGTTATATTAAACAAAAACTACGTATATACTAGACAGTTTAAAAGTCATGAACTGGTTTGAGGTTTTAATAACTTTTTTGCTTTTTATCCTACGCTTTTAATATTATTGAATTATGTACAGCAAACATGGTAGACATGATCGTGTCAGTAGAGAACAATTTACTGAAATAAAAGTTATTATAACTTTAAATTAGATAGTGACTTTTGGGCTACCTTACATTTTATTTTATGAATTTAATTTTACTTCTATTATTCATATTTGCAATGGTCTATGCGTAGCAAGAAAAGTATTATTTTGATATTTTATTCTTTATTTTTTACTGTCTATTTTTATAATTATAGTTTTAAAAAGTACTTGTAATGTTATAAAAATGTTGCAGTTGCGATTATTATGGAGGTTTAATAGCCATGGCTAGTTGCAATTTTTTTCTCGTTTTACTTGCGAGTTTTAGCAAATACAGGAAAGATTAAAATCAACACGCGCATTGGTAATCTACACGGTGTTTGTCGGATTCATTGTAGACTTAAAGGTACAAATTACGATAAGATTACTGCACTTGTATCTCCCACAATTTTCTACCTTTTTCCTCGAGTACATTTTTGCTATTCGCTGAATTGCCCGTTCTACCGGCAGTCTTCACTTCTTTGAAAATTATAATTTGCTTTTCACCCGGAAGATAATTTATAATTCCTACGAATGTAAAATACAATATAACTTTTTGCGAACGACACATATCGACTAATAATTACAATAAAATTAGATTAACTAATAATTAAATATTCTTCATAAATTTTTATTCAATCACACGTATTTCATGTTCACAAAAAAGCAATTTCCTCGTGAAAGGATAGAAGAATAATTGTAATTCTTACTTTTCTCCGACTGCATTGACTTTAGTTCACGGCGATCGTGACAATATTAATGCAAGAACGGGAAACTGTGATCGAGGTAATAGATCTTAACTACTAATTTTCGATAATGAGAGGTCTGATTATCATGTTTTATACGCTATTTCCAGTTATTCAGTCGTTTCTTTCTTCCACGAAATAGTCCAGCGTTCCCCGAAATACAGAAATGTTTCCTTTTCGTACCTGCAAAGATCTTTGCTAACGATAAAGACCTATGATATAATAGATGTCTATGCGTTTAACATATAGACGTATTTCTGGTAGAATACATTTGTAAAATACTAAAATGGACAATAATTGGGCCATGGTGATTAACACTACAACCACCAAGCAAGTCAAAATGACTGGTTCTGAATTCTTTCCAAAAATTCTCCAAGTTTATAGGAGGGTCATAGAGCAGATATTCTACGTTGAGTTCATAAAACGTTGACTAATGAATCGATCACACTTGGCACCTCTTGATTCCTTTTTTTCAAACTACTTAATTAATATATTAAAATATAGTAGATTTAACGCTGGTAAATAGTTCTAGTGTTAAGGACAATTAGCAGGTCCGACTTCAATTCCCCTATCACCCATGTGATATTACAGGTAACCCTCCTATAACACGGTAGATACGTTCCTAAAAAATGCCGTGTTGTGTGAAACCGTGTTGTATGAGACCCAGAGCAAGTACAAAAAGAGGGGTTACGTTCCGAAAACTTATTAAGAACAAATTTTTTTTTTAAATTCTACATCAACAACTTAATTTTTATTAAAAATATATAAATGTATGTACAACACAAAATAAAAAATATTATTTTAATTTGATGCAACTATAATTTAATAAATTTCTTCATCGTCACTGTTCAGTATAATCAATCGAGAACGTTTTTTTGGTGGAATGATATCGCCTTCAATTTCAGAACTTTTCTCTTCATTTAAAGTTTTTGTATTTTCTTTCCTCTTTAAAAAATCTGTAATTTTACTTTGCTTTCTGGTTCTTACCGGATCAATGTTAATTTTTCCTTAATATTTTAAAGACGAAAAAGTTGTTCTTTGACACACCGTGGCTCGACGCAGACTGTCGATCAGCAGCGTGAAATACTTTTGTTCTCAAGCCACGGAGATGAAATCAAAATAGTTTATGCCACACTGTATCTTTAAGACGGCAAGCCTCGTCCCGGCTATAGAAGTACAGTGTTGTATAAAGGTTTTTGCAATTTTCTTACCATTTTACAGCGAAACCGTGTTATAGGATACCGTGTTGTAGAAGGGTTTCCGCAATTCATAAATCGTGTTATAGCGAAACCGTGTTATAGGATGCCGTGTTGTAGGAGGGTTACCTGTATTTCTAAATTATTACTTAATACATTATAATATCTGTGATTCAGAATTCACCTTAAACAGAAGATCTTCGAAATACCCATAGCAATCGAAACCAGAAATATATAAAAAAAGAGCTCGAATTCGCAATGAGTGGCCCAGAGGTCAAATCCCGTGTCTCCTATATGACATTATTTCTAATTTGTTATTTAATATATCATAGTCTCGGTGATTGGGATCCCATTTAAATCAGTAAATCTTAGCAGAAGTGACCATAGGTAATACGGAAAAAATATCCCAGAAAACAAACTAATAGAAATGGTGGTACACTTGCTCTCATTGATGTTAAAAATACTACAGTCTCCGAAACTAAGTTGATCTATGACAAAATCGTCGTTAAAAAATGCATTGTAGAAAATCTCTGAACGAGGAAGGTATAAAGCATGGTAAAGTTCAGAGGGAAGTTGCTTTACACGAGCGTCTATCAATTTTATTGCGCCATTATCGATAAGAACCCTATATTCTCTTGTACTCGGTCGACATTTTAAGCCATAGTGTATCAAATGCGTGAAATGTACTATTTGTGGCAGAGACATATATATACTGTTTGTCATCATTGAAAGATATATTACCTGAGTCATGGATGTCTGGCGTTTAGGTAGACACAACGAGCGTTACTACAAATTTACGGTGATCCGACTGCTGCCATTTGATCTTTTTGTAAATATTAATTTTTAATCTTGATTAATTAGTACGTCGACTACTAGGTGAACAACGGAGAACTTTATTTAATCGGGAAATCGTACCGGTACTGACGTTAATACGTGACTATGGAAAATTGTAAGTGGCGTATAAAATCCTTTCTCTTTCCGATAATGATTTAACAAGTTGTGCTAAAATATTTATATTCCAAAGTGTAGTTAGCCCGAAAATTGAAATTAATGGCGAATTACTATTTTGAATTTTTAACACCGTCAATGTCATAGGGGTGACGTTAATGTTTTTTAAATTCAATATTTACAAATTTTATATCTATTATAAATATAGCTATTTCTGACATTAAGATTTTTGCTTTGTAACGATGTAATTTTAATAAAAAAAAGGTTTTACTTCAACAAAAAGGCTGAAACAAGCGAAATACCGGCGGCGTTCAACATATTAACTGTTAATACATATTCAAAATTCTTTTTATTAAAATTCATGCTCTCTTTACTGATTAATACAAGTTCATATAAAAATCTGCTGCCATTATCAAAATCGAGATCTCCAGGTAATTTGTCGACGAAAGTTATCCGTAAATTTCCTTGGCGTTTCTGTTTGACAAAGGCAAGTTGTTTCCTTTGTGAGAAGATCTTAGGACGGAATCTCCTTAGAGGGAGAACACTGACCCGTCCATTGTCCCACCCTGACACCCCCACATAAAATATTTGGACAGAACTTCCGGCCTAACGCATGATGGTGCCAGGACGATTTCTTCCCTACATCTTTTTTCCTCTCGATTTCTCGATTTCTCGAGAATCTTGTCTCTCTTATTCCTCCGTCCTTCTCTTCGTCTCTTGTATCTTCCGAAACTTTTTTCACGGAGAAGTTTTCCGGTCTCGATATTCGTTCGTAGTTCTGGAACAAGCTCCGCTTGGAAGTTTCGAAGTGGAAGGACGATTGCGAATTGTACGGGACACCGTGTAGATGAATGGAAATGGACCGATTCCAGAAATACGAATGCGCGAATGCTCTCTGTGTACAGAGAGTTCTATAAAACTCGGCTTTCTATCGTAGAAACCGACGTATCGGTGATTGCTTTGAGTTGAAAGAATTTGTTGAAGATACGTTCGATCGTCTTGGCTCGACTGCCAGACCGTGAGGGATAAAGCGATTGAGATAAGCAGAGAGATTTCGAAAATTAAGCATTTTTATGAAGACTTTTCTTGGCTGATACATTATGACATTCTTTTAGAATTTGAAAGAATTGAGCTTTCTTGAATATAGTATTTGAGGGGTTTTTCATTTCATTTTTTTAGGGACTGAGATCAATTTAGAGGTTTGAATATAGTTTTTTATTTCTTGGATGTAGTTTCTTAGAACTTCTTCATCTTATTCTTTAGTTATAAAATATTAGTTTGATCATGCATAATATAATTGATGTGATAAAAGTGATTTATCAGATCATGATTGATAATGATAACAATTTAAAATTTGAAGCTTTTGATGCATCAAGAATGAAACAGATTGAAGAACTCTATATTTCTTGCCGTTAAAATATTGATAAAAGGAAACCAAAATCGTTCAAAACTTCATTAAATTTATTCGCAAGAATACTCTTTTGAAAGTAGTTATCACTTTATGAAATAGAAACGAAAGACTTCGAATTATATTGAGCATTTATGTGGGAATGCAGATCAAATGATTGAATGACAGCAAGAAGGCGTGAGGATGGTGTGGCTTACTTTGTTAATTATTTCGTTTTTACATGTATCTTTTCCGATTTTATAGTTCAATAAATATCGGTTTCGTAACATGTCTGACGTGAACTAACTGTTTAAGACCATTAACACTAGTATACCCAAACTTATGAAGCGCAAACGTTAACCCCTTGCCTTACAATGACGTGTGGTACACGTGACGCGGTAGGTGGAATAGAAAATTTGTAAGTTTTCCAAAAATTGTTAAATTAAAAATATCGGTAGGTTAGAAGATATTTAAATTAGTTCTATGCTATTAATATTGCGTTAACTTATACCGGTATATCGGAAATCAGTCATAGATTGTTATTCTAACAATTAATTCTGAGTTGCGTGTTCGGCCAGAAAAGAAATGGTAAGGTAAGGGGTTAAACCTCTTCTGTCTCTTGGAATTTCGGCTGTAAAATCTCTCTTATCTCTATTTGCATAAAATTACATCATTTTAACACTTTACGGACCGGAAGACTATTAATAGGTTTTTCGGAGCCAACGCCTTTGAACTTTTAATTTATTAATTGATTGTCACTTCAATTAATAAATTATCATTTATCATTGCGGTTACCTGTGTTAAGGACTCGGTAACGAGAATTTGTAATTTTTTAATAGAGATCTATATCAAGGAAGTATTTGTTGCCAAGTGATCGGTCAGAGGGGGGTAGGGTGTTAAAAAATACTGGTCGGTAAAGTGTTAAAAATTCCAACAAGTATATTTTCTTCTGGACACTTGATTCGTAATAATATCATACACGGAGCACCATGTGGATGATTTGGTGCGAAAGTATAAAAACTGGTTTCGTTTCTTCATTTGCAACCATTCGTCGACCACTACAACGGGTCCCATTGACCGAGTGGGTGAATTGAAAAGGATTTTTATGGTGTTCAGTGAGAAGGATGGACGGAGGGTTTCCTTTGATTGAAAAATCGCGAGCATGTAATACTACATAATCTGTACCGGTGTTCCCACGGTCTTCGAGCTTCTTCGTACCCGCGAGTATCTTGTTGTATCTCTCTCGGACACGCTACGTTTTCTTAAGGTATTCCAAACCTGCCAAAGGATCCGGACTGCCTCGATGATTCTTGAAAAGATCAACGAAGAGATGCGAAGCGAAAACGATTTACTCAAAGTCCTGGGAACTGGGACTTCGATCATTCAAATTTAAATGATTTTTCCATGCGCGTTTCCCGAGTAAAAATAAAAGACGGAAAAAAAACTGAAATAGGACTGAAAACAGGATTTTAGACAAATTTCGAACGGAGATAAGACGAAACAAATAATTGTCACTGAAAATTCTCTGAAAATGTACTGAAGACATATGCTATTGAAAAAATTCAAACAGAATTGAGACTGAAACAATACGGAAGAATTTTTCATTTGAAGCCGAGACTGAAGTCAGATTGTCAATTTTACATTGACTCAGCTCGATCGGAAAACAGACTGATTTGAGACTGTAATTTGTGTAATTTCAGTTTCTTCGTTTTCTTATTTAATTTAGTATAATATTTATTTCAGCCTGTTTTCCGTCTGAATTCAGTGCGTAATTTACGATAAGATTTTAGTTTAGTTTCTGGATATTTTCAGATCGTTTCCAGCTTTTTTTCGCTTACGATTTTCCGACTTCTGTTCACTACCTCAGTTTTCTTTAAGTTAAGTTTCCGACTATATATTAATATAGAAAAATTTCTCGAATTTTCAGTGTGTTTTCACTTTTTTATTGTCACCCGGGTTTGGTTGTTACAAATTGTTATCTTCCTGTTGCGACATATTCGAACTTTTATACGAATCTGATAATGATTTATTTTCTACAAAATATTTTGGTATGGTATAAGATGAAGTAGAGTAAGGTCGAAAATGGGGCAAGTGCGTATATTGGTTATTTTCATTATAATATAAGTGAAACTTCTCCGGCTTGTATTTATTAACTAGTTAACTGTGGCAACTTTTTTTCGAGAGTGCGCATCTACCTACCGTGCGGCTCCACGGCCGTGTCACCTGGGCGGCGGAGCTTCTCGTTTTCAACCGCCTATTCGTACCATTTTGTTTCTTGGAGTCCACTCGCTCAGCCTCTTAAAGGAAGCACCCGACAAAGTCGTAGCATTCAAATATTCTTATTAGTTTGTCTGGAGGAGCGAGACATTGTATTACATTGTTGTCTCGTCGCGCGCTTCGTTTCATCAAGGCGAATCTCCCCATGTGGTGGGGGTAATTCTGCCGGAGTTTATTCTGTTTTCACTATAGAGATGTTAGAAATCTGGTGGCTACGCCGATGTCCTCACTGTCGCTACCCAAATCGCGTTATCTCCCTTGCTCCGATCTGCAGCGTTCTCTCTCTTTGTCTTTCAGTTCGATTTGTATGTGTAGCTCTTTTAACGAATCGCGAGGTAGAACGTCAAGTGCCTTCGCGTACGTGTGACAAGAGGCATGACGCTTGATGCCTGGCGAATCAGGCTCTGCCAAAACAGGCTTACCTCCTAGGTGACACGGCCGTGGAGCCGCACGGTACGTGTGTCATTAAAGTCGGGCGATGACGAGTATATTCGTCAATCACAGCTAACTGGTTAAATAGCGAATGGTAGCTAAATTTCCAACATGACTGATATAGTCGCCAAAAACAGCTGATTGGTTAAAATACTATAAGTTAATCCTTTGCACTCATCTGTTGAGTTACACTAGACACGGCTTTATGTAGCACTTAACATGCTATCTATTAATTAGCGGCTTTTCGAAATCAGCAATAATTTTGAATTTTAATATAAATATCTAGCGTTACTTACAATTCTTCTTAGTATTATGTAAAAATAAATAATCAACTTATATCGAAAGGTTATTATATCTTGTAGTAATACCATCGACTTTACTTCGCGGGTTGCGACACTATGAAAAATTTAAATAATTTCCAATAACATCCAGAAACAAAAAAAGAAGTCGATATTCGGAAAATCCTTTACGTGTCATATTTTTGCATAATATAGTAAATTGTTACATTTCTCATTGATATGCGAATACAGGGGAAACACGAGGTACGATAAAATATTTGACACGTTAAAGAACTCTCTGATAAAAACTGACAGCTGTCGCTGGTGTGCGAGTACAATAGGATTATTCGACGAGCAGAGCGACGCTATGCCATGAAAAAGATAGTTCACAGGGAATACCGATCTGCCTCGTGAAATATAATATTAAAAATATCGAGTGTACTGCTCTACAAATATTATATGAGAATGTGAGTATTATTTTACAGACTTTTTTAGTTGTTTTCTTGTTCAAATTTGTCCATTATTCGCGTATTTTCCATAAAGGAATACATTGTATTTGGTCGTCCGTAGTTAGAGACTTTTTTTCTTTCGGCTAACGGTAAGCCGAACGTACTTTTTCACGAAATGGAGAATAAGGTTTCGTTATTTAACCCTTTGCATTCGAGGGTTCCCTTTAAAGGTGAAATTCGAGATGCTCGTTGAATCTAAGGCGTCCCTTTAGGAGACAATCCTTTGCAGAGTGTCGGAACGCCTTGTCGAATCTTTTTATTTCGACAATTTTACCGCTACGTTTTCGTCACGTAAAAAAGACACTTTATAAAAATTTCTTTTAGCAGCGTCAATGATTTTTTTATGTCAAATTGTTCTAAATTCTGAGATAGCTAGAGAAAATCACAAAAGCTTTAAAAAAAACGAGAAAGTATAAAGATCTTCTTTATCTCATGTTCCATTCAAAGTTATCATTCTCTCAACCTTTCCACTGTTTGTACGAAAACGTAAGAATTAATGAATAAATTAATCAACAAATCAATAACCACCGCAACATTAATCTAACATTCAAAATTTCTTGGATCTTTCTTGCAACATTTTAATGTCCTGTCGGAGGCTATACAGAAATATACATTTCTGTATCCTCACAAACATTATAAAATTCAATATTTCTTATCTGTTAACATTAATAATACTTTTAAGAAATAGTCAACTAAAAAATATTAAAATGCTTTATTAAACTTTTTCTTTAAATAACTTCAGTATCACATTTTACATTGCACAACAACTTAAACTTTTTCCTAATACGTCTAAAGAATATTTCTTGCAATGATTTAAACAAATTGTGCATCATATTTTCCCTTCGTTCGATATTTTATCCAAAATGATAATCGAGTGCAAAGCATCAGCGCACCTCGCTTCGACTTTTCATTCAAATAACTTCACCATCCTACTTTTATCTCATAAAACTTTGTATTTCTTCCTACTACAAGTTTCCGTAATGCAAAGGAATATTTCTTACGTAGACACTCAGAAATTCTGTATATCCTGTGAGCTTATTGTACATGATTTCGTTGGCGTGACCTTTAAGTTACGACGTAGCGATTTCTTCCCGATGATGTTGCAGTCTGCTTATATGGAGCAGGTGCACGGTTTACCTGCCGTAGGCGGTCCCACTTTTTCATTCTTCTGCGCTTTGCTACCTTCGCTGTCTGCCCCAACTGCATCTTCTTTGCTTTCGTTTTCCATCTTCCTCCCATGGAATTTTCTCTCCGCCATGAAACGCGAATTAGTGGCGCATATAAATAGAACGTTTACACGCGATATCGTGAAATGTCGTGATTACAGTACGACGTTTGTTTTGATCGTTCTTGGTATTACCTGGTAGCGTCTCGATTTATCGCAGATATGGGATCTTTGTTTAGAAAATAAAATATATTTCTGGTGCTGCATTATGAGTACAAGCCTATCCTCCGATTTACACAGTACTTTGTTAACACAATTTCGCTTTTAGGTACACGATTATGAAAATAAAGTATTTAACACTAGATCTACAGCAGCCGTCAAATTGACGGATTCCCATCGTTTTAAAAATATTCCTCGTATTTATAGAAAAGGAGTACAGCAGATATTTCATGTGTATCTTATAATAAACAAATTAGTTAACTGATCGCATTTTTTATTGATCAACCTTTATTGGAAATACTTATCTAATATATTTAAAAACACTAGATTTAATGGGCGTAAATCTAGTGTTAAAAAAATAATTTTGTCGCAAATAAGCATCTTAAGTTGTATGTAGTGTCAACTCTTATGATTAGCATCAGGGATGGTTAATTTTTTATACCTAATGCACACTTTTGCATCTTTGATGGCAGTAACATTTTTTTGGCATGTACCGATTTCGCAGTAACTTACATAATTTGGCGCAATTGCAAAGTTTTCGAATTTTTGACTGCAAGCTTAGCAAAAATATGTAGCTTAATTTATTTCTTTATTTAGAGCTAGATTTACGGACGTTGGATCGGGCATACTTAAATGTATTATATATTGCTTTGGAAAAAAAGAGATCAACCGGCAAAGATGATGATCAGTTAAGTCACTTGTAATATTCTAAGATATATGTAAAATATTTACTGCATGGCGTCTCTATGGATTTCAAAACCGTTTCTAAAAAAATTAGAATCCGTCAAATTGACGGCTTCCGTAGACCTAGTGTTAAAGAAGAGCCAAACTGAACTCGAGTGATGTCCGCAGGTAAAAAATAAAGACGTACCGAGCGATAGGGACCAGGTTGACTACCACTGATTTATACGGTTTTCTATGAAACTGATTTTCCATGTAAATCAAGGATAAGTATATTTAGAAACAGGATAAATATTAAATACTCAGTCAAATTCAGTTTGAAATTAATTTTTTTGCATTCACAGATAGTCTCAGGAATTGAGAAAGAATAATAAAAAAGTTTAAGTTTAAAGAACTTCACCAATTAAATATTTGATATATTTATTATCCGGTTTGATTGAGAAATTGAAAATTTGACATAATAGGATAAAACTTTTAAATTTGTATCATCCGCTCTATGAAATTTGGTGTATATTCTAAATTAAAATTGTAGGTGCTCGCTAAAATAGTTGTAAAAGTTTACGTAAAGAATATATAACAAGTAAATAATGAATACCTCCATTTTCATTAATTCCTTCTTGACAAATCAGTAAAAACGCGCACTTTCAAAAATATCAATCCATTTGCATCATATGACACATTCAAAAATATATCTTTACTATCAAATTTCTTCATATTAAGTCCAAGTCGAACAGTATTTAAAAAAGTGATATTGTACTTTAATCGACGAATGTTGTATAAATAATTTAGACTAGTCGTATGTGTTGCTATTCACTCACAACGTGAATGCATAAATACGCTTCCATGATAGTGACTAGAAAAAGTGCGTGCATATATGCGCTTGTAATGCAAATGGTTTAATTGAATTCGAAGCAAACTCTCAGGATTTCCACCCTTCAATTTCACATAAAATACAATTCCTTAAAAAAGAAGTATACCGCGATCCCCTCGCCCTTTCAGCCAATAAATTTCTAACGAAGATAACGCATTCATCCCGGAAAGATAAATTTTCAATTACAGATAAATACGGCACAGATGTCGTACGGTGCGTTGAATTTTACGACAGTATTACATAATCTCGAGCGAGGACGATGAACTTGGACGAGAGCAAAGCTCGTCTCGCATTTAATGCCATCAAACCCGTTGAATCCACCGTTTCTCGCCATGGCGCTTCTCAAAGAGGGATCCACCGAATCCGAATTTATTCGGGATTCCGGACCACCAGTGGCGTGTTAGTCTTTTAAAAAAGGTGTGCGACAGAATAGAAGATCGTTCTCTCTTAAGAATAATAGGAAGAAATATATTACGCACGATTCAGACCCGTAATTCATGTCTTCCTCTTATTGTTAGCCACGGGAAGTCCTCTTGGTTGTTTTCGGCTCGACGATCCGAACTTGGAGTATGATCTAATTTTTCTGAAGGTCCAAGGTGTCGAAGATGAGAGATAATAATTCGTGAAGTAAGCTTCTATGGGGAATGTCTTTTCTCCGTGGAAAAAAATCGTAATGGTTTAGTTGCTGTTAATCGTTTACGAAATAACTAATTTTGTATTTTTTATCAGACTTGAAGTTCTGAAGAAATATTTAGAATTTCAGTAAATGCAAACCATTCGAATATTCTTAATCGCTCTATGCTCTAATCTTCAAACATCTAATTAATGAATTAATATAATTTACACTTGAGTTAAGGTATAAATTGTGATGGTATACTTGCGAGATGTTTAAAAATCATAAAACAAAGAAATGTAGAATATTCAATTTTCTATTTTCGAATATTTTTAATATGAATGAACTTAAGTTTGTTAAAATAGAGGAAATTCTAACAAGCCATAGAAGGACTTCCAATTTATTATATTAAAATTTAGAAAATTTCTTTCTTATTATTGCAAGGACATTCAAATAATAGTAATAGTATTGAATAAATCAGAGCAAATAATAGAACATCAGAAATACTGAACCATTCCATTTTTCTTCCATACAATTCTCCGTGCTGTTCGTAGCAAGAAGCATAACGCTTGAAATATACTTTCTGAAAGATCGGGAAAAGTTACACACGTTTGCCTTGTTACATGTGCATTTAAAAACGTTGAAATAACTGTACTCGAGGGAAGCACTCCGACAAGTACTTTCAATAACGTTGCGTTTCCAATGGCAGGATAAATTACGAACTTTTATCGATAAGAATCACAGCTTTCCGCTGGGCTACGAAGAACTCCACACAGCCGTGAACTTAGAGCCTGTTTAAATCAGTTATTGACTATCTCAGAAACCAATCAAAAGGTTTAATGGAAAAAAAATAAATAGATTTATAAAAAATACACTTTAACTCGAGTGATGTTAACGAGGTCAGTTTCTTTGGAACAAAATTGAAGATCTATCTGTTTTATTTTCCTTTCCCTCTTTATCCTTTTTCTTCTTTTCTTAGAAAAAAACCTGTCCCGTTTCGCATTCTTCTACTACCTTAGAGACATTTCAATTTCTCATCCCTTTATGGTGGCCCGGCACATTCGATACGCTGTCCAAGCAGGTCAGGCAACCGGCCAGAATTGGGATTCACTTTGCCCTTTTTGGACGACTTCGCGAAAGCACTAGGGCGAAATTGCGACGAAAATTCTTCTCTTATTTTTTATTCTTCTTTTTTAGATGTCTAATCTCAGCGAAATATTTCGTATGTAAAGAGGTTCGTTAGACGAAAATTACCAGAGACAGGGTGTCTGATTAGAGGTGAAAAGTAATACCTTGTAGAAAATAAATATTCCCTACTGTAAAATTCCACGATACTTTGAATCCTACAACGATGGACTTGTAAACAATTTAGTGGGATGGTATTTTTAACTATTAAGTTTCTCATGAATTTTACAAAATTTATTTTCAAGTTAAAAGTAGTGGGATTTAAGTTGTTGGTGAATAAATTAATTAAAAGGGAATAATGGATACTTCTTTAAAGTTGTCAAGATTATCTTATGTATTTTCAATTTCCATGGAATATTTTGTAGATGCAAAATTTTGTTAGCTGAAAGTTAACTTAGGTGGAATACGATTTGGTGGGAAAATTAAAATCGTAGAGCTGCTGTGGATATGAAAAAATTCTCCCTCTATGTATGTCAAATTATTTTGAATTTATTATTAATTCATCATACTCTCGGTTGTTCAAAAACGATCTAAAACAGTAGATTGTATATGAAACGGTCATAACAGTTCAAGCCGAAAAAAATACAAAAAGAAGAAAAACTAATACCTTGTGTAGATTAGTATTCTACGATATTGATTGTCTTGAGATTTGATTAAACTTTCAATCGTGAAATGATAAAGTCGTAGATCACTTTAAAGATACATTTAACAGTAAAACTACAAGCTTAATGTGTTATTATGTTTTATATTTAATGTATTTATTATTAAACAAGATGATTTATCAGATCATTGTAATCATGATTTATCAATCATTACAAAGTTTTGTAGTTCCAATATTAAACGATTGCTGTAATTTTGATTCGTTGTAGAGAAATTATTATACACGTCGAAGCAGTAAGATTGAAATTGCTAACGATACTAATAAACTTGAAGGAAACAACAGAAATGACTTTCTTGCCATTATTATTCCCTTTTAGGTCTTCAATCTTCGTAAAACGTTTCTACGTATAGAAGTTCGTTAACGTAGCATCAGCTAGAATAGAATACAATTAGCTTCGCAGAGTAACACCCTCTGCAGATTAATTTTCTACGATATCGCTCATCGTAAATTACTCCAATATTTTTAATCTCGGAATGTCGAAAGGACGTATAATCGTCTGAAATTTCCTCACGATTTTATCAGGATTTTTCCGACAATGTTCAATTGAAATGCTGCAAATTGAGAGTCGATGGTAAGCACTCGCTTTGAAATTGCACGAGTTGGTGAAGCGAAGCGGGAAATTGAGGGTAAAACTGATCGCGGTATACGTGCATTACCGATAAGATTAGATAATTTGTAAAGAAACATTTATCCAAGCTCAGATCGATACAACGAAAAGTTTATAAGCACGGCACGAAGAGTAATCTCGAGTGCTCGATATCGCCTCCTTTTCCGTGGAAAATGTGTTTACCTTTTATCGAAAGTACAAGTTTTTCTTTGATTAATAATTATTTTTGCAGCTACGATCAATTAAAAGCATTATTATCGCAATTCTACGATATTTTCCAATAAAAGAATTAGTACTTCCGACGAGTTGATTGAAGCTGTTTATGAGAGTCTCAACGTAGAAAATCTAACATCAGAACTACCGGAGTTATATCTATTTTATTTAAATATGGTTAATAAATATTTACCAGTAAAATAAATCAAGATTTTAAATGGATTACCAATTAAATAATTTACATTTTACAAGATAGAAACCTTGAAAGTAACTCTAACTCTTACTTATTGTTAGATAACTTGTAGAAAAAATTGAAAGCCGATAATTTTGACGGGTTTGGTTAGTGTTAATATCAACAAATTGAACGATAACTTTTTTTTTATTCCTTAACACTAATCGTGTCGACACGTCTTATATTCTCACCGTAGTTTATCATTTGACCGATTATGAAATAACGATTATATTTTCCCGAAACAAGTACAGAAAATTGTGAATATAATCCACGAAGCAACGCAGAAAACAGTCTTCAGTTAATAATATAAAAAAGTGACATATTTTCTTTCCATTGAACCGTTTATTTGATATCATTTTCTACAATTAGCGTTAAACAACTAAACTCGAGGCTTAGAATTAAAAAAAAAACTCCATCCAGAATGTTAAATAAACAGAACACTCAACCCACTTTATACAAAACGCGAAGCAAACGAGATCATAGTGTTCCATAAGAAGAGAGATCATGTAACTCTCCGTTGTAGAAACGTGACTATTGTTTGTTACGTCGTAATTTCTTCATACACCGAAATTCACTTCACGTGTGCCAGACAAGCGTTGGTCGGAGATAAGAAAAGAAAGGAAATGGAATACAAGTGCGTCCGATTTTCTCGTTTTGTAGATTAACTCGTGCCTGTCCGCAAATACGACAAATGTGTCGTCGGTAGGAAACGGAGGGAGGACAATCGAGCGTGTTTCGGTGCCAGGTTTGGAACTGTTAACTTCTACTGCACTCGTATTTAACCCATACTTCTCTCTCTACTTTTCTCCTCTTACATCTCTTCTACCATCGTCACAATATTTCTCATCCCCACGTCCTATTTCACCCGTTTGCTTCTTCATTTTCCTACGTGCAATTTATACATCACCGACAAAATAGCCAGATAAAACGATAACCCAAGAAATATCCACGAAAGTTATTTTCTCGTTGAAAAGTCAGAAGATGTAGAAAGGAAGAAAATTGAGAAATATGTGTCTCTTGACTTTAACACAGCTGCTTAATAAACTCTCTTGGTTGTGCACTTCAAAGTGCCGAGCTGAGAGGGAAACGTAAGAGTAGATGAAAAGAAAAGCATTGAGAAACGAGAGACGAAGGCGAATGTACAAACGACGTGAAGAAAATAAGAGTGCCGGTGAGAATGGTAGGAACGAAGAGAATCGTAGAAACGTGTCTACTGCAAAACACTCCGTTGCTTGAAACACCGTCATTCCGCGGAGTCCTCTTCGGGAAGTGCAGTTAGCCTCGATGGACCTGGCAGATCGGTGAAACACTTGGTCCCCGTCTTAAAGCAAGTCGTAGAGAAGCAAGTAGGCTGAAAGTGTTCCTAGTGCCCTCGTTATATAGTGCCGTACTCGGAAGCGAAGGCAGAAATTAGATTATTTTATGCGCTGAAAGCATACTTGGCTTTCACCGTTTGCAGTGGCGGATTTTTATTTTTTTTCTCTTTGGATCTGGGAAATAGAAGGTAATTTTTTTTACTGCTGCACACTGACGCGGAGATTTAGATTGCTCGGTGTTGGGTTGAATTGCAAAGTAGTTTTAAGAGATGTTTTTTTGAGGTGACAGAAATGGAATTTGGAAATACTGTTTTGAATGATGTACAGTTTGTTGTTTTTATACATTTCTGGTATTATTGCGGATTATTTACAAGAGGCTTAGAATTTTAATGAAGTTGAAGATTATAATGGTTAATTACGATTTTGATATGAGTCGCTCGGAAGCCAATGCGGTTAAGTACATTGTTTGTTATTTTCTGATTTTTGTAAATTTTGATGAAATAAATCATATTCTTAGTTATTAAAGGATTTAATCGTTGCTTTCTTTTTTCTAGGTCAGAGAGCCCTTTTTTATAGCTTCTGAGTATATTGTATAATAATTTCAGAAGCCATTGTGAATAAGTCCCCCTTATCAATATTTTTTTACATAAACTTTGAAATAAAAGTTAAATTCTTCTTCTTCTTTCAATATTTGTCGGTAACACTGAAAAACAACAAATTCATAGTAACTGTAACTGTTACTTCTACTATTTAGAATTGTTCGAGTTTTATGTACGTGCTTTCTTTTAATTTGAAATATCTAAACTTTGGTTAAAACATAAAAATATTACATTGAAGTGTTTGTGAAAATTATTGTGTTATCAAAAACATTAAATAAATTTTCTTTAATAACTGTAAAAACTCTGACTTTTTAAAATAATAAGTGGCCTAACAGTCAATTGGCTCAATATGCGATGGATAAAACTAGAAAGGTGAAACCGAAGCAGCATTAAGTTCAAATATAATTTTGACGAGGATGATGCCTTTCATGTAATTGATATAAAAAAAAAAACAGAAATAGGTAGGCCAGGAATTAAAAAAAAATATAACTCAACCAATATTATATCCTAATGGCAAAACAATTTCAAAAGAAACAAAAAAAGACATCATGAGTTTATTAAAGTATATACCTCCAATTAAACATGACTTTTACAGGACATTAAGAACAACACGCGGAGATCAAAATTTACATTTAAATAACTCGGAAGAAGAAGATTGTTATGATGAATAAACATAAAACTTATGACAACAAATCTTATTATATTATTTTTACATAAATTTCTTATCTTTTTCAGCTGCCAAATGATATAAGTCCTAAAATTTTTAAGATGCTGTCATTGTTACAATAAATACTTACGTTTTTATTTACACATCCTGTACATATCTTGTTTTTTTTCGCAGAGTTTACATTTAGAAAAAAGACTTTATATACTTTTCTGGTCAAATTAATAAACCAAGAATTTAAAAAATTTATGTATCAGAACACATTGATTTTCTCAATTCTTGTTTTCTGGAATTAACCGCGTTGGCTTCTGAGCGACTCATATATTTATGGCTTAAGAGTGATGTTGGTGAGGAGACTAAAGTTTTGAATTCCAAAGTAGCTGTACCAAGTTTGAATTTCACCGTCGCATCTCCAAAACTTCTAGCACATGATACGTGTATAAACTTGGTAGTTCGAAAGTCATCTAAAAGTTATCCCCAACGATATAACTAGGTAATTATGTATAATTGGTACGAATTGAAAATTAAAAGCCTAAGAATACACAAGTTGAAATTAATAAGGTTACAATAAAGATGAAATTTTAAAATCTGAAGAAGTAATTATTTAAGTACTAGAATTTTTCAAAAGCGTCAATTCAGAGTCAGCTCAATATTATACATCTTATCATACAGTAATCATAGGATTTCAATGAAAACCAAAAACTTTCCCTCAATGATGTAACTTGCAGTAATTAGGCATAATTTGTAGCAATTGAAACTTAAAGTCGTAGGAAAAAAAGCAAAAACAATTTAATAGAGTTAGGGTAAAGATGAGACATCAGAATTTCAAAAAGGAGACACTTTGGGGAATAACAGAATTGTGCCAATTCTAACTATTGTTCACGTTATACGTACAATGATCACAGGATTTTGCTTAAAATCAAAATAATTACAATAAAAAATGTTTTTTTCTGGTATTTTATTTTTCATTTTTTTATTACATCTGTGTATAAATTTCTAAAAAAAGTACAATTTCTTTGCGATATACGTAACGGTAAATTTGGAATTTCTTTTTGTAGTATCAACGTTTATTTTAGTTTTCCATGTCACTTGTAACAAGCATAAGATTCGATAAAGAAAGTAACCAAATAAGAAGACCGATACACGTTAGGTTTCTCGGGTTTCTGCTTTCCCTTTTACAAAGTTTAAAAGCTGCGGGGGTGCTGCACCCTTGGCGTGGCTGTCCCTCGTCTGCGAAAGATTAGGTTCTTCAGAGGGTGAGGAGTTTCGCTCCACTGTTCGTTGATGGATTCCACGTTCGCCCTTTTCCCTTACATACCAACGACGAAATGTTCCTCCTATTTTACATCCTCCTACGAACCGATGAGAAAATATCATTTCCCTTCGTTGAAATCTGGCAAGCCCTTCGAACGTTGGCCGTACGGTTTCCATTTATTTAGTTTCCGCGTAAATTTAAGCTTGTCTCGACTTTATTGTACCCTTCAACTTTTCTCTAAATATTCTATCAACGTTTTATATCTTTTTTGATTCCACACTTTTCTGAATCATTCATTTACTATGTGTTTAATTATTCGCACTTTCTGAAAGAGAATTGGAAATTTTGAATTTGTAAAATTTAGAAGTGATGGAAATATAATTAATAGGATTTTTTTGACAAGGAACAAAACAAACGCTGTCTTACATATCATATATGTAGGATATGATGGTATTATATAATTGTGATCCTATTATAATAGAGAATTAAGTTTCCAAAATTTGGTATCGTATGTTTTTGTTACATTTTTTATTTCATTATAAAAGCTGATATGTGATTATACAATTATTTCTTCAATAACCTCAGGGTAATAATTGAAATTACAAACCTTAGTTTGCAAATATTCTAAATATCGCTTCTTCTTGGAACACCTCCAATAACTGTTGATACTAAAACTGTCGGAGTTAAATCTGTTACATTCCAATATATTAAATAAGTTTTTTGAAAGAAGAAAAATGAAGATGATGGCCAATTGAGTACTTTATACCTTACAAACAGTTATCCTTCTCTATAAATTTGTAAAATGTTAGAAAAAAATAGGAACCGCCCTTTTGCCCTAAGATTTATTTTATACCTGCACGTGCCAGAATTAAATATTAATTTATCCACAGGAAATATTGAATTATCAGTTCAAGTTGTGTTATAGTTTTTTAATTAACAATTTTTCTTTCTAAATTGATAATATTAGGAGTACCGAAAAGTAATAAAAATTGGAGAAGTGAAAACGTAATTGGAAACGTTTTTCAACAAAAAACCGAAGCACTGTTTTAAAAAGGGAATCGCACAACTACCTTTACGCTGGCAAAAAGTGTTATGTTATTTTGTTGATTAGTGTTTAAAATTTCTTTA
The DNA here is from genome assembly GCA_910591515.1 of Cerceris rybyensis. NCBI lineage: Eukaryota > Metazoa > Arthropoda > Insecta > Hymenoptera > Crabronidae > Cerceris > Cerceris rybyensis. The sequence continues at coordinate 30,698,569 of OU342790.1, forward strand.
ATAAAGATGTTTTTCACCAGCAAAAATAACTTTTGATTAATTTGAGGAGTTTTGGAAGTTCCACTTTCTTTAGTTTCACTTTCTCCTAAACGAAGCTGGCTCGATATTGCAAGTCAAAGGATTAAATATCAGCTGAATGTTTCACTGGATGAAAATACTGTTTCCATGAGATTTCCACGAAGAACCTTAGGTCGACACGGCTTACGGCGCATTGATCTTTTCTGATGGGTCGTGAAGGTCTAATTCGTCTCACCCACATGTACTTGAGGATATTTCGGCATTCGACCTTACGACCTATTACTATTATATGTACTATACGCAATCGTGGGACGATGACTCGTTAAGGGCCTTCATTCTCTGAAGTCAATGTTTGAACGGCTTTCCTAGTTTTGAATCGTGGAGGGAATGAGAATAATAGACAACCGTATTAAAACTAAATCCACCAAGATCGTAAAAATAACTTGATATATACCAACTTGATTGATACCATAATAACGTAACATTTCTAACGCTGATTCTTTTTCAAATTTCTACGTCTATCTTGTAGACTGCAACTGATTAAATCAATCAGATATTTCAATTCCTTCAGATTTGTCCTTCTATCGTATTTGTCTGGAATGTTTATACCTATTAACTTAATCACCAGTAGATTTAGTGTTAACATGAAATACCATGTGCACTCAAAAATTCACTACTTTACAAGATTGAAATATTCATACTTCATAATATAATAATATTAAACTTTGTGAATTTACAAATTCTTTCGTTTCTGCTTAGTTAAATAGAATTACGCTTATCAATTGGTATATTTATTAGATAGAAATTGATAGCTTTGAAATTATATGAAATGGTATTACATATTCATATTACAAGGAATCCGTTCGTTAGATGAATAAATAGATTATGTATTAGATTTTTAACTGGAAATATTTTGAGATATCTGTTCGTTTTATTAGAATATACCGTATATTGAAAGGATAAGCGATATTTGTCCATCCATTGAAGCATCCTCGTATTCATCCCCTTCAATGAGCAAGTTAATTAGTTTAGCCGAGGGATGTTTCATCGAAAATCTCTTATGCCATACGAAATTCCAGGGAGAAAGATTGCTATTCGCGATGGATATTTATAGGCATCGTTGAGAAAAGCTGATAATTCTAAGAATGCTACTCGTTAACGATGCAGTGCAATTCAATTTAGGACGAGAACCGAGTACATACTTATCGCTCGCCATTAGGTCGATAGGCAGTCCACCTTTAGTTTTACCGGACGCCATTACTCGTCCAATCAAGCATCGATAGAAAAGGGAATAAGTTCAATCGCTCATAGTATTTGCATGAAAAATTGCAGTAAAAAATTTACATCGATTGATCGTTTCATTGCCAACCCCAAAAGAAAAACTATACAATTGCAATTTTTTTAGATTTTTTTTTTTTACGTTTATATTTTATTTACATATTAGATTGTTAACATGAAGGTGTCTCCCAAAAAGGTATTCTAATAGAGTGTGTTCAATTAATTTAATTACAATTTATTTTCCATTATCTCCTTTTTATCATTAAATGATGCAATTAACGTCCTTTATTGTTTTACGTCGGTAGAATCTTAATGGATTTTTGTTAATCCTATAAAATAGTAACATTAATCTCAATTATATTTTTTTTTCTATTAATACTATTTACATCTAAATACCAAGGAGGACAAAACGTCTTGTTTTGAATTTTTCGTAAAGTTTCTGAAACTTATAAACTGTTTCCTTTTTAAATTTACACATCTTTCTTGTACATTTCAAGTAATTAATTCGACCGAGCTTTTCCACGCCTCATTCTTCTTCTTTTGACTCATTTGTTTGGCATTTTTAAATGCATTGGATTAATCTCCGGTAGATCTAATGTTAAAGATAACAGTTAACGCTATTTGGTATTTGTCAGCGGAAAGGATCATGATAAATTTTTGAAATATTTAATAATCATATATTCCATTTGTTTTAAATTCATTTTATGTAAAAGAATTCTGTTTGTTCTTTCGCGAAAATTGTATAATTTGGCATTGCGATTTCATCACTGGAAAAATGCGTCGCAATGCAGAAACCCGTTGCAACTGCAATTTGGCAGAAGGATTTCTCCTGTATTTGCCAATCACGTGGGATTACCTCGATCAGTAGTCGGGAATTTATTTAACGTGAAGCTATTGCTCATCGAGTCGAGCACTGAAATGAACGAGAATAATTCTGTCGGCCGGCTCCATGGAAAATAGAGGAGGTCGGAGATCGAAAGGGAATAAAAAGAGAGATGTGAAAGAGGAAAGAGTGTGTGCACAACGAACGAAGGGAGACAGAGATGGAGAAAGGGAGAATTAGAGATTGACGAGGGAAAGAGAGGAAATTAGAGGGGAGGAAAGGGAGAAAGCCGAAGGATAACGGATAGAAAAAATCCTACAAAGGGTCGGAGAACTGTGGAAAGTGGTAGAGACCGGTAGTCGTAGAAAGAGATGAAGACAGAGAATTATAAAAAGAGATAGAAACGGAGAACAATAAAAAGAGAGAGTGGTATAATCAGAGAAAAATCTAGGGACAGTGAATGTCCAAATGAAGATAAAAACGGAGGTACAGGAAATAAAAAAAAAGAATCGAAGGAGCAGGTGTAGAAGATAGAATGTGAAACAGGGAACTAAACCTTACGAACTTAACACTAAAACTGCCAAGGTGGTATCCAATTTAGTTTAAAAATTCTCCGAAGTAACACTTTACCATTCATAAGCCTAAAATAGACTTAATGGATTTCGTCAGCTTTAAGACTTTTTGTTGCCAACTTTTGGATTATTAGTTAACTAATCGGTTATCACAGCAGTTAATAATCTTTTATTTATCATTTAAGTGGAATCGTGTTAACCCATTGTCGTAGAATAACGAGTGACACTCGTGATGAGGTAAAGTGGGTAGGAAATTTTCATGTTTTCCTAAACCTATGAAATTGAAAATATCAGTGATATGCGTCACGATAAAATTATGTCTGTAATATTAATATTATGGTAAATTATACGAAATATCAGAATTATTTATTAATGTTTATTTTTCTAATATAATTCTGAATTACTGTGAAGGCAGTCACAAATAAAATCGTACGGCAAAAGTCGGTGAGGAGGATTTCTAGTTTTCAAAGAGATTGCAATTTTCTTTAAACAATCTAAGCAAAAGTCTATGCTAAAACAGATTTTGCGAAGTGGAAAGCATCTTGAAACAAAACCAGTCGGTAGTATTAACCCTTTGTCATACGATTTCTTTTGTAACTGCCTCTACAATGGTTCTGAATTGCATTGGTACAGTAAAAATTGGTCAGTGACTTTTGATATATCGAAGAATTTAACGTAAAATTAATATTATAGTAATAATTTTATCGTGCTGTGTCTTGCGCATACTTTCAATGTAATAAGTTTTGTAAATCTGAAATTCTTCTATCCAATTTACTGCAACACGAATGTCACTCGTTATTGTATGGCAAGGATTAATAGAACCATGCAGTAAATATTTGATTTGTATCTCATAAAACCTAAACTAATTAATTAATCATCTTTTTCGCCTCTTAATTTTCCTTTTTTCAAACTACTTATTCAGTATATTTAACACTAGATTTACCAGCGTGAAATCTATTATATTTAAATATATTAAATATGTACCTTAAAGCAAGGAAACTTAAGACGTGGAAAAGATGATAGACTCGGTAATTTATGTTTTATACGATAGACGAAGAACATTTATTCTACGGCTCTCTCATAAACCCGTAGAATTTTTGGAAAAAATGGTGTACCAGTCGTTTTGGCTGCCTTGGTAAATCTAGTGTTAAACATAACAGATATAACACAGGTTGATTTAGTGTTTAACCCTTTGACTGCTATGGGCGCATATATGCGTTCTGCGAAAGCCATCGATGGAGACTATGGACGCACATATGCGCCCGGCGGAGGCAATTGTTTCTATGGTATATCCATACTATGTGGAAAAGTATTCAGTCTCTCCGGAGCGCATCGGCAGAAAATCGTCCGCACGCAAAGGGTTAAATCCAAGAATAACCAACAAAAAGTGAAAGACAAGAAATAGAAATATACGGTCACAACTGAATGCTGTGGAAATATATACAAAGATGAAAAGAGGAGACGGATTAATCCAACGTATGCGTACATCAACGCCTGGTGGTTTTTGTTGACTTCGATCGTCCTGTCAGAACGTTCGCTCGATGCCTCAGAAGGGCGAACACGAAATGATGCTGGTATCGATTCTGCGACTCACGGATTAGTTCCTCGACTTTCCTTCTTTTTTTTCCTCTCCACAACAGCGTCGTTAGCCCATCCTATTGTGGTCACGGCTGTAAAAGGGAGGAACAAGAAAGAGCAGAGAAAAGACTGCGCGTCGCGCCTAAGCGGAGATTAGTCGACGAGAAGACGATGGAGAACCGAAGAGTTCTTCTAAATGCAATCGTTACGGAAGAAACTTATCGATCAACTCTTGATGTATCCGTCGAACGTAGTTTTCCCTGTGAAACTTTTCCTTGGGTTCTATGGTAAAAGGCATTTTCAGCGATGTTTGCCGAAGTGGTAGCGCGAAGAGGAAAGTTTGGAGTATCACGATGTAATCGGCGAACGATGAGGAGGAAAAGTCGCTGATGGAAACAAGTAATAAGGTGTTTATTAAACTTTAGGGAGTATCTGTTAATCGTGGAAATATTTAGATCGATAGACATTCAATCCATTATTATTCTTCTTATTAGTTTTTTATGTCATTCCCTATTTTATGAAAAATAATAGTTGAACCTTTCAAAAGTAATAGTTAGAAATAGAAATATTACAAATGTTTCCTAGTGACACTCACGATGCGGTAAATTGGGTCGGTCAAGTTTTGCAAAACTTAAGAAATTTAAAGTATCAGTGAGACACGACACGACAACATATTTCTATAAAAGTAATATTACGTTAAATTACACGATACACCAAGAATTCACTGATCAAGTTATATCGTACTAATTTTATTCTAAACTAGCTGGAAGTTCCCGTGCTTCGCTACGGTTTAATCGAAACTAAAAAAAAAAACCTTAAAATTTCGAATTTTGAAAAATCCTTTCTTAGTGGGTGCTTATACCCTAGAAGGAACGCTCATGCAAAATTTCAAGTTTCTAGGTCAAGTAGTTTCTGCTCGGCGTTGATGAGTTTGGCCCATACTTTAACCCCCCAAAACCCCCCCTAAAATTTCGAATTTTTCAAAACCCTTTCTTAGTGAGCACCTAAGACCCAAGGGGAAGGTATGTTCAAAATTTCATTGCAATCCGTTCTGTGGTTTTTGAGATTTCGTGATGAGTGAGTGAGTGAGTGAGTCAGTCAGTCAGTGGTTTTTGAGCTTTATATACAGTCTGTATCACAAGAGCGTGGACACGATATCTCTGTGGGAAAAAACTTTTTTATAAAAAATATCATATAAATCGAAAGTAGGAAAAAATTGATACGCACTTCCTTAATAAAATGTCCAATTACCACCATTAGCGATTATCGCTTAACAACGTCTCGGCATGCTTTCAGCCAACTTTTTAGCATAAGAGAGGAAGAGACTTCCATATCTCTCGAATTCGACGAACTAGTGTTTTCAATTTGACAATATGCTTTTCTCGGAGTTTGTACTTCATAACAGACCAAACATTTTCGATTGGATTGGCATCGGGGGACCGAGATGGCCAATCCAACACATTAATACCGTTCTGTGTTTTCCATCCCAGTACAAAAACGGCTTCGATACAAATATACCTATATTAGTAATTTTATAATATACCTTTTTAATATACCTATATCTATGCCCTTTTTAGTTAAAATTGTTTGCGCTTTACGTAAGGAAAGCGTCGGATTTTTCGAAAAAAGGTGTAAAATCGCCTTATCTTCCCATTTCGTCGTAATCCGTTTCGAACCTCGACCACGGAGATCATCGACACAATTTGTGTCTTTATACCGTTGCACCCACTTATTTACGAATGCACGAGGTTTTTGCAGATATTTTGCTGCATCTCTAACAGCCATTTTAGGACCTTTCGGGTGATGGCACAAGAAGACCGCTTCGAATCGTTTAGCGTACGCGGCACTCATTTCGAAATGAACTGAATTTCTCAGAGATAGAAACGATACTAAAAGAATTGGGCCTATTGCGTATTAGAGGAAACTTTGTATGTTTAGACCAGCACAGTCTTTAACAAATTGCGTATCAAATTTCACAAATATCGCGTCCACGCTCTTGTGGAACAGACTGTATATATGTAGATTATTGCGAACGCAGTCACAGAAGAAATTATATGGCAAGGGGTTAATTTGAACGAGCTCTAATCACCTTTATAAATTGATCGTAATTGACCATAGATATGGTAGTCTATGTAATTATAGTAAACGTTTAAAGTTGAAAGAAATATGAGCTATTTAAACCCTGGTGAAGTGCACCAACGTGGAATGGCGATGTTCGCGGTGAACAATTCACGCGAAACCACCGGATGCACGCACGTCTGTAGAAACATGCAGGCGCAAAGCTAAGCCGTTGGATGTGTGCCGACTTTGGAGAACTTATTAGTTCGATTTCTGCATTCCGCGTTCCTGATTATCGATATAAATCTCTCATTGATATTCCGTGTTGGGCGAAGGAAAGAGAAAAGAATTCGATCGATAACGCGCGTCAGTACGTCGCGAATGATATGAATATTAATGAAGAAGTCGTGGAAGGATGAATATTGCGAGTCGAAAGCAATGGCAGTACGTCTAGACTGGAATTTTTGTGGAATTGATTTTTCTATTCGTTGAATAGCTCACGAGAAGGGAATACAAAAATCTGAGATTTATTCTCGCCAGAGGGAAAATCATGCGAAGTTAGAGATGCAACTTCAGCTTCTTCCCTTGGTGACGTTCAGCTTTTCCTTCTTTTTTGGTTCTGTTAAATAGAAATGTTATTTAAGAGATTTCAAAATTTCCGAATTCTAAGGTATTACCGCACTATACTTGAAATAATTAACATTAGAACTACCGAAGTGACAGGTTTCTTATTTTTTCTCACAATTTCTCGAGCTTCTAGGGAAGCCATAGAGCAAATACTTTACGTTCATCTTATAAAACGTAAATTACGCACCATTTTTTCCACCTTTTGATATTTCGTTGTCTAACTTAATGATTTAATATATTTTAATATATTAATTTTCTACCACCTTTACGGAATATTATAATATAATTGTGATGTAAGTTCACTTAAAATTGTAGATCTTCAAAGATATGATAACTATTGAATGAAAACCAAGACAAAGAAATGAATCAATTTCCCTAATTACGATTACGATTGATAATTATCATTCCAAATATACGTATATTACAGCCTCATCGTTACAATCCCACTTAAAACCAGAACCATTGAAAAATATCTAATCATAAAAACTCAAAAAAGTGTAGAAAATCATGTGCCAGTTCCTGCAATCGTAACTTAAACGAGCAGAAATCAGTTCAGAATAATACACTATGCTCAGTATAATTTCCAATCAGCATCCCAGGTGTAAACCTACAACCTTACAATCTATATCCATATCATTAATTAAAATTGAAAGTGATAATTATCAATCCAAATTTACATATGTTATAGCCTTGTTATTTTAAACTCAATTAAAACCATAACCGCTGAAAAACATCTTCTCATAAAAGGTCAAAACCATGTAGAAAATCATACTATAGTTCCTGCAATCGTAACTTTAATGAGTACAAATTGATTCAGAGTACTACACGGTCTCTATATTGAGTTTAATTTCGAATTAGCATTCCAGTTGTAAACCTACAATGTCACAATCTAAATCGATTTCTCTAATTACAATTATAGTCATAATTATCGCTCCAAATTTACATATACTACAACCCCTATTGTTGCAAACCCAATTAAAAGCAGTACTACTGAAAAACATTTAGTTGGAAAATGCTGAAAAACATCTCGCCGGTTTTGCTTTTTTGTCTCGTTATCGAGTTAATTACACAGGAAGAATCTACGTAAGCTTTATTGATTGTGATTCATCACATATTGTGATGATATAACAAACAAATGTAAGTACTTCCGATGTGGGATTTATATGTTTATAGATATCAAAGGATGAAAAAAATGAAAAACTAAAAAGGGCCTACTGTAAAACTGTAATTTTCGAAATGTATCGTTATTCTAGAAAATCGGCGATATAGAAAATCGTGGAATAGTTCCTGCAATCGTAGCTTCAACGGGTACAAATCTGTTCGGAGTAATACACATGTCTCTATGCCGAGTCTAATTTCAAATCGAATCCCAGTTGTAATCATCGACCTACACGGCATACCCTAAAGGATCGGGTTGTCCGTTCACGAACGAGCCATAAAATCTTTTAAAAGTCTCTCTCTCTCTCCCCGACTTACGGATCTTTCCCGTTCGTTGGACGTTCACCGGGCTGCGATCTCCTTCTTCTTCTCTCTCTTTACCATCCGTCCAAGCTGGAAAGTATTTATTACATTGCTCGTAAGCAATGTACCTACTACTCGCTACTTTTCAAACGGTAACCTGGATATTGCATCTTGCATCGTGCGGATACGCTTATTTATGGGCCAGCGATGCGAAAACCATAGAAACTTCGAAAGCTTCTTTACGATGCTGCCGTTTAAACAATGTACGCACCGTTATCGGCGTCCCACTGGAATAACCATATATTTATATTGGAATTTTTGCACACGATGCGTCCAATGGGATCAGGACGGGGGCGTTTTGATTTTGTACGGAGAATACCATGTTTCAGTGGCTCCCAATGCTATGGGTACTTCTATCTGTCTATTGGATGACATTGTTTAATTAGGTTGGGCTTGTTGGATCACAATGGGATAATTTATGTTTTCGATAAATCAGTTGTCAGTGTTGGATAAGTTGTTTTTTTATAATGTAAATTGGGGTGAATGGTTAACTTTCTGTAGTTCTAATTTTGTTCCATAACTTGAATATTACCTTTAGGATGACACATTGGTGGGTGTTGAAAACAGAGTAGATTTCAAGTAATAAATTTAATTTGATATGTTTGTATTTAATTGCAGAGATAGCTTATGACTTTTAGTAACTATTTATTTAGTAATGTTTCGCTTTGAAAAAATAATTTTGATGATATTTCTTCTGTCAATTTAACACTAGATTTATGATCGTGAAATCTGTTACCTTATATCTTATTGTTTGAAATACACGTGAAATATCTACTGTACAATTTCTCTGTAAATTTGACAAATGTTTATAAATCAAGTAGAAACCCGTCAATTTGACGGCCTCAGTTAATCTAGTGTTAAAGTTTAAATGGTGTATCGAAAATTAAGAGAGCTTTGTAAAGTAGGAATTATTTGCAGCAAATATTCTCTAAAATTCGTATTATTCGTAATGGTGTCTAGTGCAATTGGCCAAAATTCGGAAATTTTATTTTAATCTGGAATTGTAGACCAGGAAAAAGTAAAGATCGTCGTTTTAAACGTAGATAATGCAAGGCGCGTTTAAGCGAAAAGGACCGACGTGGATTTCGATTATTCCCGGTTTCTGGTGAAGGGAATTTTATCGAATTATCCGTTGGTACCCTTCGATTTCACGAGTCATCGGTCTCCTCGCCGGAAGCTAGAGGGTTCGGCTAACCGGAAGTTCTATCGGGAGAGATCCGGTTCGTTGCACGACGGATACCTGTTCCTCTGTTACCAGAAATACCTGCGGTCATTTAATTCCGATCCTTACAGTACCACGGAATTCGTAATAATGCTATTAATCTTGCACAAAATTCTAATTTTAAGTAGCAAATTATTCCACATGCAAATTTGACCACTACCATAATCTTTCACTCTACGCATTATACAAATCAGAAACATTAATTAATCTTCATTTTCCCTACACAAATAACTCTCTAAAAACATACCACCTTTTCTTGTTTCCATAAACTAGAAATAATATTCCAAGTTATTTTTCAAATACCTACTAAGTTACAAATCCTAAGAAAATAATGACGAGCACAAATCAAATCAGTTGCAAGATCATTAATCACGAATCAGGTTTCAAACCGTGTTTTCAAATGTGAAGCCCATTTTATCTAATTTAAGGACTCGACTTCGGAAAAGTGTCGGTTTGACGGATCGTCCTAAAGGATGGGAATGAAATTTTCTCAGATTAACCGCAACCCCCTACCACGTTTCCCACGACTTCAAAAAAAAAAGAAGAAAATAAAGAAAGAAAACTGAGAAAAAGAAAGAAAGCAAGAGAACTGGACATCCCCGACGAGTGCATGAATGAAATCCGGTAGCTGGCTGTGTTTACACACGCTTACGGGTCCATCTTAAAAACGAGAGAAGAAATAAGCGCGGAACGGGAGTATCGCGGTTCCTTTGCTTTGAAATTGGAGCTGTCTAGACTTAGGAGCACATTAGCTCGATTTAACGACGGTAAACCACAGTGCTCCACTTACTGGTGCCACGAAGGGCCAAGATCCACGACAGAAATCTGAACAAACTGCTCGTTTGTTTCTAACCCTCCTAGAATCCATGGAAAGAGAGAGTTTTTGAACCTCTTGAATAGCTATGAAACATGCAAGGAAAAATTTATGGAATTTGTAAGACTTACAAAAAGTCTCAAGGATCCACTTGTTCGCAAGAATTTCCACTGGGTTTTTCATTCCACGTATGTGGTTTGTCCTTTCACCGATTTCCCGGCTCCTGGGTGATCGTTCTTCTCGTTCGTTGAGCTTTTAATTGAGCGAGGGTACGTAGTTTTTATTTTTAACTGTTTTTGAAAGGATGTACCAACAATAGTTTTACGAATTATTGGTATCACCCTTGTAAATGTGTAGCAACAATATTTCGTCGTACAGATCGAACGTTTCTCTTAATTTATTCCACGTAAATACAATTGTTACATTTTTAAACATTGTATCAGTTTGTTACATCTCACGATAATTAGTAAAAAAAGTGACAATATTAATGAACAAGAAATAACTGTGGTAATTTAATAGCTCAGAAAGATGTAGGTAATTACTCTCCGAGAAGGTAATGATTTAATTATTAGATTCCAAAGACGAAGCAAAGATTGAAACTCTACTTAGAATTAAATAATTAAAATTAAAGAGATTATTCTGAACTCCACGTAGTACATTTAACCGGAGCAACCATTACATTAAAACATAAAACGAAGGAACTCTTGTTCACTAAATAACGCGTTCTACGGTTAACACTTTTGTGTAAAGTTATTTTAGAAATATACAAAGAAACAAATTGGGCAGCAAAATCTTTTAACAAACGAATGATTCGATTTGTCGAAAAAGATAATTCGCGACACTGAGAATTTGCTCGTGCGTCTTTTCTAATCGCTTTCGAGGAACTTGATTCTCGAATCAACTATCATCCTTCGATCAATTTGATCTAACTGCTCGAGTCCGATTAAATTTCATAATATCCGAAGGAAGAATCGCAAAAGACACGTGGATGCACTCGGGAGAGCGGACGATCGAGATTTTAAGGATCCTCTTACGTTGATGTTGCACACGATCGAGGCGATGCGTTCCATTAAAATGATCCGACTAACAGAAAGATAGGATGCTGCCAGTCAACTGTCAAATGGAAAGAAGTATAGCGATTGCATTTATAAGAATCGCGACACGAGTTGCGTACTCCGATCGAGCATCATGAAGTATTGATTCCAAGTCGTTACCATCGACTTTTTTATCATCGCGCCCATCTTCTCTCCTTTCAATGCTCTTTTACTCTTGTTTCGTCCCAGTGCATTCCTCTTGTAACGTAATACGTTGCAACGCGGATCAAACACGTTGTCAGAATGCAACCTCTTAATACTGCACAAATATTTCGGGGTTTTTACTGCTCTTCCGGTGTCGTTTGTCCGAGATGTATTGAGTAATTAGCCCTATGACGCACAATCTTATTTCGAGCTCTTGGATTTATGTATATCTATTATTTAACACAGGATCTATCAAGGTGGTCAAAATTACTTGTCCGAAATTTTTTCGAAAGTTTTCTGTCATTGTTGATTGAGTCAATTGAGATTTGCGAAAAAACCCGGACGCTAAATTTGTGAGAGGGTAGTAGACTTTTCTTTATTGACTTATCGCATTTGTCTTGTGTAGTTGAAGTGTGTGAGAGGTTCCATGGGTCTGAAACGAACCGTTTCCACGCAAATGAACTTTTAATTGTGTCTTCGCGATTGAATTTTAGCTGATTAAGTCAGTCTTTCAGATCTCCGACATTTCAAAAAGAAACACACGACATATCCTTACTAGTACTATACCAAGTTAGAAAATATAGGACTGAGACACTAATCTGACTTATTCAGCTAAAATTCAATAGCGAAGATATAATTTAAAGTTAATTTGCGTGAGAAAGGTTTGCTTCTGACCCATGGTTTCTGCAAAATATTTTACCTACATGACAAGACGAATGCGATGAGCCAATAAAAAGATTTGGTACCCTTTGGCGAATTTTGCGAAACTATTTTTGAAGCAGCTTATATTTCAGCGACCGTTATTACTGTTTTTATTGTATGCTTTACATTGATTAAAAGTGTGGAACAAATTAGCAATATTTGTAAGTAGGAAACCAATTTTAAATTAGTGTTACAAATTATCGTAACGAAATTGCCTCCCCTATATTTGATATCGATTATGGAAATAATAACAACGAACTGCAAATGTTGATATCGATTTAATAGAGAGAATAGAATTGTCTTTGCGCAAGAAGTTTGGATCCGTTAAAATAGAGACATTATTTTGTAATATTTGAGTTGTTTAATTATGAAGCACCGTTACATTACTCTATGGATATTTTGGTAGATTTTAGGCTTTTGTAAGTGCATCTTCTGGAAAAGATCTGTATATGGGTTTAGTGACTCATAAAACCGTAAGTTTTCAAATACGGTACTATAAGCTGCATCAGCTTACCTTATTATCCGCGTTTAGTTAACACAGGTAACTGTTATGGTGGTCCCTGCTGACCAACGCTGCAGCCCGACAATAAAATAAATTTAACTAGAAATGCAAGTATTTTAGTCTATTATATTTGCTTATTAATAACGTAAATTTATGCAATCTTAGAAATATTCAGGAACAACTAAATCTACGTGTTGCCTTTTAATAATGCCACTTTTTGGTACATAAGTCTGGCACTAAATTTCGTAAATTTCATGTGACAGTCAACAGATTAGAAATAAAAAATCTCTGCAATGATTGTAAATACAACGTCGATTAGTTACTGTAATTGCAATCGATGCTTGTAAATTAATAACATTTGATATCTACTATAGTAGATCTTAAAACATCTCTTAATATTTCCTCCAGTTTCTTTCTTACCCCGGATTGGAGTTACCACACGTTATCGCCAATTGATTCGTAAAACATAAAATAAAATCTCTGAACTCCAAAGCGCACTTAAGAAAGGTAAAGCGAACGGATCAAATTCTCACCTGCGATAACATGTTCTATAAATCTCCGTTGGCAATGGATTACATGGTTCCCCGCAGCACGTTATAAATTGATACTATTCAAATCGCAACGGAGACCGGTGATATTTGATAATGCTCTGTGATTTTCGTGCTGAAATGATTATGCGCCTACGGGGGAGGCTATTGTTAGGATACGTTGCCTGCCCTACCTACCTACGTATTACACGGTTTGAAAAGGATTCATATGCATTTTAACGACTGCCGTAATGTTTATGCAGCCCAATGTGTGCTCGTCCGATAATTTGAGGGAACGACTGCGGTGTTGCTTGCAACAAATGAAACTACGCGATAACATGGGCTACAGAACGGTTTGCGGTACCGTCTCCCGTTATTTACAATTCGAGAGGAGACATTCACGATTCTCGACAAATGCCTGGACTTTTAAACATGGACCGTGGTCGTGTTCTTACGGAAACTTCGATTTAAAAGATGCTAACGATAAGAGTTTTGTGCTTGTTGGACGCACATGTAGAGTTGCATCGGTAATTATGACAACGATTTAACTCCATAGTCTACAACGAGTGACACTCTTGTTACAGCAAAATAAAAATAAATCACAAATTGAAATTTTTTGAAAATTGACAACGATTTAACTCCTTAGTCTACAACGAGTGACACTTTTCTTACAGCAAAATAAAAATAAATGACAAATTGAAATTTGTTGAAAATTGACAACGATTTAACGCCTTAGTCTACAACGAGTGACACTCTTGTTACAGCAAAATAAAAATAAATCGAAAATTGAAATTTTTCAAAATTGACAATGATTTAACTCCTTAGCTTACAACGAGTGACACTCTTCTTACAGCAAAATAAAAATAAATGACAAATTGAAATTTTATCAAAATTGTCAAGTTGAAGTAATTAGTGGAACGCGATACTATAAAATCACTTTTATGCTACTACTTTCATTTTATATTGTACAATGCATGTGGTTTGGAATCCACCCAAAATAATATTGTAGAACCTAAGAGAAGTGACTATAGGAGTTAAAGCTGAAATGGAGAACAAGCATATACATAAATATAAAGTATATACATAGCAAAAACCATTGTTAAATTTTTAATTCAGTTTTTTGTATAATTATGGAATACGCAATCGTATAAGAGATTGTAGGGAAAGGTGTTAAAACACTTCTTTTTCCATCGAGATATTTAGAGTGTTATTTTAGCCGCGTATCACGACAGCAACTAACAATTTCGATTTTTTTATCGTTTCTACAAAATAATTTCTTTATATTCTACTATACATTGATATAGCATCAAACAGACACCACCAATTTTTAAAATTTCTAAGTCCGAAGCATTTTCCCTTTTACCAGTGCAATTATAAATTACACATACAAATTGTTAAAAGTCTCCAACTAACATGGGATGGCCGTCTGTGTTATAATCTCTATATTTTGACTTATCCATCAAAATTCTTAACAAAGCTACAAATTGATACATTTCAAACCATATCGTCCACCAGCATGAATACAATACCGCAGAACCATATATTACAATCTTCCATGACATTCAAATTGTCGATCCTCAAAGAAAAGCCCACGATCCCTATTATATCCATAATAATCACCACTCGCGACTTGCGCAGGAGTATACTTCCCAAAGAGTAGGTGTACACAATTTTCTCACTGACGAAAGTCTCCAGTTTCATCGCGTGACTAAGGCGAGGCCTTAGAAAAATTTCGCAGGCGTATTGTCCTTGGTCTCGTCAGGTATTACATCTTGTTATTCTTTTTCCTCTTCCTCGGGACGAGTCACCGTCTTCTCACGGCCGGTTAAAATCCACGATGGGCCACCGAGAAGAAGAGAATCGTCCTCGGAGACTCCTGGTCCTTCTGCGCGACAATGCACGTAACACGTAACACGAGACGCACGTAGGTGGTCTCGGTTGCTCCTCGAGAAGTCCTTAAGGCGGTCCTTTAGGCACTCGCTAACTTTCTACGGGGAACGACTACGAATCGTCCACAATTCCAGCAAATTGCTTCCCACGGGAGATCCCGGACTTGTTCGATCCTTTACATTGACCGCTGTTCGTTGCCGAGAATTCTCTCTTCCCGAAGGGATTCCACTCGAACATACTGCAAGATACGTTGTTTCCTGCTGTTGGATGGGAATTACGGGATTAAAGTTGTTAGAGGATATTGCTATTTTTTGCTTTCAACGTTTGTCCTCTCGAGTAGGTGAAGGGAATGGAATTGAAATGCACGTTCGATGTTTATGCGTTTGCTCGGATATATTTGATAAAAACGGTAATAGTAATCGTTGCAATAGTTACTGGACATTTTTAATTATAGTTTAACATTAGAACTACAAAACCAGTCAAGATGACTGGTATAAAATTATTTCCAAAAATTCTCCAAATTTATGTAACAGTCATAGGATAAATATTCTACGTCTATCTCAAAAAATTTAAATTATGGGATCCATCACCTTTTCTACTACTCCACTCCTGTTTTTTCAAAGTACTTATTTAATATATTGAAATATGATAGATTTAACGCTGATAGTTCTAGTATTAAATGGCTCCTGAAACAAGTTAACACTTTACCGACCGGTACTTTTTAACATCCTACCCACTTCTGATCGGTCACTTGCACGCAAATATTTCCCTGATACTGATATCTCTTCGAAAATTGCAAAGTTTCTTCACTGAGTCCTTGGCACAGTTAACCGCAATGAAAAATAATAATTTATAAATTTCTGTAGCGACCAATTAATAAGTTAAAAGCGCAAAAGTGTTGGGCCCGAAAAGTCGATTAATCGACTACCGGTCGGTAAAGTGTTCAGAATACGACGAAATTTGTTAGAGACGTACTGTTTTAAATAATCTTTGAATTTATATACAATCGTGTATTTTCGTTGACGTTAAACTTTTAGGAAAAACAGTGGTAACATTTTCAATTGCTTGTGTTCAATTTATTATATTTAAATATACGAAATTAGTACTTCAGAAGAAGAAGAATCAAAACGTGAAAATGATGATGGATTCAGTAATTTATGTTTTGTAAGATGAACGTTGAGTATTTACTCTATGGCTCCCCTATAAAAATCAGTCATTTTGAATTGTCCTAATGTTAATAATTTCAATACAATGCAATAATATTCTGGACCTTCAAAATTTTGAAATTTCCCTACATTCCTCTAATTTCGAGAAAATGTTGAAAAAATAAGGAACCAAGTAATTTTGACTGGCTTTAGTAGATTTAATCTTAATAACGCAACTGTTAAATGTTTTAATTTTTCGTGCACAAACTTCAGCAATTAGTGAACGCACATTAAAGGCAAAGACACGGTCAACATTCTAATATTCGCTGGAGCTGGAAATTAGAAACGCAAAGCGAATGGAAGGTAAAGGGAACTCTGGTCATCGCCAGGGCGCAACATTTGGACCGCACGTGGTACCGCTTGCAAAAACTCCATGGAACTCTGTCTATTCATGTTGTCCACGTACAGGCACACCATGTATATTAAACGTGCTACGAGAAGCTTTCTCCGCATTATTCTTCGCCTGGTTCTTTGAAATTTTCTTGCAACACGTGCTAACTTTGCGGAATTTCCCTGCGAAGCATATTATTTTCTCTTTCCGGTTTTCCGCAATAAAACGAAGGGCAACATCTGGAACTTCTTCGGTGGAAGGTCACCGAGAAACTGGCATGGGGATAATTAACTTTAAATATTTTGTTTATGGTTCGGCAGAACTGCGATGTAAAGTTTATGGGTATTGAAATATAGTAATCGTTGAAATTTATGACGTTATGGGAGTCATTTAATGGGATGCAGGTAGAAGTTTCTCTCGTTGGATTATTGAAAGAGAAAATATCGATAATTAGTATTGATTAATATTAAACATAAGATTCTGTTTTCATTAATTTTATGTAAGTATTCTCAATTGTATTATTGACATCGCAATCAATAATTCTAACTTCTCAGATCATCTGACTTTTGTTATTTTCCTTCGACCCGTAGATGCAACTTTAAGGCTGTGTGTTGTGCAAAAAATATATATACATACTCATGCTTATTCTCCTCTGTTAACACGTTGAATGCTATGGAGTCACCGGTGGTGAACGCTTCTGAATTCAATGAAATTTCATATGACTCTAAAATTGTAATACTTAAAAATTTTCTGACGTATTAAATATTTAAATATTGGCATTGAAAAGGTAAAGCACCGACTATATATCTACATATTGCTATCTTTAAGATTTTTGTTTTTTAAAGATGTAATTTTAATAGAAAAAGTTTTACTCCAGTAAAAATGATGAAACAAGCGAAATATCGTAGGGGCGTTGAACGTGTTAAGCAGTACAATATCACCATTTGCTCAATATTTTATGGAATCCCTCTAAATTGTGTCTTTCTAGTTATGAATTCATCACATCGAAACACTTCACACAAAGTTCAATCTAAAATCTGATTGATATTCATGTCTAAAAAGAAAACTGCACGATCTTTTTCCGGTACCTAACTGTAAAGGCAAAAAACCTTTCCAGAGAAATTCCAGCATCTGTCGCGTTTTAAATACGAATGATAATTATATAAAATTATCAAGTCACTTAGTTTGATTTTCCTGATACGCAATTATACTTATTCATACACTCTTTGATCAACATAAAAGTACTATTTCCCGCAAACTCTTTCTGCCCTTGTCCCGACTTAAATGGTTAACAGTATGACTCTAAAGACTTTCAAAGTTAACCCTTTGCACTCCGAGTAATTTTTATTATGAGCTACCAGCTACTCTGGGACTATCTACACAGTGAGAAAAAAAAACATCTGTGGAAAATGGAAAAACTTACTTTAACACTATATTTACCAGCGTGAAATCTACTATATTTAAATATGTTAAATATGTACCTCAAAGCAAGGAAAATTAAGATGCGGAAGAGATGATAGATTCGGTAATTTATGTTTTATACGATGGACGAAGAATATTTATTCTACGGCTCTCTCATAAAGCCGTAGAATTTTTGGAAAAAATTGTGCACCAGTCATTTTGACTGGTTTGGTAAATCTAGTGTTAACATTCACAAAGAAACGTATAAATTTTAAAGTGATGTTTTACAATATAAACAAATATAAAAATACACCGGATTTATCTAACAACGGAGTTGTCAACTTTTATTACACTGTCGCCGCTGCGACGACAACGGAATACAAAGGGTTAATATTTTTAACGTAGTCTGATAACATTCGACAATTTATCTCGATGGATGAAAATCTAACGATTTTCCCCGGTTACATTTGCAACCGCGAGTAAGAAGCAGGCATCAGCGACGACACTCGGCACTCTTGCAAATTGATTTGGGTGCAGAAACTGGTCTCGTAAACTCGAGCCGACGTTACGGAGACCGGATGCTCTTAATGATCGGTAATTTCAGTACACGTTACGTGAGAGCAAGTCTCGTACGACGTGTGTACGTGTAACTTTTCTCTCTGTCAGCATCTTGAAGTCTCATAAGAGCTTCCTCGAGATTTTTATCCGCAATTAAGTTGTACAAATTTGCTCGCCGCAAATTCACGACGCTGTTTATCTGACTTATCGTAAAAGTCCAAAGCACCGCGTGGATTTTATCGGGAAGTACTTGAAAATTGTGCGAGGAGTTCTTTGCGAAATCGGGGAACGAGGCGATGGGAAGAAATTGAGTAGGGAATTTATGAGCAGTTAAATAATTCGACTAAGATATTAAAAGTAGATTATCCTTGTGCCACGATTCGTTAACGATTTACGGGTCAATTGGAATTTGCAGTTAATCAGATTTTGGATAAAGATTCGTTTGTGCGAGTGAGATGATAATATAGGATTTTAAAGTGGTACACTCGGCGTATTTGATACGTCATTGCAAATTATCAATGGAGATATTAAATATTCGTGTTTATTTGATTTAAATTTATTTTAACGGGAGACCTACTTACTGAAATAAAATAGAATTGCTATCGGTAAGGTACTCGGTAAATTTTGCGAAATATTCTGTATATTTTAACGAGGTACCAGTATAAGTATATGTTGGATTGGAATTAAATTTCGTTTGATCGCTATAAATACCATATTTAATTTAGATATTATAAAGGAATTATAATACAGTAGCGAGCTTTTAAAGCATAATGAAACAATTAATGCAAACGGTATTATTGACTGTTGCAAAGATCATAGCAGAAAATTGCAAAATGTAGATCTAATTTTCATT
This sequence comes from Cerceris rybyensis, assembly GCA_910591515.1. NCBI lineage: Eukaryota > Metazoa > Arthropoda > Insecta > Hymenoptera > Crabronidae > Cerceris > Cerceris rybyensis. Next base: position 30,718,287 of record OU342790.1, read on the forward strand.
AAGAAAAGTCCGAAAACTGCAAAAGTCAAATAAGAAAGAATTTATAATTAATCCCATTCAATTCGAATCAAAGAAACAAAAAAAAAACAAGTATTAATCCAAAACCTAACGAATTCTTGTTTTAGCATTTGAGTTGGTACTTCTTATCAGTACTGAAATTTAATAAAGATAAAAATAGATAATCATCATAAGAAGACAGATCATTACTGTAAGCGCAATGGGGTAAAACTTCCAATACTAACAATAATTGTCAACTTACTTTGCAACTTTATGGATTACAATTTTAACAAAACATTTATTAATAAAAGTAAAATAGTAGCGGTATCAAATAGAAAAGTGTTGAAAACACCGGATATATTCGACCTCATTGTAAAATGCCAATGAAGGTATTAAATAGCCCAAGTCACAAAGATCGACGTATTCGATGGATATCGGATCTGTTAAATATTTCATTGGTTGGGTAGAGAATCGAGAAGGTCGTTCCTCTTGCTCCCTCTAGCATTGTGCTTCACCCTCGTTTAAAAAGTGAGCACGAAAAGGTACTCTTCACCAGAAGGACCCCCGGTCTTTTATTACGTGGTAGCAGGAGAGGGACAGGACGCGAAAGGACTCCCGATTATCCATTCGTCCCGAAAGCCTTCACGTTCTCTCCACAACCCCTTTCTCTTTCACGAGGGTCCTTACAAGATGCACGCGTGCACTGCACCTCTATGAATCTTTATTGTCAGCGGTCGATTTAAATCGTAGGGTTCGACTGCCAGTTACTCTCGTCGGCAATCCTTTCTTGTGACTACTTTCTGGTTTATTTAATATTTTGAAAAATTAACAAGTAGAATTGAAAATCCTTTGGTAATCGCGGTGCGTCAAGGGAAAAATGAAATTTGAGAAATTTTTATAAAAAAAAGGGACTGTAACTTGTGTGTTTGTAATTTGAATTTGTATTATATTGTAATTAAATATTGTTTGAAAATGAAGAGAGGTCAGATAATTTTAATAGTTGCAAGAGATTTTTTCAGTTAGATATTAGAAGGTACGATTGTTGTTATAGTGGATATATTCTTGTTCAACTGTAAACGATGTAAATACATATGTATTCAATCGTCAATTGAGATTCGCAATATTAAGTCATCAATTTTGCTAACTGTGTGCAAAGTTTGCAAGGATCCTTCCAGTGGAAACTTTAGACATTTCACAGAGATCCATAGCTAAATTCATTTTCAGTTGCTAACCCATTTGCACCTGTAAACGGAAAATTCCCATAAGACGATTTTCAATATCACCAGCCGCGGAATAATACGCTCTGTGCAATATTAAACTGTCTATCTAAAAGTAAGAATAAAGTACTTACAATCAGATGAATAACGCTCTTAGCATACTCGATGCTGTGATTGCCGAACTGTGACAGCTGTAATGCACATGGTTTAATTGACAAAACTAATTTCAACACAGAAATAAAACTCCTTATTTAATCCAATCCAATATGAACATCATCTTTTTCGCAACACGTCAAGTCAGTCGGTTGAAACTCAAATTTATCGTCGATCCAAACGAGTCTAATGTCTCGATTCCACCATATAAATTCTCATTCCCGATGCGGACAGGACAAACACCATAATTACGCTTAACGACGACCCGTTACATCTCGGTGCATCGATATCACGATGCAGAATTATTCTACAAAAGTGGAGTATCCTGAATTGAGCCACTTAAAGAGTCAATTCGAAACTGGGCTGCACACTTGCCGCGCTAAAGGGAGCGTGAATAAATTAGCGTTTCCCGGCATATTTACCCGAATCTATTTTAGGAATTCTTTTTGTACGACAGAGCCACGTTCGCTTGTTATACAGTAGAGTCGCCGGACGTTATTCGTTTGTAGATAGTTTGCAATTCCATCGTTTGATCCTCTCCTCTGTTCCATCATCGAGAACCTAAAAGGCGATGGGGTTGTTGAAAGATGAGCACAGAAGGCCACGCCTTTTATAATCGAACGATTTATAATTTTCGCCCGAGAAATTAAATGGCAATTTAATTACAACGAGGATTCTAATTACGGCGGACGCAATATACGCTGGAATGAGTAATTTATCGTGTCACATTTATAAGGTGGCGCATGATCGGTAATGGGATCTTGAGACGGTTTATAGCTCGCGGTGCAAGCACGTCTATGTGTGTACCTGCTCTTTGCAGGAAATGGCATAATATATGATTATCTCAGTCGTTATTTAGATCCCTATTTGCAATCAACGTTTCCTTGGGGAATTAGAGATAAATATCATTATCTCGTTGCTGCTGAAATAAATAACTGGGAAATATTGTGATCGAAATTGTACTATTCGTTTGAGGTAATTTGGTGCAAGGAGAAAGATATTTAGGATTCTAACTGATATGGAGATTAATGCTTGGACTCTGTCATCTCTGGGAGCTTTTTTTCTTTTGAAATTATTGTTTAACATTAGAACTGACGATTAATGATGCACTGTATGTAAATATACTAGAGGAATACTTCAAAGGAAAACGAATAATGGAGCAAAAACTTGATCAATTAATTATCTCTTTAATTTCGCAAAAGAAAAGATGTAGAAAATTAAACAGGATAGAGTACTAAAAAATTCAGTGCAAGTCATATTGACTGACCACCTTGGGAGATGTAGTGTTAATAATATATCATAGTGTCGATGGTCGAGAACTTAGCTAAAATTTTAGATTCTGTTGAAATTATGATAGCTGTTGAATCCAAAAGATCGAGAAAAGTGGAAGTTTGATGGCATGATATTTGCGTTTTATGGGTGTAATGTAAAAACAAGTGATATGGAATTATTATGTCTAGTATTTATGCGGGAAAAATATAGGTTTGAAGCTTCCGCTTAAATGGAAATAATTACATACGTTATAATTAGCTTAATTTTTCCTCTTGCCTATAATTGTAAATTTTAGTTATCCAGATTTGAAAAAAAAATCGAGACTTGGCTATTCGTTATGTTTCCTAGTAACTCTCTTACGCGATGGAAACTTGGGGCTTTTTAGTATCTTAAAAATATAGCGGAAAATATTTGGAGCTTATTGGAAACCTCGTACCATTACTTGAAAAGAAATTGACATTTTCGATATAAAGTGACATATTTTGTAAACATATACATATACATATAGTATGACGATATTATGACGAATAATATTGCGATACTTTAGGTAAGTGCTAAAAATATTCATATAAACGTCGTTTTAGAGATTTAATAGATAGCATTCTTCATGTTTTTATTCGCGGTTTAATATTATATATTGAGCCTGCATTGAATCGTAGAGGCAAAAATGCCAGATTACTTTGAAAAGATGATGATGCACTCATAAGCATAAGGCGCGAAGGCATTATTACTGCAGGGTCTCTCGTTTATCCCCACGATGACATAAATTCAAATTAGGCGGCGATTTATGCGTGGCGCCGTCAGCTATGGTGGTATCGATTCACGGTTTAAAGTTCTGTTTAATTGTTCCCTGCTATAATAGTCTCTTCAACCGAATATCTTCTTATCGTTGAAATAAATCGAAAATTCATTGAGCTCGATGTATTTCTGCGTTAGAATTATGAAAAACAAAGTTTTAATACCTAAATCTGTTTCTTCAAAGATATATTTCTTATCAGTTAATCTTTGTGAAAAAAATTCAGTTAATATGACTAATTACTAGCTAATGTTAATTATGATCTCGGTGTTTGATCACTGAATAACAAGTAATTTGAAGTGCAAAATATTAAGAATAGGTAATTATTAACAGGTAGAAGTTGTAGAGAAATTTAATAATGCTAGAAGATAGCCTTAAAAAAAATAATTCTAATTATCTAATATAATCATGTTCGTAGGTAAATTGAAACTAATGAAATTGTAGAAAAAATAATTGCTTATAGTTTTCTTATTTGGTTAGTGATATACACTGATTGATCATTTGAACCGTAAGAATGAAATTTGAAAATTGAGTGAGTTATAATTTTGGAAATATTGCGGACCAATATTAAATGTTGCGTCGACGAGTTTATCATTAATTTGGTTTATCAGTAATGCACCAAAATAGTGCAGTTAGTAATTAATGTCTTCCCTGCCAACCGGACCACGTACCGCACGCAAATTGTGGTTTGCTAATTAAAATTATGTAACTCTGTTATCCAATGGTATAAAACACATGCGCATACACGAGATTAGTATATTTACATTAATACAGTTTTGTTTGACATAATTAAAAAATATACTGTGTATGAAATAAATTTATTAGACGTATTACATGTTCGTTCGTCAAATACAAAAAAAATGCATTTAATAATTCGCCAATAACACTTCATTCAATGTGACACTAATTAAAGATCACTTTGGATACTGACGTGTGAATGACGTGTCTAACTCACAATAGGAACTAATTATCAGTAATCAGCATTTTGATTGATCTTGACTAATATCTCAGAGAACTACAGTAGCTGCTGATTTAGCAATCGACGATGACAATTTATGACTAATTTTTTACGTGGAAGTCATCGAGCCGGAAGTGTTAATTAACGCAAACCTCGAAAACTTTTCGTCCTAGTCACCTTTTCCCCGCATCGTCGCCTTTCCTGTGCATCATTCTCAAAATCCACGGTGATTCACCCTCGTTGAGGAGGGTACTAGCTTTGAATTCACGGCTAATTGTGATTTACATAAGATTAAGGGGACCGGACGAAATTAATTTTGGAAGGAAGCCTGCATTGAAATATTTGTCTGGTCTCAGTTCGTAATTTGGAAGGCACTTCACCATGGAACGAAATGTTTAATATACGTCAACCGATTTTATTTGTTTTTCTAGTATTACTTGATAGTTCAATTAATTCAGAAAATTTTATTGAAAAATGAAGGAGGATAATTCGCCTAGAAGGAAATCAGTTGATGTAGGAAATTACAATTTGCTATGATTTGTTAAATTGTAGTTAGATTTTATATGAAAACTTCTTCGATTACAATGACTGAAAAAAGTATCAATGTACGACTTACTATTATTTGTGGCATAAGTTTTCATATAAATAAGATTTTTTCAGTGTAAGAAGTAACTTTATTCCTTTTAGGGATCCTTTCCTTCCTGCCGTAAAATCAAAATACACCTAAAAGATACTCAAGGCAGTAGAGGCAGATGGCAGCGAAAGCAGAAAAAAATGAAAAGTAATTCTCTTTCTTTCTTTCAACTATAACTGCCGAAATGGTCATTTCGCCTAATTATAAGACCTACTATTTTAGGTGGATACCGAACCACCCAGGCTATAATATATCAATTAATTCCTGTAACAACGTGTGAGACCCGTGACACAGAAAATGGAATAGGAAATTTTGGAGTCTTTCAAAAACTATTAAATTGAAAATATCGGCCGGTCGCGAAACCCTCTCATTATTTCTATACTATTAATATTACGTTTACTTATACGAAATATAAGAAATCAGTGAAAACTTCTGATTTTGGGAATTAATTTTGAGTCTTTGCACGCCCTGTCAGAAAAGAAATCGTAGGTCAAGGGGTTAATTATTTAGATTCTAAATTTCTAAATTTTAGAAAGTATTTTCTAGTCCCGAGAAAGTCCTCATAATAGCCCCCCGAAAAATGATTCTTATAAAAGCCAACTAATGTATGAACAAAATTGTAACAAAAATTCGAAAGCGGACTACGAAGAAGACCTTTGAAATCGTATCATAACTTTTTAGAATCTAAAATTTGTAAAATTTCTACTTTTAGGCACGTACCCTAAGAACGACTCAGAAGTCGAATTAAATTTTACATCCTGGATTAAATGTCAACGTCGGTCGTCGTTGAAATTTAAAAAGCAGAATTACGCTCCTAAATTTTTTCACGATAGACGAGAACTCCATATTCGTACACATAGTATATATATATGTACATATGGTGCGGGTTTAATCTCGACATCGTTAACCTTTCTACGTGCCGACTCGAGGAGAATGACGAGAGTGAAGAATGAACGGTACTCGGTGTACTACTCACCGCTAGTCATTTTTTACTCGACGAGTGCATATCTATTACGAGTCGCGGAATGTCAGACGGGAATACGAGGTGTACTTTGGACAATTTTATACCCCTATCCTACCGACACTTCGAATTATACGAATCTTTGCAATTAGGAGACGAACGAATTTTTCACCTCTGAAATGAGTCCTTTTTTTCGAATTTTGTAGAAGTGTCGCTGAAATTTGATATTTTTGATTTACTTTTTTTAGCAACGATATCTTTAGTAGAGAATTATTGTTTTTTTTTTAACCGATTGCCTTGAAACGCGTGACTGTCGTGGTGTAGGAAAATTAAATAAAGGAACTTTAAAATGTTTAATAATTATCAAGTTCAAAAAATTTTATTTTTATGGAATTAATTTAACTTGCAGGGAGGTAATATAATGGAAGGTATTATTAAATCTTTATTTCACAAATTTAATGTTTAGCTACAGTGTCACGAAAAGATTCGTATCAGTTAAAATTTTGTGCCCTTCCTATTCACAAGTGTACTATCTCTTTTTGGAAAATCCGTTTTCAGAAACAGTGAAATACATTGGCTCTTTAAAAAACGCAAATATATGTTAGTAGTGAGAATATCAATTGTTATTCATATTGAATGTAAATCCAATTTTTATAATATCACTTTTGGATTTTTTTCGTACACAATGTTATGTGAGGAGTAAGAGCAAATTTTGTTTCGCGCCTTATAATATTTTTACAACTTACTTAATATTTAAATTATATATTTATTTTTACAATTTAATAATATTTTTAATTTTTCATTAAGAGATACTCGACAATTTCTGTATTAAGTTCAAATTTCGATCACGCCGGTAATTTTGATTTTTGGACGAGATATCCAAATGTTTCGTTGTCCGTAGATTAATTTCTCCTGGGAGATAGTAATCTATGTAAGTTTCGAGCACGGACAGAATTGCAGGGTAGATGTACCATGCGAGTATGCAGTTTATCTTGCACGGCATATATCACCGGTGATATGCTGACAATGCGTTGTCTCTAACATTTTCATTCTACATTCGTGATATTAAAATTGTATAATCCTCTACCGCAACATTACCATTACGGGACTACGTCCAGCTTACTGTTACAGTTACTTGTCCCAGGTAAAGTATTTACATGTACCATGTAATTTCTGTGTCGTATTACTTGCATAAACTATATTTTCCCTTCATAATCCCTTATTTCAAAATGTACACTATAGGAAACTCGACTAACACTAGAACTAACGGCATTAAATCCCTTATATTTAAATATATTAAACATGCACCTTAGAAAATAAGAGATCAAAAGGTGAAAAGGATGATTAATTCAATAATCTATGGCTTCTCTATACGCTTAAAGAATTTTTATAAAGATTGTGGGACCAGTCATTTAAACTGTCTTGGTAGCTCTAGTATTAACAATAGAAAAACGAACATAGTTGAAAAGGCTGGTTCTTAATTTTTCATGAAAGTTCTACAAATTTTTAAAGGTGCTTTACGGTGGATATTCCACGTCTATTATTTAAAATAAATTATTGAATTACAACACTTTACACATTACGACAATTACAAATTATTGATTACAACTGGGCTGATCACAACACTTTCCCACCTTTTAATTCGCCTTTGTTTAAAGTACTTTAATGTAATTACATGGGACAACACTTATAATTGTACTGTTAATGAACTTTGCTTTTGTAATTTCCGTGAAAATCACCTGTTTTTTTATAACATTTTCGTACAAGCTCACCCTTTTCATTACGTTCAATTAAAAATATATAATTTGCGGGAGAATAAATAGCTAGATGAATTTTTAAAGTGATTCTAAAGTAAAATAAAATGATTATTTTCGAAGAAAGATGATATAAATCACAGTTAGAAATAGAAATATCTCGAATGATTTCCAATCGATAGAAGCAGTCAATAGTTACAATATTTGAAATATTCTAAGATATTCCGGATCATTAGAATTCGATTAGAAAATGGAGGAAAGCAAAAACTATCGACGGAGATAAACGTCATACGTAAGGAATTCGTATCGGTAAACCGCAGCCGAACAAGCGATTCGAGACGACTCACTTACCGAGATTGATCGTTTGCGAACGATCTACCAATCAAGTAATTTGTTCGTACCATTCGTCTCGCTTGATTTCATTGCATTCATCGAATCATCGCGTGACTATTTCGCCCACTCTTGCGATGATTTGTGATTATTTCGATGGGTTCCATTAAATACGTTTGACATTCACTTGAAGAAATTCGTTGTGTTTCATAACAAAAGCACTTTACGAAATGTCTCCTGTAACGGAATCTTTTAGCATGTAGTTTATTAGGTACCGGTTAAAAAATTACACCGCTTATTAACATTGTGTTCTACCTAAGAATTTACTATTTTTGAAAATTGCTATTTTCCGAAAATTTCATTTCATTCGTTTTCAATGTGATTTTTTGTTTCAATATACAATATTTTGTTATATTAATAATAAGATAAAAAGCAAGAAAAACAATATTTTTTAATGAGCTTTCTTCGAAACTAAGGTTCTTGAGAGATAATGTCCCTTTTTTAAGCTCGAAATAAGAGTATTTTTCTCGCTAAACAAATATTGCATTTATAAGATGTTATAGATCGAAAGATGGCATGAAGTGATTGAACTATTTACGATACAGTAGCGAAGGGGATAGAGCATTACAAATGGAGGGTTCCATGCTGATTCCTTGACGTCACTTCCAAAGAATTCCTCGCACGTGATACACACCATCACTGTAATAATTCAGACTCCGCTCGAAACTACATACGATGAGAAAATTACAAAAATAACATTAACACGTTGAATGCAATCGGTATTTCCCTAGTTTCGTTATTCCTGGTGAAAAACAATAAAATTTCTTCTCTTAGAATCACATCTTCACAAAGCATAAATTTTAAAACACCAATAGGTAGATATTCGACTGACCTTCTTCTTTTTAAAACCAATATTTAATTATTCAATATGTTAGAAAATTGATAAATATTGCAATTTAAAAGTTACATGAAATTTCATTGATTTCAATAGGTCATTGATGACCTCTATGGCAGTCAACGTGTTAATAAATATACTCTGTTCTCTACTTCAGTTTCTCTACTCTTACTGCTTGCTTGGAACCTTCGATATGATTGTTACAAAGATTAAGAACTTTGGTGATTTCAAGTCGTCAGACGAGGCGATTAAACATAGACGTGACCAAGTCTAACAGAATTTCGGTCCGAGAAATAATTCAAACGCGCAAGGAAGGATATTCAGACGGAATGTGGAACTGGTCGTACCTTCTATTCAGGAAAGGTGGAAAGCCTGGGATTATACGGAATAGAGGGATACTATCATCGAGAATTTCGGCTGTCGGAATGGACGTAGGCCACGAGAATTTGCATAATTCAATTCCCGGCCGACGGAAGCTCGAATTGACGATCTTATCGCCATCCTCGGCTGAAGCTCGCTTAAAGTGACTACCCAAGTATTATCGTTCTACCCGTACGTACTCGAATCCTTTACAAGTTCCCCCTTGGCTGCCATAATTTCTGATGAAACGGATCGAGTGCCGTAAATTCCATACTTGAGAAAGTAATTATTCTATTTCGTCCACGAGTCTTCTTCGTATTCATGTGATATTGGATTTATGCACGAGATAAGAAGTTTCTTGGAATGAAATTTTCTCCAAGTTTCTAAATCAAATCTCTTAATAAATCCCTTAAAGTAGATTTTTTTAATGATCTTGAAATATCTGTACGGTTTTAACTCATTGACAGTTTATCCCGTGACAGTCACGGGCGGAGCGTCAAGTAGGTATAACGCGACAACCTCAAGAAGTCTCCTCGGAGGTAGGCCTGTTTCGGCAGGATCTGATTCGCCAGGCGTCATAAAGATATTTCAATGTTACGACTTTGTCAAGTGCCTCCTTCAGGAGGCTGAGCAGGGTGGATTAAATAAAAAAAACGGTGCGAATAGGCGGTATTTAGCGAGAAGCACCGCCGCTCAGGAGACTTCTTGAGGTTGTCGAACGACAAACGGTTTATCCCGTTTAGTTGACCAAAGATATCTAAGTCTATGACTAGATTCTTTGCTTTCTCTGTTTTCTAAGGTTATTCTACCTGAAGAAGGAGACGTGCTTTAGTTTGCATGCCGAAGTGTTTTCGAACATAAAAAAAACTAGACATTCTTTAGGACAGAATTCGTAATTTTACCAAACTGTGAAAGGGTTAAAGATGATTGATAAGAAATTCGGAAAAAAACTTTTTTTAGAAATGCAATTGATTGTACGCTCATCAGCGTAAATTGAAATAACGTTATCATCAAAATGACAAGCTGTGATGTGGTTTCCGGATAAGTATTAAACCATCGAGAGCGATTCAAACGCGTGTACGTTCACCGGAAGTCATCAACGTAACCGACAGGTTTCGATATGAATTTCTTGAGCATTTACAGATCATACTTTCAACGCGAGCTTAAATGATAAATTTCTAAACTGTACGCATACACTATCGTTCAATTTCAACTTCTATAATACATGAGATATGTGCTATCTTAAAAGACATTTTAACACTCGAACTACTAGATTTAAATCTACTATATGCGTTACAATATTAAGTAAGTGATCAAGTAAAGTTTCGAAAAGGAGAAATCAAGAGTCGTCAAAGTTTGCAAATTTCGCTCGGTTTGGCCTCAAGTTTCTCTATCAAGGGTAACTATTTAACCTTGATCTGCTTCTTATTTATACATCACATTCGTATTGCTTCGGGTCATTGTAAAACAATAAACACATATTTACACTTAAAAAAATGTAAAATGTGCAATCAAATAGCCGTAAATTTTAACCGTACTATATGCGATGAAATGACTGGTTCAGAGACATAAAGATATATAATTCTAATTAACACTTTACCGACCGGTAGTCGATTAATCGACTTTTCGGGCCCAACACTTTCGGGCTTTTAACTTATTAATTGGTCGTTACGGAAATTAATAAACTGTTTTTTTTTCATTGCGGTTAACTGTGCCAAGAACTCAGTGAAGAAACTTTGCAATTTTCGAAGAGATATCAGTATTAGGGAAATATTTGCGTGCAAGTGACCGATCAGAAGTGGGTAGGATGTTAAAAAGTACCGGTCGGTAAAGTGTTAAATTGATATAAAATTAAATATATAATTCTTCAATTGACTTTATAAAGCAGTAAATATTTTACATCTATCTTATAAAATGAATTACTTCATCGATTATCTTTTTCATCTTCATGTCCCTGCACCAGTCATTTGATCGCACATGTTACTGTTAGTGTTAAAATTCGCGCCTATTTATTTGTATATTTTACATTTTTTTTAAATATAAACCTTTGTTCACCGGTTCACAATGACACTAAGCAATACGAATAGGATGCATAAATGAGAAATCCAGCAAGGCTAATCCTTTGCGTTCCGAATTATTTTACTAACATCTCGTCACATAACTAAATATAGTCTCGGATAATAGTCTATTGTTGATTCTTCATTAATTTAATACTAAGAACAATTGCAAGTACAGCGGAATATTTACCTCTTTATTTACCGGAATGTTAACCCTCTATAAGCCTCTGTGACTTTGAGATAAGGCAAGGCGCATCTAAACTTCTATTCTTCAAAGTTAAATTTTCAACTTCGTCAATTATAATTTAGCTCTTGAAAATCATGAAATTCTTTGCAATTCAAAGTGTCAAATCCAGAATTAATCCAACATTTAAAATATTATTTTTATCATTTCTTATTTGTGCTCTCGTGAAATTGATCTTCGGATACCACAAAAAGTTCGTACTATAGAGGGTTAAGATGCAAAATCATTTCGGATTTCGAAAAGTCGATAATTAATAGATAACACATTAAGTACCATAGACAACTATGTTGAATGTAGCTCGACATAGGAGTGCAAAGGGTTAAACAGTTACCCTTGACAGGGAAACTCGAGAACATACCGAGCGAGATTCGCACATCTTGACGGAGGAAGGAAGCGCGTTTCATCGGTCTTATTCATGAATGGTGGCCCCTGCGGTGCGTAAGTCGCACGCAGCTATTTTCACTGTCCCCCATAACACGGTTCTCCATTGACAGGGAGACGACTATGCGTGGGCGGTTTGTATCTCGAGCCGCATAATTGTCGCCGCGTTCTGCACGCACAGCCGTCATTAATCAGTCCTCTCCGATGGCTTCTACTTCGTTCCCCCGTGCCGCGAATGAAAGGCACCCCCATGAACGTATCACCGTTCCGCTTCGATCGGGAATTCCATTTTTTCTGTCACCGTATGGGGTACACACTAATTAATATCGCCAGAAGCATGACAACGGTGAAATATAGCCGTCACGTCCGTCGACTATTGTTCCGACTGATGTCTTGTACGCTGCTGTTTAATTGTCAGAGGTTAAAGCGTTGGCTTGGTTTTGTACCTTTCGTTTTCATTGTTTCTATACAAATTGATTTTTATAGAGGCAACGATAAATCACGGGGAACTATATTACAATTTTGTTTTACGTTGTTCAGATAGTTGATATTATGTTAAACTATAGTTGAGATTATTAGGTGTAGAAATGAATTCTTTCCGATTTTTTCATAAAATAAAAGCTTTACTTAAAAAAAGATATCACACCTCATTAGTCGCAGAATTCACCGTTATCAATGCATTTTCACCACCTATTTGGCAGCTTTGAGATCCTGGTTCGCTAAAGTTTGGTAGCTTAGAAAGAATAAAATTATCTAAGCTTCTCCATACCTCATCCTGTGTTTTAATGTGCATCTCTAATAAATGACATTGAAGAGATCTGGGTAAATAAAAATCAGATAATGAGTTCAAAACAAAAATCAGTAATGAAAATGAGAATTTTTATTATCTTTGCTGTATGTGAGACAATGTTATCGTGAAGGAGAACAATCTTGCGACTTATTTGCCAATACAATTGTCTTTTTTTGCCTTATTATCGATATCGTTGCTTAATTTTGTTAAGTGTTGCTGATAATGTTCTGCGGACTCCATTTTTCCGGATTTAACAGTTCGTAATTCTTTCGTCAGACTACTTTCTTATCTCATCCAATGTACAACAACTTTGGGCTGCACATTTGATTTCGCAGTAAAAGTCGCAGACTTGTCAGAATTCCCGGAAGACTTCTTACTCTTCACATTATCATGGAGAATCCACTTCGTCAAAATCAGCAGTTAGAATTGTTAAAAAATAAGAATCACCTTTTGCTGCATATAACTGTAGCAATCACCTGAAATTCACCGGAAGGAACTCTTTTCGACACCTAATATTATTGCCCCTTTTCGGGAAGAAACACCCCGACTTCCGCCCTTGAAATCAATAATGTAACCTATGGTCTTCCACCTTTTTTGGATTATAGCACACTTTTTCAAACAGTGAGATTTTTCTCTTAGGAGAAGTATAGTATATTATATTATATATTGGGAAACAAAGACAGTTTTTAATATTTGTATTAACAGTAGAACTATCGACGCTAAATATATTATATTTAAATATTTTGAAAAAGTATCTTGGAAAAAGAGGAATCAAGACGTGGAAAGAGTAATCGATTCGGAAATTTGCGTTTTATATGAACAACGTAGAGTACGCTTTCTGACTCTCCTGTACATTTTGAAAATTTTTTGGAAAAATTAGGCTCCAGTCACTTTGACTTGCTTGGTAGTGTTATTGAGTATATCGACACCAGGTACGAAACCGATCTACGTTTAGTATGCGATGGTTCCGTATTCTGATGGCTAAAAAATATTCAGGATTATTTGTTGAAACGTACGTTTGATGACTTTTAGTGTCAATCATACTTTCCAACTCATTCTTGCAATTATTATCCAGACAAAAAGCCTAGTAATCCCTTATTGTACAAAAACGAGTGACACCCGTGATAAGTTAAATGGAATAGGAAATTTTCAAATTTTCCAAAACCTATTAAATTAGAAACATTAATCAGACCCGACACAATAATATTATTTCTTTAACATTAGTATTACATTAAATTATACAACATATTAAGAATCACTGATCAATTTTTATTTTACAAATTAAATCCTGAATTTCAGCGGAGGTAGTCACGAAACAAATTGTCGTGCAAAAGGTTAATTAATAATTGCAGATTATTTTTAAAAATTATTTTTACAGTTTCTGCTTATATGCAAATTCTATCGTTGACTTCCAATAAAATGGTATCCATTGGAACGATTACGGCAATTGATTTTTGTACAGCTAGATCGTTAAAGTTAAACGCTGTGCAGCGGTTGGTCCTCAACGCCCCTAAATTTCCTGTGGACCAAATAATCTCCCTTAAATCTCTTCAACCCTCACCAATGGATGGCAACGGTCCCATTGAGAAACTATATATTAAACTACAAGATTGTTTTGGTTTTAATATTTTCAAAAATTATCTTTTAAAGTAAACGTCAAGATTCCTTTAACCCTTTGCACTCGGTTGTCCCCTCTGAGGGGACATGAAAGTTTATTAGCGATTACGGACAATGAACTTATTCCACCGCAATTTTTTAAGAAACACGTGTTCTCCTGTAGTTTTCTATTAAAATGACACAAAAAACAAATCGGAATATGATAAAATTAACAAGATGCATGATAAATAAATCAACCGTTTTACACGTCGAAAAAGAACGTGCGAAGTGCGTTCACGACGGACTGTACACTTCTCTGATCCGTTGAGCACATTGTAGATATAGTGGATTAGGCGTACAAAGCTACAGGGGTATGACTCAATGAAATGAGAAACTTGATAAGATAATAAAGAAATTCGAAACCCGAGAGAAGAAATGTACAAGATCTCAGTTCGTACTGAAGCGTCGAATAGTAAAGATCTCTGCAGTAATAAGACAGTGTTGTGTTTTCGTAATTTACCATTAGTAATTTCCAAAGCATTTCTTTATCCTTTCTTTTATTATATAATCAAAATTTTTTTTCTAAAAATGGCAAAACGAACAAGCACCAGTGAATCTCGTGAAGTAAGCAGTAGTGAAGATGAGTTCCAGATAGACATTTATACAGACAGATTTAACAAAATAACTATTCAAGCAGAAGAAAATGATAGTAATGATAGTGATGGTGATGATATTATCCAACCAACAAGAAAAAGAAGAAATTTTATAGATAGTGATAGCGATACAAGTAGTGAAAAAGAAAACATCCCCGTAGAAGACGTATCAAGTGAAGAGTGGGAAAGACGTTAGTGAATCTGTAGAAAATTATAAAAAATAAATTTTGATTTTTTTTTTTTGTAAATATGTGTTCTTCAATGTCCACAAATTCATATAAACCAAATTTAATTACAATTCCTTACTTGGTTCTAAAATTATACTGTATAATATCACGTTTTCAGGGTGTACGTTTTCGTGAAAGAGTGGCGTCGAGTTGCTGGTAGGTAACGTCCGAAACGGTGCCGAGTGCAAAGGGTTAATAATACGGCTAACAATTTGTCAACAACAGAAAAACTTCACTCATTTTCACCGACACGTTATAGACGACTGTTTAATTAAATCTCTTGATGATATTGTGGAAGAAAGTATATACCACTGAATCGTTTCTGCTCTGTCAATAGCAGAAACCTCATCGCGAAGCTCGTGCCGTTTATTTTGAAATTTAGGTTATCATCGATTCCGTTGAAGGATATAAAAGACTTCGTAATACGATCAACGGGATATCGACCTGTTTCTCGGTTTATTATATTAGATATAAAACTATTACCGGAAAAATAAAATAATTTGTTACCGTTTGAGAGCAACGTGCGAAAAGAAATTCAATTTACAATGGACTGATACGTGTATGTGTCTTCTATTAGGTAATGGAACTTAGGCAAATTGTAAAAGCCGATGTGTTAACTGGTCGTAAATTGCATTTTAACGTACGAGAGAGCAGTTTTCCAGGATGCAAAAAATTCGCGCATATATACGTAAGCCTCTTTTCTAGTCTTTACAGGCGATTAGATAAATCCTATTATTTGTGGCTCGCTTCGACGACGCGTTAACCCCAACATTACGTACAAATAACACTCATTCCCTTCTCGGAGCACCGGCTCACTTATAAGCCTACTTGTAATTGGATTACCGATTTAAAGACACTCGTAGACTCTTTTGCAAGACCACGAGTGGGTCTCGAAGCAAGTTGCGGGTAACGGGAAACCGATGAAGAGGGAGCAGAAAATTGAACAATTAAGAGTCGAGTAATTTTTTATTAACACGCGAAAATTGGACGTAAAAAGTAATTACACGAATTAAAGATTATTTTCAAATGTAAACTTAATGATTTTTCTAAGTGAAACTCTCTGAGATTCCAATTTTCTTGCTGTTAACACTTTACCGATCGGTATTTTTTTAACATCCTACCCCCTTCTGACCGATCACTTGGCCACAAATACTTCCTTAATACAGATATCTATTCGAAAATTACAAATTCTCGTCACTGAGTCCTTAACACAGGTAACCGCAATGAGAAATGATAATTTATTAATTGGAGTGGCAACCAATTAATAAGTTAAAAGTTCAAAGGCATTAGGTCCGAAAAACCTATTAATAGGCTTCCGGTCGGTAAAGTATTAATACGAGCGATAGGACGAGAGTAAATGACTGAAGGTATTTCAAGTTGAAATGATGAATAAATTAATAAAAGGAAAGCAATATGGTGCCAAACTATTCGAAAAGGTCACCCGAAGATAGAAGGCTAACAATAAGAGATTTACGGGGGAGACCTGATTTGTACTTTCAGTTTTGACACTTTGAAAAGTCGATTATAAAGATAAGGATATTATAAGCTATTAAAAATAAGTATAATAGCTATAATTACAATTTTCAAATGATAACGAGAGAATATGAAAATTGCTAACATTACCGTCATTATCAAAATGACTTAAAGAAGATTCGATAAAATTGTGTGATTTACATAAACATGTTAAAGATAAACGAAGACGGGCGTTCAATTATTTTGGAATAAAGTGTTGGAAATACTCTTAAACGTCTCATGAAAAGAGGAGCTCTCAAGAGGCTCTGTCTCTAATCAAGCTTCCATCTGGGACTCCTTGCTCGACGAGGAGCGTAATTAGAGAGTGTTAATTACGAAGAGGTCGATCGTTCTGACGATACATGATGACAACGAAAGTGCCATTAGGAAAGACGAAGATGAAGGGTGCTTCGTAGCGGTACGTTGCTCGCCTTCTGAAAGGGCACGTGTTGCAAAGCGATTTTAACCCTCCACGGTTTTAAACACGCTTCGATGAACACGTATCGACGCGGGGCTACTTATTTCGAGGTGCTTGCGCACGTTTTGTCATAGCACAATATCGCGAGATGCTCAATAAGCTCTCTTTGAAATTCAGAAACCTCTGTGGGCGCACCCGGGATCCGGAAAGAAGATTACTATCATGGACTTTGTAAGGCACCTTTTGGGACACGTTTTTCCCAGGGTTGACGCACTGCAGGGTGAATTCGGGATTTTGTTTTTGTAGAATACCCAATGAAGGGTCGTTTTTTAATATTTTATGGTGAAAATTGTACAACTTGAAATGATCTTTTACCGACTCTTGAAAGTTCTTTCATTAACGACATAGGCACTAGTCGAAATATTGAATATGTAGCACTTAACACTAGATTTACAAACGTGAAATCTGTTGCACCGCGATATATTAAATAAAGACGATGGAAATAGAGGGATCAATCAGTGAAGAAGATGATCGGTTAAGTAATTTGCATATTATAAGATACAAGTAAAATATTTATTGTACCACGTTCCTATAAGTTTAGAAGGTGTTCCGTAAAAAAATACTTATACAGTAGAATCCCTCTAATGTTGACAACTCGGGCCAGGATCATTCGCTAATGTTGACACTCTCCTCTATCCCCACTTTTCATGACTTATTTTCCCCTATGCGCATAAGCATGCGCAGAATTGAAACTTGAGCGAAGGATTTATGTAAACATTCATAACCTACATAACGCGCCACGAAACTAAAATTCTATTGGGCAATAAAAAGTCCAAGTGGGAGAAAATACAAGTAACAGGAACGGGAGTATCCTGTCAACATTAGCGAGAGAGCAACATTAGAGGGATTCTACTGTATTAATCGATTATCGATCGCTGGTGATATCGACTGTCGATATCATTTCGATACGGCGGCAACGATGCAATTCGGCAACCGTGCATCGGGCGCTATCGCCTATTGTTTTTGAATTTCTTCGAGACCGTGGCTTCCCGCTTACGACAGATAGGCCTCAGACAGGGCAGAGTAAAGTCGTGAAAGAAAGAAATTAATATTTATGTGTGTGTCCTTTATTTCACCACTCCCATATAATGGATATAATGAATATAAACCGTATTATATTCAACAGAAGGTGTTTCTGAAATGGTAGGAATCCGTCAAGCTGACGGCTTCCGTAAACCTAGTGTTAAAGATATTTAACCCTTAGCGATCGTTACTTCTGGTCTCAGCCACTAAAGCAAAGAATCGACACGTTTCTGGGGTATATATGGGTAATTCTCACGAAATTCTTGTCCTAAAAGTTTTATAAAAAATCTAACAAACATTTAACGGTTACCAATATTTCCTTGAAATATACATTACTGTGGCTAAAAGATTCACGTATCATTTTGGTACCATATGTGTAAATAAAAAAAATACATCTAAGTATATAATATCTCTAAAATCCTTCCCTCACTGTGTCCCAAGCTTCAATTCAATACCTTTTGTATCATCAAACAACCAAAAAAAATCTTATAATAGTCTTGCAAGTGTGACCGATTAATTAAAAATATAGTAGATTAATAAAAAAAAACTTAATTTGGTTTATAAAGTAATAAATGGATTAAAAAAAAGGAAATATACACGCGTCCCATAAAAATAAATCATTCCCTCACATTTTTCTGACAATCGATTTGTGAACGCATTTGCAATCAAACATGAACGCTACCATTAGTTTTTGAAAGTTGCTAGTACTATCAATTTAAAAATATGGCGAATTTAACGTGAGCGTGTTGGAGTTTGTGTTGCAAATAGATATCATTATTTTTTTTGGTTCATTACATTTTTGGTCGTCATTCCCTCACAACCTAAAAAAACAAAAAATAATATACGTTAACTGTTATTAACTGCATAGAGATGTAGGGTTTTGGGAGTAATAAACTTAAGCAAAAGAACTTTTTTAAACATAAGGTTATGTGACGTGTTTTTTTTTATTATTCTTTATTTCGTCATTCCCTCACCGTCATTCCCTCATATAAATTAGTAGTGAGGGAATGATGATTTATGAGGGAATGATGTTTGACTGGGTCAGCTTGCTTTGAATTTGTTGTTGCGATATTGTTGTAGAGTCAAATAATGCCAAGAAAAAAGAAGGTAAGCGACTAAGAAGCAAAATTAAAAAAGAAAGAATATGATAGGAAGCGTAGGGAGAAAATTAAATCCGATTCTGTACGTATTGAAATACTTTGAGAAGAAGAAAGACTTAAATACTTAAGAAAAAAAGAAAAAGGGCAAGTAAAACTAATATCCGCCATGAGTTCCAGAGAAAGAAGGCAAAAGAGAAAAAATTGGAAGAAAAATAGCCAAACATATAGAGGAAAACAGTGAATTTGCGTAAGAATCGAAAAGATTATTAAATAATTCTCATAAAACACGTTTATTCTGGGGACCACAATATAATTAAAATCTAGTAATATTAGTACTACGAAGTCCATAGAAAATTAATAAAAATTTATTTCAATATTATTTGTCAATTTATAATGACCGAATTTCGGGATTTCATGAGAATTACCCATATAATTTTTATTAAGATTTTAGTAGGTTTGTTTTAAATGCAATTAAACATTTTTTTCTTAATGAAATACGGCCGCAAAGGGTTAACATTTCGACATCGCTTTATTGTTTGTGAACTTCTTTCGAATGTGGCGGAATCTTGAATTAGCATGTACTGGAGGAATGACATTTTAAAATACAATTAATCACATAAGTACTATTATTGTGTTATTCTTTGTGTACGGTTAGAGGAATTTAATCTTTTAAGTACTTGATGTTAAAAGCGTTAACGGTATATGAATCGCAATAGCTCTCGTATTTATATGTTGTTTTACAACAATTACGTGCATTGAACAGCGTATACACACGTTCTTCACAGTAAAAGGGTTAGTAAATAAAAACCATGTGCATACCATGTACTATAATCCATCCATCCGTGTTCATCCTCGGGTCCCAGTCATCGCAATAATTGGTATTTCAAAAAAAAGCAGCATGGGAATATAACAGGCTGCTCGAAAACAACCGTACACTCTGAATAGCGTATATATACACCCTTCGCTTTGAAAACTCCAACAAAGTCAATGCATATATAAGTTACAATCCATTCACTTTTATTTACATCGTGAATTACAATAATTCAGTGATTATGTTACTTCGAACTTCGCTTCCTCATCTGCGTCAAACTTTAATCTTTCAAGTATCTATTCCTCGTTTTCTTATATTTTTTTCAACTTTGACATTAGAACAACCAAACAAGTCAAAATGACTGATCACATTTTTTTCCTAAAAATTCGCAAAGTTTATAGAAAAGCGATATTCTACGTTGATCTTATAAAACACAGATTGCAGAATTAATCAACGTCTCCCACCCTTCGGTTCCTCTTTTTCCGAAGAACGTATTTAACAAACTGAAATGTAACAGATTTCACGTCGGTAGTTCTAATATCAATTACTACTGTCATTTTAAGTGGGTTCCAAATTACTGAGACTATGATATACATGGCTTTAACCCATTCACTGCCAACTACGAGATATCTCGTGGTTGCACTATAAGTTGGAATTAATAATTTAGCAATAATAGCCGAGCGTGTATAGTAATTTTGGATCAAAAATGTTCTTCGTATCTTTATAAATGTTAATACTATATTTTTTATTCATTCAATTAATGTTCCAAAGTCTTTCTGTCGTTTTCTCAAATTGTAACATGCAAAGTAATATTTGCTTAATTCATTCTAGCAGTGAATGGGTTAAACACATCAGCCTCTTTGTAGCATTTTTATCTGATCATAATATATACATACATTACATAGCATGAGCATATGGTTCGCCTAAGTACAGTCCGACAACTGAAAGATGGCTAACGTGTGGCGGAATTTCTTTTTTTCAAGTGCTTATTTCCGCCATTTGTTTTTGATATCGCCAAACTGAAATCTTTCAAAGGTAACACTCCGCATAGTGGTATACTTCGAGAGGCTGGGTTTGGGAATTTTAAAAACGAAATTTGCAGGAATAGCCGGATGAAAATAAGAGATTCCACCGCTCGCAAGCCAAGTTAGAGTTGTCGGATTATACAATTTTCTCATCATCTCCCAGCAACTTTTCCTATGCGACACTATCATAACATCCCCGTGTCAGAATCCACCTAAAACATCTTATCTCTTTGACTGCCACAGGTGTCACTGGTGATCGGCACTATTTAATTCCGTGAAATTCTATGTAATTTTCAAATTACAATATTTCTTCAATTTTCTAACGTATCAAACATTCCAATATTGGAGTTAAAAAGACAAAAGTCTGCTGAACATCTATCTCTATGTGTCTTTAAAGTTTCTATTTTATAAAAATGTGATTTTAATAGAAACGTCTCACTTTAGTACAAATAATGAAAATAGTGAAATACCGGTGGCGTTCAACGTGTTAAACAAATCAACAGCAGCAGCTAAAACCATTAAAATACACACCACACAATCAAGCATCACGTAAGAAACCTTTCTCAAAGATAACAGAAAATTTTAACTCAAACCACCTCATCATCACTCCAAACTTTTACCTCCTTACCTACCCCCTTTCCAAATCTCACTCACTCACAAAAACTACCCAAAACGAATCCATCTTCTCTGCCACGCATCCTACAAAAATCAGTTTTCCAATTCAAACTAAAAGGACCGCCGTGTATATGTCAATATTTACAAGCGGCGAATTTATCGAAGCTCAAAGTTAAAACTAGCGTACGCGTGAACCCCTTAAACACCGCACGTGGACTCTGCGGGGCGTGTGCAGAAAGGGCGAAGAGGAGAGGGTCTCTACGTGTACACGGGAAATTGTGCCTATTATGGAGGGCGGAATAACGCGTGTTCGTCGACCTCGGCCCTAGTCGGTGTCGTCGAATGAGAATTTCTCCACCGACACGGTACACCAATACAAGTCCGCGTTTACGCTAACAGCATTGTGCATCGAACAGCAGCCCTAAATCCGGCACGTGTGCCCTCTCGATCAAACACGACGCTTGGAAAACTGACTCACGGCACCGAAGAGTAACCCAAGGGGGAAACAAGGGGAAGGTTCGAGGAGCATTTTGCATACGAAATAAACCTGGCCAGCGGGAACTATAGGTCGTGCGGTGTAAAATATTAGTTAGCGTAATATCCAACGTTGTAATCCATATGCTTATCGTACACCGCCCTCGTCGGAGCCGTGGCTGGCTGGCTTATCGCGCGTACGTTTCGCTCGAGCCGACGATGCACTTTTCAGAGGCGAGCCGTTGAAGCGATGAGAATAATTAACTCCGCAACGGTGTGTTAACGTTGCTCCAGTTTCGGCCTTCTTGGGGACGATGTCTCATGAGCTTCGTGGGAAAGAGGGTTTTCGTTTCCCTTTTTTTTTTTTAAATGGAGAGAGAGGGGTGTTAGTACAAGTCACATTGGGATACTTTTTTTGGGAGAGACACTGGTTTGGAGTGGAAATTTTGGTGGATGACTTTACAAGATTGTGGAGTCAGTGGGAAGTGTTGAATTGGATGTTATTACATTCAAGAACTATCTATTTATGCGAAAATTAGGCATTAATGTATGTAAATTATAAATCACTACTTGTGTGATCATATTTCAACAGGTTTATTTAAATACTTTAGTTTTAACGTGTATACATGCGGCAATAAACTATAATTAAATTTTTTCTCGGATCACGTATCTATGTGCGTCGCTAGTCTTCAAAGGTTAACGTGTTTGCAGAGTCCACCGATTTTTAAGCGTTCCGGAGACTTGGTATATTTTATACATCATATTATTTTCTACTTTTTACGATATTCCGTATATCCTTATTTCGATAAGTACTTGCCATAAGAATATTCAAGGCCACGTTTCCTTAGTAAAGTAGAATGAAATAGGTTTATTTAAAATTTTGTGTGCCGTCACTGTCTACGTGCACATGAAGAAATTACGAACGAGATATGTCATAAGCCGTACAGTAATGAGGGAAACTCGTGATGCGGCAAATAGGAAATTTGTAAGTTTTACAAAATCTATCAAATTGAAAATATCAGTACGACTGAACGCGACAAAATTATTTCTACGATATCAATATTACATTAAATTATTATATATGTCATATAAAGAGTTATTGGCCAATTTTTATTGTACCGATTTAATTCTAAATTATTGCAAAGACAAATACTAAAGAAATCGTACGGCATGTAGTATCTTTTTACGGCGAGTTACCATTGATAGAATTAATTTGGTTTAACGAAGTGGAAGAATTTATTTTTCGGATACTTTGAAAGATTCTACGTAGAAGTTTGCAGTACAGTCGACCGTGTGCTCAATCACCCTTTGAACCGATGACGACTACATATACCTGAAAGACATACACGTTTCAATCCAATAAACTCCGCTTCGACGAAACATATCTTCCCTTTACTTCTCTTCCAACAAAAATACAACTGTCTTCAACATTCTTTCGTCTCTGCTACAATAATACCTACCTCATTCAAACAGTAACAATTTTTATCTAACGTTTTCCTACCACACGAACCAATCTATCGAAAGAAACGACCGGCGATAAATTCCAGTTGCAAGTAATTCCCAGATTACATAACGATAAACCTTTGAACAGAATGTCCCATAATAAGAAAGTATCCTGGCAGGATGTAAAATTACTGTCTCCATATTCACCCGTCTCTCGTTGGAGTTTATGGACATGGTTTTCGCCGCTCGAGGCTAATATTATGAACCATAAGGTGGTTGAATCTAGTCGACTCAGACTCTCTTAGAAAAGACGGCCCATGGTGGTCCCGTGTCAAAATATTGGCTTAGGATCAACCAACGCTATGGTTTAGGCTTAAGATATATGTTGCAGGTTACTTTGAGTCCACTCCGAGACACCTTTTGCCGGATGTGTATACGCGTAAGCGCGGCTCGTTCGCATAAATATTTGTTTAGAACACGAATGGAATGTAGATCGATTGGAAAATATACACCCTTTCATCGAAGAGGAATTTCTGTGGGCGCTTAGAGGTCGATATTAAATTCCACGACTACCGGAATGCGACGTGGCTCTTTGGTCAGGTGTGTTCGGTTGAGGCTCTGTATCATGGCCTGCTTAATGGGCTGCATTAATGATAATGATCGTTATTTATCATGGTGCACGGGTGTTTACGCGTACTCTTAACTGTCTACAATTCTATGGCGGGCGTTGGCAATTTTAAGACGGTTGGCAATTACGTGGTACAATTGTTTGCTGCATTTAATTCACGGTGGGTGAGGAACCCTTTTGAAGAGATTGCTCGAGGCATTCTTACTTGTTGAACTATGTTCCTTGTTAACGATACTTCTTAAGAATAGATAAAGGATATGTATTTCTTCAAACTCCACGTAATCTCTCTTCCTACAATTTCTCGGCTGTTGTTTAAAAAAAAATTGAAGAGCTCTTTTAAAAGTGAATCTCTTTGTAGTCGAATTTCCGCAAAAGCTTCATAATCGTGTCCTCGAGACATTTAAATTAAACTCGTTCCATTGCAACGTAATTACCATTTCTTTCGATGCACTGCATAATCCATAAGCTCGTCGCGTAAAAAGACAGATGAGGAGATCAATGAAGATTCTCCTTGGAAGGAACAATTTCATTTGCCACGACAAAGGCCATTTGGTTGGCTCGTTTCCCTTGATACATACCACCCACATTGAGACAGGGAATAATTTCGTTCTTGACATCGAAGTCGTCTTTGACTTTAATATTGAGTGCCCAAAGGATTCTCTAATGGGAATGTTACAGTAGACATTTCGTTTTTCGAGTAACGACACAACATTGTCGTAGGATAATACCAAGCTCATAGTCTCGATGCTTGTATTCTGAAATGCAAGGGTTCTCTTGGATACAGCCGCGAACTCGCGTTAAAATTGTTTGCGCAGGTGTATCTGTGCTTGCATGGATATGCACTGTCCTGTTAGGCTTGGCACACCCGTATGAGCGTAACAAAGGATGTATTATGAAGACACAATGATGCTGCATAGATAGCAATTCCTTCGTACACGTTGCGCCGGACAATGGGGATTTTGATCGAATTAACGTTGGACGATGAACGAGCTGCAGATTCCCCGATATTTCACGCTATCGGAATTTGCAGTATTATGGGAAAGGTTGAAGTTGAACCTCGCTGATGACGCGGAAGGTTGATCTCTTGATTGGCAGGTATTGTAGGCGGATGAGGATAAGGCAATTGCTTGTGATGGCATTTATTCTGTTGGTCCTACTTTTACAGGGAGACAGGTTGGGAAATAGTATATGTACTTGAGCTTCGATTGCTGGTGGTATCTTTGCATATATTGATTAAATTGTGTTGATGTTTCAACGATATGGTTTTGGATGGCTGAACGAAGAAGCGATAGCGACAGTTCTGCGATTCGTTTTATGAAGGCAGAGGTGCTCCTTGTGCAGTGGGCCTTTCGCCCTCAGTTCGAAAGTTATAACCGCATAGAGAAGATTATTATTTAGTTCATAGATTATTCATTAAAGTTCAGTTATTATTTTGCCTTACGTTTATATTATATTTTTTATATCTTTCATTTATAGTTATATATAGTATTTTTTTGTTATCTTTATAAGTATTATTTATTAGTGTTAAATATATTAATTATAACAAGGTTTCATTAAATTGTGTAATGGTGTCGAGGATACTTTACTTTGTGTTCTGAAATTCTTGGCTATCTTGATTGTTTTGCTGTAATTTTTTGGTTCGTTTGAGAATGTGGGATTGAAGAAAATAAATTTGAATTGTGAGAAATTGTGAATAGAATTCTAATCTTAATTTCATTATGTGACGGAGAAATTTGAAAAGAACGTTTATTTAGATGTGGACCAAATGGTACTTTTAGTTCGGAGACCAACGAGGGCTTTCTAGTAGAATGGTATAAAGATGACAGTTGTTAAGCGGGTTTTATTGAGTTTATTTTCTTTGGCTGTTCTTGTTAAGATCATTTTGTGAAATATATATTTTTCTTGCCGTTGAAGTAAAATTATGAAATACATGTTATACGAGAAAATTCTTTGAGATCACCGCGAGGAGCTGAAGTCTCATGTTACAGTTTTCTCAAACTCCATGGATTATTTTATATTCGGAACTACTTAAAATTTCATTTACCCTTCTTCTAATTGTAAAACAAAACCAATCGACATTACACCACAGTCGAGAATATACAAGTATCTCATTCTACACCATCAAGGAAATTGTATCAAACATCTCCTAAAAAACTTTAAGTCTACGATAGTGTAAATTAACATTAAAACTACCAAGCAAGTCAAAATGATGGTTCTCAATTTGTTCCAAAAATTCTCCAACTTTATTGGGCAGTTATAGAATAGATATTTTACGTCCATCCTAGAAATCATAAATTAACGAATCGACCATCTTTTCCACCTCTTAATTCCCCTTTTTTAGAAGTACTTACTTATTTCATATATGTATACAGGGTGTCCCAGCCGATTTTGACATCTCGATAACTTCGGTATTGTGGCATGTAGCAAAAATTTTTCATAGGAAACTTAAATGGTATCGAGTTGAGCATAATCTGGTGTCATTAGTTTTTTCATAGGTGGACGCGTCAAGGACATGTGAAGGTCAACTTTGTTTTTTTAAATAGAATGAGGTTTTTTTTTATGCATCAAGCGATCCAGCTACCCATTCTTTATAAAAAAGTACTGACCTATGTATGTCGAAAAGCTAATAGTGCAAGAGATATTTCAGTATAAATAATCTAAATACAAAGGCATCATTCCTGCTTCATTAGGACGTGAGCTCTGTTTATCTGTTTTTCTGTCTGTCATCTGATTTAACGCCGCTCGACTTTTTCTTATGGGGCTATTTAAAGGATAAAACGCGAAAGTTTCAACAAAAGTGAGTGATACAAAGCAACACATTATCGATGAATGTGGCAAAATATCAGTCGATACATTAAATAACGTAGGCCAATCCTTACTTCATCGATTTCAAAAATGCTGAGATGCAAATGGTCGTTATATTGAACCTTACCTATAAGTAAGCGCTAATGTAATTACGAATTTTAGAATTACTTAAATTGAAATATCTCCTAAACTGTTAGCGTTCCGACATACATAGGTCAGTACTTTTTTTATAAAGAATGTCTAACTATATCGCTTGATGCATAAAAAAGTATCTCATTCTATTTAAAAAAACAAAGTTGACCTTCATATGTCCTTGGCGCGTCCACCTACGGAAAAACTAATGATATCAGATTATGTCCCACTCGATACCATTTAAGTTTCCTATGAAACATTTTTTGCTAGATAGCACAATACCAAAGATATCAAGATGTCAAAATCGCATATAAATACAATAGATATAACGCTGGTGTTAAAAAAAAGAGGTCATCCTAATTGGTATCCCCAATAAAATATCACAATTTTTTAATCGAAATCAACAACATCTCAATGAAATAAGAAGCTATAAAACAAATAAAACATCGCATCTTAACCTACGAAGCCTCAAATCTAATATTACCTTCTTCTCCCAAATATCCCTGACCCGTGTGAAGCCTAATTCAACCCAACCATCTGTCAACGTGTTAATTCGTGAACAAGGTTGCCCGTTGATATTAGACGTTTAATTAATATCATAGTAATTTGACTGGAATCACTATGTCGGCAATCCAGCTCGGCGTATCTGTATGTATATACCACCGTCTAATTACGAGCTCGTCGCATAATTATTCGTATCGCGTATACGTATCGCCGTAACGTCGCCGCACGTCGACCTGCTTTGGATCGCTTTAAACGTAGAACCGTACTCGAAAACCTGTCAGTTCGAAAGGTCGTAAGTGCGTGTACCTGCCAGACTGGCTTCACGTTCGTCGTGGCAGTCGGGTATCCTTTTATGGGACTAAACTGCATTCTTCGTCGGCTTACACGGAGTTCACGACGATACGTCTGATCGTTCTCAAAATAGGATCAATGCGTGTTTGCGAGATGCGTACGATGAACTTGAAATGTCTATTTAAATACTTCTTTTAGATAGAATTGGAATGCTGGAATTTTTTTAGTACTCGTAGAAGGTGCTTGAGGATTTTAGAATCTTCAAAGATAAAGGATATGAGAGAATCGGACGGTTATTATAGAAGTTTGAATTTTGATTTATTTCAAGTAATTGCAAAAGTCCTTTTAACACTGTTGAGGTTGTTGAGGCTTTCAAAAATTTGAAAAAAATTCTACAAGATAGAATTGGAATGCTGGAATTTTTTTAGTACTCGTAGAAGGTGCTTGAGGATTTTAGAATCTTCAAAGATAAAGGATATGAGAGAATCGGACGGTTATTATAGAAGTTTGAATTTTGATTTATTTCAAGTAATTGCAAAAGTCCTTTTAACACTGTTGAGTTTGTTGAGGCTTTCAAAATTTGAAAAGCTAAGGACGATTATATCCTTTTCACAAATTTGTTTGTTGTTAAAACCCTTCAATTTTGTTGAAGTTTTTAGGGTTTTAGAAAATTTAAATTATCACAAAGAATCGAATTTGTAAAAATTCAAGTTTTTCTAGATCCAAAAAATTTTAAAGCTCTTCTTACGTTATTGTTCAGGTAGTTGAGGTTTTTAGTACCTACTCTAAAAAATAAGATTAATTGCAGCGAAACATGGTGTCATTATAAAAATTCAAAATTGTATCGATTTTAAAAAATTGTGAAAGCCACTTATGAAAGTCTACCAACGTAATTAAATTGACTTGTTCTTTTTCCATTTTTTACGTCTATCTTGCAGAGGATTAAATAGAACAAGTTTCTTTGCCTAACTTTATTCTCTTTCAATATACTTGTCTAAAGATGAATCTAGTTTTAAAGCTGCAGGTTCAAACTGAAATGAGCATAAAAGTGAAAATAAAAGCTATCAAATAAATCGGTCCATTTGTAATAATTTGAGATTCCATTTTTCAATCAATCCTCTTCAAAAGCAGTGACATACATCTGTTCTCCTACCAAAAGCAGTATAACGATCTACAAGATAAAATTACTAAGCATAAGAACGTAGATAATTCGAAATCAATCCGTAATCACGTCCGAACGTGTGCTTGTCACGATCACTCCGGTATTATCGTGCGATAATTAACGTTCGATTAAAACCTCTCGCTGTGCTAAGATCGTCTCGGCAACTCGCACGACGGCTTCAAATGTCACTGTTAATTCATGATTAATTGAAACGACAAAACTGTTAACTAATTGGTAAGTACATCCTAAGGATATGTGTATTAAGACGAGCTAATTAATAGATGACATGTACCTACCGATCTTGAATTAATTTCAAGGATCTAATATACTGTTACGAATTATCATAACGAAATTGCCTCCCCTATATTTGATATCGATTATGAGAATGATAACAACGACCTGCAAATGTTAATATCGATATAAAGCAGAGAATAGAGTTGTCTTTGAGCGAGAAGTTTGGATCCGTTAAAATAATAGAGACATTATTTTGTAGTATTTGAGTTGTTTGATTATGAATCGCCGTTACAATACATTGAACGCAATAGCTTGTAATTATGACTGATTTGTTTAATTGAATTGAATTATTTTTATTTTAAATGTCAATTTAATTTCATAAAAGTATCATATAATTCAATTATGGAATTAACAGTCGTCGCGGTGTGATTTCATTTTGAAATAGAAATTATAAATAGTCGTACCTGTTGCAATTAACTATTTTTCTTTTATAAATGTGCTTCTCACGAGCAGACTTATTGGTTAAACTTTACATAATTTAAATCGTTGATCTTATCGGTGCAAGAAAGATTACAAGTTGTAATAATTGAATGTTCTGATGTTTAATGTCCGGGAATTCTGACAGTTCTTTAATGAGACCCGATGATAATCACGCTCGGTCCAAGGGCCCCTTAAGGTGTGGCTTCTCGTTACTGGGACTTGTGAAAGTCTCGAGATAACATCGATATTTATCACGAAAATGCAGATTAATAACTGTTTAGGGGACTTAAGGTAATATTCTGTTCAAATAAAATGAATTCAAAGCTTCTATACTTTAGTACACTGTAGTATGGTTTTTAAGGAAGAATTAAATTTCTAAACTTTTCTTCTAAAAATGATACAGTTCTACATTTTATGTTTGTGCCGTTCTAAAAATCTTTGATGATAAATTTGTTAGGCTGTTGCACAATTTGATGAATTGAAAGTATAATTATTTTGAATAATCTTTTCTTGAACTCAAAGATACAATCTTAAATAAAATATAAAAACTTCGAAGTTTTATTCTCTGTAATACAAATTTCACAATTACAATGACCAATTCATCTTTTCTTTTTTTCGGAGAACGTCATGCTTTAATCCAAAGAGTTGTAATTAAATTGTGATTAATTAAATCATGAATTAAATTCATGAAATCAAAATACAACAAGTTACATACAAGGGTAGTTAAGGTATTAAAAAATGTTCAATTTCAGAATTCTTTTCATGGAAATTTCCTTTTTATTCCGTTAAAATAGGAATTATGCCATCCCTTTGATAATTAGGCGGAATTTTCACGTCGTTTAACATTGTAACGAAGTAATGTAGACTAAAAAGCACTCAGCGAATGAGTGGTTCACTTCTTTTGGATAGTTTCAAAAATCAATTCAATAGAGAATCGCGTCAAAGCTGAACGAGAACTGGTCGGAGGAAAGCCACGGTTAAATTGCAAAAAAGTTTCAATGCCATTTGGCAGGTTGGCGGAAAGAAAACTCAGACCACTTTTATGAAGTTTTATAGACCTCTTGTAAATCCATCATTCTTTAAACTTCCTTTCAACCTCCATTTCTCGACGTTCACTAAAACCAACCTCTTCGATTCGGCATTTAATCGTCAACTTTTGTGACAAACAAAATTTAAAAATAGCAAAAGATGTGAAAGTGTTAAAAACGTAATAAAAAAATATATAAATATCCAGAACAAAAACCATCGTCTTTACCCTTTTCCCGAAAACATTCAATACTGGCATTTCGAGTATGAGAAAATTGCCATAAAATTCTTATCTTTATTTATTTAAATAATCGATACTACTTATAACCTAAACAACAGAAAGCAATCGAAATTAAAAATCATCAAACGTCATCACCTGCAGCTACAACACGATGCTATTGAATTTGTCAATTTATTCTCATCGACGTCCAAGCAAATCCCATCCTCATAATTAATCCAGAAACAACTAAATTTCTTTTTAAACCAAAAAAATGTCATTGTAACATCTGTCGATCATTCGATGCGGAACACGATCCAATTAATTTTCATCCGGTGATTCGTTAGTCCAACGAGCTAATTCAGCAGAGTTTCATCACCGAGGCGCCATTCTTCCTCGCCGGTATTCGTCAAAGTCGCTGGATGACATCAGTGTTTGAAAAGAACGAAAGGGGAAAAAAAAGAAGATGAAAAGGACACTGAGATGACCGGTGAGGATATTGTTGTGTCGTCTTGCCGAGGCACTTTAATTGAACTCAGTTGAGAAAGAACGAAAGACGAGGCTGTTTCCTCGTAAGCGCATTCATCTCTGGTGGCTTGCACTTCGTAGTCGAGTTAAGTGATCGTTATGTCGCGCAATAACAGCGGATCTCTGCTCTAGAAATAGCAACGAGAGACGCAGAGGAGACTAGGATTTTATGGATTTAAATTGGCCAGAGAGCGATTCGCTGTGCTTAATTGGCGCTTGAGTTATGCTCGAATTGCGATCAGGGAAGCGCTTTGGAATTACTTAATCGTCGAATGGAATCGATTTGACGGATATTAATAGTTGTAGAGGAAACCATGCCTACCGGAATTTCACGGGAAGGACGCAATGTGGGAATTGACGATGCATCCGCAGGATATGTCTTAACGACGATTTCAACCGAGAATGCAAACTTTGTGATCAATTAGAAAAATAATCGTGCCATTTAAACTGACAATTAACCCCGCGCCATATCATTTATTTTGTAAATGGGTAAGCAATAATTCAGAATTTAATTGATGACATAAAAACTTATCTGCGATTCCTGATGTATCGCATAATTTAATATAATACTGTGGTATTATATAGTATGTATGGTGATAATTTTATCGTATCATGTCCTACAGGTTGTTTTACAAAAACCTTAAAATTTCCTTTTTTTTAAGTGCTACCAAGCGGCTCACAAAATTACCATGAATTGTTAAACGCGTAAAAATCCGAGAACTTCAAGCAGAAAAGAAATATAAAATCTTGACAAAACAGGATCTGAAACCTTAAAAGTTTTATATTAAAACTAGATTTACCAAGGTCGTCAAAATTTGTTGAAATTGTTCCTGAAATTTTAAACGCTGTTTCTTTTTTAATTTTGCATGTCTATCTTAAAGACTGTGAGCGATTGAATCAATCAAGTTTTCTGCCCCTTCATTGATTTGATTCGGACATGTTTATTTGTCAATTTTAAATATATTGATTCACTCATCGTTAGATTTACTGCTAACAATTATATTATTGCACTTGTAGTGCCCCTTTAAGAAAAATAATTCTTAAGAGTCGAAGGTATGAAGTAAACCTCAGCCTGCTATCTTAAGTTTACATTTAATATAAACAGCTGTGCTAGCGACTGCCGTTGGAGTCCGTTTTAGATAGTTCGTTTTGGGTATCTGTGAAAATCGGATACGAAACACTTATTAATACCATTATTCACTATTATTACAGTAGAATCCCTCTAATGTTGACAACTCGGGCCAGGATCATTCGCTAATGTTGACACTCCCTTCTATCCCCACTTTTCATGACTTATTTTCCCCTATGCGCATAAGCATGCGTAGAATTGAAACTTGAGTGAAGGATTCATGTAAACATCCAAACCCACATAACGCGCCACGAAACTAAAATTCTATTGGGCAATAAAAAGTGGGGGAAAATACAAGTAACAGTAACGGGAGTATCATGTCAACATTAACGAAAGAGCAACATTAGAGGGATTCTACTGTAATACCATTATTATTATTCATGATCATTATTACTATTATTATAATTGTTACATTATACTACTCAATATTTTTCAATTATCTAAATGTACGTATACTCTCGTTTTGTTTTTGTTAATCTGTGCATTGAATTTATTGACTATTTAATACCCTTTACGACGCAGTATGTCTCATAATTCATGGAATCGTGAATACAAAAAAAGGCAAAGTTCCACATTTATCCAAGCAGTTATCGTAATTACAGTTCACCGTCGAGGTAAACGTTCTGATCAGAAGTTGGACAAAAATACACGCGTTAACGAAGTTTTTACAGCCTCTGTTTACGTTACGATGATGTAAAATGTATTCGCACCAACGTAAAGTGATGTACTGAATTTTTTTCATTTTTTTGTTGCAGCAAAAATGTGTAAAAGCGCGAGCTCTGTACGACAACATCGCCGAGGCGCCGGACGAGTTGGCTTTTCGCAAGGGCGATGTTCTTACGGTGTTGGAACAAAACACGGCCGGCCTTGAGGGCTGGTGGTTGTGTGCCCTACGAGGTAGACAGGTAATTACAACCTCTGACGGAACTTTCCGCGGAGTACTTTTCATCAAAAAGTTAATTATTTCACTGAAATACAATGTTCCCGTTTGAAGGATGGCCTGACGAAAGCGAGTTTACTCGTGAAACGTGCTTACGAGAGGCTGCTACTTTGTTCATTGCAAACATTAATTATTTCGTAGTTTATCGTTGATCGTTTGGAAAATTCCCGTTCAGCTTACCTTGTAGAAGGCTTGATTTAAATCTCATTATGGTATTATGATATTCAGTTTTATTTCCGCAATGGAAATTTTATATTAAAGTTTATGTCTTTGGAAGAAGTGTCAAAAGAGTGTATTCTTTATGCTTGAGACGAATCTTTTCTTTTTTCCTTCTTTTTGTATTCTGCTTATATTAGGTTGTTCGGAAATTAATTTCGTTTTTTCCCAACGGAGGACATAATTATATTTTTTCACAATCAACTTCACACTCAATTCGCATTGCCATTGACACTTTGATATAGTACCGCTTGTTTGTGAAAATATTTGTTTGATTCTATACAATAGTTTTTGTCTGGTGCTCTATTAAAGATAGAAAGTCGAAAGCAGCTTTTTTGGTATGTTTTCCTTTTTTTATATCGAAAGGGTAAAAATGCTGTTCAAGCAAGAAAAAATTATTCAATGTGTATGGAGAAGATGCATTAATAGAACACCAGTGCCAAAACTGGTTTGCAAAATTTGTTAAACGGCAAAACCTTTACTTCGAATGAGGACGTCAAAAATGGCTTGCATCAGTTTTGCAAAGATCAAAACTTTAATGAGCATGGAATCATGTTACTGCCAGAAAGATGACCAAAGATATCGAAACAAAATGGAGAATATATAAGGTGTAGTAAAAAGAAATCCATTATTTTTGCATGAAATCGAAGGCTTTATTTAACACAGTTAGAATGATCTAATTTAAGCCAAATATGCGCCGTTTTGTTCGATAACTTGTTGTCATTTTGAAGGTAACATCATTATGCCTCTCTCATAGAAGCCCACATCCCCACGTCCCAACAAAGCTTCCGGAGCTTCAGAAATGGGTCGATTTTGTTGCGATTCAGCAGCGATTCGCAGATGGAAATTCGGTCCATGAGGTTTTCTTGCGGTAACTCGTGTGGAACCCATACATCGAGCTTCTTTTTGTATCCAGTCTTATTCAAATGATTCTAAACGGTTTTTTGTGCAATCTTTAGCTCTTGGGCAATCGAAACAGTGCTTACATGACGGTCGGACTCGACAATGTCCATGATTTTATCGACATTTTCGACAATTGGCCTTCCAGTGCGTGGAGCATCTTTCACATCGAAATTACCGAACGGAATCGACAAAAAAAAAATGCGCCTGATTGAAAAACTGTAAAATATAGCATATTTTCTCTTTGCTAGTGTCCATCTTTGACGCGCGCTCAAACAAAACTGAGTCAACTAATCACAAAACTATCAGAACAGTGTTTTCAGTACGAAATCTTAAGTTTCGAACGTCATCAAGTGTAACCCGATCGAACTTATACAACGCGAGATACAGATAATTAAAGCCATCTATTGGAAAAATAATGGATTTCTTTTTACTACACCTAATATAATACAATAAAATTTGTATGAATTACAAGAAGATCGTCTTTCATTTTTACCGAAAAAAAAAGAAATTACTTTCCGAACAAGCCAATATAAATACTATTGTTGCTTCGTGTAGTATCTACGGTTTTAGGTGTGTTTACAATTACCGAGGCTATGATATATTAATTTTTAACCCCTTGCCCTATAATAACATGTGACGCGGTAAATGGAATAGGAGATTTAGAAATTTTCAAAAAATAATTAAATTGAAATTATATTTGAGTCTATTGTCAATGAAATTATATCTATACTATTAATATTACGTTCAATTATATAGAACATTAGAAATCCATGATAACTCCTTATTTCGGTAATTAAATTTGAATCATTACGCATTCAGTCAACTTAGAACAAATTTTCTAGAGATGAGCTTAAATTTGAGAACTTGGGACTGATAATTGCAAATCCAGGGCTATTTTTCTTATCCACCATAACCCTCAGAACAACCTCGGACACCGAATATCTATTAAAGCCCACTATTTTTCATCAAAATGAATCTTCTGTGTACATTAGAATCCAATTACTATCGCTATTGACAAACAATCGACGATCCCTTACAAATAGTACTACAATCTTCCATCAAATTTTCTCTTAATTGCTTGTCCGCTCCTTTCTGACCTACATCGCAAAAATCGATAATCGAACGTCCCAGAACAACTAGAACTTTCGTGTTTATTGAGATTCCACGTGCTTTCCGATTAGATCGGTCGGCTATTCTATCAGCATTTAATGGGAGCTTCGTATGCCGTAGTATTGCTGTGTTATGTGCATTATTTATGCAGGTCGATGTGATGTGCGGGGCTCATCTAACTAATCGATTCTCTCTCTCGTTCTGGAGGTATGGCGTGGTATTATTATGGGACGAACAAGTGGGCCATTGTAGCGATTGATTTAAGATGTTCATCAGCAATCTCGAATAAAAGTTCAGTGGTAGGAGGAGAAATCGGAAATGCAGGGTTCGGTCCGTGTTCGACATCTGTTCGAAACATTTCTTTGCGAAGACCGACGGTAATCTCGTTAGGAAGCTTATCTTTGATATTTGTGAAAGTAACTCGCAAGTATTTAACAGCGGTATGAGAAGTCACGCCTCATTTTTAAGGAAAATAATTCTTTGAATATCGAGGATGATATCGAAGTAGATTTTAGAATGAGAAGTAAAAAATTCTAAAAACTCGATGTGTCCTGATGTATTAGGTGCATGATTTTTTAAAACGCGGATTAACTTAGAATCATTAAATATTTCAATGTTATCAAATTCACAATGACGAATTTTGTGAGAAAATGGCACAGAATTTTTAACTCTACCGCTTGAGTATGATCACCCGTCACGAAACGACGGGTGACTATAGTTACCGGCGAAAAAATGAAGCCATAAGTTAACAAGAACAAATGAGCCGTTTATTTTGAAAGTGGCATAACTCCATTTGTCAATTTTTTTTTCCGGTTGCCATGGTTACATGTACAACTTTATGTTATTTATCAGTAAAGCATATCAAGTTGCTTATATTCCGAGCAAACACGATAATTCTTGACACATAAGTTTCCAGAGTTAGTTCAATAATTGAACCGTGTAGTTTGAAAGTGGCCTAACTCCATTTATACTTAAATCAAGATTTAAATTTTGTTAGTCAATCAATTTATCAAATTTGGGTATTCACAATTGTCATAAGGATAATGTTTACATGTACGTTTGGAATGAAACTATTGCATCCAGAGATGCTCAAGAAATTGTTTCATGCATCCTAAAACATGTTAAAAATTTAAGAAGTACACATAGTACACATAGCTCACAGTGACATGTGCGCCGGGCAAAATAGAAACATTAAAGTAGCTTTAATGTGGTTAAAAATTGACCAAACTTTGGAAAATAATGTAGAAATCATAGATCACAAATTTTTAATATCAGGAGATTCGTTTTTACCAAATGATAGAGATTTTGGGGTGGTAGAAATTTTATTAAAAAAAATAATTTACTATTCGTTCCCCAAGATTATTACAATATTATTGAAAAGTGTCGGAAAGGTAATAACATTATTGTAAATGAAATGAGACAAGAAGATTTTGTTTCAACAAAATTATTAGAAGACGCCATTTTTAAAAGGGTAAAGAATTCTGATGGAGAATCAATAAACTGGTTAAAAATATGTTGGATGCGTTTTGTCAGAAATAAACCGTATCAAATTTTCTATAAGACATCAATGAATAAGAATGACAATATTTAAGTCCTGAATTTACTACCACGTCGGGATAGACCAAGAAAGTTCGAAAATATTGTATTGACACCACTGTATAAAAATATCAGACAAATTACAACGGCAAAATTGAAGGACATAATTGACTTATTACGATATATACCATCGGAACATCATGATTTCTTCAAATCCCTTTCACACACACAAAATGTAGATGAGTAGTAAATTGTTTTGTAATAACTTTATGTTTGAAATTTTGTACGTTATGTAGTTAAAAAATGTTTTGAATCGCATAAATTATGTTTATGAAGTGCTTTAAAGATATGTAAAATAAATTGAGTATTGTTTTTTTTCAATTTGAAGCATCTTAAATCATGTTGAATGGACTTAAGCACCTTCAAATTTTAGAATGAGTCTGGTTGTTCATTTTGAAAGTGGCCTAACTCCATTCTTGATAAGAAAACGCATATTATTCACTTAATAATTACCACTATGTTAATAGGAACTATAAATTTAACACTCTTAGATACACTTAAGCAGTATGACTCATTAGTATCCTGTACGTATATTTTTAATTGCATTGAAACGCAAACCCTTAAATATCTCAATTTAAGTATAAATGGAGTTAGGCCACTTTCAAAATAAACGGCTCAAATACAGTTAAGACAAATTCATGATAAAATTATAAACACATTGATATCAACACAAATCAGTTTACTTTTAAAAGCAGTGTCAGAACGGCGTTTTTGAGACAAAAGATCTAGCCCTGAATACTGAAGACTTTATAGGGGCGACTCCGCGCCAAGGCCCTCTGTAGCGAAAGAGTTAAATTTCCTATTCCTTCTGTTTTTTTTCTCCCATGTTACAAAATATACGCAGCTAAGTTGAACAATTCTCTTTGGGGTTATATTACGTTTCTTTTACTATATTTCCTTAATACATTTAAATTTACCAAAGTAGTCAGTGGTACATGCACGGTTAAAACGTACGATATAGCTATCCGTAGATTTCCATTTGCACCAATTTGGAAAAAAGTGTTTAACAGTAACACACATAGTAATCAATTATTCTATCGTGAAGCACAGATTTCAGTGTATTTAATTCTGAATGGTAGAGTGGCCCTTTAATTAAATCACCGAATCAATCCATGTTTCACTGCACTTCTATTTCCTTCACGCAACACTGCAAGACGTGAATACTCTACCAAAAAGAATCGTGATTCACATTCGTGCGGGAGGAAATTGATACGTGCCATATTGATCTCACCGGTGCAGACAGAAGGTGAGATATAACACATATGGCGTCCGGTGAAAAGGAACCGCCAAAGAGGGTGGAAGTGCTCCGAAGTACAAATTGGAGAACAAGGGAGCACGATACCAGTTTACGAGAAAATTACTCGTTACGGGACAGTGCAGCTGGGTCTCGGTAAATGCTGTCGTTTTAGCCTTTTACCTTTAAAACTTTTACCGGAGCGTGAAACAATGCTCATCCACGTTTAGCGACTGGCAATATTTGCAAGCCTTTTTTTCTTTTTTTAATTACCATGGTCATTTAATTTCAGATATATAATTTGATGTGGGTTGAAAACCACCGAGACTATGACGGGTTTAACCCTTTCACTGCGGTCCACCTCAATGAGAAACTATAAGAAAAATATGGCATGACGCATTATTTGCACGCATTTATATTCGTTATTTATACTGCAAAATCACTGCGACTGAAGTGAATTATAGATCAAATTCTGTGAGAGCGTATGTATACGCCTTTCGTATATATTCGTGAATCTGCGATAGCATATGTACATGCCTTCCGTAGTTAAAGGGTTAACACGGTGGTGAATGTCTTTGAGATTGTATTGGTTATATAATTTCTAGCAAGATAAAACTTTTTCTGTGAAAATCATATCTTTGAAGAATGGAAACGTTAAAGGTAAAAATATTTGCGTGTTCAGTAGTATCTCATTTTTTTAATAGTAATTTAATATTGAATACATTTGCAAATTCGGAAATATTACTGTTTAGAAGTCATAAGAAGTTTCACTTGGATAGCTCCGATCACCTGTGATCGCGATACGGCATTCAATGTATCGATTTTTAATGATGGAAAAATGTGATTTAAACGTTCAATGCTTTAAAACAGTGGTTTCCAAACTTTTTTGTCCTACCGCCTCCTTTCCAAAAAAAATATTACTTAGCGCCCCCAGGAAATTAATTTTTCAAAAATTTTAGTAGCAATTAATAGGAAAGATATGTATATGTATTAATGTTTCTACCTTTTTCGTAAAATATAGTAAAGAAAGGTGTAAATTAGAAGGTGCTGCAGCACCTACCAGGGGGCGGTGGCGCCCACTTTGGGAATCACTGCTTTAAAAGAAAAGTAAGTATTGTTGTAATAAAACAAATATTTTTGCAATGTGAAACATACTTTGAGTATTTAATTTTTATGTTGCAATATTTATCGCATTATTATTTATTTATTTAGAAATCGTTAACCTACTTCTGAGGAATTACAAATAGAAAATTAAAATTAAAAATCTACATGGAACCATTGTCGGAAGTTTCTTTGACATACACTAAATTTCTATATATAATCCGCAATTTCCTGAAGTTAGGACAGATTCTACTCTAATCCCTACAGTATTTAATAACTACGCAACACGAAAATTATAGGCTCGAAAATTTGCAGGTTTTGCAAAACCTATCAAATTAAAAATATCTGTGAGGAGCGATACGATAAAATCATTTCTATAATATTAATATTACATTAAACTATACGATATAGTAGACAGACACAATCAGATAGACAGTCACTAATCAATTTTTATTTCACTAATGTAATTGGATCATTGCGGAGGCAGTTACAAAAAATCGTACGGTTAGAGCTCAACAGGAAAATACATATTCACCCACAAAATCTTTCGAATTAAAGTAGACTTCATTCAGCTAACATTTACCTCATAAAATGATTTTAACGAAATCGACTCCGCGTTCTTGATCAACATCGTAAATCGTAAATGAACTCGCAATTATCCCCATGAATTTAAAATTGGCCATTGTCCCTCATTTCGGCCGCCTTAAACGAGAAACGCGTCATTGACATCGAATCGATTTGTCTCGCACGTCCTCGTGCAAATTAACGGCAGATGCGCTCCTGCAATATAACGGGTGTACAAGCCATTTCTAATGGAATGAGTCTGCGAAGTCGTCTTTCGTTGGCGAGTCAATAGAATTCGTAATAGAAGAGGAGAGAGGGAGTTTGTTCTGGTACATTGTCCCTTTCGGGTTCGTATGCCAGACCAAATGAACGCAGTTCTGTAGAGCTAGGTACACAGTACCGTTTGCCAGTATTTTTGAGGATGAATGCTCCTCGTTGGCCATTCGTACGCACCATTTTCTTCCTTTCGAATTTTCGGCACTTTTTTTTTAAATCTAGACTTCGCGTGTAATCACAGCTTTTTCAAATGGCGCGAAAAATGAGTCTACCGTGTGATTAGACGGACGAGTAGGATGGTTGAAAATAAGTTCGTCGAAGCGGATGTTTCGAAGGGTATCGTGATGGGAATTCCCTTAGGTTATGGTGTAACGTATCACGGTCCTCGAAGACAGAGATATTCGACAGCTGGGACTGTCACGAGGATTATGATATATGATAAGAACAGATATACGTGGATCGTCTTTGGTGTATATTGACTCGGTAAATATAATATTCATGAAAATGCTGAGAGGAAGTGAAGTATTGAAATATTCAAGAAGAAGGATAATTTAATAAATTTAGAATGCAGTTTTACATAGTGTAGAATGAGGTAGAACTTTTTTCGATATTAACACTAGATTTACCAAACCAGTCAAAATGACTGGTGCACAATTTTTTCCAAAAATTCTATGGGTTTATGAGAGAGCCGTAAAATAAATATTCTTCGTCCATCGTATAAAACATAAAGTACCGAATCTATCATCTCTTCCGCATCTTAATTTTTCTTGCTTTGAGGTACATATTTAACATATTTAAATATAGTAGATTTCACGCTGGTAAATCTAGTGTTAATACTAGATTTACGGAAGCCGTCAAATTGACGGGATCCTATTTTTTTAATAAGCATTTTTCAAATTTGCAGAAAAAGAGTACAGTAAATATTTCAGGTGTATTTTATAATACAAAAATTACTTAACGAATTATCATCTTTGACGATTGAACCCTCTTTTTTCAAAGTTGTTATTTAATGTATTGTAGTGTAACAGATTTCACGTCCGTAAATCTAGTGTTAATCGGATACTCTAGTAGTTAAAAGAAACTCTTATCATAAATGAACGATATAATAATAATAATTCTTAAGAAATAGTGTTTCTAAACATAATAATACCTCGATGTAAAAATTTTGAAATGTACGAAATAATGTCTCTAAAAAATAATTCTGAATCAACATTATTTATAACCATAATAATACATACTTCACTGTCAAAAAATCATAAAATGTAAGAAGCAGTACTACTAAGGAATGATTCTAAAAAAACTAATATTTTTAATCATAATAATACTTGGATGAAAAATTATAAAATGTGGGAAGAATCAACAGTGTTAATTTGCTGCGAAACGGTACACAAGTACAGTGACCGAAATAATGATAGGTTCACTTTAATTTCTGGACAAAAAAGTACGTTTTACGTGGTATTTTTTATTTTACTTATTAGCATGTATTCTTTCTAACACCATTAACAAAATACACATTTCAATTGAATAACAGAATATTTATTAGCGTCAATTATAAATTTTTAGCACAAAACTTAAATATTGGGTGCGAAATAAATATAGGTTCACGATACATTTTTGCTTAAAAAATTTAATTAATAGAAAAATATAAATAATTTAGTACTCAATTGGTCCTCCTTTGTTCTTTATTACTTCAAATATTCTTTTTGGCATTGTCTCGATCAGTTTTTGCAATGTCTCTGAATTAATTTGAGACCATGCCTCTTTGATGGCATTTTTTAATTCAGAGACATTGCAATACTGCTTGCCGTTAGCGTAAACCTTACGTACTAAAATCCCCCAAAGATTTTCAATGGGATTTAAGTCTTTTAGACTTAAGACTTTTTGATGGCGAAGGTAAAACTTTAACTTTTACCCTCTCAAACCAGGTTTTAATTGTCTTCACTCTATGTATAGCAGCATTATCGCGCTGAAATATGAAGTCAAGGCCACCAATTTCGTCACCATATTCATCCAGAACATATTCCAGTAGTTCCTGGTATTTTTCAGCATTTGGTTTTGGCGGAATCCACATTATCGGGGTCTTACTGTTGTATCCAAATGCAGCCCAAATCATTACACTGTCTCCTCCATGGACTCTTGTCATTCTTATTTCTTTTTCGTCACGCAAATCATGCCAATAGTAGTGAAAACCGCCTGGACCATCCAAATTGAATTTCTTCTCGTCGGAAAAGATTACGGTTTTCCACTTTTCGGTCCACGACATGCGATTTTCAGCGAATTTTAATCTATCTTCTCTGTGAAATTTGGATAACGGTGGTTTCTTTGCTCTTTTTGTGTACCTTAACGTCCCACTTGATCTTAGAATTTGTTGTACACGTCGAACTCCAACTGGCAAGTCTAACTTAATCTATATTTGACATGCATTCAATTTATTTTGCCGCGCTTCTTGAAAAATTTTGCCTCTTTCTCTACGACTTATTTTTTTTGGGCGGCCCGTAGACGTTTTAGTGCCATAATTTTCGCTTAATTTTAAAAAATTATTAACGACATTTAGTGACCTTTCAATGGTCTTTGCAATTTCTCTATTTGAAAGGCCTGTATTGTGGTAAGCCACAATTTGGCCTTTTTCATTATTAGTTAGTGGTTTGTCACGACCCATTATGCTTTAAAAGTATTAAAACAACATGAAATATTTTTTAAATTGTTTAAATATTATAAATCATTGTACTTACCATACACAACTGTTAAAAAAATGGCGCTATCAAAGTTATTTTTTAAATAATTCACCGTGAACCTAATATTATTTCGTATGGTATGCACGACACTTTCTTCAATTTCTTCTATAACTATATGTTTTTGCACTAAGGCTCCTGGATACAAAGTACCTGCTTGCACAGTGAGTAGGATATATTCTTGAAAAATCATAACAAATGCCACAGCACACTTCCGACGTCGCAAACAAAAGAAAATATAATAA
Source organism: Cerceris rybyensis (assembly GCA_910591515.1). Lineage (NCBI taxonomy): Eukaryota > Metazoa > Arthropoda > Insecta > Hymenoptera > Crabronidae > Cerceris > Cerceris rybyensis. Next base: position 30,762,096 of record OU342790.1, read on the forward strand.
ACAAGACAACGCAGATAGTGAACCTATCATTATTTCGGCCACTGTATGTTATAAACAATCATTTATTTACCTCCGGTACGTTAAGACGTCCTTTTTTTCACAGATTGTCTGTAGATTATAAATAAAGTTTTTCGTCGTCTGAAAGCCATCAGTTTGTTGTAATTAACAATGGAAGTAAGAAGCAATTACGTTGTGTTCGAGGAAAGTTCCTTTAACTTTTTTCCAAGTAACACTGTCCATACACTGATCCGAAAAATCAGTTAATTATTAACACAGACTACTTTCACATATATCATTATACACATATCAAAATTGCATTTTTATTTTATTGTAAATTTTATTTGACTAAGCTTTTATTCTTTAAAGTCAATTTTTTAACTTTCTCACGTATTATACTTAATTTAGATTTTGAAAATTATGAAATTCTTCAGAATCCAATGTCTCAAAATCAAGTTGTCTTTTATTTATAATAGAATTTTTATCATTTTTTAATTAGCTATCTTGCAACTGATCTTGAGATGCCTCAGAAAATTCGACTATAGAGGGTTAAAAAAAATTAAATTATAAGAGTAAAATTGATGATCCACGATTTTAGAATTCACTTAACAAAAGCTTATACATGGGTAAAAGAAACAATTTTATACATCAACTCTTTAGGGCACAGTGAGAAAAAAGAATATCCCACCTCTTTGATGCGTGAAGATGCATGGTGGGACATTTTTTGTCCCACCTCGAAAATTTATATTATTATATAACTTTATCAATAAATATAAACAAATTTTATTCAATTAAAAGAAGAAGAAAATGCATGTGCAACATGGATCATTTTATTTTCGGAATTCCTATGCCTCAAAGAGTTAATGTGTAGTGCCCCTTTAAGAAGAAAAATTCTTTCGAGTCGAAGGAGTGAAATAGGCTCGAGCGAGATATCTTAAGTTTATATTACGTTTAATCTAAACAACCGTGCTAGCGAATGCCGTTGGAGTTCGTGTTATGCAGTTCGTTTTGAGCATCTATTCGAGTCGGATGCGAAACACTTATTAATACCTTTATTCACCATTATTAATGCCATTATTATTATTTATTATTATTATTATTACTATTATTATCATTGTTATATTATAATAATCAATATTTTTCATCTATCTAAATATATATACTCTAGTTTTGTTTTTGTTAATATGTGAAGTGAATTTATTGACTATTTAATACCCCCCTTACTACAAATGCGATCGTAATATCGTGTTCGGACAACCATAAAAATTGCAACAAGCATTGCGAAGCGTATTGGTACAAACGTCGGATTCCATTTTGATGCGATTGCAGCGGTAATCTCAGACATTTCCAATTTTTCCGGGAGATTGAGAGGAAACGTATCTCCAGGTATGGATATTCGACAGCTGCTACTGTCACGAGGGTCACGAACGCAAAATCGTATTACATACAGACATACGAGCGCGAACTTACAAAAGCCAGGATGGAAAAAGTGAGAGATTGGGAAAGAGACAGCAAAAGAGAGAGGTACATACAGATAGAAATATATAGGAGAGAGATAGAACTGAACTAACAATAAGTAGGAAAGAAATATGGAGAGAGAGGAAGAAAGAAAGACAAAGGCTGGAAGTGAGACACTAGCATATTCAGGCAGGAAGAGAAGTGGAAATATGTCCAAAAAAAACTGAGAGAGAGTTAAAAAGAGAATCCATAAAAGCAAATGAAAGTAGACGAAGAGAAATATCAATATAAAGGAAGGAAAAAATAAAGAGGAGGGCTGCAAAAAAGATAAAACCAGAGACAGAAGTAGGAAAATGTAAATATAAATAAAACCAGGAAGAGATGACCAACAGGAACAATTGACAGACGTATATAGAGGTAGGAAGAGAAGTGAATATGTCGAGAGAGAGACAATTCGATTGGTATAAATACGAGCTCTCGGAATGTAGATATCGAATGCGCAAGTTATACGACACCCCGTACTCGATGACGGAAGACCCTTCGTGATGCTAGAAGCAACAGTGGGGTAGCTTATTTTACGAACGCAGGGAAGTTTATTTTCGGTTCGATTTCATGGAATCATTGAATTCTCTCTCTCTCGACGTATATACATAGAGAAGACTAATTGAAGCTTCCTCTTGTCCGTGGAAGTCTCTGCTCGTGACATTCGACGATTCGAGAGTATCTCTGGAATGCTACGAAATGATTTAAGATGAGCAAAGTGAATGGTGTACCAGCAACAAGTTGCAAAACGTAGTTTCGAGTAATCTCATTTCACGTTTGTCAAAAGTATTCAATTTTCCGTGCCACTGTAAAGGAAAATTTCATTCTAACGACTTTTACAGTATCGCGGAATCTATTGGTAATCTAAAAGTTGGAAATAGAAAATATTTCATAAATTTAATCTTCAATGTACAATTACATTGGCATTATTTAACAATAAAAATACTTAACTGTTATTAGCAGGGGTGAAACTTCATTCCATCTTCGTGTAATGGCGGATTGAGGGATCCGCACTTAAGGTCCGCCAAATAAGAGAACTTTATAACTTTTTGGATTTTTGTATATTAAAATAACTTTACTCGTGCAGACAGCGTTCGGACAGCGATTTGGCGTATGACAGAGTTAGTGAAAAGAAATGTCGTGAATGATCTGTGTGAACTGAATGAACTTCTTAAAAAAGAACTTGTTGAATGAACAATACGTGGTTTTTAAGGGACTTTTGGAGAAGGAGTGGGAGTAGTGATAAGAAGTAGGATTTCGGACTTAGAACGGTGATTTCGGAGATGAGTAAGGAGCGGTGACGATGCTAGGGAGTTGAAAGGTCGGAATGGAAAACTAGGAGGTTTGGATTTGGAGTAGTGAGTCAGAGGTGACGATGGAAGTTAGTTTGACGGCCTACAAATGTTTGCGTTTACAAAATATTCCTATACCTATCTTATATACTAACTGATCAGAGGGTCGGTACATTACATTCGTTCAACACGTTCGTTGACCAAAGATGGTCAAACTGACTTGTTCTGAAGTTTTTGTAAAGATCCTTGAAGTTTCTGTTACTGCTTCATTTTCAGTTTTCCGCCTCTACCTTGTTAATTGCAATCAATTAAAATTACACAATTTTTCGCTCCCTTCTTCCTCTTCTAACGCATTTTTTGACAATTTTTAATATGTCGTATTTATCGTTGGTAGATCTAGTGACCATGATAATTTATAATAACATCGTACCCCAGTGACTGGAATAACTCAGGCCCATTAACACTAGGTTTACGGAAGTGTTGGATCCCCAATTTTAACACCAATTTTTGGTTGGTGTTCGCGTCGAGAATCGATTGCAACACTTTTTACTACTAACTATGAAGAGTTATATTTCTGAAGAACCAGAGTTCACGCGTGGAAGTATAATACGTCGAACAAGATTACTGTGACAGCCCGAGCCGAAAAGTCCAGCCTAAAAAGAAACTTCAAATCCTAGATTCTATTGATTTCTCATTTGCCGCTTAATTATGTATACCATTTTGAACCTCAAAATCCTCAACTAGTGTGTCTACGCGCCTCAAAGTCCTATAAATATGATTTTTAGGAGTTATATGAACTAATCGGGTAAAATTTTTATTCCAATTTAATATGACATCCCCTAAAAATATTTCAGAATTTCCAAGTTTGTCGACTCATATTCTAAAAATAGGGTTTTCAGGAGCAAGTAGGAATTAAATTATCATTATATTCCATATGAATTCTGAATCTCCTAAAATTACTCCAATTCCAATCCAATTCTAAAACTCCTCATTATAGAATGTATGGCTTAACCCTTTGCGGACGGAGGCATTTTTGAATATCGAGAAACAATCAATTATTTAGCGATGAAAAAGTACTTTTTCATCGGAAATTTACTCTTTGTAAAATAATATTTTAATTTTTCAACTCTAACCGTTTATATATGCACGAAAAACTATAACCAATTTTTTTCTCAGGGCACATATATTCGCCCGTTGTCCTCAAAGGGTTAATATTGGGCTTAGATTAATTTTCTAAATAAGAATGCTGAGGATTATTTTGGGCTGTATGAAGCCTAAATTGATCCCAAACTAGGCAAAACTGGCAAAAATGAACAAGTTTAGGGCGATTGTGGAATTAAAATTTGCATTCTTTTATCTGTAACATATTTTTCCATATTCAGCCTAAATATCCTAAGTTATTTGGTAATTTAGGAGGATTTTGGGCTGAAATTTTCGACTCGGGAGAGGTTTGCTGTCAATAGTGACAATTAGACACTGATCCCTGAGTTTTGTAAATGCTTTTATGAGTAAAGTGGAAGGAGTGGATGACGACTTCCACGTTGCATCTTGCAACGTCAGCACGACTTTTTCTTAGATGACTAATGTAAAGGAAAGTCACGATAGTCCTTGTACAGTAGTTATCCTTGCCTAAATATTGTGAGGAAAATGCTGAAAACACATGCGTCATCCAACAGAAGCCTTCGAATTGACGAATCCCCCTTTTAAAAACACCTTCAAAACTTATAGAGACGTGGTTCAGTAGATATTTCACATGTATCTTATAACATGCCAATTACTTAACTGATTACATTCTTTGCCATTTGATCCTGCTATTTCCAAAGTCCTTATTTAACACTAGATTTACGGATGTTGATATACCTATTTTTCGAAAGTGAACCAATTTGAATCATACAAGAAAATTGAAGTTTTTTTGTAAAGAAAATAGTTCCAAATCAATTGAAATGAAAGATTTATTATTAAAAAATTAATCAACCGATATATTATATATGTTGTAATTAAGTTTTGAATGAGTCAAATGAACTCACGATCAGTAAATGTAGTGTTAATATGTGTCTAGAGTGCAGAGTAACAAATTTCACGTTCATAAATCTAGTGTTAATTGGGTGTTCGAAATAACATATTCGCCACAGCCCCGCACGTCGTTTCTTGAAACTGCATCAGCGTACCACTGCCCACCCCCCAGACACAATACTATTATACCGTTTTTCTGTTTATTTTCAGGGCATCTGTCCAGGAAATCGATTGAGACTTCTGGTTGGCCAATATGATACAGGGGGCTGTTTAGTCGGCAGCAGAGCAGACCTAACCATTTCTGAAGATGGTATACAGAGCCATGGAAAACGGCGTAGCTGGCACGTTCAGCCGAACAGGGTGAGTTATTTGTGATACGATCCTATTCTCAAAATCTCTCTGCTATGCAAAATATCATGCAACGGCAACGATTGTTATGTGCAGAACATAAATCGGCATATTTTATTAGGGACCAACTGACGTGGTAAATAATTGTCTTATGATAACATTGACGACCCTCTTCTTGAAAACGAAAAGCAAATGTTATTGTAATTAAAATATTCCTATTTAAAATAATAGCAGCCTTAATGTCAAATGCCTTTCTACGTAAAGCGACATGTAGGTAAAACTATTGAATCTATTTTCCACCCTTTGGAGCCTACTATTGAGGGTAGCTTAACATAGTTTTTAGTGTAATTAATTCTATCTGATTAATTTCCATTTTTCATGCTACCATTGACACTATATTATTTTAATGTTTATCACCTAATCTCAATGAACAACCAACGATAAAGAATTTTCCCAAATTAACTTTACTTATCCACGAAAAAATTGAAAAATTATATCGAACCGCTAAGAGTTTGCCGTTCGCGGAAAAAAGAGTGAATTTTATAATTCATAGCTAGTTTTACCATTCCTTTAACCCTTTCGATCCTGTGTCGAGATATATTCGACATAGCTTTTTACTCCATTTTATTTTCTAACGATTTAGCAATGATTTGCCAATTTCATAATGATTTTATAATACCACTCGAATATTCATCAGTACCTATAGTTACTGCTGCTATTAAAATGTATAGTGAAGGATAGAAAATGTAAAATTAATTTCACTTAGCCCACTGTCAAAATCGACAAAATAATTTGGACCGTAAAGAGTTAAACTCTCACATACTCGTTCATTACCATCCCAGTGAAAACTAATGTATGTCTCCTAAATAACAAGTGTTATTTAATTCCACACGCGAGTCTGAGCACGAAAAATGTATTTCAAAGGAGAAAAAGTGACTCCAAATTTGTTTTTCGTAGAGCAACGACGATCAAATAATATCGGTTTGAATTATCCTGGTTTTAAAACATATTTTATTGGCGTGCCCCGCAGCTGCCCCCTTGGTTTAATTTAGCTAGGATTTGAAAAGCCGTAGAAACTCAGTAACCCCCTCTCATCCAGCGCCTATACGCGTAACCCGGCACGATCTCACAATGGCCTCTATAGCGGTAGGATTGTGTTCACCGCAAACCCCTGGCAGCACCCCCATCTGCGGGATCTGTCAAAATCAGCTGACTACCAATTCATTTTCCGTACTCCTCTCCTAGCTGGTGCTCGGCGTGTCTGCCTTTGGCATCGCTTAGCATCTGTCACCAACGAGAATTTAGTGAAATGAATACACTGCAAAACAATCGATTGTCTCTGCCTAATTTTTGATCGTATTCTCCCCTTGCATCGAGGGATTTAACTCTTTTTCGTATTGGGATTGACATCTGCTTTTTTTATCGTATCCTTTATATGACTTACAATTAGAAGATTTTAGAGAATCGAGATGATTATTTTGATAGGCGGAATTGATAATAATGGGGTTGGCAATTGAAGCAATTGAAGTTACTGGGAATTGGTTTGGCTGTGATAAGGGTTTGAATTTAGATTTAGTAGTTGGAAGTTTATGTCTGTAATTGTTATAGATAAATTTTACTCTGTATCAAAAATTTCATTTTTCATTTTTTAATTGTTCTGAATGAATTAATATTATGTACATCAGGATTTTAAGGAAAGAGAAGTTTGTAACCCCTTGCCGTACAATAATGAGTACTACTCGTGACGCGAGAAATGGAATAGTCAATTTTAAAATGCTCTAAAAATGATTGATTACAAATATCAGCGAGTCCGGATAAAATAAAATTAATTCCACGCTATTCAATATTACGTTCAGTCATTTACTATATCCGAAATCTGGATTGTTATTTTAGTAATTAATTCAGAGCCATTGCACATTTAATCACAAAAGAAATGGCACAGCATGAGATTAACCCTTTGTATTAAATAGATTTGAAAGGCTCGAGAAATTATAAGGATGTTAAGAAATTCACGGGTCTATCTGAAATTTGATTAATAAATTTATATTTAAGTTTTAGTAAATATCTGCATATGTCGCAGGACATTTGATATAATTAAGCTGAATAAAGGTTCCAAGGGACTCCAGTTTGCAGAGTCAAATTGGAAGTGTTTGCCGAGGGTTAAGCACTTCAGAGTTAGTATTGTAATTAGTCACTGTCTTTCGCTTCAGCCCTAACGTTGTTCGGCATCTGCCATGAATTCGGGGATTATATTCGATAACGGAATCCCATTAGCTGCGCTAAATTGAAATCCCCTCTATGTCCTTTTATTACGGTTAAGTAATTTTTAACTGTCGTCGTATTATGATTTTAGCAGTCATCGTACCATCCATATTGCACGTTAAAATCATCATTAAAAATTTCAACTGTTCCCAATTTTAATTAGTCCTTCGATTATGAAACATCATTATGAATTATAATTCTGGTTGGTCAGTGTTTCTCGCTTTATGACAAATCCCATCTGTCGTGTATATCAAGGTAATGAAACGGACATTGCAGAACGTTTTGGAGTGCAGTGTAAATTGTTTGATTCGCTATGAATTTGAGTTGTGATTTCTCTTCAGGCTCGTTGTGAAACTGTACTATTCTCTTTCTTCTATTTAAATATTCACACTAGATTTACGGATGTTGGCGATATACCAATTTTTCTAACGTAAGCTAATTAGACTCACACTAGAAAATTGAAGTTTTTTGCAAAGAAAATAATTCCAATTCAATTTAAATGAAAGATTTATAATTAAAAAATTAACCAATATATTACATATATATAGTGATTCAGTTATTAATGAGTCAAATTGACGCCGTAAATCTAGTGTTAATATTGCATTTTCCAATGATTAAATCAATACACTTCATAATGTTGAATAAGTACGTTTGAAAGAAGGAAATGTAAAACTGCACAATAAGAGAACTTGATCAATTCAATCGCTGACAATCTGTAAGAAAGACACAGAATTAACCACATGCCGTACGATTTCTTTTGTGACTGAGTTTGCAATAATTCAGAATTAAATTGGTAAAATAAAAATCGATCAGTGATTCTTCGTTTATCGTATAATTTACCATAATATTAACATTATAGAAATAATTTTATCCTGTCCCGTATCACTGATATTTTCAGTTCAATAGGCTTGCATTAGTTACAAATTTCCTATATCATTTACCGTATCCCGCGTGTCACTCGATATTGTACGGCAACGGGTGAATATTAAATTTTACATAGATAATAGAAAAAGATATAGTGTTAGAAATTTCAGAAATATTCATTATAAATTCAGAACTAATTACATTTATCATGTTAGTAGATCTAGTGTTAATTTTTTTTTACATTAACTATCGATGTTATTAGTTCTTTTCCTGTCACTCTTTCATATTCTGCAAGTTCTTATTTTCATCAAAATTTGCATATCATATTTATTTTACGTTCTCTCATTTTTCTCTCTTACTTTTTCTTTTGAAATATTTTTGTTCATAATATTGAAATTATGTATTAAAAACACAGAATTGTCGAATTAGTTTCTATCGGCATTTTGTGAAATTTAAAATATCGTTAAATTCCAAAGATTCATGTTGGTGTTTTTGAAATGTTACATGTTCGCAGGAAGGTTTACAATTTACTAAATCACACATCGGTGGACTATAATTTAATGGAATTTGCACGAGGTATACTAATCCGTTGTTTATCGTTGCGTCTATTTGTCATGTAATTTCGCTAATACATCATGCCCCCGCTGAATACTGTTATAACATTGACATCATTGTTTTTTGTGGCTATTGAATTTCCGGTAGAGTATCCATCATGCCATTAGCGATAATTCACTTTGTCCTCTCGTGTGGAGCATATTTCGAGACGAGCGAGGGTCGCGACTCCCGATGTTTTGCGACACTTAACTTCCTTAACCGGTCGTTATTGTACTCCATGCGACGAGAAGTATATTGCAAATTGTAATACGCTGTCCTCTGTGTTGACGTGCAAAGTTTTTTCAGTCAACTTGTACGAAATACCAATGATACAACTAAATAAAATCTGCCTTTCCATTATTAACATCTTTCCAAAATGAAAATTATTTGATAAGTTGAATGGTACCTACATTTTTCTCAGGTTTCATCATTTTTATTATGGTGAAATTTTTTCCATTAAAATCACATTTTTATGGAGCGAAAAGGTTGAAGATGAAAATAGTCCTATTTTATTTGGCAGCACTTTACTTATTCAATGCTAATATTTAAATATCGTATGTATCAACAAAATTCGTGACTATTACAATTTAAGTGTTATAAGAAATTTGATTGAATTCAATAGCACCGGTTAGGTGTGATCACAATATCATTCAACGTGTTAAAAGTTTAATCGAACTGAATTTCATTTATCAGAATTGCGATACGTTGAATATTTAGATCATTTATTAGAATTTATACCGGTTATAAAAAGAAAATTTTTCATGCATTCCACTTGACAAGTTGCATTTCCGATCGAAACTTGAAAGTCCCCGTTCGAGGTTTTACCGGCCATGACTCAGCTTTACACTTTACGTGGCGTATATTTTAAGACAAAGAAGGAAGAAAAATAAAGTGAAAGCGAAAGCAAAGAAGTACCGGCAGAAATGTAACATTTTCTGTTTAAAAAGTGCAAATATTCCGTTTGGTAAATTTCCAGATGCTCAATTTCTACTCTAGTATAAAAAATCAAGACTACCTATCATAAATCTCTAAATGTACAGCAATAATTAATAAAATAACAAAAACCAATTATCAGTAAGAGAATTCTTCCATTTAACCCTCTATGGGCCCTTGTAACTTTGAAGTAACAGAAAACAAGTCTAAGCCTTTATTTTTCAAAATCGATTTTTTAACTTTCTCAAATATTACAAGTTAGCTCTTCAAAACCATGGAATTCTTTACAAACCAACATTTCAAAATAAAGTGAAATTTATTATTTATAATAGTACTTTTATTACTTTCTAATGTGCAATCGTGCAACTAATTTTCAGATATTACAAAAAATTCGGCCCATAGAAGGTTAAATCCATAATCGACACCTCTTCTTAAATCTCCTAAAACAACAAATACCGAAACAATTGAAAGCAACACCGCTCAAATAGTCTGACACACAATAGTAACTTTTAACGAATTCTATCAAAAATGCATTAAGAGAGTTCTTCCCAATGGGGGGAAAAAAAACGCAAGAAGAATAAAGGCAGGAAGAAAGTCGCCCAACCAACTTGAAAAGGGAAGAGGAAGAAGGTTACCGACCAGAAGGAAGGAAAAGAAGAAAGAGAAACTGATTCGCGAGTCTCGGAGTTTCTTGCCAGAGTTGGCATTTCCTCGAGATCTTCTTGTTTCTCGGCTGGGTCGACTGAACTTTTTGCCCAGGCACGATCTTCGCTCGCGAACATCCGGACGAGTATATACGTTTCGGTGAGCTGTGTGCCCGCATACGCGTCGTTCGTCGACAGAAATACGGCAGCCGTCGGCGCGTAGGGTCAACGTTACGCGAATGTGCTTCCTCGGAATTGCCTCGTCACGATGAAATTACTCGGATTCAGGTACTTTACAGGTGCTCGACGCAAACTCGCCGCGAGAATTGGATGTAACGGTATTTTTACAATTTTTATTTTCTGCTTGGAACACTTCTTCTTGCTTTATGAGACGCGAATTTGTCTTATATCGCGAGCGAAATCTTGCGGGTCATTCTCACGATCTCGCAATTTGAAAGCCTGGAGCGGGATGATGGGAGGGTGAGTCGTGTGTTTAAGATTTTAATTAATTTGGTCTCGTTTCGGTACTTTATTAATCTTCGGTGGTTATTGGGTTTGGACTTAAGAGACTCTTTAACACTAGACTTACGGGTGTTGATACACCTATTTTTCTGAAGTGAGCCAATTTAACTCATACAAGAAAATTGAAGTCTTTTGTAAGGAAAATAGTTCCAAATCAATTGAAATGTAAGATTTATTATTAGAAAATTAATTAATCAATGTATTATACGTATAGTAATCATCTTTTGAGTGAGCCAAATTGGCTCCGTAAATCTAGTGTTCACAATAGATTCATCGATTTCTTATGTATCTATGTGTATTGACAAATGTGAATAGGCACACCACATAGAAAACTTTCAAATTAGAAGACTTTGAAGAGAATGAATTTCGATATCTTACTCGTCTCGTTGAATGATTGGAGTTCGGTACAAGCGGGAAAAAATTTAATCCACCGTTAACGCGATTTATTTAACATACTTAGCAATATTAAATGCAATATACAGTACCAAGACCATTAAAAAGGTATAGCTATTTGAACTTAAATCAACGGACACCCCACAAACGGTGCAGAATTTTATTCGAAAAATTCCATTTAACAGAAAAACAACTCGAAATGCAAGGGGTTGTTTCCACTCGAGAAAAAGCTCCAGGAAGATTCTCTTTGGAGAATCGCTATCGTCGATAAACCGCGTCGAAAGTCAGACAGGAAAAAACGGAATCCAGCTACCGATAGGTCGTTGTTGAACGGTAGCATACCGTTGCACCCTCTCGAACGATTTATGAGAAGTCGATCCTACAGGATACCCTACAAGGAGCTCCTCCTGTCTCGTTCAATGCGCAAAGACCACCAGTGTCCTTATATGTCCGTAAGTCCAGACAATGTCCACTCCCGACGGCAGTTTTACCTCCTCTTTCTTTCACCTGTCCTTCCTTCTCTTCTTCTCTCCACTAGTTCTCCTTCGGCTCTTCTGGCAGCGGTGACGTCGATGCCGATGGTGATGGTGATGGTGTTGGTCCGCGGTCGTGAGGAGAACACCCGCACACGTTCCAGCGGGCGTAGAACACAAAGTGGGGTCCCTGGAGTCATCTCGATGGAATGTGCAGGGCGGTTCGCCTCAAAGAAGGGCGGACGCGTTTCATCGCGTGCTCATATCCCTGCTTTCTCTCTCTTTCCTTCCGTCTTTCTCTCTTTCCTCTCTTCGTTGTCTGTCTCTGTCTTTCTTTCTTTCTCTTCTTTCCTTCACCCTTCAATTTTCTGTGTCACTCTGCATTATCTTCCACTTCTGGAAAAAAATGTCCTTTCCTCACCTGTTATCTCTACCTTGCCTTTCCCGTTTTTTCTGTCAGTTTCTCCATCCCCACTTCTTCCGTTTGTTTTTTCTCTTTGTTTCTGTATTCTCTATGAAAAAGTGAAACTAGCGGCTACCTCTGTCATCGTTTCTAACCCGCTCGCTCGTTTAGCTCTCCTCTTCAGCCGTGTGTTAACTTCTTTCACACTACGTTCCTGTTTTTTCACTTTCGTTGCACTTCTCTAACGGTCGTTTGTTTTCCCTAGTTTCTCGTTTAGCGTACGTTTTCTCGTGCGTTTGATTTTTGCTCGTGCCCTGGTTGGGGGTAAATACCGTTTAGGAGCCTCCAGACTGCTCCAATTAGACCTGTCTGAGAAATTGAGAGATGACCGTTCAAGGTAAAGATATAAAACGGCATGGCCAACAGTCTCCATTAAATGTAAAACTTGCGAAGAAAATGTTACTTTTTCAGTTCGCTCATTTACTGAAACGTATAAGCGACACTCCGCGAACCGAGCGAACTTCAGTTCTTTTTTCTCTGAAAATGTAAAATCAACGGACTACTTACTTTCCAGCGTGCTTTTAAAGCTCATAGAGGATTAAAACATAGTTCTTAACTACTGAAGAACTCGTAACTCAAGTTGAATGTAGTTGAGTTCATTCAAATTTTTAAGTACATCATTTATAAAATTTGTAGTTCTCAAATACCTCCATCACCAATGACCAACTTACAATCCTCACAATTACTTTTACCTTCGAATCTTAGAAATTTCCAAGCTACAAAATAATATTACCAAGTACATCTTAACACTAGATTTTCAGCAAGTCAAAATTTGATTTACTCAAATTTTGATTACTACATGTATAATACATTGATTGATTAATTTTTTAATAATAAATCTTTCATTTAAATTGACTTGGAACTATTTTCTTTGCAAAAAACTTGAATTTTCTTGTATGAGTTAAATTGGCTCACTTCAAAAAAATATGTGTATCAACATCCGTAAATCGAGTGTTAAATCATAAAACCGTCCATAACAGCCACGATCAACCAAATTACGTATATACAAGTGCTGTCTGTAGTCCACAACAACATTTCTCGTTATCAGCTGAACATTTTCTGTTGATTTTATCGACACATTAGATTAATCACTTCTTAAAATTGCTCTTCGTTGAAACGACATCCAAACGCATTACGCAATAAACTTTAAACATCAAAACGATTTATATTCTAATAATTTTCTAAATCTTTTCATATTAAAAATAAAAATATACTTGTTACATTAGATCAACGATTCTTTTATTCAGCACAGTTGTTATTTAATACCAAGAAAAACGTATGTATATACAGAAGCCACGCGCACTGTGCATATTTCTGGCGTGAGTTTCCGTTCAGCGACGGTACTTCGGCGGACGAGACTTTCGTAGCGAAAGGGTTAAAAAAACGTTCCCTCTTAAACGTCCGATTTCCAACAAGGCAAGTTAACGCGAACAATTGCCTCTATTTAATTAGAAGATTAGCCTGCAGGTCCAATTAGAGTTAAAAGGGTGGAAGAATATCGTCGAGTACACCTGTAATTCACGTCGGTAGCGGGTCATCGTGGAGTTGTTAAGAGGGAAGACCGTTTTCGTCGGCATCTCGACGATATTGTAGCCCGGTAGAGCGTAGAAGTCGAGGTAAGCCGCGGTAAGAAGAGAAACAAGAGCGTTCACGACGTAGGCGAAAGTAGCTTCGTGCTCCGGCGACGTTAAATAGAATAACCAGATCGTGGCTCGTTCGGTTCCCTCGGTCAGTAACAACCAGTAACGTACCCGGTAACTTTGTGCATTAAATTCACTTTCGAATAATAGCGTGGTCGGAGCGTTATTTGATTAGGAACTTTCTATCGTGAGTTACAGGCTCCTGTTACGGGGACTGCCGGGTTTACGCGGCGGGAAACGCGGAGGGACCAAATTATGTGGCCGGCATTTTATAATTACGTGGGGTGTACTTACGGGAATACGGAACGAAAATCGATGGACCACTTATTCATGGTATTTTCTGTGCACCTCGGGGGATGGGGGCTTTATCGAGTATTCGTTTTATCTACTTTCTTGTATTTTTTTTTATGTCCCTTATAATTTATGGTGGATGACGAATTAGTCCTGGAGAGGTACACTTGAGTTTGTATGTTTTTGTAAGTAGTTAATCCTTTGTTGTACAATAACGATGGTTGCTAGTGACGCGATAAAATGGAATAGTCAATTTTGAAATGCTTCAAAAATTGTGAAATTAAAAATATCAGTGAGTCCTAATAAAATAAAATTAATTCTTTCCTATTCAATATTACGTTAAGTGATGTACTATATCCGAAATTAGGGGTTAGATTGTTATTTCGGTAACTAGTTCAAAGTTATTGCACATTCAGTCACAAAGGAAATGGAACGGCAAGGGGTTAACGTTAGAATTATCAAGGCAGTCAAATGAGTGGTTCTTTATTTATTACAGGATTTTTCCAAAATTAGGAAAGAATTATAGAATTCTTCATTAGTTAACCCTTTGAGGACGATGGGCGCATATATGCGGTCTGAGACAAAATTTGATTACAGTTTGTCGATGCATATATACACGGTTAGAGTTGAAAAATTGAAGTATAACCGTTGCAACATTATTATACTAACAGCAATTTTCAACTTCTTTATGTTAACAATCCGATTTTCCGATAAAAAAAGTGTTCTGTCATTGTCAAATAAATGATTATTTCTCAATATTCAAAGAAGTCACCGTCCGCAAAGGGTTAAAATAATTACTTACTATACTTAAATATAGTAGGTTTAAGGGTGGTAGTTCTAGTGTTAACTCTGTAGGATTGGTGAAATGAGGATTATAAAGAATATTCCAAATATTGATATTTATATCTGTCTCTCATGTTAATGTGTGTTTTTGAACATTTGCTTCTGAAAATATTTACAACTTTTACGATAAAATTTTTGTTATAAACGATCTTAAATCTTCGACGAAATATTCAGCAAACTGGGGTAGTTTCAACCCCTTGCAGTGAGTATCTATCCAAAAAATAGTTCTCCACCCCAACGTTCTATACACTTCGCCAATTACTCATTAAAAGTCGCATTTTCAATTTCTCAAGCAACCCTCATCAATCTCAGGTATCCTCTGGATAATAATTCCCACCTCAGAATTTTCCTAGCGGCGTTACATCATAAAATTACTGACAATCCCACATCCACTTAATCCACCCAGTTATGATCACCTTAAAACGTCGGATAGACGTTCCTCGTGAAAACTCGTCCTTCTTCCCATGCACATTCCATGAATATCGCGTGTCGTCTGTCTCCATGGT
This sequence comes from Cerceris rybyensis, assembly GCA_910591515.1. Classification (NCBI taxonomy): domain Eukaryota; kingdom Metazoa; phylum Arthropoda; class Insecta; order Hymenoptera; family Crabronidae; genus Cerceris; species Cerceris rybyensis. The sequence goes on from OU342790.1 coordinate 30,777,674, forward strand.
TGATGTAGCCTCGTTGAAAAATGCACATTTTTCTCCATCTCTTTTCCTGTCTCTTTATCTATCTATCTCTATCTATCGACCTATCTCACCTTTTCTCTCTATCTCTGCCGGTTACATTAAAACGGGGCCGAGGGAGTCGAGAGTGTCTGATCGGCTGAAAAATCACTTCGTCGTGGCGGCATTTGAAAATTGAACCCCCGAGAATCGGAAGAGCAGGGGCTTCTCATCCCCTGTTATAACGAAGGATGCTGCGTGAACGATTCGTCGCCCGGGGCGACGAGATCTTAAAACCGTCACTGCCGTCGGCAGTCGAGCAAGCGAACTGCCGCTGCACCGGCTGAAAATGGCATAGAAAAAGGAACAGAGAGAGGAAAATCTGTAGACAGGACGACGGCGAGAAGAACGAGAGAGAGAGATGCGAGGGAGAGAGAAATATAGAGACAGATAAAGAGAGAAAAAGATGGAAAGAAGGAGCCGTCTGGGCGTGGGCCGAGGTCTTTAACGGGCAGTATCAATGAACTGCGAAACTTGTTCGCGTGGGATTATCTACTCGCTTGGTAGTAACGTGATGTTCGACGTGACGGATAGATCGGCATGAATACATACCCCCTTCTTTCCAATCGGAGTACCGTTCTCCAGGATTTTTTGTCCTCCCTTTTTGTCGCATCGTTACCATTTGATTTCTTTTGACGCGTTGAAGGAGATCGGATTAGAATTTGTGTTCGAAAAAGCGCAATGTTGAGGGACGATTTAAGTACGAAAGGCGATGCAAAGCATTGGATGTGAAGGTTGCTTTTGTTAAGTTGTCTCTGTAGAGTTTTATGGAAGCGGTAGTGTGAAACGAATTTTTATCGTCGAGAATTTCTGGTTGTAAAGTGATTCAATTTTTTTTATCATTGGAGTGTTCTTTTTACTAATTTAACCGTTTGCGTAGCACGAGCCACTTTCGCGCTCTTCAGTTTTTGTGTCGAAAAACCCCAGAACATTTTTTCAATGTTGACAATTGAAGGAAGACTTTGTTAAGATATTTTGTTAAGAATGCATCAGGTTTTTCTTTTATAATATAAAGTAATTCCAAATTAAGATACAAGCACGAGAAGATTGTTCTTGTTGTGCACTACATAAAATAAAACACCAACTTTAGCTTATTTTGAAATAAAATTCCAGAGCACGAAAGTGGCTTTTGGCTTTTTTCGAAGTAATTTTTTAAAACCCTCCCGGTATTCAAACGGTTAAGTTATGGGATGGTCAAATCGGTGTTGAACGTTGAACTATTTTTGTCTTATCAAGATAGACATTGCTATCTCAAGATACTACAAATTCCCTATTGAATAATATCAATTCCAATATTTAGTATTGCAGTTATCTCCTAGATATTTGAGAATTGTGAAAATTTTAGAATTCTTGAATAAATTCTGCGCGACTGAAAGTTACAAAATTTGCGACATTTTCATTAAATCAGCAAGGGATTGATCAGTTTATTATAGTAGCAGTTAACGAACATTGTCTAACGAGCATACTAAGAAACCTATTAATAGACTTCCGGCCGGCAAAGTGTTAAGGACCTGTAAACGCGTTTAAAAGCGAAAGTACGGCAATTCCGACGTGCGTCTCTTAAATTAATTTACTTAAATTAAATGAATTACACTTCCGCATTTAGCGTTTCAGATTTCCTTCAAGTTCCTTGTTTCATTTCCACCTGGCACTTTGCCCACGTTTATTGGAATAGATTAGGAAAGTGCAATTTTTACCCTTGATAGTGCAAGTTTTCATGCACGAGCACCTTACATGCAGTCGTTTCTGTCGGTGCAATGCACATGTTTGCTAAAGAACGCGTAAATTTCCTACGTGGGTGACTTCATTACGAAAACGTGTAGGATCAGTCGTAGGTAAAGTCTATCGAACGTTCAATCAGTGGCTCGAAATTATTACGCAATGCTGAATATCGAAGTGCCGTGTAGACTTTGATCAATTAACACGGGTGTTCCTAAAGCTGGACGTTTCGTTTGTATTTACACTTCTGTAAATTGAGCAGCGATGAAAAATTTGTCGGTTTATACGATTCTCGTGTTTGTATTTTGAAAGAAGTAAGATTGAAAAATGTAGTTGAATTACCAATTTAGTGATGCTGAAACTATGCAATCTAGAAAAATAAATTAATCAGTTTAATTTATAATTTAAAATTAATCATTTATATTTATAATTTTAGATTGATAAGGCAACGTATCGTGTGGAGTTAAAAAGATGTGTTATGAGTAGATTACGCATGTTAAGACTACTAAAAGTCACAAAATGAAGTATTCAAGATACAGCATTTATTGTAACGTTTAGGAAGTGAGAGAAACCCCTACTTGGATTACTCTTTATTTGCAGAGTTTAGCAAACTTGAAATTTGCATAAACAACCGCAGTTCTGAGTGACTCTAAATCTTTACAGCTTTAAACTATTTTGTATAAAGAAACGTCGTTTTTGTACAGGGTAATTCAAAAGTAGTTACCACGACTTTCAGTGGTTGTTCTACAGGTAATAGAGGAAACATCTTTCTATTGTAGTTTCTTTAACAAATATACGTTTATTCTGTATAAGTTATTTTATAACTTTATGTGTTATTATATGTAGCTTGCTTTACAAATTCATTTTATGTTTATGACTTACTTTTTGACAATAACGCCACATGAAACAGAGCACTATATTTGAAGGATTTAATTGTATAAATAAATAATATCGTTCAATTCCATTTATAATTTCAAAATTAATTCTGCGAGCAACGAGAGCAATTATTTCCACTTCACTGGCCAAGAAGTACATCGCGGCGTGTTGTCAAAATAAACTCGGTGAAACTCGGCGACGTAACCTCCAGATTTCCTTTCCGCGAATCTTAACAATAAGTCATTTCGGTGCTCGCTTCGCTATCAGTTCCCCCGCGACTGCCGAAGAGTAACCAGTGCTCCGCGATCGGGTTAAACTATTTTCATCTATGTATTTGTGTGTGTAGCATACTTTCGAAGATGAAATCCTGAATCACCAAATGCCTCTCTTTTTGCGGGCTACTTGGTAATTCATTTTCACAGTGGTATCAACCCTTATTGAGCGACCATACGTCTGCTCTCAGCCACCAAAACACTTTCACTATTGCCATTGTATGTCTTCTGCCAGTCACCAAGGCAAAGAATCAACACGTTTTTGAAGTATATATAATTTTTACTAAAATTTTAGTAGGTTTGTTTTAAATGTGATTACACACTATGTTTTTAACATCTTGCCTTACGATTTCTTTTGTAACCGAACACATAATCATTCAAAATTAATTGTTGGAATAATAAACTATCACTGATTTCCGATATACCGGTATGAGTGAACGCAATGTATAATAACACAGAGCTAATTTCAACGTCTCCTGACTTACTGATACTTTCAATTTACCAGTTTTTGGGAAACTTGGAAAATAAAATTTTTATTTACATAAATGTTTATTTAGCTTAAGAGGTCAATGAAACACAGTCGTAAAGAGTAAAATATTGTAACTAGTAAGAAAGAAAGAAAGACTATTCTTCCATTTTCTAATTTCGCGTAACACTAAATAGTAAGGATATCTCGTATATTTCTTTCCTAAAGGTTAGAGACCTGGAAACCTGACTTATTCGGCTAAAATTCAATCACAACAATACAATTAAAAGTTAATTTGCGGGAGAACCATTTGTTCCTTACTTATGGTTCCGCTCAGACATTTTACTCGAATCGAAAATTTCAGCCCAAAATCCTCCTAAATTACCAAATAATTTAGGATATTTAGGCTGAATATGGAAAAATATGTTACATATAAAAGAATGCAAATTTTAATTCCACAATCGCCCTACACTTGTTACTTTTTGCCACTTTTACCTAGTTTAGGAGCAATTTAGGCTTCATACAGCCCAAAATAATCCTCAGCATTCTATAATGAGGAGCTTTAGAATTGGATTGGAATTGGAGTGGAATGATCGAGGTCCAAAAAAATTCTCGAGATACTAAAAATTAATTTGGTTTAGGAGATTTAGAATTTATATGGAATAAAATGATAATTTAATTCCTACTTGCTCCTGAAAGCCCTATTTTTAGAATATGAGTCGACAGACTTGGAACTTCTGAAATATTTTTAGGGGATGTCAGATTAAATTGGAATAAAAATTTAACCTGATCAGTCCATATAACTCCAAAAAATCATATTTACAGGACTTTGAGGCGCGTAGACACACTAGTTGAGGATTTTGAGGTTCAAAATGGTATACATAATTAAGCGGCAAATAAGAGATCAAAAGAATCTAGGATTTGAAGTTTCTTTTTAGGCTGGACTTTTCGACTCGGGTACCTACTTAACAAGACGAATGCAATGAGGTAACAAAAAATATTTGCTATCCTTTCGCAAATTTTGCGGTGTATTTTGTCCCCAACATTTCCATCGATCCAAGGGTGTAAAACAACCTATAAAGCCATGACAATTACTTTTAAAACACCTTATACGTTGGGTACAAAACGTTTGGTCAAAATGAAATCTTTTACTAACCCCTGTGAAAACTAAGAACCCTTGGTTCCTTTCTTTTTGGCCAATCGATACATCGTGTTAAACGCTTGTAGTTTTAGCATCAATGCCAATGATACAGCTTTCCCCTCTCTAATTTTCGTCGATACATACTCATTTCCTGGCTTCTTTGAAGCAATCGTGCGCGCTACTTCCGACACGTGACAATTCGAAATCGACGTTGCGTGTCTGGAAGTTCTCCTTCCGTTTTAGGAAGAAAGATCTATTTACGGAAGTGCATGCTACCGAAAGAAGATATTTCCCGTCTTACCGAAATGGCGCAATAAATGGCGCGTGGGTTTCGTCATTACATGCCAACGGGAATCGATAATTGATGGAGCAGTCAACAAGTATGTCGGTGCATGGTAGCACTTGCGTAATGGCTTTGATAGAATTTACGATGGTGGATTGATTACCATCCATTCTTCCATTTAAATTTCTAACGCGAACTTCTTTTATGGAACAGGACTACACATTTTTGTGGTTGATGAATTACTCCATTTATTTGACCCTAGTTTTACCGATAATTAATCGAATATATTTAAAATACTAAACAAATAGGTTGGAAGGGAAAAAATATAGGAGGCAAAAAATTCAATCAATTTGATCGCTTTTAATTTGCAAGACAAACACTGAAAATCTGGGGAAAAAGTTAGAAAATTTTTAACTTATTACTTTAGCCATTTTTGTGAATCTATGTAGTTTGTAATTTTAGTTATTTAATGTTACTAATAACTCTTAATTTGCAAAAAATTTGTATTCGGTTTTAGAGCTAATATTGATGTCTGTTCAAATATGAAACGTAAAGTTTTCCTATTAAGGTAGTTCTAGGCACTTATCATTTTTCGATAGATTTCCTTAAAATTTTGAAAATATATTCTTCATGATATTTTATAATTATAACCGGAATCTCAACGAGTTCGTCAACACGGTTTATGAATAAATCGTGTTTAAAAATAACATATTTAACGTGGGCCTTATGGAAAAAAATTTTTGCTGAGTCCGTAAAATCTTTTTTTATTTTTCGAATGGAAAAACGAGTTGATGGATTCTAATAAAAAATTAGCAATGTATTATTTTATGCTTTTGGAATATTATTGAATTTTTTCATAATTTTTTACTTCATAGTTATAGAGAAAGATGTTTTTTAATGTCTAAAAAGTGAATGAAATGACCTCTGTGAAGTTAGCCCCTGTATTAATTCTTACGCAATTTTTTTCATTTCTAATGAAAAAAGATACTTTTAGTTCTGAATCCAGCTAGAACTACCTTAAAGAGGAATAATCATTTGATATGGTAAAGAAATTAGGGTGTATGATTAACATATAACTATTTGATTATTACCATTTTAACTTTTAATTTATATGCAAAAAATTTACATGCATTTTTAAAGCTGACCTCCATCAAATATTATAATTACTTCGTTTATTTAAATTTCAAAGGTGGAGTGTGTACATGAAAAAAAGTGCATACTTCATACCGTGAATAAATCGGTGGACTCCTATAATGTGCAATTGTTTTAACATCACTGACAATTTTTAATTCCTATTTGGAAAATTTAAACTCAATTTGAGAGTTAAAACCAACGGGAAATCATGACCCTCTCTGTTAAATCAAAAAGGAGTGATATTTCACGTGATGGTGATAAATCACCATGTTTATTAAAAACTCCACGCATTTACAAAGGTACAACTGAACAACAATTTATTCACGTCAATTCATCTTCGACTTTTGTATCAAAATCAATTTATATTTAAGCACGAAAACTAACTTTCAACTTGCACGTAACACTTCATATATAATATTCATATTAAAATTTAATCCATATGGAAATTAAAGCCATTATAAAATCCGATTTGTAATTATCGTCGTCATTCGACACTAAATTACAATATGAAGTGATTTCAATCTCCACTAGCGGCATCTCATTTTATCCTTTTAATACAAATCTCACGTTACCTACATCAACTGAAGTGCACCTTGTTTTTAACGCGTCTCACCGATGTTCGACATCGTTAAAAACCGCATTTTCTCATCGGTAATCGTAACAAGTACATGGAAGCCAGCGATAAATGTTCGCAGAACAAAACGTAGGACTCAATCGCATCCCAAAAAAATAACACCATCCGCGATGGTGCTTCTCTTTCGCGGGAAGCAGGCGACGTAAATATCCGGTTTATTACTTTTAAATCACTTGGCACGTAGAGTTAAGCACGACGACGGTAGGCTCTCCTTTGGAAATAGCCTGCGCCGCTTATTAAAGCGATAATAAACGACATTATCTCGCGCAATAAACCAGAAGAAACGCCTCGACTCGCGGTAGAGATCTTATTATCCGCCATAATAATTTACCATGAAAATCGTATCTTTGTATCTTCTAACTGTGCTCCGTCGATTCCCTTAATCTTCCCTCTTTCTTTCTTTATTTTTTTATCCATGTATTAGCCATCGATTGACGGTGTTTTGCATGGCTTTTGAAACTGCTCGATGATCTTCGCCGATAAAGGAAGATAAATAGTACAGGTTAGAAAAGTAATAATTAAGCTCGAGGATAATCGATAACGATCATTTGCGCGGATAGACGTGTGTCTTTGATGCTAGAGGCATTGAACTTGAGAGATCATGAGGAGAGATAAACAGTATGAACAAGAGAGAAAACAGTTTTATCACGTCGATACTCTTGCCACCGTGAAAAATTGCCCTTAACTACCTTAAGATATGCAATAATTATCACGTTGAGAAAGTACGGTGTTATGTGCTTGTTTATGAAGTGTGACGATTCCTCTTCGTAGTGAAAAACGATCGAGCGATAAGTCCGAACGGATAATTTAATATTTTTCGACCGGTATTACGATCCGACGGTAGGTATAACGAGATGAAAGATTAATTAGTACCTGACAGTACAGTTTAATCGCATGTTGCAGACGAATTCAGTTGAAACGGTATTAAAGTTATAGTGAACTTATCCGGATGACTTTGTGCACGGTAAATTAGTAATTGCTGCTTGTAATCACTCTCAACACGTATATTATACTTTGCCGTATCAGAACTAACAGAATTTGATAATTATTCGTGAAATGTACTTAATTACTGGTTGCATGAAAATTATAACAGTACAATTCTTCCTAGGCATTACAAAAATCGGAACTTTAGTTTGCAACTGCTTTCATATTTGCATTTCAAGTTCTGAACGTTAGATGTACTAACGATTAATCTGAAATAGAAAGATAGTGATATAAATGCGTTAGAATGATGGAAATGGAGGAAGTAAAAAATTTGATCGGTTTAATCGCTTCTCATCTGCAAAATGGACGTAGAATATTGAATAAGAAACAATATTAGAAATTTCAAGAACACTTACAAGAAATTCAGAACCAGTAATTTCGATCATCATGGTAAATCCAGTGTTAACACTAGAACTACCAAGCAAGTCAAAATGACTCGTTCCCAATTTTTTCCAAAAGTTCTCCAAGTTTGTAGGGCTATCATAGAGCCAATATTCTACGTTGGTTTTATGAAGTACAGTTTATCGAATCGATCATCTTTTCCACCACTCGATTTCTTTTTCCAAAGTACATATTTAACATATTGAAATATAATAAACTTAACGCCGGTAGTTTTAGTGTTAACCCATTTGCATCACAAGCGCATATATGCGCACACTTCCTCTGGTCACTATCATCGAAACGCATTTATGCATTCACATTGTGAGTGAATAGCAACAAATATGAACAGTCTAAATTATTTATACAAAATTCCTCGATTAAATTAAAATATCACTTTTTGAAATACTTTTAGACTTAGATTTAATATAAAGCAATTTGGTAGTAAAGATATATTTTTGAATTTGTCATATGATGCAAATGGGTTAAAGTCCAAGTTACCGTGCAAAGTTCGATGCTTTCGGAATTATAGGAGTCTCAAGATCCATTAAACCCCATGGGACTTATGTTTCACGATGAAGCAAATTGGTTAAGCCCACGGAGACAAGAGAATGGCTTTTTCTAGAAAGAAAGTGCTCGAAAAGTTTTCCAGTCAGCTCGCCAAGTCCCGTGCAGAGAAGTTGGCGAGCTGCTGTTTAGCATACTTACGATTTTCCTCGCGTTTAGATCCGGAAAGTGTATACATTATGCGCAGTCCGATATTCTGTAAGAACTTATTAAGTAACGTAAAGCCAGCTGTTACTGATATACACGCTACTGCGAGTAATAAGATAGGATTTCCATGCGAGACGCGAGGCGCATTTTCAAGAAGGAACGATTTATTCCTTAATTTACGTTTCACGACGTGGCAACGTTTGCTAGCGGTGAAACGATTTGCTAATTGACGTAATTTATGGAGAAAACTGGGAAATTATGGAATGTTGATAAGTTCTTTAAAGTAACTGGCAAAGTGTTGACTCTCGTTGGTGAATAATCGCGTGGATAAATTCTATGACCGTAAAAATTGTGACGTTGCATGAAATAACAGTGATTCACATTAAATCAATGGACGATTAATTCAATATATTTAACACTGGAACTACCAAACCAGTCAAAATGACTGGTACGCAATTTTTTCAAAAAATTCTCCAAGTTTATATAAGAGTCATGGAGTAAATATTCTACGCCTGTATCAATAAACATAAATCACCCAAACGATCAAATTTTCCGCCGCTTGATTCCCCCTTTTGCAAAGTACTTATTTAATTTATTAAAATATGTTGGATTTAACGTCGGTAATGCTAGTGTTAAATTGTCAAATAAATATTTCTCAATGAAATAAATGAAGGGGGCAACAAATTTGGACGATTGAATCTCTTATACCTTTAAGATGGACGTAGAAAATTAAGAAAGGGACAGCATCAGAAATTTCAGGAACAATTTCAAAAAATGGAGAAAAGGTTATTTTAATCGTCTTGGTAGATCTAGTGGTAAGACATATAAGTTTTTATATTTGAAAGTGGTACAAGTCCTTTTCTCCTTCTGCTGAGACATTTGAGAAAACTTGGAAAAACTGTTATGGTATAATAGTTAAACTTTTTTGGACAAAGTCATAGGAATATTTTATTCTATTTACTTTGCCATTTCAAATGTGAAAAGAAGACATGTACCATATATTTACCTCTCGATCTAGATAGGTAGATCTAATATTAAAATACTCTTAAATTATTACTGTCGCTTTGTTAAAGTTTAACGTCGCATTATTTACAATTACTATTAGCAATATTAGTTAATTTACGTGACAGTTTTATAAAATGAAAACAATCGGTAATCCATCTGATATGTCTATAATAGATATATTAACCCTTTGCGGTCCTATGTCGAGCAATACTCGACATAGATTTTCATTTGATTTTATTTTCTGGCAATTTAATATCGACTTTCCAATTTCGCAGTGATTTTGTAATATCACCTAAATGTCCATTCATACCTATAGTTATTGATATCATTAAAAATAATGAATAACCAATGATAGAAAATATTAAAAAATTAATGTTATTTAGCTCACTACCAAAATTAACGAAATAATTTAGACCGCAAAGGGTTAAAGAAATATCTTACAAGAAAAAATACGAAGCGTGAAGAAAAACCTTTGAATATTTTGTATTTTGCAAATTAAAAATTTTCACAGCTTTCTTAATCAGAAAATGAGAATTATTTCAACCAATAGATTTAGCGTTAAACAATTTGATCCATTTTTCCGTCAGTGGAGCATCAGTGAATGGATATCTGATCAATATTATTTCCAATATTAAAATTGATCTACATCCAAATGTAATAGCTGAAAAAACACATCCAATGTTGAAAAAGAATTCTCGTCTAATGCATCGTATTTGCTATTTTTTTTCCAAGATCCAAAAGGGAGATAGTCTTCGTTGCGTAGTACATACTTGTACGTTCGTACAACCCTTCCAAGGTAACGGAATGCATTGAGGGTCGTTGGTAAGCGGAAGACGCGTAGGCTCCAAGGGATACGAAGGAGGGTCGATACGTCAATTATACCAGACTTTCAAAGTCAAAACGTCGAAAGAGCGAAGAAAAAGGTTCTCCCTTTCTTTCGACACCTCGAAGAATTTCAAACTTTACGCACAAGCACACACACCACAGAATAGAGAAATCCTTATCGTCGCTCGAGACAGGCCGAAGGTCCTGCCAGCGCATAGGAATTGGAGAGCCTCCTTTCGCGTTTCCATGGAAACCGTCTTTCTATCTCTACTGTTTCTCTCCCTCATTTCCATCCTCTTTCTCTCTCGTTTTCCGGTAACCCCCTTCTATTTTTCTCTCTTCCACCTCCCCCTTTCCACCTTTCTCCCTGTGCACCTTCACCGGTGTCTCTCTGTCTCTTCTCCTCGTACCTTTTCCTCCTACGTTCTCTCTACCTTTTTCTCCTACCTACCCTCACTCGTTCCATCTCTCTTTCTCTTCGGTTCTCTCGTTATCTCTCTGTCTTTATCTCTTTCTAACTTTCTTCCACCCACGTTCTCCCTCGCCCCTATCCTCGTCGGGTAATACGCCTTTCACAGTTAGCGCCGCGACGCTGGTATCGACCGTTTCACCCCTCCAGGATTCCGCCAGGCCAACCATCCACCCCCAGTTTTCACTCCGGAGGTAGCTCCGCGCACCGTTGCTTTCCAACTACCACCACCATCCTAACCATCATCCGCACCACCCACCCACTCACCCTTTACTACGTTCTCCACAACTATCGTACTATTCGATTCATCCCGGGAAAGAAGGTGTAATAGTGGAATCGCGTGCTCGCTTTAATTCACCGAACCGACGATATTATGCCGCGCCTGCTTTTATCTCGACGACTACGACGACCTTCTTGCGCATCCTGTGGTCAAACGTGATTACTGGTGTCTTCGTGAGAAAATTGGTAATTGACCTGTTACCTCTGTGAATGGAGGTAGCTGCGTGATATTAGGACGAATGTAATTCGGGGGTGTTTATGGTCATACCATATATAGAATTTGGAAGAGGGTTTCTATTTTTTTAAATTCTTTTTTTGTTAGTTTGTTTGGAGCGATGATGATGTTCAGAATTGAAGAATTTTTTATGGATCCTGTGGGCATACGCGATTACTGGTGTCTTCGTGAGAAAATTGGTAATTGACCTGTTACCTCTGTGAATGGAGGTAGCTGCGTGATACTAGGGCGAATGTAATTCGAGGGTGTTTATGGTCACACCATATATAGAATTTGGAAGAGGGTTTCTATTTTTTTTAATTCTTTTTTTGTTAGTTTGTTTGGAGCGATGATGATGTTCAGAATTGAAGAATTTTTTATGGATCCTGTGGGCATACGCGATTACTGATGTCTTCGTGAGAAAATTGGTAATTGACCTGTTACCTCTGTGAATGGAGGTAGCTGCGTGATATTAGGGCGAATGTAATTCGAGGGTGTTATATAATTCTATATGTATAATTTGGAAGAGGGTTTATATTTTTTGAAAATTTTTTTTGTTGGTTTGTTTAGAGCGATGATGGCTTTAGGAATTGGAGAATTTTTGGTGGAGGATTTTGCTGTGGATTATTTGGTAATTATTTTGATGTTGGTTAGAAATTGTATAGGATTTGGATTATGTTTGATTGAGCGAAATTAAGTGTAGATGGTTTAGATGTTAAAAGTGGTGGTTTGTTGGGTTTTTTAGGATAATTAACATTAGATGTGTTTCTGCTGATTGATCTTATTCTATTCTTCATATTAACCCTAGAACAACCAAGCAAGTCAAAATGACTTATTCACATTTTTTTTCCAAAAATTCCCGAAGTTTACAGAAGTGTCCTAGACTAGAAATTCTAAGTTGATCTTATAAAACACAGATTACAAAATCGATAATATTTTCCACCCCTTGATTCCTCTTCTTCCAAGGCTCTTATTTAATATATTTAAATATAATAAATTTAACGTCGGTCGTTCTAGTGTTAAGGAGCAAGAATTCCCAGGATCCAACATGGAGATGTATAGATACATACTGTAGATCAATTTTATAATATTCCAATTAAAAGCTCAGTGTACATGATTCTTCGCGTTACAAATTCACAGTTAAGTATCTGCAAAACAAACAATCCTATTAGCCCACACTTTCACACTCCAGCTCAGTTACTTTCTGGAATCTACAGATATTGAATCTGTTTCGGAAATGGAACCAGTATCACATAATAACATTATGTTTCCTAGAAAAAGAATGTAAATTTTCTCTGCTACCTCACCCAAGCATTCCAATGCCGTCTTTGTGTCTAGAAATTCATCTCAACTACAAAACTAACATTCTCGTTAAAGTAGAATTTTATTCTCACTTAAACAAAGCTACAACATGCAAATAGTACCAACGACTTGTCATTTATTCCACTCTCGTTTCAAAGCTTTCCGGGATTGCTTTTCATTTGGATGATCCACTTTCAACAAACGATTTCAAGAGATTTCAAAAGTGGATCGCCAGAATGGTATTCCTAAGAGAAAAGTTGGGCTGAGAAACAAGCTTAGATTTCCCTCTATTACTTCCCCTTTAATACAAAGGGCAATTGGTGTTATCATCGTTATTGGATTCCGGTGTCATCTCGTAGGGTGGAGTTCGAGGGTCGTTTGCCGCGCAATGCAAATAACTGCATCTTTCACGACCTTCGGATTCCAAGGCAGAAGTACTTGTCGAGTACACAATATGTTACTGTCAACACAGTAGAAGAAGCTTATTTTCTCTCGGTGTTTGCTCTTTGGAAGTATTAACCCTCTATGACTCTCGAGTTATATTGAATTTAGCTTAGCTAATATTTTATCGAATTTTTCCTTCTATATTTCTTGATAGTCTATATACATAGTCGTTGTTAACCCCTTCAGGGGTCAAAAGTTTTCACTGATTTCTGATATTTCGTGGAACTGAATGTAATATTAATAGTATAGAAATAATGAGACCGTTTCGTGATCGGCTGATATTGTCAATTTAATAGTTTTTTGAAGACTTCAAAATTTCCTATTCCTTTTTCCGCACAACGAGTCCCACATGTAGTTGTAGGCTAAGGAGTTAATTATGCTAACACTGCTTCTAAATCATATTTTTCACTAATGTAGAACTATAATTATTTACTGGTAGATGAATTATAGAAATAAAGTGTCTCTCCGTCATTTAAAATTTGTATCGATCCTTCATGGAAAAGACGACCCAAGAATACTTCAATGTCTACAGTTATTAGATCATTAAGTATGAAACGTCCGATTTGAAACTAAAAGTTTGGTTCATTATATCTCGGGCAAACAGTAACATAATTAATAAAAATATATCATGATAATATATATCATAATTAATCGAAATAAGTCGTTTCAGATGGCTTCGCTTCCACTACAGCTTTCAGTTCATCGTCATCCACCTTACTTTCAGGTCGACCGCGTGGTTCATTTTGAAGATCAAAATCTCCTAATCGGAATCTTTTAAACCATCGACGTACTGTACGTTCATTAGCCACATCCTTACCAAATACTTCGTTAACATTTCGACTTGTCTGCGCTGGATTAGTTCCACGACGGAACTCATACTCGAAAATAACGCGATTTTTTGCCCTATCTATGGCTTACAATATGTAACCTCCACACGACAATACGATAGATTATTAAAAGTAAAACAGTGCGTCTGAAAGCCAGATGGCGTACCTTCTCAATGCAAAAAAAAATAAAGAACGGATGATGTGAAATATTGGAGATATCCAGAATCAAACTTGATGCTTTCGGTAATCGGACATTTCATACTGAATGACTTAATACTTTCACCATGAAGAAAGAAATTTAAAATGGCATCAAATTAATTCCGATCATCTAAATTGGAACAATAAGAATTACAAATAGTTAATCGGTGAAGTAGTAAGTGTCCTAACATAATTCTTCACTTAAATTTTGTAAAACTATAGAGAGGCAATAATTTATTAACAAATAAGTTAGAAAATCAAAATATCTTGCCATCGTTTCAGTCATAAACAACTTCGCTCCGACAAATGCAATTAAAGTATCCTTCGATATTTGCAATTAATGCTGTCGTGAAAAAGAATAAATGTAGAACTATCAAGATTGAAGAAATGAGACAACAAACGGTTAAAATGATTGTCACGATATCGCGCTGGGTAAATGAAATAATACAAGCCGTAGCAAAACGAGTTTCCGATGAGAAATAGCCCCAGTTAGAATGGCCAGTCGTGATAGAACTAATGCACCGTGCACGCTGAATATGACATCACTTGATTCGTGCTATTTTTAGTAGCAAAAGTAGCATTTATCCATGACAAAAAATTGTGGCAATTCTTTGCACAAGCTGCATTCCATCGATGCGCAAGCCAGTCTTGCTGGGTGGAAAAACGTGATAATTAACGGCTAGCTGGCTCTTAATTAACAAGTGACGAAGAACGCGATGACATCATTGCTGTCTTACGGTTTGAAAGGCACACATGGTATGGGAAAGATCGTTTGAAAATGTGAAACAGACGAGAGAAAGATCAACTTGTCATTTGAGCAAAAATAATTCATAATTTTATCATGTAAATTGCAAGTTTTTTTGTCTTACACTTTGTAGAAGATTTTAATCCTTATAAAACCGACGAAACTATATTCAATTTATCCCTTTTCATTGTTAAACTGTCAATGAAAGTTTTAATCGAATAATTCCACGGGAATTGTATGACTTTCTACAGGAGATAGGAAAATGTATTTAAGGCGATTATCGACATCGGCGCGTATTTGCAGTGTATCAGTTTTGCTTATGAAATGTTATTACGTGCTGTTGTTAAATGACACCGGTCAACCGCAACACAGAGTATCGGAAGCTCGAATGTGGCCGACAATATAAAATATCTCTCCATTAGCCGATTTCACTAGCTGTCTCACGTTCGTGACTACTCATACATTTATGCAGTGTATGCTAATTTAATTTGTTAACCAACCGATCCAAATTCTCCGCGTACAACGGAATCGTTGTCATGTCAAGCTGCTTACGAACAATTAAAGATAAAATCAAATCTAAAAATTTTACAATAAATTGTATCTAATTGTATCATTTATTCTTCGATTCCGGTTAAATCGAATTTTCTCTCGGACTGCGCGTTTTGTATGAAAACTATCAACTCAATTGAAAGATTCAATTTTTCAATAACTCAACCGTACCGACGCAGCACAAAGTAATCATTAAGTACGATTTCTCAAACTTCCAATCATCGACACAACTAATTAACCCCTTGCTTTACTATTTTTTTTGTGACCGACCGTGCAAAAACTCAGAATTAGTTGCTGAAATAATAATCTATCACTGATTTCCGAAATACCGGTATAAGTTAACGCAATATTAATAGATCTAGTGATACATTAAATTTGACAGTTCTGGGAAAACTAAAATATTTTCTATTCAATTTACTGCGTCACGTGTGCCACACGTCATTTTAAGACAAGGGGTTAAACTAACAAAATTAAGTTTTTAAAAATTTTCTATATTCTTTAAAGAGAAAATATTTCCCACCTTCTTCCAATAAAGTGTCGATTCAAAAGTAAATCCCATCGGCAAAGAAAGATGTCTAAAGAATTGACCAGAAAAAAATAAGACCAAATGAACTCCATTAACACTAGATTTACGGATGTTGATATATGTACCTACTTTTCTGAAGTGAGCCAATTTGACTCATACAAGAAAATTGAAGTTTTTTTTGCAAAGAAAATAGTTCCAAATCAATTAAAGTGAAAGATTTATTATTAAAAAAATTAACCAACCAATATATTGTATATATAGTAATCAAATTTAAAAGATCCAAATTGGCTCCGTAAATCTAGTGTTAAAGTTCCATTCGTAGAACTTAACGTCCAATACCTTCACAAAGCATCAACCTACATTCCACGATAGACACATCGTATAGTCGATACATCGATGCACCGATCACCGTCAGCAAATGCACTCGAATGTGTCGGCAAGTAGCGTGCGCCACTCGAAAGCTTTATATTCTTTTTACACGGAAAACAAGGATACACGTTGCACTGAAAAGCCCTGGTGGCTTTCGCGCCCCCATGGTTCTTTACTCTTGTATACGTCATTGGGGAGAGTTACTAATCCGACGGTGTCGTTGATCCTCCCTGATAAATGATGAGCAACGCCCAGGAGACACGGTCCTACCCCAACCGGAGCTTATGACCTTTCTATATGCGTACATCGTCCAACATGAATCCTCGAGTTTTTGGTAGATGTGTGAACCCACGCACACGAATATATATGGGGTGTTTCGAAAAGGTTTGGCTAAACATTAGGAACACACTCTACTAGCATAAAGGATGGCAAAGGGTCTGGATAAAGGGAGGGGCTTTCTTTGGGACATTCAACGCTTTGAATAAGGTTGACGCGTGAAATAGCAAGGACTAGAGGTTTTTGATTTAATATGGTTGCTGTATTTGAGGTTTACTTTGTATTGAGATAATTAACCATTTAGTAGGTCTAATTTGTTGAGAAATCCTGGTTCTAGGAGTAATTGGGGTGCTTTGAAATTTAATTTTGGAATTGTGAAAGTGATTAGATTAATATTATGATTACCGGATGTGACATTAGGTAAACTGCCTTTAGGTGGACTTTCTGAAGAAGATATGAAATGAATAAAGTATAATTATGTCTTATTGTTAGTTACAAATGTTTGTGAGATTCTAATTAAATTATTTTATATGGAGCTGAAGGAAATATTTTTTGGTTAACAAATATAATTTATTTCGATTAATATTGTCGAGTTCTAGGTGGTTCTACACTTTAGAGGGTTAATTGCTAATGTTGAGCATGCTTTTGTTAGTTAGTTATTTTCTTTATGTTCGACTAGTTTAGTTCTTTGAATGTAGTGTAGTGGCTCATTGATAATTGTTTTATTCAAATTGTTTGTAAAATTGAAATTTCCTTCCTTATGGATTGAATGAAATAGTAGATTTTTAACGACGATTTTCACGTCACGTTCGTCGCGCTATTTTTATTTTCGAGATTCAGGAAAGGGATAATTACCGGTGCAAGTTCGTACTTGTATGTTCGTACAACCCTTCCTAAGTAACGTGAAGACGTTGAGGGTTGATGCAAAGAAGTGCGAGGGACGCAAGGAAGGGTAAATTGTATACATGTCAATTGAAACATGAATGTTCATAAAAATGATAAAAGTAGCATTGAGAAAGTTTTCTTTATTATTTTTCTACATGTTAACGCAAACTTTATTGCTCGATTAATTAAAATTTGTATGAGTGTACGTACGCAGATTTATACGAAGTGTTCGTAAAAGGTTTGGCCAAACATTAAGAACACATTCTACGGACATAAAGGATGAGAGAATGTTGTGCAATGGTAGGGTTTCCATTCAGAGATTTAACGCTTCGAATGCACTCGCTGCAAGAACTGTTGGAAGTTTCCGCGGCTCGTTGCTGCTTATGCGTATGTTTCTATGGTTCTTTTTATTTTGAGCTATTTGAAACGACTTATTCACGAGATACCAGTCTTTAGATCAAAAACTCTCTGTGATCGTGTTGTTAGTGGTCTCAAATTTTGCAACAACTCCTAGGAATAAAACTAAACAGAGTGAAACTCGTTTCATTCTATTTTATTAAAGAATTATTTTAGTACAAAAGCAAAAATGAATTAGCTGCTAAAGCTACTAATATTTTTGCTCTTAATTCGAATAAAAACTACTTTTATATTTTCATCAAATCCACAAAACCATCTTTCATACAAACTTCAATATAATCTAAAGAAAAAACATACAAAATTTAACAAAAAACTATGCAGCAACTTTACATAGCTATATCGTCAATCTTAATTTTCTTCTTTCAAAAAATAAGTCATCTTTGAACATATCAACGTAGCATCAAAACCATCGGTCACTTCTCACAATCTGATGCTCAAACGAAAGGAGACACCCCATGCACTCAAACACGAAATCGGTGCACGTGATAGAAGAAGAAAGAGGTCTCGATCACAAATTCGATCATGTCTCTCTTCGGTGACGTGAGTCAGAGCTTTGTCGAATCTGATTATGCCAGGTTTACATCGTAGGTCGTCGTAAACGGATCTCGAGACGTTCTGGTAGGGTGGCACCCCCGTTCTCCATGGGGGTGCGTTCGAACAATACCGAAAACTGGAGCGTACGAAACGAGATTATCTTTGATTTTCGGTGCATCCGGAGGTGGGAATAGTGAACCTAATTTACGAATGAGACTCTATAGTGGAATTGAGTGAGACGTTGCATGGGGAAGGCTGACGTTGATAGGTGTAACGTAAGCCAAGAGAGGAGAAAGTAATCCGAGTTGAGCCTCCGGCATTCTATGGCCGAGCGATTCTTATTTGCATCTTGTTTCGACGGAGTAATTGCCGTAATAACGTATTGTGATAAATGGGAATAGCTGTTTAATGACAATACGAACTTTCGGTAACAAATCTGTCTTTATATTTGAACGATATTCGATACGCGTAAACGATTAAATAATTTTATTTTTACTTGAGGAGCATTCAGAGTAATTATTAAGTTGGTGCGTATGAAATGTCGGATTTTTAAGTGAATATATAAAACTGCATATCTTTTTTCAAAAGCTTTTTATCGCATCAAAATATGTTTTATTTGCTTCAATACACTTTTCCTAACGAGATTTTAATGCATAGATACCTGTTTTAAAGAAATTCTGATCTTTAGAATCAATAAACTCTGATATGGATTTTTTCAGACTGTCTTCATTTTCATACTGTTTAGCCCGTTAAAACTGTTCTAAATGTTTACAAATGAAGGTCGGTTGACGAAAGGTTCGGTGAATAAGCTGGGTGTTTTGAAAATTTCATACTTTAATTCATTTAATTTCGAAATTATTTTGTACGACGTATGCGGCCGAGCGTTAGCATGGTGAAGTATTGGGCCATGCTAATTAGCAAGTGATGAGCGTGCAATTTTCAATTTTTCATACATTTCATCAATGTACTGTGGCAGTACTTTTCGGCCGTAATTGTCTCCTCATTTCGAAGGAATGAGTAGTGAATTACTCCATTAACATTCCACCAAACTGTTGTTAAAATTTCTGTGAATGAAATGATGGCTTTGGAGTATGAGCACAAGCCTCATTCCTATCGAGCAACCGAGGAAACCTTTTCCTATTGTCGTAAAGTAACCCACTTTTCATTACAAGTAATAATGCGATCGAAAAGTGACAGCTTTTGCAGCATTATTGACAAGTTTATACTCATGTAAAAAAATTGCACGAATATCGATTGAATTCATATCGGTACAAAATTAACAAAAGGGATAACTTTTGAGAAAAACTTCTTTGCTGAAATGTGACTCTGGCAATGGACAATACGACTATAAACGTGGTTATGCTAAAAGCAAAATCATAATGAGAACAGAGGAACAAACGTTCTCATATAAAGAAAAACCGACATTTCATATGCACCAACCTAATAAAATGTAATACACATTGTACGTCAAATTAAATGCTATGTTAAATAGCATCGATTGATCGACCATCCCCAAGTTACAGTGTAACGTTTATCGTGGAATTCATCAAAACCAGAGTATTTCAGAATTTTTCTTTCCACATAATCCATATAAAATGCATGGTTCTTTTCCTGTCGACAAACCATTGCTTCGTTTTCCAAAATGTTTGTACCTAAGTAGTCTTGGTCTTTTTACATCTCGAGGCTCTTTTGACCTACAAAGAAGTACAAAAGATTTTGCTATTAGCTTCGTTTTTCTATGTCCTGAATGCACGCATTCAAAGATGCAATTGACTCTTTTCCTATATGAGGACGATGCAACGTATCGTCATGGCAACCATCAAAAGTAATCGATGAACGGGACGGGGTAGAAATGATTTGCGGTCGGTTCTGGATCATGGTGTTATCGATGACGAGATGAACGAGGACGCTGCAATGAAAGGGGTGTGGCATTTCGTTATTTCGAGGGTTGGTAGGACGTTGGCCAACGATAAGATACGACCCACATTCCCGTGGACAGTTCTGGCAGGATATTGAGCCTCTTCCTGGACGGTCCTCCTCCTTGTCCTCCTTTTCGTGTATGTCGTTGAATATTTTTGCAGTAAGTGACCTCGATTCGCTTGAGATAATGGAGTTGAACGGCTGGAAAATCGGCAGTAGATTCATGGAGGTTTTATATTTTGTTGAGATAACTTTTATGCTTCGCCATCCAGTCAGGATTCATGGGACATTTGGTTTGATTTATCGCTGAGTATTTCGCTGACAACGAAGAATATACTCTTGCTAGATTTTATTCATATTAGTTTAGCATATTATTGAATATTTAAATGTTTCATAATCATTTTCTGATATTCCATCCAAGGCAGAGTATATTATCCAAATTATTTAATACTGAAAATTTATTTCTTTTCAAAGTCATTACATTCATAATACTTCATGTTACATCTGTAATATAAATGTTGCAAATACTTCATATATCTGGTATAAATTCTTTTAATAATAATATTCACAAGTTCAAAGCATTCTTAAAGCATGTACACTTTGTTCCGCAAGAGCTTGTCGATCATACCGTCTAAAAAAAGAATTGTGTACAATTAGACATTTAATGTGGAAATATAGACATTGTACTACAATAAATTTACTTAATATGTTGCCAATCGTCATCAGTGTCAATTATAGCCTGGCACCTTTTAGGCACACTTTCGGCAAGATTCTTCGACATAGTTTCGGGTATAGACCGTCATATTTGGTGAATAAAATATGTCAGCTGCTTCACATTCAACACTCGGTTGTCCTTGAACTTGACCTTCATTTTTACCCTCACATTTTCAATGGAATTAGTACCAGACAACTAAGAAGGCCAATCAAGTGTCCTGATCTCATTTTCACGTTTTCACTCCGTGCGTACATGTCTTACATTTCTTGCCATTGTTTTATTGTAAATCGTTTCAATTGTTCAGCTGTCCAATTAACTCCTTGCCGTGCCATTTGTTTTGTGATTAAATGTACAATAACTCTAAATTAATTACTAAAATAACAATCTAGCTCCTAATTTTGGATACAGTAAATGACTTAACGTAATATTGAATAGTATAGAATTAATTTTTTTTTATCAGGACCAACTGATATTTTTGATAAAATAATTTTTGGAGCACTTCAAAATTGACTGTTCCATTTATCGCGTCACGAGTAGCACTCGTTATTGTACGGCAAGGGGTTAAAAACCATTCGACGGTGCACCGATTCGCAACACTGCGCAAAGGTAGAAATTAGAGCCTCCTCTGATATTTTCCTTAGTATTAGAATTTCCTTTAAGCCCTGATCAAGCTAGCTGCAATGTTGGCGAAACATCGATTTGACTGAAAACTCAAACGCGGCACCAACCCTGAAGTCAAATCCGATTTCCAATCGTTTCAATCAATTTCAAAGAAGGTAACAGCCTAAATTACTAATTTAACTTCGAAGCATTGGAGTTCAATGTTCAACAAATTAAAGTAACAGCATGTTAAACAAATGCATCATCTTCTGACGAAATTATGAACGACACGCTCCTGTTCAACTGACTGTACACAGTATGTCGGAAAAGTAACGGCACTTTTTAAATTTACAAAAAAGTACCAATGCCATCTATTAAAACAATATATCACTTGAAAGCTGTATATCTCCACTGCAAAACGGGACCACCCTCATTAGTTTTAATCAACGTATTATTAAGTTATAGCTCTTAAAGTGACATACCCTTTTGTCATCTCGTCACAAAGACACGATGGAGTAAAGAGCTAATATTAAATTTTGTTTCAAGCTCGGTGAAACTTTTACAGAGACATTTGAATTAATGAAGAAAATTTATGGTGACGATTGTTTATCACGTACACGTGTATTCGATTGGTATAAGCGATTCCAGGATGGTCATAACGCTTTGAAAGACGACCCAAAGCCGGAGGCCGGCCGAAGAACAAAAATCACGATGAATTGGTGGAAAAAGTGCGAGAAATAATCGCCTATGATTCGAATTTGACTGTGAGATGGATAGCGGAAGAATTAAATACGACTAAGAATATGGTTCACAAAATTTTGACGAAAGATTTAAATAAACGGAAGGTCTGTGCTCGATTCGTTCCTCACGCGTTAAATGGGGACCAACAAATTGCTCGCGTTGAACATTGCAAGGACCTTATTAAAACAGCCAGACGGAACTCGACTTTCCTGGAATCAATTGTAACTGGTGACGAGGCTTGGTGCTTCAAATACGATTCTCACACAAAACGTTTTATGATAATGTTATACATCTCCAAGAAGCCGTGACAAGGGTCATTGAGGCGATTTAAAAAATAACATAAAAAATTTGATGTTAGCATTGGTTGAACGTGCCCAGCGGCGTATCGGTGCGGAAGGGATGTACTTCGAATAAAAAAAAATAATTTTGGCAAAATATCTGATTGTTTTTTTTTTTTCTATTTAAAAAGTTCCGTTATTTTTCCGACATACTGTGTATATAAAAAATAAAATTTCAAATTAGAAGACCACGCAATTCACGAGTCCCATGATTGACTTTATCAACTTCCAGGGGGATTCTTTCGTGATTTATAGGAACGTTAAGGTGCGTCAAAGAGATATTCCGACTTCGACTTATTTCTCCCCGCGGACATTGACCCTTTTCGCGTGGAGCGACTTAATGAAATTTTCATTCAAATTAGGTTGCCCTTGGGGTTTCATTAAATCCCGTAAACCTATGGCAAGTGCAGGGCATTTCGAAAGACTGCTCGCGAGGTACTCTCGCCGACGTACAATTTATTTTTTTCATTCACCGTTTCACGTGATTCTTAGCATCGGCAACAGGAGTCGGGGTTGTTCCGACAGTGAAATATTACTTGTGCTTCGTACTGACGAATGTTTCGTGAAACGTCGCCCTCAAAAGATTTATCGGTAAAGAGAGACAGCCTTCCCTCTGTAAATTTCCACGAAGACTTCTCTTTCTGACAAATTTAACATTGAATGATTTCTTGAGAAAATATAATTCTAACGTTCTAATATAATTGTAATATACTTCTAACGTTCCGACGATATCATCATACATCCACGTTAGAATGCAAAAATTTAATTTATATCGACGAGTATGAAATCGATGATAGGTACATTTGTCGAAATTAATGCCATGGCTATTCCGGTTTTAAGTGACAAAAGGATACTTTTGCGGCTGAATTGAGGCAGAAGGAAGGAATAATAAAAGTATAGCACGCTTATGTACAACGCAAGGGTTGAAGAGCCTCTATTATTGTAAAGCAGTGAGCGATGAGCCCAGAGATTGCACTCTAGAGAGATGCATCTCTTCCTCTTCTCTTTTCGTTTGTATCTCCCACTCTTATACTTTCCCTCCATTGCTTGTCTACCTTGCTCTCTCACCCTTTCCTCTCTTCTTTTCTATCGTTCCAACTTTCCGTTTCTGCTTCCTCGTATTTCTCTTACTTTCTCTCCTCTATCTCTCTTACTTTCTCTTCTCATTCTCTTTATCTCACTTATATGTCTCTACCTCTTTAACTCTCTCTATTCTCTCAACTATCTCTCCCAACTCCTCACGAGCAACCCTCAAACTTTCTCTTCTTTCTTTCTCCTACTTCTCCTCATTCCCTACCTCAATCTCCCTCATTCTCATTCGTTTCTTTCTTCTCTCTATCACTCTCTCCCTGAGAACACCACCCGCAACCCCATCGGACAGCCCTCCACACATCCATTCGATCCACCCTCTCTTTCCTGGCGTTTCGTCGACGAAATTACATTTTCCCCAGTCGGCTCGCGGTTCACCGGTCGAAATAAATACGGCTGTGTTGGTGCGTGCACTCGCTGGGTTGCAAGTGCAGCACAAACTGCACTTCTGCGTTTGTGCGTCGATGCAAGAGGCATCCGAGCTGGATCGGACGTCCATGCATATTGCGTATGTACGCACCGTTCATACAGGAAAATATCTCGAAGCACGCGTTCCCTATGAAATATTCAATTAAAGTTCCTCGCCACGCGTGTAAACTGGGAACAGGATGCTCATGCGTTATCATAAGCTTGCACGTAGGTCCGTGTGTTTATTTGCACCGGTCTGTGGTCCGATGGAGGAACGAAGGCATGACAGAATGTTTAGGATGCTATGGTCAGCGGATACTGGACAGAATCTGGTGGCTAGAAAATGGCTAAGGAGAATCTTACGTAGTTACGTGTTATGGGTTGCTTAGTATGCACACAGAAGAAACTTTGGATGCTGTGAGATGACGCGTGTTTGGTTGTTCTGGATGTTTGGGTGTTCGAAGAGTTATGGGCAGCTTGAAGTTATTTTAACATTAGATCTACTTACAATTAATTCAATATATTAGGTGTAGAAAAGAGCTCCTTCCGGTGAATTTCAAGTGATTGCCACAGTTATATGCAGCAGAAGGTGATTCTAATTTTTTAACAATTTTAACTGCTGATTTTGACGAAGTGGATTCTCTATGATAATGTGAAGAGTAAGAAATCTTCCGCGAATTCTGACAAGTTTTCGATTTTCACTGCGAAATCAAATGTGCAGCCCAGAGTTGTCGTACATTTGATGAGATGTGAAAGTAGTCTGACGAAAGAATTACGAACTGTTAAATCCGGAAAAATGGAGTCCGCAGAACATTATCAGCAACAAATAATAAAATTAAGCAACGGCATCGATAATAAGATAAAAAAAGACAATTGTATTGTCAAAGAGGTCGCAAAATTGTTCTCCTTCACGATAACATTCTCTCACATACAGCAAAGATAATAAAAATACTCATTCTCATTACTGATTTTTGTTTTGAACTCATTATCTGATTTTTCTTTACCCAGATCTCTTCAATGTCATTTAGTAGAGATGCATATTAAAACACAGGATGAGGTGTGGAAAAGCTTAGATAATTTTATTGTTTCTAAGCTACCAAACTTTAGCGAACCAGGATCTAAAAGTTGCCAAAAAGGTGGCGAAAATGCATTGATAACAATGAATGTCGCGAGTAATAGGGTGTGATATCTTTTTTTAAGTAAAGCTTTATTTTATGAAAAAATCGGGAAAAATTCATTTCTACAATTCATGTTTAAAATTTTCAAGTAAATCAGTTTAAAACAAATAAATAAGGGGGGCGAAAAACTTGATGGGTTCTGTCGCTCACTCCCTTCGAGATAGACGTAGAGAATTGGAAAAGAAGCAGTGTTAAAAATTTCAGGAACAATTTAAAAAAACTCAAGTTTTGGCAAGTCATCTTGGTAGATAGGATATAGGCTTGTAGGCAAGGGAGGAATGTTTTGTAAATGATTTTGTAATTTTGCGGGATTGGGGGAATAGTAATGAGGATAGAGAATCATTCTGATGAGATTTCAAGGTTGATTGGAGATTTATAGGTGATTGTTTCGGTTCAGATTGGTAATTTGGTAGATAATTTCAGAGATATTTCTTTGGTATTTGATGCAGGTATTCTTAAGATGTTGATATTTTGGAAAATCAAATTTACAAATTTTTCTATATTGCTGTTGGAATATTTACGAACTTTATTCTTGCTGTAGCATTGCTTTCGTAACTGTATCCGTAGTAAATCAGAATTAAATTAGTAAAATAAAAATTTGGCAGTAATTTTTCATATATCGTTTAACTGAACGTAAATTAATGTCATATAAAAATTGTATCATGTTATCTTGAGATCTCACCGAGATCTTCAATTTGATGGGCTCTACAAAGCTTAAAAATTTGCTATTTAATTTACCCCATCACGAGTGTAACTCCTTATTGTGGAAGAAGTAGGAAGATGTTAACCCATTAAGGCCCAAAGTTGCGTTAACGGAACATTTCACTTCTAATTTTTTTCGGGGAATCGGATTAATTTAATTTATATTTTAACCTATGTCATAGTAAAAGAACATACCAAAGGCTTAATTTATGCACTATTAGATACCATGTAAGACCAAAGTTGCGTTAACGCAACATTATGTAACCCAAAAACTAGTTATAAATTTTTTTCTTCGTTTCAATGCTTACAATTAGTCCTTAATGGGTGAATCATACTACTAATGAGCCACAGAAAAATCACAGAAAACAGATACAGAAAGTTCCAATTTAAAATGTAGCAAAGAAATCGTGAAGTTACTTCGACAAAATCTGAATTTAAATCTCGAAAAGAAAGAATGTATTACGTAGAATTTAGTCTGCGGTAGAGTTCGTTTCAATCGACGCTTTATCGTATGACCATTTATTTAAAAGGATTTCACAGTTCACTCGCTCGTAAACAGTGCACAGATCAACGTTGCAATTTAACGAACCACCCCATGCCTCGCGAATTGTCACGTCGCACGAAACTACAGACATATAAATAAACTTTTGTGCCGCTGAACTTTTAATAATCCCCCTTAATTAACTTTATCCAGCCTAGCAAACCGGACCTTGTTTCAGAATGCAGACAGGAGGTTCAACTTAAAACGTTTAAACGTGCCTTAATGAAAGTTGAGAACAGCGTTTTACAATTTAGTGTGGTCGCAGAACTCGTTTATGCCGTATACAATATTATACAACAATATTAGTATTTAAAGCCTTATAACTTTGAAACTATAAAGTTCTTTTTTTCTGTACGAACTTACAAAAGAGATGAACAATTCAATTTTCAAATGTAAGTTACTCCAGTCTAAAAAAAGGATGAATACAGATTGAGTATCGTATTTTTATTGTCAGAAAATATTTCACGCTACTTATAAAATCACTTGTCATAGTTATATTAACGATTTATCAGCAAAGGAGACTTTATCTGAATTAAATTGGTAAAGTTCCTTTTGCAGAAATTTTTTAATTTTTCTTCAAGAGTTTTGAAGAAAATTACAAGCTGTATATACATTGTTGCACGTACACGCAGCTCTATTTATGTTTAGGAGCTAATACTATTTATAAGTATATATATATTTATTTTGAGCTTCGTTTAAGTTGAGAATCTACACATCCATATCTGGGATCGTCAGATTTTATAATCTTCTTATCTGATATTTAGAACAATTGACATGGTTCGTATCCTAATAGCTGCAATTGTACCGGATGCTTTATTCATAACAATGTTGAGAACTAATGTTATTGTGTATTCGATGGAAAGCTTTTGATTACTATCTTTGTTATCAGTACGTCAATTATTAAATATGCGGTATTTTATTTATTATTCTATTCGATATAAAATTTGTAAAGCAACACAAACTTTAACTCTCACTACACATTTATACGGTAGCATAGCTTTTGTAGCATTGATAAACTAATCGTCGCAAACAAATATAAATCGATATCTAAAAAATCATAACATTTATCGTCCCCATTTAACACGTTGAACGCCACCGGTATTTCGCTAGTTTTCTCATTTCTACTGAAATGAAACTTTTTCTATTAAATTCATATCTTTATAAAGCAGAAACTATAAATATACATATAAATAGATATTCGGAAGACCTTTGTGTTTTTAACGCAAATATTTAAGTATTCAGTATGTCTGAAAGTTCATAAATCTTCCTATTTCAAACTTATATGAAATTTCATTGAATTAAATAGTGCCGGTCACCGGTGACCCCCATGGCAGTGAACGTGTTAAATAACCAATTAACTTTACGAACGAAACCCTGCGAATTTTTAAAACGATCCCTTCCGTCAAGGCTCTCCGAAAATGCTTCAAGCTAAAACGAAAGTAATTTTCGACTTTGAAGTAGCAGAATTTTCAAAGCAACCAGAGAAAATGGATGGGAAAAGAGAAAAAGGAGAGGGCAGAAATCAAGTTTCGTCCGGCTTTACGTTTTCGAGTGAACTCAATTAATGAGCCTTGGCAATTAAGCTCTCGCGACAGAGGGAAAATTCTCAAACGAGTTTCTCTCTCACTCTTTCTCTCTCCTCGAGGTTACATGTACAATCTTGGAAAAGGAAAAGCCAAGTGATTGACACTAACTCGGATAAATTCATTACCGGGGCCATGTGATGCTACAAGGCTGAATTTATCTTCAGTCCCTTAAATAGAATGGATAATCCACTATTTCCCCTTTCTCGAAAGATTTCACCTTCCCTTTCCCTTTGTGCGATTTTCCGCGATGGATAGCTGCGGTCGTCCATCGCTTGATGTTTCCTTGCGAAGTAATTCTCTTGACTGATTTCACTTCACCCTTTGCCGAAGTAATTCTGTGGAACTTTGTCTCTGGTGAAGTCACTGAACTAATGATTCCGTTGAATTTTAGCTTTCAAGTTTCTAAAATTGCAATCGTGCTTAGACGTTACTGAGAATGTCGTGCGTGTTATTTTCATGCAAAATGTTCGCCATTCTCTGTCCTAGATTCATTTAAAATGAGAGGACCTTTTTCTAATGATTGTTGTCGTAATGTCGGTGATAGACTGTTGTTCTTAATATAATTCTTTGACCGTTATCTATTTAAGAGAAATTCGCTGGTAGATTAAGTAAATTGACTAATACAACGCTTCCATTAATTAATTAAAGATATATATGGAAATTTGCTGCATTGTCAAAATCGTACATTAATTTCCGTGTTTCGTGGACTTTGGAACCCATCAATCAATTTCCGGGTAACTGTCAAGAAGCAGCGATATCGTTTGACATAAATATGTTCTGAAGAATTAAATTTGTTACAACAAACGAAATATCCAGTTGTACAGATTTTTCCAGCGTGAATAAAAGTTATTATTCGCTAATTTTAATGAGTTAGTTGCGTACTGGTAGCCTCAGCTGTTTTTTTTCAAATGTGGCGTTCTTGTAGATTCCCCCATTTCGTAAAGTTTAGAATTATTAATCTCATTCAATCCAACATAATAAAATATCCAAATGAAAATTTCAAAATTCGTCCATTTTGACAAACTATATTCATCAATAATCGTCAAAGCATTAAAAGAAGCAGCGAAAGTAAAAACTGACAACATGGCGTTCAATGAATGTTGGACGGTGGTGGAATGAAATTCGAAATTTCCATCAAGTGAGTTGAGAGTTAATTGCAGAAAGGGGAATATAAAAGTACCGATCAATAAAATTCACGGTCTCGGCTCACTTCAGCCGTGTGTTGAGCGGGAAAATTGAAATCGAACGTAAAAGGGAAACGGATATGCACAAAAGACCCGATAAAAGCAAATGGAAAATACACGCCATGCTAATTAGTAAAACGCAAATTAAACTCGTTCGTAAATTCGGAAAACGCAATGGCCAATTCTTTATGTTGATAAGAAAGGTGGATGTTTCTCGATAATTAATCCACCCGGTAATTAATCGGCCTCTGATCTTTTCTCGTAGGTGGTGACTCCACAGAAATGCGGCGACGTGTACCTCTATGACCTACCAGCGAGCCGAGGAAGTCCCGCACCACCCTCGAGACACGATTCGCCTTTAAATTCGAACAGCGAGCAATTGCACAGCACAGGTGAGCGATGACAAAATATGAAATAATTGAAAAAAATCCTTGGTATGCCCCGCGGCGATGTCCCGGGAAATTTGAGTGGATTTCTGTGTACCCGTGAATAACGTTTTAAAAATGTTTGATGAAGCACTTCGTTATGTTTTAACGCTCCCGGGTCTCGTGAAAAACGTCGCCTTTCTTCGTTCTTTTTGCGACTTTACCTTCGTCGTTTCTGGTTACATTGAAAGTTGAGAATTCTCTTTGGTCTCCTGTGAATTCTCGGAAATTTGTTCGTCGAAGTAATCTGACGATGTTGCTGTACCAGAATTATGAGAAAGTACACATTTTCAGATATAGTTTAAAGTTTTTCTTTGGTGATTGCTTCTTGAGATTTATTGGAATATTGGGATTATTTCGTTGAAAATAATTTTATGACTTTTGTTTTCCGTGCAAAATAGTAGTAATATAATTATTAACAGGTTGGCTACCACGTGTGTCATTTGTGAGCTGAGCAGTTTCTTATAATAAACTAGCAATTCGTACATGAGCCGTTTATTTTGGAAATGGTAAAAGTCACTTTGTCATATTGTAAAGTCACTTCCTAAGACTATACGAATTTATTTATATTGACAAAAATATAAGTATTCGAGATAACAAGTGCAAGCAAATCTTCTCGAAAAATAACAGCAATATTTTCAAATATGTTTACGCAAATCCTTAAATATCTCGATATAAAAAGAAAGTTACCTATGTCACTTTGAAAATATACGGCTCGTGTGATGATAAACTTAATTTTATTCAATGTAATTAACTAAAAGATTATTACTGGAGCTCTGTCTTTTGTATGAGTGAAAGCAGATCCATGAGAGGAAATACATTTCCAAAATGTTGCGTGAGAGGCACTCTATCTTTCTACTTATGTTCCAAAAAAATAAGCGTTATTTTCGCAAAAAATAGAGGTAGTCTTTTATGATTTTTTTTTATTTTATTATATTTTATTTAGAAATATGGAACAAAGTATGTACAGGTTGTAGTTTTGTTCAAAACCCATGACGAAAAATTAAAAAATTTCTGCAAAAGGAATTTTCCCGATTCAATTACAGTAATATTAAATGAAAAAAATGAATGTTAGAGTCTCCTTCACCGTGAAAATCGTTAATATAACTGACAAGTGATTTCCAACAAACGATTGAATACAGCATTGATGTCCCTTTTACGAAGTAATTACCAAGCATTAATTGAAAATGCAATACACGTTAATTGGCAATTTTACCCACTTACTGAAATTATCATCGATTTACGAGCCGCAAATGGTTTCCACGTGAAACAGGCTCGTGGAAATTTTCCGCTTTAAATACACTTTTGTTTCATATTCTTTAATCCGCACGCTTCATTATTTGCGTGAAACGGACTTTGTGAAAAAAAATCAAGTGGAGTGGGTTCGTGGTTGCAACTCATATTACATAAAGAGAAACGTTGAAAATTCAAATGTTTTTTTCTTTTCCCTGTCTGAGAGCTTTTCATTTTAACTCGAGCCGGAAAGTCATTCAGTATTGTATCGCGATGGCAGTTCAAACTAGAAATACCGTCGTTTAATTGAAAAATTTACTTTGCATGTTCGCGCCGAAAGATTCGTTTGATGTAATTAAGCAAAGCAGAAGCTGTTTGTAATTGCGAATAAAATTGAAACTCGTCCCTTTAATTACCTAATACACATATAACATATGTTTTTAATGAAAGATGATGAACCTCAATGTAATCATGGCTTTCTGTCATATCACCACTTTTACATTTATCAATCAATAGAACAACAATTGAACTATTTACTTATATACGTATGTAGCTTATTTGTTATTTTATTGATTAATAAGTATGAAAGTTGACAGAAAGCTGTATTGCATATTGTATATATATTGTGTTTAATATATTATGCATTAAATATATTTAGATATATGTTGATAGAATCACAATAACAAAAACATTTCACAGTACACCAGGGTTGTATTTTCGTTACAAGCAACGATCGATGATGGTTTTATATTAAATTTTAGTGTTTTTGGCAAAATGTACGGATATGCTGAAATGGAAGGTTTATTTTTAATTGTTAATTCTAGATACCAATCGTGGAACTCGTATCAGCGAAGCCAGTTTACAGTCTGCATCGGAAAATAAATAGTTTCGTCGGAATATTCGAAATTTTTCGCCGTTTTTCCTCCGATATCGTGCTGTTCATTTAATCGGCCTGTTATTGGCTTTCTCTTGCTATTCCATTGAAATCAAGATATCATTTCAGTAAAGGGCATCTTTTATCAGACATCGATAAAACCGATGGTAATTGTTCCTTTTGATGCTCTTTCGTTTGCATTTAATGCGCGTTCTCAAGTTTCGACGAAATAGGCGATTCACTTTGCAAATTTTTATAATGCTCAGAAGTAATTACGATTCTTTTTTTTTATGCATGTAAATTAAATCATAAATTGCAGTTTAGTTGAATATATAGAATATAAATACTCGGTTAAAAAAACTGAAATAATTTCCACATATTAATAATTCGTTACTGTCGTAATTTTCACATGGAAACATAATTGTTTCTGGCCAAAATGAAGTTGCACGAAAATTATATTCAGCACACGATGTTGTTTTTCACATGGAATAAAATTGTGTATCATTTAAACTCGAGTTTTACATGTCTCGAAATGTTTGAAGGAGTTCTTAATCATTGCTGCCTGTAAACGTGGATAGAATGAGAAAACATTGCAGAATCATTGCCATTCGCCGTAGTGAAAGATCGCGAATCTTACTTTGCCTATTGGCCGACTGACCTTGTTTCATTCCACTTAATGTCGCGAAAATTATGATCACGGGTTGAGAACAATGATGTTTTGGATCTTTGTTGGAATAATTGTAAAATGAATTATACATGATGCTGAAAATCAACGATCACTCAAAGCAGATGTTTCGATAATCTGTACGACATTATTGCAAATTGTTAGTTTTGTTAAGAAGATTGTTTTCTTTAAGCTGAAGTGAGAGAAAGTAATACGTTGTATTCTGTGTACACGTTTTATATGTTTTACTAATAATTTCTTCATTAAATGACTCAGTAAAAGATTCCTATATTAAGCAGACTAATACTTTTATATTTAAAGACATTATTATATTGCAGGGAAAATCTTTTTAATTTTATCAATGTAATACAATTTCTGCTCTCGTATCTTGCAATTATCAGTATACAACTATTAACCCCTTGCCTTACAATTTCCTTTATAACCGAAGGCGCAGTAACTTAGAATTAATTGTTGAAATAATAATCTGTCACTGATTTCAAATTTAGCGGTAAAAGGTAACACAATATTAATAACACAGAATTAATTTCAGCGTATCCTGACCTGCTGATAGTTTCAATTTAACAGTTTTTCGAAAATTCGCACGTCATTGTAAGGCAAGGGGTTAAACTGCTTCTTTCGCTTATATCTCATATCATCTCTCTGCAGAGAATTACATTCTCCTGCAATCATTAATCTTTCTTCACAATTTCCTTGCAATTCTATCATTTAGATCAAGTTCGACCTGCGAACCTTTACATTACCCACTATAATTAACCAGTTACTTTTATTATTACGTCCGTACGAAATCGTAAAAATTTGTCCAAATGAGAAATAAATGAGTCGACTGATAATAAAATTAAATAGCATAATCAACACGAAAGAAGCTACCTAACGTAAACATACTCATTGCCAGTGAA
This sequence comes from Cerceris rybyensis, assembly GCA_910591515.1. Lineage (NCBI taxonomy): Eukaryota > Metazoa > Arthropoda > Insecta > Hymenoptera > Crabronidae > Cerceris > Cerceris rybyensis. Next base: position 30,811,308 of record OU342790.1, read on the forward strand.
AACGTTTGCGGAAGTGAATGCTACATTTATATATAACTAGCTGAAAGTTCCCGTGCTTCGCTACGAATCGAAACTAAAAAAAAAACTTAAAATTTCGAATTTTGAAAAATCCTTTCTTAGTGGGTGCTTATACCCTAGAAGGAACGCTCATGCAAAATTTCAAGTTTCTAGGTTAACCCATTCGAGACCGTGGATTTTTTTGGAGACTATCCAGAAAGACCGATAACTTTTGGCTTTATATGTACCACTTCTTGTATTTCTAATGATCGTGGCTTTGGGTCACCTACTTTAGGGTCGAAATTGAATCAAATACCAAATGTAATGTTTACACATTTGTAAGATACCTTTTATTTTAAGCTAGTCTTATTTCGAGGGCTTTTTTTTCTATAATGACTGATAATTGCAATTCAAGATCATTGCACACACGGTGTGCAGTCGGTCTTTTTGGCTCGGAAATGCATTGCACACACGGTGTGCAATTGGTCTCGAATGGGTTAAGTAGTTTCGGTTCTGCGTTGATGAGTTTGGCCCATACTTTAACCCCCCAAAACCCCCCCTAAAATTTCGAATTTTTCAAAACCCTTTCTTAGTGAGCACCTAAGACCCAAGGGGAAGGTATGTTTCAAATTTCATTGCAATCCGTTGTGTGGTTTTTGAGATTTCGTGATTAAATGAATTACAATTCAGTTTGTAATTATTACGCATTTTAAAGTAATGGCCAAATGATTCGTTCATATTATTCATTTCATATTATTTTATTTCTCTCTGTAGTTGTGTGTTAGAACAGTTGTAAGTGTAGTTAGGAGTGCAACACTAGACTGTTTATTTTTACAGCTTACTAAAATGTTTACTAATCACGAATGTGAAAATTAAATCGTATTAAAATTACCATATCCAAATACGATCCAACTTCACGTTTTTATCTGAATAAATAATAATAACGATACAATTCTCCTTGCAATTTCTTCGACAATTTCTACCATCACAGAACACGTTCAAATGTCCGATATCCCGGCGATTCAGTTTTATGTGAATTTCTCCTCAGGCCGATATACGACGAGTACCAGAAGTTCCGTGGACAACGGCGGAGATGTGAGCGACTGTTACGACGTCCCACCGAGGGCGATTCCAGTGATTCCATCGCCGGCTAGTAGTCCGAGTCCTGCACCCTCTTGCTACGACATCCCAAGGCCGCCTACATCCTGCACCCCTAACTCAAATTGCTCTGGGGGTTCCGGTGTTACACCTCTCGATTGCTACGACGTGCCCAGACCGTTGCAACCCCTCACCCCCAGCAGCTCAGCCTCCAGCCTCACGAACGATGGATCACTCAGTGGATCGAATAGGTGAGTAGCACTTTGTGGGATGATATTTTTATTTTTAATTTTAATTGGCCAATTTTATACTCCTATTATACTTTATTTTTTGTTACTTTTACATATTGTGCGATTGTACATGTGACAAATAATTTTTAATTTAGGAAGTTTGTACTTCCTTTGCCGTGAATTTGTTTCCACATTTTGCTCATTGTCCAATTGTTAATAATTAATGCAGTACTTAATACATTAAATCCAAAACGAGAAGATTGTAGCATTTAACGGGAGAAAAATACAAAAGAAAATATGGTAATCCGTGCAAGAAATTAAAGACTTTTATGGAAAACTGGAAGAACTTTTTTAATTATCTTATACATACTTTTTATGATGGAAAATTGAGGGAATAACGATGTGTGTGAATTTAAGTAAGATGTGAGAATTTTAGATAGAGAGAAAAGTTGGAATCTGTAGGTTTCGATGTTTGTAGTTCGTTATGGAGTTAATTGAGTGCTTTCAGTAATTTGAAACTGTTTTCCGGTATAGTTTGTAACGCATTGATTGTGGTAGCTTTGTACTCGAGGTCGTTTTCAAATAGTTCATTTTCCATAGACTTAATTTCTGTTTTGAAATTTCGTATTTACTTAAGCGGAGTATTCAATTTAATAATTAATTGAGAACATAAAAGTAATATAAATATTAATATCAAAATGGTGTTAGACGGTAACTAGCTAATGTTTACATGCTTTTTTTCTACATTACTAAACAACATATTGATATGAACCACAATCTCACGGAAAAAAGTGCCACTTAAGTTAATTTATATATGTAAAAAAAGTACAATTCCAATTAAGGAACTTCCCCATATCCTTTGCAATTAAAATCTACCATTGAAGAATTCAACTTCTACAGCAAAATTATTTGTCAACAACAAAACTGTGCGCATTCTAAAACGATAAATTTACAGAATAACATTAAAACCAGATGTGATAATCTTACTGGAATGTCTCTCAAAGGTAATAAAGTCGAATGCCATAAACTATTCGCGTTTGCTGATGTAAGACTAAGAAATTCAATCGCGAAGAAGATTTATTTTCAGATACTTGCATTTAAATACCATCATACCTTTTATTTGTTATTCTTGTGAGTTCCACGTGAATGAGAGAATCTGAAATTTATTTAACACCAATGAAATATGTAACATTGCCATACGCGTGATATTGCGCCTGAAAAAGGTTACATGCAATGCTATATCTTTGCGAGATTTAGAGGTGACTTTGAAATATAATACCGCGCAGCTGTACGTAGTAAAAGATATACGATTCGCATGTATGTACAGTGGGAATATCAGATAAACAATTGACTACTACGTGTCTTGATTTGATGTATTGTATCTAGCCTTCGTTGAATTTTGCATTGACCACGTAACGGACTTACGTGCAGAATGTTTTCATGCTTGTTCAGTAAAATAAACTGTAAGAGCAATATAGTCAATGATAAAATCATTGAAGTAATAGTGCGAATACAAAGAAACACGAAAAGTATTCTACAAATGTCACGTGCGAATTCAAACAGCAGAGTTTCTTGCTCTTTTAATTGCGCAATGTAGTAATCCTTCGGTTAAACGATTAGTCAATACCCTTGTAAGAATAAATATTTTATACATCGGCGTCATGACTTAAGCGATACTCATCCCCGAATGACCGGGTCAAGTCCAAAAATCCTACTTGATTCTTTGACCTCTGGAATTCAAAAAAACGTCATCTTCCACCCACTCCTTTTCCTAAAGTCCTTAACCAGTTAGCTGTGGCGAAAATTCTTTTAAATATTGTGCCACGAAAATCGAGTGATGAGCATAAATCTATTTCAAATTATTTATACCCTTTAGTTATTCGTTTTATTTCGGCATTGCCTCATAATACTCCAAACATCTTGAAATTTACGAATATACTTTACTTTTCGTCAAAATTACAGTGTAAATAACCAGTGGTAGCTTACGCATGACGAGTATACTCGTCAAACACAACTAACTGGTTAAAACGTTGGGTCTCTTTATGCTGACTCTCATTTGATCAGTTTTAATCTCAATCACCCCTTTGGTCAATCAAAAGTTGGCCAAACACCGAAATCAATCGTTAGGACAATTGTTCAATCGGTCAATTTCTTAATCCTGGAATCTCTAAATTCAGAATCTCAATAATTATCTTACACTAAACACATCGTTGCACCAACGTGTCTATGCGAAAAATAAAACAACGTGAAGTACAAACAGTTTTCTTCTTTGATGACTCCGCAAAACTTCGTGTTCACATTACAATTAACAAGATAGAGTTTGAAATTTATCAATAAGAAGAGACAAAAGATCTTGACACTATCAAGATTAATGGCAGCCGGGAAAAATGTTTAACTAAAAATAGCGCACTATTTTGAAAAGTGTGCAACTAAGCACGCTATTTTACTATTTTTAAATTTGTCAAAATAATAAGTACTTTATCTTGGTGACGCTTATTATCATTTAAAAATTTTGAAATTTATACAACTAAATTGATTGTATCCAGCTAAATACTTCGATACGGCATAGGACTACGTTGCACTTTTGTTGCAAAAGTGAGTTTCAATATACTAGTTATAAAATATATAATTTCATGAATCTCCAACATTTTTTAATATGCAACTAGAATTAATTAATTTTCTATTAGTGACGATGCAACAAGCAACGAAGTGAAGCAGAATTCATTAATAATAAAGCAACGCCAGGTAAAATTTCTACTGTAATCTCTACTTCTTGCGTGACTCTGCTGAAAGCAACTTCGACTGCACGAGGCAACTTCTTCCAACGGTTGCACTTGCCTTATCTGAATGTTATTCTCCAAAGACTCGAGTACGTTCGTCGAACATTGCACGAATTTTGAAATCATTTCCAACATTTTTAATTACGACAAATTCCACGGCAAATGGTTCACATAAATCGAAGATGTTCCTGTTCAAGTGAAACGCAAGCCGATTAATTTGATTGCTATGAAGAGATTCCTGATTCGATAAATCAGATAGGAGAAAGTCTGGAAGTGTTCTATTCCATGGAGTTCAGCACGGTTGGACCGAGGCGATATCGGAAGGTGCAAGATCTCCTGAATAGGATGTCAGAGAATTCGATGAAATTGAAGGTGGCCTGGTTCGGACTGGTTGAGCATAACTGGTGTACCAGAATGTTTGAATAGACCGAAGATGTACCATTTTGGTTCAGCATCATCGATCCGCGTGCCAATATGTTCTCAACATCATTTGACTAAAATGGTTTAACATTTGAATTGAAATTGACCATCCTGCAAAATTGATCGACTTCAATTCGACTTACAAAGGAAGGATGTTACGAGAGTAATTGAATTGCAAAGTTTGTAAAAGTTGTAACGGCGAATAGTATCATTCTCCGAGTCGAAATATTGAACCTATTTTCATGGCATTTACACCTATTTGAACCTAATATGATACTTTTCAATACTAAAACTCCTAATTTAAACCTGTAACTCCTTCTCACAATCAGTAAAATGGTACTCCTATTTAACTATCACCAAAACCTTTATCCCCTGAATTAGACCTGTTGGGTAGTAAAAGGTTCAAATGAGGTTCAATATTTCGACTCAGGATTGGATAGGATGTAAATCCTGAACGGGGGTTGAAATTGACGTCCTATTTTGCGCCTTAAAGGGAAATTTGTGCCACTTTTAGGCGCTAAATAGGATCTTGTTTTACATTGAATTTAGACCTATTTTTGTACTTTTCATTCCTAGATGTTGGGTAGTAAAAGGTTCAAATGAGGTTCAATATTTCGACTCGGGTTGCGCTTAAGGTCCGCCAGAATAAGAGAACTTATACTTTCGAACTTTTATATATTAAAAGAACTCGGCTCGTTCCGAGAGCGATTCAGTGTGGTATACGGAAACGAATGATTTGATGGTGAGAACTTGTGAGAGTTTAGAATTAGAATTTAGAACGTAATTTAGAATTTGAATATGACTCTCACAATTAGTCGAACGTGGTAATGATGAACTTGAAATAGTTGAATTTCTTATGAACAATGAGCTATGAATTCTGTTATGAGCTCGGTGAAAAGAGATGTAGGGTTTTTAAAGGTTTTTGGAGGCGGACTGGGTGTGGTGATAATGGTGTATGCAAGCCGATCAGGTAAAATTTTTATTCCAATTTAATCTGACATCCACTAAAAATATTTCAGAAGTTCCAAGTCTGTCGACTCATATTCTAAAAATATGGCTTTCAGGAGCAAGTTGGAATTAAATTATCATTTTATTCCATATAAATTCTAAATCTCCTAAACCAAATTAATTTTTAGTATATCGAGAATTTTTTTGGACCTCGATCATTCCACTCCAATTCCAATCCAATTCTAAAGCTCCTCATTATAAAATGCTGAGGATTATTTTGGGCTGTATGAAGCCTAAATTGCTCCTAAACTAGGTAAAAGTGGCAAAAAGTAACAAGTGTAGGGCGATTGTGGAATTAAAATTTGCATTCTTTTATATGTAACATATTTTTCCATATTCAGCCTAAATATCCTAAGTTATTCGGTAATTTAGGAGGATTTTGGGCTGAAATTTTCGACTCGGGTACACATTCGAGCGATTCATTGACTCACAAAAAGGTTACCGGTGGTCGTAAGACAATAATTTGTTAGATTTGCTCAAACTAGAATATGGTGTAATCAAATAAGTAGTTTGCTCATGAAAGTTGTAAATAAATTAGAACATACAGAACATCGTTGGTCTACATATATTACAACAAAATTGTTGATTTTTGTCTCAGATCCAGCCTCGCAGCCCCAGATTACGATGTACCTCGACCGCGTCTTCCAGCTTCCTCGTTACCGTCCCGCCATAATACACCCGTACCTAAAACACCGACACCTCCACCTGCGTCGCAGACACAACAGATCTACGATGTCCCAGTTAGCAAGGAACTTCCACTGGAGCTGGACTCCGCATTGGAAGGCCTTCAGAGGCTGCAGAATGAAGCGTCCGCGGCGATAGCTAGGTTACTTGGCTTCGTAAGTCCAGGATGGAGAACGCCTCAACGACTCGATGCAACTTTAATGGACCTCAGGCTGGCTGCTCTTAGACTAAGAACGTCTTTGCACGATCTTGCTGAATTCGCAGAAGGTGAGAACTCTATTGTTATCAAATTGCAATTTTTTATTGATCTTTTTTTTAATTCGTAAAATCGACAAGTAGGACAGTAGATAAAGGAACTCGAGCGATCACCAATATGGATAATCAATATAAATATGTACTTTGAATATATTTGATTTAATGAGTTTACGTTTGAGTTTATGTTGATAATGTTAATTTTTAATATCTTCAAACTGAAATCAATCAAATGTCTCTCTTTGCAAAACGCGTAATTATTCTTAATGTTTGCAATATTTTATGCAGAGGAATGAAAGTTTTGGATTATTGCATGAAACTTTGGACCTTACTTAAATACATTGACTTAAGAGTTACCAAGACAACGGGGAAGTGGAATTGAACGGCGTTGGGTTTTAATTAAACGAAATCGATTTCAATGGAACATTTTCAATATACAATCAAATAATATTCTATCCGTGTTTCAACTGTGCCTTTCACAGGTACAATTCTCCTACAAATATTCCCACAATTGTACTCCATCCCTATAACTCCCCGAACTCTTGAGACTACATAACTTCCATGATATCCAAAGTAACTCAAACCTTTCCCCATACAGTCAAATAACCTTTCCTTCCTCTCCAATGTTTACCATTTCAACGTATATCAAGAGAAAACCTCTTATCATTTAAAATCCAATAATTTCATCATAACTATCACGTTTATATCTCAAGTAATATTTATTCAAAGTCTCTTTAATATTCATAACATTTTAACTCTAATACATATCTCCACCGCAGTAGCCGCCAAAGTGGTGGTCCGTGGACCACTAGTGGTCCGCGAGAAAATTTCGCTGGTCCCCAGAAAAATGTGGAATATACTTACTCATCACGTTAAGTTATGTTTTAAGATGCATCGAAACATAATTCAATTCATAACAATACATTTTATGCGTTCTTAGATTACAATTTTTTTTATAAACATATTTAACACTTAAAAAATCCTATTAGTGGTCCGCAGAATTTAAATTATGAATTTACTGGTCTGTGAGATCAAAAAGTTTGGCGACCGCTGTCCTAGCATAAAGTAGGGATGTTCTCGAGTGACAATCATTAAAGTGTCTTCCATACCTCATCACCACAGATATCACACCCCCCCCCCCCCCCCCCCCATTGTCTTCGTAAGTTCTTCTTCATTCTTACACCCTTCTAAGCCGATGGTTTCCCTTTTTTGTGATAGGCACACTGGGTAATGCAGGAAAAGCGCCGGACAAGGGGTTGGCCTCGAAATTACGGCCCCTGGTCAAGGCACTCCGTGATTCCGACAAGCTCGTTCAGGAAGCCGCCACTGAACTGGACACCATGGAATGGGAAGCCAGCAAGCTGTGTCGCGGGGGTGGTGATACGCCGACACCTACTAACGGGCCACCTTCCTCCCTCCTGCCACCCGCACAACCGGATCCACTTGATCAGCTGATCGCGTGCGCTCGAGCACTCACGGAAGACGTTCGTCAGGTTGCCAGTTTCATTCAGGTGAGCATCTGCCTGCTGCAATATTGTCTTCACATTGGTGTCTGTGTTGTTCTTATTTTCTTCCTTTTATCTTCTATCTTTTGGCTTTAACTGTTACGGTCATTTCACCTACGACTTGCAGTACTAGGTGGATTCTAATTCAGACGTTGGTAATCCATGACCAGCCGGTCACCAAGTGATAATTTCACTCGTTTGATAATTTCAAGTGGCCCACCTGAGTTTCGCATATAAACTATAATATATGGAAATAACTTATAAATTATAAATATGAAACGAAGGATTTCAGAATGTATAGATAATAATATTGATAATTTGATGTCGGGCTATTTCTTGTGCGTCTTACACCTGTTGCCGGCCAAATCAGAGAACGTTTACAGAATGATAGCTTTGCTGTATTAGCGATTTTTAGAATCTCAAAATTTTAGTAAAGGGCACTGCGACAACTAAGCGTCAGATATACTCTGTCGTTTAAACTGAACGTTAACTAAAACTTGATTACTATACTTAATTGCTTTTATAGTAATTACAATTATAGTATTGAATTTTGATGTCTTGAAAGCATTTTGTAATTATTTTCTCAATATATATATTAATATACACTAAAAGTCTATTTTAAAATAAAAATACCACTGGACCGTAACGTCTTTTTAACCTTGATGATTTCTGGATACAGCATATAACCTGCAGCAATATTAATGACATAAAAATTATTACATCGTATCATGATCTACTGATATTTTAATTTAATAGTTTCTAAAAAAACTTCAAAATTTCTTATTATTATTTCTTATTTACTGTACAGTAAGGGGTTAATAATCATATTTTCGCTGATTTTAACCACTGGCCAAAAAAGGCTGCCGAGGCCTGGTCTACTAAGCCACTGAGGCTGTAATATCTTAAATCATACTTTAAGAAAAATGTCCACCAAGTGATTAAGATTTAAACTTATTCCTACTAATTAGGAGTGCTTGCTTTTTAACTCTGTACTTGCTACAACCTCTTTCTTGTTCTGTTCCTTTTTACTAAATTTTCCAATGGCATTCATTTGACCTTTCCACTCTCCTCTCAGTTTTAATTTTATTTTTCCTTTCTTTATTCACTTTCAAGCATATTGAACATTCGGTTACATCTTTACGCAGTGGTAGAAATATTTGAAAAGTATATAATCGCAGTTCACTCAACTTTGAAATATTTATTTGACGATATTCCGAAGTATACTTGAAACCGTGCAATCTTTTCCTGGCAGGGAAATTCGACGTTGCTTTTCAAGCGATCGTCGATTATCTCTACCGGCAGCAGCAACAACAGTGGTCCCGGTGAGGATTACGATTACGTGAATCTCGATTCGAGGGAGGTCGTGGCGAAGCAACGAGAGGAATTCCGAGCATCTCTGCCCCAGGAACTTCGCAGCAATTACGACTTACTTGTATCCGAGGCGGACAATGCGACAATTCAAATGCCACCCACGACACCGACACCCATGGATCCGAACGACAAACAATTGCTGGCTTTCTATGCCGCCCAGGTGATCACGCATGGCACACACCTGACCCATGCTATTGACGCCTTTCTTCAGACGGTTGAACATAATCAACCACCTAAGGTGAGTGTCTTAGAATTTATAATTTTCTGGCAGAAGCGTAAAACTTTGTGCTTTATGCTGATGTGTCTTTAGTTTGAAAATGAGAAGATATTAATAATTAACTTTTTGCCCTGTACGAACGAGTGACAGTGAAAGTGGAAGAAGGAAACAGAAGTTCTTACTAGTGCCGTAGACGGACTTTTGACCTCTTATGAAATAATGATAATTTTATATGAGATTTATTATGTGAAGAAAGCCAAAAATACTTGTTCTAGAAAGAAATACATATCTTTATTCGGTTGAATCAGACATTTGACCGCAGATGATATGGTTAGTGTTAAAACTAGATCTACCAAACCGATCAAAATGATTGGTACATAATTTTTTCTAAAAATTCTCCATATTTACAGGAAAATCATAAAAAAGATATTCCCCCTTCGTCTGAAAAAATATAAATTACTGAATCCTACTTTGAAATAAGCACTTATTTAATATATTGAAACATAGTAAATTTACCGTCGGTAGTTCTAGTGTTAGAATATATGATATCGTAGAAACAATTGGTCATTTTTTAATTTAGAACTTCGATACTTAACATAGTTGCATACAGCAGAAAGAAATTATACGGCAAAGAGTTAAGTATCTACATTTTGCTTAACTCCTTGCCGTGCCATTTCTTTTATGATTAAATGTGCAATAACTTTGAATTAATTATTAAAATAGTAATCCAACCCCTAATTTCGGATATAGTAAATGACTTAACGTAATATTGAATAGCGTAGAATTTATTTTATTTTATCAGGACTCACTGATATTTGTAATTAAATCATTTTTAGAGCACTTCAAAATTTGCTATTTCATTTATTGCGTCACGTGTAGCACTCATTATTGTATGGCAAGGGGTTAATTAAGACTGAATTGAAGTTTTAAAAATTCTCACACTCATCGTTTGCGTGGAAAAAAAACATACGTTGAGGAAAAACATAACGATTATCTCTCACAAGTTAAAGTTGATCACCACGATAAGATAAAGAGACAGATATAAAAAATAACGAATTATATTGGGGATACCGGAAAAGAATGTCGTTTTTCTAAACAAAAGATGTGAATCCTTATAAGAATTTAATTCACAAATAAGTACTAATCTAAAATATAATTTTCACAGTTTGAAATAATCTTTCTCCGTCAGTCTGACAAAGTTCTAATACCTTGCTCATAAAATTCACTGGATGTTGATTCAAAATATTCAACGACTCCTTCTTCATGTTGCCGTGTATTCGATAAAAAACGACATTCTTTTCCGATGTCCCTAATATATAGAGATTGTCGATGAAGAAGTACTACAAACGTGGTAGAAGAATCTTAACCCTTTCAGCGCTAAGTTGTGTGACGTTAAGAATTTGCTGTAGATTGTCTATTTTTATGACAAAGCGCAAGCTGAGCGGACTGAAATTTCATTACAAAATACCTTGATTGCAACTGAAATAATTTGAGCAATGATTGCAAAAACCTTAGCCGAACCATTTTTTCTATTAAGCAATAAAAACATAAACAATATTAAAAATAGTAAATTAAATTCTTAATTGTTTTTATCTTTTTTGTGTTTATAATCCAAATTGAATGGTTGCCTGAGAACTCACATATGTGTTTATAGCCAATGATGAAGAACTTTGCCAAACGCATATATTCGTCTATAGCGCTGAAAGGATTAAAGTCGTTCAGTAAACTTTTAACAATTCATAGTACAATTTAATCATTAATAAATAATAAATTTTAAAGTTTCAATTCAAATAACGGCAGTAAGATCATTTCAAGTAATGACAAAAATTCTCATTCTTTCGACAGGTATTCCTCGCCCACGGAAAGTTCGTAGTTCTCAGCGCTCACAGGCTGGTGCACATCGGCGACACGGTGCATAGGAACGTGACGCGAAACGACGTGAGAACACGCGTACTTCAATGTGCGAATGCTTTGAACGAGGCCTTAGCACAAACCGTGTCGAAGACGAAGCAAGCAGCACAATTCTTTCCTAGCGTGACCGCTGTTCAAGAAATGGTCGACAGTGTTGTCGACGTCTCGCATTTAGCAAAGGACCTGAAGGTCGCGATGATTCACGCAGCTCAGCAGCCTTGAACGTTCGGAAGATTAGATCTTCTATATCCGATACGAATGAATTACGAGAAGAGAATCCTCGTGAACGTAAACTAAAGAAAACAAGAGAGAACGAAAGAGAGAGAGAGAGAGAGACTTGTGATTCTTTCGAGAAGTCCTGCGCAAACCTAAGACCCCCTTAAGTTCCTTGGATTGATAAGAGGTAACCTTCGCGATGAAGCACTTGTTTCTCTTGAAAGACTTGGAGACTGTGGAACATCGAGAAGTAGATTGAGAAGTGGAGATTAATGCTGTTTAGAGTACTCACTGCCGATTTGTTGTGAATTTTAAGTTCATTCTCGTAGTTTAATGTTTCTCGATCATTGGAAATTTAAAGTCGAGAGTTCCAAGAGTTGAGGATCTGTGATGCGAGAATATGGAGCTCGGTGATTCTGCAGCAAGGGAGAAGATTAAACGATGGTTTATCTTTTAATTCTAAATGATAATAATCCTCAATGCCGATAGACGATTATGGAAATTATAGAGAAGAATCTATATGCATTTACTGATGAATAGAAAAGTGAATTTTACAGTGAAGACAAAACACACTTTCCTGTTTCTCCCTCTTTCCATTGGATCAACACGAGCTCCTTCTTTCTTTATTGTAATAAAGAGTTCTCGAGGTCTAACGTTAATTAGACGTACGCAACTGCCAAAGCACAGATATAGAGCACAAAGGAAGAATTTTCGGAACAAACGTCATTTGTAATGTACTCGAGAATATAAACAATGTAGCCTTTTATAGGAAGCATATAGTCGTGTCGTTCAGTAGCTAGACGTGTGGAATAAATTAACGAAGTAAAATAATAGCACGTGCTGAGACCACACTCGGAATATGTTTCTTCTTTGAATCCTCTGTCGATTCTGTTTTAATATACGTGTCTAAGATTCATTTCGTGTGTGGTACGCCATTGTCGTTAACAGCTGAGCGTGTTAATATTGTCCTAGATGTGTATCACGTAGAAAAAGAAAAAAAGTAACAGAACACAGACAGGTCTGTATTCGTATTTTATTTCGAGGCATGTTTATATACACAGCGACACAAACGAAAAATGCTTTCCCCTTAAAAGTACTTCCTTCTGAACATCTATCGATTCGCGTGAAATAGTCATACGAGCGTTGTTTGTAAAAGAAACAAGAATGAAATCGAAGCAGCCTAATGTAATCGTTATGCAAAAGAGATCCAGAAATTTTGAAGGTATTTCTCTGGAATTAATACGTCAATGGAGGACGTACGTTTGCAATAAAAATTTATAATATACCCATAGAAGATGTGTACAAAAACGGAACGCGAATTGGAATGACACGGGGGTGTCGTTTTAGAAACTAACTTTAAAGAATTTTATACGACGACTTTACTGCCCTTTTAAAGGCCTTTACACGAGACTTCCAGAATAGCAAATAAAATTCCAACGCACACCGAAGACTGGCAAGAATGAAATTCGATTACTGAGCTATTTACAAATCGTGAAATACCAACGATACATTTGATTGTACGGCGCAAGCATTGTCATATGCAAGGAGCAACTAAAACAATAACTGAAAACAATACGACTTATACCGTGAATTTACGATAAACGATCGGCCAGATTCTCGACAATTAAAAATCGTTGCGATGTGATTACGTCGTTATCTATGTAGGAATTAGTTTGTAGTTTGTAGTAGGCCCATTTTAAGATTTATAATTGTCGAGACTTCAAATTCTATTAAGAGATACGAACACTTAAGAGTGACACAGTGAAACATTTTTATTTCACTGTCTCTCTCCGCTTAACTAGATAACGAATTACTTTGATCGATTACACAAGCAGAATGCTGCTTTTATATCTTAAGAGGCGATCGAACGACCGAACGTGTTATCGCAGCTTTAAATTCGATATGCCCTCGCGAGCAATTTACTTTGCCTATTGAGACGCAGCCTTTTGTCATGTTTTTTAACAAAGAGAACCGGCAGATCGCCTGAGTAAGACAAAATTCGTGTACTTTCTAGGGTGATCCTCCTTATTGGAGTATTTATCATGATATATAGTTTATAGTTTATTTTTTAGAGATTATATAACCGAGCATATCGCGTATACACGTAAACTCGTTTACGATACTTGTATTATAATTTATTGGCGAAGTGTTTTGTAAGATAATACAACCAGGCAGTTACATAGGAGTTACTCTGTATTTAGAATTTATACATAGACGATAACTAATAGGTGCTTATCATTCTCGTCGAATCATATTCAGGTATCATGCCGTAATAATGAGCGATCACATATTTTCTTTTATTATTATTACATTAAAAGCTACTGCATATATGCATATGTATATGTATTGTCGATCCAACGTAAGAAAACATAAGCGTTATTTCGTGTCCATTTTCTCTGACTTTCTCTCTGTACATTGTACCTGGAATATTTTTGCGCTGACTTATCATGAAATCGGATAATGTTTTTACAATCGATTTTGAGATTAGAGAAGAACTTTACGAGTTTTCCAATATCGCGCTTGACGTCCGAAAAATGCTCGACACTAAGGAATTTTTGTTTCGTATAAAAATGAAATCGTGCTTCAAAAATAGTAGTTGAGCGAACGATTTTGAGAAATCGATTGGGGTGATCCTCGACGATTAATTGATTTTCCTATGACTTTCAGATTAGCGTGCCCTTCGAACTGAATCGTCTTACGTTATTTTGAAGTCGTTTAATGTGTACATAGGTATATTTATATACATAAACATATACATTATAATTATTCCTATTACAAACGAAGTATGTATACACGAATACAGTAATATGCCAACGCAACAGTTGGAGCAAAATGATAAAAACGAACTTGTGCAATGTCAAAGATAATTTGTAAGACGATATTCATAGTCCCGTTATCACGTGGAAATCAAATTTTTAATTAACGAAGAAAGAAATGACATGAAACTATGTGGCTTTATTATTTAAAATTTTGGTGTCACCTTGTACTTGATTTGCTTAGGAAATTTTGGGTGATAATTTTATATACTGGCGCGTTACTTGTGTATTATAGTTTCGATGGTTCAATAAAGATTAATGAAATACAGGGATGGAGAGGAAAGAGATCACATACCCCAAATACGTTTTCATGTTAAGATTTATGGGACTTAAATAACATAATCGATTCACATCAATTAACTACACGCGATGATACATTTATTAGAAATTTTCAACTCAACTCTCACTGAAGTACATACAATATGCTAAATGTCTCTCCTTTCACTTGCATAATTATTAACAATATCCCCTCACAATGGAATATAGATATTTCTTATGTCCAGGTAAGGCTTGAATTAGCACAAATACTTGAGATATTTGTAACGTTCTTGTAGTAATGTTGAGTCTCTTATTGCTTGACTTTTGATGTTACATTTTTTTTTCATGTATATCTCATTATGAGAAATACACAAAAGGACACAAATTTTGATCCGAATAGTATGGGACTAACGACCCAAAAAAATTAATGCAAATTCAGTCGTACGTAAACATTTGCTTTCAAACTATTCACCGTTGTACAATCTGTCGTTATGCATGTGCGCGTTGCCGTCCTTATTTATTTTGTTTTAGACAGCATTTGTCTGAATGAAAACTGCTAAGATCGCGTTTCATTGCGTATGCATCTTCGCCGTCTGCATAATATTTTGGTTCAACTTCGGATACCTCAAATTGCAGACTGCTCGTGTATAGATTAAGAGCAGCTCTGTTACTTCTACGTACGTGCAATGAAACATATTTAGCTCCAAAGCATTCAACCATAGCTCTGGAAGCTTGATTCATAAGCTTCTGTGCAATACCCAGCCTTCTATAAGACCGTTTCACTGCCAGACTTGTAATATGTCCGTGAGGATTGTCCTCCCAATCCTCCTCCATTTTAGCAAGAACATAACCCACTATTTTGCCTTTTTCATCTTCAGCTACGTAACTCAATTGTGGCCACGAAAGAGCATGGTACAAATAGTACTTCATTTGATAATTTTCAGGTAAACATTGCAAATTACAATGTTGTATATTTAGTAAGTCATCTGTCGTAGCACAACGTATATTGATAGACATTTTTATAATTTATAATGTCAGTGGTTATATGTAAATGAAACACAGTGTTCTTCAACACAAAATTTTGATATTTTCTCCAATGTCGTTTGACAATTGTTCTATGTTAAAATTTCATAATCATAACTCAGTCCCTACGAAGTTTCTTCATGCGAGATCTACCGTTCTTTAAATCATTAACAGGAGAAGATTCACTCATTCCATCCAGAAGTTCACGAACAAATCGGAATCGTGAAAGGAAGAACTTCCAAACTAGGTACCAACCTGTAAAAATAATAACAAACATCAGAACATTTAGATTTGGATTTCCATTAATATCATTTTAGGTAATGTTAAATTTCAAAATTGCATTATAAAAGTAAAGCAAGAATGAAAACATTGCATTTCTAGCACAACCCTATGATACGAATTTCCAAGTACAGTACAATTGTAGAAACGTCGTATCTAAATGTGCAATGTAATATGATAAACATAAATCTCTGTACATTTATTTCGATAAAAGTGAAACTATATATAGATATATACAGTTCGAAGGAAATCGTTTTTCAAATAAAAATAGTCTACGAGATGAGTATACACGTGACAAAGCTCTTCGAAAATGTATTCAAACACTTTCACAATATATATATCGATCTCCGAAACTACTTGTCTACGCGATTCGATAAACGAAACGCATTAGTTGTCTATGCGATGCGTAGCTCTAACATCAAGTTTCTGTTTGTTTCTCTTACCCAATACTACTAGGCCAAAGACTATGATTAGACTCGATATCACAGAAAAGGCTGCTAAGACGATTTCCTGCATTATTAAGTCCGTAACTGAACTACGAGTTTGCTAAACGAGAAATTTCTAGGATGACGTATGCGACAATTGTGTCATAACTTCCCGTTCCCGTTAAAAAAAAATAATACATTCACCAGATACAGAAACACAAATGATAAATTTAGGATGACGATGAAACATCGATTTGTCTGCGTTCTTCGTTCACTCTTAATGACACGCCATTTTGAAATCGTGACGGAGTATGTGCATACAGGTTATGAATTAATTCCCCCTCCCAAAAATCAAGCAAAGTTTTTATTCTAATCTCAAAAAATGTAATCCTTTTGCATTATATCACGAGACTTACCAAAGTTCAAAAGTTTAGGTCTCACTTATTGATAACCATTAACCGTGGGGAAACTTAAAAATAAACACGTTACACTAAGTCCTTTTGAATGACAACGAGTGAAGCCGACAGGAAACAGTCATAACCTGTGATGCATGTGCGCAATCGCAACATTTCCGGAAATTATTGAAATTTTTTGCGCGGTTAAATTTGATTGTACGAGAAATTTAAAAATAAAAAGGCCGATTCATTCGATATTAATTACAGAAAGGTTATCGCCATGAAATTCGTGCTTAAAATAATAAAGGCTGCTTTATTACTATCATCTAAAATACGTTAATAAACAGACGGAACATATGAAATATTAATATCATACACATTCGATAATTAATAATATATTTAGTCTTCTTCCTCATCATTGAGTTCTTCTAAATGATCCAGTTTAAGTTGTTTCAAACGATCAGCTTTAACAGCAGATTTCTCCTGCTTGGTCTTCTTCTTTTGCTTCTGTCCAACAACATATTCTGGCATAATAACTTTACTGTTTCTAAATGTTGGTTTATCATCTTGATCAACAACAACTGGCAAAGTTTCTGCCTCTTCTAATTTAGTATCAGGCTTCTTAAACTTAATGTCAGAACATGTTTTAATTTTTCGTGGTCTAAATGTTACTTGTACTCTATCATTTATTTGTTCATGTACAACTTCATCTAGATCCATTCTCTCCTGAGAATGATCAGCTTGCTCTTTCTCTTTGCGTGTCTTTAATTCCTTCAAAAAAGATAATGCAGCTTTTGTATTAGTATCATCTGTCATATCCTCATTGGACACATCGCCCAAACTGTATTTCATCCATTTATGAGGATTCCTAAGATGATCCGGGACACTTCTGCAAATAGCACGAGGTGCTGGACCTTCTGGACGCTTAAAAATACTCTCTTTACCCCGAAATCTTTTTGTCTCATGTTTACGTTTGAGACTAGGTCTGGAGTTATGTTGTATTTTACTTGTCTCACATACTTCTAAATCCATATCAGCAGAGACTGGACTCGATTTATTTTTATTACATTCTTTCTCAGCAACTGACAATTTGTCAAATAGTAATTTCTGTCTATTTGCAAATGCTGTGTCACCGCCATGCAAAACAAATTCGTTAGGTGGATGCATTTTGTCAGATGTGCCAAATTGTTATTGTAGCAATTTCTTCAAATTAAATCAAATTAAGCACTTCTTTGAAATAGCACAACAAACATACAATTTACATTGTTCTAAAACCTGCAATGTTCAATTCGTAGGTATTTGGTAAGGTTAGATTCAGTGATACTATATTACGATTTTTAATAATTATGTAAAGGAAGGTGTAGTTGAATTAATTTCACTTTAGATATTGCTTAGTTTCACTTTAAAATTTCATGAAATATGAATAGTATGAGAAATTCAAGTTAACAATATAATTGACGTATATTATCGTTCTCTATGTACGTCGCCATTTTCTCTCGAATGTTGTCCTGGAGAGTTCATTCAAAATTAATGAAGCATCAAAACAATTGTTACATTTCGTAATTCATAGAAAGAGGAAAACAAAATATCCTTATGGTTACAGTACGTTTTTTAAATTTTGTATATTGGAATTCTTAATCAATAATGTAACTGTTATATGAAGATACGTGCGAAAAAAATTTTTAGAATGGAAACGTGGCGCCACCGTCCGCGTTACACATCGATTTCGATATGAACAATGGTTCTTCCGCCGTTTAGCTGTAAATAATTGTATCAGTAAGATTGTTTTTTACATTAATGAATTTTAATGTATAAAAATGCAATCTCTAAGGGATACTTGTTTGTCATAAAACTAATAGTTAAATGTTATCTATATAATACAGGTAAAATCCTTTTTCAGAAGAACTATACACCATTCAAATTGGAGTTTCTGTTGTACAACTTTTATTGTCAACTGCAATTCAGTTAGCCAGATTTTTATATGTATTGTTTAACAATATTTTTGAATTTCAATTCTTCATAAATTGAAGAAAATTATACAGACGGCGTAATAAAAATTAAAAATATTTATAATCCTATAAATATTTAACAATGTTAAAGAAATAGTTTAGGTAAAGAAAATAGTCTCACATTGTCTGCACACAGTTTATTCGGATTATTTAATGTTTCTATGATTCTCCTTCGGATTACAATAGGAACTAATAAATTGATATTATTCGACGTTACACTTATTCGGTCAAACTTTTACCACGAAAATCTTTCGCATGCACCATTTTTAATGAACGTGAAAATCCTGTTTCGATTTAATATTCTCGGCTTATTTTATAATTGAATTACGATAACAAATCAATTTATAAATACTCATTAACACACAGTAGACTCAGTGATACCTATTAAAATAACAATCGTAATGTAATTTAAGGGCAACGATTATCGTAACGAATAAAATTTATATATTCCAATGTCAACATGAAATTAGCGATAAGTATAATGATAACTAGGAATACTCAAAATAAGTTTGTCAAAATTATTAAATATCTTTACGAGTATTCCGTTAGCTTCACACGATTTGACAATTTTTCGCCTGATTTAATTGAAAAGGAAAGCAAAATCGAATTCATGCTGAATTATAAGATATCTTTTCTTCATAAAGAACATTATAATTAAAAAGGTAAAATACTATTGACGACGTATTCTTTTAATTGCAAATCGTATTGATACGTAATAAATTTTCATTACGACTTAGCTTTAACAATATCTCTCAATGTCATACAAAATTGTCCACGTTTTTTAAACTCTATGCAGCCTAAACCCACAAAGAAATTAAGCTCACTTCGGAATTTTACGATTAATTAAATCACTTTTCTGTTCTAATTACTAATCAAACAATATTCGTACTTAATACTAATTCGAAAAGAAATAAATAAATATGCCATGGCAGAAAATGTAAATAAATCAGTTTCAATAAATTATAGAGTTTGATAAATTATGATCGACCACAATGAGATAAATTTTTTCATCGTAAGTTTAAAATTATCGGATATTAAATTGAAATGATTAATTTATAATTTATAAATTATAACTTTTAAATCGAAAGTCGAATACATTGCAAGCTGCAAATTAAAAAACACAGGGGCATGAAAAATATAAGTACTTTATATATATGGCAGTTGACTCCTACGGTTGTAACTAATTTAAAGCTCGCGTTGTAAGGATTCTGTAAAAGTAAAAAAAGAAGCTTAAGGAAAACTTAAGCTTTCAGAAAGTCGCACATTCACACGGACCAGCCATGGCTCTATGCTATAACTTAACTAATAATTTAAACGCTATATACTCTGAACAGCAATTATGAACACAACAAAATGGCGAGCATTGCATTAATGTTTAACAGGATTCGTAATTATAATGATATCTCTGGTAAAGTCTAAAGTAATTTATAATACAAGTCTCGGAGAAAAATAAGGACACCTTTTCCGAATATTTCTTGAGGAATATACAGAGTGTTCCAATATAGTTTCATCCACTGCAACTAAATAATTAGTTACACTGTTATTGTAAAATTCTTTTTCAAATAATTAGCTATTTGTTTTTATGCCAGTAATTTAATGTAAGATATTTTAATGGAGAAATATAACAATGGAACACGCTGAATATTTTTAAGGTATTTGAGAAATTTCGAGATCACAATGATTAGAGGACTCTTGAGAATTCCTTCATAGAGCTTATAAATGCAGCATAATTTAGTGTATCGTTATCCTTCGTTTGCAGTTGAGTATAATTTTTTATTTGGTAATTGTTAATTTTAAGGAATTGTGTGGATAAAATAGTTAAAAGTGAAATTCTTGTGATACATTGAAATTTCTACTTCTTTGGTTGTACTAGAGATTTTGTAGGTTTAATTAGCCTTCATGAGATGAAGTAAATTGTCTCAAATGCAATGGAATCCAATCAGCTTCTACCGTGCACGAGATCTAAATTAATTAACAAAATCGATGAAAATAAGAAGCGACAATCGAATGTCATTTCTCTTTCTTTCGATAAATTTTCAACACAAATGACGAACTCATCGTTAAAATGCGAATGCAATTTTGAAATTCTAACGATAAACATCGTTCAAATAATCAAATTTGTAAACGATAAACTCGCTACGACGTAAGATACCTTTGTACATCGTTAAAAAACACTTCGTAATATCGCTAAAAGCACCGAACAAACCATACAAAATCTCGGCTTCCTCAAGAAATACTCGTAGAATGAAGCCAAACCTGTGACAGACGTTAATGTATCCTCTAAAATAATTATAAAACGTATAAATGGTTTTCAGCCTCTTTAGCTTCTCGTCGCATATCTTTAACACTGTCTCGCAAAAATTCGACGCGAGATTAAAACGACTCGAGGTAAACTTCGAACTTTTCTACGATGGTCCACCAAACAAATAAGAAAAAATTATTTCGCTATGGTACCCATGCACGCGTTATCGTAGTTTTCACGAAAAAAAAATCGTATACGAAAGTTCACGTATATATGTATATATAAGATGACACAAAATCTCTCAGAAAGATAGTAGAAAATTGTTAACTTTCGGTGGGAGATTCAACGAACCGTCAATTTCTTCCTTCTCTCACATTTTCGCGGCTCCTTTCGTAATTATTCAATCGAACACGCAAGCGAGAACGCGCACGA
Organism: Cerceris rybyensis; assembly: GCA_910591515.1. NCBI lineage: Eukaryota > Metazoa > Arthropoda > Insecta > Hymenoptera > Crabronidae > Cerceris > Cerceris rybyensis. The sequence continues at coordinate 30,832,876 of OU342790.1, forward strand.
GACAATTACCGATTCTTGCGCATGTTCTGTGACCTTGGGTTGTGCATTCTTTCCACCTATTCTTCCGGTTGTCCTCTCGTTCCTTCTTTCCTGGTTTCGACATGGCACAGTCTTGATCCTCATACGGTCTTACGCCGATTCTTGGCACATTTGATAGCCTGGATAATGGACCAGCAACGAAATTCCGAAACTGGAAAATGAAAGATTTAAATCGCTGGTTTAACACAGAAACTGCCATGGCGGGCAAAATGTCTACTTTTTTTTACATTTCCTAAAACTGACAGGGGAGTCATGAAGTAAAAATATTACACGTCTATATTATAAAATCTAAATTAGTTGATCGATGCATTTCTGCAACCCTTAATTTCTTTGATTTTGAGGTAATGAGGATATTTAAATATAGTAGATTTTTACAGATAGATAGTTTTTATAGATAGTTATTACATTTTTTAAAATTGACAACGGTGCCAAGAAGTAAATATTTCATGTCTATATTATAAAATCTAAATTAGTTGATCGATGAATTTCTTCAACTTTTAATTTTTCTGCTTTTAAGGTACTGAGGATATTTAAATATAGTAGATTTTTATAGATAAATAGTTTTTACATTTCTTTAAACTGGCAGCGGAGCCATGAAGTAAATATTTCACGTCTATAGTATAAAACCTAAATTAGCTGATTGATCGATTGATAGTTGATTAGTTGAGTGTAAACACATGTATTAACAATCGAAAATACGCGGCTCCTTCATCTGAAATGTCTGACTCTTCGGCCGAACTAAAGTAATTAAATATTAATTAATATTCACAGTAGAATGCTTGATTATTTGATAGTTTACTTTATAGAATTCGCATAAGAAAAAAACGTCAAAGTCGTTCTCGTGTTCTTCGATGAGAAACGATAGAAATACGATTACGTTGATTGGCACTTTTCGATCAGATTTATTTAAACACTTCTAGCAGTTAAACTGCTAAAAGAATTTCAAATATAAGGTCCTCGTTATTGAAATTATGCAAGAAGAATGTAATTGAACAACGGAGTATTAAGTTAGCAAGAACATCAAACTTTTCCAGAGAGATTCCAGAAACTGTAGAGTTTTTACATTGAGTAATAATTATATGAAACATAATTTTATAGTTAATTAGTTTGATTTTTCCGAGATGTAATTGCACTGATTCATGCACTCTCTGATGAATGTAATAGTACCATTTTCCGTAAACTCTTTTTGCTCTTGCCTCCGTTTATGTTCGGTGGGTGCATGTTTAACAATATTGTATTTTTTTTGGAGCACAGAATAATTAACAGCCGCTGTTCGTATGAATTAACAACTCATTGTGAGTGTAAAAGTAAACGACGAGTTTCCGCGATTATAAATTTACTTCTGTCGCGCGGATTTTCGTTTTACGTGTCATTTTTTGGCGATCAATTTAATATATTTTGTTGGAAAAAAATTTGACACAACGGACAGTGTTGCGTTTGGAAGATCGTCGAAGACTAAAATAGATTATTCGTTAAGTGGGTTACGTGTAAGCGGAATTGAGCGCGTTGTTAACCGATAAAAGAACTGACAGATAAAAGAGCACTGCCTGATAATGATCATGGACACTGTTTTTGGTTTGACGAATTCTGTTCGTAACCCTCGACAAGTAAAGTTTAATGTTTCCGATATTAAATAATTTGGCAGATTGACAGATCGATCCATTGCGGAATACTTTGATGTATCAACGAAATGTTTGATATTTCGAAGTTATTGTAACAGACATCTAATAAGGCATTTCATGAAACTCAAAAAGTGAATGGATGTGTTCTTTTCAAAATAAGAATATTCTCTTATAATAGAAAATAAGTTCACAATGTACTTCAAATTTCGGGGTTCTTCGTAAGTGTACATTAATATGATATCAATTCTTTTCTGTATCTTCTATTATTTGAATTGCACATTTTTTGTGTCCGATTTCCGGGAAAACTGTAAAATCTTTCCCGATTTAGTCTTCCCTGAAAATTTACTGTTTGTACTGTCCGGCAACTGAAAGATGGCTAAAGTACGGTGTAGCCTCTCGTTTTCAACCACCTATTAAGTACTGTCATTTCGTTTTTAGAATTCGCCAATCCAGTTTCCCAAAGTAAACACTCCACACAGTCGTTTACTTTAGGTGGTTAGATTTCGGAATTCGAAAAACGAAATGGCTGGAATAGTCAATTGAAAAGGACTGGTTCCGCCGCTCCCTACCCATCATTCACTTGTCGCGTTGTATGTGGTGTTTTCTTATTTGCTCTCAATGAAAAGTGCGAAATTTAGTGATTATATTAGGTCGAGTCATAAGTAACATCCGTTTTTTATGAGACATTTATTTTGCTCTCATTAAATAACAAAATTATAATAATTTATTATGTATTCTCCGTTATTACGTATAACGTTCTCCCATCTTCCTGGCAGTTTATTAATCCTTTCCTTGTAAAATGTGGTTGGTTCGGACTGGAAGAAGTTTTCGACGCCCTGTCTGACTTGTACATACTTCGGAATTGAATGTTTCTCCATTCAAACAGTTTTGTAACGAACAGAAAGGTGGTAATCTGTTAGGGCAAGGTCCGGGGAGTAAGGTGGGTGTGGTAAAACAAACCATCAAAGCTGAAGAATTTTTTCTTGAGTCACCCTTGCCGTATGTGGTCGCGCATTGTCGTGTTTTGCAAATTTCTTCCAGTCCAAACGAACCACATTTTACAAGGAACAGATTAATAAACTGCCAGGAAGATGGGAGAATGTTATACGTAATAACGGAGAATACATAATAAATTAATATAATTTTCTTATTTAACACGTTGAGTGCCACCCGATTTTATAAGGAAATTGCCATCAGGTCACGCGCGCTGGTATCGTGGTACAGCAATGGGAGCGCACTAGCAGCAAATTTTAACTTACTCGATGCAGGTTTTTAAACAAATTAGGGCCATTGTTTCTTATCCCAGTATTGCAACTTGTAGAAAACAACGACACAAGCTCCAGACAAAACTTGGACGCGGCCTGTACGGAAAGTTCAGTGTCAGTCCCCGATGACTGACGCGGCACTCAACGTGTTAATAAGAGCAAAATAAATGTCTCATAAAAAACGGAAGTTACTTATGACTCGACCTAACAAATGTTATCAAAGTAACGAATTACAGTAAAGAATTTAAATAACAAGCAAAAAATTGCATACCTCTTCCCCATCGCGACTTTGAGGATGCCCGAGGATCCTTGCAACGATGAATGCCGACTCCTCGCTAGACAGGATACCACTGGCCATTGGACCCTCGATGAACTCACGATCGGTCATAAGAGGGTACCGGACACTGTACCAGACTTCATCTGACAAGGCTCCTCTCTTGTTGCACGCCGAAGGCTCCAGGCCGTTTCTTCTACACTCGGATGCAGCCCACCTGTCTAAGGCGCAGAAGAGGATGGTTTCGTTGAACAGTCTCAAAGTATTACGTTGTGCTAGCTGTTGGACCTCCTGCGCACTCAAATCTTCAAATCGTTCTTGCTCAAAGACTTCTGCTGGATCCGAATCGATCACGTTGTAGCAACCCTGAAGGAGCCTCGTGCAGTCAGCCGCTAGAGTTTCAACAAAGTAACGAAGTTTTTTCATTTCTTAGGTTCACAGCTATTTTTTCGAAATTAAATGTTTCGTTGATTGGCTATCGGAAAGGTATGTGAGGTCGAAAGATAAGTTAGGTGTGCAAATAAGTTTGGTGTCTCTATGTTTATATCTTGATGAGACTTGAGATGTTGAAAAGTAGCAGTCTTCACCTTTAATGAATTACAATGGTAATAGTGTAATGTTTCTTATGCGGGTTGGAGATAATTATTTTAACCGGAACGTAGTAATTTCACTTTCTGACCTGTAACCTTTTGAGGACTAACGTCGCATATATGTGATTAGTGAAAATATTTAATTATAATTTCTCGCCGCATGTATGTGCAGTTAGAGTTGAAAAATTAAAATACAGTCGGTTATATATGATTACACAAACAGTAGTTTATAATTTATATATATTAATAGTCTAACTTTCTAATAAGAAGACGGTTTTGGATTGGCAAATAAATGATTTTCTTTCAATATTCAGAAAAGTCTCCGCCCGCAAAGTGTTGATGAGCTTAATTATTATTTTTGAATTTAATTTGCTTTAATCATATTTCTTTAACACTAGAACGACCGACGTTAAATTTATTACATTTAAATATATTAAATAAAAACTGTGGAAGAAGAGGAATCAAGGGGTGGAAAATATGATCGGTCTGGTAATCTGTGTTTTATAAGATCAACTTAGAATTTCTAGTATAGGACTCTCCTGTAAACTTAGGGAATTTTTGAAAAAAAATGTGGACAAGTCATTTTGACTTGCTTGGTCGTTCTAGTGTTAACGTGCGGCAATGGCAAAATGCCTATGAAGTTATTGCCCGTACAGGCATCGATTATCGGGCTTAGACTATGTTTCTGGAAATTTTTAATTTACCGAGAAGATCCGAGAAATATTAAAAACCAATATAGAATATTTCAATTCATACTGTTATATAGGTACTTTGTAGATAAAGACCTAGAAAGACACTGAACTTATTTCCACGCCTGCTAGCAATAAAGTGGCAACGGAAAGAAATTATTGCATGAATTTGGATTTTAATTACTGGAATAATTATCGTAAGGTAATTACAAGATATATTGGAAGATGAAATTACGGATCATCACTACAGGCGGTGGTATTAAGTGCAATCAATTTTTTTTGCCAGCTTTAAATAATAATATTCACGATATTTCTTATATAATTCGTTTCATATTAATATTATTAATTGATATTCAAATGTAATAAAAATAAATAAGTAAAATATAATACTACAAAGTAAACAAGCACAATTTTAATACGATAAACATGAAGCAGTATAAAAATAATGCGATAAAAATAAAGAAGTATAATTATAACATGATGAAAATACACAAGTATAGATATGATACAGTAGATTCTCATACAACGCCATTAATTTACTAACTCCTCGTATAAATTCTCATTATAGACAATCTTTTGCACCTTAATTTCTTTCGTATAACAGAAATAATCTAAAGTGTCATATCCAGGATAATTATTGCCCTATCCATCTATATTTTATAATATAAAAGAATCATACATCATTAATTCTTTGGATGTTCTTTTAAACTGACGCTCATAGAATTACGTTAAGAGTACTCCGCCCAAAAAAGAAACATTTAAAGAAAATAGAAAAAATTAACAAAAACGAAGAAAACACAGTGTTACTCTACTGAGTTTATCAAAATTATTTATCCAACTTTTAAAAAGAATTCTTCTACCCACTTACATAGCACGTTATAATGAGTCATCGCATTGCATGAAAACAATGGTTGTAATATCTTTTCGGCGCTTTATAGAAATTGCTTTCTAAGAATTCATGCTGTACGAGAATTTACTGTACGATAAAAATAAAGAAGTATAAAGTACCAATTTCGCCCGCGTCGTCACCAGGAAGTGGAGGTGCCGTTGGCAAATCGAAGGACCTCGTGTGGTCCGAATTAATGTGATTCGCGTAAAGGCTGAGGCCTTGATAAATCTCGAGAACGGTGCTGGTGTTTAGGTTCCTTTCGAGAAATTCTATGGCGAGATGTGCCAATTCGGGACAAAGATACTGATGGGCCGCGTCGAGGGTAGCTCGAGCCGTCGATACCGATTGAAAGTTTATCGCCTCGTCGTGAAGATGTCTGTGAAGAAAAAAAAAAGATAAGCATCGGAATTTATTAATTCGGAGAAAATCGAGAATTACGAACATCTGCTTGATGGTTTTTATGGTTTTTATTGTTCCGAATTTTTTAACCATAAAGTTTATGGATCGGTCTTAAAGTCTGAACGGATTCGTTGAAGTCTGTAAATATGAAGGAGAAATTTTATTTTATATGATCTCAAAAGTCGTTGAATTATTTGGGTGTTAATAAGATCATTGAATATTTACGATATAAATTGCAAATCGTATGCAAATTTTTTGGCTCGATTGTGATTTCTTTCGTTGATTGTTACGTTGTCGGGTGAGATGTTTGTATTAGGATAATGAAATTCGCACCGATCAAACTTGCTTCTTTAATCGGATTTGAAAGTCTCTCAGTGTGATGATTTACACAACTTCAGTTATCGGACGTCGTAAACTATCGAGTGAGCATCGTTGTCCTCTGTATAGAAAAAATCGCAAGCACCAATACAATTAAAAATATAATCCAAAAATATGCAATCACTCCGAGAATTCCAAGAATGACGAATCGGGAAGCTTCCTCGCACAAGAACATCGTTTTTGCAACATTACCAAGATTTTCCAAAATTTTCTTGCACGTTCTTTAATCCTTCCGCGGAGAAACAATCGAAATTCGCCAATAAAATGTTTGGCCATAAAATAATCATTTTTTGTACGTCTATTCATATTTCAAAGTAAGAACAAACTTTTTTCAAGAGCAAATAGAACTCTTGAACACAAAGGATATCAAACAGTGTTTTCAAGGTGTTAATATTAAATAATATTAAATGGATGTTAGTAGACATTTATTAAATGAAACATATATTTATATTAGATTTTACTAATTAATGCATCATATTTATGTAATGGGTGTTGTTTATTTAATACAACAAGGGTTCTTTATGGCATTTGAACCTTTTATTTTGATTGATATTTTTGAATCTTACTGTATCCCTGACCTACGTTTCTTAGATTATCGCCGAACAACCCTCATGGAGACCCTCGTTTCACAAAAGGGTACCGTTACCCACTTTCTGCGACGCGAATCTCGATTTCTATATATGACCTTCAGCCTTCTCTTAATGTATTCTGCGAGTAATCTTCCAGCAGAGTTATTCAATGATTCTAATAACGTTCGTGGACGCAGATCGAATTAAAATAGAGTCTCATACTGTTTATTTTTATATTAGTTATACTAGTTTATTTCAATGAACTACTTTTATTGTCAGTAGTATGAATTCACGCAAAATCTATATTAAATTGACAATCTTTTGCAATTTCTTTCGGAGAAGTATTATCATTATTTTAAAATAGATCAAATGACAGGTTACGGTAAAAATAGGTACCTATATATAAAGTATCGATCTGGTTAATGTTAATATTTAAACGATTCCATGATCTTTTATCATGCATTTTTCATGCATCCCCCAAAATCTGATATTTTTTCGGCTTGAATAGATTGAAGGGAATAATTTTGGAATCATTCTCTTTATGGTAAAATATTCCTAATAAAATTCTTGAGGGCAAAAGTAGAATAAATGGTCATTGGGGTTTTTTTAATGAGTCTCACATGTTAAATTCATATGTAATAGATTCCCGTATAACGCAAGTTCTTACAACGTGCTATATACTTATATGGAAGAGTTCCTCTCACTTAAAAATTACATGTTTTGCCGATTTTTTATGTCTTAAGCATTTTTTGACGCTGCTAATCTTAAGGTAATGGAACGAGCATCAATGCGTCGATAAATTATAATCACATTTTTTTTCAAAACATACAGGTATTTATATGTGTCCGTGGTCCTCAAAGGGTTAAATCGAGATTAAAGAGTTTACGTTTTAATGCGTTTAACCCATTTGCATCACAAGCGCATATATGCGCGCACTTTTTCTGGTCACTATCTTCGAAACGCATTTATGCATTCACATTGTGAGTGAATAGCAACACATATGAACAGTTTAAATTATTTATACAACATTTGTCGATTAAAGTACGATATCACTTTTTGAAATACTGTTAGACTTAGACTTATTGTTAATATTAAGAAATTTGACAGTAAAGATATATTTTTGAATTTGTTATATGTTGCAAATGGGTTAAAAATCTTTATACCAGCATTCAAGAAGACTTATTTGAATTTATTTCACTCGGATACTTATATTTTTTCAGGTTGAGTAATATCGTACAGTCGTCGATAAATTACAATTACTTATTACAATACAGTGACCTCTTCCACCATCAAAATAATTGACTATGTCACTTTAGATTGCGCAGCTCAGCAAGATTCCTTATAATACGAATTCATAAAACACGCATATTAATCGTCTTCCACGGGAAGTCACTGTATGTATATGCATTTTTTCATATGTTCCAGCGCCATTTTTTCATACATTTGCCCACAAGAAAGTGTAAAAGAATTGGAGACAGTAGTTTCGATTTACCTGAGGAGATAATCAAAGGCACGCTTTTCCACATGTTCCAACTTCAGCAGAGGCGGAGGATCGCTCGGAGCAGGTGAAAGAGGTCCGAGAAGCATCGCACGAAACCATTCTGACCTCTCGGCGAGTCGTTCTCTTTCTACGCAGAATCTCCACGTGTCTCCAGGTAGACCAGCCTATATTTATCCACATTGAAAGAATTCTCTTATGCAAGTTTTCGTGGAAAAATAATTCGAATTGGAATCTGAATGGAACAATTCGGTGTTGCAAATGATGCTGCATGGGATTTATTTACAGAAATTTATTCGAAATTAGTTGTTAACTAATGTTTAGAAATGTCATTTAGGAATGCGGATTATGTATCATGATATTCTATTTAACCCTTCTCCTAATTTGCATTCATCCGTGTCTATTACGATTTATGATAAAAAAACGGAGAACTAGATAGAACACACTGGTCAGTTCTTTTTGCGCAGTTATATAAAGCAAGTTTGAAGATGGAAAAGAAACATGTAGACTATATTTCTGGGTAGAGTTTCGGGAGTTTTTTTATGTTATTTTAATAGAAAAGGTTTCATTTCAATACAAATAACAAAATTGGCGAAATGCAGCTGACATTTAACTTCCTAATGTGCAAAATATAAGAACGGAAAAGAAGGGTTTGATGACTGATAAGAACATCAATACTATATTCTCCTTAAAAGTCTTGCACTTGTTTCTCAGTTTATTATCAAATTCACGCATTTTTCCTTCTCAATCTTTCACTACTCGAATAATCGAACAATTAAAAAATAATTCCCAATAATATAAAGTAATTTTAAAACAGAAATGCACTCTAATAATCTAAAATGGTACTATTAAATCCTAAAACCTCCATTCACACCAGATCTATCAAGATAGTCTGACTTGTATCTGAATCTTGCTTAATTTTCCACGTCTACCATGTCAAATGTAAGAAATTAAGTTAATCAAGTATTTTGCTTCTATCATTTCCCCTCTTTTGAAATACTTATCTAACATTTTTAAATATTCTGAATTAACAATGAGTAGGCCAAGTGTTAAAAAATGCGGCGTATTTGAATATTCGTCCTGCAAGATATACATGAAAATGGAAAGATAATTACGAACATTTCCACGTTAATAATTTATTTTGTACAACTTTTCGCTTTCCTACCTCGAGTACCACCATGCTGCAATTATTAGGTTCTCCTGAAGTTCTCTCAGCTGCTATGAGAGGCACTCGAGACATGTCTTCGTTCGAGTGTCGAAGGATTCCAATATCTTTGGAAGGATCTCTGGCAAATCCTGAGAGAATCACAGTCCTGGAATAGAGTTTGTGTCGGAGGCCTTCCCGAATCTTCTCCCGCGATTTTTCAGATTCGGTGCGAGTGCATCGCGCGCCGTCGCCTGCAATGGTGTATGAAAGAAACTTTTAATACTTCCGGTGTTTCCCCACTGCCTTTAAAGATTCTTTAGATATCTTTTCGATTTATCCGAGACATCTTTCTTTTATTGCAAATTGTACGAATGTTATGAGGAACATTTACAGATTATATATTTGTAAATATCATTAAATAGGATTCAATGTTTAATTATAATTTTGAGTATATTAATTTTAGCAATAATTGAAAATTATTAGCGTAATTATAAAAGTGGTATAAGTAAAAAATGTGTAACGTTGGAGTTATCTCTTATTTTACGTTTTACTAATATTTTTTAATATGATATGACAACTTTGCAGAAATGATAAAGAATTAAACAGTTTAACAGAGTTGATAGTTGTGATATTGTACAAAACTCAATGCGTACCTCAAGACAGAAGTTGAAATGTCTCGAAATAAGAATAAATTGCATAAACCATTGTTATAATTACCGGCATAAATTACTTTAATAAATCTGATATATTGTTCTCTAAAATTACGAAGGAAGAGGAATGTTCCGCTTTTAAGTTTTATTTTCAATAAGACGAGATTTTGTTTTTACATGTTATATGGTAGGAGTAGAGATAATTGATTTTTATTTATATTTCATGTGAATCATCGTTCTTCCTGACTAATATTTCGCAACCATCCCCTGAGATCGAAGAGTCTGTCTTTATTTTTACACATTTTATCGAGTGTTTCATGGTGCTCCGGTAACTGTTTCGCAAATAAAACATGAACTGCAGTATCTAAACCATACATGGGTTTGGCAATATTTGCTGTAAGATAACACTTTGTTTATATTTCTTATTGATTTTTTTATTACGTTTGGCGATAATGAAGGATTAGACTATCTAGTACCGATTATTGCAATTTTTATCTCTTCTAATGACACACTGGTTACTTACGAGAGATATAACTTATAATTGACCGTGAAATGAAGTGTCTTCAATCGGCATTAAGTAGCACTATAAATAAGTACTTTGTGAATGATTTTCGAGGAAGTTTGACAGAAATTTTTCAGTGTCATACTTTTGGTAAATTAAAACTGACTTCTAAAGGTAAAGGAAAATAGGATAAGTGAATAGTTTCTTAATATTTTATGCTTTATGAGTAATTTATTTAGGATCATTAATGACTTGTATTTAAAATTTTTAATTATTATACCTAAGTAAGGTGTTGGTTTAAAATCGGTCAAAATTGCCCGAAGCCAATCTTCCTGAACCTTTGCATACTGGTAGTATTTTGAATCTATCTTTGATTCAGTTCAAAAACTTTTTCCCTGAACTTCAGGGTTACGAGGGATTAAAGTTTCAAGATTTTAAAAAATCCTAGGTACCAAATAATGGCTGGGACATGTGCACATCAAACAACAATTTTTGCGCCATTCCGGCATTGGCAATAATATGTAGCTATAATTTCCTGCGGTATTAGTGTAAAATCAATTACAAAGAAAACATTTTAGAAGTATGTCTTGATTGTAACTTGGGTTTTATGAGTAGCAATAAATAAATATGTGTATTGTATTATATATATGTAAATCTGATAAGTGATTTTTCTTTCTCACTAGAAATTTTTATTTCGGGAAATCTTGGTTCCCAGCTTGGACATTTCAATATTCAAATATACAAATATTTAGAAAAATTGGTCTCGGGTAATTTTGGCCGACTTTGATTCGGCTTGAGTCTTTATTTGAAATGTGGGGCTTCTATGAAGGAACGTAGTGTTATTAGTTAAAAGTGAAGACTGACTTTTTATTGTGGGATTAGAAAGTTTTACTGATTCAGCGTAGTAATTTATATTGTAGGATCATAAAACAAATACGAAGGATTCATCTAAAACGTATTGAATATATTAGGGGTATCGAAAAGTAATCAAAATTTTTTTTCTGACGAAAAACATTTATTTATTAAAGAAATCCTAAATACTAGTCAACAAAATAATTTTCATCATTTTCTAACACTTTTTGCCAATGTAAAAATAGTTGTTCCATTCCCTTTTTAAAAAAGTTTTTCGATTTTTTGTTGAAAGAGGTTTCCAATTACGTTTTCACTTCTCCCATTTTGATTACTTTTCGGTACCGCTAATATATTACAATGAGTAAATCACGTATGTATTTTACCATCGTTAGAATCAACAGCCATTTCAATGACCCGCATCACAAGCTCGGCTAGGCACTTCACCAGATTAGTTTCATTAATTACGTTAAAGAATTAAATTCAAATCGCCACAAGCACCTGTATGTACTAAAAACTTCCTGAAGAGAAACACTTTGCATTCACTACCTTCATAATAAATCAGCACAATTTCAAAATTTCTCTGTCAAAACATTATTCAAACCTTATGAAATTTATATTTCATCACTACCCTCTATTAATTATTACGTATAAACAAAAATTTATTATAATCTTGTTTGAATGGTAATTACGATATGTCCCATATAATCACACATGGAGCAATCCTCAACCTGCACTACTCCCTCTGTCACTCATTTATCACTTTCTCCTCACTTCACCAAACTGATCAATTTGATCATCAATCTCTTAAAAAGCGTTTTCAAGAAAACTATCAAAAAGGATCACTGATAATCCTCGAAGATAACGAAAGAAATTAATCGATGGCTCAAAATTAATGCTACTGGAGAAATTTCACTGGTGAATTCCTACTTGTAACCAGAAACCTTACAAGTATCACCTACTAAGTGTTGCAAAACAAAAAGACCCGGTCATTTATCACTTTCTCTTCACTTCAACGAAATGATCAATTTGAAGATCAATCTATTAACTGTGCTTTCAAAGCAAACTGTCTAAAAATTTCTCCAATGAAAACTATTAAAAAGAATCTTCAGAAATTCTCAAAGAAAACCGTAGAAAGGAATCGATGGCTCGAAAGGAAGTCGAGCTTGAGCAACCCTTTCTGACCGAGCAGCTTCGCTCGACTGACAGATCGATCAGGCTCGTGCGACTGCAACGAATGACTCAGTCCCGTAGAGGGATCCGTTTAATGCAAATGTATACGTTCACGTTTTATCGTCTGCGACGACAATTATTTATAAACAACGTGCAAGGGTTCCGGGCCAAGAGATCGAGGAATGTCTGTGGACTATGAGAGAGAGCTTATCGATACCTCGAAGGGTATGTTGGAGTTGTGGTGCGCACAACGGAAATTGCATTTATCGCTGCGGTTTTCTACGGTGATAGGAAAATGATTTGTTTTATGGTTTGTAAAGTTACACGATCCTGTTATTGAGAGTTTAACTTTATTATTATTATGCAGTATTATGGTGGTGAAAAAAATTATAACAAAAATGAGATTGGTGATGATGGAAATTCGAGAATTTTAATAGTGAACTACTTTAGGGTGTTGAAATAACTTAGTAATATTAATTATTGTTGTTTATATTAGGAGGTTAATAAGTAAGTTGAATTAGTTTTCGAAACAAATATGACAGACTTAAATCAGAGTTAACACGTTTACGGACAGTAAAAATTTCAATGAGCTGCAAAAGTAGGCAGGATGATGAATTAGTTGGTCATTACTTTGAAATGTATATTAATTACAAAAATTTAAGGTCGTATAAAATTAAATGCATAAAAATTGGCTTTAAAAATTGAATCCTATAGCACCCACGTAATTTTGAATCACTATGACAATGATTTCTATAGCATTCATGTGGATGTTTTATTTAATAAATTCTATATTTTACAAAATTCATTACTTTTCTCGTATAACATATAATCAACAACTCCTTCACGTTTCTAAGACAACACACATTCAGTTTTTACATTCCGCTTCATATTAATAAAAATTAATCATATTCACATACCCCCTTTGATTTTATTAATTTGAAATCTTTTTATACCTTTCATTCATAAAAAAAAATATTCTCTCAATTTAATTTTTAACAACTTAAAATCTCTCATTCATCCATGTTAATAAAAATCAATCATATTCACAATTCACGGCTGTGAACGTGATAATTAACGATATTAACCCTTAGCTGGCACTGTGGGAGTCAATGCTATATTTATATTTCAATGATTGATATGCAGAGGGTAAGTTAAGGCTTAATACAATCCCTTGACAACCTTGCTAACATTATTTTATAATTACAGTTGTGTCGTATTTTCTTTACCTGCACGATATTTTTAACACATTATGTGCTGGGGTTTTGTACCGCCAAAATAAGACTGAAAGCGGGAAACTTGAAAAATTTGCACGAATTTTACTCTTGCTATTAAATATACTTAACATTGTAAATCTAAGTGATTAATGCTATTTATCGCCATTTTTTTGACGGTCTATGCAGTTTTCGAAAAATGTATTTTTACATGGAGTGCATATTTACAATGTGTTAAGTGTGAAGTGCAAATACGGAGGCTGTTATAAAAGTGACGAATGATGATTGAAGAAATAGAAGGATAATGAATTATGTCTGGATAATGTTTCTGGTACTTTTGAAAATATACGTCGTTGCTTCATTATTCAATTCGAAACAACAATATTTTTGTAAGTGTTATTCCAGAGAAGATAAAAGTTTTAAAAATATGTACAGCCGACAACGAGATTCTGTCGGGCTTGGATGTAAAAATTGAGTAGAAAATCATACAAATTGAGGAAAAAGTATTTAACACTAGAACGACCAAGCAAGTCAAACTGACTTATTCACAATTTTTTCCAATACTTCCCTAAGTTTATAGGAGAGTCCTAGACTAGAAATTCTAAGCTGATCTTATAAAACACAGATTTCCGAACCGATCACATTTTCCACCTCTTGATTCCCCTTTTTTCAAAGTACTTATTTAATATATTTAAATGTCATAGATTTAACGCCGGTCGTTCTAGTGTTAAAGTCGAACTATGAATGTCGTAATTATGAATTAGAACCTACACTCGATGGAAGGTGTATTACGCGATTCCAATATTGTTTTCACTCTATTCTTTGCAATATTTTCACTGTTACACGAGATTACAAATTTACGTGTACCATTTATTTGTAAAATGAAAAAGAAAACAACGTGTGGTAAAAAAATCAAAGACTCTCAAGAAGGCACTATGGAATGCCATTGTATTATGCCACAGTTTATCGATACGTCGAAGCATTGAAAACTTCTTCAACAGACATTCCTCCCACCTTGATAAAATTTATCTCTTTATATATCAAATCCTAGCATTACAAAATACAATAACATAAAGAAAGCAATTATAATATATTGAAGTAAAAAATGTTGGCAGATCATCATAAAGGAAAAGTAAACAATTAACACTAGATCTCCCAACGATTAATTCAATATATTTGAAATTCTCAAAATAAATATATCTAATTGAATTAAATGAACGGGGTGAAAGAGTCCTCGAAATAGACGTAGAAAATTGGAAAAGAAACTGCGTTAAAAAATTCAGGATTATTTCCAAAAAGTTCAGAGCAAGTCTATTTAACCACCTTGTTAGACCTAGTATAAAAAATCCCTTCCAAATATTACAATGAATTGATAATAAAATAGTTTTCTATCATGTTTCATAGAATATTACTACCTCGAATTTAAAAAATGCGAAAGAATCTGTGCTTCTTCTTTTGATCCTCGATGCTCGCAACATAAACGAAAGAAGAGCGAAATTGGTCTGTTCAATATCAACGCGTTTATTCAAGTGTATATTCTTTCTCTGCTTTTCGTCTGTCTCGTTCTTATCCATTTCTTTTTCATCGTGTACAGAATGCGGATATAATTGAGTGAGATCGTCGATGAGTGTTAATAGAAGAACGAACGTATTCTCGTAGCACGGCCGACTAATTAGCAAGTGTTAATCGATTCCAATTGGTTGGTATCTTTGTGAATAGTCGATATAGGAAGCCACTGATAATTCCAGGTACACGTGACACGAACGTGAATGAGTTTATTTCAAGAAGTAAAGAAAATTTAGCCAAGGTTGTACCTCAGTTCTTCTTACTCATTTTTTTTAATGCAAATTAAGGGAGAGGATAAAATGGTATGAATATATTTAGGAAGATACTTGTGATGCTTCTTAAATATTTAGATGTATGTATTATATGAAATTTGCATTATTATTTTACAATATAACTATAATGTATTCTGAAATATTAAGTATACGAAATTGAGTCAATTTTGAAATGTTAATTGAACATATTAACTTACGAAAATTTTCCGACGAATGTCGACTCGCAAAAAACTTTCGTTGACCGTGAATCACACGTTCGCTAAAATTAGAGCCAACAAGAGAAACTAAAAGACGATAGTCTCGTCTTCTCCTGGGGTAAAATAATTTTAGCATACGTTCTTACTCTGAAAATACTCCAGAAGCGCCAGGAGGAAAAAATTTTGCGCCAGCTAAATTTCTTTCGCTCGTTGACATTTAATAGTATAAAAATTGCATATATAATAATTGAGATATGAAAAGGAAGAGATGCACATTTTTTTAAAGAAAATTGTAATGCGTGAATCATAAAAGCGTGTCTTGTTTGGTACATTTATAAGTCTCTGTGTAAACAAAAACGCGCGAGGTCGATTTGTTTCATGAAACTGGACTCAATAATAACGTTAATACGATGCGACAGTACATGGCTAATTAGATTAATCCAGCGCTCGCACGACCTTTTAATTCAATTGAGATTAATTCCCAGCTCTACGCCCGCAGTTTTGCAAGATGCATCGATACAATGAAAGAAATTACTTCGTTATCCGTTTCTAAGGCGTTTTAAATTTGCAAAGTATACCTTTGAATTTGCATCTAATATTTACAAAAAATATTGCACTTTAACGATTTGCAACTTATTATAAATTGAAGTTGTCACATGGTGGTCTATAAATTCCTCGATTAACACTTTAGCGACCGGTATTTTTTTAACATCTTACCCACTTCTGATCGGTCAGTTGGTCGAAAATGTGTCCCTGATACCGATATCTGTTCGAAAATTACAAATTCTCATCACTGAGTCCTTAGCACAGTAAACCTCAATGATAAATAATAATTTATAAATCGTTGTGGCAATCTATTAATAAGTTTAAAATCCAAAAGTGTTGATAAAGTATTAAAATCGAGGAACTTATATAAAAATGAAAACTTAAAAAAAGAAGTGGGAAGTAAACGACAAAGATGGAGACCCATGCGCTTCTAGGTGATTGCAATTGTATTAGCTCTTAGAATCAACTAGGATCTTGTGGATCACCCTGTTTATCATATATTTTCAGTGTTTTTCATGTTTTCATTCTCATATATCACATTTACGATTCGTGCTGCAGAGATGAATAGAAAACTGAATACAGAAAGCGTACGAAACCTAATAATCGTTAAACTGAAAGTGAACGCATATTAGCTGAGCATAGCCGCATCGAGCGACAAAAGGAGACAGCCACAAATGTAATGAACAAAGGTAACCCTGTATTTCTTGCGAGAAATATTTCGATATTTTTCTTCGTAGGCGTATGCAACGAACGTGTCCTCGAAGTCTCTGACAGTGTATAATATATTGTCTACCATTATTGCGTGCCGCTCTTGTCAACCGACCGACCGCAGCAGGTAGCAAAAACTGTCGTGTGAATTTATATCTTACCGAAGTATACTTTACTATGCGTTTCATAGTGGCATGAGTGATAACAAAATCGAAATAGAAAAGAGAAAATATATTTATATTTCATATAACAAAATGATTTGAAGGTTTGATGAAACGATGTTGTTTAAATTTTACTGGATGGAAAAAAATAATTATCTTTGACTGTAAGGTAAAGAATAGACCATGAAATTAGGACGTTGCATTATTATTGAGGATATTCTTATTGGATCATTGCGATTAGAACTGCGGTTGAAGTGACAGCAACAATTTTTCTTCTCAGAAGATGTACGGCGATAAAATGTGCCTTTATTTTTTATTTATTCATTAGTAATTGGTACAGACTTGTTTGGAGATTTGCAGAGAGATAATTAGTAGAATCCTATTTAAACTTGTATGAATATTGTTTAAAATTTGTATTGTCGATATTATTGTCAATTCAATCATTTTGATTAGATATCTTATTGCAATTTAAATTGCGACTGAAATTACAACAATAATTTTTTTCTTAGAATGACGATAAAGTTTTTTTTATTTTTTTTATTTTTCATTGACAATTAGGGCTCATTTGTTTGGAAATTCGGATGTAGCTAAGTAACAGCAATTTCTGTCGACCTTACATAAATTCATTGAAGAACAACATGAATGAAGGAACTCTTTTAAACGCTAGACGTTTTTATCGCAGCTTGTTTCTTTAACTTTGTGTCATCTGTTTATGTTTCTTTATCGTGTCCGTCAATGGCCGTTAAATATCTGAGAAAAAGTATCCACGATTTCACGTAATATCCATGGCCCTGTCGATCATCACGTTTGAAGTTTTTCTTCCGCTGTTTCTTAGTTTTTAAACCAAAGAACCGTTTCGTTCGATGAACTCTTCTATATCTTTATAACCGTACAACTTACTCATTTGTTTGATTTCCAATTCCACAAATATCATTCATAACATCCTCTTTCCATACGATATTGTATAATTGACGCAACATTTTCATACTAGTTTATAAATCATTCTATTTTCTATTATTTATAACTATTCATTTATAAAGTCAATACTATCAACTCCAATTTTCATAACAAGTTATTAATTTTACGAATTACGGATTACCTTCCGCATATATAAAAACCGGAATATAATTCTCATAATTTTTCTTTTACAGTAAAAAATCCATAAAAGTCGAAAAAGATAAATGATTACAGATAACAGGAGATACAGTTTGAATGAGTAGACAAGCATGCAATTACTCTTGCGACATTTACCGATAACTTTGCAATGCGTGTATGCAAAATATAGAAGAAAAGGAAGAATAATTCGCGATTAACAAGTAGTACGCGTAGAATTCAACGATGAGTAGTTACGATATATTGGTCTATTTGCATGTTACTTGCGTAACGTATTATTACGGCATATAATGACCATACCTTGATTGTTTTCAAATGCAAATTGTAACGACATTCGATACTCGCAGGATTACTCGTAGGATATTGTTTCTGAAGGAAATTGACGAAGGTTTTGTAGAATAAGCAAGGATAAAGTATACCTTGATCGAGAAATTTGTCGAGTTATTCGTCTTGAGTGGATTCTATAAACGAAGTGATTATTCTCATTCCTTTTTTTTCCTTATTGCGAATGTCATATTTCAATTAACACGTTTCCGGCAAACGTCGTAACGATAATTAAAGTTAATCTTCCATTTTTCACTGTTCTGTCATGTGAACGTTGTCTCGTTCCAACTGATAGTGAAATTTATTCGGAGGAAGTTACAATAAACTTACATTTGAAGAGGTCAAGGCAGATGGAAGATAGAAGCCCTACAAAAGGTTGTCTATGATGATTAAATCGAAGTCGAAGGGATTACGTTTGATTCGTTTTCGCCCGCATGCAATTCTTTCTTCTTCCTTGCTTAATGTCCTCCTCTACCCACATAATTATTTTCAATTTGCAGAAGTTCATAGAAATTACTGTCAGTTTGTAAATCGTGATTGCATTAATTAACGTTGTTAAAGTACTTTATTTCAAGCTATTATTTATTGTGTATACACAAGAATAAAAAATTATGCGGACGTAAATAATCGACTCTTTGAGAGATGATTATATTGTGCAGTTGAAAAAAATTTGTATTTTAACCCTTTGCGGTTCTATGTCGATCAGTAATCGAAATGGAAGTTCACTTGATTTTATTTTCTGATAATTTAATTTCATCCATACAATTTTACAATTATTTTGTAATATCACCTAAATGTCCGTCAATACCTATAGTTATTTCTACCATTAAAAAAGAATTAACAATTAATGATAGGAAATATTGCAAAATTAATTTTATTTAGCTCATTACCAAAATTGACGAAATAATTCGGGCCGCAGAGGGTTAATACAAAGCGTGATACAGGGTCGTCCAAAAGTTGCTAGGCCAATTTCAAAATAGAATAAGTCTTCCACATATTTACCATTGACGTTTAATATTTTATAAACAGAATGAGTATACTTTTTCAAATTATTTTTAATTAGTAGATACAAATAGCCCCTCAAATCGCTACCATTTAACTCTTATTTTCTAAAGTAATAGCAAAATAATTATTATACTTCAAAATGATTTAATCACTTTTAGGATACTTGTAAAACACTTATAATTGCCTGAGTGTATAGTTCTAATTGTAAGTGGATCATAAATCACTTACAATTAGCTAAATTATATTTGGTTACATTGAATTAATTGTATACAACATATTTTTCCTACTACAATTAGTTTTCACACAGAAATAAATAACTTTCATAAATCAATTGCAACAATATTTATAAAATTTCCGTTATCTCGAAAAGATTCATCGAACCTTATCAAACAATGGAATTAACTCGCCCTCAGCAACCAAAGGACTATAATATCCAAAAAGTACTTTCATCGAAATCTGTGTGAGTTAACATATGAACAAAAGTAAGAGGACCACTCGAGATAATGAGTTTGGTGTTGTTTAGACAAACGATTTGTCTCAGAATTTTTTGAAGGAATCGAAAAAAGCTAGATCTCTTGAAGAGGTCAATGCGTAATCCGAAAGTCTCACAGCTCTCAGGATCACGTTTTTATCGATCTTCGTTTGTCATGCTCTAGTAGTTTAGATAGTAAAATCCAAGTAGACTTAGCCTGCAGAAAGCAGGGAAAAATGCTTCGAGAAACGAAGAAAAGGGTCGTTGGGAAAAAACAGCGAATCGAAATAGGATCGCGCGGTTGTTTGACACGGAGCCTTGAAACCGTAATGAATGTCTCGTACGCACAATGCTTCCTGCGAAGAATTGGAATTAGCTTGGTTACGCGTGTCACGTCCTTTTTTTCGGTTAAAAACGTGAAACTCTTAGGTATTGTCATCTGCATACGTGAACTCGATTACTCGACCGATGGAGTTCACGTAATAGTGAAATGACGATGATGGTTTGTAAACTGAATTATTTAATAGTCGAGATTTTAGAAGAGTTATTTTAATGGGTTTTATTTCTTTCTCTTTTTTTTTTGAGAGAGGGTTTCGTAGAGAAACAGCAGGGAGAAAAATATCCTCGGAAGATATTAAAATGGAACAGGTTTACCTTCGAAGTTAATGCCAAATCTTTCGAATTCCTGTTTACTTAAATGAATGATGCGGACGTTGAAGACGCATAGGGACGAGGAATTTCGTTGTTCACTTTTATTAAATGGAAGTTAATTGAATTTTCACTGAAGTATTTAAATTGAAATAATCAGAAATGTGTTTTGAGTTGAAATGTGGATAGAATTATATTCACTTTTTTCTATTAATATTGTCAAAATGGTGGATACTTGCAAGACATAGTCTACAGGAGTAATTAAAAATAGTTTCAAAGAAGTACACAGTAAGGTCAAAAGTCTCGAGTTGGTGGAAAATTATAATAACTTCTTTTTCAGTAAGTCTTGACGTTTTTTAGGAAATGTACTTGCTACTAGCACTAGAACTGCCGACGATTAATCTAATACGTCCAAAATTCAAGCTAACTTGGGCCAAATAAACAATGCTTAACTTTAGGTGTGCCGCAAAAAAAACGTCAGTTTATAAATAAAGTATATTATAATTTTATATGCTGGTTTCGTTTCTAATTCACATTTCTATTTTATTTTTACTTTGCGTCGGATATATTGACTGGGCCGCAAAAACGTTCATTTCGGGCCACGAGTTTGACACCCCTGGCTTACAGTCTCCCAGACAGACGTAGAAAATCGAAAAAGAAAGACCGTTAGATATTTCAGGAACAATTAAAAAAAATTAGAGCAAGCCATTTTGATCACTTTGGTAGATGTAGTGTTAATATGAATATGTCTCTCATGTTTACTGGACATAATATCACTTTAATGTAGACGTAAAAGAAATGAAAAAGTTAATAAATCCTCAAACCTGAGAACTTTGTATGCTTATATTGATTATGCAAGAATAAACGTGAATTTTCATTAAATTATTAATAGATGACTTTTGGATCGTACTGTATCTGTTGAGTAAATTATAAACGTCATTCCTGGAAGTTTGAGTCGTGAATTGTTTCACAGAGTAATTCATACTCCGAGGATTAGCTCGATAACAATATCATAGTGTCTTAGATTCAACAGAAGAAACGTAGATGCTGTACATTTCGTGTAACAATGAAGAATGTGCGAATTGAATCGTCGACTTAGAATGACAAATGTGCGAAAATATGTTGTCAATGAAATTACATCGTATCGGAGAAACCTTGAAGAGAACATGCTTCTTTTCAAGGACTGTCGTTCGAATTGAAGCAAGATTTACAGATCTCAGACGAAATAATATTTTTTTTATTTGTCGTACAGCGAGTGTGTTTTATTTAACGATATGAAAAAATATTAACTATACTTTTGTATCAACAAACACGTTTACATAAATACAAGAAGATATTGATACTGTTATTCTCAGTAAATTAGCACTCTTTTCAGTTCCGCAATATCAAATAAGAGCGCAATTTGCTCTAAAACTTCTCGGTTGGTAAAATTTATTTTCTGCTACGTTAAAATATACATTTTTACAAACGAAGATGACAATATTTCTATCAAGGGAAGTTTGGGAATTGATGTACTATGGTTTTGGAAAAAGTTTGCATAAACACTTATTAGATATACCTACGTCTGCAGCCTCTACTACGTGCGCTGCCTGTCTGAATTTTCTATCACTTAACAAAAATTACCGGTGTGATATATGCCGAGAAATTACTATTACTCCGTCTATGCGTTGTGTAAGAAACGGTATAACATTTATTTTAATTATTTTTTGATATATTGTATTATTTACGACTTATAAGCAGGTATATAAAAAGGACGGTTCGAGCTAAGGGGTTAATATCTCCCTTAAGCCTTTGCGGTCCGAATTATTTCGTTAATTTTTGTAGTGAGCTAAATAAAATTAATTTTCCAATATTTTCTATCGTTTTTTATCAATTTTTTTAAACGATATCAATAACTATAGGTATTGACGGACATTTAGGTGATGTTACTAAATCATCCGAAAATTAGAAACACGATATTAAATCGTCAGAAAATAAAATTAAGTGAAAAGTTATATCGAGTAATGCTCGACATAGGACTGCAAAGGGTTAAAGTTGAAAGCGAGCACGAACGAGTTACATTTATTTTGTTGAGTATGTCTAATAAATATTTATACCAAGTTTCATCAGAATCGGTGTAAGTATATCAGTTTTCGGACTCCCTTTCTGATATACAATTTTTCTGGAGTAAAGTATCTCCAGAACAAAAATAACGTTCAAGTGTTCTTTATTCCATAACTACAAATTATAGCAATATATTCTAAAAGAAGTTTGAAAAAAATAATTCTATTTGTTTCATAAATCTCACTCCAAAACAACTGAATGTACGAATACTTGCTTCACCAATTGCGTATATCCTTCAGAAATTTCTATGGCCAAAAAAGAACTATTAGATAGTGAATTAGAAATACATTTTTTATTCGGAATTGTCATCACAGTTATTTATCAGTTGCAATTTTATTTCTTGCTCGCATGAAACCTCTTTGAATTGCAGAAATTCGAAACATTAACACTAGATTTATGGAGCCAATTTGTCTCATGCAAAATTCGATTACTATATATGTATAATGTATTAGTTGGTTAATTCTTTAATAATGAATCTTTCATTTAAATTGATTTGGAACTATTTTCTTTGCAAAAAACTTCAATTTCTTGTATGAGTCGAAGTGGCTCAATTTAGAAAAATAGGTATATAATGAATAGACTACGGATTTTTATGCATTTATGACAAATTAAATACGGCTAAAATATACAAAAAGGACATAATATAAAAATGTATCTAAAATATCTAAAGTATGGTATTTGTTGTAATATTTATTGAGTGCAATAAATCTCTAGATAGGTTTTCGTGTCTCACCTGCATTTGTGAAACTCGAAATTTGCATAAACATCCGCAGTCTAATAATGAACATCCGTAAATCTAGTGTTAAACAATTTCTTATCGTTCTCACCTGATATAACGGCTCTCCTCTTTGAGCACCTCTTACCACGTGTAAGCAGACGCATTTTTACGAAGTTCACACCGATTCCGATAGTACGATTCTTGCTACGTTTGAACACAAAAGAAGCGATCCGTTCTCCAACTATCCATAATGTACTAAACGTAAAAATATTTAGCAGTTCCGATGTCATGAATTCGCGCCACATTTGCAGGCAATTCTTCCTTTAAAATGATCGAATTACCGACGTTTATACTCGAAGATATACTATCTTAACACAAACTGCAATTTAAGATCTCAATACTTCCTTAAAAGTTGTTAAAAAATAAATGAACAATCGAGAAAATTGTATTTTTTCACCGCAAAACTATAAGGCACGTGTCACACGAGAGATCATCGAAGAATGAACATGGTAACGACAAGTCGATGCGCTCTTGTGATTTTAAAAGCGACCGCCAACATCCTGCCTACGAGGAATTTCATGATTAATCCTGCACACGAACATGTACAAATATGAATGTGTAGATTGTACATTCATAGGTGTATGAGCGTGCTGTGGTTAGAAAAAGAGAACGACCGTGCATAAATCTTAATTAGTAATCTATTTCTTTCCTGCTCTTTGATGATGGAAAGATACATGATAGAATTGAATGGAAAACCTGTGGAATATACGTTATGAGCAACACGTAGTCATAGAGAGAGAGAGAAATAGAGTAAGAGAGAGAGAGAGAGAGAGAGAGAGAGAGAGAGAGAGAGAGAGAGAGAGAGAGAAATAGAGTAAGGAGAGCGACAGAGATATCGTAAGAAAAAGATAAAAAGATTGAAAGAAAGGAAAAAGAAGGAAGTCATAGGAAGTTTAGGAGGAAAATTATATCTTGAACGGACTACTGAAAATTCAAATATGAAAAAATGAAAGTAATTTAGCAATAATATTGAACAATATTTTTCTATTTGTAGTGATATAATTACCTTTTGTTTTTACTTGAATTTCATTACGATTGAATGATTCGTTATCATTGTAATGTTTCGATGAAGATGATTTGTTTAACGAGATGTAGCCCGATTCGAGCAACAATGAATTCTTTCTTGAAGTGAAGTTGTTACGGATTATACGGTTCGTTAGCCAAGGAAACGTAACTCTTTTGTTATGCAATTGGAAAAGTTCTATAGGCGACAGTAATTTAGCATTGGAACTGGTGGAAAATGTGTCGCGCTATCGGTCGCGATAATTCGATGGGGTCTTGCGAGTAATGAACGCGTGCTCACATTGGAGCGTAATAAATATTACTGTTCAAATATTAGACACAGGGTTAAACAACTTGCGTAACTAACTGGATGTTTGATCGTTGAAGTATCAAATAGAATTGCCGTCCAATTACCTCAAAACATGCATTACTCTGGTATATTACAATTCGTAAAAGGAAGTTTCCTGATATGAGAAAAATATGTTGTGGAAAAAAATATTTTGTTGATGTTACTTGTATTGCAGTTGTAATACAATTTTGCAAACATGTCAAATTGCGTCAAATTATATGAGTGCGGATTTGTAGCTGATTAACACTAGATTTACGGGCGTGAAATGTGTTACACTGCATTATATTAAGTAAGGATTTTGATCAAAAAGGGATCAAGCGGCAAAGATGATTATTCTTTAAGTAATTATTGTATTGTAAAATATACGTAAAATATCTATTATACAGTTTCTCTATAAAGAGAAACGTTTATAAAAGAAGTAGGAACTCGTCAAATTGACAGCCTCCGTAAATCTAGTGTTAATGAAGTCCTTGATAAGTTCTTCTTGAAATTGTCATTTAATTATTATATCGATTCATGAGTGTCATCAATGTCTTCATATTAACACGTTGGCTGCCGCGGGGGTCATTAGTAACCGGCGCTATTGAATTCAATGATATTTCACGTAACGTTTAAATTGGAATATTTATGAATTTACAAACATTTTGAATATTTACATACTAGCATTAAAAAGATAAAGATCTGCTGAATACTTATCTATCAGTATCTTTAATATTTCTACTTTATAAAAATGTGATTTTATTAGAAAAAGTTTCACTTCAATAGAAGTGATGAATGTAGCGAAATACCGGTAGTGTTCAACGTGTTAACACGTTGCCGCAAATGACGACTGTAGCCGTCCTGCACATTTTAATTAATAAAAAAAGGAATATCATTAGTACGACGGGTACTAATGCATTTATTTATTAGTTATTCAGTAATGCATCGTAGAAAAGATGTAACATTTCAGATAACATATCAATTGTTTTTGTGTGCAATTTTGCATGCTTTAACAATTCGGAATATTATCGTGTGTGTTTTTGAGCACGATCGTCAAATTAAAAGTGTGGAGCAACGTCTTAAGTGGTAATGAATAGTATGTGGTGATAGTAACTTTTAATTTGATTTCCGCTAAACATTGTAATTGATTATTCATATATATTATGAAGTGGTAACAATTATCGCTTAATTAAAATAATGTCATTAATGTGTAATAAAGCAAAAATGTTTACTCGTGTAGACCATAATAAAACGGACATGAAATTAACCCATTAAGTACAAATTAAAATTGGTATTTGCGTTATCCTTATTTGATAATCTGATTGGATGTCCTTGTTGGATAACAAGGCGACAGATTACAAGGAATAACGTTTCACAACTGTTTTGACAACCATAAGATACTAAGGCCGATCATGATACCAATATTTAATTCACTTACAGTATCACATTTCGTTTGTACAGCTTCAAAACAAAATTCCTTGCTGCTAATATGTAACATCGACGATAAAATGTTTCCGTTCTGATCGGAGCAATGATATTATATAATAAATCGTAATTTTCAACAAAGATAAAAGGACGAAATAAATGTATAATCATATTCAAACTCACATTATTTTCTATCAATTATAATTCAACTTGGAGAAATATTGAATTCGTCCGAATAACGCACAAGGTTAACGAATCCATAAAAGTAGATATCTTTTAGAAAATTATTGGGAGTACAAATTAGTTCGGTCCGTTTTCAAACTATAGCTCTGGCTGTTATGAATGTTTCATAGTGACAGCTGATTTTAGAAGTTTCAGAGCGGTTAGACATCTGTGAATAATATTCAGTACGTATCGCTTTGAGTTTCATACAAAAACCTTGTTTTTTACTGTGTTGAATATGTCAAATTTTATGTTAAGTAAGCACCATTTGCGGGAGGTTTTAGTTTTCTGCTTTAATTGGAAAGAAAGTGCAGCTTTTAAATCGGATTGTGATTGGGGATGAGAAATGGATATTCTACGACAACCCCAAGAAGAAAAAATAGTACGCTATGCCCGGCCAATCGTTGCCATCGATATCAATATCAAAACCAAAGTCGAATATTCATGGTTCGAAGGTCATGTTGTGTATCTGGTGAGACCAAAAGGGTGTTGTATACTATGAGCTCCTACAATCTGGCGATTCTATTACTGGCAATCGGTATAGGCTACAATTGATGCGTTTCAGCCGTGCATTACGAGAGAAACGGCCGAAATACGAGCAAAGACATGACAAAGTTATTCTTCTGCATGACACCGCTCGGCCTCATGTCGCAAAAGTCGTAGAAAAATATTTAAAAACGTCCAAACGGGATATTTTACCTCACCCGCCGTATTCACCGGACATTGCTCCTTCTGATTACTGGATGTTCTAACGGATGCAACACTATTTAACACTAGAACTACCAGCGTTAAATCTACTATGTTTTAATACCAGAATTAATTACTTTGAAAAAAGCGAAATCAGGATGTAGAAAGGATGACCAATTATGTTACTTGTATTGAATGCAATAGGAGTAAAATATTTAATCTACGACTCTGCTATGAACTTAGAGAATTTTTGGAAAAAATTGAGGACCAGTCATTTTGACTAGCTTGGTAGTTCTAGTGTTAACAGATCACCGGTTCACTTCTTTCGCAGAAATCGGAAATTAGCTCCTATCTTGGGTCGCCTCAAAGACGAGACATTTTTTCGAGATGGAATTCGAAAATTGCCTAAGAGGTAGGAAAAAGTAGTAGCCAGTGATGGACGATACTTTGATTAATCTGTTCATTCATTTTGTACTGAAATAAATATATTTTTGACCACAAAAGAACGGACCGAACTAATTTGTATGTTAGTTTACTGATTTCTACTACGGCCGATATACTGAATTATCTTTTTTTAGTTAGACTTGCTCGGAGGTTCTGGGGTAAGTGCCGTGCGGTTCCTGACAGTCCGCTTACCAAGAGTCATTTCTAACTCTCCCACTCCGTGGCCAGATCCCGTAAAACAACCCCAACTTTTAAACAGACTATGTGGCACCATGACCTCAAGTCACACGCCACTTTTCCATAGTTCAGCCACGGGTCTAATTTATAGCCCCGAACCCATCAATACTCTAAATAATCTGTTCCTTGGAATGCGACAGGGTGACGAGACATTTGCCAAACACCCGTCGCCTTCCAAAAACTCCACTCGAAACCGAGACAAACCCCAAGTACACTGGCGACGGTCCCACTACGGACCGAATCCATGCGCACTGCGGGGTATATTACCCTCATAAAACGCGCTAGCGCTAACATGTACTCTTAATAATATTTTAGAAATGAATATCTTCACATAGAAAATTATTCATTCTATAGTCAAATATAGTTTCCTCTTGTCAATTCTTTTATTTAACCCCTTGCCTTACGATTTCTTTCGTGACCGAACGCGCAATACCTCAGAATTAAATTGTTGGAATAATATCACTGATTAGCTATTAGATTGTTAAGATCACTGATTTTCGATATACTGGTATGAGTTAACACAATATTAATAGCATAAAACAAATTTCAATGTCTCCTAACCTACTGATATTTTCAATTTAATAATTTTTGGAAAAATAAGAAATATTCTATTTCATTTATCATCAGGCAAAGGGTTAATAAAGAATTTACACCAAAAGTCTATCGAAATTTCAAAGCCGTGACAGCGAATTATTATTTATTCAATGATCAGCTGACGCATTGGTGAACATTTTCGCGTTCTGAGTCAGAAGCTGAGATCGTGCGTGACACGAAGGGAATTACCTCTCGTTTGTAAACTCACGTGTCGGCTTACTCAAAACTGTTCCAGTTCTATCGACTGGTAATTTCACGCCGACACCCGTAAATCGTACGATCGTAAAGCGACACTGATTGTAAGAATAAAATCCATCGTCGCGTTGTTTCTCGTGCACCTGGCAAAATTCGGTTTACGTATATGCATGATCATCATGTGTCAATAATAAGCGTCATAGATGCAGGAATATCATTGCATCATGTTTCTTGTATTACAAAAGTATCTCACATTTTTTATGAATAAAACGAAACATTTTGTTTTCAGAAATTTAATATGAGGATTATAATAAGTGCATGTTTTTAAATGACGTATACCGTAAGAATACCAATAGTAAGATTGGAGTGACTCAATTTAAATAAAGAAGTGGTAAAAGTGAAATAATATCAAATAAACGGCTCGACCAATCATCAGCCGCCAAATTTGTTAGATTTGATAATTTTATCATTTCAATCAATATGAAATTTAAATGCATAAAGCAATGCATTAATTATGCGAAATGATACTGTCTTCTTCGTCCACTCCACCATTTTCCTCAAGACTATAATGTGACTGACATTGATCGGTAAAATCTACAATTTATATGTTGGAAATCCCTCATCATCGCGGTGCCGGTGTGCAACGTCTTACCAAAGGCTCCAATATCAGAGGATGTTAAAATATCCACAATAATCATTAATTTACATAAAATTGATAATACGTCAGATCGATCGATTCTAACTCACACTCAATGTTGTGTAATATTTTTAAAGTAAGGGTTGCCCTAAGGCTCTGGGTTAAGTGCCATACGGTTTCTCCGTGACCAGATCGTGTAAACAACCCTAACTTCCAAGACCATTTGCATGGCACCATGACGACGGGTCATCGGCCGCAACGCCATATCTCAATTACGGATCTGGCTTACAATAAGGGATCGAAAGTCTAAATTATCGGTTCCTTCGAGAGCGACTGGCTGTCTAAACCTAAACCTTTTTCTATATTCCTCACCCTTCAAGAACTCCACTCGAAGTCCAGGCAATATCTGAACAAAGTGGTGATCGTCCAATTGCAAACCGACTCAGCCTGCTCTACAAGGCTTCTTATATTTTTAACACTAGAACGACCAAGCAAGTCAGAATGATTCACAGTTCACATTATTTTCCAAACCTTCATTAAGTTTACAGGAGAGTCGTAGACTAGAAATTCTAAGTTGATTCTAACTCGATTCCTCTTCTTCCAAAGTTTTTATTCAATATATTTAAATGTAATAAATTTAACGTCGGTCGTTCTAGTCTTAAAATACATTGATGCTAATATACTGATAATGGAATGGTACCAAGAAAAATCTTTAATATGGCGAAGAACGTTAGAATTATAGAGAAAATATTTAAATATGTTCATAAGATGATTTAAATTACATAAACTACATACATTAACCCATTTGCATCACAAGCACATATATGCGCGCACTTTTTCTGGTGACTATCATCGAAACGCATTTATGCATTCACATTGTGAGTGAATAGCAACACATACGAACAGTCTAAATTATTTATACAACATTCGTCGATTAAAGTACTTTATATAACTTTTTGAAATACTGTTAGACTTAGACTTAATATAAAGAAATTTGATAGTAAAGATAAATTTTTGAATTTGTCATGTGATGCAAATGGGTTAACAGCGATAAAAAGATCTATCGGCACTGCACATACTCTCAGAATTTAATAATAGAAAGATATGTATCTATATTTTGAATTCTATACAAACTTGACTGCATATTAATGAATTGGGCAACAATTTTCACGAAAATGACGGAAATAAAAATTCGTAATTTTGAATCTCCGAAATAACCCCTTTAAAGTTCACCACTGCTACCGTCCTGTGATCAATACTCCCTGCTTGGTCTACAGTTTGCCAGGAAGATCTACATTCTCTGCCGATCCCTCTCCCTCAGTTTCCCTCCGTTGGCCGGAGGAGGAAAAGAGGGTGTGAGCCATGTTGCGCAAAATCCGTACCTCCCTGTTCAAGTCGATACTAACGATTTTATTGCACTCGGTACTTTCGATAGTCTCCAAGAAAGCTGATTTACATGTCTCAGTAATCATTGAGAAACATAAACGTGAATATAACTTTATTCTTTTTTTTTTAACACAAAAATTATTTATTTAACATAAAATTACAAACAGTTTTATACTTCTTCTTGATATAATTGAACATTCGATCCGAACATCTTTATGATATGAATAGCGATAAAGTATCGTTTTGATACAACGTTTTTTGTGAAGGTTTTTGAAGATTTTTACTTGTAATTTTGAAATGTTTATTTTGCAATAGGAAATTATTGTGGTGTTGTGGCAGTCTGCTCAAAAGAAATGGTATGAGACGTTGATTCGGATTTGAGGTAATACCAAGAATGCATTAGGATTAAGGGAATCTTGAAAAAATTACCTTTATGGACTTTTTTTTGCATTTGACTGAACTTTCGTCAAGAGGAATAATGTTAATCAGTTTCAGTAGTGCGCCCGCTCGATGGTCAGACGGAAACCCGCAAAAATCACGTTGTCTAATTGCATTATCGTCTTAGGGAATGCAAGTAGGGTCGTGAGGATCCCTGTTGCGTGAAGAATTCACTGCTTTCTTTTAACTCGTTCAAACATTCTCTTTCCAGTCGATTTACACCAAAATTAAGACATCAGTACATAAACAAAAAATAAATTAATATAGAAACTTTACAAAATCTCTATTGAGCCGCATAAAAGTTAGTGGTGTTAACATTTTCTTTAAAATTTTCGGCATGAATTAATTGTGCTTTTGTTGATTTTTCTAGAAATTGTATTGAATTATGAGTAAGAAATAATTACATGTGAAAACAATGTTACTTGATTCCTGTCGAGGAATACGTGCTACTGTTTAATATTGGAATTCTGCGAACGGAATTTAAGTACATATGCTGTTGGCAGTTCGAGACAGTTTTTCCGGTATTTGAAAACACGTATCGATTATTCCTGCCATTCTCATGCGATTAAGGCATTTGCACATGATATCTCAATGCATCGTGACGAATATACAACCTCTCTATTCGTTCTTATTCTCTATACAATATTATTGTATCAGAAAAGACAGTAACCCCGAAAAAAACAAATGTGCAACTAATAAAAAGTCTACACTGTACATAATACCCGATGTCTCTATTGTTCTATTTTCCACTTTTTACAAAAACTTTGTAAAAAATAGGGCAATCATTTTTCTAACTCTATAACTATTAATATAGCTCTATTACAACTCTAATGGCAAAGCAATAAAACCTCGTAACTCGAATGACTATTAAATTATGAAGCGTAACAATTTTCTTTTTGCAAGTTAATTTCATAGAATGACCTCATTGAAAATCAGGGTTACCCGTGGAAGTAAGAGGAAACTGCAATCTGCAGTCGTAAACCGAAAATGAGATGTCGACTCAAAAAGAAAACATCGCAGACGTTATTAACATGCTGGAGGAATAATTATCAGCGGTTAAACAATTGGCGTTTCCACGGCTGGTAGTCATTCGTAAGACGGAGATAATTGCACGGAAATCAAATGTTTATTCTTACCACCGGCGCCTTTTGCACGTAGCGTCGCGTCTTCTGTTTCATGTATACCGAAATTTACGATGGTGCCAGATTTTCTCGAGTGGATCTTTCGACTTATATATTCCGAGTATTTTCACTCCGTTTGAATTTTGAACTTGACTCATCGTGTAATTTCATTTCTCTCGTCTTCGGAGATAATTGGCGTACGTATATTAACATTAGAACTACCGGTGTTAAATCTATTATATTTTAATATATTAAATACGTATTTTGGGAAAAAAGAAGTCTTATGGAGAAAACGATCGTTTCCGTAATTTATATTTTATGAGATCAACGTAGAATATCTACTCTACGACTGTCCTATAAATTTGGAAAACTTTTGGAAAAAATTGGGCACGAGTCATTTTGACTTGGTAGTTCTAGTATTAATAAATAATAAACTGAAAGTAGTTCTGTAATTCGTGTGATATTTTATGTGAAATTAAGATGGCATTACGAAGTTTGAGCTCTATAAAATACAATATGACTTCGTACAAAAAGGGAAATATATTTTCTGCGTTATATTTTACTCGTGTAGCTCCCTTTTGAATTTTCCTTAATTTTAAAATGTAGAGCCAAGCAATTGTGCAATTTTCTTTTAAATTCGACCGAGTGATATTCAATTGCATTGTATGGAGTCGTAGCAAAAATTTTAAGTCACATTATAGAAATAACAAAATGAAATTATAATTCTATTGTATATCTATTTTAAATAAAAATATATGTTTAAATGGAAATAAAATTTTGAAAACTGAACTGATCACTTATTTTGCATTGCATCGATGTGCATTACAACAGGGTGGAAGTATTTTGCAGAAATAATTAAAGACTGAACCGTTTAACAAAGTTGAAAATCGTATCACTATAAAAAATACAGAGCGCAACCTAGAAGAAATCTTTGAGTATCTCGAAAAGAGCAAGTGAATTCATCCACTGTTGTAATTATCAGAAAACAAGTAGAATATTTTGATCGCAGATTCTATGAGTATATAAAAATTCCATGAAGTTTGGACAGTTTTATGGTTTCTTCTTGAGTAAATTCAACCCAGGGCGTTATCAATTTTTATCTGAGTATATTCTGCTGTCCAGAGGAATAATCTAAAGTAAATTATGGACTGTACGATTTTTAATATGGTACGTTAAGACGGGGAAGCGTCGGTGTTTGTAATTGCAATAAAAAACTGCTGAGTATTCACTGATAGAGAAATTAAAACGTCTAACTGGTTAATGTTATTCTAAAATACATAACCTGGGACGTGGTGTAATATTATTGATATATGCACAAGTATTTCCACGTACAATGAGACATTGACACTGTCAAGCCCAACTATGAATCTTAACACAATAGCAGGGTTGAGAACTCTAAAGGTATCATTGGTCGAATTGAAAAAAGTGAATAATGAATAATGATCCTAATAAATTTATTGAAACATTTAATACCGATCAATTCATTTAATAATTGTAAAAGTACGGATAAACTGTAACACTACATTTACGGATGTTATAAATTCCAAATCAATTTAAATGAAGGATTTATTGTTAAAAAATTAGCCAACTAATATATTATACATGTAATAGACGAATTTTGAATGAGCCAAATACTATTTTTTATTTCGAAGTACTACGAACGAAACCAAACTAGCGATAGGATCTTTTCTGTTATTTAAATTAACTGAAATACATGTGAACAATTTTGAAAATAAAATACTCAAGTTAAGTAAAAGACCATGTTAACTTGTCAAAGATATGCGAATGACATTTCCATGAAGTACAAACTTCGCAACGCATTTTGGAGCAACAATGTTTTAACTATAAAAAATGCATTCCTTTAAACATTACATTTTTCTAAGAAGTTTTGTTCAAATTGTACTGTAATTTACTATACAAAATTCATGTATTAAATTTTATCGATGAGGTAAGTTTTCGGAGTAAAATTATTCGCGACAATAAATGTATTCTTTCACTACTACCTTATTACTCAAACAGCAAATGCAGCATGCACTCGATGAAACCAGGACGAAATGCAGGAATTGCTACCCGGTGCACGAACAAATCACAATATATTTCAAACTATTCTTCTAAATTTTAATTCTTCACTTTGCATTTCTCTAATTTTCATATAAAAATTTTAAAAAATCACATTCCGCACATAAAATCCATCTGTCAATCGTCACAGCAGAATGATACTTGTAATAATCGTCGCACTATTTCACGAGTTAAAGAGATCCTTCTTAATCGAGTCGAGAATTCCTGAGGTGTCGAGAAATCACCACGATCGACGGCGTTCAATTTCCTTCTGAGTTTTCGAAGTGTCCTATCGTTAGGTAACTTTTACTTTCTTTCGTTGGTGCAAACATAACGTGCGCTTTGGCCGATGACCAGGCCTGCAATGAACATATAATTCGCACGAAGGAACCGATGCCCCAGGCAGCGGGCATATCATTGGCTATACATAGCACGCGTCGCGACGCGCAGACGCCTGGCATCTCTGCCCTTTTTCTGCAGATTAATGTAAAAAGGAAAAGGAAAAATGATTTCGCAGGCTCGTACAACTACCGATGGTCCTGTTGACTTTAATCGATTTGAAAATTACCGAACGTTTTGTGTCACTTTGAATATTGTAAGGCGTTTAAAATTCTTTCTAAATTGGGAAGATTTGAGATATTAACTGCGGAATTTAAATTTGAGAACCCCTCGCAGGGTACAGAATTAAAGTGAAGCAATGACGTATATATACGTTAAAGACAAAGTAAATGCTTCTGTTACAAATTTTACGAAAAGAGGAAAGCGAAATGTGGAATTTTTACATTTTTAGTCGATAAGGAATTGACAATTTAGCGTTAAAAGACTACGGCAATAGAACATTGGATTGACGTGTATACACGTCGAACTCAGTTAACAGGTTAAGAGATCAGTAAAACAATTAATACCAGGTTAATTAGTATTGTTTATGTATAGTTAACGGTAGAGTTAGTTAGATGGTTAAAATAACGGGTATTTAATTTGCTATAGAAATTTCTCCTTATGGGGGAGGCGTACCTTAAATATTTTATGTCTATTTTATAAAATATAAATTGTCTATTTTATCGTATTTTACAGCTCTTGATTCTCATAACTCTTGAGTTATTTCACATTTAAATATGGTAGATTGAACGCCAGTAGTTCTTGTGTTAAAAGAAATTTATTTAATTTTCTTTATATTTACATTTGTAAAAAGGTTCTTTAGTTTCTTCATGTGGAATAATTCTTTTATCCATATTGGAGTAATTTTATTAACGTTTCGAAACTCAAGATGTTTTGTTAAAGAATGCAATTTTGCAAAAGTTAATGGCACTGTAGAACATTATGAAAATGATAAGAAATTCAACGTTAACTGAATTGCTTAAGAACTTGTTAAACAGGAATTTTGTTCTCTCGAAAAGTGAAGATCATCGAAAGAAATGAATGAACGATTCATTGTAATTTTGGGCGCATTTTTTTTTTATATTGAGATATCAAGTGAATTGCGGACGATTTAGGCGGAAATACGTGACTTTTGTTAGAGAAATCACTTATTTAAACTGAGTATTAGTATGAATAGATATGGATGGAATTCCTTGTTTCTTTTTCAGCATGCCAATGACCCAGAAATACTACCACCGCTAAAATAACTATCGCATAGAAATAGAATTGATAGCGCTACTTCCTGACTGACCTGCCTAATGTTTTTGCGTGAACGGAAAACGTTTCGTTGAGTAGATTAAAATTATTTACGAATTTTGAAATCATCGTGCAGCTTATAAATTTAAGAATAATTAATTTAACATTGGCGATACTGGTGATTTATATATAATTATTTTTACCATAACTGATCATTTGGTCGGTTATATGTTAGGGATAACGGAAAAGAATGTCTTTTCTTGTCGAAGACATAACGACGTGAAAAAAGGACTCATTGAATATTTTGAATCAAAATCCAATGACATTTATGGAGAATTTTATGAGGAAGATTATATCAAACGCATGGAAATTATATTTTAGATTAATATTTATCATTAGTCTTTCGATTTAAAAAAACGACGCCCTTTTCTCGTGCCCCTAATAATTGTAATACTTTTTCGGAAGAAATGGAGAAAACTACTAATTTAATATGTTTACGGTCATAATCACCGATGGTCGACAGCGTAATTTGACATTAAAGTACGTTCAACAAAAGACACTAGTACTGTTGAATTTCGCAATGCTTTTTTTGCTTATAAAATTAAAGTTAAACTTAGAAACAGTTTGCTAAATTTGTTATAATGCATCCCTCCGTCAGATATGTTTAGCGAGAAAATTCTCATTATTTCCGTAACGGTCAACGTGTTAATGTGAGGAACACAGAAAATAGTCGTTAATTATTAATAGAAAAAACTAGATATTTTCAATCCATTACATCTACCGTTATATTTATTTGTAATACTTTTTCCTGACACAAGTTATCCTAAAAATTGTTGAATTGTAACTGCGTAGAAATAAGACGAATCGAACGACGTGTTCGTAATAAGTGTTGCATTCATGAGGAGTTTAATTCACGTCAGTACTGATGAATTGTTTAACCAAAAATGGGTCGTGGATTTGCGTTGAATCGTTTTTCAAGTTGTTGGCCTTCGACTCTTCTAGTGCGCTTGCAATTAAAGTCAATGCACCTTCGTTAATGGTAAGTAAAGCGTTTAGTAAAAAGTGATAGTAAAGTTTGACGACTCACATATCACTTAAATGATAACGTTAAATGTACCGATATTTTCAACATTTTTTTTACGTTTCTTAGTGTTTACTTACATGTTCATAATTCTCGAAATTCAATCGATATCTTGGATACACTTTGACGATTATAGAGGTTGATCCAAAAATAATTTAATACTCATCTATTAAAAATTCATATTTATTCGTTTACAAGCAGTAAATATACTTTTTTAAAATTATTCTTAATTAGCTTTGTTAATTACCGTAGTACATCGAATATAAGACGCACATTTTTACGTGTTTTTATGCGTCTGTATTCGTGACGATGAAAGTGTTTGAACAATAAAATATATTTTTCAGTTCATTAAGTATATACTAGTAGTTACGTATAACTTAGTTCTTAAAAATACTTAATTCAGGTATTTTTTTTATTTCTAGCTTGAAATATTTAGGGTGCGTCTTATAATCGATGTAATATTATCCTTCATTTACCACCATTTTGTTCTTAATTTGAGAACATTAACCCTAGATCACTAACCTTCGTCGATTCGACGACACGGATTTAATAAGTATGCCATATTAGTTAACGTTATCGTAATAAATAAATACGTATCTTTATTAATAGAAAGAAACATGTTTACATTTTATTTAAATAATACCCTTTAACCCCTTTTGTAAACACCGTAATCGAAGAAACGAAGGTTAGTGTTAAGCGTGGAAAACTAAGGTTAGTGATCTAGGGTTAATAGAAGAAAGATTGTTTTATTATAAAATGGATCAGTAAGTTTTGGACAAACCTGTATGAATAAAAAGTTTAAACGTCGTATATTCTATAAGTGTCCTTTTTTTCAGTTTTTACTGCAAAGATTATCTGTGTTTGGTTTTCCCTTGTATAAGTAAACAGTAGTAATTAATAATTAAACTGACTGTGTTAAGCAAGCTTCCGTGACGCACGAAAGCTAATATGTATAGTGTTTGCAGATAATGAAATTTCAAATCGATTTATGACGGTCATTCAAAGCTACAAAGAGATACGTGAAGTAGAACACGAAACATAGACGTGAAAGAAGCAAAGGAGGTCAGAGGACACATAGTTTCGTGCGAAGGAGCTGATAAGGACGTCCTCCTCAAATCTCTCGTGATTCATTCTCTGCAATACGTGGTCAAACATCTTAATAAAATACTGACGAATTCACTATGTACCTACCCGCGAAAGTACATAATGATTCTTTGTAATTTATCTTCGTGTTTGTCCGAACTTTGTACTAGTCTGCCGTATTGAAAGTTCGTTTGAAAGAACAGGAAGATACTATTACATGGACGAGGAAAAAATAGACATTAAATGTATTTATATGTACACTCATAAGAGTACCCAGCAGATGCGAAAGACGAAGGCAAGCAACGTGAAAAATTGCAAAAGATGAGTTAAAAAAATATTTTTCGAAAGTAATATGATAATAATTGTAGAAAAAGTTGTTTTTCATTTCAATATCAGAATTTTCTAATAAGAGAATTGGTATGGTAAAATGAGATGAAATAGAACTACTGGCGTTAAGAGGGTCATCCCATGTGACAGTTATTTTTTTCGCGTCTTTTGGTAATTTTTTTAGACGAACCATTAAGATGCACAATCTTATAATTTTTACCACACATTTATTGATACTTTTTTAGTCTACTGGAATTTTTCCAAGTAAAAATAACGATTTTAATTGACTTTACACAGTTCGAAATGCACTCATGTATTTTTTTATGGCTGCCATAATTTCACAAGTTTTGCTTATCTGAAATAAAAAGACCGAACGATATTTTAACTTGTAAATCTAAGACTATCGCTGGAATTTTATTGTATATGAAATAATAACTTCAGAAAAAGAGAGATCACAAGGTGGAAAAGATGATTGATACAGTAATTTATGCGTTACAAGATGAACGTAGAATATCTACTCTATTACTGTATTATAAACTTGGAGAACGTTTAGAAAAAATGAATCATTTTAACTGCCTTAGTAGTTCTATTGTTAATCAAATATTCTTTAAACATAAATATGGGAAAGTCAAAGGTCATGTTTCACCACCTCAATGTCACGTCATACAATATCATAGCAGTTAAATGACCAAAGAGGCGGAAACGTACAAAATATAGAAAGCAAACGAATTAATAAAATATCCTTAAAATACTTCACTGTTGTTATATCACGTTACTTAATCTTATAACTAGGCAATTGAACAGAGAAGTCGATGCCGAGGAAGGAGAAAAAAACAAAAAATACCTTAATTGTAACTAGTAATAGTACCCTATACAAAAGAAGCCAGATCACCCAGTGACTGAGTGGTCTTAAAAGCATCCCTCCACATGCTAGTAACCCTTGTCTCACGTGTAACCATAGTGACACAATTCGTCCTACGCCGGCACACGTGTTGTTTCACCTTGTCGACACGTGTAGGATTATAAGCTTTCAATTGCAATAACAATACCTCATTGTGAATTCAACGTTTCTTATTTCTAAACATAATATGCTAATTACGTCAATTATGCAATAAAATTGAAATATTTTTTTGCTGTTTTGAAAGAGTAAAGCCTGAGAGGGTAGAGGGTTTATTGCACTTTGTCATACTTTAACACATTGTATGCCAAATGTGTTTTGCTCCTTTCGTTCTTTGTATTCAGGTGAAAGTTGTCCTGTTAAAATCACATCTTCCCAGAGAAGAATAAATTTATATTCAATGGCATTATCGTTTAAAAATTACAAGAAATTTCACTGAGTTAAAAATAAATACATATTTGGTGGCAGTATATCTGTTTCACCTTACTATTACAATATTAAAATGTTAAGTATTATTGTTTGCAAAACTATAGGAAATTTCACTGAAGTAACAGTAAATTTATATTCACCGGCACTTTATCTATTTTACTCTAGCATTTTAATATCAGTATTTTAGTTAATTGTAAAGTATTGCGGTTTAAAAATTACAAGAAACTTCACTGAGATAAAAATAAATACATATTTGCTGGTAGTACACTTAATTTACCTTACTATCTCAATATTAATATATTATTAATTATTGTTCATTCCAAAGTATTATTGTTTACAAAATTATAAGAAATTTCACTAAGGTAACACTAAATTTATATTCACCGGCACATTATCCGTTTTAGTCTAGTATTTTCACATTAATACGTCAGCTAATTCCTGAGTATTATTTATTAAAAATCTTCACTTTTATTTGGAATACGTACTCGCATAGCGTTCAACGTGTTCAGTTCTGCCGTTTTGAATAACAGTTTAAAATATCGATTTATATTTGAAGAAATGATTTCATGGGTATCGTGCCATTTCGATGAGAACGACGAGTATCGATTCAAGGACACGCAGGCGTACGACCTAGCAGAATTAGGTCAAGTTACAAGATCCAGGTTTAGATGTAGTCGAAATCGCCCATGGCCGGCCGTACTTGCAGGGAAACGGTGGTTAGAAATAGGTCACGATGCGAGGGATCTTTTCGAAGATAAATCTTTATATATAGGGTGTATCAGGATACATGGTCCAACGGGACTGGACAAATAAATGTTACGGTAAATCTAATTATAACATGTTAATATTACCTTAGCTCTGTGTTTACCGCTTTCTCTTTTGGACATTACACGGAAGTCTACATGCCTACTTGTAAAGCTTGATAATATTAAAAAATTTTAATTTATTCGTAATATATCGGATGTACCTACAGTTTTTGTAAAAACTAGACAAGAAGACACAAAACTGGTAAAATTGTCAAAAATATGTCATATTTTAATGTGTTTCTTTAAACAAATTAATATTTTACAAAATAATTTATACCGTTCAGTTTATCGTATCAAGCTACTACTTTTGTTAATTTGCAAAATTACGCTGACTCTCATAATCTCCGAAATATTCGCCAAAATATGTTTAACCCTTTGCCCTCATACAAAACTCACCACGGACGAAATAGATAATATTGAAATTTTTCAAAAACTATTAAATTGAAGATATTAGCCAATCAGAAGAGGAAGTATTGCGTTAATTTATACGTTATATCAGAAATCAGTGATAATTTTTTATTTCGTGCAATTAATTCGGCGTTATTGCACATTCAGTCAGGAAAGAAATCGTTGGTCAAGTGGTTAATCACCTTAACTTTGAGGGCTTTTTTAATCCCTTTAACCTAGACCATTGTCAACAAAAAATAAATAGCTAAATTTTCATGAGAACGTCACCACACTTGAGTTTCTTCAAAATCGATGATTGGAACCTTGGAAAGATCCATTTTAAGTTTCGAGAAGTTCCCTTAAGAGTCAATCAGCAGCTTTTCAACTCAGGCAGCTTCGTGGTCTCTAAATTAAGGAGAGAGTTTTATAAAGACAACTTTATGACTAAAGTCATAAAGATAGGATTGATGATCTCTGCTGTTTTCGACCGTGCGCACGTGAACTTAATTGCGGTTCTGGTCACTTTACCTGGCCAGGAAGTGCAGGTCGTGGTAGACCTAGTATGCGCAGAAACTCTCGACGTTGCATTCAATTTTGAGACAAAGATGAAAGATAATATACGTAAATTTTTTAAAAATGATTTAAAAAAAAAAAGATGTAAATTTTTTATCATTTTACTAAAAAAAAGTAATTTCTTTTTAAGTTTTTAAGTAACTTAAAGTTATTTTTTTTAACCATTACTGTAAGAAACTTGTATAACAAACTGAAACGATGGAACATGCAGAAAGTATTTAATAAGTATAGTCGAAAGTGTTATAATGTGTTGTGCAGTAATTTACAACTATGAAGTTTTTGTATGATGATTTTAATTAAGTCACTCTCTAAAGACATTTATGAACGTTCCCTTTAATAAAGTACTGTTAACAAGAGACATGATATAGCTCTAATTAATAATATATTACTTTTGTACCAGTTGATAAGGCATTACTGTGAATAACACATCGAGTATAACACTAGATCTACGGCAGCCGTCATATTTACGGGTTTGCAAATTTTTGAAAATATTTTTTTAATTTATAGGGAAAGAGTACACCAGACATTTTTATTGTATCTTGTAATAAACAAATGACTTAACTGGCCGTATATTTTGCCTCTTGATCCACCTTTGTTCAAAGTATTTATTTTTTCATATTTAAATATACCAGATTTAGCGGCCGTAAATCTATAATGTTAAATGGTAAATGTTGGTCTATTATGCTTACAAAAAATTGTAAAGAAAAGGAAAACTAATTAATACATGTATTCCAAATCCACCCCCTATTTACAACGTCAATTCATTTTCGGATTTACCAAGCAAAATGTGCGTGTACCTTATAAATACTTCATATAGACGTTTAATATTTAATCGAATTATAAATTTTTCATTGACATTTGCAAATACGCTACATCGACAGGTTCATTGAAGTATTAATTCTTCGCGATTCGAATGGATTTTAATGTAATATCAAGTAGTACGATGTATTTACAGTCGGCAAGTAGTAAAGTATGTACACTGGTCCGACCTAGAGATTTCTTTATCGCAAATGCACCATGTAGTATAATGACTCATTGCTTAGTTTATTCGTAGACACGCTTGATGTATATTACATCAGCACTACATATCGTACGTGATTTAACTCGCTTTTTCACAATCGATAAACGATACTTTATATACAAAAAATTGCTAAATAGTCTGCTTAATAGGCTATGTTTTATACACACAGACGTTTTTCATTTACAATGAGATGCAGTATAACAACTGCTGAGTTATCACTTTTAATGCTTAAAGCAGGGGTGGCCAACCCAAATGATCTTGCGGGCCACTTTGGAAATGCATCATAACTCCGTGGGCCATATATAAAATTATATATCACCATGTATTAGATTTAGATTCACTATGGGCACTTTTTCGGAGTGAAAAATTGAAATTTAATGAGTTACTATTATTTTGTTTGCTATTACTCTTACATGTAAATATAAATAATATAATAATAATGATACTAATGATAATCTCGCGGTACGGAAAAATGTTCAAGGCGGGCCGCGGGTTGGCCACCCCTGGCTTAAAGTGTTTAGATCCTAACGTTTCAAAATGGATAAGGAATATTATATTTAAAAAATGAAACATAAAAAAATATATATATAAAAAGGAAGAGTAGGCATTAGATATTCTAATAATATTTCATTGACAATTTTTATTTTGTATTAAAGTCATTATTCTGATTGTGAGTCAGTAAATGAACAAAATATTTATGTGATCTTAGAATTCTAATTAATGAGGATTGCCGATTGAAATCTATTTGAATTTGTCATTAACAGTGTTATTGCGTGCAACACGATACGTAATTATGTACAGAGCTACTGTTTAATTGCTAAGTAGACGCAAGAAACCACGATTGCCTTTAATGATGCATAAGAAACGATCGCACGTAATTGAGATGAATGGTGCTTCATTCAGTATATCGATTGCCAGCAGACGCTCAATTAAGTTGAGTCTAAATTAAGTTCATTAATTAACATCAGAAGCATTGAATTTATTTCTACCAAAATTGTTGGTATTATCGTAATCCGATTGAATCATAAAACATGAAAACTATTATTTACAAGCTTTTATTATTAACATTTGTGATTCTAATATTAATGCAATTTTCAACATTACTACAATATTAATTACAAATTAAATAGCTTAATATAATTTGCTGAAAATCTAAAGTGGCGAAAATTGACCAATCTCGCCTGATAAAGACACAGAGGCATTATCACTTGTCTAATCTATCACATAAAACATGTAATTAAATCGTTTCATACACTTCAATGAATTAAAAGAAGATATACATTTCAATTATACTGTCGATTTCTGATTGATTACAGCGATTTACTTCAAAATAAATTTGTATTGTTACAGAGACATGTTCTAATTGACATAATACAATGTAAATACAACTATAGATATAGTGATCATTACAATGCACACTACGTTTTACTATAGCTTAAAATCAAGATTATACTCGTTACCTATTTTAATCGACACGTAAAAATTGACATTATTACATCGACCGACTAAATTGAGCTGGGATTCCTTTTTTCTCATCGACAACGTCCTTCAAGGTGAGACACAATTGTAATTATTTTTCGTAGGCCACAAAAACCCACTGACCGAGGCAAAAACGAGGCAAGTTCTATGAAAATGAAATGAATTCTCGGCGAGGGGCCGCCTTTCACCTTCCATCCCATTTTAAAATCAAGTTTAAGAAAAAAACAACCGAACATATTTTACACGAGAAGTTCGATTTGATGTATAATTAAGTTGGTCGGCCTTCGCGAAGGAAGGTTTAGATTTACCTAAAAGGTGTACATTGCGGCAGAAAATGAATATGTAAAATGTAAGAATTATCGTGCTATAAATTTCATTATAATTTATTACACTTATTATAATAGTCTACATTGTAGCCTTGCAATGATCAACGAAGAAATAAGAAATAAATCATA
This sequence comes from Cerceris rybyensis, assembly GCA_910591515.1. Classification (NCBI taxonomy): domain Eukaryota; kingdom Metazoa; phylum Arthropoda; class Insecta; order Hymenoptera; family Crabronidae; genus Cerceris; species Cerceris rybyensis. The sequence goes on from OU342790.1 coordinate 30,877,440, forward strand.
GAATTGAAAGGTTTGAATGCAAGATATTCTTTTCAACAATATTAGGATCCAGTTGTTAGGAACAGCGAAGACTTGCTTTCCGCGCACTTGATATTTTTATCGGTAACTTACGATTGCTTACTAGTAAATTCGATTCGAAATAAAAATACAATAAATAAGTTCGTAGCGTCTAAGTTCAATTTCAACCTCGTAAATCGGCGAATTTCTGCGGCCCTTCGGCTAATTGCAGGACAAGGAATTCGTCAATCCCGCCCTTTTTTTCTTTCTCAAGTGACATGCTTTTTAAAGAGGAAAGGTTTTGGTGTCAAGTTTCCCGCTGCTAAGGGATTCTATAAATTACGAATTTCCTCTGCAACCCCGTTTCGTCTTGTGCGGCCCAATGCTGTCGCCAGGCCTGCACGCCAAGGCACATTGGAATCGCATAATTTATGACACACGTAGGATCTATTGAGTAAAGTCTAAGAAACGTCTCTAAAAACGGCAGAAAAAAAGAGTTTCCTTAAAAATAATTATGTAAGGACAAATGACATAGTCACATAGATCGTTTGCACGAGAGAACCCAATGAAAAAAGAAGCAATTTTGCCCGGTCAATGTGATTCATTAGATATTTAAGGATTACATTAAAGGATATGCCCGTAAATGAATTTTTTTATTACACTGAAATAGAAAATTGTTTTGAAAGTATTATTTTGAAATGTGCGAAATGCCAATATATATGCAGCGAGGGTGATCGCTACAAACATAAAATGTCTTTATAATGATGAAGTGACGTTCATAATAGGTAACGCAGGATTTTAATTACGTAGTCGATATCTTAAATAATAAAATAAAGTGTTTAATTAGAAAGTGTATAATTTTAGAATAATAAGGAAACATAATCCTAAGGCATGTAGATATTATATGTAGCATTGTAAACACTATTAAGTAGTTATTTAAATAAACAAATGATTCTTTTTTTGGTATTGCATATTTATTTAATACTGTTTGTCTTTAGTTTTAATTATAAGTAATTACAGCTGCGATAGAATGAATATCACTTTGATAAAAAAAAATTGCAAAAGAAATCGCCCAACGTGGGGCTCGAACCCACGACCCTGAGATTAAGAGTCTCATGCTCTACCGACTGAGCTAGCCGGGCCGTTGAGGTAAGTTTTAAGCATTATGTATTTAAGGGAACACTATTTAATTATTTTCGAAATATTTCAGTGTAATATGTAGGGTGTCGTGTAAATGATGATGCAATCAGATAGAATCTGATCCTACGTCAGAAAGTAAATCAAAAATATAGAATAAAAGTATTCCATTGGAAACTTCGATTTTAAAAAGATCAACTTGAATGATCTATTCGATACACGTAAACTCCAAAGTTTCGACTCAATGTATATTATAATTCCATTCGACGAAGGTAGTAATAGAAAAAAATGATATCACCGACAATGTTTACAAATATGACAGTGGTGTTCAAACATGAAGGCAATCTACAGTGATATATTTTAAAACTATGAAGTTAAAACTACTAAAAGTTCATCATATAAATCTATTAAACGCATCCATGTGATAACGATATTTGAATGATACGTACATGCAAATTTATGTTAAATAAGATTTCTGCACTCATATATAAATTATTTTCCCTAATTAATATAATAAACCTACCAGAAAGTTCTCTCTGTTTTCGAATTTTAAATAAATAGTACGTAGTCCATACATTTATTAATATTTATTATATATTCTGTAAATATAAATAGTAATAAATGTATTTTCTTTTAATTAAAAAACGGACAACTTTCCGGTAGACCTAATATTTAATGCACAATTGAATTCTATTCGCCAACATACTTTCAATCTCCCGCATTTTTTACAATCATTATAAAATTAGCTTTTTACTTATAAAAAATTCAAGATTCTCCCCGGAAATTTTCATTCAGATAAGATAATTTGTTTTTCCCATCATTATGCAATATTGTTCTATGAAGATATATATCCAATGAATTTATCGAGAAAATCGGCATATTGCAATTTTGCTGTGTGGTGTCTCTGCCGGCATTTTCCGAAACGGATATTCCGCGCGCAATATAGTAAGAAAATCAGTCAGTCGTTAGTTCAAATTCAGTTGATAGCACGTGTTTTTTCGTAGTGGAAACGCGATTCTTGTTTTATCTCCAATACGTCGTTGTTTTTATGCATGGTTTAAACGATAAGGGAAATGCCACGCTCTTTGAGAGATTCGGATGAGGAAATGGAGACAAAATCTGGTTTGTATTTTTCATTTTTTGACCTGCATGCGCATGAGGTTCACCGGATCGTTGATCGTAACGGTCACTTTGACCAAGAAAATAATTTCTGTTTCGACTTAACAGCACCAAGGGCTACAAATGTTCTTTCTCTAGATTATCATAAAATGAATGTATTAATATAAATGAAATCAAAATTCGTTTATATCTGAGTTTTTATAAAAAAATTGTCCTTGTCAGGTCGCAAGACTCGTGGTCTTACCGGGTCGTCAGTGGTCGATTCTCCGCGACGTCGTAGCACCCGTATTAAGCCTCTTGCTAAACAAAATGAATCTTCTCCTGATTCGCCTGTAAGCGACGTCAGCGTTAATAGTAACACGCAATTTACGAGGGTTACGAGACGACGTACGGGAACAATGGATTCTATTACTGCTCCTGAAAAAAATAGAACTTTACGTTCTGGAGGAAACTCCGTTTCTTTGGATATCAATGAAATTATCGAATCTGAAGGAGTGTCTGCTACACCAACTAAGAAAACCAGAAATGCAGCTCTGACACAGTCTAACGATACACTTAAGGGTAAAACACGTACAAGGTATATATGATCAATCTTCAGATATCCCTCTGTGATTTTAATATATACTAACATTATCTTGGTGGATAAATTTGGTTTATTTTACTTTTTAAAACTTACTAGAGCTGGATCGGAAGCAAAATCAATATCGCCTGTAGCTCGAGTCACTCGTAGAACAAGAGCTAGTTCTATGGAGCCTGAATCTGTTACTGAAAGTTTAACTAAATTAAAAAGTCATAGTGAAGCATCGCTTACTCCTGTTAAAACAAGGAGACGGGCATCAATGATGCCTTCACAAGCAACTCTTGTCGAAGAAAAAGAAATAAATAAGATTCTGGTCGTATCATTGGATCGTACAATACCTGAGTTGAATGAAAATATTGGGAATGGTAAATTATTCAAAAGTTTTTAATCAGAATACAATGAATTTATAGATTCACATATTTAAGCTACTTTTTTACTTTATTTATTGTAATAGGATCAAAGTCCAAATCAAGTGGAAAAAGTAAAGAGCTGATATCAAGGCCTAATTCTGATAGAGATCATGACATCACTGATGTCACAATTGTGGAAGAGAGCGAGGAAGGTAAATGTTGTTAGTGTTTTTTTAATAATCTTTTTATGTCATTTTTTCTTAATGTCACTTAAAATTCGTTAATTTTCTTATAGAATTTATAACACACTATAGTGTATTATTATTTATTTATCATAACATTATTATTGATGTTAAACCATTATACTATAAATGAGTCTGAATTATAACTGATCTGTATTTACATTTATGATAGTTGAAGGGCTGCACAAAAATTCTGAAGAAAATCTTTCCACACATAATTTTGAGAATGCAAAAGATACATCTACTGATGATATAACATTAACAGGACAGAGCAATGAGGAGACTGCAGAGACTGAAGAAAAATTAGCTACTGAACATTTAGCAGAAAGTACATCTCAATCATCGTCAAATGATAATAATCAAAATACATCTAAAGAACTACAGCTAGAAACAGAAAATATTTTAAATACTACAAAGGAAGAACAAAATGTGAGCAATAAGGAGAATCAAACAACAAACATAATTCTCAGTGATACAATATCAGAATGGGGTAAAGAAATAAAGTCTTTACCATCAAGTCCTGTTGTTGCCAGTAAGCCAATAAAAGAAAAGCAGAAGTTGCTCGGCAATGAGTCACCCGCGACCAAACGTCGTTATTCGAAAGAATTGTCTGAAGTATGTGAAACTGCATCGCCTAAAGGAATTAGAAATAGTAATGACACTGGAAATGATTCTGTTAATTCAAAAATGGATATTTCAATCGATAAAGCAAATGATAGTTTGGAAAACGTGCAGAATGTCACAGTAAGCAAAGAAAAGGACTTAGTAGATAACGAAAGTGTTGAAAATTTAGATAATAGTACTGTATCTGTTGAAATGTGCAGTAATTCAAATTCGTTAAATAGTAGTAAAGTATGCAATGAAACTGCACAAGATAAATTTTCTGCAGATATTTCCAGCCATACGGACAATAGTGAAAATGACAAGGAAGGAAAAGAAACTGTAGAAGTTATATACTCAGATAATAATGTTGCTAATAGTGATTTAGAAAAGGAAGCTGATTTGATCTCTAATAAGAATGAGATTGCAAATACGAATAAAGATGAACAATCTAAAGAGAAGACTTTTAGTCAATCTGTAGGAGATGACAATTCTGAAAGAATAGAAAGAGTTGAGAACTTAGATACTTCCGAAAAAGTAGCAGGTAAGGATGTAATAGACTGCATTCAAACACTGCCATCTATCAATTCGAATAATGTAACAGATTCAAAATCTCCATATATATCTCTTACAACCACTGAATCTTCTAATATTTTGGAAGATGAATCCATTAAAAGTGAGGTAAAAGAAACGAATAATGCTTCATTTGTGCTTACAAATGGAGTGTCTGAACCATCAAACCTTTCTTCGCAATCAGGAGCCTCGACATCTATTAATAAAAATGACGATTATGTAATCAATGTAATTAAATGTGGACAATCTTCCATTGTTACAGACTCTCCTGCTGAGCCCATTAAAGAGTCACCTGATAAGGAAGAGCTGTTAACGAAAACTTCTGCAACGGATACCTCTTTGACTTCGGGAAGAAAATCTTCAGATAAATTAAAATCTGTCGAAAATGAACAGAAACCAGATAAAAATCTAGAAGTACAGAAACAAAATGAAGAAAGCATGGACGTCTATGATAATGATTCTGATGCTGCTACAGGGATTTTATTTCAGGATATCTCTGCTAATGAATGGAAAAAGAAGAAGACTGATAAAAATAATGACAACAGTTCAGTACATTCTATGTCAACGGAAAGATTGGAAAATGAAAGTGAAGCGGAATGTGATCTTATTTTAGTTGATAAAGATGCATCGTCTGGTCCTGAAAATACGAAATCAATAAAAGAAAAAGATTCGATTGATTATGATTCAGATGATACAGTTGTATTAAAACGTCAAATAGATTCTCGTGAAACAAAAGACACTGAGGAAAATATCGCAGATAAATTGCAAGAAGATAGCAAGATGGATATCAGTAGTGATGAAGTATCAAAGACAGGTAGTAAACGTAGATCTTTATCGCAAGAAAAGTCCTCGAAGGAAGAGGCAAGTGAGAAACTATTGGAAGATGCAGATAGCGATACATTGAATAAAAGTTCAAAAGCAAAGGTTGTTGCCGAAAACTTAAAAGAAATGGATGAACAACGTACTCCTAAATTAAATATTTCCCGAAAATCCTTAGGAGAAAGATCATTATCTAAATCATCCAAGGTAAAAGAAACTGGAGAAGACTCCAATGAATCGTTGACGGATCTGAAATTAAATAAAAGTAGATTGTCATCCGAGGGTAGCTTAACAAATAAGAGAAAATCTCTAAACAAATCAAATCGAAGTATGCAGCCTGAAAACAGTGAAATAGATGGAGAAGAGATTCCTGCAAACGAAAATCATGAAAGTAGTGAAAATGAAGAACTCGGTAAAATTGATACAAGAAAAAAGAGAAAGTCCTTGAATAAATCTAATACTAAGAATATCGAAGAAATTGTAATTCCAGATTCGGGCAATGATAGTGTCAATATGTCCGCTAAAAAAGATGAGAAAAATAAATCATTGAATACTTCATCAAAGAAAAGGTTAAAATTAAAAACAGTAATTAAAGATTTAATCGATGAGTCTGACACTGAATGTACACAATCAGAAAATAATGAAGAAACAAGCAGTGCAAAAAAAAAGAAATCAGCCAAAAATCATAGAAGTATAGTTCGCATTGATTCAGATTCCGACGATGATAAGAGTAATGACTCTGCTGGCAGTAATGAGTCGGGAGATGACAGTTTTAAACTGCCTAATTTCTTATTTGTTAGAAGGGATAGCAGTGGCAGTGGCAGTGGCAACGATGACGAAGACGATAAATCTTCGAATAAAAGTGTCGACTCTGATATTAAAAGAGAATACAATCTTGATGGTGAAGAAATTACTGAATTTTCCGACGATAATGTACGAAGTGATGAGTGCAGAGCATCAGAATTAGAGTCATCCGATCCAGACGATGATGGCTCAGATCTTGCAGACTTCATAGTTGCCGATGACGAGGATGTTGAAGAGGAAGAAGCAAGTGGACAAGAAGACGAAGGAGGAGATGAAGAGAAAGATTTAGTAGTAGAAGAAGATGATGGTGAAGAGAAAGTTGTAGTAGAAGAAAATGACGACGAAGAGAAGGATGTAGTGGAAGAAAACGATGAACAAGAGAAAGATGTAACAGAAAATGAAGAAGGAACTGAAAATGAAGACACTGTAGATAAAGAAGAGGAAGAAGATGACAATGATGATGATAAAGTGGAAAATGAAGTTTTAGAAGAAGAAATAGAAGACCGCGAAGTTAGCAAGAAAAGAAACAATACACAGGAAGATATGGAAACGGAAGAACTTATTGTCGAGGAACGTCGATTAAGTGACAGCGGAAAGAAGAAAAAGAAGTCAAAACAAAACGTGTCTTCGATAGATAAAACTGATAATGGAGTCACCTCGTCAGACGTCTCTCTCGGAAATTCTTTTAACTTGAAGAAAACAAAGCGAAAACAACTTTCTAATGAATATGTGGAACAAGATATAGAACAACGATTGATGGACCCTGAAATTTCGTCTAACATAAATATCCAGAAATTTAGTAAGACCATGAAATGCAGTACTCCAAAACTGAAATCATCTGCATCCGAAAAGTTCGAAACAAGTAACACAGTTATCGATGCAACATCTCAGAATTCGGGTAAAAAGTCAACTAATAAAGCAAACCTGTCAGTAGAAGGGGCTTCTTCTATAAAACAACAAATTGCAAATACATCGTTGATAGAAGTAAATACTTCGAAAAAGTTAAGGAAAACAAAAGATCACGAAAAAAGTTTATTACATAAGAGTCTCCCAACTGATTTGGTCGAGTTGGTAGAAAAAACGAATCTCTCAAGACCAATGTCTTCCAGAACTACCGAATTAAATAAAACAACACTAACTCCCACTACCGAAACACCAAAAACAAAATACCTGAAGAAAGATAAATTGAATGAAAGTGCACCAGTTTTGAAATCAATTTCTGACTTTAAAAAATCGAGAAGCGAGACTAATAATCAAAATAAGTCATTAATAGAAGAAGAAGAAGAGGACAACGTTATTGTAGAAGAGAATAGTGTAGAAATGAAAGAAGAGGCAAATGCGTCAATGAAAAGGAAGGTAATGAAGATCGCCGACAGTATATTAGATACTGAAAAACAAAAGAAGCATAAGAAACGCAAAGAATCGAATGTACAGATGAAAACTGATAGCCAGGTTAAGAAAAGTGATTCACGGGGAAATGAGGCACTAGAAACTACAAGCGAAAAACGAAACATTGCAGCTACGAATTCTGCGATAAATGACAATGATGTGCAGCAAATAATTGAAACGACGGATAAAAAGAAGAAAAAGAAAAAGAAGAAGTCTAGTGGAGTCGAAAAATCAATATCTATAGAGGAAGAATCACACGAACATTTGAGTGTTAATCAATCTGAATCGGCTGAAGATACAACAAATGAAAGAAAAAATAAGAAGAAAAAGAAGAAGAAGCCAAACAAGGAAAGTGAAAATGATAATGCAGATATCGATGCAGATACAGAAAATATTGTATATGCCAAGAAAAACTTTGATATTAAAAATGTAAAAAAACAGGTAAAGACAGTTTTAGTAGAAAAAAAATCTGAGGAACAGTTAAAAGCATCAAAAGCTACTGCGATAAAATCAAAGTCAACTAAAAAAGTTCAGAAATTGCAGCCATCTAATGATGCAGTGTCAGACTCAGATGAAGCACCAGAGGTGGTTGCATTTTCTAAGGCACGTGAGGAAGCTCTTACAGTTATGAAACGTACTGCTGACAGTATCAGAGCCCATAAAGAAGAAAGGAAGAAAAGAAAATTAGAACACATGGACAGAATAGATCAAGAAAAAGAGATGAAAATGCAAAAGTTGGGGACTAAATCAGAGTCAAATAAAGGTAACAAGTTGGACGTACTTAAAAGAGGTATTAAACGTCTTCCTACCGAAGTACTTGACAATCTTTCGGATCTACCACCAAAACCATTAAAACGAAGAAAGCTATTAAAGAAGCAAAAGCAAATATTGCCATCACGTTCAATGTTTGATACAGAGGATTCATCAGTTACAAATATACACGTAGAAGATAATTTTAGTTCTTTAAGTTTGCATGGAAGTACAAGTCAATTTGATGTCGTCAATCTTAAAAAAATTAAGAAACAGAAAAAGGTTCCTATAGCAGCTGCTTTCAGGCAAAAAATGCTCGCTAGGAATGCGCGACAGCCGATATCTGCTTATTTAATGTATTTAGAAAAACAAAAGTCGTCAGGTAACACTAAGTTTTGTAACAGGCCATTTTAGAAATTATAATTCAATTTGTAATTTGTATGGTTTATCAGATTTTGCCTAGCAAAATTGATTATTCCTTTTAAATAGAAAATAATGTTTAATGTTTTTTTCCTGGCTTTAATTAATTGCTCATTTACATTATCTTGGTGACTTGTTTATACTTATGTTGAATTACATTACAAGTCTGCAAAATTCAAGTATGAATGAGTAGAATTGTAATCTATATGACCGTGAAAACTCTGTGTCTTTTTTTTATCTATTTTATAGTAAATATAAGAACTGATTAGTGATTACGTATTGTAATCTAGTGTATACTAATGTACATTTTTCAAATATAAATTGCTGTTTTGTAGCGTATAGCAATGTCAAATCTTCACTAAATGGTGAGTTACGCGAATATGCTTTGTGGAGAACATATTTATCACATAAACGATCTGTATTATGGTCAATTCCGTTTGTTAGATTAAGATATGGCATAACTGCGAAATAAACTGTTATCAATATTTGTTGTTCCTTCATTAATCCCAGTTTTGTTACGATTTTACATGTGATATGTAATATTATAAATCAATTACTATTTGCTACTACGTGATAAATATGGCTATAACTTTGATCAAGGTTTAGTAAAGTTTCCAACAGTCGTTGGAAGAAATAATTGAAGCACGTAATTTAACAATTTCGCAATTGTATTTCCATACTTTCTATAAGAGGGCTTACGGGTTTCTTTTATAGCTGGTCATTAAATTTTAATTACATATATGGAATAAAAAAGTTGTTTAATAATACAATATTTGTACATTGCTACCAAACATAACTGCCGAAACGAAGATCGTTAGTCGCTGTGGGATTTCATTTTGTTTTTCTACGTAATATTTGTTATTATCGAAAATAACTTATTAAGAGTATCGACATTCAATTGCTATCTTCAGGCACGTATGACGCAATCCATGGGTATTTCTTTCTTTAAATTTAAAAAGCAAGCACCATTTGCTGCATTATTTTCACCCGCGAAAATAACACATGCTAATCCATTTACGGCCATGTGTTTCCATAATTTGTGCATCCATTTGTTGACAGTGCGGAATGTCTTCTCTATTTCATCTTCTTTCAATTGTTCTTCTTGTATTCTTACATGGCACAGAGTGAAAGCGTGCTCCATTACAATTTGACAAGCTCGATTTACAGCGTGTTTATCGCCGTCTGCCACAACTAGGCGCACCTATATTTGAGAATAATAACAAGAAAATTAAGAAAGCATTGAATACGTAAAACTGACAGTAAAAATACATACTTGATCATTCTTATCGAAATGCTCGTCATCCATTATGTTAAGCGATGAAGTTAGATATTTCGAATATTCGTTCATAACATCTTCATTACCCACAATGGCTGCAGTTTTTTTATCTTTCGTTACGTGCTTGAAAATCGAGGTAGCATACTTTTGGAAGTCTTCTTTCAACACTCGTTGTGCTTTACGTTTTTCTACTCCCATCTTCAATATTTCCATATCACAACGACCTATTAGGACAGCGTCTCCGTAATCTATACTATTTGCCAATTTTAATTGAGTTAATTTTAAAGATGCTCTTGAATCTTCCGTCGAGCAGTGTCCAAATTTACTGTCTTGTATTTTTTCACCCAGAAATTCTCTTACTAATGTTTGTAGCTTAGTTTTTCTGTATCTGTGTAATATATATTATTTATTTAAATGTATTATCAAACATTACATTTTAAGTATGATTTCGTTGTTACCTATCACCAGTAATATTGAAGATTACGGATGTGTCTATAATGTATGGATGCATCATCTTCAATGTATGAAGATCGGAATTTAAGCTTTGCCCTACAAGAATAGCGTCCGCCGGAAGCATTTTTCGTAAAGTATCTTGCACATCGGATAGTGTAATTGTTATATTATCTAACATCTCTTTCGTTATACCACTGAATCGCGTGAGATAATCCGTAATAGGATTTTCCGGTTTTACCAAGGTATCATAAGTAATCTGTAATAAAAGTTGAATATAATTACAAAAGCTCCTCAGGCTGAAATATAGTTCCTTTGCAACTTACATTCATACTTTCATCAACAAGAGATATTCTTGTCAATTCTAATTCTCCAGATGTTGTTCTACACATTTCGCAATCTAAACCAAACATTGGAGAAGTTGCGGTTGCTTCTACATATGTATCTTTCGTCATTACGTAATTCCCGTACCTAAAATTAAATGAGTTCGTTATTTTTTATAACAATGTGCTTCCACATTTTTATAGTGTTTTAATATATACAATAAATAATACATACTTTTTTGCTAATTCACCCTTCAATGGAACTGGGTAATTTTCTTCTACCATTTGACACAAAGATAAAAGAAGTTGAGTTCTTGGAAATTTGTCAGTAGATGGTAGATTATATTTGCCATTTTCACTACTATTTTTTGTATCAGATCGCATTGGAAAGACAGTTTTTAATAATTTTATTACATCTCCTGCACTTTGCAAAGCCGTTTCTAATGACCCATATTCTGTAAAGAAGATATAATTGTAGTAATTATTGCACGTGCAGTAAAAGCAAAATAAATGCGACAGAATTCGGGGCTCAAATGTTTCTCTTATAAAGTATACATATCGAATTTGTGTATACACTAGACTCCAGCCGATTGCGAACTTAGAAAAGAGTAGGTAGTAGAAGAAACATAGAGAGCAAGGAAATAGGGTGAGCAGCTTGAAGGTATCGGTGAGAAATTGTTTATGCAACAAAAAATTTTGTTATTCATTAATTTTTTTGAATATGTCTTTTCCCAATGTATTTTTGAGATTTTTTAAATTAAAATGATACCAAATACGATATGGTTGAATTATGTAAATATTACTTAAATATATTAAATATCAAGTAAATATAATTCAAACTATATCGTCTTTGGTATAATTTTAATCAGAAAGATCTTAAAAATACATTAGAAAAGGTTTAAAAAACAATCAAAAATCAAAACGGCTGAAATTATATGTTAAAGTGGTATATATCAGTTCTATGTGGATGTGATAGTTATGTCGCATTTATCCAACTTTTACTGTAATACTGTCTATAATATGTTAAATAAGCATACGTTTAATTAGTCTATCTCTTTGTATCCCAGTCATGGGAACAGCTGCAAGATCTTCTATAACAGATCCCCCATATGCAGCAGGTGTCACAACTTCTAATCGATGTTCTAACTTTGTTGTTATATGTGGAAAAATACTTTCATAAGCCACAAAATGATACAGTGACAATCCTTCCACCACAAGAACTACAGTGTGTGTAACCTTAATAGACATTAAATTCAATTAATGATAATCAGCCAGTTAAATTTAAAAGAAAATTACAAGATGGTTTTTAGAATGTCTCTCTCATGTTATAGGAGTACTGTATATCATTATCATCACCTTATTATATTTCTCAAGATTACACCACCTTGCTGGCATGTAAGGAGAATGATGACCATGTAATGAATATAACAATAGATGTTGTATATCACTAAGAAATATAGGAATTCTATTTTCACTTTTAATATTGATACTTAAACTAGCACTTTCTCCAACAGTTTTCAGACGAATTCGTGGTATTGCTTTAAGTTTCTTCTTGCGGTCTTTCAGCTCCTGTTTTAATTGTACATATTCGTCTCCACTTAACCTATTTCGTCAGAAAAATATTCATTAGCAATACTTTTCTACGCACAAATGCCCAATGAATCTTTTTGTAGTAAAATACCTAGGCTTTTTATTCGCAAGTGGATCTGGTTCATCGGTACCTTGCATGTCGTCTTTTGATGTGGAATTTTTTATGTATGCGTCGTCTAAATTTTCACTGCAAGGTCGTTTACGTTTAGAACTTTCTTCAGTGGATGTTCCACTACTATCTGTGTCATTTGACTCTTCTGCTTCGGCAGCCTGAAAGTAAATTGTATTAAATATAACATATTGTAAGAATCTCATTGGTATCAATTGTACTAACAGCCTTTTTAAGAGCAAGCATTTTGGCTTCTCTATCTTTATCATTTAATTTTGTAATTTCCAAAAGGGCAGCCATCTTCTTTTTCTTTTTCTCTATTCTTTCCAGTTGCTTTGTTGTTAAGCTTTTCATAATTTTTTCTTTGTATACTTGGTTTTAATAAAAGTAATGTCCGATACCTTTAAAGAATTACATATGTAGAAATGTATTGTTACTTCTATTACAGAAAATGATGCTTCTGTTATAATATTATCTAAACAATACTATGTTCCTATTAATAGTTTATTAAGATACATTACCTACAATAATTATACATTAATAATACTTAAAGAAATGTGCGGTGGTAAAACCATGCACAGAAATAAATTGGAAATATATGAGTATATCATCGATTTATATTTCAGAACACAAAAAGCTTTATACAATTCTAATGTTAAATACTAAAGATGCTATGGGATTACCTGGAAATATTAGAGGATAAAGGAACACTGTTCTATATAACATAGGAAAAGTGGTACACATATCTGTATAATGCAACAGACCTAAGTATCAGATGTAATCTGTAATATGTTCATTTGGAGGCATAAAAACCAAGCTTAAATGCTTTAATCTCATGAGTCAGATGATTAAAAGTAAGATCTTTCAATTTGAAGTATACTATAAGGATGTGTCTACAAAATACAGTTTTCTCATTCTTCCAATTACTTGGTTACCATCCATTGTTAAATACTAAAATTGCAACTCTATAAATGGAGTGGCATATGTTTTTATGACTGTGATTGAAAAAACGGTATTTCTTTGGTGTAAGGAAAAAAAATTCAAATTAAATAATTACGTTACTGTATAGTATACTACAAGTGTCTTATAGTATTTCATCCCAATCATATCATTTACAATGAATGTTTGGAACAAATACCAAACGAACTATTAACATTTGGAGCAATTAATGAATCAATTATTATGATTGTTAATATTGTTATAAAAGCATTTTATTATACATAGTACTTAATAAGATAGTAGAAAATAAAGAGTCAACTGGTCATTCAATTTATTTACGAGTTTATTTACAGAGTTTACTTATAGTGACCGTTTTCGTGAAATAGTTTCAGAGCAGGCAGGGTACGAAAAATATGTACATTTATAAGATACGAGCAAAAGTATTTGAATTGTTTAAATAAAATGCCAAGTTTAATTTTTCTCTAGATAGTTACGAAGCTTCGTTAGGAAGAGTAAAAATTTAATACCATTCTTGGTTAGAGTAGAGGTTATCCCCTGGCTACGACATATCCTTTCAGATTGATTATAATTTTTTTAATAAATAAGTTTTGAATAGCCGATTATATCAGTCACTATTCACAGTAAATCACTCATTACATATAAACAAATAATAGAATTAGATGTTGATAATGTGAAAGTAGCACATGGCAATCAAAACATATGCAATATATCGGCGCTAGATGTCAGTATAAAATATATCTCGAACTATCGAAAAATATTGAATATCTCGAAAATACGATATATTTTAATATGAAAATTTGCATGTTGTTCTGCGTTGTGCGCAGAAATTAATGGGATATTAACAAAACTAACAGAAAAAATTATTTAAGTGTATACGTTGCATCAAATAAGGTTTGAACACTAAAATTTCGGTTCCCCATATGACAAATACGATGAATATAACAAACTAAGAGAATATATGCTGCTTTTGTTCTCGTTCCTATAAAATTCCAATAAAATTCCACATAAAATGTTTATTGTACGCCGACTCAGTAAATAATATACGTCGGATAGTGCGTGAGAAATAGATAGTGCACTTTTCCTTAATCAGGTGCGTAGGATTAACGTGTGCTCCTTATAACTTAAATAAGAAATGACATGCGAATATTTCATAAATATCATTCCTTGTAGATCATTATGAAACATTTGCTTTTTGTAATTTACATAATATCATCATCAAATTAATTCAGTTTAATTAATAATATGTACATTTGTTCATTCAGCTAGATTTTACTTTTAATGAAGCAATATGTGCAGTGTAAGCTATACAATGAAAGTATCTTATGCCGTTATAGAAAGAAAAGAAAGTACAAACAAATTTAGTACAAATTATATATTCTGATAAAGGAATTAAATAAGTTAAGAGGTAATTTATCAATAAAGTTATTTCTACTAAAAATAACATGAACGAAATTTTGCTCTATATTATGAACTTTTAGCCCAAAAATTGAATCTTAAGATTTTGAATCTAAATGAATCGATTTAAAATAGATACCTACCACATCTGTTAGTTTTCTATGGAAATATAAAAATGCCAAATTCTATTAATTCTTTGCCGTACAATAAGGAATGACAGTCCTATGCAGTAAGGTGGATACGGAATTTTAAAGTTTTTTAAAACCTATCAGATTGCAAATATCAGTGAGACACGACACGATAAAACTATTTCTAAAATATCAATATTACGTTAAATTATACGATATATCAAGAATTACTGATCAATTTTTATTTTACCAATTTAATTCGGAATTATTCCGTAGACAGCCACGAAAGGAATTGTACGGCAAGGAGTTAAAGGAAATTACAAGACATAGGATGAATTTAGCATGTCAAATTTTTAGCATGGAAATTTGATGCGGCCGATACTCGTCTTTTACACTCAAAAGGTTTAAAGGTTGCAATATATAGTCAAGCATAAATTATTTTAGAGAATCGACAAGTTAACTGAAAAATTAGCATGCAGTAAATTTCCATTTTCACACTTCATTTCTAGATTGTAACGGCTTCATAAAATCCAAACATAAAGCGATAAAACCCCTTATAAGATCGACTTAAGATACGTTACTGCCGGAGAAAGCGAGTATTCGCGACCAGCGACAGCACTTACGATACATTATACATATACAGAGAAGATCGAAAGATTCTAACCGTAGACACCATTATGCGCTTTATGCATCGCTGTACGTTCCCCACCCGCACGGTGAAAACATATTTCTTTTCCTCCAAGTTTCTTCCTTGGTAAAGTAGCTCATGGGATATATTAGTGTAAAGTGAATCTACTTCGTTATAGAGGTCTTTGGAGAAAATTCCCAGAAATAGACATTTTCCCGATGATATTTTGGGTAACAAAAAGTTAAACTTATCTAAATTTATGTTCCTTAGTACACGCTATCTCCTGTTTTACATGGAAGATAGGTTCTTTAGAAAATCGTCTAAACCGAAATTGTGGAATTTGATATGTAAAACCGTGTAAATTGAAAATAAACTAAAACATGCATAATTTAACCATTTATTTCAACGTAAAGTGAAATTAAATTTCCTTTGAAAGTCCCTTATTTTAAAAATCGTACAAAAAAATACCGTGTAAATCGAGCGATAGGTGTATTTTATTATATGAATTTTTTTCAATTATTAGAGAAATTGAAATGTTAGAATTGAGTTTCTATGGTATTGAGAGAGTCAAATAATCGCGATTATAGAAATTAATTCGAAGACAATTCTGGGCCAAGAGCACGAATAAACTTTCTACAATTCACTGCATTCGCGAAGGTAAAAGAGAACGTTTCTTCCTCAGTTTCTCATAATTTTGACGAAACTGTGGGACATAAATTGTTGTTTCGTAGAATCAATGATAACATCGGGGTAATCTTTCCTTATTGTTCCGATGTGCATGAATTGTAGGAGTTTCTGAAAGGATATATTTATGTTGAAAAAACTTAATATATTTGATAGATTAAGACAAAGTAACAATTGTACGTTAATGTATTTTTTATAGCATTATAGTATAAATAGACAATATCAATGACACCGAGATAAAAAAAATTCTGTTTAGTAACAAGAAACTCTTTTAACAAATTTGAAATGACAAATTAAATTTCAAATTTGAAGTTATTGTGAAAATCTGGCAGAAGGTAATTCATTTCAAAAGTAGAATATTACGTGAATAATCTTTGTTGATTACTACACGTGCGTAATTGCTGCAGTATAACCAGTTTGATTAAAAGAGACAGTTTTCTATGTGCTTGATTACCCTATCGTCCCCATTAGTAGATATTAACTAATTAACTCAATTGTAGGTTTCGAGGTGAAGTATTCTTATACGTATACTTCTGCAAATGCACTCACCATTAATAATTCTACATCAATGAATACAGGCTAATTAGTTATTGTATCTATCGTAAGTGATTTTTCTGAAAGAATAATCATATAAATTATTTTTTGTTGTTTTTGAAAAATTTGCAAAAATTAGTAATTTACTCGATCACGAGACAAGTTGATATTTTGTCGATTAAAATGTAGCAAATTAACACTGATACATTAACCAGTTAACTGTGGCGAAAATTCTTTTGAATTTTGGTTCACGAAAATCGAGAGATGAGCATAAGTCTATCTCAAATTATTTATACCCTTTAGTAATTCGTTTTATTTCGGCATGGCCTCAAAACGTTCCAAACATCTTGAAATTTACGAATATATCTTAGTTTTCGTCAAAATTATAATTTAAATGACCAGTGGTAGTTTTTACGCATGACGAGTATAGTCGTCAAACACAGCTAACTGGTTAATAGGAAATGCGGAGCTTAATTCTTTCCTTTCAGTAATATTTATTAATCGCCGGAATTATATCACTTTGGAAAGTTATTTAACCCTTTGCGGCCCGCATTATTTTTTCAATATTCCATCAGCCAAGGAAGAATAATTTCGGAAAATTTACGACTGTTAATTATTATTCATTTTCATTTATACCTTGGCCTCCAATAACAAACAAGATTGGTACCGCACAAATACAAATAACAAAAATTGAGATTTTGCAAGACTTATCTAGTTGCAAATGCTAACAGTATGCAATAGTATTTTAATATTTTTATATTATTAATTTTATTGTAAAGTATGTGTAGTAGAAGAAACTACTGACAATGGCAAAGGTTTTATTTTAGCAAGTAACTACGGTATGCATCGTCACAAGGCGAATCGTTGGACCAGAATTTAATATACTAACTATATATTATATAACATTTTCTAATAGCTACAGAGACTGAGAAATATTTACAAGATGATAAAAATTACTGTTAAATTCCAAAGGTAAAACTTAATAGATGAAAGTGTTAATCCCTTGGCCTATAATTTCTTTTGTAAGTGGGCATACAATCATTTAATCACTGAAATAAAAATGTATCAGGAATTCCTGATATATCGTTGACATAATATTAAAAGCATATGTAATACTAACAAAATTGGTATCTTCAATTTGATAATTTTTGGAAAACTTTAACATTTTTTATTCCATCATACGCCTTTTGGATGTCGGTTGTTATTGTAGGGCGAAGGGTTAAGTGTTAAACTTAATTATTCGTACAAATTTTCCGAAAACCATCAGGAATCGAATAAGAATAGAATCTAGAAGTTCTTAGTTCATGCTAAATTCGTAACATTTCCTTTATTTTTAGTGGTTTGTGACTTTTCAAATTACATTATAAAATTTAACTGTTATCGTTGAAAAATTTGTATAAATCTCATTGAATTCAGCAACGTCGGCCATCGATGACCATCACGGCTTTCAGTGTGTTGATATTACTGTAAATAATGCAACAATCGGATGTTTCGATACTGCTAGTGATTGTAATACGGTCGAATAATTGCAGCCGTAAATCTAGCACAAACGAGATCGTAACATTCTTGCAAACAATCACAGGCTAACGTTTCCTGTTAATTGTGAACAATTACGCCAGGATTATAATGAGACACAGTAGAAATTATTCGGTTGTATCGTTTACATATGTGGCATGTAAAAGTAGGCGAAAGTTTCTGATACGAAATAATTGCCGGTCTCGGGATTCATAAAGTTAAAGAATTTCCTGACAAATTGCGAAGACTCGATTGATTTATGTACAATGAGGATCATTAAATTTTATCTCGAACCATTTTTACGTTTCCTGTATCATCGAACATTGAGATATTAAGAATCTTAAAAAATTTTTGATTTATTTATTTACTTATTTATGTATTGTTTATTTACTATTATTATTATTAGGGTAATAATAAGTCGTTTGAAATGACAGAATGGGAAAGAAAAATTATCGACTTTCGAAAAATTAACTTACAATTAGTGACAATTAAATGTTTAAATATAAATCATCTAAGAAGTACATAGAATCACAGAAAGTATTCGAATTTGAATATACTGGTCTGTCTATTTTCAAGTTTCAGCTTTTGACGAAGATTTTCAAAATCGTCAAGTGACACTTTCATAATTAAATTACAAAATTAATCTTTATTAATATCTATACGACTTATTTGAAACTTCTCATTCAAAGCAATGATAAATAATAAGTGGAAATTCGGATTTGTCCGATAACAGTATAATTAATCTAATAAATAATAATTTGCAAATGTATATATTGAGGAAACACAAAGATCTTAATATCAAAATCGAAGTGTATCAGTTCTAAAAATTTTCTTCTTAGTCTCGAATACGGATAAACCTCTTAATGCCTCTTCTAGTACTATCCATCCCTTTCAGTCCTGACCGTCCCTTCTAACCCTACCCGTCCCTTCCAACCCTGCCCGTTCCATACAGTTCTTCCCAGTTTTTCCAACTCCAATCATCGCTTAAGCCCTGCTCGTCCCTTCTAAACCCTTCTGATCCCTCAAAACCTGCCAGTTCCATGCCATCCTTCCAATCGTCCCTTCCAGATCTACTTGTCCTTTTCAACCTTGGCCGCCCCTTAAACTCTTTCCGTCCATCTAGCCTTGCCCGTTCCTTCCAGTTCTGCCTCTTTTCCAGTCCTGGGTCTCCCATCTCAAACTGACACGTAGCTCAAAAGCTCATATTTTTGGAAGAAATTTGTAATTTTTGGGTGAGCTTTTTAGTTTGAGCCATCAAGGTTTGAGCTTGCAAGCTCAGATGTAGTTTCTCAAACTAAAAAGCTCAGTCGGAATTGACAAAATTTTTCGAAAAACTCGAAAAAATTGCTCAAAAGCACTATATTTACGTGCTCAAACTAAAAAGCTCATATTTTTTAAAGAAATTTGTAATTTTTGGTTGAGCTTTTTAGTTTGAACCATCAGGTGTGAGCTTGCAAGCTCAGATGTAGTTGCTCAAACTAAAAAGCTCACTCGGAGTTGATAAAATTTTTGGAAAAACTCGGAAAAATTGCTCAAAAGCTCTATACTTATGTGCTCAAACTAAGAAGCTCATATTTTTGGAAGAAATTTGTAATTTTTGGTCGAGCTTTTCAGTTTGAGCCGCCAGGTGTGAGCTTGCAAGCTCAGATGCAGTTGCTCAAACTAAAAAGCTCACTCGGATTTGTCGAAATATCGCGAAAAGTTCGGAAAAATTGTTCGAAATCTTTATGCTTATGTGTTTATATTTCAAAAGCTCATATTTTTGGAGGAAATTTGATATTTTGGCAACAATCGGATTGAACTGTCAATTTGAGCCATAAGGTGTGACCTTGATGTGTCAGGTGCAGAACACGCAATACAAGAGCAACTGTACAGGAGCAAGACTGGCACAGGTCAGACAGGAGAGGTCAACGGTAGAGGTTAAAAGAGTAATAGTCTTTTAGACTTAAGAAATTCTTTATTCATGATTTGCATTACATAATACAATAGTCGTATTACATAACACTATTTGTATTATATATTACAAAATAAAATTGTGTGCTTTTAAGACTATAAATTATTTATTTAATAAAAAAGTAACTGTTCTGTCCCTATCCTGGTTTTTCTGCCCCTATTCTAGTTCTCCTGCGCCTGTCCTTCCTCTCTCTTGCTTGTCCTGCTAGTTCCCTGCCTGTTCTTCCTCTCTCCTGTCTGCTCTCCTGTGTGCTGGTAAGTATCATAAATGCGATAGTACAACGCTCTACTCAACTTTATAACTTGACAGTTTCCCCAAATTTGATGTTTTCTAATTTCACTTCAATGTATTACGAGCGTCAGTAGTTGTAAGGCGAAGAGTTCATTTTTCTATTAGCACTTCAATCTACAAAGGAAATATTAATAAACTTGACTATGTCTATGTTTCTGAGCGAATAACATTGTCTTGTGGATTCTCTAATTATGAGCAAATATTGTTTTTACAACCCAGCATCGTATTGTATTGAATTTCTATGCTTTGTATCAAAATGTTCGTCTCATAAATGAAATTATCCTTTAAAATCAGGCTTTACCAAATTAATATTGATCTCATGTTAAACATCTCATCTCAATAAAGCTCACTTAATGAAAGAAAATAATTTCACTCGCGCAAAAAAGTGCCCGAGGAAATTTCTTCCACCTAAAAATTCATTTGTCAGAATGAAATTTCACTTGTAATCGACCGAACAAAAGTGGGATATCTTTCTTTACGGCTCGCTTAATGGATTAATTATGTAAGAGTAATTAAGGTTCGATATTCGTTTCGTGGCGTACAGATTGTATCGATATGTTGCAAGTGTATTCTTCCTGAAATTATGAGCAATCGTACGAGACGTCTCGGACAGGATTTACGGCAGTCGTGTGATTACTCGCAGGAGTACATTTCCCACTTTCTCCACGATTCGTTCGTCACAGTTTGTTCGAGCGTTTACAATCCTTGCTCGTCTTCTTGTTCCTAAACAGTTCGACTGGTTCTGACTGAACGAGCACAGAGAACGTGCGGAAAATGGAGTGAAAGCATGATTGGGTAGTAGATTAATATTCCCTCGCTGAGTTTATTTACACTGGAACTAGTGAAGCAGTTAAAATTACGGGTTCCTCATTTTCTATAAAAATTTCTGAAATTTAAAAGTATACAATACGCTGAATGTAATATTTGTATCTTACAACACATAACTTTCGAACTATTTTTATGGTTTTGCAAAAGTTGATGTCGGCACACATGATAAATAAACTCACTGAGAAATGGTTTTACTACACATAATATTGGTTTGCAAATATTTATATTTTAATGCAAAACATAATGCATTATAGACCATCAGAGACCAGACGACTTCAAAATGGAAAAACTTTTTTATCTATTAAAAAATTCAGATCTGTTCATTTATAAACAGTATTGATACACATGTTAGAAATTGTTTTTAAATAACTTAAATTAAAGTAAATTATGTGCTTCAAATTGCCACCACTTTGTTTCTAATTTAAAAAGAATAGGAGTAAGAGTTATTACATTTTAAAGGGCCTAGTGATTTTTGAGCTACTGTGTACAACATGTGTAGCGGCCCCAGTGTATCAATTATCAAGCCTTTATGTTGTGAATTACTTAATACATTTACATATATTAATCGTTTTGTCTTGCGCCAATTACACTGTAAATATCGACAATCAAGTTCCATCGAAGTTAGGGTATTTTTAAAAGTCTGAGAATACTGAAATTTACAATCTTCGTACACCTACCATTAATATTACCAGTTTGATATTTTTCGTTTTTCATACACGTTTTCTGCTCTCAGCCTCAGTTACAATTCTCATCTTTTTCTTATCTTTTTCTCTATTTATTTTCTCTATATTTGACTTAGAGTAGCCAACTGTAGTTTATATAACTACAACAGTTCTTGTAAAAAAAAGCGATCTTTTTTTCTTGTATTCTCACGAATTTAGTGTATATTTTTTTCAGTGTTTGGTGCATTTAATGCACGTTCATTTAACACTAGATCTACCAGCATTAAATCTTTTATACTTAAATATATTAAATAAGTCCATTAAAAAAGAAAGAATTGAGGGGTAACAAAGATTACTATTACAGTAATTTATATTTTATTCAATAGACGTGAAATCTGTACTGTATGGTTTCCCTACAAGTTTAGAAAATTTTTATACAAAATTAGGAACCAGTCATTTTGACTGTCTTGGTAGTTCTAGTGTTAAAGTACAAAGCAACCGGGAAAGTGTAGATTGAGTGGAGAGTTCTTCGAAAATACGCTTACGTAACTTCGATATTCCTATTGAACGGGAAAGAAATTTAACAACGAATCGAGCTTTCTTTGGTCATTTCTTGTTTCTTTTACGTAAAGATCGAAGTAGGTTGTCTTCCTTCCTATGGACCATTGATTCGTAGTAGAAAGAAACGTTATTCCCGGGAATTCGGAGACCAGTAGCTCACGTAACTCCATTAGTATAGGGCTTTACGACAAGAAATCATGATAATTCGCTGACTATTTTCACGCCGTTGCCTCTGTTGCCGCTTGTTATCGCGTATTTCTGCTTCTTCTTCTTCTTCGGCTTCATCTTCTACTCTTGCTAATCACCGTAATCACTGTTTTTCGTCTCTTCCACGCATTCCTAATTTCTCGGAAATTATAAATAATTGCAGGCCACGTTACACTTGGGAAATTTTCACGGTTTAATGTAATACGTGTGCAGACATTGATGTCATTGTTGCTGATAATGCTGAAAATGCATTCCATTTTTTTATCTACGTGCAATTTTTAGTAGATGAAATTGTTACAATTTAGGATCACAAAAATAAAGGAATTATAGAAAATACAGTTTACTCATATTGTTAAGAGTAAGGAAAATAGAAATTCTGTATTACTTAAAATTATTAATTATAACGTTTCAATTGAAATAGAATTTAAAAAAAATGTTTACTACAAAAGATGCATCGAGGAAATGTATTTTATCATTATTAATATTTTAATATCATTATATTAACTTTAATATTTATATATGTATATGCAGGGAACGTTTACATTGAAACTATACGAACGGAGTACGTCATTTTCGTGCACCGGATGATTAACAATCTTTAACCGTTTGAATACCGGGAGGGTTTTAAAAAACTACTTCGAAAAAAATCTAAAAGCCACTTTCGCGCTCTTGAGATTTTATTTCAAAATAAGCTAAAGTTGGTGTTTTATTTTATATAGTGCACAACAAGAACAATCTTCTCGTGCTTGTATCCTAATTTGGAATTACTTTGTATTATAAAAGAGAAACCTGATGCATCCTTAACAAAATATCTTAACAAAGTCTTCCTTAAATTGTCAACATTGAAAAAATGTCCTGGGGGTTTTCGACACAAAAACTGAAGAGCGCGAAAGTGGCTCGTGGTGCGCAAACGGTTAAAGTTGGGGAAAAATAAAAAAAAAAGAACGAGTATTTTCGTTTCTTTTATATGGCGAATATCTTACACAATTGCACAATACTGTATGCACTCGTCGTCGATCGCAGTCTCAAATGCATAATGAATTCGTACGTGAAGATTTTTGTTAAATTTCTTGTTCCGTTAACGTATCCTGGCGGAATATTGGTCAACAACGTATCCACACGAATTTTATTAATTCAATAAACAACGTTGTAAATTACTATGTACTATATTCCACTTCAATGAGTCTCAATTTTCTTTTATTCTTTTCATCCGTATTTGGATATTTTTATTTGGAATCACATAACCAGGACTTAAATCTTTTAAGATTATCTTGTTTTTTAAACACAGACTGATTTCAAACACGTTTTCTTTTAGTAGTACATGCATTTCCTTCAAAGGTTTAAATGCAAATTTGAAGAATCATTAACTGAACGTTGAAGCTTAATAAAGAAAATTGAGGCAATTGGCACGTAGTCTATGACAACCTAGCCGCGTTAATAAGTGTCATAGTGTACTTCTAGGAGTGCAAATTTGTACAATCAATTCGATTTTCGAGCATCATGACAGAAGAAATGGCGTACAAAGTTGGCATTTTATTTATTACTCATTCTTTT
Source organism: Cerceris rybyensis (assembly GCA_910591515.1). Taxonomy (NCBI): domain Eukaryota; kingdom Metazoa; phylum Arthropoda; class Insecta; order Hymenoptera; family Crabronidae; genus Cerceris; species Cerceris rybyensis. The sequence goes on from OU342790.1 coordinate 30,901,869, forward strand.
GCAAATTGTATGCAAGTATATGTATCCATTTGGAAAATTCATAGCATTAAAAAAAAATGTGTGAAGAAATAATTATTACATCGTTCTGACTTCAATTGTTTAAAAGCAACATCCGACTACTAGAATGTTGGTTGATGAACATTGCTAAACGAAAGCAATGTCTGTCAAATGTAGTGTTATTAAAGGAAAACGTAGAATCCTACAATTTCTGAATATTTTTAAGAATGCATGCATTAATGTTGATGTAATGTTATGCATGTATGCATGTATTAATATTAATAACATTAATATTTTTAGTAAAACTTAGTTTTCTATTGGCATAGAATGTTAATCACCCGTAATTATCGTGAAGGTTAATTTGTTAATGGGATTTCGATAGAAAAGTTGTTAATTTAGAGGCTATGGTGGATACGAAGGTAAAGACTAAAATTTGCAATCAGTAGAAATGTGTTTAAATCTCCATCGCCCCTGGTAAAATTCTTTATAAATTATCATTTAATACATCATAGTTTTAATGGTTCGGAAGCTATCAAGAACATTAGGTTCTTTGCGAAATATGACAATATTACTTAACACCAAAAAAATATAAAACTAAAAAATGTTAGTTCATCGCCGCGTAAAACAAAGCTGCGTCCAATATGGAATGAGTATAATCAGAGAGATACACCTGAATGCATTATATTTGCATATACTTTGAATTACAAAAATGTGTGATACACTAAAAGACGAGTAAAAATCATTGACTGATGATTTTTAAAGGAGAACCTTCCTGTTACGGACGTAACAGGAAGAGCAAACATATGGTATCCTTGATTTATGGAAATAGCTGCTACTTCTCTATTTGGAAGATGATGATAGTGTTAAGTGACGTTTATATTTAGTTGTGGGGTTGCCAATATCACTTTTCAAGAAGCCATACGTGTGTCGAACGAGAGATATCCTCGCTGACAAATTAAACTTTGAAATGAGATTTTCTAAATAACTGATACTTCAGTACATGCAAGTTTCAATCAAATTTCAATCTATTAACCCTTTGAGGACGACGGGCGCATATTTGCGGTTTGAGAAAAAATTTTATTATAGTTTGTTGGTGTATATATACACGATACGAGTTGAAAAATTGAATAACCGTTGAAATATTATTATACAAATAGTAAATTTCAACATCTATACATTAATAGTCTCACTTTCCGATAAAAAAGTGTTTTTTCATTGTCAATAAATGATTCTTTCTCAATATACAAAAATGTTACCGTCCGCAAATGGTTAAAGCCATGTTGAATACATTAACTCTCCGTAACTTGAATGTTCAATCGCCTCTGAATTATAAGATATTGTTTAGATAAATGTTGTCTTTTCATTTTAATGCTTCAAGAGAAGCTACGAAATATAATATCGCGCGTATCAAGATGAACAATTGAAAGATGAAAATCCTAGTCCCACGCTCAATAAACTGGATCCATAGGCAAAACAGTCGCTAATAACCTGTGATGTTGATGCGACTTTAAACTAATTAGGAAAAAAAAAGTTGAAAGATGGGACGATTTTAATCCAGTATACTTGATTACTTCCTTTGAAGTTATCTTCATCACTAAAAATGCATATTTATATGCGTTTATAGAGAGTATGGAGAATCAGTTAAATTATATCTATGGTGGTTACGTGCACATAGAATTAAAATATAAAAATGTAATCGATAACATATGCTCCTGTAAATAGCGATATTTACTTTTAACACTAGATTTACGGAGCCAATTTGGCTCATTCAAAATTTGATTACTATCCATATAATATATTGGTTGGCTAATTTTTTTAATAATAAATCTTTCATTTAAATTGATTTGGAACTATTTATTTTGCAAAAAACTTCAATTTTCTTGTATGAGTCATATTGGCTCACTTCAGAATAATAGGTATAACAACATCCGTAAATCTAGTGTTAAACATTAATCTTTTGGCTTTTTGGTAGACAGAAAGTACTCGATTGCCAATCATATGATTATTTCCGAATATTCTAATTTAATAACTTATAATTAAATAAATGTCGATAAACAAAGTACTCTGGCTGCTTCTTCAGTGGCTGCCATCGTTTCTCTCGATAGTTACCTCTTGACTGTCACATGCAAACACATACTCTTTCACCATCGGAGAACGTTGTAATATGAACTTCCTTAGTTCTTCTAGCTGGTCACTTCCGGTACTCCGGTAACATCACTTCTGCATGTTGCTTCTCTTCTATTATTTTTCTGCATGCTTCATCCAGATAAGCAATCTGGTTACACTTTTTCTTTCGGCAAGAATTTGTTAGCCCAGTTTTCTGCGATCGTTCTGAGATAAGGCGGTATAATGTTTGATGATTGTTAGACATTCGTGGGGTGGTAATTAGAGATAATTAGAAAGTAGATAGGTGATGTTATAAATTGAAAATTTAACAGGTAATTAAATATGGCGAATAACAAATGTTAGAGGAATTAAAGTCAAAGAAAGAATTTATGATACAATGAAGATTTAGAATTTATCAATTAATTAAATCGAATGAGTCGAATGACCGAGTCAAAGTGTTGTTTTACCTGTTATAAGAGCTATATCATCAAGTCTACTTTGTATTTTAGAAGTCATCATTGACTTTCTGACGTCTTATACAAAAACTCGTATCTTGCCAGTAAAAAAACCTTTCCAGAAACTCAAATTTCTCATGCGTGACACGAAAAGACATTATATTATCTTACCAAATATTTAAACAAGTCATCGAACAGTCATTTTCCTTCTCCAAACCCCAAACTCGTTTCGTTTCCGAATCCTTTCCCTCCCAATTTGATCAAAACAACAAGAAACGATCACCAAGTCAAGGCCACCAAAGCAATCCAAAATAATTCTCTCAAAGACACATCTAATTTCAAAATACTTCCTTTCCCATTCGAAACCAGAATCAATACAAGATCAAGAAGGTACCAAAAAAAAGAGAAACATCATACATCCTCCCACGTCAACATCCTCATTATAAAAATTGTTCCAAACAGAGGTCACAAAAGTAAAATCAAAATGGTACCTAAAGAGAGAAAGGAAGATCTTAAACTACCGTGAGAAGGAAAGAAGCAAATTGCAACGTGAGCGGGACGAAGAATGAGAAAAACATTGCAAAAGTTGCGCTCAGTCGTTGATCACGAGTTACCCACATGTAGCCGAGCTGAGCGATCCACGTATATTTCGGTCTCGCCCACGAACACAAGCACAGAACGTCGACGAAGCGGTGTTTAGAAAGTCCAGTCCGACAACGAGAACACGGCGAGGTACACCTTGGTACCAGAAGACGTACCCATCAGAAAGGTGTACCAGAAGGTGCACCGAATCCTGGTGGGGGTAACCCTAAGCTAGCGGTGTCAGACCGTGCCGAAGACTCACTGCTCGTCGATTCGCTGAGCGATCGACATCGAGTGCATTCTTCGATCGGGGAAAGAGTTATCATCGTTGAGGAATCCTGGAGCGAAAGGACGAGGAAAGAAAGAGGAGTCGTAGTTCGTTGTCCTGTTTTGTGATAGAGGAGGCTTTTAAGAAAATGGAGAAGGATCAGCCAGATTCTTTGGCTACTGTTGCTGTTGTTTCGGAGAAGATGCCCCAACCTCATAGCCATTATGCACCCAGCGAGGTTTACTCATCCGCCGAGCCACCACCGGTAAGCTTTCGAGCTTTTAAACTTCTTGAAAAAATTATTTTTATGATGTTGCGAGGCGTTTTTGGTTGATTGGGCAATCAGGGAGAATTGTCATAAAAATCGATATTATTTTTATGCGATTGATGGATACTGTTTTCGAAATAACTGCAAAGGGTTTAAGGTTTATTTTGTTTGGGTGAGAAAGATAGCTGGATATTTATATATTTTCGGTAGGAGATATAGTTTAAAAAATGAATGATAGAGGTGTTGAGATATTTTGAATTATCGGTTACTTGTGTCCGAGAAATGAGAATGGAGTGTTTTATGGTAGCATATGGAATGGAAGTAATGAAGATAGCGCAGTTAGAGAAAAAAGTAATTTACAATTCGATAGAATGTAATTGTTGCTTTAATAATTGTCGAAAGTTATTTCGATGATTATTAAATTGCCTTTGAGCATAATTTTGACACATAGACTTGTTTGTTTTCTCCAAAATGGTGAAAGTGGCGGATTTATATTGTTATTTTAGATGTAATTTAGTACAGTACTTTGAATTACTGGTATTTACTGTGGCACTATTACTGCAACGATTATTATTTACGATATTTGTATTACGTTCAAGATAAGAAAACATACAAATAAAATGTAATATCATATGATATTCATACTTTAAATAAAATATTGAGAAACAACGATAAATATAAAGCACTTAAAATATTCTAAAATAATTTATTAAGTAACAATGAGAAAAATTCTAATAAAGAAGTAAATCCTTGAGTTTCCGGAAGTGTGCGTACTCGATGATTTTCTTCTTCTTCCTTTGCGTTCCCGTGGAAAAGAAAACGTTATATAACATGAATCTTTAAATAAAATTTCGTAACCACATTGCGTATAATGATTTAAAGTAATTTCACACAGGCGTTATTTCTTTTTGATAACAATTATTGGCAACAATTGTTAGAAAAACGAAGAAGAATATAAAAGTTTACTTCATAGTTTATACGATCACGTAAGAATCGTTGTATTAAAGTAATTATCTAATGTAGAATTTCTATCCTGGCATTAATTACAGCCGAATATGTAGAAATATATTTTACGAAGGGTATTGCACGCGGAAGAACTGTCTCAGAGTGATCGTTAAAATACTTTCAAGGACATGCTTCTACGAACAAGCTAATGGCTTTGCCTTAAAGAGAAACTGAAGATCGTTATAAGGATTTTTTAAGCAATAAAACTTTTATTACAACAAACAGCTATCTACTTGGACAGAGAGTTTTCTTTCGATGCAAATATGCCTATTGAATTCACTCTTCGAATGAGTATCATTCTTTCTTCCTTCTTTTTCAAATTTAAATTCAATTGCGATATGATAATACATAAAACGGATAAAAGGTAAAACGAGAATTAGAAATAACATCGGAATTATAATTCCAGTACTTTATAGAATGTAAAATATTTTATAAAATATTTCTGCGATGCATTCGGACGATATTAAATTCACACGATGTGAACGTACATGTCGAATGGAATCTTGAAAGGTGTACGATACTTTTATGTCTTTTTTCAAATCTTAATCAAATTACAATCCGGTATGAAGAGAAATTAGATATATAATAAGATATAAATAATATTGTTAATTATAATATCAGTAATTAGTGGTATTTTTGAAGTCAACTCGGTGCTAATGTGTATATCAAATGAACAGAACGAGTATCATTCCCCTTTTTTTCTCTTTTAAATATAAATCGTGTTACAATCTGACAGAAATGCAGATTAAAAGCATCAAGATTAGAAATAAAGTTATAACGGTAATAGAAATATCGGAATTCAAAAAAAGAGAATAAAACGTAATATAAAACATTAAATCGAGCTGTAGAGTTTCACGGAAGAAGTGAATTAAATTGCAGAATTATGTCGGAGGTGAAAAGTTTCGGACTGAAAGCGTTTCGCGAATCATTGTTTTATAAAGAGCGCGGAAATCCGTGGCATCTACTTCCGCGAAAGTTTCTGGATAAGCTTAATTACGCAAGACCTGCCTCTGTACAACGCTTATTTGCTTGATCAATCGAAACACGTGTGTAAAAACGGAACTCGACTGGCAAGCCACCGGAAGAGACAAGTTTCTCATGTTTTTTCACCTTGCAATTTCTCCGAGCAAGCTTCACAATTAAATATAAACGTGCCGCCATTGATTCCTCGCAATCCAGATTTTCTCTTTCGTCCAAAAATAATGTAGAAAATTGGAGAGACTTTATAAAAAATAACAGTGGATTCTTATTTTCTAAACATATACTAATTGAATTGTTATGTTTCGTACTTTCGATGATGAAGAAGAAGGAGAAGCACAATTGGAGAACATCATCTTGCAAATTATTCCTAATTTACAGTGAACCAAAGAAGCTTGATCATAGAATGAGTATGTTCTGAGATAAGAAATCAATTTGTAAACTTTTTGTTGGAATAATCAAATTAATTTTGGGAGGCTATGGTGTAAAAGGAGGTGAAGTCTTGGACTCATTATGCAATTAGTAGAACCGAGTGCCTCACTTTTCTTTTTCCTTTTGTATTCGTTCAATTTTACCTACTATAGTCATTTAGGCTACAACTTACTGTCTTAGGAGGATTTTGAGCTATCAAGTTCAGAAAAATTTACCAGGAGGGATTCCTTATTCACCATAAACTTCTAGACTTGAGTTTAAGACCCCCATCATCTCTAGCCAAATTTTGTGTATGGGATATTTACAAACATCATAGCCTGAATTACAAACTTTCATAGTTGAAGCCGAAAAAGAAATTAGAAAATAATTGATCGTTGAATCAAGAAAATGTCTACTTTCCTTTATTCGCAATATCGTTTAACTTTTTACCAGCACTATGCTCACGCACGCTTATGTTAATGTCAAACATATTATCAATCATAATATTATACTAAGCGATACAAATAGAAGTATAAGTCACAGGATATTCCTGTTCTAATAAGGAGTACTTGTTTTAACAACCTGTCTTCTACTTGTCTCTTTCAGTTGTCTTACTTCTTTTAAGAAAGAGTTTTGTCAGTTTAAATGAGCTCCAAGAAAATGAAGCGTTTAAACGTGTAATTACCTAATTACCTATTATTCGATCCCTCTGGGAAATCCCAGAAAAATTAATTACTATAACTGAAGATAATTGATAGGATTTGTAATTGATATTTATTCAAGTAATCTATCGCACGTCTTGTTTCATTATCAACATCATCGTCGAACGGTTTCCCTAGAGGAACTCTGAGAAAATATAACGATATTCCAAGAGAATTTACATCTTCCAAGTTTCGAGACTTGCATATGTTACAATACGTTAATGTTTCTTTCATGAATTGCTATTTATGTTATACATATATGTATTAAGCACTTTGTTTTTCAATCCCATGTCGGAGTCTTCTGCATCCGAAATTACTAGCAGGTCAAGATTTACATTTCAGGATAAAATTCTTCAATCTGTCCTCTCTTAAAAGCAGGATAACAGAGTCAAATTTCATTTTAATAAATCCGATCTCATTACACTCAAAGAAATGTATTGTAACTTAACCCCTTGTCCCATGATTTATCTTGTGATTGCGCATATACCTAATAATTCAGAATTAACTTCTTAACACGTTGAACGCCACTCTTATCTCGCAAGTTCCATCATTTCTACTGAAGTGCAATATTTCCTATTAAAATCACATTTCTATGAAGCAGAAACATGAAAAATGCAGATAAATAAATATTCCGCAGACATTTATCTTTTTAACGCGACTATTTAAATGTTCAATGCGTGTTAGAAAATTCAGAAATATTGCAATTTAAATGTTAGATGAAATTTCATTGAATTCAATAGTGCCGGTCACCGGTGACCCCTAGCGCACTCAAAGTGTTAAACGAATAGCTCTCACTGATTTCTGGTATTGCGTATAATTAAACGCAATAACAACAGTATAAAAATAATTTATTTAGGTATTTCGTGACCGACTGATAATTTTCAAGTTAATAGCTTTTGGAATATTTAAAAATTTTCTATTCTATTAACCCCGTCACGAGAGTCACACGTTGTTGTAGGCTAAGGGGTTAATATCTGTTTATAGAAATTGAATCAAATCACAAAGAGGCTGATAAAAATGAAAGTACAGAAAATTATAGATTAATCGAAGTTTACATGTCTTTCGAATATATCTCGGAAAGTTCTCAACAATGTGGTTTCAATTTCAATCTCGGCTACCCTTTTTTTGTCTATTTGCATCTTCAGAGCCGGACACTTTCTATCGCTCGTGAACGGGGTCGAAAGTCGATATTAGAAACTTCTACCATTCAGAATCCCATATGTTGCTTCCTTTCTTCTTCTGTTTCGTGCAAACTCGTATTGTCACGTGAAATTTTGACGTCAATGTTTGAAAAATATCGGAAGGACTTTCCGTCTCTCTTATCGAATGTTTTCGCAATTCGTAAGAACGTGAAATGAAGGTGTGACGATTAGTTAGTTATTCGACGATATTCGATGAAATTGTCGGATTGTTTTCTATAAAGATTAGCTGACTCACTTGTTTAGCGTGATCTATCTGAAGTTCAGTACGAATTGGAATTTTTTACAATTAGAAATACAATAGCTCTCAGTATTGGATGAATTATGCGTTTCATCTCAAAGGATTCGTAAGTGCACGTGTAAGTTTGTACTTCCTGCAGTTCAATATTTATCTACTAAAATTTGTTCATCATGTCTTCGTTAATAACGATGCTAATTGTGTTGTTTTCACGATATCTGCAAGTGTACATCGTCACTGGGCGTATTTCATATTGCAACAGTTATCTCACTTGCTGCAACGTAAATCATTTCTTTGATAATTGCATGCCTGGAATCATTTTTTTTTTAAATTAATATTCTTAGTATATGGAATATTAAACACATAATACAGCTTAAAATATAATTTGTTTGACGTACAAATATAATATCCAGATAAAACTTGTAATTAATTATGAAATTAATTGTTACGTCTTTAACCGTTTGAGTGCCAGAGCTCTTTGCGAAAATAGTAACTATTTACTACTTATAAGTTACTTACAGTTACTTATAATTTACTACTTATAAATAGTAAATATTATACTGTTTGTCTGTTAAAGATATTGTCTATATTGTACCTATACTGTCGTAATCAGAATATATTACTGAACTATTTTTATTGTTCGTGCAAAAAGTGTAATTAATTCTATAGGTTGATCAGCACTTTTTAGTATTGGATAGAAGAAGCTTGATTGCGTTACTTGACACAAAAATGGTAAACTTATTCCTACAACCTAAATAGAGTTGACGGAGTAGCAGACAGTGTATAGCTACACAGAATTTGTTTAAATAAATTTTCAGCGTCTACTGTTATAAAAAAAGTATGATGTAAAATATTATGTTTAAAGTGTATAATTGGAAAAGTGGTTTTAAAAAATACACATAGGTTTGTAGAAGACGATTACGTGTCTTGGAGACTTTAATGCTTCCTCTGTCCACTGAGAGATGTACGACAAATCGAGGTGCACGCAATGTGCAAACAGGAATCGTTTTGTAATCAAAAAACCCTGAGGTTGCTACTTGATTCACATTTAACCGAAACTTGTATTTACTACGTTATATAAGTTGAACTCTTACGTTATGTATTCATTCGTTATTTCGTTAGGGTTTTCTCATCGGATGCGTGGCAACTTCAGTAAATGAATATCCGCATGATGTTACAACATTTTACGTATTTCTCGTCCTTTTTTTTATTAATACTACATCCACAGACGATTAATCTGATATATTTAAATATGTCAAGTAAGTACGATAGGAGAAAAAAACTGAAGGAGGAAAAAAACTTATTGGTTCGATCCTTCGTAATCTACACGATGGATGTAGAAAATTGTAAAAGAAATAGCGCTAAAAATGTTCAAAATATGTACAGAAAATTCAGAATAAGTTATTTTTACTATTTTGATAGATCTAATTAGTTAGTTATTTTTTGTTTTAACGACGCGATGGTTTGTGTTTAGAAGAGAGATATTCGTATATGATATCAACTATGTTTATACTTATAATTAGTCATTTCACGTATAATTATACACCGTGTTTCATAACGAAAAATATTTTCAATCCAAGTTATTTTGTAAATGTACAGACACAAATATTTTTCTGAAATCTTCCCTTTTCCTTTTATTCACGTGGACTTTTTATCAAGTGAAACATCTGATGACACTCGTCGAATGACAAGCCTGTGTGAAAGAGAGTAGAGTGTCACCGAAAAATATTCCTAACACGTACGTTTTCGCTGTTATTTATTCTTAACTTCGTGTACTGTAAATGAGACTTCAACTTGTCTTATGTAAGTCAAAACAAACTTCGGTGGTGAGACGTGGACACTTTGAACTTGTTTCTTCCACATTATTTTGCTTTTCACTCACGATTTTTTATTCTCTTCTTATGTTACTTTTGTAACATGGAATTAGAAATTATAGTTATCATTTTTACTATTAATACAAATTGTATGTTTTATTTTAATTGTTTATAGTTTAGTGTCATTTTTTCATATAATGTTAGATCTTAGTTGTAATTATAACAAAGTCTTTTGGTATTCTATTTAATGTTTTCTTTGTCACTACGAGACACGTAGTGTTCCGCTTGCGGAAGAACGAGAAGCGTTTCTAATACTCTTCCTCCATTTTAATTAGCCGCGCCAACTAACTTTATAAAACGGAGACAAAGTCCCGTACATTGGAATTCCTCAACTTCCTCCTACTCATATTAAATGTGAGTTAATCATGTAGAGTACCAATCTGCAGGACTTTAAAACTCATCCTACAACAGATCTTATCGATTAGAAAAAAAGGTACCGTTAAGTACCAGATATTATCGTTTGCTCTGTAATTGGACACAATCCAAAGTTCAGATATAAAGAAATATCGTAAAAAATTAACGGACCATCAATATACGTTCTTGAAAGTTTATAAAATATTTAATTGTTGCCTATATTTGGAATTTTATATTATAGCAAGTTAATATGCCTTGCTATACACGGTTATGTATTTTATACCGTCGATAACTAATGACCTCCATTTTAAACTGCTCAAAATATTTAAAAATTCTAATCGTTCTAATGAATTTTTAGCATGATTTAACATGTCCTTTCATTGTTATCTACCTTATTTAAAGCTCTAGCAACGAGTCAGAAAATTCAATTTAATTATTTACAGTACAGAATCGCCAATAGGCGGACTATTCCTTAATCCAAACAGTTTATATTTATTCACAGCCAAAAAATCTGTCCTCGAGCTAGACGAGAAATAATATCGGTATTATCTCACCTGTTTTAGTTGTTTTTAGTAATTTAGACGAAGTTTTTTACTCTTGTTAAAAAATAAGATTAGGCCAATTTCGAACCTGCGAATTATAATTTGTGCCTAATTATTTTCGAAATTCTACATTACATTTTAAGACGTCCTAATTACATACGGAGAATTAGTTTTTCTTTGACAAATAAAGGATAAAGGTGTTAACACGTTGACTGTCACAGTCTTCACCGATGACCATGTCTGCACCTTAATGCCAAATTAACAATAAGTTTGCCAAAAACACCCGCATTGTCGTAAATTCCGTATTATCTTCAATAAATCGAATTTATTTAACTTTTCTTTTCGTTCTATGTTTCTCATTAATAATGGCACCGTTCAATAGATATTTCCGATACCAAGATTCTGTGTACTTGACTTTCTGAGAACGTGTTAAGTTTCTTAAAACTGCTAAAACATTTTATTTCAACTACTTCAACTTCAAGGGAAAGTATCATTATTATCGTAAAAGTTTTATATTTCCATCTATCATTTCGAACTCCTCCGTTATTTGTCCCATACACATCTCATTCAATGAGCGTACGAATAATGACGCGAACGATGAGTCACAAGACGTCGGAGAGGACACGCTTAAAATTCTGTCGTTCAGGATAAATAATAACCCTTTCGTCCAGAGTGCCTGGCAACAGTGCCTGTTTACTTTTGTCAGGCAGATCGAGCAGCATAAAAGCAGCCTCGGATGGCCTACTATCTCTCCGAGGCCTCTCACCTTAGAGTCGTCCATCCACATCGAGGTCATTACGAATTGTATGTTCGTGTACAGTCTGTGTCACAAATGTCAGCTTTTTTTCAACTTATTTCCATTAAAACTCACAATTTTAATCGCTCAATGTTCATTTGGATTTCGGACTAAAAATCAACGATTACATTTGTCACACGTTTTTGTTGTATTCTTCTTCTGTTTTCTGTTATTGCTTTACTTTCATTGTGAAATACTAGTCAGCCGGCATAATTGATTAAAATTGGTCTTCTGAATATGAAGAAGCGGTAGCTTTCTTCTTAATAAATAAAATTCTGCGTGTGAATGTGGACCATGTAGAGAGAAAGGGCAGATGAGAAATCGAGTCATTTGCCATATGTATTTTGTGGGAAAGAAACAGTCGATAAGAATTTAGGGTAATGATTTCTCCAATTTTTATATGCAAGGAGTATTTTTCGAATTAATCCCTGAAATAATTTAATTCTTTTTGCACCGCTCCACACTTAAATTAATTAAATCGTTATCATCAATCATTTATAAAACGATGTCACAATAAAATTATTACAATTTGTTGGATTAATGATCTCAAATAATTCAAATAACTAAAAAGAAGTTGATGGAAAAAGCTCGGCGTCAAATTAGCACTAGAACTGCCACGGCAATGAAAAGACTGGTTTTTAATTTATTTAAAAAGTTTTCCAAATCTGTAAGGGAGCTATACAGTAGATATTCCACATTTACCTTATAAAATAGAAACTACTCTTTTGCCAAAGTATTTATTTACTAGATTTAACGCCGGTAGATGTAGTATTTATAAAAAATATATATATAACGTTTTTTGCATTCTACACCAGGAAATATATTGTTAACGATATCCTTGCAAATAGCAATAAAATTTGATAACACTTCTGTACTTTCAGGCTAAGAAAATTTCTACAATTTTCCAAGTGTCATAACGATATTGCATTAAAGATTTTCTCAATTTGTTAAAAATTTGTTACGCTACATGTTTCTTAATCGCGATAAGGAAACATCGCTTTTGAGGTGCTAATTGTTTCTTTATTATTAGGATTACTGTTGAAGCTACATTAGCGATATTGTAGTAATTTAATTATGTATTATTGCCGAATGGCATTTTGTAACCGCGACAAATCGTTATGAACGATCAGGCGGCAAATCGTTTTCTTTTTCAAGTACGATGCATTTGTGCCTGACGACGAATGTCTGTCATTTACAAAGTCGTTGAGTAACGAAACGAGTTTCAGACGCAAAATAATAGTGTCAAGGTACAGTTAGCACGAGTCAGACTTACTTTATCGGACTTATTTCCGTCTGGAAGAGAGAAGAGCATCTGTCGATGCATCTTGCCTTATATTCATCTCGAAGATGTTCTAAATCAATTAATATAATAATTGAAATACATGGTCAAAGTAAGTAGTAAAAAAATAAATGTTGATTACTGTTAAACAGAAGACGCTGCGAGTTTGGATGCTGTTTGATTCACATTTTTTAAAATCAGCGATGAGATATAAGGAGATTTATTGTGTATTCGAAGTTACTGAAATAATAAATTCACCTTTTTTATATTTATATAGTATAATGCACTATTTGATAGTTTGCCTTACGCGTATAGTTACAGCAAATTATCGAAAACGAAGACATTTTATAAGTGGATTTACAGTTGGCTCTCAATTTTCGTACATAATTGGTCCATGGAAATGTGTGCGAATTTTGAGTGCGAAGTTTCTTTGCTGACTTGAGATTCTCTAACATCTAGTAGGCAATACTAGAAATTATGTTACAGTGTTAGAAAATCATAGGCAATGTGTGGGTGAGTGAGAGCTACAGCACTCTGTGGCAGGAGCTGTATGAAAACAAACATTTTTTGAAAAAGCGACAAAAACCTTTAAAAAATTGAATTTTTACAAACATGCGAAACAGTGAATTGTGCAAAAGTAGAGGGCCGCTTGTAGTCGAAAAGCAAAGATACTGAAATACTCGAGTCAGATAACTAAATTCTTTAGGTAGAGTAACGAAAGAAATGGAATTTTATTTTTTTATTAATCTATTAAAGTAACAATTTAGCAATGGTCCGTCAATGATTTGTTTTTACTTTATCTTTCTTCAAATGAGCTATCATATGATTTATACTCGTTTTATATTTTTACAAATATCAAATTCACACTACTGGTCTTCTTCTTGTTGATTTAATCGCAAGATAAAAATTAAATGAATTGACTTACACCGGAAAACGAAAGAGTTAAAAAAAAAAGAATCTGTTTTCGTAATTCTGTGAACTATAAAGTTTTATAGAGCATATAATCGCCTTCTCTTATTATAAGAAACACTTGCCTCTCCTTATAAATAGTAGAAAATTCATGTTTCTGTAATGATATAAAATTTCTAAATATCCCTAAAACCAGGTACGAATTTCCTAACGAAGAAATACGTTCGGAAAAGTAAAGAGTTTTCATCCGATTCAGGTTTTCACTTTTTCTCTCGTACAGCTTCATTCCGCGAATTGAGAATGGTACGGAGAATACGCGAAAGGAGAGCGTGAAACGACAAAAGACCTCGACTCGGTTGGTTAGCCAGCGTGAAGTTCTCCACATTAGTGTAATTGTATTCTGCATCTACTCTCTGCATCGACTCTATTTACCATTCCATAATATCATTCCTCTATGCAATTTTCACGTATTATATAAACAGAGTCACTTGTCATATTTAGTAGAAAAATAAAAAATTTCCCACCGACATTTACCATCCAAGGGAATACTTGTACAAAAAGTATTCAAAGAAACTGTGAGAAAATTGCAATTGTCATAATTGATTCTTCTTTATGACGTCGTCATAATAAATAAAACGTATTTATTAAAATAGGCATTCAAAAGAAGCTATGGTAGGAAAAAGATCAAGATTTAGGTTTGCAATTAATGAGCACAAGCTGCAATCATCCCCATCACCTTCCTTTTCTAAATTATTAGTTAACACTTTAGCGACCGGTAGCCTATTAATAGGCTTTTCGGGCCCAACGCTTTTGGATATTTAACATATTAATCGGTTGCCACGGCAATTAAAAGATTGTTATTTATCATTGCGGTTTACTGTACCGAGGACTCAGTGACGAGAATTTATAATTTCCGTGGAGAGATCGGTATCAGAGAAGTATTTGCGACTAAATGACTGGTCAGAAGTGGGTAGGATGTTAAAAAGTACCGGTCTGTAAAGTGTTAAGATTTCAGTCATTGTATTTGAAAGTGGTAAAAGTCTCTTTCTTCTTATGATGAGATATTTCAGAACTCGTACAAAACATCTCCATTTTAATTACTTCTCCAATTGGAGATGCAAAAAGGAGATATCTACATTTATCTAAAGCTAACCAAAATACACTTTTCTCGAAAATAGATTTATCCCACTTTCAAAAATAACGGCACATTTTATAGCCTGGGTAATTCGGAAGCCAATTAAAACAGTTGGTTCCAGGTGAAATAATCATGGCAATTAAATCCGAAAGTTGTAAAAACACAAAATACACTCGTGCAATTGAAACCATGCGAAAATTCGCAGCGAAATAACACATGTGTCTGTAATCATAAAACATTAATGACTCCAAGTTATTTTCGTACATTGCTCTTAAAATTCGTTTCACCATAATATAACATCACGTACATCAAAGAAATTCTTGATTATTTTAAAGTCTGATTTTGAATTTCTCTACGTGATATATCTATTGATCCCTGCCGATAGAGTTAGGTATACAAAAGATCTCGGTAAACCTAGTGTTAACAATTGTAGATACACGTTTGATGTGAACACATACGAAGGATTAATTGAAGAGACAAATTATTCTATTACTCGTAGCTGAAAGTGCAACACACCGAATACAAATTATTTACGATGCCGGAGAGGTAGATATTTTATCAAGAAGAAACAGCCACCGTGCAGATCTCTGATAAAGGATAATGATACGTAAGGATGAAAGGGTAAGCAGACACGCACGAGTCGGTCGAGAAACCTTGATGCGAACACAGTTAAATTTATGTTGCCGATTGATCTCCATGCGGTGAGATCATCACGGAAGTTAGTTTTAACTATTTCTTTCTTCATTTATAATGCCCGATCGTTACAGACGATACAATCGCGGAGTGTACGAGTGTTCCCGATGCGAGGGATACGAGGAATAAGAATTTTGCAATTGGCTTTTTTACTTCATTTTGTTTCATTACCATTGCGATGAGTTATTTTGAGAGTATTAAATTATATTATATTAGATTTCATTTGACATAGGGGTCAGGAAATATTGTAGGTTGTAGATAATAAAATAGGTAAATAAAAACCACGGATAGTATTAGTATTCTCGCTAGAGAAACGAGGAGTTAGAGTTATGCAATTCATTTTTTCTTGAGTGTTGCAACTATATTGGATTGTTTTTAATTGAACTTTCTAATTGTAAGAAAAATTAGCAGCAGTTATTTCTAAAATAAGTATTCAACAACTTAAAATAAAAACGTTATATGATAAATAATCCTAAAATGATTTCCTTTGATGCCAAAAGAATTTCTGTAAATCATGATAATAGATTCTTTTCATTCTAATTATAATATCAATTAATTTACAAGAAATTTTAAGCAAAGTACACAATTTTCATTGTCTTGCACTTGCTGTTTTACAGGCATATATGAGGCCGAAAAGCACTGCGGTTCAAATCGCGAGGATCGCGGCCATTACCCTGGTGACAATGTCTATTGTTCTCGGAAGTTTCATTCTTGCTGCATCCTGGGTGCAAGCTCGTGCATCTTGCACCCCGGAATCAATTGCTGCGATGCAGGCAGAATTGAGGCTTCGTCAACAACAGCAAAACGCTCCTGCCTCTTATCAACAGGGCGAATTTTTGAAAAACCTGCAACCTGAAGCTCTTATACAGGTAAGATTGGAATATCGCTAGAATGAATATCTTCAATTACAAAACGTTTATTTTTTTTAATATTTGAGCTGATTAGACGTTGAAAATTCTTTTTTTTTTCACTCGTAATTTAATTAATACCACTCGATTATTTTTGAAATTTCTAAAGCCCTGTCTCTTTTTAAGTTTTCAGTGTTTATCTCTTAAATTGCAAACGATTAAATCATTCGAGATTTTTACTTCCTTCATTTAATCTTTCCCAACGTATTTATGTAATATTGTTGAATATATACGATTAATCATCGGTAAATCTACTTTTAAACGTAATACTGGGAGAAGCTAATTGATTTTAGCAATTTATATTTTACAAAATGGACTTAAAATAATTTTTTAAATCATATCATTTAAAATTCGTGGAATATTTTCTCAATTTCTTTTATAAATCTTCATCGAAGAGATTGTACATATTGAAATATTATCATCACATATCGTAAGGTTATTTTTCTATTTTTGTAACGAAATGATAACTTTTTTGAAGGAAGCTTTTACCGAATAAAAAGTCTCGCTCATTCGTGTGTGAAATCGTTTCATCACGTTACATAGTATTTTTCCTTTCCACGGTGTTGGCTCTCGAGATTTCTAAATTTTCACCAGAAATTTAACCAGCCGTAAATGATCGCATAGATCATCGTCGATCGATCGATTTCCAAAGATCATTTCTGAATAGAGCCCAGCGTGTTCGACTTTATGATCGAAAGCGAGAAAGGAAAACGGTTGAAGAATGACGATAATACGATTAACAGTGGTACGCTGAACGAAGAAACCAATTTACTTTGGCGAGGCAAAACGTTTGAGAACTATTAACGCCTACAAAACAACCTGGCCTTACATCCACTCACAGTCAAGAAGAATTAAAATGTTTTAGTGAAAATTTAAGTCTCTTCTTTTCGAAAACTTCTTTACGTAATCTTTCAGGCAAACATTTATATTCAAATTGCTACACTTCATACAAAACATAATGAGGTAAAGTTGTGTTGATTTTTAACATTACATCGTATAATATAGTCTGATTAAAAACTTAAATAAGTGCGATTTTTGATTGCCAAAGATTAGCTTTCAAGCAATAAAGCTGTTTATATTGAAAATTTACCGAAATACCTACTTCAAAATTATACATTATAAGTAATTATTCATAATATTATAATTATTAAAATAATACACTAAGAATAATTATAATTAGTCTTGGTGAAACTGTTATTATACTTAATTCATATACTCACAGAGATATGGTGATAGCCTCTTTCTAAATTATCAGGCACAGTTCGTGTTATGTTAGCGCTGCTTAATTTTTTAATTAATATATAACGAGCAATCTGCTAAACGGTCAGATACACTGATCGAATCACATAACGAACGAACTAAATAAGATGTTTGGAGTTTTGTGAAAATTATTTTTAGATCTGTTTGATATCGTAGTTTCAATGATCATCATCGCGACAGTATTTCATCAAAGATTCAATTAAACCATGAACAGCAAAATATATCACTGAAGTATATAAAATATCTTTACAACGATAGGCCTACTCCGATTTCTTTTCAAACGAATATTAATTAAAGTTTCATCAGTTATATAGACCGTGCTTGTACTTATAGTAATTAACTTTTAATAACTCTTAATACACACCTACTCTCAATCATACTCACATTATTCAAATACATAATCATATAACCTGTTTATTTTAAAAGTACCGCAAGTCATATTGCCGTAATGAAAAATGGTCATTTTTCAATAACTATACGAAATTATTTATATTGACAAAACAACAAATAACCAAGATAACATGTGGAAGTAGATCTCGAAAATTGGCGTTAACAGTTTAAAAAGCAAATTGTTATTAAAAGTCAAACAATAAATGCCATTATTTAAAAAGAAAAATACTTATGCCATTTTCAAAAATAAACAGCTGATATAATGGAGGCAATTAAAGCTACAAATGGCAATTAACCACCAACAAAACCCTAAGACATCATTAATGCGATCGCAAAGAGTTTATGTTAAAAGTATAAATGTTTCCATCGTTTCTTCTAATTAAAAGTAACGAGAAAAGGATCCAAGATTAAATGAGGAGACAAAAGTACGTTGTGGGCAGTGTAATGTCAATTTTATAGCCAACCTCGGAGAATTTTTCCTACGATGAGACAGCAAAGTGGAGTCGCTTCTCACGGCACTCAATGGAAAGAAAGGCTCCTTCTCGATCTATGGTCACGCCCTTTTCTGTGGTATTCACTGCGATATTACTGGCAATAACGAATTACAGAGATCTAGCACGATTTGCCGTGAAATTTTTCATCCGCAAAGCCGCAAAGAACCGAAGAGATTCGCACGGGGGTCGAATTTACAGGGTGACCACGGTGAAAAGATTTTGTAATTGGAGTTTCTCTTTGAAAAGGAGCATAACATTTTTTCATCTGAAGTATGAGAAAGCAATAAACTGCAGGTTAACATTTAGAAGCGTCAACTTAACTGATTTCTCTCATTAGTTGAAAAATATAGGTTCTTATACTTAGGATCTCGACGATTTATATTCACAAGTAGCACGGAAATTGTGAAGTATAGTGCTCTGGCTTCACGTTCATTTACTTTCGAAGTTTTCCAGTCATACATTTTCAAATTTTATTTTTACTTTGAAGAAAATTATCGGTTTTCACGGATCGCTATGACGATGAAATTTCTTGATTGTTTTTCAACTAATTTATATTAGATTATATTATATTAGAAATGTAATTAATTACTTGAAACAGCTATGAAAATAATTGTGTTCGTGAAAAGTCGATTATGTTTGCGTCAGCTTTGAATTAATTCCAATAAAACTGATACTATCTCTGAGATCATTAAATTCATATTTACTTTATCCAGGCTTGTGTTGAGAACTGTAGCTGTTTTACAATCCTAGAATTTTCTTAACGCTAGAACTACCGGCTATTAATTCAGTATATTTAAAGATACTAGATAAATACTTAAGAAGAAAAAGAATGAAATGCGCAAGAAAAAATTGCGTATTATATATATATATTTATTTGCGTATTAAATTTCATAAATTTGCGTGTTATATATACCTATGTGGGATCGGGGCGGAGGAGCCCTCCTATAAAATTAGCAAGAAAGGACGTCAAAAGAAATTGTCATGAGGGAAAGGTCGCTGGCGTAGTGGTTCCGCGCCGACCAAGGCGATCGTCGATGTTAAGCTACTCTGGCCGAGTTGCTGCCTTGGATGGGTTGCTACGCGCCTCTCGTTTCTTTTTCACGATCCTACATATATTTATATATAAATTGATTTAATCTCTCACGTTTTGCAAGGGAGATATAGAAAATTGAGCATGGTACAGTCCTACAAATTTTAGCAAGATTTTTAAAAAATTCGGTACAAGTCATTTTGCCCCCCTTCGTAGATCTAGTGTTAACCCAGACAATATCGATGAAAATCCAATTAACATGAAGGAAGAGTATAAAAACGCATTTTACCATCAATGCTATCTCACTAAAAATATGCCGAATGGAAAACAGCAATGTAGTTTTAAATTATTTTGGAAAATTTCGAAGAAAAAATTACTATTAAAGATTGAAATGTGTTGAATGTTAAACTTTATGGCACCTACGAAGCAATGGATACGAAAAGCAACCGCGATAATTGAGGAAAAACACTGGGCAAAGAAAGTTTTCATTAGATATTTCACGCTTTTCTAATGTCCATCGAAATAATAACTGGAGTGGGATGCTAATGAGTAAATAAGCATAAAAAAAGTCAGAAATTTAGAAAGCGTGGAGATATTTACGTTCGAGCCAGGACGCATTCTTGTGCATGTTACAAAGAGAGAGGCAATAAGTCTCAATTGGCACGCGTATCTTAAACTTCTTAGCCCGCTAAGCATAAAAGTGTTTTTATTCTCGTTTATTCTTCGAGAAAGTGCCGTACAAGTCGATGCGGCCGTGGAATTTCATTCGATGCATCGCGTTGACTATTCTTACGGTAGTTAATCATCGCCATGAAAAATTGCTTGTCCCATCGGACTTTGTTACGTGATTATTATCATCAAATCGTTAGTCTCACTTTACGCTCGAAATCGTTAAACTTTTCCTTTTTAATGCCTAAATGACGTAGCTCTTTTTATTCGTGGTTATTACCATTGTATTACAGGCCACGTTCTTGCTTTGTTGAAACATTACAGACTTTAATGTCCGTTTTGACTTAGTTTATTCCCTTTTATTCAGTAAACCTGCAAAAATATCCTGATTTCAATGGAACATTATATGAATGTCAAGTAACCCCAAGAAGTATTCATTAGCTTTAGAGTAGAAAAGAATAAAAGTGAAAATCCAATCGATCTGCAGATTCTACAAACTTATAGATAATATTGTTACGAAGCATCCAATAGATTAAATGTTACTGGGAAACGAGACTTGGCAATTGTTTGTAATAAATAAAGAGATGAGATTCTACGGTCGATGATCCTCGTTGACGGGCGTGTATCTTTAAATAAACGTTTTCACTTTTTCTATAAAATTGTGTTCTATTTACAATAATTAAATAATTTGGCACTTTTCGATCAAATTTTTACAAAGACCTTTGCGACTCAAATACGTAAAATAGTAAATATTGGAAAGCCGATGTTCTTCACGCGCAAATCTTTGAAAAAAAGAAATAAAAACGTCAAAAGTCTTTACAAAACTTTGTCCACTAATTCAAAGAATCGTTTCACAACAAATGGAGTGCAAAAAGGTGCTTAACCCTCATATTATGTTTAACGCTCGTTAAAAATAATTACACTAAACATCCTTGGCTGACATTTCACCTAATTTCCATTTATGATTGAATCAATGTTATTTATAATCTGTTATATTACATTTCACACAGATTAAATTAAGTTACAAGATATTTAAAAGGATATCAAGCAATTTATAGTACTGGAAACTGTGATTAGATGAAATTTCATCCAACTAGCACATGAGGGTTAAAATTACGCCTATCGAGAAGTCAGACCTTTTTCCGTATACAGTCTTGAAGTAATGAAATATCAAGGTAGACAATAAGTTTAGATAACAGTAAATATGAAATGAGACGTCGGTCTCATTAATTGCAACTTCAATGCGGATATCGATGAATG
Source organism: Cerceris rybyensis (assembly GCA_910591515.1). Taxonomy (NCBI): domain Eukaryota; kingdom Metazoa; phylum Arthropoda; class Insecta; order Hymenoptera; family Crabronidae; genus Cerceris; species Cerceris rybyensis. The sequence continues at coordinate 30,923,670 of OU342790.1, forward strand.
CTTGAGAAAAGAGTTCGTCGTTTGGCGCGAAAGTCAAAGGTCTTTTCTCGCGATCATAAATCACGAAGCCGTCTTTCTTTGTATGAAAAAAAGAAAGGAATATGCCCGAAGGAAGAAAACGAAGGTGATTAACTCCCCATCGAATAGCACGGAATGACGCTCTGAAGATGAACAGAACGCTACCGACAGATAAGACGCAAAAAAAAACGAAATGCAAAGAAGCGCGTGAACCGGTGCCAGGAGGTGCGTTCAAGGAGAACCGCAACAGAGGATTACGTAATCCGGGTTACGTTCCTCGATGTACGTTTCGAGCATGAAACAGGAAATTACCCTTTTTTACATACAAGATCAGTACTCGCACATTTAAACAAAAAAAGTCTACGGTTAAAGCTAATAGACAATACTTTGTCGTTGAAATTTCACAAGACAAAGGTGCAGATGATTGTTGACGATTTAATAGTTTTGTGCTACTGATAGAATTATATGATTGACGTCGTCTTTTTAACACTGGAACTGTCAAGCAAGTCAAAATGATTTGCTTCAAATTTTTTCCGAGAGTTCTTCAAGTTAATGGGATAGTCATAGAGGAGACATTCTACCTTGATCTTTCAAAATAGAGATTACCGACTCGATCATCTTTTCCATCTTTTAATTTCTCTTTATCTAAACTACTTATTTAATATAAGGAAATATAATAGATTTAATGCCGGTTGTTCTATTGCTAAATGCATCTTCTTAGATGGTGCATTATAAGTTTCTTTCCTTTATAACAGAGATAAATTAATAAATTAGTAAGAGAAGTTTTGCTGACTGTAAGTCGAGGAAGTCTGCCGATGTAATATTTATATTTTTCAAAGTAAATTGCATTTCTAACACTTAAAGAATTACTTGCAGTACCTGAAAGTTAATTACATGTATTACCTCTGATGATGAATGATTAGTAATGAATGACCGTCATTGATGTGAAGACTTAATGTGCATACATGGATATAATACAGGAAAACTAAAAGTAGAAAATGAGATGTTCTTTCTTTATCTTACAGTTGAGTAACTTAATTGCTACGTATATATAGAATATACTAGTAATAATTGTCCGAGGTTGGAGACTGAAGAAATGTGATCGTTACAAGTGTGTGATAAACTGTGCATTCATTAGAGTTCAAAACGAGGTCGTTTTTGGACCAATCGGAGCGTGCAGATCTCACAATGACAGTTTTGTAGAACAAGGACGACAATTGTCGTTAATTTATATAAAACTTAGCAGAAAATTTCCATGTTGGAACTAAAACACTTCGTAGATTCCAAGAACGATTCGCCATAATCGAATTCAATCAATTAACTGTAAAAACCTGAACCTGTTCAACTATTTCTGTACGAGTGACGAATCATTAGAGAAAAGAACAGTAATACGGGCTTCAAATAACAGCGAGTCATGAACTTCGGTATTTAATTTGTTTTTCATTTGTTTTGATCGCCTTCATGGTAAATTGTTCATTTTAATTCATGATATTGAGGAAACTTTTAAAGTCAATTTAGACTGGAAATAAATTTATATAGCGTTTTGATCATTTTATAGCATTTTGTTAAATTTGTTTTTTTTTCATTTGACTGATTTTTATATGTAGTAAATTTACATCTTGTTATTATTTATCTTCCAGTAATTAATCGAGAACAATTTCTTCTTTCAAGTTTAATATTATGACCATTATTATAAACGTGAATCACAGATCCGAAAAAGCGGATCTATAGAATTTTTGGATTTTATTGAATTGATATGCAAATTTTATTCAAATGTATTTTAAATCGCCTACATGTATCTGACGAATTTTTATTTTTATTCCATCATTTTACGTAATGACATACATTTTACCATATAATATATTCAAATGTGACTCGTCATTTCAGACGAAGTTCTCAGAAAAATATAATCTTTCTATTACAATTAAATTAACACCGGAAGCTTCTTGAATCAATTACAGTCGTTTGACGTAATTATTGGAACAAATAGCATAACACAAGCAAGCATCTTAAGGCATTCTCTTGTTTTCAATCATATGATTTGCCTCCATTCGCAAGACTGCTGTCTTTCTTATTATTATAGATCAAGGGTAGACAACCTGGCCCCCATTGTCAAGTAGTGGGCGATACAAGCTTTTATGGTGGGCGATAGAAATTTAATTCCACACCGAAGCTGTTTGCTTTTTCTTGACCAACGGCCATCACTCGAGTTGAGTTTATTTCTTCTTTAAATGAAAAGATAAACTTAACTACGTATTTTTTCTAAACCTTCTGGAATTTCGAACACATTGCAATTGCGCTGAATAAATTTGATACCAGCAACGATGAAAAAATGGACGGTAGAAATAAAAATGGTGACTACCCTTGTCGTAGACAACATAATTTTAAGGAAACTACATTTCTATTATCATTTATAAAAATCTTCAGTTACTTACATCAGAAATTAACGAATATAATTTTGTTTCTTCATCTTATGTTAATAGAATTCTTTTTTAATAATAGAACTACCGGCGTTAAATCTTTTATGTTTAAATATGTTAAATAGGTAGGTACTTTGAATCAAGGTGAATTAAGAAGTAGAAAAGATGATCAAATTCGGTAATTTATTTTTTATAGGGTGGATGTGAAATTTTTATTGTGTTACTGTCCATTAAACTTGGAGAATTTTTAGAAATATTCAGAACCAGTCATTTTAACTTGTTTGGAAAATCTAGTGTTAATTGTATGAGGTAACGAGTACCGATAGACATAGTAACGTTAAAACTATTTAGATCGGTAAATTGCGAGCAAGTCTCCGATTTTCACCTGTGCAACGGTGTTGCAGAACTGCCACGAACGCATTAAATTGGCATTCTAGTCGCGTAAGCCGATCTTACTTTCTATCGACTGCCTTAAGCGAACCGGAAACCGCACTATGTCTGTGCTAATCGTGTGCGGTCAAAGACGAGGCGCACGGTAGTTTCTGTAATATCGCAGAAGAATCGATCGTCAGAATTTCACCGAGTGAAAAGATAGTCAAGAGTTCAGGAGTTCTCATCACCATTTCTCATTCACGGTGCATCGGATCGTACGAGATGCAGTTTGGAGAAAGGAAGGCCGAGATTTGATTAAAGAAATTTCATACGCGTTGAATATATGTTTTTATGCCGTTCTGCTTTCATAAATGAAAGTTTAACTGGGATAGACATATACATCTTGATGGCTCTATTCATTGTCGAAGTAATGATAAATTACTGATGGATAATAAATAATATCGTACATTTTTTATTTATACGTTACGTATTAGATTATTGTAAACGACAACAATACCGTGTTACTAACAGGATGATTTCCAAGTACCTATTTAATTTCCACGTAAGTCTTACCACATTGCGGAAAGCTATATTATTGCGGGTTGTAGCTATAATAAGCTATAATAAATTGTTTTCACGAATTTCTGATTTGATCGGTTAAGAATTTTTAATTTTTTAAATTCTCAACCTCAGCAATTGACGTTATCATTAAATTGCTTTGAAACTAATAATAATAATATTGTATGGTAAAGAACAGAGAAGATACGAGAAGACTTATCACTTTCTTTTTTATAATTTTTCAAAACATGCGAAACATTGACTTTGAAATAAATTCAGCTTTATATTATTGCTATCTTAACACTTTACCGACCGGTGTTTTTTAACATCCTACCCACTTCTGATCGGTCACTTGCACCCAATATTTCCCTGATACTGATATCTCTTCGAAAATTGCAAAGTTTCTTCACTGAGTCCTTGGCACAGTTAACCGTAATGAAAAATAACAATTTATTAATTTCGATTACATTTATACATTTATTATAATCGACTACCGGTCGGTAAAGTGTTAATATCAGAGAAGTTAGTTCTTTCTTGGTGCAAGAATTTCTTCTAATCAGTTCAATGTATCTATAAGAAACAATGCTTTCCTTTTTGTAGATACCTTCGACTGATTAAAAGAATAAGAGCTTTAAGGAAGCTCGATTTAACTCGACATTACATGATTTCACAGTAATCCCTAAACAATCTTATTTTCGAATCAGAAGAATTGTATATTCTATTAGTCTTCTTTCAACAATTTCGAAACTCCGTAATACTGCTATCCGTTGCACCTTTCTATGCAGACAAATAGCAAGATCTTATTCCTATCCATTGAATCGCGTTCAGGGAAACGAATGGCAAGGAATGTTCAATAAGTCGACGCAATGCTTCATCCTTTCCTGATTTCGATAGGGACGTATTGTGAAACGTTTCGTTGCACTCGAATCGTTCAATTGGAACTAATTTTTGCGTAAGGCAGGAAGGAAAGGTATTCGACGTTTACGTAGTCATCTCATGGTAAAACTCCTTCTCGAGATTCAAACGATTTTTCCTATCTCATTCATCAAAATATTTAGTAATGACACTATTTTTGTTAATATTAAATCTACCAACGATTAATTCAATGCGTTGAAAAATATTAACTAAACTCCATACAAGAAAAGAAATTAAGAACGCAAAGAACGGTCTACCAGATAGACGTAGAGAATTGAAAATAAAACGTTAGAAGTTTGGGGAAGACAAAAAGATGTAGAGCAGCTCATTCTGACTAGCTTGGTATATCGAGTTTCAGGATAATTATTCTTTCAATTGTATTCTTACATTTATCATTGATCCGATTTTTAAAAAAATAGTACTTAATTATCAGTTACCAGGCATGTTAATTGTCATAAATATTAGAAAAGCAGATCCTACGCGCTGACGTCATTAGATACGGACGTGTCGCGAATTTTCAGCTAGAAATATACATTATATATTTTTATGTATTAAGAATAGTATGATAATTATTAGGAATAATGTTACCTCGTTGATAATGATAAATAGAATCTGTATACGTGTAACACGCCTAATAATATTAATACTAAATCTATGGTAACCGTAAAATTCACGGGTTCCTAATTTTTCAAAAATATTTCTCAAATTGACAATCAATCAGTAGATATTTCTCATAAATTTTATAATGCAGAAATTAATTAATTTATCGTCTATTTTGCCGCTAGGTCCATCTTTTTTCAAAGTATATATATATTTAAATATACCAGATTTGGCGATCGTAGCTTTAGTGTTAACGGAAAGAACTTGAAATTACTTTCAACAATCTTCGAGGATAACTGCTATGATTTTCCGATGATAAGAGAAACTGCACAAGAGCGCCCTATGGATGCTGTGCTGCATTTGTTTAACTCTCGATAGAAAGGTACGTACCATAACGGAAAGTGGGTTGCTCGTTGCACGCATCGTCAGCAAGGTGAACGTTCTCTAAAAAGATTTTCTCTCCGCAGACTAACTGTATTGTTACCCGTTTTTAGCCTAAGGCAGTGTTCTCATGCCGCGTCAACTTGATGATAGACATAGTGTCTTATTAACTATCGAGAGCAATCTGCTCTTCGTCGTGGCTCGTTTAGCATGAATTGATGCCTCGATGATGTGATAGGAATAAATGAGGATATTCATCTGTTCCTATGGGGACTGGAATCGTGATAGCATAGTACTTGATAGAATTATACTGTTGTTTTAGTGAATGATACGTGGAGAAAGAATAAACTTTTCATTTTCACGTTTAGATTGCATGATGGAATTGAAAAATCTCATTTAACGCTAGAACTACCAAGCCAGTTAAAATAACTGGTTGTTAATTTAAAAAAAAATTTGCAATTCTGTAGAAGAGCCATATAGTGGATATTTCACGTTTATCTTGTAAAACATAAATTAATGAATTTATGATATATATTACGGAGTTTATCTTTTGTATCTCTCAATACTTCTTTCGTCAAAGTATTTATTTAATATACTTAAATATGACACACTCAGCGTCAGTAGTTTTAGTATTAGTATCGTGAGACAAGTTTTGAGTTATCTATTAAACAGAGATAAGATAAATTTGACAAACTGAAAAATTTCCGACATGAGCAGATCACTTTCAGTACCCATTTTTAACAATAGATTTACAGCAGCCGTCAAATTCACAGGTTTCCACTTTTTTTAAATCCTTTTAAACTCAGAAATTGTACAGTAAATATTTCACGTATTTTTCAAAACATACAAATTATTTAACTGATCATATTTTTTACCACTCGACCCATCTTCCTGCAAGGTATTTATTTAATATATTCGAAGCTACTAGATTTAGTGACCATAGATCTAGTGTTAAATATTATTCTTTCAGCCTGAAGACAAATTTCTCATTTAAAAAGGTTAGGGCACTTTATAATAAACCTTAACACTAGATTTGCGAATGTTGATTATACACCTATCTGGAGTGATCCAATTTGACTCATACAAGTAATTGAAGTCTTTTGCAAAGAAAATAGTTTCAAATTAATTTAAATAAAATATTTATTATTAAAAAATTAACCAACCAACATATTATATATATATATAGTAACCAAATTTTGAATGAGCCAAATTGGCTCCGTAAATCTAGTATTAAACCTCAGATATATCAAGATTATAAATGTACATTATAACAATCCTCTTTCCTACATTTTGGTACTCAATATTTTACAAAATCGTTGAATACATCTAATATTTCATCTTGTAAAAATACTTAAACCTATTCTCACATTGGTAGTTGAATTGTATTAATATCTGAAGAGATAAAATAACAAACTTTCCTTTGATAAATCAGACACAGAGAGTGGCCTGTTTTCGCGACCGGCAAAAGTATGTCGATTTCCATTGTTCTCCGTGCAGTCATCAATCTACAATTTTACGAGCACACTGCACCCTGTAACACAAACTCCACGTTATGCATGACGCTTAACAACGGTGATTACCCGTCATAATGATTCGTTAATTGATAGGCAGCTCAGTGAAGAGGGTTGTACGTTTTCTAAAGAAAGCTCATACCAGAGTATGCCAATTGCGCACATTTCTACATTAAATTGCAAGGTAGATTTCTTCCACGTCTCATGTAATTCGAAGTCGTTTCATTTCCTTTCCCTTGTAAACATTTTCTGTCTCTTCGTTTTCTCAAATACGAAATTCCTACGGATTTCTTTCTTTACCAACGTGAATTATTCCCATGGTTGATGTTCTGCAACTGTTGCATTTTTCTACAAGAACGCTTATTCAGCACCAGGGGATCGAAACGTATTCACGTTGAATTTTTTTGTCAATTTTGCACTTTTCAATGGAATTGTTATTTTATTAGATGATATACGACGGTTAACACGTTGAATGCAACTGATATGTCGCTCGTTTTATTCTTTTTACCGAAGTGATTCCTATTAAAATCCTATTTTCCTAGAAGAAACTTTCAAGACACACATAGATATATACTCCGTAGTATTTTATCGTTTGAATACCAGTATTTAAATACTGAATCTGTTAGAAAATTCGTAAATTATTACAATTCAAAAGTAGCATGAAATTTCATTTAATCAAGTCAACGTGTTAAATTAAGTTTTATGCAATCAGAAATATTCGAGAAATATGCTCGAAAAGTAGTATTCAAATCGTACAATATTTTTTACTTTAAAGATTTTCTTCTTACCGTTACCATTGTATTTTTAGAAATAAGTAAAAATAATGAAGTATTACTTTCTATTCAACGATTGCACTAAATTTCCAATGCTATCTTTTCCACATGGATTCACATTTTCTCACATAATTTCTTCGAAGCAATCGAACAGTGAAATCTATGAGAATTAATGACCATGAGCGAATGTATACACACGTGTATTTTCATAGCCAAGTGAATTTTGCGTATTTCATTTTGTTCTACCTTGACGACTATACCGGTTGTCACTCGACCGTCGCAAAATCCTTTCTACATCCTTAGCAATTTTCTAACATAAGTGGAAAGTGCTTGGTCGTTACGGCACCGCCTCCTACTGCCATTGCAACGGCAAGTTTCATTCTACTTCGGCAGAACACACTTTACTACCACTTTGTTACTGTTTTGACTATGCTAATATATTCACATGTTTATTTTTCTTTAATCGAAAGCCTTTGATACACATAGAAAATATTCACTCAAAGTTTAGTAGCTATATACTAACTATATTTTTGTATAATTTAACAGGTGCAATAGTTACAGGTTTATAATACTTGACTGGTTTACTTCGAAAGCAACATAAGCCTTTTTCTTTTGAAATCTAGATATGTGGAGTTCGCGTTTGGACGAGTTTGAAAATATTGATGTTAACTTTCGAAAAGACCTACTTACATTTGTTATCTTAGATACTTATATTTTGTCAGTATAAATAATTTTGTATAGCCAATGAAAAATTGCTATTTTTCATTACACTAGAGCCAGTTGTGTCACTTGTAAAATAAACCGTCCATATATATCACCGTTTCTTTAATATCATATATTAACACTAGAACAACCAAGCAAGTCAAAATGACTGGTTCAAAATTTTTTCCAAAAGCTTTCCATGTTTATAGGGTAGTCATAGTGCAGATATTCTATGTTGATCTTATAAAACACAGATTACTGAATTGATCATCTTCTCCGCCTTTTGAATTCTCTTTTTCCAAAGTACTTTTTTAATATATTGAAACATAATAGATTGAACGCCTCGGTAGTTCTAATGTTAATATACATATACGTATATGTATACTAGCTATGAGGTGCTGGTCAAAACAATTTAAATCTTCATTAACCAGTTAACTGTGGCGAAAATTCTTTTAAATTTTGGGTCACGAAAATCGAGAGATGAGCATAAATCTATTTCAAATTATTTATACCCTTTATTAATTCGTTTTATTTCGGCATGGTCTCAAAATATTCCAAACATCTTAAAATTTACGAATATATTTTAGTTCTCGTCAAAATTACAATTTATATAACCAGTGGTGGCTTTTACGCATGACGAGTATACTTGTCAACACACAGCTAACTGGTTAATCATTTGTATCTTCATGTAAAGTTTAATGATATTTTTTATCTTCATTATTTTGTAATATAAATTTAATACGATATATTTTTTAATACATCAATATATTTTAGTAAATTTCTCGATAATAGCATATTTTTAATTACTTTTACTCGTTGATTTTTTTACATTTTCAAGGTATCTGGTACATGGATATTCTATCACTCGATCATATAACGTGTACTAGAAACATTGAGAAATAATACGATACTTTTGCGCGATTCCGCAAACAGTGGTCATAATTCTCCGTTTGTGTGTTAATGCAACGTCGGTATTTAACGTTGCTTCACAAACGTACAACGAAATGTATGTGCCTTGGGTATTATGTAATGTAATAATGCGTGCGCCATAATAATACAGCATTTTTGAGGATTTCTCAACTGGAAACTTCCTCCGGCTTTTACAATTCATACGCATTTACTTAGATTCCAACTTCCTTTAAAGTATCCGAAATATAATGCGATCCTACTGTGTAATCGGTAAGGGAAGTAGTAATAAAAACACCGTGTTAGTTAATGACTATAATCGTTAATGCCTTAAACGACAACAATACCGTGTTATTAACAACATGATTTTCAAGTACCTATTTAATTTCCACGTAAATCTTAACACATTGTGCACAGCTACATTATTACTGGTTGTAGCTATAATAAAGAAATCAAATTGTTTTCTCGATTAAGAATTTTCAATTTTTTAAATCTTTAAACATAGATACTGATGTTATCATTAAATTGCTTCGAAACAAATAATAATGAAATCTTAAAATAGCTAAGTAATCATGTGTTATAGTAAAAAAAAAAAAAGAAAAAGAGGATGGCAGATGAGAAAAAGAAAATAGGGAATAAATAAATAAAAATAATCTTATTGGATAAACGTACAACGTCGTACGTAAAATTAATAATTAACCTCCATTTTAATGAGTTGTAAATGAAATTCTGTAATGTAAGAATAGAAAAAATGTTGATTGACATAATGCAATTTTCTTTGCAAATCTTAAACAGGTTAAATAGAGCAATGTGCAGCGATATTTAATATATATACTAGAGTGCACTAGAATTGCGAAAACCAGAAGCCGGTTGGTAACTAAGCGACACCGTGCACCTTTCATTACGTTCACCGATATTCTAGAAAGTTGTCATTTTCTACGAAACGTGCCCGATGCTCTGACCGACGAACACAAAAGCGTTTTTATAAGATAATGATTTCCTGGTGGCTAATTGCGGATTCGATCTTCGAAAGAACTTTCCTTTGAGTTTCTTCTTCGTAAACAGATCTAGTAATCCAACATGAATTTTCAGAATATACAATAATCTACTGATCGCACTTAAAATCATATACATTCGCTTATTTATTTGTTTAGAGTAGTATTTCAGTGCAGTGAAAGTTTAGCAAAAGATTATCTATTTAAAGTCACAAAAATTCACGCATTTCTCTTCTCTTTTTTATTATCAATAAATCTACCAACAATTAATTCTATATACTTAACCCCTTAGCCTACAACATGTAAGACTCCTGTCGCAAAAAATGGCATAAGAAATTCTGAAGTCTTTCAAATTTTATTAAATTGAAAATATCCGTTGGTTGCGAAACAGGCTCATTATTTCTACACTATTAACACTTTAGCGACCCGTAGCCTATTAATAGACTTTTCAGGCCCAACACTTTTGGATTTTTAACATATTAATTGGTTGCCACAGCAATTAATAAATTGTTATTTATCAGTGCGTTTTACTACATCGAGGACTCATTAATGTGAATTTATAATTTTCGTAGAGATATCGGTATCAGAGAAGTATTTGTGGCAAAGTGACTGATCATAAATGGGTAGGATGTTAAAAAAATACCGGTCGGTAAAGTGTTAATATTACTTTCAGTTATACGAAATATCAGAAATCAATGAAAATTGGTCTTATATTTTAGGGGGGTTCAAATCATAGAAGCTATGATATGCATATCACGAAAAAAATATTTCCCAGAAGTTTACAAGGGATTTGAAGTTGGATCCATTGATTGTGAGCCAAAGCCCTCTTTACTTCCATACCCCCCATAGATCCCATAAATAACTACTTATATCTTAAGTATAGTACTTTATTCTCTATCAGGTGTCTAACGGTATTTTCCCAAATTGTCAAATAAATATCAATGTCGAATTTAATAATACTCTTACGTATCGAGCAATTTTACTATCCGTGAAAGAAAAACTTACAATTAGCACCAAACCTATCAATTCGATCAAAATGATCAGTTCCCAATTTCTTCTAAAAATTATCTATACTGATAACATAGCGATAAAATAAATATTCCCCTTCTATATTATAAAACCAAAATTAATTAACCCCTTAGCGTGCAACTACGTGTGAAACTCGTAGTACGGAAAATGGAGTAGGAAATTCTGAAATCTTCCAAAAAGTACTAAATTGACAATACCAGACGATCACGAAACATTCTGTTATACGAAATATCAGAAATCAGTGAAACCTTTCGATTTGAGGAATTTATTTTGAGTCTCTGCACGCCCCGTCAGAAAAGAAATCATAGGCTAAGGGGTTAAAAGAACTAAAGAAATATATTAAAAAAATGAAAGAGCCAAAAAACATGATTGATTTAATTCCTTGCATACCAAGATAGACATTGAAAATTAAGAAAATTGGGAAAGGCGTTAGGAAATTCAAGAATATTTACGAAAACCTCAAGACTCAATATATTACAGATTGCTCTGTTTGTCGATTACAAGCAATCTTTCATTACATACGCCATAAATGAAAGATATATCAAAAGTACCCGTTGAAATTTCTATAAAATCCTCCGAAGTAGAAATCGTTTGTAATTTCCTCTAATTGCAGTACACCTTAAATAATTAATTGCATTATCATCTCAAATATACGTTATCATTATTATCGGCATCGTTAGGTATAATTAGAGTGCCGGGAATATAATCTCGCACAGAAAGTAATTAGATCGTGGTACATTTCCCGAGGCTATCTCTTCCTGATCTACGAGAGAAACTTGAAAAGTGTCGACGAAGAAGCGACGCGAGGATGACTCCTCATGGTTATTCTTAAGGCTTAAGGCTTCGAAAGCTGGGTAAATATCGCGGCAATCATCCGTTGATGCAACTCGTCTTCCTGGTCGCGACATCGGGTCGCGAGTGAAAGTGAACTCTCCTTATATTATCGCACTATAACCTCGAGAACCATAGAAATCGAATGCGTGCTACGATGTGATGCTGCATTAACTCTGTCACGATTCTATATAATTTATCGGTATAATACACTTTACTTTGTAATTGTACGGTGACTTTCACCAATTTCTGGTACCGTTTCAAGTTCAGAGGATTGATGCTTCACAAACTGTAATTCAAGAAGGACGAAAGTAAATTGAGGGTAGATGTCCCAATTATTCGATTAGACTTCGATAATTTCTACTTTTCATTTGTATTATACTATAATTAGGTCTGTTTGGTCCTATTTAAAATGGCAATAAAAACTATACTGGAAAATTTTTTAACGTTGGAAGTACCGTCGATTACTTTCATACATTTAACATTGGGCTCAAAGTAGTCGAGATGACTTGATTTGCGGTTGAATGCAAACGATTAAATCTATCAAGTACTTTGCCTTTTTAATTTTCTTTTTTAACGTATTTATTTAATGTTTTTAAATATATGGCATTAAATGACAGTAGATCTAGGGATAATGTGTATCGAAATCTATGTCTTTTTCAAATGTAAGAATTATATACCTTCTACATTGAAGAACAGGACTGATTGATGATTATCCTTTGATGAACTTTCGAAAGTGAGATCATTATTATAGACGAGTAAAACTACTCTAGTTTTCAAGACATCATAAAAAAGTGCCGTTTACCCATAATTTAAATGTTTCTATTTATTCTCCTACGAATTCTAGCTGAATTAATATGAGGAGTTTATTAATTTGATTTTACAAATTACATGGTATTAGAAATAATACGTCTAAATGGGTTAATATTGATTATGAATGTGTTATATTTCATTTTGTTTTAAATTAATCATTTTAAATGATAATAATATTTTAAGAGATACGAATTGTGAATTTAGGACACGAGCGAGACGAAAGAAGTTCAGCAGAATCTCTTGGAACCGGCACCAGTAAAGAAAGAGGTAGAGCCAGACACTAAGGACATTAAAATTCAAAAGGAAGATGAAAATACCTCAAAGTCGGACAGCGAAAGCGGCGATCACGACGAGGATGATGACGATTACGATGACGACGAATTTCCTCCCGTTCACATTAAACTGCCTCTACAATTCGATTTCGATGAAATCGCTGGTGTAAGTTCACTTCAATAAAAATGTTGTATTGTAATAAGCAATTTTTAAATACTTATATCACTTCGAATAATTCAAAATATATGAATATCATTAATTTAAAGTATTCTGCACCATTCAATTTTCAAAGGTAAAAACATTTTTGGATTTTATTTCGCAGACTCTAATTCAAGAAGCACGTAGCAGAGTTTCATGCGTGGTAGAAAGACGCAGAGCCGATCAAGTGATGGACGGTACCAATAACAACAATTTGGATAACAGTACCGATCCTCAGCGTTTCCAAAGGCTGAGTGGCGAACGAGTTTCTATTCTGTGCGAGTCTGGAAATCCTCAACAAGAGTACGTATAACTGTAGCAATTAGAAATAAATAAATTTATTATTATTCGTAATAAATATAACAAACTTAAGCTCGATCTATTTTTAATAAAAAATACAATAAGCATAGCTAATCGACTTTTAAGTCACGGAAATATATCATTATATTAACAGATCAAAAATATGCTATGGTTAACACATTCGCGGAAGTGTATCATATAACATTCATGTCATACCAAATGATAAAGTCAGTTATAACTTATTTAATTTTATACGAGCTTAATTTTTTGTAATTATTTTCCATTTTAACCCTTTGCCCTATGATTTGTTTCCTGATTGCGCGTGCCATAACTCAGAATTCATCCCTGAAATTAAAATTTCTCACTGATTTTTGATATTTCATACAACTGAACGTTTTATTAGTAGTATAGAAATAATAAAACCATTTCATGACCGTCTGATGTTTTCAATTTAACAGTTTTTGAAAGACATCTATCAAGCTACTTCATTCACTGCGTCACGAGTGTCAACTATTTTCATATTACTTCATTTTTTCTCTGTTTAATTAGAAGTGTATGTTAGTGGTGAAAGACTTGACTGTCTCTTTTTGTAGCTCACTGAAATAGTTACTGTCCTCGAATGTATTAACTAAGATAAATATATGCTATAAAATATTGTGAAAATTCAAAGAAAATTTTATATTACTAGGCAACAAGACCAAGAGATGCTTACACCAATCATAATTCCTCTGGGAACTGTGCAAGTACCTCTCCAATCTCAAGAATCAAATCCAAATTACCATCAGTATCAAGTGCACACTCAATATCAAGTTCCTGATATGCAACAATTGCCTTTGAGCGATCCTCGTGGATTGAATCATATTCCTGCCGGTGCTCTTCCACCAGAATTGCGAAATATTCCTCAGGTGACGATGGAAATGAGGCCACCACGTATGGGACCACAAATGCCCATGATGGGACCGCAAAATCCTGCAATGGGACCACAGGTTTGTTATTAAAGTTCATACGAAGATAATAGTAAGAAAATGTTTTTCTCCTTTAAGTGCTTTATGTTGAACATCTACTTTTTTCGCTTGAATTCAGACTGTAATGTTAACACTTTAGTGGCCGCTCAGACAACATATGTGTGATGCTACCGTCGAGAGTAATTGGGCGGTAGCACACTCTCTGTATGATGAATTATGAATGCAAACAAGTGTGGATATTGCTATTGGTTTTGTATTTCATCGCTACGGCTTTGATCTTATAAGATCTTCTCTTAATTTTAATAAAGTTTTATAGGATTCCGGAACACGATTGTGGGGGGAAGAATAAAACTATATTAATTAAAAATAACACGTAAAACTAGAGTTAAAACTAAACTGGAAACAACTATAATCACGTCTTAAAAATTGTCGTTTTAAAATATACGTCATATAACTCTCGTCTTAAAAACTCGTCTTCTATTCGTCGCGTCTTAGCGTCCTCTCCCCGATCGTCATTCCTCAACATCTCGATACCTCATTCGCACACTTATTCATTCAATATAAACACACATACACATGATTTCTTAAAGCGCCGTCAAAAACGATTCCTACAGTTTTTTTAAACCAACTCTCCAAAAATATTGCTGGTCCCTGGCAACATTTGACTGCATAAATGTGCGGCCATTAAAGTGTTAAGGTATTACTTGTATTCGAATAAAAAGATATCTATTAAAATCACATTTTTTAAAAGTTATACTTATGATAGAGTATCTGCTTGTTGTAAAATCTGAAAGTATTAAAATAACTTACCAATAATGACCATCATCGTTTTCAATAATGATGCACTTATAAGTTTAGTATATTTTTTATTTAAAAAAAATCTTTCTCATTTGTTTATAGATCGAGATGCGCCGAATTCCTATCGAATTGCGTCACTTCCCTTCAAATTCAATCAGAGGCATGCGACCACCGATGCCACAGGAACCTCGTCAAGAACCACAACAGATTCCCATGATGTATCAGCAAGTCGACTCAGCCTCCTATGGCCAAGAACAACAGGGTCCAGTTATGATGCCACCCCCAGCACCTCAAGAATTTCAGATTCACGAACAAAGAGTCATTCCGCACGTGATGGTACCGCAAACCGAGCAGAGACCACCTCAGGTACAACCTGAAGTGCAAATGCAACCACAGCCACAGCCACAGCAACAGCCACAGCCGCAGCCGCAACCACAGCCACAGGAAAGACCAATTTCTCCATTCCAGGGAATTCCTATAGAAATTCGAAGGATCATTCAGCAAGTGCCGTTGGAAATTAAAAATATCATTCAACATATAACTGGCGAAGCAAGGCCAATTTCAATACAAGTACCTGAAGGTGCTCGACGTGAGGTAACTTAATTGAATGATTCCATTTTATATAATAATCCAATTGTATGTGTTTCGATTTAAAACAGATAAATTTTGTGTCACAATTCTACTTATTTCAACATAGAAAGCTGTACGGGAAGTAAAATGGTTTCAATATTTGTTTTTTCTTAGAATGTTCAAGAATTGAAACCATTCCCGGAAGGAGCACAACCGATTCCTCTAGGGCCCTTCCCACTTCCGGTAGAAATCCGAAATCTGTTGGAACACGGAAATATCGAAGGCCGCCAGCGACAGGATAATTCTAACGAACAACAGGAAGCAAAATCTTTCTCTGTGTCAGAGGATGAGAGTGATGAAGAAAGAAACTTCCCAGTACCTGCTGAGATCCGTAACATAATTCATCAGGTATGCTTGCAAATTTATCGTGCAACTAAAAAATGCAACTAAAACTTTCTATACAATTCGGGATAAAACTCTTCGTATTTTCTAATAACTATTGGTTTATGATGGCTGACAGATTCTTTAAATTTCCATGATTAACATTAACCAATACGTTTATTCACCTATTTTTAAATCCGCAACATAATTCATCAGGTATGCTTGCAAATTTATAATTACGATATATAGCATACAATGAACTATATTTTAATTTACATAATAATAGGAGCTAATGCAATCGACTTTTAGACATAACTAAGTAAACCATTATTTCAATAATGTATTCATTATTCTTCACACGAAACCTTAAGATTTGCGTAATAATTGCGAGTATGGTACTCTCTATCGAATTCATTTAATTGCTTAATCCATATTGCCGCTTGTCATATAACTCTCTACTTTTCGGAGAAGCCCTATCGTACGTGCTATCATCACTATTTTTAGCTTCATGATAAAAAACGTATTACATAAGATGAGAACCACTGGATTTGCAAATTCTCACGACGCATACAACAGGTAGCGTGGCCGAGCGGTCTAAGGCGCTGGTTTAAGGCACCAGTCTCTTCGGAGGCGTGGGTTCGAATCCCACCGCTGCCAATTTTTTTTTCTGGCCGCTCTCATTTTGAAATATTTCTACAGAGTCTTTCACTTTCATTTTCAGGTTGTAGAGGGTCATGCATTTCCGGTACCAAGATTTCCACTTCCTTTGAGACCAGTAGAATCCTTGGAAGTACCTGTGGAAGCACGTGCCGAAGTTAGCGATGGTCAAAACGCGGAACAGGAAACGGAACAACGACAGCAAGAGCACCAGCAACCATCGCACATGATGATGCAGCAGCAACAACAACATGAGCAACAACAACAGCAACAACAAGAGTCAGAGCAGGATAGTCGTCCTCACTGTATGTTGAAAATTGAATTCATGGTTTTAAAGACTTAAAAATATCTTTAATCCTATAATTATTTCCTTTAATCCTATCATTAAATCCAATGGGTACAGTAATTATTGTATAAAGTTTAGAATGTTTCACTTCATTTTTCGATTTTAACATTAGAACTACCAAGCAAGTCAAAATAACTTATTCCCAACTTTTTGCAAAAGTTCTCCAAGTTTATAGGAGAGTCAGAGAAAAAACATTCTACGTTGATATTATAAAATACAGATTACCGAATCGACCATATTTTCCACATATTGTATTTCTTTTTTTAAAGGATTTATTTAATATATTGAAATATAATAGATTTAACGCCGGTAGTTCTAGTGTTAATGAGTACTCCATTTCAGTAAAATCTCGCGTAACACGAAGAGTATCCTTCATTTCGTGGAAAAAGATTTGAAGTAATTTCTATGATTACATCATCATCTACATCGATCGACAAAGTTCATCGACTCTCAAGGAATTCTTCTGCACATAGTTACGCAAAAACAATTGGTAATTGTTCATTTTTTAAATACTGTTCGCAGATGTACAGCCACGCTCTGTGCGTTCCATTCCAGAGGCATTCAGTCATCGTCGTGAGAAGCGTGTACGCCGTTGTGCTTGCGATTGCGCCTGTTAATTCAACTTCCGGTGCACCGGATCGAACCTCCTTTCCGTGTTCGGTCGAATAAGATGCCAGCGAAGCATCGCCAAACACTTTCAACGAGTTTCTGCGATCCGAGAGAATGTCTTCAACGAAATTTTAATATTCGAGTTCTCTTATTAAAAAGACAAACTTTGTACTTTTTTAATTGAACCTTACAACTACTTACCAAATTGCCTGGTAGGGGAATATCAATTGGGAAGAATATCGCAGAGATCAAAAGTATTATGTTAAAATCGTAGTGTTTTCGTGGTCGTAAAGAGACGAGTTTACGACTTGTTTAGACTAATCGCGATACATTTGCAAGAATAATGTTTTCTTGGAGGCTTTGAGAATGTAGTAGAAGATAGAAATTTATATCGAGAACAATGAGTATACCTAAGTAATGGGGAGAGTACACCCATGGATACAAGTGATATTTTTCAAACTAACATGTCTGGTGTGAATGAGGCACATTAACTTTGTTATTATAATTTCTTCTTTTCTCGTGATAAGAGCTGGATGTAGGGAGCATAGGGGAAGATAGAGATAAATCTGTGATCGTTTATTTCGCTCGTGCAACTAAAAAGTGCAACTAAAACTTTCTAGACAATTCGGCATAAAACTCTTCGTATTTTATAATAACTATTGGTTTATGATGGCTGACAGATTCCTTAAATTTCCATGATTAACATTAACCAATACTTTTATACACCTATTTTTAGCCTTTTATTTTTCTAACAGAGCGTAAATAAAGATCGAAGATCCTTAAACAAAATCTGATCCTTTCTTCGAACTAGTGCACAGCTTTCGGTTTGAAATTTACAGATATATTTCTGTAAATTATGTTGCGTCCAAAATGTTTATACAGTGTAGAGATTTTATTCATCTGTAGCCTGTACTATATACTTAATATTTTTGCATGACAATTAATAAAGCGACAAAATTATCAATTAGATCCGATATCCCGCAAGGTACGTTTTACTTTTTCAGAATCACCTTTTTGACCTCCAGAAAATTTATCTCAAGGAAATACCTATGAAGAGTCGGTGAAGACGAATGGTTACGATATTATTTATCAAAAGTTATTACGACTTTTTTTACTTTAACATCTAGAATTGGCTCATTAATGAAATACAACATTGTTTTGCGTACAAAGTGATATATATCTAATAAAAATTATACCTAGAAGAATATAAACTACCTGTATATACCATTATCTGAATCATAAATTTTATTATATTTCATCGGAGGTATAATCTATTTAATAAATTAGATACTCCCGAACATTTTTTTAATTTTATAAGTAAATGCCGAAGATTGATAAATCTCTGTTATGTATACAAATGATAATTTCTTTTAATCCTAACAAAGATTTCCCAATTACGATTTAATTGCAGTACGATATTTATACTTTTCTGATGCAATGTTTCTTACTGATTGCTTTCTATAAATGTTCAACTAATAAATTAAGATAAAATGCCATTGAGGATATCATAAAGATTGAATTTTATTAACTTTTATGAATTGACTTGAAACGAGTATTTTCTTAAGCAACAATTAAAAAAGAGCAGTTATTGAACGAGCATGACGTCATTGGTAGCTTATAACCACTAAGTTTAATCTGGCATGCGCATAACCTGACAATTTCTTCGAGCGCCCGTGGTGCATGCTGATGTCATTTACGCGCGACTTTACTACTGTTGTGTTGATTCTTATTGTTATTGGAAAGAAATCATTCTAGATTAATCTCGTGTGCTTTCTCGATGTTTGAATCATAAATACAACGTTTCGTTGAAGGTGAGCTATCGTGTTCATCGGATACGTTGTGCCGACGATCGTGACGTAGTAGATTTTAGACTACTAAAAAGCATTCTGTTAAGAACAATTTTTGGTAGATTAACGAATTGTAACTAAACAGAGCGAAGGACGAAGATTTCTGATACCATCAATCTATTTGGAGTCATCTGTTGGAGATGATGCATTTCAACGAAGAAAGAGGATTTACAAGATCCTCGGCATCACGAAATATTCGTTGCTGTCTTGCAACAGCTAGATATAACAGTTCGAAGTAAATCTTTCAAACTCGTGTTTTAAATGTTTCTTATTAAATCATTGTACTCGCGCATCATTCAAAGCACGGAGGGTTTTATTGGTTTCTCATTGAATGCATTAATGTTTTAGCATACATATATATACTTTTCACAGTCCATCCATTCTGAATACTATCAACTGATCAACCATTCAACCAACTTAAATCACACAGATGGATGAAGTGCATAATCAGAGCAATGGTGAATTGATTCACTGTAGATGCACTAATACAAACAATAACAACGCATCAACCGAGAGTCTACATTTGGATAATCGTAGAGACGATCCACTTAGTAAGCATATTTGAAAGAAAGCCTTGATAAATTTATATTGAAAGTGTGATTAAACCGTGCAAAATATTACATAATCATATTTTATATAGGAGCACCAGAAGTAACTGTTAACCTGAACGAAAGGTGTGGACGATTACCAATTCAGCCATTAGAGGAACCTGAAGAAGATATGTTTGATTATGATACAGACATTTCTTTGCACGAAGGATGTACAGAATCGGAGGTACATTTGTTAATCTAGAGGAATTAATTTCTACATAGAGTAACAAAATTTATATGGTATACAGTACATGTATTACATAACATTATATATCAGGTTCTGTACAAAGTAGTGTATTTGGATCTTATCACACAAGAACTATGTGTTCATTTTTAGGAACAAGTTGTACCATCTAGTCAGCTCAGCAACAATCATAAATATCCTGATGAATTGACAATTTCTGATGATGAGGTGGATGAAGGCATTTTTGAAGATGATTCAGTGTATAGTCTGGCACTAGCAGATGATAATAACAGATATGATTCTCAACCTCCGTGAATATCTCATATATTTTAGTAAATGTGTCTGTAGAGGAGCACATTGTGCTAACTTGTCAACATCAAGTATTATTTGATTTTTGAATTATGCAGGGTCACAGAAAAAATTTTAATACATGTGTGGTTGTAGTGTTAGAGTGTTAACTACCCTGTTATGTACCAAAACATTCCAGATGACTTACATTAATATGGGAATTACATTTATTGCAGTATATTTTTCCTTGACATAAATATTATGAATAACGATATTCATTTAACGATAAGTCATTTAACACATTCTGTGCCACGTGGGGCGCCTACGACCCCCACTAAATACTCCGTTCAATTTTCTTGCATTTCTCATTGCAAAACAAAGAATTTTATTGCAAAAAATATATTGTAAAGTTAAATATAGGGACCTTAATATCATGTATACTGCAAAGAAATTAATTTAATCGTAAAAGTGTGGGGTCATATACGCCTCACAAAACCTGAACAGAAAATCTTAAAAAATGATCTGGCATGGAACGTGTTAATAATATTAATTTTATTGAAAATTTTATTATGTGTATGAAATACAGTATCATATGGATAACTGTGAAATTAAGTTTTATTATGTTGTTGATGAAGGTAATGCAGTATTAATGCAATACTCGTTTACTGTTATGTATTTTATAATACCAAGATGTATAATATCTTGGTGTTTCAATACTCAAACGATGTTAAATTTATTCTCTGATATTTCGAAGATTTATAAGTCTCAAATTTAGTTTAAACCTTTATAATGTTTGCCTGCTAAATGATATTAATAAAAGTATATTTTGAGTATAAATGATGTACAATTTTTTCGATTATTTAAACACGTTAAATTCCATGTGGTCCATTCGTAATCGGCGATATTGAATACAATGATATGTCATAATTTTTAAATGCTGATTATTACTGAATTTTCTAGCATCTTGCAGTGTTTAAATAATGATGAATAAGAAGTAAAGTATTGTCGAATATATCACTATTTTTAACTTTCACGTTTTCGTATAAAGATGTGATTTTAACGGAGAAATTTACACCTTAGTAGTAAGAATAAAATTGGAGAAATAAGAATGGTGTTCAACATATTAAAAATGGGTTTCTTCAAGACGAAACTATAATAAACCGAACTAATAAAAACGTCACGTACAATTACGGCCGAAATAAAAGAAATTATTTGATAAGAATAAATTATTAAACGCATAAGTATTTTCACAGATTAAAGTAATATTTACTCAGAAGCCTAAGATTTCTATGTATGTTTCAAAATATTTTAAGGACGTTCCCAAAGACCAGTCGTTTTCAACCTACGAATACATTTTCCCTATATAAGTTACCCATTTGTACTGTAAGAATTAGTTGACCAGCAGTACGTTCTTTTGCCCCGCCTCCCAAAAAATATGTTTAACTTTGAAAATTTATATAAGTTAGTTAATATTTTTATAGAGAGGTAAGATAACATTACGAAAGTTATATATTTTTTATCATTTTATATAATTGTTTGTTCATTTTTATTATTATCAGTCAATAAATATTTAATTCATTATCAATATAAAAAGTGTATTTTATTATTTATTATATTTTTTAAGCCTATGATTCACTTGAAACATTTTTTACAACAAAATAAATGCCGCTTCTTGTACCGATTTTGTATGGAAACTATTTATGTGAATATTATCTGCCAATTCTCGAAATTTAAATAATATTGTAAGAAAATTAAAATTGTTAGACATTAAAACCTACATAAATTAGTATGAAATGTATAAATTAACATGCGTTCAAATAGAAATTAAAAATGCTAATATTTTCAATTTTAGTACCGCAAAATGGGTGGAAATTTTTCGTATGCGTTCAGAATACTGCCAAGAATTTAGATTTAAATTTTAACCTGTTAACCGGGCGTGACGTATAATTACGTCATATCTGAAAGAAAACTCCTGTAAGCTTGTCGATTTTTTCTTCCTTAAAATTTTTAAACGTAATATGTTGAACGCATTACATTTTATGTCGTTTGTATCCTTTTAATCCTGACGTAGTACTTTAGATGTAATGATATTACTTCTCACTGTAAAAAAAAATATTCCAATTTGAAACAAGTTGAACAAAAATTAGTTCCCCGGTTAACAGGTTAAAGATGATCGTAAGAAAAATTTTTTTTTGGGAACGTCATAAATCGACTTGTTATACTGTATGTGAATACATTCGTTTGTTTAATGATGTAAAATATAATAAGTACGTGAAAATAATTCAACAAACGATTGACCGTATAACATGTTTTACTCGTTTGCAGTTATTTATTCTGCTCTGAAAATTCAATGGCATTTTGACACAGATCCACTTTATTGAGTTGATCGACTTACTTTATGGCTTCTGTCACTCAGGAAACGTGACAACTACAATATTTTTGGATTATTAATTTTTCCTACATATTCCATAATATCTTTTTTACACTCAACAAATTGCAGAAAACTTACAAATCACATTTTTTTTTATGAATATGGAAACATATAAAATGTAAAAATTGTGAAGGGAAATGTATAACGATGAAAAAGCAAAGGGATGATAAACTCTATGTTAGTTAACTCCTTGCCGTACGACTTCTTTTGCAATTGCATTCGCAATGGTACAGAATTAATAAATTGCTGAAATAAAAATTCATCAGTAATTCTTGATATATTTTATAATTTATAATTACTTATCTTATAGAGATAAATTTATCGTGTGACATTTCACCGATATTTTCAATTTAATAGGTTTTGCAAAACTTAACAATTTCCGATCCACTTTACCGCAACACGAGTGACACTCGTTATTGTACAGCAAGGGGTTGAACTCTGTCAATCATCGTAATAAAATTACTCGTATCGTTTGTGGTTGCATTGCATTTAAAGTGGTTACAGAACAAGTTTACAAACGAGTTTTTTAAACATTTTATACGATGGAATTACTTTGAAGGTCGTATTCGAAAGTGAAATCAAATCGCACATACTCAAATTTCAAAAGTTTTACTGGCCTCAACTTACTTGTACTGTATTCAATAACCGCAATGAATCTTTATTTTCTCACGACTTTCCAAATAATGTGAATTATTAGAGCTACTGGAAAAGAATCTTGTTTTTTTTTTTCAGATAAAAAATGTTAATACTTTATAGAAATTAATGTCTAGTACAATATTACATTAGAACCGAATTTCAATTCCATTTACATATGTACAATATTGTACATAAATAATGCAATATACATAATTTTTGTTTCCTCAACAGATAGAATTGCGTCGCTTTCTAATATTTATTCGGGTTATTGCAAAAATGTATTTTTTTTGTGTAATCTTACACCGTGGTACATGGTCGAAGAATGCGGAAACGGTTGTGAAATTTCATGTAAATGCGACGCCGAAACAAGAAAAGCTGCTTTTGCGCTTTCGTGTGATAAGCACAATTTGAAACCTAAATACCACGTATTTTTTCATTTTGACGACATTATTCCCACGGCTAAACGAAAATATTCGCATAACAAAATCACTAAACACATGTTCAAAATAAAATTCAACTTATAAAAAGAAAAATCTTTTACATATATTTCTTAGAAATAGGAAAATAATTTTTTACCTGTGCTTATATAAAGTACAGAAATTATTAAGTAGGTTCTAAATCTTCTTCCTTCGAATGCCATTACATTCATTAATTGTATTTCTGTATTATTTCAAAACCTTCCAAAGGCTATTTTTTGCAAAAGGACACAATTTCATTCCTTCCCCTTGTCCTTTAAACTGTACGAAACTTTTCATAATTACACACAAACATCAATCTAATTAATTATCTAATTATATTATTATTAATCTAATTAATTCCATTTATTCACAATATCGTAATTACATGATATACCTTTCGCGCAAAATCAATCATCTAATATTAAAAATTTCAAAATTAACACTATGTTCCCATACAACGTGATTGAAATCCCATTACTCAAATTTAAAGGAAAATTGCAACATAGTTGACGTCTGTACTTTATAATTAAAGAAAATTTGAAGTACAACTATAAAAATGAGATATGACACAGTACATAACTCTTATATTGTACGGTCTTCCTATGTATTATATATTATTTCTCTCAGTTGATAATTATCCTTCTTGAAGATTTTAAAATTTACATGATTTTTAGTTTCATGTTCTGGTACACGTTTAAATAATAAATGTCAATTACAAAGGGCCAAGAAATTATTCAAAATATGTGAGTATTGTAACAAATGATACGCATATTACATGTTGAGAATTCGATACATAAGAATAGGATGCGGAATTTTTTAAAGATATCGTTTAATCGAAATATATTTTATCAGCAGTGTTGATCGTGCATTACGAGCTTCTAAGTAGTACGACACGATGTCTGTTGTAATTCAAGACGCACTCCAGTTTCGCTGTTATAGAAATACCAGGCATCAGTTTTGCAAGCTAGTTTCGTGTTACGAATAAGGACGACAACTTTTCATTGGCAATCTCAAAAGAACCACGGTGCCACCCCCTTTGATCTTTCCAATTATTTGATTATTTAATATATTTTAGCCCGTTTCATATATTAGTTATTCTTGATATGTCGTATACTTTAACATAACGTTAATAACGTGGAAATAATTTCATCGTGTTGCGTCCTAACAATACTTTTGCAAAATTTATTTTAATATGTAATGTATACCATTTTGCGTAATTATAATAATGTTTGATTTGAAGTTATTTGACGATTATTATATATATATACAGTCAACCCTCCTATAACGCGGTGAGTGCGTACCGCGTTATATGGAAACCGCGCTATAAGAAACACAGAATTAGTACAAATCACATTATTCGTACCGCGTTATATGGAGACCAATAAATACAAAAGACAAGATAAGTTATAAATTATATTTATTGAATTGAAGAGTTCATATAAAGGAAATGTTTAAAAAAATTAAACAAAAACTAAACTAAAAAACTGTTTTCCGACAAAAACAAGAAAAACTTTGTAAAAATTATGTAATCTTTTAACACTCATCCTCGCTGTCAAATATGAGTCGCCTAACTCGGCTTCTTTTAATGGGCAAAATGTCTTCTTCACTTAGTTTATCTTCACATTGGTTTTCGATTGTAGCTTATTTTTCTAACTCCACTAAAACCTCTCTATAGGGGGCTAAGCAATTTCTTAACTCTCTTTTAAACTTTGCGCTGCGCACCGTTGAACGATCAGTTTGAATGAAATGAAGTTCTAATTCTTTAGCCAAATTTAGCCCTTTTTTCACATCCTGTAAATCGAAATTTGGCACTCATTCGTTTTCCATATTTTCGTTTACCAATGCATTTGAGGTAGGTGCATCCATTAATTCCATCAATTCTTTCTCATTTAAAGTTTCTTCCCCGAGTACTGGGTTCTCTTACATCCTGATGGTTTACTGCAAATTCTTCGTCGCTTAAATGAGAAGCAATGTATACTATTTTTGTAACTGGGAGTGAAATTGTAGAATCATCTTGTATTGCTTGAACCATTTGAGGTAAAAGAGGTTTCCAACACGCATTAAGCGTTGATGGTTTAATTTCCGCGCAAGCCGATGACATTGTTGAACGGAAACCGCGCTGTAAGAGTACCGCGTTATATGAGGGCTGTCGCAATTTTAGCTCCACGTTATATGGAAACTGCGTTCTGAGAGTACCGCGTTATAGGAGGGTTGACTGTATATATATATATATATATATATATATATAAATAGAATATCTATTTTATTATATTGTGAATGAGATTAAATTTTATTTTTACATTTAATGATTATCATTATATAAGTGTGATATTGATTTTAACGTGTATGAGATTAACCCATCAGCTTCCACGATCCCCATTTGAGGATTTATTTATTTAATAAGTATTTTAACATTCAATCTAGATATTTGACGCGATTTTTAGATTAAATATGTTTGAAACAGTGTTTTAGTTGTACTCTTAAGCAGTAGTTTTCATGAATTATTTTTATTTTTAGACTGTGACAATACCTCTTCCGGAAACAATCAAACCAAAAAAAAAGAAATTTCGCAGAGAATGTCAACATTTTTTATTCCATTTAACGAGTCGCACATTATTGTACGTAAAGGGATTAAAGCTTGTTTAAACGACTCATAAAAGATGAGAATGTCCTCTATCAAGGAAATTATCGTTTGACAATTCACTTGGCAAAATTAACATATGTATTTAAATATTTGCCTTTCTATAGTTTATGCGAAGAATAAATTCTCTTTCGAGGTGCGATCAAAAGTAAGACGTACACATTTAACAGGACTGTGATAATTTCAATGAATTGAACAACTCTATGTTTCGTGTTGAAAGAGTCAGGAATTCACTGTGTTAATGTTCCTAGTAAATACAAATTATTAACTTGCAAAATTCATGTCGCGGTGACGCTAGTAAAGTGTGCATGAGGATTTTCATGCAGTAAGACTGCTAAAATTACTCGTATTTTTGAGTCTGTCATTATGTAAATCTTATTATATCTGACATGTCATGAAAACTATACAATATTGGCATCATCTGCTTCATAGCGGTACTGATGAGTCGATCTGAAAATTTAGAATGAAACGTTATGCTGTTTTTTAGTACTGTATTCGACGATATTCAGATTCTAGTGGACTAATATAACGGTCTAAGTTAATAACCCAGACAACGTTATAAAGTAAACTGCAATATATAAGGATAATTACTTACATATTTACTTACAATTTCTACAGTTAATAAGACTAAAACAGTAGGTTCTAGACAGAAAGATCATAGCGGTTAAAGTTGAAAAAGTACAAAAGAAAAGAAAGAAAGGAAGACCTTTCCTGATTTTTTTTCCTTTTTGAAGTCTCCTATTGTATAAAAACTTCTACAGTTAGGGATCTCCTTCAAAAAACCTAAAGACTTAGAAATTACTGATACCTAGCTTCAGAATCTTTATTGAATTTCAACAGGAAAAAAATGATTTTTCTTTGTCTCTTTCTCTCTCAATATTCTCTAAATTCCGAAAGTTTCTTAGAGATAGATTTGTCAGGTTGAAACGAAAGGTAATATTCTTCATAGAAAGTGCAGAATCGTAATCATTGCCAGTATCAGTGTTCTAGATTTCAAATTATGTCTGTATCGCAATTATTTATTACCGTTATTCATATTATGCGCGTAGAAAAATTTTATACATTATGCACATCCGAAGGAAGAATGTAAAACTTTTTCCATCGACAAGGCAATGGAAGAACTTTTACTTCGCCCACGTATAGGTGAAAGGAAGAAATCGCAAACTTTTCTGCCGGCTTGTTTGTATTGCTATATCCACCGTTCACATACTGCCACGAATGAGGATGTTAGAAACAAATAACAAGAATGTCAAGACAAATGAGCGAGAGAGAATGTTTTTTAAATTTTAACAGGCCTAAAACCGGCTTCGCCTTGATCCGAAGACGTTCCGTGACTTCAGATTTTTCCTCTTTAAACTCATACACGCTTATTTGATGTTTTACGAAGACACTTTTACGATGGGAAGGAAAACATTCATTTTCTTGAAAGAGAATCGTTTTAAGAGAATATATATGAGTATTTTTAGCCAAATGTCTTTTTAATTTAATGATGATAGAATTTATTTATTATTTTGGTATATAATTGACGATGTAAAATATTGGAGGTGAAAGAACGATAATTTAGTGAGCGATTTTGGACTATTGTGTTGCGAGTATTTTATGATAAATTCCCATCTATTTCTTATAATTATATTAGAAAATTGTATTTTTTGAAATATCTATTACGAGAAACATCGTTCAAACACTGATAGAAAAAATCATTTGAAAAAACCAATTATTCTAGATCAAAGATATAACTTTAACGCCTTCAGTGTTATTTAATTTTCGATTTCCTATAATTATTAAATATCATTTAAAAATACAAAAAGTTCAGATACATTCTTTATGATAAATTACGGTAGTTCAATATGGAAATTTTATTTTACACTGACATATTTCTATCTTCTTGTATATCTCTTAAGTAACAACGTCTAGACTCGATCTAAAATCAGTCTTCCCGTCACGTGAAAACGTTGGCTCGAGGTTTAAAGTGTCATCGTAGAAATGTTTTCTCTACACAAATCAAGGTTGCTCCGCGAGAGCTTACACGTTATCCCGCGGTACTTTCTTTGTTCACGAATTCGCAATAAATCCCATTTAGGGCTCCCGTACGCCATATAAACGACTACTATTTCTGAGCTTTACAACGATTGTACATCCATAGAGAAAGGCTAAAGAATCCGGCTTCGAAATCTTTCTCTTCTTGAACTACCTTTGCTCCACTTAATGCTGTTTTAAGTTCGAATGGCACCCCTTTTTAATTCCCATCGTTGTGCCCAATGACCGACATTCTTACCAATGGTGTTCCACTTTCGAAGGATTTTTTGCTCCCCTAACCATGAAATTTCATCGTATATCTTTCTTTGTTTACGTTGAAACAATTGGTGACAGTAATATAACAACATTATGACAAGAAAGTACGTTTTATTCTCCACCACGATATTGTAAAGGAATGAAAGTCTTGATTGATGACCTCTGAATGTACAGAGTAAAAGACGATCTAAATTTTCTCATATTATTAATCTAAGATCGTAAGCAGAAATACACAGGTATAAAGAGAAACTCAGGCATAATTTTCCGTGATCGTATCATCTCTCGTTGTCAGTGTAAAAGTCTCTAACAACCCCATACTTGATTTGATATGGGTACCATCATCGAATGAAACTCTCTCTACGGTATTCCCCTGCTATAAAATTCATTACAAATACATTCATAACTCGTTATATTGTTACAAATATATATAAATATATACAAACTATTTTTCTTTGACTAAAAAAACTTTTCTGACATTAATCCTCTGCGGTCCGAATTATTTCGTTAATTTTGGTAGTGAGACAAATAAAATTAATTTTGCAATATTTTCTGTCATTGGTTATTCATTTTTTTCAAATAATATCAATAACTATAGGTGTTGATGGACATTTAAGTATATATTACAAAAACATTGTGAAACTGGAAAATCGATATTAAATTGTCAGAAAATAAAATCAAGTGAAAATCTATGTCGAGTACTGTTCGACATAGGACCGCAAAGGGTTAATCTTACGCCCCTATAAATAATTTAAACAATATAATCAATGTTCCTGTCTATCCTGTTAAAATTTTTCAATCCAACTTAAAAACAGGCGAACAAAACATCTATTAAGTCGGATAAACTATTATAAATCTGATCTCGTAGCAAAGAGATCGTTACACGAACCTATTTACAGATCATTCTAACGGTGCCTCCCCTAGAATGATCGTACTTCTCAAAAGACGACGTGATTAGTTCACCGAGCGCTTTAACTAGGTTCTTTTAACGAATACCAGTACTAGCGGCTATTATAAACACTTGAAATTGTGATGGTATCTTCCAAATTATTTTATACACGCATTTACAGAGACATCAGACACATCTAGCACGGTAGCCCCGGTAGACGCACGTTCGATAACCCTAGGAGGTACCGTTGGTTAAACCGGAAGTGAAGAACACGAGTATACAGTGTCAATGCCACGAAATTGCCCGGGACCTACGCCATGGAACGGGAGGCAGTTGGTATGTGAGAATACACCATTTCTTCTTCTTCTTCTTTCACGGAGATGTGTTTTAAGGATGCCGATCGCGGGGCAGGAAATGAAATGAGACTTTTTTGTTCGGTGTATCTCCACGTTACGGGACTTCCTGAATTAATTAAATCACGAAGTTAAATAACAGTTAAACCGCGACATAAGAAAACGGATATAATTCCGTCAATCCTTAAATACGTGACCGAATTTTTTCGAAATCGAAGGTCGTAAACTGCAATGGCATTTTCATGTTTATTTCCAAACGCAAACATTTTTAATACATCTCGAGCTTTTTAAGGTAAACCATAAATGAATACGTCTTGTAAAACTTTCTCTTGGGCTTTAAAATCGTAAGCTGATATCAAATTCTGGACGAAGGTGCTCCTTGATTTATGCTATCATTAAATCAGGTTTCATTTTTGATTGAAAAAATAATTATATTTGATCTTAAAAAAATTCTGTCAATCACCGTGGGAAAATCAGTTAGATAAGAATCAGTTTCAAATGGAAAATAGTCGGATGATCTTGATGATTACAAATTGTGTCGATCACTTCGAAATACGGTCGCTCCTTGGGGTTCCAAGGTTTGCGTGAAAGTCAAGGCCAGCCGGTCTTAAACCACAGGCTTCATTTTACATACGGTACTCTATGTGGATGACTTTACATGGTATATACTTGGACGTTCGGGAGAAAGCGAACGAGTAACCAGTTTATGAAAATTGCTGGGACCGTAGGCCCCGGTGCCTTTCTCGGACAGACATGATCCGCTCTTGAAGATGTCCACTGTCGTTAACCGCGCAACTGTCGAGAACAAAAATTTACATTCTTTTGCTGCTTACTTTGAAATATTTCTGTCATTATTGTTAGAAGGTTAGCAATTTATAGAAAAGAACGATATAAGGTTAACACGTTGACTGCCATGGGGGTCATCGGTGACCGGCGTTATTCGATTCAATGAAATTTTATGTAACTTTTAAATTGTAATATTTATGAACTTTCCCGGTATACTCAAAATTTCAATATTGGCATTAAAAAGACAAAGATCTGCCGAATATCGATTTATCTGTATCTTCAAGGTTTCTGCTTTATAAAGACGTGAATTAAATAGAAAAAGTTTCACTTCAGTGGAAATGATAAAACTAGCGAAATAACGGTGGCGTTCAACAAGATGAGTTTTAACAAGAAACAAAATGCGTTTTCTTGACAGCTTTAACTGTTACGATTATTTCATCTAAATTTTACAATTTTAGGTGACCTCTGATGAGGCTATGATGTATTAAATAATAATGTAAAAAATGTTTGCCATGGATTGTGGGAATTTGAGACTTGGTTCTACTAATTGGGAATCTGAGTTGTAACTTTATACTCGCCATAGGCCTTTGTCTGATATTTTACTCTTTTTTTGAAAGACTTACGATATATTCTTATCGGTATAATGTCTATAATACAACGAATTCGTTGACAATGATCCCACAATGACAAAATGACTTACGTCTGAGTTTAGCTAACTACCAGTACAATGTGAATTGTTCTTGGTTTTTGTGGTTAAACGACTTTACGTGCCTGAAACTTTACAAATTCGTAGACATAGAAAAATGACATTTACTACACGATACATAATAGAGTAATTGTTCAATGCTGGGCAAATCTGAGTCACAAGTATTTGTACTCTGTCGCGTAAATGTCTGCGAAAGACCTAGAGAGGTCATTGATCGAAGATAGCACAAAGGTAAACGTTCATGGTCAAAAGTCAAATATAAAGGAAAACGTAAAAATAAGCAGTTTTTGATAAAAGAGTAGACGTCAATGTGAACAAAAATCTACAGTAATAATTTTTCTCATCTATATATCCTAATACAAAATAAACAAAAACACGAGAATGTTATTTCCGGGAGTGAAATAATCAAGGATGTCATAAATACTTCATACAAATGTCCTGGTAATCGTTCACATACGGGCTTATCGATTCAGAAATTTAATCCTGTTCAATTATCCCGCTTTACTTAAATGCTGCTCTATTCAGGTATCTACGTGTGAGGACACATGTCCCAATTAAAATATTATATCAAAGGAAATCTGTACCACGACAAATTGAAGTACTTTTAGAGAAATGAGATAATGAGTTCCTCTTTCACGTTTAAAATCGTTGAAATACTTACTTTAAATTACTTAATTGCTTGTTATAGTTTGCGCAGAGAAAACTGTCTTTCTACAATTCTTTTTGTAAATGTACTTACGTACTTTTTGTGAAATGTGCCGTCCATTTTTTTTTGTTGCACGCGGAACAGTTAAGAGGACAGTGATTTTTTCGTTGTAAACGATGCTTAGAATGTTTGATACTGTGTGCCGCTTTTTTTCCTTTCCTTCTTCGTAGGTTATCGTCGTTACTGTATCATTTATTTTCATTATTATCACTCTTCCGTCTTCTGTGTTTTATTACCTTCTCCGGTAATCGTCCCAGCGGACTCGTTAACGGTTCATTTTCGTCCTCCAGTTTTTACATGCGCGTTCGTCAATTACGTCTACCTCCTGCACGAGCTACTAGTTTTTCTACTTCAACACGGACAATTAAACATCAGTTCTCCTTGTTGCAAGGAGTTTGTTAACTTTTCGAAAAGGAAATCTAAGAATGAACATTTATTCAATACGTAAAAAATTGCATCTTAACAGAAACGATTCAATTTGCGGAATAACAACTTTATCCTTAAACGTTCCAATATTTTTATAACCATTGACATATCAATTGACAGAGAAATCTTAAATGTAACATGTACCTAATAATTGTTTTGTTTCTTTGAATTGACTTCTAACAGTTCGTGATCATCTTTCTCCACGATAGAAATTATGTTAAAAATTTTCTTATTTTATTTGCACAGTAAAACCTGTGGTTAATAATTGCATTTTTTTAAAACTTAACAATTTTAATATTTTTATAAAGTGAAACAAATTGTTTGCTAGTGTTACGATGAATGGAATATATTTGATGTTTCATATATTTGTTTATATTATATGGTCTGTGAATTTTTACAGGGTTAAATTTGTCATTTTCATGTCAGATTTTGTCAAAAGTATAAATAATTTGAGATAGATTTATCAAAATAAATCGCGACATTTAACTGGTTAATATAGCTGACGGATTTAATAGGATTGCGACCATTTATTTTGTTGTTCCCTTAAGATACAGTCAGACGATAGAGAAACATAATGGATATTACCGATTTTTATGCATTAGTTATTTTGATAAATGTACCTCAAATTATTTATACTTTGTAGTTATTCGTCTTGTTTCGGTATGGCCTCAAAATATTCCAAACACCTTGTAATTTACGAATATATTTTACTTATCATCAAAATTACAATTGCAGTGGTCGCTAACTTTTACGCATGACGAGTATACTCGTCAATCACAACTAACTGATTAAACATGAATAATATCTGAAATAAATCGTCATTCATATAATTTTAATAACGACGGAACAACTTTTTAACGTGGATACACGAGTTTTTAAAATTAAAAACTCGGTAAAACGTTCCCGATTAATTTGTATTAATAAACA
This sequence comes from Cerceris rybyensis, assembly GCA_910591515.1. Classification (NCBI taxonomy): domain Eukaryota; kingdom Metazoa; phylum Arthropoda; class Insecta; order Hymenoptera; family Crabronidae; genus Cerceris; species Cerceris rybyensis. Next base: position 30,957,748 of record OU342790.1, read on the forward strand.
ATTAAATAAACGATTCGATCAATGCAAGAACTCGTTCTTGGAGCAATCAAGAATGCTAAGAGACATCCTCTGGTTAGTTATTTCTTGATGCAATGAGCCTCGATAATGTGTTCGTATACATCGTGCTTCTGATAGAATCGATTATACGTTCGGTTAAGCATGACCGATCGATTGAATTCATCCAACAAAAGATCGTGTGCAAGAGCTAGAACGTAGCTGTTTCTATTTCGCTAAAAGCGAGGCTAACAGATAGCATCGCACGTTTCATACGGAAAGCAATTGTTCTCATTATTTCCATGTTTCGCGAAAATAGCTTCAATTCATTTTTTATGTAATCGGAAATCAGTAAACGGAAATTGAACGACAGTGGGAGAAACCGCAAATGAGGAATCGAGTTGATACCCTCTTCCGGAACGTCGATCGTCGTTTTTTTTATCCTGATATGAAATATTATGTTTTGTGTTTTATGGAATGTAGTACATCGATAATAATATTTTGTTATGACGTCCTATAACATTATTGCAACGTTATTTTCATTCAGTTAAAAAACTAATTTTTGTGCAGTACGTAGCTCCTTGAGAAGATCTCAGGAAGAATTAAAAGAAACTCTGTGACAAATAATATTTAACATTACATTCTGTTTTCAATTGCACTTGTCAAATGAACGTGTAATAATTATGAATACATTGCGGAAGTTTATTAACACTAGATTTCTGGATGTTGATATACCTATTTTTCTGAAGTGAGCCAATTTGACTCATACAAGAAAATTGAAGTTCTTTGCAAAAAAAAATAGTTCCAAATCAATCTCAATGAAAGATTTATTATTTAAAAATTTACCAACCAATATATCATATATAGAGTAATCAAATTTTGAATAAACCAAATTGGCTCTGTAATTTTAGTGTTAAAGCCAAGTTAAGCTGATAAAGAAGAATCCAAGTACATTTCTTTCACCAGCTAGATGCTACGATGAATGTCACCTGTATATTGGATACTTCATATATTCGTTTATATTATATGCTTTTTCTCCATTTTTACAGGTTAATTTGTCATTAATGTGTAAAAATCGGTAATATGAATAATGTCTCTACATCATCCGACTGTCGTATATCTTACGCGAACAACGAAATCAATTTTCACAATGCTGTGAAATCCATTAATTGTATTAAACATGAATAATATCTGGTATAAATCGTCATTCAAAAATTTTTACGATCAGGATCTGTTTTGTACCTCGGACGCGTAAAAAGTCAATATATCATACATTTTGAACACAGCTCAAGATAAATTGTTAGTTGAAATCAGTCATATCATCATTAAAAAATAGCTTTCTCTTCGTTTCAAACGTGAGAAAATCAAACGTATCCATCATGTACCTTAAACATTTGTTAGATGCAAAATAAATCAATTACGTTATACTGTAAATGGAGAGTAAATGACTCAGATTCACGGTCAGCAGGTTCAAGTTCAGGTACTCAGGTCACCTTTGACATTCCTACGTGACATGTATACTACACATAGTGAAATTGCGATCCATCTAAAACATTCTCTCCTTCAAAACAAATAGAAAATTGAAAATCTATGATCCGAAATAAAATCTGACAATCTTTTCTGGACCAAGAATTTGAAGCTAAACAAGGATAGCAGTTAAAGTCGAAAAAAAAATCTGGAAAGAAAAAATCAAATACTTCACAAACTGCTCTTCGTAAACCAAATTCGTTCTTTTAAATATTTTTTTACTTTAGTAATCATTTAGTTAGCAATTAAAACCCAACACTAAAACTACCGATATTATATCTACTAGTTAGATACACTTAATAACTACTGTAGAAAAAGAGAAATGAAGAGCTGGAAAAGATGATTAATCACTTAATTTAGGTTTCATAAGAAGTGGAATGTTTACTTCGCGGCTACCCTATCAAATCATTTTTAGAAAAAATTTGGGACCGGTTTTTGGACCGGCTTGGTAGGTTTAGTGTTAATCAGAACGATAGACTATTAATATATACAAATTATAAATTACTACTTACGTTATCATATTTCAATAGTTAAATTTTAATTTTTAAACTCTGTCCTTGTATACATGCAGCGATAAATTATAATTAAATTTGTTCTCAGGCCACATATATGCGTTGCTAATCCTTAAAGGATTAATTACTGTCATCGTTTAATGTAAGACCAATTCTAGGTGGATTCGGAATCACTTCCAATTTGCTTTTATTTCAAACTAGTTAAAAAGTAAGCCGTTAATCGTGCTGCAATATCCGCAGCAAGCTGCATCGCCTCTTCGCTATTCTTCATCCTTCGGAAACCTCTTCAGGGTTCATCGTAACTTGCGAATAATTTCAAGCCTACAAGTGCTATTACGGCCACTAATTTGAAATGTTCGTGACCAGAAAGGGACGTTCGAGGTCGTCGTACTTCCGGCAGCAGATAGCAGATTTTCATTGAGAACCACTGAATTCACGGATCGTGGTTATTACGTGGTAAGAGAATTAAGGTTCAGGTTCGTAGTTCTCTCACGGTGTTATCTACAAAAATACATCGACCGATACCTTCGGATGCGTTGAGTTAATTAAGTTCGTATGCACGTGAGTTTGTACCGTATTCGATAATATACGCCTTGCCGTGGGCGCTAAAGGGTTTCGATTGTCGGGGTATACGACTGATGTATGTACAGTTATATCCTATCGTTGAAAGTAATCGCGTTATCATTCGTGGAATCTAAAGGGTGATTTAACGATTGCTCGGATGGATGTGTTCTTCTTCTGGTGGAAGAATTCTTTGAATTCTTGGTCCATGAGAAATTGTCCGATTTTATTAGAATGGATTTTATTTCTACTTATCAGATCACTTATCGGATACTTTTTGTTTCTTCATTTTATTTTAACGATTCAAAGAAGAAGTGTATTGCAATTACTTCATTCGTTTTTATTTTTTTTGTAACATAAAAAGAGAGGACGATGTCGATTGATTTTAGAAACTTGAGATAAGTAAATTAACGCTATTGTTTGCAGTTATATTATAGAACGACCTAATAATATCTCATAATTAGTTTCTATACATTGCTTGTTAATTGTAAAACTACCGTTGTTATATCCATTAGATTTAAATATACTGAATAAGTACTTTGGAAAAAGAGAAGTAGAGAAGGGAAGAAGATGAAAAATTTAAAAAAAAAGGAATTGGGATCCGGCCATTTTGACCACATTGATAGTTTAGTGTTAAAACATTGCACGTCGGTCCAACGATAATGCGGAATTTCAAACACCGTATTTTTCGGTAGATAACACGCGCGTTATCTACTCTCTTAGATAGAATCAGTGGAATTTCACTGGTTCGCCAGTGGAAACTCACTTGTTTACCAATGACACTCACTGGTTCCGCCAGTGATCTCTTCACTGGTTTACCAGTGAATCTCACTCGTCAGTATATTCAAAAATAAAACACGGCGCATGGCGCAGCGGCAGCGGGCGCAAATTTCACTGGTTCGATCTAAGAGAATACTCAAAAAAGTTAAAATTCGATAAATTAAGAAGCTGCGCGTTATACATTAGAAAGCGACATAAAGGATATCAAATTCAATAATAAAACTATGGTGGGATTTTAAGTAAGAAAAAAAAGAATGCCGAAAAGATAGAAGTGCGGGTAATACAAAGGTGCGTGTTATCTATCGAAAAATACGGTATATCTTTTTATTTTAGATTGTAGACTTAGCCGGTCAATGTTTACACAAATTATTCTGACTAGAACAAAGCAGTAAAGAGGACGAAAAAGGTAGAAACGTTCGTTTGATTTGTGCAATTAACGCGTTGACTTCCATGGGGGTCACCAATGACGGGCGCTAGTGAATTCAATGAAATTATATGTTACATTTAAGTTTAAATATTTACGAATTTTCTAACACATTGAATATTTTAATATTGCCGTTAAAAAGACAAAGTTTTTCTGAATATCTATGTATTATTGCCTTTAAAGTTTATGCTTCATAAAGATGTGATTTAAATAGAAAAAGTTTCACTTCAGTAGATATGACGAAACTAGTCAAATTGATCGGTTGCGATCAACGTGTTAACACTTTTGGTTAAACTTTAATTTTCTTGTATGAATCAATTTAATTCACTTCAGAGAAATAGGTATATCAACATCCGTAAATCTAGTGTTAATAATGCATTTAAATACTAATTTTAAAAAATTTCAGGCTTTCGGTGATTGATAAGTATCCGACGTATAATGTGCTAAGATCAATGTTTACAAACACATGGTTTATGTCATCATGCATTAATATCGACAATGTTAAAATTTAATTACCGTTGTATCTTTTGTTTCATTTGCATAAGAGATTCGAAGAAAAACGAAATGGAAGGAACTTGTATAAGATGACATAATATCGCAAAGTTAACAAACGTGATACAATTGAGATGAGTATTTCTTTTTTACTCGAAGGTTAACTGTGTGATAACAAAGGAATTCTTGAAAGATTACAACGTAAATTACGTAAATAATTGGTCGATGAATAAACCAGTAGCTTTTAGAAAAGAACTTTCTACGTTATCGCATGAATATCTTTTCATTAAATGTTCTCATCTCATTGCGTCGTCTGCGGATGCGATCATTAAATGGGTTTGCATAATAGTTGTGGAATAATTATTCCGCTAGACGGTGAACGCATTTTGTAGTTTCGCCATTCTGTTTATACATCTACACTGAATTTCTGCGCAATGTTGCATGTTAATATTCATATCTTTTAATACAACTACATAATCGAAATCGGGACTTAACATAAATTTCCATGAAAGGAATTAGGTTCTTAAGTAACTGTATGCTGATGAGACGTTCTTGTGTTACAAGTGTAGAAAATTACAAATCTTCTGTAATTGTATACATTCCTGTCTTAAAGAAAAAGAATAGATTACACTTATCAAAACGATATTTACCGCAAAGAGTATGATTACTATGTATTTTGTTAACGCTGTTTTCCTCCATCGTACTCCATTTTCGAAAAGATAAGTTTTAAAACAAATGCACATTTTCAAATTTACAAATTTCATGTATCTTAACTGTAAAACTCATTAAAATTTGATTTCCATAAATAAAAAATTAAACAATGGTCATATCACATTAAACAATGATCAAAATGTGCCAGTTTTTGTAGATACTTTTCAATTTGTCTCAAAACCTATATATTCAGGAAGAAATCTAATAGTAGGGGGTGAAAGAGCCGATATTTTTCTTAGGGAATCTTAAAAGAAAGTTGAAATATGAATTGTGTTTTCGGTTATTCAGTATCAAAAAGCATGTAAGAATTAGTATAAACTTTTCTGTGTCATATAAAAGATCCATTCTGCAGATTACAAATAATTAATAATTTGTTTCAGTATCTATATTAAGAATATTTATATATATTATAATATTATAATTTATATATATTAAATATATTTATAATATTTTTGATTCATCATTGTGGTAGACTGAATAACAAGGGTGTTATTTCTCCATCGCACCGAACAATATCGAATGTTCACAGTTAAAAATAAACGGAGCATAACGAAATAAACTTATAACACTATATACGGTGTGTTGTTAATTATGCGTTATTAGAAATCCATTTACAACTTTTTCTTTTTGAAATTTTTTAATTGGAAATATCATCAACTTTTTAGAATGAAACTTAGGAGATTGAACTGCATCATAATTTCTTGCTACCTTGTATTTTCATAACTGATAAATTATAAAACAATTGGACTAATATTAGATTATATCTTTTTAGTTTAAATGCAGCGTAATTTATTCTTACACGAGAATACAGTACTTCTGTTTAATACATTGTACGTGAAAAAATGCAATAGAAGTTTAAATAAAAAATTCTATTTGTAAATGGGCTATAGGAAGTAATATAAGTAATCCATTCGAGATAGACTTTTAAATTGTACCTTCTCCTGAGATTGCTTTGTATCAATGCCTTTTACCTCTTTCTTCGAAAGTACCTTTCTCTTGACACTATCTTAGAAGTGATAGTTAAATGTTACTGGCCTCTCTTCTTCCGTTGTGAATGGTTCGATGGGCACTAAGTTTCAAATATTTCAATGAAAATCCACAACATCAATATTACAAGCAATGTTAAGCAACTGACAAAACACTCATACAAATTTTCCAACTACAGTCAAACCTTTCATACCTTTACATTTAGACTATTAACGTACGATTTCTGTCCGACTGCCTGTGCAATAATTCGGAATGAAATCCTATAATTTAACATAGTATTAATATTATAGAAATACTTAATTCTATCGTGTTGCGTCCCACTGATATTTCAATGTTACACATTTTGCCAAACTTGAAAATTTCCTATCCAATTTTCCTCCTCACGAGTATCACTCGTAATTGTACTACAAGGGGTTAACACTTCATAAAAATCCCCTTAAAATCACCTTCACATCATTTCAAAAAATCTTATTATTATCCCAATACCATATACCACTCATTTATTCTCAGCAACTCAAAGATGGCCAGGAAGCGGCGAAGCCTTTCATTTTTAACTATCTATTTCTGCCATTTCGTTTTTCGAACCCCCAAATTCAACTTCCTAAAGTAAACGATTATATGCGATATTTACTTTAGAAGACTGGGTTCGGGAATTTCAAAAATAAAGTCGCGGAAATAGGCGTTTGAAAACGAGAGGTTCCGCCGCTCCCTAGCCATCTTTTAGTTATCCAGTTGTACATATTTACAATTTACCTTCGACTACTCAACAAACCCTTCAAAATATGATCTTTTTCCACCACCTTATTTTTCTCTTTCCCCATCAACAACTGCATATACTTCCATCGATATTAAATTTCTATAAAAAATTTCCTCGCTGAAAGATAATCTGCATAACGTCTGTTACTTAACCCTCTCCAAATCTCTTTTTTCCCATCCAGTGCTGAGAAAGTGGTACCTTTCTCGTCGCGCAACGACAAATGCAGCGAAAGAGGTCGGCTTCTTCGGTAGAGTATGCGCACGTATCTCCGTCCATACATACGTGCCAGTCTACCGAATGTGGAGTAGAATCGCATTACGGACAGCCGGAGTAACGGAGTAGACGCAGAGTAGAGCGTATCGCGTGTCGTCTCCGTCGACACCGAGGAGAAGCTCCGGAGTCTCGTGCGAGGTACCCGGTGCAGGCGGCAAGGAGCCGTCAGTCGCGTGCTGACCAGCCGAGCGTGCGGATTGTCGATCGGTCGCTGCGAGTCCCTGCGACTATTGCCACGGGACTTCTGTCGCTGATTGATGACAGAAAAGTACCGTGAAAAATCCTCCAAAGAGGTTTAAATTCATTTGTGCAAACGAGACTGTCAATATCAGTTGGATAACTCGGACTGAGATTTGTTCTTTCAGTATTTCATGGGGGAGAATCAAGGGGCTTGTTAAATCTTGTCAAAGTGTTCGGTTGTTGAAGTTCATTACGATCTTTGGAACACTGGATTCGAGTGTTCAATTAAAATTGTATATTTTGAATGGAGAAATAAGATAGGTTTATGTTAAAAGGAATCGTTTTAAGGGTCTCGTTTTAAGAGTGAACGATCGATAGGATCATTTGCGGGAATCGGGAAGGCATGCACATTGATACGAAGGACGTATATTTGTTCATGATACTCAGTTGGTTATTGTTGGTTTTCGTTTGATGCGTTAGTTTCGATTACCGCGGATCTGAGGATCCGACGTGACGTTGAAGAGAGTAAACGTACATCCCTTTACGTGGTAACATCCCTCGAGGGAAACGACAGGATGCTGAAGGACAGTATGTGGAGGCAGAGGAGGGTGTCTATGCCCAAGAGGTAAGTTGAGCAATTCGCTTTCATTGCGATTGATCTTCACCCCTTTAATTATACTGGACATTGATTAATTTAATTGTAAACTTATACTGTGACCCGCTAAGCCATGATTCTAATTTAAAACAATTACCACGTATGGTCCCATGAAGTAACAATTAAACATTAACACTAAATTTACGGCGGTGAAATTTGTTGCACTGCTATATATTAAACAAGGAGTGTGAAAAAAGAGGAATCAAGCGGCAAAGATGATAATTTGTTAAGTAACTCTTATCATATTAACACTTTACCGACCTAACGCTTTTGAACCTTTAACTTATTAACTGGTTGCCACTCCAGTTAATAAATTATCATTTATCATTACGGTTACTTGTGTTAAGTACTCAGTGACGAGAATTTGCAATTTTCGAATAGATATCCGTATCAAGGAAGTATTTGTGGCCCAGTGATCGATCAGAAGGGGGTAGGATGTTAAAAAAATACCGGCCGTTAAAGTGTTAAGTGTACGTAAAATATGTACTGTATTGCTTCTCCGTAAATTTGAGAAATCTGTATAAAAAATGTAGGAACCCATCGAATTGATGGCTGCTGTAAATCTCGTGTTAAGCCAACGATCATGAATTTGTTCATACATTAGACTTTCCACTCAATAGACATTTCAATGAATTTGATGTTTAAAAAATTTCAACTGGTTACACATAATGACCATTTTTCTAATTGCAAAACCAGTTTGATAACAACATGAATGTAATATATAAAAAAATGTATTCAAGTATATATATGGTACACTGCCGGATTAGTCTGACAAGAAGTCACAACACCACTGACCGCAGCCAATGCTAGTAGATTAGGCTCGTCGTACAGGCGCATTCTACCAGGCCACGTATTAACCCTTTGCACTCCGTGTATTTTTTCATCTATGCGTAGTCAATTTTAAACATTGTTAGGTGATATATTACGTTGACAGTGTAACTGAAAGATAAGGTATATCACCTTTGCTCCCTACATAAACTACTCAGGTAGTCGAAGTGCAAAGGGTTAAAGGTGGCCAATTTACATGCGCTGCATGTATATATTCAAATAACAGTTTAGTTTGATATTAGGTAACAAAAATAAACGTACATGAGGGAAAGAAAAATATATTGATAACATACATATGTATACGTGCAAGCTGATTCACGAGGGCATACACGTGGTCGATGGTTTAAGAAGCTCTAATTACGGCGAACGAATCGCCGATTAGCATCGTTCCTTCGTGTCATTGATATTTATCGGTTCACGAAGCGTGAGAGCTCCCTGGAATCTTCGTGTCTCGAATCGATTTATCAGGCAGCCTCCGTGTCGACTACTTGACGCGTTGAAATACTTAACCTCGGAATACCGCGGGGTTCACCAACCGAATGCATTTACGTGTTAATAGATAAATGGCAGTTGATGTTGATACACGATGGATGATCGGGTGTTACAAGACTTGAGAACGGTAAAGGAAATTTTTCTCGTCGGACACTGAGTTATCGAGTTTTTGTTAAAATTCGAAGGCGATTGGAAAAGCGTGGAATTATCGGTATGTGGGAGTGGAGAATATCTATTTTACGGGAAAATTACACCGGGGTGAAGTTGAAAGTGCGAAAGTCTAATGACTTAGTTGAAGATAAAAATTTCGAATAAAATCTTGAGATTTTCCATCGATGATGTTCATTATGGGATACAGTAGTTTGTTATTTAACACTTTACCCACCGGTATTTTTTTAACATTCTACCCACTTCTGATCGATTACTTGCCCGCAAATAATTCTCTGATACTGATATCTCTTCGAAAATTGCAATGTTTCTTCAATGAGTCCTTGACAAAGTTAACCGCAATGATAAATAATAATTTATTAATTACCATAACAACCAATTAATAAGTTAAAAGTCCAAAAGTGTTGAGCCCGAAAAGCCGATTAATCGGCTACCGGTCGGTGAAGTGTTAACATGTTGAACGCCACCGTATTTCGGTATTTCGCATGGTTTCGCTATTTTCATTAAGTATTTCTACTTACGTGAAACTTTTTCTATCAAATTCATGTCTTTCTAATGCAGAAACTTTAAAGATACAGGTAAACAGATATCGGCAGACTTTCATTTTTTTAACGTTAATATTGAAATATTTAGTATGTCTGAAGATTTCTTAAAAGTTACATGAAACATTGAATTAAATAGCGCCGGTTACCGATGACCCTCATGGCAGTTAACGTGTTAAGATCGTACTTTGAAAATGTTTAATACTTGTCCTTATTATAGTTGAAAAATGACGTTCATATCATATAAAAGGGGTTTGAATTCTATAGATATTATAATTCAAGTTGCATTGCAATTTTATTATTCTAATATGATAATACGATCTATAAATTTACTAAAAAATTGATTACGGTCAAGATAAAGAAATACTTGAAACGAATTGCGATAAAACCTTCCCTTTCTTAGAATTCTATCCGATAAATAATGCGTCCCAAGTTGAATTCAAGTTTCGTTTGTGTTCGAAGGTATAAGATATAAAAGACTGGTACATGGTGCCTGTTAGAGGTTTCCTGCTTTAACTCATGAATATGTAAGTAACTTTTAAGACCCTAATTTAACGAGGAAGCTACATCGAGGCATTCTCCGACGATGCTCTCTTAGATGCAACCCCGTGGTTACCTATGGGGTCGATGTAACGGATTAAAGGTCAGTCGATAGGGGCTGTCAGTTCCAATAAATCCAACATGCTGATTGAAGAGTTCTGGCAATACGTTTCGCGAATGAATTCTTTATGTAAATTCATGGTCGCTATTAAAATTCCTCCTACCACCTTCTTTCGAGACAGGGATGATATAGTTGCATGTGTTTCGCATATCTTTGGACTTTAAAAAACGCAAAAAATTGTAGAAACCAGCTTTACATCTCGATGGATACGAAAAGTTTAATATATAAAAAAGATGAGAAAGAAATAGTTGACTTTATAGGTAGAATTAGTCCGTGCTTGGAAATGATACTAAACGACCAATTATGATAATCAATAATCATAAATAATATAAAAAAGTATTGGACGTTTTCTTTCAAAATTTCATCATTGACATTTCATCGTCCGTTCTACGTATGGTGAACGTCCCTGACATATATGAAAAATAATACATATTTATGTATGAACTTCTGAAATAATCTAAAATAATACACCTGATCGAGCATCATGCACACATACGAAACGAAGAAAAAGTGGAATAGAGTCTTAATAGTTTTTGCAGCTACATCAACGGTAAACAAAATTCCTTCTCGCCAGACGCATTAATATTCCATCAAATGGAGAAAACCGAGTCATCATCAAACGTATTCATGACCTTATTTTTTCCACGAGATATACTTCCTACAGAATAATCCTTTTATACTCACAGAATGAATGGCATAGCATATTTCAAGCATTGCAATCGATCGCCTCGTTAATTTTTTATTCCGATCGATGCTCTGCACAAACATTCTTGAATCGCTAAGTTTCTTTTGTACTTGCACCTCTGACAAATTGCCATAACGTCCAGACAAGATTTCGATTGAAAACATTCGCATGAATTAAACCTTCTATAGCATATTTTTTTCTACTAACATTTATTCCTATTGTCTGCTGTGAGACAGAATAAAAGCGAATCAACGGTGTTCGCCATTAATTCATCGATGGTCGATTCCCATTAAAACCACTTATGTTCGGGTGAGGAAAAGATAATGTATAATAGCAGCAAATATTAATGTAATGACTCGATGAAAAGTTCCTGAAGGTAGTCATGCTGCAAACCTATCATCAATGTCATCGTCATCGACCACTCTCGCTGATGTGCAAAACGAACTGTACGCGTGCACTTTCGAGCTCGGTTGTTCTCTTTAACAATATTAAGAGTTTGCATGGAGTCAGATGCGATGTACATCGAATAAAGAATAGGTTGATAGATCGTGCGTGATTAAACATTTTTTTACATTGTTCACCGGAAAAGAATTTCAAGCAAATAGACCTTGTTTTTGAAATATATTAATGTATCTCTACAGCGATAACGTTAACAATATCAATATGGAGCAATAACGCTTTTCTTATCAAAATGTTAACGATAGAATGATTAAATTCATATCAGTGAAGGATTCTTATTGTTGGTTTGCTGAAACATGTAAAATAGCACTTATTCGGTTTTGACTATAGTGATTATTTTATCAAGGACCTACTGTATTAGATGGGTGTGGAATCATCAGGGTTACGTCGCATGTAACACATAGATATAAAATTTTACAAAGGTGATAGGGGTTTGAACTCAGGACAATTACTTGGAAAATCGGGCATTTACCTTCATATCTACCATAATCTCCTAACTACAAATTTCTATTTTGCAAACTATTCAATCTATTCAATTGTATCACGACATTCGCCTTTGCTCTTTTCATCACGCAATTCTACCTGAAAATCAATATTCCACTCACGAAGATTCGTTTCAAGAGATATTTAGACATTAGCTCTTAAGAAGTAATAGGGCATCGACCATTAATCGCTTGCGCTACCATTTTTTTATGATTGCATACTTTAAAATGGAAGTACAACCATAACTTTATGTTGTTGTATCAAACTCAAACTTTTTATTCTATCTTTTGCACCTATTTTTGCATAACGGAGAGGCATACGACAACGAGTTAATAGCCCCCTTTCCTTTACACGGAGTTCTTCCTATTCATTGGGTCGTACTTGTATTAGATAAAACGAAAGGAAATGCCATTTTTTTGTGTCTGGTAAGATATTTCTCGTGTCTACTTTATATAATTATAAAGAAAGTTGTTATGTATTTTTTTGGTAAATAAATTTGTTTGCATTGTAAAACAAAAACGACATTTTTTTCACTTTATCCAATGTTATACAACAATTTTATTCCCTGTAGGAAGTATAGTTCATATCTATTTATTTCTAACGAGTTATCACAAAAATATGAAAATTCATTGCATGCACGTTTTTTGTATAATCTTCCGGCAGAGGCCATCCGCCTTTCAGTATTCGCGTGGATGAAAAACCACTGTTAATAAGAACGAATCGTAAAGGAGAAGCACATCGTCTTACTTACTTACGACTTATTCGTTGAATTTGTCGAACGATAAAACCTTAAACATACATAATTGCCATTACTTTTTACCGTCAGTAGTTAAATTATGCACCGCGCCAGTAGTGTGCGCATTGCGTGCTAAAATTAAACCTCCGACACTTTTGCAGCGGCTAAAGCGATTCCATTAAAAGCATGCGATGTGTAAGTCTTCCACGGCGAGACTTAAAAAGTTCATTCACTTCCGCGCTCTTTGTTTCGACAGATATCAAGTTGGACAGGTATGTACATATACGTACAGGGAGTTTCAAAAGTTATTGTCATGGCTTTCAGAGGTTATTATACGCCCTTGAAAGAAACACGAAAAAAATCTACACAAATTAACATTTAATTGTGTCTTAGCGAGTGAATTTTAGCCGAATAAGTCAGGCTTCCAGGTCTCCGACCTCTCGGAAAGAAACGCAAGAGATATTCTTACTAGTGGTACACGAAATTAGAAAATGGAGGACTCGGTCACCGAACTAGCAAGGAAAGCGGAAGTGTTCATGCTCTTCTTCCCAGGTGAACTCTTGAACGAACCTGACACCGATCACAGATCACTGACATCTTCGTAGCCTCCGAAAAATTATACAGATATAATGGATTTTGTTGTAAAAGTAGTCATTTTTATCACCTTAATATAGAAAAATACCGATAAAGAAAATGTGCGTTAAATATTCCTTCGACTTCTACCTTTCAAATAAGTTTAATAAAAATCGGCATTAACATGGTTAACGAAGACGAAGACGAAGACGATGTCTAGGAAGAAAGAGGAAATTGGAAAAAAGCGAAAGTCTGTCCTTTTTTTGTTACCGAGCGTTCCAGTTTTTGAAACTATTAAACCAACATTCCGTTTTAATTTTCTTACTAGGAGCTTTTCTTACGGTTTAAGATATTTACTTAACACCTTCCTATACTTTAACGAGTCTGACTCTTGATGGAGATCCCGAGTCGAAATATTTGGTATTACTTTGACATTGAATACATTGCTAAGAAGCAATGTAACCAATGTCAAAATAAGACCAAATACTTCGACTCAGGAAATGTAAAACATCAACTTAATTTCATATTGCTGATACGTGAAATTTCCCTTTTCACTATGAGAATGTCATTTTAATGTGACATTAAGTTGATCTTTCTGACATTGCTGCTAATGTAGGAAATGTGAAAGGAATGTAATAGTAATATGGATTTCTTTTGGTTATTTGTGGACAATTATAATAAAATTAATTTTATACGTTAAACTTTGTTACTGTTAATTATAGTTCATTTTAATTGATTAACTAATTAACAGTAACAAAGTTTAACGTATAAAATTAATTTTATTATAATTGTCCACAAATAACCAAAAGAAATCCATATTACTATTACGTACTTATCTGTTGGCGTGCTTACCGAATAAAATAATTTAATTATCTTCTTGTTGACGGAAAAAGTATTTATTGAAATAATTAAATGTTAATAATTACAGTAAAAATAATTATTTATTTTTAATCAGCCTCTTATTTTTGAGATACGTCCTTCTATTCGTTATCACTTGGTTGATGTGATGTATTATTTTCCTTCTGGGTACATCAGGATGGTTTGTGCCAGCCCAATCTGAAAATAAATTGTAATAATATCTTATAAAAAACCAAAAGCTAAATTTATTTTAATTTCTGTTATAAATAGATAATTACCAATTATTCCTTTCAATAATTTTTCATTTATTCCTGGTCGACCAGTTTTCCGAGTTGCCGAAAAATGAATTCGATGATTTCCGTACACTTGGATTATCGCTTCTTGTATGAAGACTTCCCATTTCTTCTTCCAGTCGTATTTTAATTGAATAAATGCCATCGTTTTAGAAGGCAAAAAAAATCGCAGCCTGGATATAGTTCTACCTAAAAATTTAGAATTTTATTGTTAATTTTTAACCTCAAAGATAACAAATAAATGTAATATATTACCCTATTGGAAGATGGTATTAGATAATCCTTGGAAAGTTCAAAATTTGAGGATAATTCTTGCAGGGGCTGTCGCTGTTGCTGCTGGAATCGGTGCTTGAACGCCTTATATGTATATTTTTGTATTTTAACATCACGCAATGTTACTGTCGATAGAAGTAAAAATTATTAAATTTAAAAAATTCAACAAATCATGAACACATATAAATCTAAATGTTTATACAATAAATAAGAACCTTTTTTGATGAAACAACTTTTTTGACCATTACTTGCTTCTTATTATGGCAATGTACATTTTGAGTACTGATAGAATATCTACTACCACGATTGATATTGCAGAAGACTTCTTGAATAAATTCGTAAAACAGTTTGATGAATTGTACGGCATGAGATATTCTTCTATCAACATGCACTTATTACTCCATTTATCTGATTGTGTACGAGAATTAGGACCCTTATGGGCTCATACTTGTTACGAGTATGAAAATATAAATGGAGAAATAGTTGATATCATTCATGGTACACATTGTATTGACAGCCAAGTTACTCAAACACATGACTATTTAATAAATATGATGAATGAAATGGAAAAAGTTAAAAATGAAAAAATATTACAATTTTGTACCAACAAAAAGAAGCAAACGAACATTACTGAAAAAATATCTAATAGCACATATACCATAGGTAAATATGAATTGTTAGAGGATATTTCGGTATTAATTTCAACAGCCTTTACAAATAGTAGAATAAGTCTTGATGGTGCACATATTTGGCAATTCAGTAGATTATTAAAAGATAATAAATTGCTTATTTCTCAGATTTATAAGAGAGCCATGAAAAGTAATAGCACTGTAGTTAAATATATTGAAAATGGAACTACAAAAATAGGTGTAATATTTTGTTTCTTAAAAATCTTACAATGTCATTGCATGGAAGATAATTGTGAATGTGATTTTCAATACTACATGATTATTCATGATATCGCAATTGATGATACCTATACTGCGAAGGGTGACAAATATGAGTATAATAGTTTAGGATTTTATCATAAAGATCATGAGTCAACGAATGTTCGAGCTGTAAAAATTGATCAAATTGTGACACCATGTGTATATATCGATATTAATAAGCAACAATACTATATAATTCCTATAAATACAAAAGAAATTGAATAAATTCGTTAATTTGTAATTATTGTATTGTATTTTTTTTTAAATCACACCTGTATATCATCATAGTTTTACTTAACTATATACAATTTAACATAAATTAGCTTAAATTCAATGAGAGACTTCATATTGCAGCGACACGCGGTTTACGATTTCTCCGAATTAGTTAAGCCGACTTGGAATTGCCGAGGGTCAAACTCGAAAGCAATTACAAGTCGCAGTTTTCTATCGTACAATGGATAATAAAGAAATAAACTCTTGCTCGCGTACGGTCGCGCCGAACATCTGCTTCCGACCTGAAATGCAATGCCATAAAACCGCGGGTCGCGAAAAAGCCAAAATCCTCGGCCATGGTTGAGAATCGACAACCGAACTGTCTCGCTAACTTTCAGCAGGTATAACAATAAAAAGCGCAGCTGCACGTACGAAATTTTCCAGCTAATTACTTCTACACTGTCTAAGGAATATATAGACAGAGGTTCAAAGGGGTACCTTTCTTTGTTTGTTATTTATTCATTGTTTAACGGGACCGCGCGCCGCGGTGATGTTCGACTGCCGAGTCGCATCCCTACCTTTAATCAGGTAAAACTAAAAATGGCGCAAAAGGATCCATGAAATTTTTTCACTAATTACTTCTACACATCTTCTACTTCTACTTCTACACATGGCTTAATATTGGACTTATTGTTACATTAATTTTCTAAATAAGAATGCTGAGGATTATTTTGGGCTGTATGAAGCCTAAATTGATCCTAAACAAGGCAAAACTGGCAAAAATTAACAAGTTTAGGACGACTGTGGAATTAAAATTTGCATTCTTTTATATGTAACATATTTTTCCATATTCAGCCTAAATATATCCTAAGTTATTTGGTAATTTAGGAGAATTATGGGCTGAAATTTTCGTCTCGGGTTGACTGCTACCACTTGGGTCCGAGTTTCGTCGAGCTAAATGGCACGGCAAGGGGTTAACTCTGTGCGGTATTGTTTCATTAAGAACAAAATGTGCGATCGTATTTAAAACAAATCTACTAAAGTCTTACAATTAGTAAAAATTGTATACATATACCTCAGAAAGGCGTTGATTCTTTGCTTTGATGGCTGACAATAGACATACAATGGCAACGGTGAAAGTGCTTTAAAGGCCGAGAACAGATGTACGGTAGTCCACTAAGGATTGATACCATTGTGAGGGTGAATTGCCAAGTAACCCGCAAAAAGAGAGGCGTTTAGTGATCCAGGATCTGGTCTTCGAAATATTATACACGCACCAGTAGGTAAAAATAGTTGAATTCGATCACGGAGCAATGATTACTCGACCGCGGTTGGGGGGCAACTGATAGTGAGGTGAGGCGATTATCGAAATGTCTTATTGTTGTGATTCGCGGAAAAGATACCTGTAGGTTACGGGCACCGAGTTCCGCCAAGTATGTTTTGACAACACGCCGCATTCATTGTACTTCTTAGCTAGTGAAGCGGAAATAATTGCTCTCGTTGCGCAGAGAATCAATCTTAAAATTGTAAATGGAATTAAACGATATTATTTATTTATATAACCAACTGTTACAAATACAGTGCTTTGCTTAATATAGGGTTATTGTCAAAAGTAACTCATAAATATAAAATGTATTTTTAAAGCAAGCTGCATATAATAACAGATAAAGTCATAAAATAAATCACAAATAATAAATATATATTTGTGAAACAAACTATAATAGACAGATGTCTCCTCTATCGCCTCCTACCTTTAGAATTTCTATTTGATGTCTAGATTTTTGCATAAATTGATTCTATAAACCATCTCGAATAATACGTTGATTATTACTTTCATGTTATAAACGTTTAAACATATTTAAACAGTGCTCAAAGAGGAAACGGCTCTCATAAAGGCCCAAAAGTGGATGTTTTTCTATGTATCTTGAAAACCGGGCGCGCTGTACTTACTAGTTCGTTGACCCAGTCCTCCATTTTCTAATTTTGTGTAGCACCAGCAAGGATATCTCGTGTGTTTCTTTCCGAAAGGTCGGAGACCTGGAAGCCTGTCTTATTCAGTTAAAATTCAATCGCTAACAATAAGACACAATTAAAAGTTAATTTGCGTGAAAACGGTTCGTTTCTGACACATACAGGGTCCGTCAGCAAAATCTGGACAAAATTAAGAGTTCATTCAAACACTTGTTTAGTTAGAAATTACTTGTATTGATGAAAAAAAATGTGTAAATTAATTAGGGGATCCTTATTAAGTTTTATCATTCAGTATAGCCTCCTTCCGCTGCGATCACTTTTTGGATTCTTGATCTGAAGCGCGAACATGCTCTTTTCACCTGATCCTTGTCCAAATTCGCGAATGCTGCCTCTACAGCGACCTGAAGGGATGCCACGATGGGGTGCCTGGATTTATTAGACACCCTTTCAATAACGCTCCAAACATATTAACTTACAATTAGAAGCTTCAAGTCTGGTCAATTGGGAGGACAAAAGTCTTTGCACCGAAATATTTCGACGTTATCGGAAAACCAGTTTTGTATTAAACGACTCGTATGAGCTTGTGCGTCAACCTATTGTATAATGTGGGATCTCCTGGATGCTACACCTTCCATCTTTGGCTTCACTACCGAAATTATGATCCGGGGGTACAGTTTATTGTTAATGGTTTCACCCTTCTTAAAGAAATGTGGCGGGTTGCTGAGCTCTTTCGTCGGCAGCCGCTGTGCTTACAGACTTTTCTTTGAAATAAATTTGCCTTGACCGATTAGCAGAGCCTCCCACGAACTTCTCTACAGCCGCATACCTTCGTACAACATCATAAACAGTAGAATTCGGGTATCTAAAGAATTGAATAATTTCATTAGCTGAACGCTCCGCGCGAAGCGCTTCAGTTGTTGCTGCTTTGTGAATATATTCCGAACACTATCTAATCAAATCTGCCATTTAGATGTTACATACGTATTGTACATACATATGCCTTGCTTGAAAAGAAAGAAACATCTACTGCTGACATTACATGTAGCGAGAAATTAAAATTGAATTTTGTCCGGATTTTGCTGACGGACCCTGTAGTTCCTATCAGATATTTTCCCTACGTAACAACACGAATGAGATGAGCCAATAAAAAAAATTGTCTATCTTTTCGCGAATCTTACGGCGTTTTTTTTCGCAAATCTCCATCGATTGTAGAACAACCCCTGAAAGTCATGACAACTACTTTTGGAACACCCTGTACGTGTACCTATATGTATCTTCAACGTGATATATGACGAAGCAAAGAGCGCGGAAGTGAATGAACTTTTTTAATCTCGCCGTGGAAAACTTACATCGCATTCTTTTCATGGAATCGTTTTAACCGCAAATGCTTAAGCACAATTAAACAGGCTTAATATGTTAAGAAACCGAGGGTAGATGTTGAATATTTAATTGCACAATTACTTTCCAATGCAAGCTCAAAAACTGTTGCCAGTGTAGAGAGAAAAGTTGTTCTAAGGTGAGAACATTGAAGATAGAATTTTGCATTAATATTTAGAGGACGCTCAGTAGCTATTAAGGTGTATTATTTATGGTATCGTGTTAAGGAACCCTTGAATTCCTTTGTAATTACTATTATGTTAATGATATGAGCTAGAACTTGAATATAGAATTTATAACATACACTATTTATTAATTGACCTCAAATCGAGGACAATTGATTGTAAATCTTTAAATCATGGAAATTAGAACACGCAGCACAAGATGACGACAATATTTTCCGAGAATTCAAAACTTGAAATATGTACATAGCAATTGATGAAAATTAATACGACTATTGATCATCAATGAAATGACACATAATTATATAACCGATCGAAGCATACAATCTGTCTCCATAAAATATTTTTAAAAATTAGAATGATCCTATTGTCATTCCAATCGTGATAATAAATAAAACATTCTAAACGTAAAAGTTACCCTCTTATTGAAAATCCCTAATATTTATATTATACTTACACAAACTTATTACTTACTGCAACCAGAAACATCGTATTACATTTAACACTAGATTTACGGTCGTTGAATCGGGCATACTTATATATATTAAATAAGTACTTTGAAAAAAGAGGGATCAATCAGCAAAAAAAAAATAATCGATTAAATCATTTATATATTGTAAAATACATGTACAATATGTACCGCGTCTCTCTGTATTTCAAAACCGTTTCTCAAAAAATTGGAACTCTTCAATTTTATGGCTTCCGTAATTCTAGTGTCGAAGAATGATACATCATGCAAATATTATTTCATCACTTTCTTTCAACCCTAAACAAAACGAGCTTTAGATACCATAAAAAAGGCCAAATTGACAAAGGTAGCACTACGTTCCTAAAATGATGAAACTTTTAAAAATTAAAATTCATTCATCGTGAAGCATTAAACAAGTAGGTCACGCGAATAGAATACCTAGAAACGCCGAGGAAGGTCGCGAGCAGGATTCATTGCAGCCTCGTTCAATATCAAACGATCCTGACCCGCAGACCTCTTTAACGAGCCAGTACGCGTCGATTTACTGAATTGCAAGACTCTCTCCTCTCGTTCCTTTGAATTCGACAATGAAACCTGACCGAACAACGACCGAACGATACACCACGTGTACTCCACGTGGAATAATCACAAGTTCCAGATACGCATTCCCCATTATTTACATGGTGTTCTCGGTGAATCGTGTTACTATACAGAGATATCCCAGGTGTACCTTTATACGTGCACGTATGTGTAAGCACGTTCCTTAGAGCTTACGGTTCCTTTCTCCATGTGTCGTTGACATTGCACCGTGGCCGATACCGTTCGTTTCTTGTTTTCTTTTATCTAGACACATTCATTTTTCCTTCCGCGATTGTCTTCCACGGCTGGACACTCCACGCGAAATGTTTCTGAAGATGTTAGAGATTTTATCGTTGAAGCTGTTTCGCCTGCTTTTTGTTTTATACTTTTTCGCTTTATGTGTTGTGATCATTTCACCAAGGAGCTACTGTTTCAGGTGATTCCGAATTAACAAGGATACAAAATGGTAACACTAACAGTACCATAGGCGGTCAAATTAAGTGGTTTAATGATATTTAAGTGTATAATGTTTAGTACTCTTGGGTAAACAGTGTTTTGCACGCTGTTTTATACGTTATATTAAATTTATATGTTGACAATATCCTGCATTTCTTCCAGAAAGGCATTATTGCTGTTTCGTAATTGATTACAGGGTGTACTATGGTAAAAATAAGTATCCACAACGTATAGTTTGTGTTAAACAATGCTGTGGGACAATTTTTTTTGAATTCAGATTCATTACTTAATGGTCAGTGTGAACTTTTAACTCGTTATTCAGTATAGCTTTGTTACCTTGGTAATTCGAAATTTTAGCTGGTGTTAAGTTCATCGAAGAAATTCATTTTAATGAATTCGTTGAGAAATCTACGGAATTGAAAGGATAGAAAGTCGAATTCTGAAAAATTGATAACTGCGTCGGCGACGGTGAAAGTGATTTAAATGTGCTATCCTTCTTCATTTTCAGTTGCATAAACTTGCATTGTATTGTAACATGAAACTAATTTGTACAACAGATAAAAAAGTTTATGGTTATTTTATTACACAGCAGTTAACTACCAGGTCAAAAAGAAAGTTCAAATTGTTTTGAATCGTGCTTGTATCTTTAATGTAAGACAAGTGAAACATTGGCAGTGTTTTAAAAATATAATTTAATGTGCACTTTAAATTATCTTTTCATATTTCTTCTTCGACTTAAGAAAAAAAAAAAACAGATGTAACCAATTAATAGCTGTTGCGTCAGGTAAATTATCGTATCAGTAAAAACGTGTAGTTGTAACTTCAGAATGATTTTAGTAATTAAAATATTATGTCCATCGTCAATCTAAAGATCGGAGAGATTTAACGACTTTTGATAAGTATGGATCATCCCGACTGTTTATGTTAAAATAATATAATGTGAATTTGACTTGTAAAACCGTCCAAATTTATTGCCGTTAAAAATCATTTTTAAGAACCATTACAAAATATCAAATGTCTTTAGGATGACCTCAAAAAATCTGCATATTGCGATGGAACTGGAGCTCGTATATGTTTCACATTCAAATCATTCTTATTTTTCAATTAATAAAAGTAGTAAACGATCATCATCAGTACCGATTACGGAATACGGCCGTCTAAATGTTCCTTCTTTGAATTACAGCGTATAGCACGAGCCTCTAACAGTTTCGACAATTAGTTTCAGCCACAAATAAAACTCCCTAGAAATTGACAATCTTCTATCACGCAATGACGACGTTAACTATTCCGTCAGTGAAAATCTTAGAAATTCTCCTTTGGTTCCTGATTGCTTTCTAAATAAGCAATACTCTTTGTCACGAATATTATTTTACAATTGCAAAAATTATTAACCTCCGAAGCTCTAAAAACGAAGTAAAAAACAAACGGTTTATAAAGATAAGGGACAAAGTGATACTTGTTGCCTCCGTATGTTCAAATTTTCATAATTATAATACTGAAATAATCTATAATATTTTAACGTTCGAGTTTGCAGTAATTTTCTATTTTAGGTTTCTAAACGAAACTTTTACTATCCTGAGATAATATAGCCCGTCAAAAACCAAATAATTTTTAGACATCTTTGCCTGATAACTGGAAGAGTTTTGAAAGTCTTCCAGATATTAACAGAACTTTTGAAACGTTGAATTCTCGGCATTCAGGTGAATTATATTTGCAACGAAGATTCCACTCAGATGCAATTTTCTACGCCCGTGTACGAATTATAATAGAAAGCAGATCGTGCAATACTGACTTAAAACTTGCAGGCAATTAGCTTGAATTTCATTTTACTATGGTACTTTAATAATACTGGGACATTTCTATGGCTCCCTTATAAGTGCAACTTAATTGCCTACGAAAGACGGACATAGTGCTGGATGAAATAAATGATTTCAGAAGCTAACAGAGAATGTTTCTGTTAACATTTACTCCTTGTAGCTTTTCATTACACGATAAGCTGTATAAATACTATTTTCTGACCTTTTAATGTATTTTTCAAAAATAAATATCACCGAAAGAAGCATCTTCGTAAAGGATATATCAAATTAATTTAATCCTCTTCGATCCGCAAGGACATGTTATGCAAAACTTTCTCAAACTTGTTATTTTATTCATACAAACAGAGTGTGTCATAACATGAAAGAAATATTTCAATGGCTGACTCAGAATTCAAAAATAAGAAATACGAAATTTCACAATCTTACCGACCCCTGAATTTTACCAGAATATTTAAGACAACATTTTTATCGATTTTCAAAAACGTACAAATATTGCAATTTGCAGAAAGAAATATGCAACTAATCTATATAGAATAAAATACCATGTAGACACTCCTTTTATCCTCAATGCGTCATAAGCTGTTTCTCCTGGTGTTTGAAAGAAAAGAAAAATGTATGGGTATCGTAATCACAGCATTGATTGCAATCATGCTTCTAAAGTTAACAATACTTTCCGTTAGAGTAACGAAAACAGGTAGAAACTGCATAAAGACCGCTAACTTTAATCGTTCACGGTCCCACGTTGCAGCGTGCCACTTTACACGAAACTCTACAGTCATTACTATTTCCATGCTCACGTAGGAGTGGCTGACGACGATTCTTTATTATTCTCACAATCATAAGACACAAGGTGTTCTAATTGTCCTCGTTCCATAAAGTCACAAACCGCACAGCATCGCTCTGGGAGCATTTAATTATCTATGCAAGCGGCGCAACTGCATCCTCAGAGTTTGATGCAGCTTCGTACTTCACGGTTGACGAGAGTTCACTTCTTAGACGCTTGAACCAGGTCACACGTGACGCTACTCGTAGAAGATGACCAATTACCAGTAGACGGCTTTGCTATGCCCTGCTTCTTCGAAACGTCAGCCCACATGGCAATCGACTCGTAACATTGTTTTCTGAAAAATGAAGAAATATCATGCACTAATCGCAGAAATCAAAATACCGCGTATTCTTTCCCACGTGTGATAATCTGGTGACATTTATGCCGGCAATTATGATAATAGTATAAGTCAGTGGTCGCCAAAGTGGTGATCCGCGAGAAAATTTCGCTGGTCACCAGAAAAATGTGGAATATACTTACTCATCACGTTAAGTTATGTTTTAAGATGCATTGAAACATAATTAAATTCATAACAATGCATTTTATGTGTTCTTAGATCACAATTTTTTTTATAAATGTATTTAACACTTAAAAAATCCTATTAGTGGTCCGCGGGATTTAAATTGTGAATTTACTGGTCCGTGAAGTCAAAAAATTTGGCGACCGTTGGTATAAGTAATTTATTCTTCGTATTGGTAAATGAAAATTGTCAAGTTTCCATTTCAAAATACGAGGACTATGAAGTAAAAATTTCGTTTATTGACTTTGGCATTTTGTAGAACGTATTGTTTCTTCTGGGAGCAAAAAAAGAATATAATTTTCATTATATCTAAAGGGCAAAGGAATTACACGACGTTCTTATTAGTTAACTTGATTCACTTTACATTTAACTTGATTGTTTTTAATTTGATTATAACATTTTAACTTGATTGTTCTTAATTAACTTGAAAATAATAGTCCTCGTTCATTAAGTTATCCAATTGACAAATTAACCATTGAATCGTGTCACGCGATTTGATAAAATCTACAGCAGGAAACACCGGGAACTATTCCTTTCTTGAAGGAGTATTATTCCACTTAAAGTCTATTGCGCGTTACTCCAAAGCTCATCAATAAATGCTTGTTAATTAGAGAGAAGCATTATGCCTATGCATGCAAATTCTTAAAACTCTAAACACTTCGCTACACCCTGTAAGCGTTTGAAGAATAGCCCTTCCGGTACTTTTAAGTCCTCCAGTAAGCATTTGAATAATCGACCCTTTAATTATTTCGAGCAGTATAAATAATAGGTACGCTCCGTGGTGCACTGTTACATCAACATTTTTCTGTCCAGGACCATCGAGCTGATCGCCCTGATTGCAATCTCCAGCACACTCTTTCTCTTTTTGCACACCAGGGAACTTCATTCGCGTCTGCGAAAAATGGAAGTTCGCCTTCAACCTGGCGAAGACGAGGCGCTCTCTGCAAACCAGCTCTCCTGGGGTAAGTCTAGTTTCTCTTTCACCTTGTCGGGCATTTTCGTTCGAAACTATGAAACTGATGTGTAATTTATGAAGTAGAAATCAATGGACAGGAATTAATCGATTTGAAACAACCTGAAATATTTCAGTTTGTTTGTCCTCTCTTTTCTGCGAAGTTTCGTAGATTTACATACTTTACAGAATATGAGCTTGTGTTCCTGTGATATATTTTTATTAATCCTCTATTAGACCTTGCGTATTTAACACTATATTTACGGGTAGTGAATTTGTTACATTTAAATGTATTAAATAAGTACTTAAAAAAGAGAGAAATGAACCAGCAAGAAATATAATCAGTTAAGTGAGTTATGTGATATAGGGTATATATGAAATATGTAACTACTGTACTGTTTCTCTATAAATTTTAGAAACGTTTATAAGAAAGTAGGATTCTATCAATTTGACGGCTTCCATAAATCTAATGTTAATTAACACATTTGCGATTCTATTCTTCAAAATTGTCTCAATTTTGTGATATATTTATATCTTACTTTTGAAAGTTCCACATGTTTTTGCAATTAAATATTTAGTAGCCAAGTTAAATCTATTGATTTTCAGACCGACTGATTTTTTTAGAACGATACATGAGATCTAGTCTCATGTTATCGAAAAAGCATTTACAGTTGAAATTAGTATTTGATGAATGCAAAATAAAGATTTTATTCTTATCGATTTAGTAAAGATTCTATGATTTTTTGTTTCATACAAATGCAAAATTAATTGCGGAAGTTACAAATGGAAAGTAGTAATTGTGGTTGAGGTTTATACAAGGTTTGTGGAACGTCGATTGTCTCGCAGCGGAGACGTTATTCTCAGTTAATTGTGACAAATCACATGATGCATTGCATCCTTCGTAATTATCGTGGAATTCCGCGGGTCGTTCGTTCAAGCTTCTCGTGAGAAAAGCTGTGATTCGATCGTTGTATACATAATGTAGGTCATTATCTTAATATAAAACATGATTTCTTTGGTAAGCTGCATTATTATGAACTCCATGAAATTATGTCAGCTTGGAAGAAATCTTTCACTATGAAATTTGCATAAAAAGAAAGAGAAGACAGGAAATAAAGATATCACGTAATTATAATTTTTTCACGATTAATTTGTCACGGAATATTTTCACCAATAAAAATCTCTTTCGTCAATAAATAACTCTCTCTTAATTTAATGTATCTTTAAATTGCCTGGAAATAAAACGATCTCATAATTATATAAAATCAATTCATGATAGTTACATCATCGTTGTAATAATTAATTAAGACCTACTTAGATCAAAAGTGGCTTTCTTACCTAATAAATATTTAATATACAATTTAAAGAATGATAAAAATGTAAAGATTAGCTCACATATCTGATCAAACGAAAACATTATTTTATCAATTAACTCCACCAACCAATTATGTTCTTACTTATCAAGTCTATCAATTGATAAACCCCAATTATACAGCTACCTTATCCCCGAAGAATGAACAACATTTCGTAAACTTTGCAAAATAGATGTTCTAAAATTATTTCAAGTGCTAAGAACATTATGCTACAAATAAATCCAACTAACTGCAGTTATTTCGAATACAAAATGCGCTATATGCATTTTTTTCTACATGCATCCCCTTGGACTTCCCGGTTGAAGAAGGTCAAGGTGTGAGAGTGAACGCACGAGATACACGCTTGCCTCGAGAGAATTATGCGTTTCACACAGATACCTTAGTACTCAAGTGCAGATTCTGCACAGAGATGTACAGTGGGCTCGATTAATGCACTGGACACTGCCGGTATTCTTACATTTCGAAATTCAATTTTCATGGTTAAATTCAAACAGGATTCATAGTTTTCAGAGAGTTTTGATCATGTTTTATATATTAACATTATATTAACTATTATATTCGACTTTCGCACACTCAACTTTTGCACAATTCGCTACTTCGCACGTTTTTAAAAATTCAATTTTTTAAAGATTTTTGTCGCTATTTCAAAAATTGCTTCTATGCAGTCAGTCCCTCGGAGTGAGGTCCTCAAATACAATATTAGAGGACCTTGAGGTTCTCTACTATTGTAATATTGTCTGTTGTGTTACGTACTAGATGTTGAAAAATCTCAAGATTAAAAAGAAACCATATTAACCCGTTTGCATCATATGACAAATTCAAAAATATATCTTTACTATCAAATTTCTTCCTATTAAGTCTAAGTCTAAGAGTATTTCAAAAAGTGATATTATACTTTAATCGACGAATGTTGTATAAATAATATGTGTTGCTATTCACTCATAATGTGAATGGATAAATGCGTTTCGATGATAGTGACCAGAAAAAGTGCGCGAATATATGCGCTTGTGATGCAAATGGATTGATATGCAACTTTTAATATTTTTCGTATATCCCTCTACTTTCGAACATTCAACATTCGCACACATTTTCGGGAACCAATTATGTGCGAAAGTCGAGGGCCGCCTGTACTAAATAAATATTTTGTAAAAAGATGAATCAAGAAGGGAAGAAAATGACCAACTAAGTAATTTTTGTGTTACAAGATGGACGTGAAATATTTATGGCATGGGTTCCTTAAAAATTGTGAATCGGTCATTAGTGATGACAAAGGTTTTGCACTTGCAAGCACCGTTTAAGAGATCTAAACTTTATTGTAGAACATTTAAAAAAATGATTTGTAAGAATAAGATGTACACCATTGTTTGAGTTTCGAAAGAGCGAATTATGTCACACGTAATATTAAAAATTATTTCTGGAGATAACGATAATGATTTTGCACTTGAGTGCATTATTTAATACTAACATTACCAAGATGTTGGTAACAATTTTTCGTTAATTTTTTTTCGAAACGAAAATTTTTCCCAAAAATTGCTCAAATTGATAGAGGTGCCAAAAAATATTCCCCTTCTAAGCCATAAAATTTAAATTGTTAATTGATTATGCTTCCTACCCCTTGATGCCTTTTTTTTCAAAATATTATACTCATTCATTATTTTTAAATATAAGAGATATAACACCGGTAATTCTAGTGTTAAAAATTTCGAACTTTTCCATGGAAAATAACAAATTTTTTATAAAAATTGGATGCAATGTTTTAAGTGAGTTTTGAAACAAGAAACTATGTCACACGCGATGTTAAACAAAATTTCCAAAATGGTCGATAAGGATTTGAGTAATTTTCATAAAAGATTCTAAGGTCGACCCTGAAACAATACAAAATTTTAAGAATTTTGTAATAAAAATAAGATGAGTGTTTGTGTATGAAGTTAACATGAAAGAGTACCTTAACCCTGCAAGTAAGGTACCATATCCATGGGTTATTTATCTAGCTTACTGTACACACGTGTAAGCACATCACTAGATTACTATCATCCCAACAGCTACTATTTCGCATTTGTAAGATCCGTAACGGTATCAAGGCCCTCGTTTACTCCTAATCGTAGACTAATTAGACTAGGATTCTCCTATCATTCGCCTCTTGCGTACTGTTTAGCGAGGCAATTTGCAATTTGTAATGGATCTACCTCTAATCGGCCTAAGTAATCGTCGCCTTGTTCATGCAATCAAAAGCACAAGAGAGGACATGATTATTGACCAGTAATTAAATTGTACTTCATGATTGACAAGTTACATTGATAGTTGTATCGTCTGATTTAATATTAATAGTAAATTAAAAAGAAACAAAATTATTTGACAGCGTGTAATAATGAAGAAAATAAGAATATGAAGTAATGTATTACGGACCTTGAAATACCTTCCGCATTTTCGTAATAACTGCTTGCCGGCGTCATAGAGCAGGTTTCATTACGTTGATGGTTATTATGCAATTTGTATAATTAATACAATTCTAAGTACGTACGGCAAAGTGTGCGCGCATGGTGTAACTCACGAGACTAACGAGAGACTGCATAAAAGCGAAATACAGTGACATTCTCATTATCTATTCAGAAAATTATATATTTTACAAAATAGATAGAATTGGAAACTATGAATAGTTTTTTCTATTATAAACATAATCCCTAAAACTTTTTACACTTTACTCACACTTAAACTCTAATTTTGTGATATTGTTTCTATTGATACAGAATTAGTATCAAAACTCTGCATTAAACACTCATACCTGTTGCTCAAAATGATAATTATACGATAACTTTTCACTGATTGTGAGAAGATTCATAAAATAATAATTCTAATTTTTTCTGTACACTTTTATGTTGAAAATTTTCATGTTTCAAAATTTGTACTTAATAACCAAGCATTAAACTCTCCTAAGGCAAGCATACCTTGCCTCGGATACATAAACTTACCACGAACAAGATTGGAAGGTTTATGTTCGCGATACTATCGGAATTGGAGCACTATAATTAATCGCTTAATTTAAAACCAACGTTTCTCAAGCTTTCATACAGCTCTCGTATTATTTGTGACAGTATCGGCGAATGGTTCTTAGATCCTGCCGAAGCATAGGATAATTAATTTGTAAAATCTAAGATATCATACCTTACAGCACCGTGAGCAACACATTACTACATACAGATCCAATAATTGCATTAATCAAATGGTAAGCCTTATTGATTCCATTCCTACCGGTATTAATCCCATCGGGTCTGCTTCTCAATTCTTTCAAAATTATTTTAACACGTATTCCGTAATATTTCACTATTTTTCGTATGATTTACTCCCGCTCCTCTCTTGTCTCCTATAATCATTATTAGCATGTTGAATGTCATGTGGTCACAGGTGATTGGCGCTGTTGAATTCAATGAAATTTCATATACAACTTGAAAATTGTAATATTTTAAAATTTTCTCAGGCATTAAATACCTAAATATTGGCATTAAAAGTGTTAAGCTCCACTGACTACACATCTAGGTGTATTTCTGTCTTCAAGGTTTCTGCTTTATAAATATGTAACTTTAATAAAAAAGGTTTTACTTCACTAAAAATGATGAAATAAGCGAAATACCGGTGGCGTTCAATGTGTTAATTTTTAATTTCTATTTTCTGCCCCAATCTTTAGTAGTTATCGGTTATAAGTTTTTTGCTTGCGGATATTCTTAAATATATATTTTTTATGTAACCTTGCATTGTACCGTACCGTATTTTCACTCTGTATGGAAGGTTTCATGCCGTAAATTACATAAATTAAATTATTATAAATGAAAATTTTTTCTTCGTACAACATTATCTCAGCGATGTCTGTTACTCATTATGGTTCATCATCGTCCAATTAACTCAGGGATCATTGCATCGCGTTGGAGATTCTCCTTTTACAGAATTTTCGAGATCGAAAGTGAAGGCCATCTGTGAAAGTCATTCGTAAGCCATTTGTATTTAGATCTCTGGCGTGCTTCTTCGTCGTGCGATTAAATAAGGCACGCAGGTTTATTGCTTCTTGTTACTTTCTTGAATCGTCGAGAAATGAACTAATTCTTAGATGTTACGTGCGCCTGAGAAAATTTGTAGCGTTACTTGTCCAACATAAAGGAATTCTTAATACAAACGTTCTTAACGATTCTCAATATAAAGGGATTCAAAATACAAAATGTTGTTCAACGGTAAGGAGAATCTATTGTATTCTATTGCATCAAAGAGGCTTTGATAAAATTATTTTTTAAATTACTCTGCGTACAATTAAAGCATTAGATTGGCGATAATAATGTATGAGCGCTTAACATGACACAGAGTAATATCTATATGTAAGAAAAATGATCGATATTTGTTAAAACAGATTATATAAACAAAGCTGTCGTGTATGTTACTTTTACGTAGTTTCAAGTATTTTATAATTTATCAGGGATTTTTTATTGCATCTAGAAGCAGAAGAGATGATTAAAATAGGTTTGCAAACATTACCATTGGAAATACTTTTAAGTCAATTGTTAATAATTATTATGGCAGATATTTTTTGTTCTTAATTTTCATTGCAATTTGTGATACAATGGCATCTATTTTATTAACAAATATGGATTTTATATTAAGCATTATTTCACGTAAACAATTTTCAGTTTGATAGAAATATAAAAAAATTCATTTGAACGATTTTTTCAAGATATCCTCGACGCCTTTTTATCAACGTTTTACTGATTGTGAGAGAGAGAATGCATCGCATCACGCTGAGAGTTCATATCACTTGACCTCATTTCCAGCGTTCCACTTATTGACAATGAAAGAAGAATTCCGCTTTACTATCTCGACGACTGGTAAAACCGGATATGTGCCTCAAGTCTCTGTATTTCCTGTCTTTGAGGAGATAATACCGTCCAGATATTAAAAAAAAAAGAAAAGTAAATAGTAGCAATTTCTTAAAAATTATGTCTACTATAATATTACAAAAATTAAGATACAATATAACGTTTAATTTGCCAGCTTACGACATTATAATATTGAATCCACGGTGCAATTACAATGTAACGCAATAAAATAGCTTTTCCTTGATGATTTGTTGCACATAATGAAAAAACCAGCTAACTACGTTACGGGATGTTTTTCTTATCGTAACGACAAACACAATTTCCGTATAAACTGAAAACTTGGATTTGCATTAGATCAAATTTCGCATTAAATCGAATCTCAGGATCTCCATGAATCACGACTATCATCTACACTGAGTTTCCCGCGTTTCGCATACATAACATGGTTTCCTCCCTTATTTTTTTCCATCGAAGATATCTACCTGATGTAGTCGAACCAGTTTGGAAAGTGTTTTCCGCGACTATCGTGAGAACCGACGATCCCGCGACGGTATAATCCAATTAAATTTCATTAGATTATACCATCGTTGCTTGCTCGCAATCGGAAGCGAAAGGGAAATCATGTCGAAAGGGGTACAGTTTATATTTATCCGCGATACGGAAGAAAGGTAAGATTATAGGCATCGTTAAATATTAGCATGAAGCTTTTCAGAAGGATCATTACAAATTGAAATAGGTAGAGTTACTCGATCATTATTGATAGTTATTATATAGGACTGAAAACGTTGGATTTGAGGAAGTTTGATGAACTATGAGTCTAGTTCTACAGTTAGACAATGTCGGAACCATCCAGCTTGTGAATATTAAATTATAGTAACAGTTATATCATGAGCTGGAAATCCTTTATCGTCGTTATAATTATAAGAAATTTCGATTCTCTAAATTAGGATGATTGGGTTTGATTACTGTAACTCCATTATTAACAGTAGATTTACAGCCGCTAAATCTTTAATATTTAACACTAGATCTACGGCAACCGTAAAATTGACGGATTCCTAATTTTATAAAAAAATTCTTTTCAAATTGATAGAGAAGTAGTACACTAAATATTTCATGTGTATCTTATAATTAGACTGCGGATGTTTATGCAAATTTCGAGTTTCACAAATGCAGGTGAGACAGGAACATCTATCTAGGGATTTATTGCACTCAATACATGTTACAACAAATACCATACTTTGGATATTTTAGATATATTTTTATATTATGTGCTTTTTGTATATGTTAGCCGTATTTAATTTGTCATAAATGCATAAAAATCCGCAATCTGCTTATAATATACAAATTACTTCACTGATTATATTTTTTACCGCTTGATCCATTTCCGCTTGATTCTTTTTGCAGGGTACATATTTAATATATTTCAAGCCATCAGATTTAGCGGCCATAGATCTAATCTTAAATATATTAGATAAGTACTTAGAAAAGAATGGCTCAAGCCGGAAAAATACGATCAGTTAAGTTATATGCGCATAATAAAATACGGGTAAAATGTCTACTGTACTGCTTTCCCATTTTGAGAAATATTTTTAGAAAAGTAGGAACCCCTAAATTTGACGGCTGCTGTTGATCTAATGTTAAGAACTTAAAGTTTTCTGAATCTTTCTCCACTTTGATTATAGTTGCTCACAATCACAGTAAAAATATAGTATAGAGATAATTGCATGGAAATTTAGTCTGTTATCACACTACTAGGGAATCTGAAACTCCATCTTCTTCGGCACTCTTAATAATCAGTATGGGTTAGATTATAGATTCAATATTGATCGAATTTTTTTAAGCTTTATCTAGCACAGTAGCTACTGTAGTGATTCTATTATCGGTGGCTTTAAGAAAGTGTACTTATTTTATTGTAAACAACACCAGGTTGAGAAATCTGATACAACGGGAAGGTTCAACGCGACGCCATGTTAGACCGGATTGCTAATTATAAATGTCGATGTTGTCAGTCGAGATCATTAGCAACTACTTAGAACGGTTTGTTGATATATTATCATTCAAGATACTAATTTGAAATTCATTTTCAAATCTTCTAATTCTGATACATTACCCTTAGATGATATCACGCAAAAAAACGTAGAGTAGGAAATACTACCAATTTCTTATCAACGTAACGTTCTTAACACTAGATTTACCGAAGTCATCAAATTAACGGATTCCTACCTGTTTAGAAACGTGCAGAGACATGGTACAGTTAATATTTCATATGTATCTTATAATATACAAATTACTTAACTGATCATCTTCTTTGTCGCTTGATCCCTTTATTTTCAAGGTCCTTATTTATTATATCGTGGCGTAACAGGTTTCGCGGCAGTAA
This sequence comes from Cerceris rybyensis, assembly GCA_910591515.1. Lineage (NCBI taxonomy): Eukaryota > Metazoa > Arthropoda > Insecta > Hymenoptera > Crabronidae > Cerceris > Cerceris rybyensis. The sequence continues at coordinate 30,991,552 of OU342790.1, forward strand.
ATCTAGTGTTAATATAATCATCGATACAGTAATAAAACCGAAAGAAATGTTTGCAACAGTATACCTTAATTGATTTATTCTCAAATGATTTAATTATTAAGGTTCAGATCTATGCCATGAATAAATATTTTCGTTCTGAGAATTTTATCGCCTAATTTTGCTAAATGAATAAAAATTTGTAATCATCCACGATCCATGTAAAAGAAGAATTTAAGACCAACTTTAAATGCCGTCGTCCCATAAAAACCTAGAGACTTTCCTTCCTCGTTATTACGTTTATCGAAATTCGAAGACGCCTTTCATCGTAACCCAGCAGGAAGCTTGGCCAGCCAGCACCGTTCTCCACAGCTTGAAAAATGCGTGTCATGTTTTGCGGGCGTGGAAAACGAAGCAAAAAGAGCATGAAAGTTTCGAACACGATATGAAATCTTCCAGTAACGAGACGTTCACCTGGCTTCAGAAGGGAGAAGGTAAGAAGAAGAGAAAGAAGAAAAAAAAGAAACGAAACCATGGCCACTCTCTAACTAAGAAAATAGAAGAAACTGCTGAATTAACCTGTCCTGCAAGTGACTTCTATAGAAGTGAAAGGTGTGAGCCTGGGCGAAAGAGAAAGAGAGAGGGATAACGATAAATCAAGCGAAATATTTCACTATGGAAGGGAAATGGATTAATCGTTCAATGGAAATGAAAGTCCGATCGTCTTGTTGTACGTGAAATCAACGGATCAAAACTCATCGACGATACGAGAGTGAAAGGAAAATCTGATCGGCCAGCAAAAATAATCGTGCTTCTTCCTGCGAGAATGTACTCACTCGTTGCATGCTAATGAACGTGCAATCGGCACTTCTAGAAACTTGTCTTCGGCTGTTATTTCACGCTAACTTATTCCGTCTCGGTTAATATGCTTATTGGTGAAAAATTCCGAGGAGATAAGAATATTTTTCAGTCCTGTATAATTTGCTGGAACGAAACGCGTTTCCTCGTTTATTTAAGAGTGGAATACTCATAGAAAGCGACAACTTAAATGAAATCTATTGGAGTGAAACAGTACTTAAAACACACATTTCTTGAAATATCGGCAGTTACTTTCTGTGTAATATTTAGAACATGTTCGAAGTAAACACTTAGAAATTAAATAGACATTTATCAAAATTTCTCCATCAAACTACGGTGTATCTCTTCATATTGTTATTTTATATCTTCAACGTTACAAGAATTATTTCCAATTCTTGAAGAGATGAAATAGTAGAATGTGTTTAAAACATTCCAAGTAAACATTCCACCCGGAACACTTCCTCTTTACATTCCCCGTGCCTATAAAATTTTAACCTCTCACCCTTATAAATAGTGGGTAAACATATTTTAGTACCACATCACCCATCCTCCATTAACTTCTTCCTATTTCAAACCTTACATTAAAGCAGAATATCCATCATATAATAATATCTGCCACTAATATTATTACAATTTCTATTACAAATAATTTTCTCGGTGCGGTATCCAGAACTCTAATAATACCACGTCACTCTTCTTCCATTAATTTATTCTGACCTCAAACATTGCATTAAAACATCGAATCAATTTAATTATTTCCTACTTCTCCTCCTGAATCAATTTCTGTAAAAAATCATTTTCTCAATGTAATATTCATTATTTTAATAGTTCCATCAGCAGCGTCTTTATCTAATTTCATCCAAATTTCAATTTCACATTAAAACATCGAATTCGTTTAACGATCTCCTACCCGAGTAAAAATAAAAGACGGAAAAGAAACTGAAATGAAACTGAAAACATTTCTACTGAATTGCCACTGAAGATTATCTGAAAATGTACTGAAGACATATGCTATTGAGAAAGTTCAAACGGAATTGAGATTGAAACAAGACGGAAGAATTTTTCAATTGAAGCCGAGACTGAAGTTCAGACTGAAAATTTTTCATTGATTCAGCTCGATCGGATAGCAGACTTATTTAACACTAGATTTACGAACTGAGCCAATTTGACTCACTGAAAATTTGATTACTATATATATTGTTACGTCGAGAATATATGAAGAGAATATATAAAAAAGAATATATGAAGAGAATATATGAAAAAGTTAAATATTATTTTTGAAAAACATATGTTGGTTTTTAGTCACATAATGAAATGTATGTAGATGTTGATTCCTCTCCCCCGCAGACCCCTTCATTTCGCATTATCGAATGTGGTATACCTATTTTTACGGTTGTGAGCCAATTTGACTCATAAAACGATTTAACACGTTGACTGCCATGGGGGTCACCGGTGACCGGCGCTATTAAATTCAATGAAATTTGATGTCACTTTGAAATTGCAATATTTATAAATTTTCAGACATACTGTATATTTAAATTTTGGTATTTAAAAGATAGAAGTCTGCCGAATACCTGTCTATCTGTGTCTTTAAAGTTTCTGTTTTACAAAGATGTGAATTTAATAGAAAAATATCGCTTCAGTAGAAACAGTGAAACTAGCGAAATACGGTTGGTGTTCAACGTGTTAACAGTTAATCGCATAGCACATGAAATTTGTAACTTCCATCAGACCAGAGTATCTTGCAGTTTTCAAGTCGCAGGTGATTTGTTTCTCCTCTAATTTTCCTCTCTTTGCATACAATGTTTATTTGTATGAGAGCCATCCTCTTGTTTTCGCGACTCCGCTACATTATCTTTCTTACCTACCCACTCCTGTCATCATTTCGATTTGTACATCGCGCGTGAACAGAGCATTTTTAGTGAAAATGTATATCAAAAACAGAGTTTCTATGTAAAAAAGGTTTTTAATGAATTTTTTAATAATAAATCTTTCATTTAAATTGATTAGAAACAATTTTCTTCGCAGAAAACTTCAATCTTTTTATGTGAGACACATTGGCTCACTTCAGTAAAAATAGGTATATAATCAACATCCGTAAATCTAGTGTTAAGACTCATAACGGGTTTTCCATACGGGCGGGTGGATGTCGAAATTGAATAAAACAAGCTGTGTGCGAGGTATTAACGAAATTTTTTTTTATTTGAAAGGCCTATGTACGCCATTATGTGTGGAGTATGGTATCGTTCAAATGTCCGCCGCGGCTTCGCAGGGTGATATGAATCCGAGAAGTCCAATTTTCGATAACTCTGCCGCATAGATTCGACTAAATTTGAGCGATGGCTTCGGTTATGTTCGTTTTGAGGCCATCTGTCGATTGCGTCTTATTGGCATAGACCTGTGACTTTAAAAAACCTCACAACAAAAGTCCAGTGGGATCAAATCGCACGATCTTGGTGGCCAATTCATGTCACCTCCTCTTCCATGCACTCCAAAACCCAGTTAGCGAACCTTGTTTATTGTCGTTAACTTCGAGCTCTTGGGTCAGTTGGATCTTGTACGGGTGCAGACCCAAATCCCTTGGCAAAATTTGCCAAGTTGAAGTGTGTGAAAGGCCAAGTTTTTGTGCACCGCGTGGAATTGACTGCCTCGCGTTTTCCTTAACACTTTCACTTACAGTGGCGATGTTCTTGGCCAATCTGGCAGTCCTTTGACGCACGGGTGTTGGCTGATTGTATATGGAACCGGTCGTCTCAAATTTGGCTACCAAACGTTGAAGAGTTAACTTTGAAGGGCCACCGCGTCTGCCGTAAAAGTGGCACAACGTGCGCAACGTTTGTACTAACGTACACACATTTTGATAATAAAGTTTTATCATTTGAACTTGCTGCTCTATCGTGTAACTTGCCATGATGATTTGGCATCATTGACTGAATAAGAAATAAAACATTTAACAGACGTCGCGAAAAAAACATGGCCGTAACCGATTGTCAACATCGACCCGTCCCTATTGGAAAACCCTATACAATATCAGTTATAATTCACATTCATATATAGTTTAGTTTCTGGATATTTTCAGATCGTTTTCATTTCTTTTTTTCGCTTACGATTTTTCCACTTTTGTTCACTACCTCAGTTTTCTTTAAGTTAAGTTTCCGACTGTATATTAGTATAGAATAATTACTCGAAAGTTCAGTCTGTTTTCAATTTTTTATTTTCACCCGGGTATCTTTAACATTATCTAAATTTCTTTAAAATACATTTTCTCCCTACGACATTTATAATTCTACGCCAATTCCATTACAACTAAAATAATTCATTGTTATTTCTAAGCAATTTTCAACCACGGTGCTCATTTCAGGTAAACGTTTTGCTTGTTGGGCGATGCCCGCAAAAGCATCTGGCCTTAAAGGCAAGTGCCTGGTCCAAACACAATACTAGAAAATATTTATGTACTCGGTAACAACATCGGTGGATAAAGCTAATATAGACCAGGTTAAATATTCTTGAAATTCCGAAGAAACAGAGAAACTCGAATAGCATGCTGCCGAACCAATTAGCTGTGTTTGACGAGTATATTCGTAATGCGTAAAAGCTACCACTGGTTACATAAATTGAAATTTTGACAAAAACTAAAATATATTAGTAAATTTCAAGATGTTTGGAATATTTTTGGGCCATGCCGAAATAAAACGAATAACTAAAGGGTATAAATAATATGAAATAGATTTATCCTCATCTCTCAATTTTCGTGACCCAAAATTCCAAAGAATTTTCGCCACAGTTAACTTGTTAATTAAGTACGTTGCCGAAAAGTTGCTCACTTGTCGCGCGAATTATCTTGATTATCGTGTAAGTACTGTGGTTATTGAAACTTACAGAACCCGAATGAGAAACTCATTCATCTTCTATTTCCATCCTACACATGTAGTATAGAATATAAGTTATATTTCTTCACGCAAAGAACTAGAAACATCAATATCCAAACGAAATCGAACTGGCGTCTGGTTCGAAGTAACGCCTTTCGGGTTTCGCTTGCTGGTATCAGCGAAAGTGAAGAGAAACGAGAAACAGTGGAGGCAGACTTTTCGCGTGAGATAGCTCGAAGAGGATTAACGAGCTGCTTTCCACTTGTTCGCGACGATAGGTTCGCACCTCGCGAACAGAGTTCGCCGAGGCGATGCTATCGCAAGCGTGCAGCTCGTAATACGTCTGCACGGAATGTGCACCATAGCCTCTCTTCATGGTCAAGATCGAGATCGAGGATGAGTTATGGTATTTCGTTCTCAAGAAAGGTATTGCAAATATCTCGAACGCGGAAACGATAGTCTGGTTTCGATCAAAATTTTGATGTCTTTTTGGATCTCGTCCGGTTTTTCGGGGTTGCAAAAATTATTGGTGTCTCGGCGGTCCTTGCGCTGTGATGAACTTTATCGTTAAATGTGTCCTTTTTGGTATATTTAACGCTTTTTATTGAACGGCGTGCTAATGATATTTTCTGTCCTTACGCTCGATGGGAGATAGTATTGGAATACTGTGAAATTGTAGGATTTGATAATATTCTCGATGGATAAAATTGTATTATTAATTTGCAGATATTTTGTAGTTCTTGGTATTAATGATCAATCTGCGAATTAATGAGCAAAGTCATTGAGAATTTTATATATTTAATGAGAGATTCCTCGTGGTGTTTTAAACGCAATAAGAATTTTCGAAGTTTATTAAAAAAGAAATTGTATCGTTAAAATTCTTTTCACTTACACGCTTGGAATGCAGTCATCAAGCATTCGCCAGTCACTGTCTACATCTTTTTCTGCTTACAAATAGCGTGTAATTGATATTTATTAACCATTAAAATTCATATTTCATAGTGTTAAGCGATCGAAGAAAATACCAGAACTCCGAGCACGATAATGAAATTCCAATTCCCATTTTGTTGCGAGCTAGCCAAGATTTTTATCACTGTTCGGAATGCACAGCTTTCTTTCTAGAAGGTCAGGTTCATAATTGAGAATGATCCGTGATCCTCCGTTCTCATGAAAACGATCGAGAGTATCTTTCCAGTGAAAACGATCTATAATGATAGTAATTGCTTCTTCAATACCATCAAATTAAATCTTGTGCCGTCCGATCATGGATCTATATAAATATTTCTGACGTATCCATTAATAATTTTCCACTTCTAAACGAACATTTTAATGACCTCGTGTTAATCACTTCTCTCGCAAAAGCCTCAAGCTATAATTCTTGAGCATTCGTTTTCCAACGAACTTGCAGAAAGATTTTCATTTCCGCGCGACTCTTTTTCACGGTGATCACGATCAAGGCGAGGAATGACAAACGGTACTTCAGCCTCTGGCGAAACAATTGCAGATACCTTGACCGGAGAAATGTCTATCCGACGAGTCTTCCGCAATTTTTTCATCTTATACCGAGGTTTACGAACCTCTGCCACGTTTAATCTCATCTTCATTAGAATTTCGAATTCCAATCGTCCTACAAAAAATACTAATTCGTTCATTATTCGAAAGTATCTATTAACGTTCTTCTCTGTATCGCTTTATGTTAAAATGTTTTTTCATAATTCAAATTTATTCGCATTATCTCGTTTTCTGAAAGTCAACCGTACGTAGCGTAGTTATGAAAAGGATCGTTGGTCCGTTCGGTAATTATACCTTTGCTAAATTCTGACAGCCCTTCAGAGACCCTTTGGCGAACCGAAAGGACATCACGTATGATGCTAAGTACTTTGTATTCCGCGTGAATGTTGCTCGGTCACGGAAATGATCGGCAAATCGCTTTGCAATTCTAAGCACATTCTGCTCTGCATTGCCCCTCGTACTATTATTAGGAGTACAAATAAGTTTCCGCCGTTTTAAGAAAATGGTGCTGCACAAGGCTTAGGTTAAAATTGCCTGATGAAAATTGGCATAAAGTAAGTTTGGTCATTTAGTAACAACAGAACCTTAAATTATTATTGACTTCATATCAGCATCATATATTTTTCTTCGTCCAAAAATGTCTAAATTTGTGCCAAATAAGCATCATTTGCGGGAACTTTTAATTTATTCCTTTAATTTAAAAAAATCTGCTGCTAAGCCGCATCGATTGCTTGTAGAAGCATATGGTGAGGCTGCTTTAAGTGAGAGAAGTTGTCGTGAGTGGTTTGCGAAATTTAAGAACGGTGAGTTTGACGTCGAAGACAAAGAACGTAGCGGAAGGCCGAAAGTGTACGAAGATGCGGAATTGGAAACAATATTGGAAGAAGATTCGTGCCAAACGCAAGAAGAACTTGCAGTTACCTTAGGAGTGACTCAACAAGCAATTTCACACCGTTTAAAATCATTAGGAATGATTCAAAAGCAAGGGAATTGGGTTTCATACGAACTGAAACCGAGGAACATTGAACGTCGACTTTGCATATGTGAAAATATGCTCGTCCACATGTTGCGGCACCGGTCAAAACCTACCTGAAAACTGTCAATTGGGAAGTCCTACCTCACCCGCCGTATTCACCAGATATTGCCCCTTTCGATTATCATTTATTCCGGTCGATGGTACATGGCCTGTCTGAACAGCACTTCACATCATATGAAGATACCAGAAATTGGATCGAATCATGGATAGCCTCAAAAGACGAAGAGTTCTTCCGACGCGGTATCCGTATGCTGCCAGAAAGATGGGCAAAAGTTATAGCTAACGATGGACAATACTTTGAATAAAACATAACGTACCGTTCTTTCGCAATAAATGCCCAATTCTTGATAAAAAACGGCGGAAACTTATTTGTACTCCCAATAGTTCCAGTTCATAACACGTCCGTACGGAATGCTGGAGGAAGTATGTACTTCACGGTCAGGATCGAAAACGCATTTGAACCATGGCGTTATAGTTCGTTTGAAATGTTGCCATGACTATCTTAAAGGAGCAATCTATTTTTTTAAACAATTGAGAAAGGCAATCTGAATTGTACCTACTTTGTGAATTACTTTAAACACTTTCTTTTTTTAGTTTGACTTCCAGGAGAGTGACTACTTCCGAAGAGCATTGATTCTTTAATGATAATTAAAAGGAGTAAAATTAAATTTTGTGAATCTCTTTCAAAGTTAAGAATAGATATATGCAATATTTCTGATATAGATATCATTAATCCACCTTAATTAATTAACGATAGATTTATCAAGACGGTCAAAATGGCTTATACTGAATTTTTGTGAAGTTAACAAAGATATTTAATATTTAATTTGTAAAACGTAAAGAATAAAGATACTTTGAAGATTCGTTATAAATTGATCCAAACTGTGGAGTCACGCTTGAAATAAAATCTAATGTATTTTTTAAATGCTTCTTACTGCGGGTTCGATCGATCGAAACCCTTATAAGCAGGATGAAATCAATTTGTCGATTGTACGACGTAGAATCTCCGCTAACCCGGAACTACGTCATACAAACTTGCACAGGAGCAACGGTATCATTATGGAAATGCGTTTTGCCCTCCTCGATCCTTCTTCCTCGATCTAAGAGTCGTATATTACATTTCCACAATGCATCATAACTGTCTTTTTGAGATTTTAACGCAACACATTACTCGATAAAATCTACTTCCCTAAAAACACAGTTAATCTGATTGAAAAATAGAATAGAATAGGTAAGAAAATTTTGCTACTAACAAAGAAACAAAATTAGACGGTAGATATGAAAAGGTTAATTACCCCTGATCCTGATGAATAGTAGGTATATCTACAATGGTAAATGTGAAGAATTTGCTGATTATGTATAATTACCGGATATTGTATATAATTATCACTGAAACCCAGACAAAACCCAGATCTTTTTTTTCTGAGAAGAGGAAGTGCGTTTATGCATCAAAGTCCCAACACACAGGTCAGCAAACTGAACAAGCTCCTGAGGAACTGCCTTTTGCACCCTTTACGGGCTTTCCACCCATGTGGCTCGAGCTTTCTTCCTAAACCACGGGGTTCGTCATCCCCTGGCTCAGTAAACCCCAAGATCCACCAAGAGTGTAACTGACATTGAGCTGGACTGGTCCCTGAAGGGAACAATTCAAATCTAACCCAGACTCACCTGTTAATTTAATAAATAATCAAAAATTCACCACATTTACCAAATTTAGTGGTGACTATACATAATCATCGGATTAATCACATTTACCGTAACATATCTTCTATACATCATTCCTAACGGAATCTTTAATAACGTTTTAATTTTTCAAAAAGCTGACAGCGTACCCTGTCGTTAAATTATTTAATTTATTATTCAACTACCAAATTCACTGGGCCATTAAACTTACATCAAACTGCAATAAAAACGAATAAACTATTAATACTTCATCGCATGTATAACTCTTGAAATATTTCAATTCTCCCACAATTTCCAGCTGTGTGTATCAAAAACGATTAATAAATCTGTCTTTCCTTAAAAGAACCATTGTAGAATCTCTCCTCTGTCTCTATCTATATATATTTATTCTACATACTTTTCTCTAACAACTATATGTACACCTTAAACTAACTAACAATATAATAGCCTAAATAACAAAATAGAAATACTCAGTAAAATAAAATAACTCTAATGACTCTCCCAAAAATTCACACTCGCATCCAGCCTCGATACTCTTTTTCACAGCATGCATTTTTTCGTCTTTCTCATAGTTTGCATTCTCTATTGCACTCACTCATTTTCATCTTGTCCACAGACTAAACATTCACTCTAACCCTCGAACTCGCCGTCTTCCAAATCACGTATTCTAAACATTCACTTTCAAATACACAAAATCCATCCACACTCACTATACTAAAAGCTATCTCTTATTTTTTTAAAATTACGATACTACACCATTTTAAATCAATTTCAAAAAATCAACAAAGTATGAAAATTCGAATTGGTGTTTTCTTTCTCTCCCATCGTCATCTCAGAACATCCAACGACCAGAATACCCGGATCCTAGACCCACTAAACATTCTGAAACTCCTAACCACCATCTACGTAACTCTATCTACGGTTTAGTAGGCATAAATGCAACCGGAGTAAAGTCTCCTTGCAATTCGAAAGCCGCAAAGCCGTCAGAGGAACTCGATTCACGCGGTAACGAGACAAAGGTTCTGAAAAACAATTCTCTCTCTGTTCCAATGCCCTCCAGCGGAATCGTGCTTTCCGAAAGATCTCGAGGCTTGCGTATCGTCGACACGAAGCAGCTGAGTTCCAAAGTGGAAAGCAACTCCATCGGGGTTAGTTGTCGGACTCGTTTGTAATTTTTTCCTCCCGGTTCGATTCGCTGGGGATCGGCGCGCATATCCTGAAACGAGGCCGATCGACCATTAATTCCGATACTTTTATTATACGGCGCCGGCGGTGCAGCTGCTTTAACGCCCCGTATCGTTTTCATCTTCGCACTTCCGTCTCGTGGCGAACGTGCAACGTCGTCCTGAGAACGTACGGACGTTAAGGAGGACTGGATTTATGGTGTCCTCCTCACTGCCTTCTACCGTGACCTCCGGTTGCCTTTTCTACGGCCACGACGACGTTAATGGAAGTAATACTAATCGTTGGACTATACTCGACTCAGTGCGATCGATGTTGTCTTTGAACATTTTTTGCGTGTAAATAGTGGAGAATGGTCGGAGAGAGGAATCTTTTTCTGTTCATAACGCAAACTTGTAACTTTGAATGAGTGTGGAAACTTTGTGGCTGTGGTACACGATATCAAGGAAGAAATGTTTGTTTTGGAATTATGGTGGGGAGGTTTGAAATTGTTATTGGTCTTTGCGAAAACGAAGCTGTTCTTAGTATTTTTTTAGTAATCGTCTGCAATATAAGTGTTAATGATTTTGCAATTTTTATTGTAAGATAAACAAGCGGATAATATAATGTGTGCGATATTAACACTATTTCTACCAAGAGGTGTCAAAAGACACCTTCCAAAGGGTCTAGCCGAATAAGGGGGTCAAAAGTGCCCTTGAGCCGATTTTATTCGACGATGGGTCATTCGATAGGTGATGATGAAAAACCATTGCACACAAATTTTTAATCCGATACCTTTACCGGGAGGGTAGTTATAGGGTAAAATCGAAAAACCAGTTTTTGCCTCATTTTCCCCAATTAATGTGGAGCAAAAATTCCAAAAAAATTCGAACACATTCTAAACATGAAAAACGTTAGGGATTTTTTTCAGATTTTTCTTTTGCAAGTTACACTCACGAAAAATGAAAAACCGAAAAAAAAAATTTTAAATATCGATTTCGTATTGAAATCTTCCGAGCACAACTTTTTCCTTTTTACAGTAGTTGCATAATATTATCATTGTTATACCCTAATTTTTTCAGATTTTTTGAGTACGGTGCATCACGGTCGGAAAAATCAAAAACCGATTTCTGGGACACATTTTGGGCTGAAACTCGCCCATTATCTGCCATTCTTGCATGATTTTAATACAGTATGTTCATATTGTGACCTTCAATGTTTCTGCATAGAAATATGTAGATGTTAAAGAACAATATCGGGATAATTAAATTAATTGCTGATTGTATGGTATTTATAACCTAGAATTTTAACCGTTCTTTCAAAAGCATCAATGGCGCAGTGGCTATGGTGTCTGCCTGTGGAATCGCTGGACACTTTTTTGTCGCGGGTTCGAATCTCCATGTGGAACTTAAGCTTTTTTTCTGTAATTTTTTTTTTTTTTTATAAAAAAACAACAATATTCAGTAGTAGCTTTAAAATGTTTCACAGATACTTCTAAAAATAATTATACAGTATACTTTTTTCTCCATCGACTCTTTTCAGTCATGTCACGATTTACAATTACAAGTACTTTTTTACATTCTGTACATTGAATTTTATATTTATTTCATATTTAAAATATATTTTCATACATTGCAATAAACCAATATCTATGAACAATATAAAATGTTTGAGAATACTTATAATTGCAAAACGTTGTATTTCTAGTTGTAAGAAAAGCATGTTTTACGATTATTTTTCTATAGGTTTTATATTGTTGAAAGGCATAAAAATATCTGTGAAACATTTTAAAGCTACTACTGAATATTGTTATGTTTTTTTATAAAAAAACAAAAATGACAGAAAAAAAACTTAAGTTCCACATGGAGATTCGAACCCGCGACAAAAAAGTGTCCAGCGATTCCACAGGCAGACACCATAGCCACTGCGCTATTGATGCTTTTGAAAGAACGGTTAAAATTCTAGGTTATAAAGACCATACAATCAGCAATTAATTTAATTATCCCGATATTGTTCTTTAACATCTACATATTTCTATGCAGAAACATTGAAGGTCACAATATGAACATACTGTATTAAAATCATGCAAGAATGGCAGATAATGGGCGAGTTTCAGCCCAAAATGTGTTCCAGAAATCGGTTTTTGATTTTTCCGACCGTGATGCACCGTACTCAAAAAATCTGAAAAAATTAGGGTATAACAATGATAATATTATGCAACTACTGTAAAAAGGAAAAAGTTGTGCTCGGAAGATTTCAATACGAAATCGATGTTTAAAAATTTTTTTTTTCGATTTTTCATTTTTCGTGAGTGTAACTTGCAAAGGAAAAATCTGAAAAAAATCTCTAACGTGTACATTCATGTTTAGAATGTGTTAGAATTTTTTTGGAATTTTTGCTCCACATTAATTGGGGAAAATGAGGCAAAAACTGGTTTTTCAATTTTACCCTATAACTACCCTCCCGGTGAAGGTATCGGATTAAAAATTTGTGTGCAATGGTTTTTCATCATCACCTATCGAATGACCCATCGTCGAATAAAATCGGCTCAAGGGCACTTTTGACCCCCTTATTCGGCTAGACCCTTTTAACTGAAAATTATTCTCTAGGTTGAATCATTTCTCCACAATTGATTTTTTAACATTTCATACAATGGATGTTAAATTAATTCAGCAATGTCATTTTTCACCAGCACATCCTAGATCTAAAAATGTGCATATGGTATACTTATTTCTACCATGAGGTGTCTTTTGACACTTTAAGGATTTCATGACAGTGCCTAATTTTAAACCATTTTACATATAAATATCAACACCATTTTGCAGCACCATATCAATTATAATCAGATTAGAGAATCCCTATTTCAGTCGTAACAGAAAATAAAGGAGTTGCGGCATAACTTTGATATTCGCTTATTTCCCGCCATGTTACATTTTAGCGTACACCGCTGCAGTGACTTTACAACTAGCTGCACACCGCTGCTACAATTTGTAAGCTGATTAAACAATTTTTAATAAATACACAGCAATGTATCAATAAATATATTCCTCAAATTATCTACATTTAACTGATAATTTTAAATCTTAACAGTTTGGACAATTATTTACATTCAAATGAATAGGTGCCAAAAGATACCTTTTGGTCGAAATAGGTATACAGAAAATCGTGGTAGAAATAGTGTCAACACCAGATTTACGTACATGAAACCTATTGCATTGCAATATATTAAATAAGTGCTTTGAAAAAAGAGGAATGAAGCGGCAAAGATGATTATTCGTTAAATAATTATTGTATTGCAAAATATATACTGCACAGATTCTCTGTAAATTTGAGAAATATTTATAAAAGAAGTAGGAATCCGACAAATTGACGGGTCCTGTAAATCTAGTGTCAATCAAAAAGGCTACATATAAATGGCAAAATAAATTTCCAATTACTTCAAGTAAAAATTATATTTTTTAAAAAATCGAGTATTAATGAAGAATTATAAATTTATTGTATATTCATGGACAGTTGCACAGTTTACTTGGAATATTTCGAATAACTATTGCATCCAGAAGGAAACGAATGTCAACGCATGATTTAAGTAAACGATATGATTCAACCAATGAAAGCGTTCTCCAATAATTGTATGCAATTAGTCGTCTAAAGTTCACATTCCCGACTCTTCTATTTTTATTGAATGCATCGGCCGACCTGTAAATACAGTTCGCGTGTAATTAGAGTGGAACTCCGATGCAAACGATCCAGCGAACCCGTTTGAATTTGTTCTCGAAACTCTTAACGGCACGGGTATAGGAAGAAACAAGGTTAAATGTAATTATGCAGCTTGAAAGAACCCGACGGAAAATGCTGTCGGATGGAACCAATCAAATGCTAAAGAAGTAGACACACGATTCACCTACTTTAATGAAGTTCGCTTCTTCTTGGCGTTACATGTCGAGCTGTTTACAAAATTCCTTGAACATCCACATATGCTTCCGTTCTATTCTCATATTTAATATATCTTTCAATTTTTCTACGTAATTGCTTCAAAATTGATAACTGAAAATTTGTCCTTCCTCCATTGTTCTTTTCATATTCTCTGATCACTGAACCACGTAGCTTTTCTTAAATTGCTTTCTCGTTGTAAATCTATTGTATGTTGATATCGAAATCAATTTGCAACTTTCATTAAATTCAAACAAAAATTTTTGTTACGGAAAAAATACTAATTCCAATAATACCATAATACTAATTGCAAAAATATCAAAATTCAGAAATTATGTTAAACGACTTGAAATTGTCGAAACCGATCCGTCTGTTTATCAGTTATAAAGTTTTTTATTTAATTATTTAAGAAAAACTTCAGGTCTTCTCCTCCGGAAATCTATTTTTCTTTCATAAAAATTTCTAATGCTCCTTCGATTTTTACGTACCATTCACTATGTATAGAACAAAAGCAAGAACTCCGAGTAGAGAAACAAAAAATCCATCAGTATCTTCTCGTAACCTTCCTTTCTTCCTTGCCATCATCAATGCTATCTTCCGGTCCATTCTTCGGCTTGGTATTCCACGAAACTGTGAGGATTCAGTGTTTTTTCGCCACGGTCGATGCTCGTAAAAGCAGTCTTCGAGTTTTTCCCAGGACTTGGGACGAACGAACCCTTCGTACCTTTTACGGCCACGGCGCCATTATCGTGGAATCTTGTAAACGTTCCTCCTGACCACCGAAGGAGTCCGTCGTGTCACGGTGAGACGCCTCGTTACACGCTGGACACCGTAGAAACGAGCTACAAGGGACCTCGATAATTCACGGAATTGCGAAAAGAAAAGTGCACCAAGAGCCATCGAAGAAATTGACCTGCACATGGTTAGTCATTCCGTAGCTGAAGTCCGTTTATTCAAAGAGTAGTCTCGATGTTGTTGATCTTGCGGTGAACTGATGCTCTTGTTAAATTGCACAAAAAGTAAAGATAGACTTGATATCATTGGTACAATGTACTTTATACGGAGCGATGTGATGAAATACATCGCAAGTATCGAAACTTGATAGGATCGAAACTCTATATAAGTAGGTATTTTGTCAAAGAGAAGTATTATTTGCGTCTATTGTTGCAAGCAAGATTAACGGTCGTCAAGTTTTCTTCACAGTTTTTTTTATTGGAGATAACTTGATATGTTAACACGTTGAATGCCATGGGGTCATTGATGATAGGCGTTGTTGAATATGATGTTCCTTGTGACTTTTTGATTTCAATATTCACGGATTTGCTAATATATTCAATACCTAAATTTTAGTTTTAGAAATGTAAAATACGACTAACAATACGTATAGAACTAGTTTTACCTTTATGATTCCTATTCTGGAAAGATGTACTTTCAATAGAAAAAATGTTCGGTAGTAGTAATGAATCTAGCGAAATTCGAATGTCATTCAACGTGTTAAATGTTGTAATTGCATTCTGACACAAATTGTAAGTTTTATTTAATCAAAGATTGAATTGTTTAATATATTTCTAACGCCATTAATAATCTCGTTGATCAAAGAATTATCTCGACTTTTTAATTCAATCTGAAATATGACTATTTTGCGGAACTAAATTTTACAAAGGTCACTGTTCATAAAATATTTTTCACAGAGAGAATTCCCAGAAATTTAATGGGAGTTAACGTGTTAAACACGTAGCTGTTACGTTGCTACGAATGCAAGGAGAATTTGTATACAGGGCACAGTGTTCTTATTTAAAATATTTACCTTGCAAGTCGTACGAATCGAGTGGCAACGGGAATATCAAACGAGTTCTCAATTTGCAGCATCGATCTTCGTACCGGTATCTGCTCCAGTTTTGCGGTTGGGTAATTAACGTCTCTGATAATCTGCATTTTTCCCAGACGCCTTTGTTCCATGCAAATTCACCATGGAAATTAGGTTGACTCGTTTAGATCCTATGTGATTTTTCGGTGTGCAATTAAGAACCTCCAGCAATTGTAGTGACGAACCAGCAGTCTAATATACCATTGAAAATAATTTATTGCTCTTTTGCCCGCATTAAATATTTTTTGCAAATTTTAATAATTCGATTTTTCAGTCTCTGGTTAATTACAGAAATTACTTATTTCCATTTTGTGTAGCTCGATATGCGATGTATTCAAAATAATACATTTACTTTGATCTTTTATCTTATTATAATTAAGATTACCTTTTATGAATTCTGTTGTCCCTTTTGGCATTCTTGCAGAAATTAACGAATTGTCGACAATTAAAGTCGATAAATGTAGTCGAAGAAATGCAGAACTCGAACAAAAATACAAATCTAAGCAAACATTCGTGGAATTTAAATAGGGGAAGCATTGAGACGTTGAATAAATTTGAAAGATTTATATGGAACTGCAAAGTCGGTTGTGCTAGAATCAAACGGTAAATGTTTACAATGTAAAGTACAAAATGAAACACGTGATGGTCCGTAGTCGTTTGTCAGGAATACCGTTACGATATGTTAAAAGGCAAACTAAAATAATCGCGAAGCATCCAATCGAAGCGATCCCCGATACCCTGACGATGAAATGATAAAAGCAATGCGCGCGTAACTGTGAACCTAATAATCATAAAATAAATCTAAGGAACGTACAACAATAATACATCACTATACTATAGAATTAATAATTCATTAATCAGTAAAACGGCTGATAATGTTAACTTACTCTTAGACTTTTCACATCATGAAAATGCAAAGCTTTCGATAAAAATTTAAAAAGGATCTACAAAAAGAATTAAAGTACTTATATAAAACAAAGTTGTAATGATATGGAAAAATATCTAATAAAACAGATAAATAAGATATATCTCTATGTTACAAATATTTGACACACATTTTTGATAAGGCACGGTAAACATATATCCAAATATACAAATCACAACTCGACTTGCGAATCCTTCCAATCACGACCTACATATACGACGCGGGTAATACGCGAAAGTTGTTAAGCAGCTCTTTCAAATGTGTGCGTTAGTGTATGATTTTTTTTCATCCATTGAGACTTCCTCTGATACACCATAATGCCTTCCCGGCAAACCGTAACAGAAACAAAACGACATCTCGAAATTCTCGTCTCGCTTCTCAATAAATAAGTCACAAATGGGGCTCCTCCATTGTTGCCTCTTGCGATGCTGTTACTCGCTCCAGATCACTCGAGTGTGGAATAATCCGTGCACGCAATATGATTCAGGACTTTCCTGAAAATTACAACCGTGGCTTACCGCAAATACCGTAGATTTACTCGCAGAATCGATGCTTCGCATTTATCTACGTTTATCGGTTTATTTCTGCGATTCCATTAGTTTCAAAGTTAGAAATCATTTTCTCGTGGGTGTTTCTTATCGCACAAGCTTCTTTGCGCCGCACAGTGTGTAATTTTAGGGTTCTAGCTGGACAAAAGTCAATTTTCGTAATGGTCCAGATGTAGAAAATTTTATTGGAAATCGATAGTAGAATGTCTATAGAAACAGAAAATGTAAAAATTATTTGAAAAAATAATCTGCAATAGTTAATTAACAGGCCTCAAAGTTATACTTTCCGTAGATTGTTTTTACACGCTCCCATCATGCCCTAGACATTTTCGTCAATAGTTTTGTAACGAAAGGTTAGAATGGAATTTGCATATATGTATTGTTATCTACACTTATTTGGGATATATTTACAATTTTTTATTTTTCTAAACGTCCTTCTATTACCACTTTAATCCGCTTTAACAATTAACATGTAATTTAAGTTCCGCTCCGAAATGTATGTAGACTTTTAACATATATTACTATTTATTACACTTTTGCAATTTTTTGTGCTTAAAGCTAAAAGTATAACAATTGAACATGCAAAGTGCCGCTTCAGACAAATGATGACATCTGTTACTTTTCTATTGTTTTATTACGTCCCTAACGGACGGGAGCGACGTCTCACAGTGGTCTCTTTTGCCGAAATCCTGACCACAACCCCAAGGAGTGGCGAGGCATTTATTTAGTTTCGTTCGCTCAGAAGACGCAAGAAAAATTCGTCGCGGAAGTTTTTAAATTTTTCAGCCAAAAATAAAATTTATATTGCAACTTTTTTTGCTTTTTCCATGCAAAATGTCTGCCCTATCGCCTCCTGCTATTAGATTTTTTCCTAGATTTTTAATTTTTACAGTAAATCGGAAACATATTTTTAAAACATATGTTTAAACATATTTAAATCTTTACAACATTAAAATGATATGCATCGCTGCAATTGGTAGAGTGTACAGAGTCATTTTACACAAAAAAAATTAAAATAAGCCTTAAGATTAAGTTACAGCAAATTTTTAAAGTTGATAGTCTCTTATTTTACGTATAAATGTTAAATAACTATTGAAATATGTATTATTATTAACGCCGAGTATAACAGTATGTTGTTTACTAGTAGAAAAGTCAGTAAAAGTAACGAAAACCATAATTTCTTTCAAAAAATTAAAAAGTCGCGCAAAAGTCAAAAAGTCAATTTTAGAATTTCGATTTTTTTGCATATATCGATTCCTAAATGTGCACCGACCTCAGAAATCAAAAATTTTTGAAATTGGATAAAAATTGTAGTTACAACAAACGCTTACAGTTGAAACTTTTTCTGGAGGCCTTTTTCTATCGAAAAACCACGTTATCTTCTTTCTAACATTCTAACGAAAGTATGCAATATTTTTTAATAATTATTGTTTCTATTTGAAGAGCATTCTTCCACGATAAAAATTCACGTGTCGAACATAAAATTATTGTTTGTAGTTTATTCAACAATTAATGTTGAAAACATGAAAGAAAATCGTCGCAGTTTTTTATCTTTTGCAGACAAAATCTAAAAAGTGCCACTAGATCCCACTCTCTAATTAACGACACTGTTTTCTGTGATCCTTCCCCTAAACGATCCTGTAAAAAATTAATGCGCCCGGATCCGCCTCGGACGCATTTTTATTGTTTAAAGAGTCGCGCGCATCTCGGCAAGGCGCTGCCGCGGGACTGTCTCATAAGCTTTTGGCAGATATAACAATGAAGAATTCAGGTAGATGCACGAAATCTTTGCAAAAATAAGTTCTATATCGTATGAGAAATGTATATGGAAACTTTTAGCCGAATACCTGTTGATACTTTTAAGTTATTTAATTTTTAAGTGAACCCTGCACCGCTAAGAATAGGATTCTCTTTCAATCGGTTAACCCAGCTGATTCGTCTTTGCTCGCAACCTGGCAATAAAAACGATGAAGTAATAAAAGTGACGCTTTAGAATTCTTCGTCCTTGTTAATGCTAAAGAGGTTTACTTTTTATTGCACTGTATCTAGAAAAAATCCAGGAATTTACTGACCGCGTGACCCATTGGGTCTCTAAATCTGGTCTCATACGCTCATACGCGAGTATATATGTACGTGTCGCGGCCGATACAATTGAAGAAGAGATGTCACGCATACGTGAGAGCGGCCGGCAATGTGTCAACATTATGATCTCCTCAGATTGATCTCTTTTAGACCTCTAAAATATGTTATCTTTCTGACATCTTTTTTTTTTATGAAAATGTTAACATTATGATCTCTTCAGATTGATTACTTTTAGACCTCTAAAATACGTTATCTTTCTGACATCTTTTTTCTAATGAAAATGTTAACATTATGTTCTCTTCAGATTGATCTCTTTTGGACCTCTAAAATATGTTATCTTTCTGACATCTTTTTTTTATGAAAATGTTAACATTATGATCTCTTCAGATTGACTCTTTTTATTGCACAGTATTTTGAAGAAATCCGGATAATTTACTGATCGCGTGTCCCACTGACTCTCGACAGCTGGTCTCTGTTACATAAACTTTAGGATGGGACAGGGATTTATATATTATATATATGTAAGTTTTTATATATATTTACTAGTACAAATTAATTAGTATATTTGAAATAGCGGAAACTCTGTCCACATAATTCAATGGCGGAACCATACATTTTTCGACATTCCTACCCGCCATATTTAAACTGCCATGTCGTTTTCTGAAATTTTGAATTCAGATTTGTAATCAGCGGCCCAAAAAATATTAGAATACCAATTTTTAGCTAAATCGGATGTGTTTTGCGCTCTTGGTGACGATTTGAAAAAGATCGAAAACTGTGCGAGGTGACTAAACAGCTAAATTCACGTTCTGGACCACTGAACGCCGTTAAGAAATCAGTGCTATCTTTGGTGGCTGGAATTTTGCAAATTTGGTCCGTGCGTTTCATAAATCTTCTGTTACTTGGCCTAGCATTGCGAGAAACTAGAAACTTTTATCTAACTTACTTTTCCTTTGCGAGTATCATTTGTAAATGGATCAGAATCCTATTTCAATTAAATAAACTGTATTCACTATATTTTTGTGAGCCCTAGAAAATTCTGTACGCTCGAGAAATTCCAATAATAAGAGTTTGCTAATGATTTAATTGCCGATTTACCTCTAAATAATAGGAATAAAAAAATATTACTGTAAGTAGTTCGATTGCATCAAGTAGCAAGAATACTGCTTGCAATTCAAAGTAAATATCACCTCGATGATGCAACGAGACCAATCACGCACGTGCATAAGTCCCGCGAATATCATTGCACTCGCATTTCCGACGAGCGTTACTTTCCCGTCGCACGGGAATCCCCCGATTTAATTTCCTCAGCGATGCACGACCGGTAATTTCGTTCGTGTTCAGCCGATCGTTTCGTGCGGATGGAAAGGCGGAAATCGTTCCAACGAAACACCCTGACCAGTACCAAGACACCGGCGAAAGATGAAAGTTCCTGCACCGAAGCTTCGTACTTCGTTTTTTAGAGCATACACGTGGCAAGCTCGTTAGTCATTAAAAAGGTAATTATCAGCAATTACAAGAGAAATGTGCGATGTATAAAGAATGTAACAAGATTGGGTAAGATTTTATAAAAAGATGGGAGAAAGAAAAGTAAGAAGGGTGTAAATTATATCCTGGAGTATTACCCCTTAACATTTAGCTTTCTTTTATAAAGGAGATGTAAAATTACCTTCTTGGGGCTATAGTGGGTAGGAAGGGAAAAACTTAGATCTACTTAATCAGTGGACCAGTGTTTAAATCCTTTTCTGCGGCCCCTTATAAATTATTCCTTTGCAATATTCATATTATAGCCTCGGTGACTCGGAATTCATCTAAAACAATGGGTCCTAGGTAAAATGGCCGCAACAGTTGAAACTGAAATATACAAAACAAGAAGAAAAAAGATTTTCTAAACGATGCCTGCCCCAGGTGAAATCCACCTCCGTCACCTCTGAGAAATTTTTCCTATAGAATATTTATATCAAAGCGTCGATGGTTTAGGCAAAGCCAGGCATAGGAATTTCAAATCCTGGAAAAGAAAGTTAAGATAGTCCTCATTTGTGTATTAAAAACACCCCATTTGGATTACCGGGCTTAGTGAATTAATTCCGTCCCTCTTCGTTTATAATCGGGGGAGTACTTAACACTATTTCTACCACGATTTTCTGTATACCTATTTCGACCAAAAGGTATCTTTTGACACCTCGTAGGTTGAATGCAAATAATTGCCAAAACCGTGGGGATTTCAAATTATCAGTTAAATGTAGATAATTTGAGCAATATATTTATTGATACATTGATATGTTTTTATTAGAGATTATTTAATCAGCTTGCAAATTCTAACAGCGGTGTACAGATCGTTGTAAAGTTACTGCAGCGATATACGCTAAAATGTAACATGGCGGGAAATAAGCGAATGTCAAAGTTATGTCGCAACTCCTGTATTTTCCGTTACAACTGAAATCGGGATTGTCTAATCTGATTATAATTGATATGATGTTGCAAAATGGTGTTGATATTTGTATGTAAAATAGTTTAAAATTAGGCACTGTCTTGAAATCCTTAAAGTATCAAAAGACACCTCATGATAGAAATAAGTATACCATATGCACATTTTTAGATCTCGGATGTGCTGTTGCAAAATGATATCGCTGAATTAATTTAACGTCTATTGTATGAATTTTAAGTTAAATTTTGGAAGGTGTCTTTTAACACCTCTTGGTAGAAATAGTGTTAAAGCCCACGTCGAACAATTTGCCTTAGGCAGAACAAGCATAGTATGAAAAATACAAAACAAAGATTTTCCAAATGATACGTAATCACGGATGAAATCCAACGCCGTCACCTCTGAGAATTTTTTTCTATATAATATTTATATCATGGCGTCGCTGGTTTAGGTAAAGCCGATCATAGGAATTTCGAGCCCTGGAAGAAAAAAGTTATCACAGTCTCCACTTACATATTAAAACTACCCCCTTTGGATTACCGAGCCTCGTGAACTAGTTCCATCCCTCCTCGTCTGTGATCGGTCCTGTGTTCAAAAGCCACCTAAAAAAGTGAGTACTAAACAAAACAGCCATAGTACTTAAAGCCGAAAAATCCGAAACAAGGGGAAAAAGATTTCATAAATGATACGTACAAATTATCCGAAATGTTAATTATACTGAGAATGGAACCGACTGGAATGGCGCACCCTGACCAATTCCAAAGACCCAGTGAAAGATGAAAGTCTCTGTACCGGGTGTTCGCGCAGGCGTCACGAACAATTAGAGCGCAAGATCGTCCCGTGAAGAAGAGATTGGCTTGCAGGCTGTAAGAGGCCTGTTCCTCCGAGCGTCTCGCTTTCCCAAGTTCTGGGTCAGCGGGTCTCCGGCAATGGCTCGAGCCAAAACAGGAATAAAAGGTCGTCGATCCAGTCTGCAGATTCGAACTGGTATACGATGGTCCATGCGTGAACGGGATCCTTTTTTCCTCTCTTCATCGTCTGACCGCTTGACATCGTTTGCCAATCTCCGGACACGATCGTACATGGTTTACTTTAGTTTCAGATTTGTTGAGAATTTAGCGGTTTTTCTTATTTTTGCATATTCGTGTGAGCAGATTTTATAGCTGCAAAAATGTTATAGGATTTACATGGATGTATTATCGTTGTGGGAATGTCGAGATAGGGATGGTGCATTGAACTTCTTGTTCGTGAGATCAAGTTTGAATTCTGCCATCTTGACCTCTGGAAAATTTCTCCGGCCGAATAAGTGTGTCGCAACCTCGATGGTTTGAAAAAAACTTAAAGTCGTAGGTAGATGAACTCCTTCGAACATATGATGACACATTTGAGAAATTTAGAATATAAAATACCTGTAAAATTTTAGGAGATTGATAGCAGTCAAATTGATAGATTCTTACGTTTTTAGAAACGCTTTGCAAATTTGTAGGGAAGCGGTGCAGTGGGTATTTTATATGTACTTGATAATATATAAATTACATAACTGGTCGTTTAAGTTTTCGGATGATCCCTCTTTTTTTAACCCTTTTAGTGCCGGACGACGATATATCGTCGTTCGTGTATTAACGCCTTATTCTTCGCATTGCGGGACAACTTTATGTGTAAATAAATTTATAAATGATCTAATTTGATTGTAAATGATCAAATTTCGTTGACAAAGAATTTGTAAACCGGTTTGGGTCTGATATTTTATACATTCTATACCGGATTGTGCTGGGATTCTGTATACGCTGGAGCGATAAGATGGACACTCGTCACCAAACACTCTTCTAGCCCCAAGTCGAACTGTTTATGATAGTTATCTGAGACCACGCTCAGATACGTTTCGTATGCCACGCAGTTCATCGAGGCTAAAATCCTTCTTCCAGTCTTTGCTTGACTTTTATAGAGAGAGTTTCTAACCCGTGTTCCGTGATGTTGTTTTGTGTGTTTTACAACAGTTTTCTTGAAAAAGCTGTGCCCTTTTCCAAATATGGAGGACGAAGAGCTAGTTCGGTTTATTAGCGAGCTTGATATAAATCAAGATTCTGATAGTGATGATCAGTTATGTGTACCGAGACGACGGAATGTTCGCCGAATAGTTAGCGATAGTGAATCTGAGCAAGAAGAGGGGCAAGATGAACATAGTAGCGATAGTGAGGAATCTTTTAGGGATTTCACTGAAGTTACTGTAGGAAATGATACGGAATATAACCCACGCCCATTATTTTTGGAAACTGTGGGTCCGAAACATATGCCACCTAAGAATTCTTCCCCTATTATTTATTTCAATTTATTTTTCACTCTTGACTTTCTTGAGATTTTGAAAACAGAAACGAATCGGTACGCAAAAGCATTTTTCAACAGTACACCCAGAATATCAATTGCATCTCGAACAATGGACTGGAAGAAAACCATAATTTCAGAGATGAGGGCATTTATAGCCGTCTTACTCGAGATGGGAATTACTCGTAGACCTACACTGTTTAGTTACTGGTCAACAAACCATAGGTATATCCCATGGTTTGGGAAAATGTTTAGCCGTAATAGATTTCAAGTATTATGCAAATTCTTCCATACTATGGACAACAACACCTTAGCACCACGGAACAGCGCAGAC
The DNA here is from genome assembly GCA_910591515.1 of Cerceris rybyensis. NCBI lineage: Eukaryota > Metazoa > Arthropoda > Insecta > Hymenoptera > Crabronidae > Cerceris > Cerceris rybyensis. Next base: position 31,016,080 of record OU342790.1, read on the forward strand.
TACGACGCAGCCGCGAAATTTGAACCCGTTGTTGCACATGCAAACCGAAAATTCAGGTACTATTATTCACCAAATCAACAGCTCAGCGTAGACGAATCATTGGTAGGCACAAAGACCAGATCAACACTAACTCAATATATGCCGAACAAGAAGCACCATAGATGGGGGATAAAATTTTGGATGCTAACCGATGCAATCACGCACTATTGTCTGTCATTTTATTGCTATCGGGGAGCCAAAAACGAACGGGACAAAATTGAAATAAAACAAAAAGGCCTTGCTCATATCGTAATAGAAAAATTACTCAATATGGGTAATTACTTCATGAAGGGATATCACATAATAGCCGATAATTTTTTTACCAGCATGATGTTAGCAAGACATCTGTTTCGCAAACAAACATTTTTCACCGAAACAATTCGAAGTAGCAGGAAACATATTCCATCGCAGATGAAGCGGAAACTAGAAGTGGGCGAATCTAAATATTTGCGAAATCGGGAATTACTACTATTAGCTTACCGAGAAAAGAAATCACAGACAAAAAATATATTACTATTATCAACACATGGGACAGCCGCAAATATAACCAGACCAAGGCGAAGGTCGAATCAGGAGAGAGAAGGAGGAATACCAGCTGTCGTAGCTGATTATAATAAATATATGGGAGGTATAGATGTCTCAGACATGATGGTTTATGCATATTTAGATGAACGCAGAACACTGAAGTATTGGAAAAAGGTTGTATTTTCCGTATTTTCACGGATGGTTCTAAATGCGTCCTTTTTGTATCAACTGAACACAGAAGGAACCCTTATGACCCGACTAGAATTCATTGCCGATATCATCGAATCGATAACAACCGAATGGATGGCGGTAAAGGGTAATGCTGAAAGGCCATTGTCCGAAACATCGAGCAATACCGCAGGCCCAGGTATTCGCAAACTTCCTGAAAGGCGTGAAAAAGTTTGCGTTGTTTGTAGCAGAAGGGACGGTGGGCCTGTACGCAGATCACGCACAATTTGCATTCATTGCGGTAAAGGGTTACACGGTGTATGCATTAGCAAACATCAATGCTATAATAAGTAAATGATTTGGGTGAGTTATAAAAAGGAAATGTTAGATATTTGCAATAGCCAGATAACTAAATAGCAATATTTGTGATAATAAAATTTTGTTTTAGCAATGTTGTAGTACCTAGACCAACTGCTTGTCTTGCAGCACATGAAATCCGTTTATCGTCCGCACTATCCAATCGATCTCTTATCTTTTATTTTTGTTTGTGAAATGACAATTTTTTTTACAAAATAAATTGGAAATGTAAATTATATGTTGCGTACTAAGTGGTTTATATAAAGTTATGATGAAAGAATGCCTTTCCCTATGTGTAAACACGATTTGAAAGAGAGAACTCAAATTTTATATTCTTTATAATAATTTATAATTGTATTATTCATATCATTTTCAATTGATATTGGAGAATTGGTATCACTCCTTTATTCTCTATTTCGTCCTGAATCCGTTGCTTTTTGAATCATGTAAATATCATTTGTAGTTTGGTTTTTATAAGCGTTTTTCCAAATCTTTGTATATTTGCCAAATTCGGCCGGTTATCTTCGCATAGGCACTCGTTTTTCGCCCGGCACTAAAAGGGTTAAAGTACTTATTTAATATATTTAAACATAGCAGATATAGCTCCTCTAAATCTAGAGTTAATAATAGGTCCATCTTGAAATGTGTTTATAGCAGTCAAAGTCCGATACAAAAAGGTAACTAAAAAACGAATGTTTGTTTTGAATGATGAAATCTGTGTTTAGCTCAGGGTTGTTGAAAACATCGTACAAACTGATTCCAATGAAGTAATTAAACATTACATCAATATAAAACTTAATATCCATGCAAGAAGTATTGTTGTACGGTTACAGTATGCACAAAATGACACCACCGGCTAATGTTAGCTTATGCAACAAAGTCTCTTCACTTTTCCTCTGCCATTTCGCTAAAGTAAATAGACAAGCAGTTCAGACTCTTTCTCCACACAACGTAGTCTACAGATAAAGACACTTTCTTCGAAAGTACAAACTATCTACTGACAAGTAAGACTATGTTCTACATGCACCATGTTTTACCTTCCATTTCGACATACATTTCGCTATTTTGCCAAACTCAACAAACCGATTTCTCAAGATTTCCATTTATTGTTATTTTATGGCACGCAATGGTCATGAATCAAGATATACCCACGTTCGTTTTTTACGACTGAATTAAAAAAGAGGTAACAACTTGCATGTCATGACATCAGCGATCCGAGGTTCTCGAAATTCGTCGCTTTCTCTTTCGAAACAAAATGGTCCCTTTTTGCTATTGGTCCTCGACATAAGGGAGAGGAAGTGCATCGTAAAACGTGATTACCAGGTGCGTGCTCGGGTATTGTTAGCGCCCCGACGATTTTCTCTTCGCTGCCCGCACGAACGATCACTATTTCTCCTTTCTCCTCCGCCGGAACAGCCAATGTTTCCTCTTTTTCGATTCCTGCCGCTCGAATGCATTACCGTGCGAACCAACTTCCGTCGTTCTATGGAAATCCTCGGGTACCTTGCATGCTTCCCGTTTGTTCGACCACGCCTGATTAGCATTGAACGAGAACGATAAAATGGCAAGGACATCGATTTCGATGTTATTCAAGAATATTTTATCTTGAATATCATCGAATTGGTTTGATTAATTGAGGAATTAAATGAGTCAGATTTATAGGGTTTGTAAAGAAAAAATTAAATGACACGCAGCTATCCTTTTTAGATAAAAATTATTGTGGATTTTGTAACATCGTTCTATCGATTTTTTCTACCGAAGCAAGTTTTGTTCTAGCAAATATGTATATATTAAAAGTTTATTAGTAATTTTTGAACCTCTCTTTAGGATGTAATTGCAGATTTTTCATTTAGCAAAATGGCTTCTAAAATAAGTTTTTTTAAATCACAGAGAAATAGTTAGCTGTAAAAAGAAGTCATTATGAATTAAATTTATAATTATAATAAGATTTACTTGAAGTTCACTTATGTTTAAATAAATGTTAAGAAGGTACTGATGACATTTCGCTCGTACACGTTTATGGTTGTACCATTCATGGAAGAAATTATTTCAAAATCTAATATAAACTTGGATTTAACGTATTTAGCTTTAATATATTAGGCGTTCTTTCAAATTTCATTCTATCAGCTAATAGGTTAAAAGTATATTCCAATCATGAATCAAACGAGTTGAGGTAAAATGATGACTTTTCCATCGCATTGACTGAAATTTCATTAAATCCAAAAACCGGCTTGAAAGCATTGCAAGATCTGGTAGATAAATACTTCGTTCTAGTGTGATGATGGATAGCAGTCAACAATAACGATGGAAGAAAGTGGAGAGAGAAAATGTCATGGAAAGAAAGAAAGGACAAAGCAAATAGAAAGAAGGAAAGACAGAGAAAGAGAATTTTATTGTAGCCTTGAACGTCGACGTCTTAAGTCATGAATGACGCGAATGAACTCTCAACGCCCACGCCGTGCAGTGCTCCGGGCAAATGTGCAATAAACAGAGAGGCTGTGAATGTATCTTTGTGTTCCGTCTATTCGTTGAATCTGTATCTGCATCGGTCACGAAACTTCCTGTCACGATTAAGGACGAACTTTTCCAACGATTGACTCTAAAGGTCGGCCCTCGGCATACACCGTGCAATGAACTTTTAATTAGATCTCGTAGTTTGATGTATTATTTCGCAGACTTCCTTTGTATTGCGATTATTTCTTGATTACTCACACAATTAGTCTTGTTTGGGAATAATTTAGAGCAATGTTTCTCAAACTTATTTACCAATTTATATTCAAAAATGCTTATCTTAGGTTAATTACATTTATTCTGTTCATTTTTTATAACTGTGGCACAAATATTTCTGTAATACTATGGCCTTCTCAAATTGTCCAAGCGTCTTCAAGAGGATGGCTTAATCTACTTTGAGTTTAAGTTACTGAGTTGAAGAAATGATTCATGTGTTATTTTGTTCGTAATACTTATTGTTAACTTAGATACATATTGAAGTAAGAGTTGCTAAAACGTAGGTTGCAAAATAAATGAGATAATAATGAATGGAAAAAATGCATGGAATATTATTTTGAAGTAGGCCTTCTTTCAAAGCGATTTTTTGTGTATTCAATTTTAAGAAAGGCATTGCTGCAATGAATGAAAAAAAATGTTTAGGATGTTAAGTGTAATTATGACGCCAAATATTACTTTCTGAATATGCTGTACCTACTTTTATTTCTGAAGAGCTCACTTCATTATATTTTAAATGATTCCGCACTACGTTTTCGTGCATTCTGTCATCGTTCAGTTAAAATGCATGTTTCCACGATGCTCTGGTTTAAAGAGAACAGATATTAATCTAACATGCACGCAGATATCACGTTACATGCCATTTTGAAAGAAACATACCAATTAAAACATTAATACAAGTTACATGTAAGTTTAATTTCAAAATGCAGCAACTTGCAAAAATTACTGCACGGTGCAATCTTTTTTCGAAGCATATAAAATATTTCATAATTCTATGTAATTTTAAAGAATTATAAATTATAGAAATTATGTTAGCTAAGACAAAATATAATACCTCGCGAACATTTTTATGTTACTTTTATTGAAAATATTAAAGAGGTTTAAAAATCAAACAGAACATATTACTAAAGCATTAACCGATAAATCTAGAATGAATATTAGCAACTTTTGCTATTTTTATTACCTCTTAGAGAAAATAGAATGCAGAAAGAAACTGCGTAAGAATTTAATGCATTTTGAACATCAGCACTCCGTTATACTGTCATCCACAAAAAAATTAATGCGATTGTTACGTTACGTGGAATATAACGGGTGTAATCTGTCGATAAAGAATTGAAAAGATTTCCTGAGAAAAGGCGATTGTCAATCTATGATCTTCGAATCGGTATGTTACATCAGGGGAGGTCTTGGAATAGCTGACAGGCATGCGGGAATGCTAGCCTGGTCACGAACTGGTTTAATCTACTAGGATCACGAAATGCTGCTGACAGAATGACTTGTATGTAATCGAAATCAACACTTCCAACTCGATATATGAAAGTGTTTGACGACGCATACTTCCCAACAGTACCGTTATTTGTGCAGCAAAGTTGTTCAAATTAATCATTTAAGTTAAATAAATGAATATAAAACTGGCAATTCTACTGCGTTACTTTATTTCGTTAACACGTTGGCTGTCATGGGGGTCACCGATGACTAGCGCTAATGAATTATTAAATATTAAATATTGACGTTAAAAATATAAAGCTTCGCCGAATACTTACCTATCAGAGTTTTTAAAGTTTCTGATTTATAAAGATGTGAATATGATAGAAAAGGTTTTACGTTAGTAGAAATGATAAAATTAGCGATATACCGGTGATGTTCAAAGTGTTAATTGAATGATTCATTATTTTATTACATTAACATGTAATATAACATTATTTAAGAAATGTTTTAGTGGAATATAGATATCTTACTGTGAAAACAATTAGGTGGAAAATGTACTGGAATGTATTTTTACTTTCAGTTGATTTTTTTCAGGTTTTCTTCTGCTTTTATCAACAATTTGGAACCAGCTTCCGTATCTATCTTCAACTATTTCCCACATTCCTTCCACATCAATTCCAAGTTCTTCCAAGTATTACTTCCTTCAATAATTCATATCCATGAGACTTTGTTACGTAATTGCATATCTTTCCAAACAACTCATTCCCGTTGTGTTTTAATGGAGACTCCAGCAAGGAAAATGTAATTAGATCGCCCTTTGTAATTATTTTCGCAAAGCCGTATTCATCTCGAATAACTTGAAATTTGTTTCATTATTTCAAACACGTTAGCAATTATAACAGACTCCGTGTAATGTTTCATATAATGAAGTAATAATTTTAATAGAAGAACTAAGTAATAACAGAAATAGACGAAATATATTCTCTTAATACTTAATAATCTAATTTCAATTAAAGTTGAATTTAATTAAATCTGAGTTCAATTAAAGTAACAAAATTGAAATAAAATGTTACCGACATGTAAGACAAGAATAAAATTATGTATGTAATAATTTTCTTCCTAGAGAAATTATTAAAAATTCCAATACATTAATGAATTGAAAATTGAAACGGTTTGCTTCACATTCTCAAACGAATCCGGTCGTCAAAAAGGATTCCACGTTTCTCTTAATTGAATCCTTCTCTTAATTACAACTTGACAAGGATCAAAAGGTCATTACACGTCTGAAGATCACTGATTCGATAAAGTCGACGTGATCAGCGATCTGGAACCTTGTAGAAAGATACATGCAACCCGCAAGCTATATAACGTACCTGTCCCAACAACCTAATATTTCTATTTCATGTATTTATAGAATCATGTTCCTTATATTGTCAACCATTGATAAAACTACTTGCAAAATGAATGAGCAATTTGACACAATTGTGGAATATGCGATAAATACGTACTTAAACCAGTTATTTGGTATAAGGACTATCAATTCGTGAATATTTTCACACAAGTGACATATAAGTGATTGCAATCGGAACTGATTTGAAAACAGGGAAGATATTGATAGTACAATTTAACCCCTTGACGTACCATTTACTTTGTGACTGCCTCCACAATAATTCAGAATTAAATTAGTAAAATAATTTATAGTATAATACAGTATAATTTAACATAATATTAATATTATAGAAGTAATTTTATCGTGTCGCACCTCACTGATATTTTCAATTTAATAGGTTTTGTAAAACTTGAAAATTTCCTTTCCAAATTATAGCATCACCAATATCACCTGTTATAGTACGGCAAGGGGTTAACAATAAAAAAAGGGGTTCTCACGTTGAACCATCATAGATGAATTAATTATTACGATCGTTAAATTCATTAAAAACACACGGTTTGAATGCTAAAAATTGGGAAGCTTATTAATGAAGGAAAAAGTAGGGATCCTAAGGAGTATCGTGCATATAATTCATCACGCCGATGCATGATGAACAGCATTCAATTTAAACGTCGTCGAACAAGTACCTACTTGAAGTTCGAACGATTAAAAGATAATTTACCCCTTCGTCTTTGCCATCGACAACCGTCTATTATTAAATGTTTTATAAGTTCTATTACACTTTGCGAGCTTTATTTTTTCAAATCCTGTTAAAACTTATCAAATACTCTCGAGGCTTACAATATTGTAGAGTTTCGAATAATATCTCGATAATATTCGAAAGATATTGCATTTTTAACTACATTGTCAAAGTAATTTGTGACTTCGTGTGAATTTCGATCTGTGTGTAGAAGAACTGATTTTAAAAGGAATTTTAAATGTTCCGAAAGTAATGATGATTTCGGGGAAGGTCATTGATCTTGGGACTGAAATTGAGGTTCTTCGAGGCAACCATCGGTCATATAGAAAGTTGCCGCTCCCAGTTAAGGAAAAGAAAATGAAAAGAGAGCTGCAACGCGTTCCGGGCTCTTTCTTCCCCTTTTCCCAATTCAGATGCTGCTATTCGCTGAAACTACAGGTACATGTTAAATTGATGATGATAGAATATACTGAATGGAATCAACATCGAATGTAATAATTTTAAGTCGGTTCTTAGGATCTGCATGTTTCTTAACGTTCCATTAAGTTTTCCGTAACATCCTTTCAACTAGAATGTTTTTTATTTTCAATTATATGTAGATTTACTTTTATTACTTTGCACTTCGAATCATTTTTAGTACAAGACTTATGAGCAGAGGAACTCTGACATATTTCTTATTTGAAGCATATAATGATTAAATTTCATTTTGGATAAAAAAAACGTAAGTGTAGTTTTCTATGCATTTGTTTGATTTATATAGTTTCGTTTACAACAAATGAAATTCTTAATATAAATTGTTAATATATTACTTGTACACACGGTGGCAAAGGTTTCTTAATTTATATACGAAGGTGTGATAATAATCAGTTATATTATATTACGTCTTTCTGAATAACTTTGCATTAAGTGAAATTAAATTCATGTTTATCCTGTTTTCGAAAATGCTGCTGTAAACTTTCCTGCGTTCTACTTAGAAACTGTTTATATTGATTGATCAAAAGCTTCATAAATTTCAAGTGTATCATAGGTTCTTACCCACTGTTATTTTTAAACATTTATGCAGAATTTTTACTTTGATTATACACATTGTGCATTTCCCCCCAAAATAACAATAAGTCTATGGAATTGGTGAAAGGATAATACCAACGGAGTGCAAGGTTTAAAAATGTTTACCAACGGTAACAAATAATTTGTCACCCGTACAGTTTAAAAAATTTTCCAAAAGTCCTGACTAGAGAAGCCCCATTTTTCGAAAGTATTTTTGAATGAGTATTTCTACCATTGCAGATGTCCAAGTAAGTACTTGTAGTTTTAGAAAATACAGTTTAACATTCCGTCGTATACGAATTAGTCTATAGAAATGTTAATCATAATAATATAGAGAACAGTGTCGTTCAGAATACATCAGCTTTCTGCACATTCTTCACCCATCTTTTAAATCGTTTAACTTTCGATTTCCAAGCGAATAATTCGTAACGTTCAGTCAACGACTTTTGCAAATAAAGATCGAAAAGAAAGTATGACTTTCGAAATACCACAACTATTTTACAGTTTTCTGCCTACAAAAAGAATGTCGTTACGATGACTTCGTGTAGCCGTGAAATAATCAATCATGAATGTCAAGTTTATCACATGTAAGCATACATTTTCTTGAACGAGAGAAAGGCTTATTTCCACGTGCGAATCTGAAGGAATAATCGCATTAGATAGCTCAGCATGATGAGTTACATTCCAGGTATATAGCAAAGATCAATTTGAAACGCTACTGTTAACCACTTTGACCCACAATGCTTTCATAGTACAAATGAGTAAGTGGCATTAGTCTTTGGCCTTCCTTGTGTTTATGTGTTTTGCTGCTGTTTGAATAATTTGGAAATAAATTTTACAATACTGACAATGAGATTGAGAGTCCTTTGAGGCGACAGCGAGGAATTTGAGCATCAGCTCAGTAATTGAGGACGCGAGACTATTATCCATAGGTATAATAGCCTCTACAGCAGGGGTCGCCAAACTTTTTGACCTCACGGACCAGTAAATTCATAATTTAAATCCCGCGGACCACTCATAGGATTTTTTAAGTGTTAAATATATTTATAAAAAAATTTGTCATCTAAGAACACAAAAAATGTATTGCTATGAATTGATTTATGTTTCAATCTATCTTAAAACATAACTTAACGTGATGAGTAAGTATATTCTACATTTTTCTGGGGACCAGCGAAATTTTCTCGCGGACCACTAGTAACCACTTTAGCGATCACTGCTCTACAGTTTCGTCATTATTATTTAAAATACTTTTACAGATGAAGTTCATTTGAAGAAGAATTTGAAGTACATTACATTTGTTATATTTTCATTTACAGAATACTTTGCAATCGTATTAAATACCGCACTTCAGTTAAATTGTTATTAATAATTTTACTAGACTATTCAATTTACGTTATTCATGAACTTATAAATCTACGATGAAACGAACTTAGCGTCTGAAAGACCCGCTTTCTTCCTTATTTAATTTCAAATCGGAGCACCGTTTTCACAGTCCCTCGTAAATTTCTAAAACGCAATTTAATTAGTATCACTGTATTACTCCTATACAGCATATACTAAACTACTAAATCATAACTACGGATTTTACAAGAAACTTGGGTTTCCATTTACGTGAATAAATTCAATCTGGTAAATAATTCCTCTCGGTATTCTAAAGTATAGTATTTCCTCCCCGAGCGACGTTGCCCGGAAATTATTAACGAAATTATCTTCAGATACATTAAACGAACCACAGAATAATTTCAACGGGTTAAAGTTCCGTGGACACGGAACGATAGTTGCAATGATTTAAGCATCATTTTTGTCGAAAAGGAGGAACGAAAGCACTGTCCATCTCGTTTGTCGAATAGCTTTGAAGAGACTTCTGCGAGAGCAGTAAAGGCGGTCATAACTTTTCTTCTCGAAGAGAAAACGTTGGAGAATTTACGCGTGTCATTCGGAACATCACTCTCTGTTGAGGATAGTAATTCTAGAAATGAGCGGAGCGATTTAACGTCCGCAAAGATGCTCCAAGTATTTTAAACACATCCTGACATTTGATTTGTTAGGCGAAAAAGCAGTTTTCTTCGAAAAAAAAAATAAAAATAGGCGTTTAAGAATACGAGAATTGCATATTTATGGAGTCTCGTAAACGTTGATGGATTCTTGCAATTTTAATACCAGTAGAAATTACTGTGTACTCTAGCCGAAAATATATTGTCGATATATGGTGAATTAATGAATCATTTTAAAAAATAATATTTTATGTAATTTTGACTTTCAATTTTGTTAATATTCAAAATCGATATTTATATAAGTTTTTAAGCACTTCCTTTCTATAGGAGAAATTAAAAATTATTTATAATAACATTTATAGGAAATTTAAAACTGCAAAAATGCAATGAATATGCATAAGATAGGAAAATATAAAAAATAATCAATGTATTATTTTTGTTAAGGATTCAAAAACCTTAGGACCTGGTGGAGCGGCAAACATTTTGTCGACAGCTGTCTTCGGCAATAAACCTATAGGTAGATACGATTGGGGCTCGGTCAGGGTGCGCACATCTGTTTGCCATTTGTAAATAATTAGTATAAGGAATTTTTGTGCGTACCCGCCGATGATACTTGCTCGGAGACGGCTGGTAGGTTCGAAATCCTCCATCAGGAGTTGAGAGCATGTCGTCGCCTTCCCTCTCTTGAAGTCCTCGAGGGGGTGGAGAAAATTATTCATCAACCAATAGTTACTTATTTTTCAAAGACTCCACCCCCATCGAAGTCAGAGATTTCATACACGACTTCAAGAGAGGGGCGCGTCACAGTTTACCACGAAACACTTTTCAATTTGTACAAAGAGAACACATTCAGAGAGCATTGAGAACACATTCAGAAATCAATCAGAAATCATCGTGAAAACATTCAATAGAGTCGGTCCACACAGCAAGTCAAGAGTACTTATTCATTTTTTCCCCATTTTTTATAATAAACGGGGTGGTCCTTCGAGAGTATCTAGACAGGCACATACGTGCAAAATTCAGACAGGACAATTTTAAGAAGTTAATCGAGCCCGTAACAATTTTTCTCATTACATTTAGCAAATGAAAGAGATTTCTGCTTTAGTTCTATTGTCTTAGTTAATTAAGTTAACGAAAGTTTAACTTTTCAGAAGCTACTAATTTCTATAAGTAACAATATGCAAATATATACAAATTTTATATTGAAAATACAATAGAATGCACACTACGTTTCTCTTACTATTTTTCAGAAGGAGTTCAAACAGATTCTAGTCCAAGTGGAATCGTCCATTATCCAAACGGGCATCGTATCATCTCGATAAAGGTAATTAGCATTTTCACACATTTCTCACGCTAAAATTAACAATCATTCATTATTTATCAAACCCAAACAATCTTTGTTTCCGCTCTTCACCTCTTTATTTATATTTCCTCCTGTTCGTTTTACTCGTTTGCTTCTCCATGTACGCATAACGAGCTGTGAAAATACAGCTATTACTCGCGAAAAGTGATACTCGAGTATCGTTAAGTTAATACACCTAAATCAACTATTGTTCAACGCTAATTGTTCACCGAACTATTAAATCTTTCTTCGTTTCTTTCACTGCGTGCCTTTAATTTTCACAAAGCCTCTCACAGATGATAATAAATGTATATAATTTCTTTTTATGATTGTGATAATTAAGTAAAGTATCTAATTTTTGTTTCACCTGATTAATTCTTTATTCATACTTCTCAGAGTGTACTTTATTATATTTTACGTGTTTTCATAATAACAAGTGGGAAGAAATCAGTGAATTAGTAGAATAGGCTTGCCGTGGATGACTTCTCGTTTTCTCAGTCTTATTATTTCAATGGTACGACCACGATTTATATTTTGCGGTAGCTTTAATGGTCGATCCTTTCTCATTAGACGTATCTATTTAATTTTTTAATTTTACAAGGTACTCTCATTTGAGACTCATTTTAATCGCACTTTCCAACAGTTTTAATTCGATATTTATGTATATATTTTACGAATTTTAAAGTTTTACATACTACTATACATTAAAAAGTTAAATGTTTACTAAACATGATCTATTACGGTATAAGATTTCATGTGATTCAAGAGTATAAAGAATAAGTATTACGTGAGAAACTTGAAAAAATAATTTTCTTATAAACATATCCTCATCGAAGCTTCATTCGTTAATAATTATTACAACGCTAATATAATAAAGTATCGCAACACTTCCTGCGATACAATTCGTAGAATAAGTATCCGCTAATAGCCTAACTGGCAGAATAAGTAGTCATTAATATACTGCGTGCGGTATTGACAAGCTAATTGAATAATTAATATTAAAGAAGTACCTAACGAAGACAATAGGTGCGTCTAATAAGTTCCCGAGAAGATGAGGTACTTCCCGTTGTTATTTCTGTATACTGAGTCAATCATTTTAACAGACAATACCATTATCGATTATATTATATTAATTGACTGTATAACCATTCTTCTTTCCTTTTCCTTGTAATAAAAAGTCAATAATATTTGACTGTTATCGAAGCCCTATAAAAGTAATCCAATTAGAAAATTTCATTATAAAAATATGAAGTAAAGATCTGCAAAGTTAACAGTGCTGCTATAGACAAGATGCCGTTACAAAACTGTCATTAAACTCGTTAGTAAGCAAGATTCTTCGCCACTGTCACTTCCTTTCAAGGCTCGTGGTACACATCGTGTGCTCGATACATTGCAAAAAGTTCACGGAGATAATCGCAAATGCAGAACAACGCATGAAAGAACCAACACCGTGGAAAAAAAAGTAAGAAGGAACCTTTGTGCTGAATTCCCTCTAATTAACCATATTGTAAGCTATATTGTAATGTGTGGAAGCAATAAAGAAAGGAGGACAGTGTTCTCTACGAGAACGTACTAATTTCACGGTTTTGTCTATCGTACGATCTTTTACTGAAAATTATCCTCCTAATTATCTTCTCAAAAGTCTCACTACGATCTTCGTACACTTTAAATCCACAAAGTAATTCGTCATTTTAACGAGGATCACGAATACATTGATATAATGCCATCCATTAAAGTATCATTTATCGTTTTACATTCACCTCGATCAGAATTCTTACATGATTGTAATCAGGTGCTAAATTATTTTCCATTAATCATACAGGTATGATTTAGAGAGGAGGACTAATAACTACAACCTCGATTTCGTTGACACAATTCATGGCCATTATACTCGCAAACATTTCTCTTTTTTGCATCTAACGATCCTATCCATTTTACGGGCTGATAATTATAAAATACACTACGGTAGAACTGTCATGGTAAATGTGCAGACTGTCATTGTCAGTGGCGGTACGGAATCGACTCTGTGCCTGACATTGTTTCAATGGATTGCGCTCACAGAGAGATTAAATAATGGAGATTAATGCATCGAGTATATTATACGCGTCAATTGCAATAGATTCGTTGTTGTAATAGAAATAATGAAAACGTAGTGTTTGTACTCTTTCAGAAAATATTCTAATAGGAGAGTTGTGTTGTTGAAACAGTTAGTTTGTATTATTATAATGGAAAATAAAAGAATTTAATTGCTTTTATTGGGAAGAAACTGGATGGACTTGGGAAAATTATTGATGGTAATGGGAACTTTGCTTTTTTTTCTTCTTTTTATATTTTTAAACTTAATCTGCTATAAAACCTGCTGTTTTAAATAGGAACAATTGCACATAAGTGACGAAGGAGAATTTACACTCGGATTCGCATATTTCATATCACAGTTCACTTTGAAGTACCTTTAAAAATTAAAAAATTTCTTTCAATTAAAAATAAAAATAAAATTTCAATATGAAGTGTCAAATAACAAAAGAGAATGCTCGTTTATCCGTAACGTAACGGTGATAAGATAGATTTTAACTAGTCATGGTAAAAGTAACTTTCAATGCTACATTTCGAAGACTGACGTTTCGGAAGAAAAGGAAATGAAATCAATGAAATTAGAAATTTGCAAATAATATTGTTAAGATTGATTGCCTTTAATGTTTACTTTAAAGTGCAGTGTAATAAAAGTTTTACAAGAAGTTGAGAAGTTACGTTGTATTTAAGAATAACAATTCCTTTTCAGTTCACAATATGTATGGTTAATTGGCGGACTTGAAATATTTGAATCGTTATCGTATCACTAACGACAGAAATGCTCCATCAAATAAAGAGGTACACGACGTACAACAATGATGAAACATTATAGTCGAGTATGAGCTATGACGTTGTCAAGGATGAACATATGGCAAGGAAAGTTCCCCGCTTAGCATAGTCACGCGAATTAATATAACATTGCAAACAGAATAAATCAAGGTGTTATCGCGACTAAAGAATTATAATTTCGAGAACTGCCAACAAATTGCCTTGTAAATTGCGCGATAATTCTAAGTTCAAAAACCTGAAACACGTATGAATTAAAATTCTCAAAACTCTAACTAGACTATACTACTAATAAGAATTACACTACTACTACTAACTATAACTCTGAACGTTACGTATTATCTTATAAAATTATAGACACCAATCTTGTTAGTCAAGAAGAAAGAAAAACAATAGAAATAGCATCTACACTTCAAACAAGAGAATTTTTATAAAGTTACATACATTCCCTTACAAACATCAACCCTTTGCATTTCTGAATATTTTGTTGCCCACCAACAACTCCTTCATTACTATGAAAAATATATAAAAAATGAAGGCCTCAGTAAAAAGTAATATTGTAACAGAAATTGTTATTGCTATATTATTACTATTACTTACTTTAGAAATTTCATTGTACAAAGCAGAGTGTCATTCGACAGTGAAGATGGCGTGAGGAATTTAATGTGCCGCACTCGACATACAAATACTAGGGGTTAACATTTATTTTATGCAAATTAATACTAGAACGACCGACGTTAAATTTATTACATTTAAATATATTAAAAATGAACTTTGAAAGAAGAGGAATCAAGGGGTAAAAAATATGATCGGTTTAGTAATCTGTGTTTCATAAGATCAACTTAGAATATCTAATCTAAGACTCTACTGTAAACTTTAGGAATTTTTGGAATAAAATGGGAACAAGACATTTTGATTTGCTTAGTCGTTCTAGTGTTAATAATGAATAGTAGCAGTACGTTCAACAGAAGTACTAGGGGTTAACATTTATTTTATACAAATAAATAACGAGTAGTAGTAGTACGTTCAACAGTCTGTAAGACTAGCCACGTAATCATATATGGAAAAGGGCCTTACATTAGCTAAAAATATCTCGTAAAAAGGGAAAATGGTGAGAAAAATCTCAAGATAAGATTCGATCGCGGGAACAACATATATCGAATAAGTAGCAAGTACTGTCGAAGAGTACCGTGCGGCTCCACGGCCGTGTCACCTAGGAGGTAAGCCTGTTTTGGCAGAGCCTGATTCGCCAGGCATCAAGCGTCATGCCTCTTGTCACACGTACGCGAAGGCACTTGACGTTCTACCTCGCGATTCGTTAAAAGAGCTACATATACAAATCGAACTGAAAGACAAAGAGAGAGAACGCTGCAGATCGGAGCAAGGGAGATAACGCGATTTGGGTAGCGACAGTGAGGACATCGGCGTAGCCACCAGATTTCTAACATCTCTATAGTGAAAACAGAATAAACTCCGGCAGAATTACCCCCACCACATGGGGAGATTCGCCTTGATGAAACGAAGCGCGCGACGAGACAACAATGTAATACAATGTCTCGCTCCTCCAGACAAACTAATAAGAATATTTGAATGCTACGACTTTGTCGGGTGCTTCCTTTAAGAGGCTGAGCGAGTGGACTCCAAGAAACAAAATGGTACGAATAGGCGGTTGAAAACGAGAAGCTCCGCCGCCCAGGTGACACGGCCGTGGAGCCGCACGATACGTTGACCGATCAGTCAGGTAGACAGATGGTTGAAGCTCTTCAGGAAGTTTATTCTCCTCTGGTAACAGTTCAAGCTACCAGGAATGGCCTCGATTTTCTTGGGAACGAGCTCTGCATGCGTTTTATATCAAGATCAGGAACTTATACACGGTAACTCGATCTAAAACTCGTACGGGAGATCTGTCCTCGAGATAAAACATGTCCACGTTTTTTTCCCT
Source organism: Cerceris rybyensis (assembly GCA_910591515.1). Lineage (NCBI taxonomy): Eukaryota > Metazoa > Arthropoda > Insecta > Hymenoptera > Crabronidae > Cerceris > Cerceris rybyensis. The sequence goes on from OU342790.1 coordinate 31,032,412, forward strand.
TCCGCGATATCATAAAATTTACAATACTTTCTGCAACTATTCTATCCGTGACTTACGTTGCATATCAGCCGAAGGTATTTTCGGCACGTGAGAACCTAGGGATATGTCGTCGAATCATGCAAAATCCTAGTAGCTGTTGAACAGTGAGGTCAAACGAACACATCAAGTGTTAACCTTTTGAACTTTGAGTCTCTGAAGTGGTTTCTCCACACTCACGCTACCTTCCACGTGGGTGTTGAATACAACTTAGCAAATTGCGAAGGTAATATATAACCGTAATGATAAAATTATTCAAAAAACACTGATTGAAATTTCAACATACCTGAACGATGTATTCTGTATTGAAACATCGAACAAAATTTTGTTTTCATTTCAAAAATTTGCAACAGTAAGCATAATCAAAAATCTCTATAACCAATAACCACACAGCCATCGAGACAATCTAGGAAAAACTTTCAAAATAAATCTACCGATCCAATAATTTACCTTTTCAAATACTATCCAATTCGTTGACTATTTGCTCTAGCTTAATTCTAGATTTTTACTGGAGGTTCTTGCTGCCCAGTCAATAATAAATATTTAACACTAGATCTACGGCAGCTTACTTTTTTAATATGTTTTCTGAAATCGACAGAGTAGCAGTACACTAAATATGTCACGTATAACTTGGACTATACAAATTACTTAACTTATCGTATTTTTTACTGTTTGATTCATCTTTGTTCAAAGTACTTATTCAATATTTTTGAATATACCCGATTTAGCAGACGTAAATCTAGAGTTAATATAAAAGTAAAATTTAAATTTCTTCTATGCGGTATACATCACACAGAAATATAGAAATTTCAATACTAGAACTATCGGCATTAAACCTGCTACACGTAAATATATCAAATAAGTTCATCTGAAAAAGTTGCGTAATCAAGCGTGAAAGAAGATGACCAGTCATGTAATTTATGTACTATCAGATACGCGTGGAACATTTACTGTCCTCCTTCTCTATAAAGTTGAGGAGTATCCATAAAAAAATAGAATACTCTAACTACTTCGATATCACCAGTATTAATTCTTCCTTTTTTAAAGATTAATTTTTAAAGTAAATCTATCGATTTAATAATTTGCTCTTTGAAATCCCATTCACATCTTTCTCCGAACGCTCAAAACCCATTTTTTTCTCATTTTTTCTTCGCCCTTGATAATTCAAGCATTACGTCCATCTCGCGATCCATCTCGCGGATGCTGGAAGTAGAAAAAGCAAGCGGAGAAATCGCAGCAGAGAGCTTTCCACGGGCGCAATCGAGATCGACAAGAGAACGATCGTTACGTCGGTGCTGAGAAATCAAAGCAAAATGTTATGACGCAGCAGGATATCCGAGATAAGGCAAGGCAGGGAAGAGAAATCAAGCTCGGAGCGTCACAAGAGTGGCAAGAAGTAACGAAAAACGCGAACCAAGGATTCCTGTCGAGTCATCGGCCAATATGAGCCGACCTTCTTCGAGAGATCCACCCGTTACATCGCACGTAACGCACATACCTGAGAAAACGGTAAAACGGCGATGATCTGACCCGCCGTATAGGACCGCGTATTGTGCGCTAGAAAAGAAGCTACGAGAAACCACTTTGCGAAGTCGCAAAAGGCCACCGTTGGTCTACATGTATGGAATATCAAGAGTTGATCGTATTCGTTAATGAATTTTAAAGGACTAAACGATTCGATGGGGGAGTCACGATTGTCGGATGAATAGGGAAACGGGTGTGCCTGGTGTAATCTCACTTGAAATCGTGCCGTTCAATGTTATCGGTGGCTTGGACTTTGCATTGGATTTTGGCGGTGGTTATTGTTATGTAAATTCGGAATTTTTTACCCTATGTGAATCGTAACGTGGGGATTCTTTGGCGCTCGGTTGGAATTGCAGGTGGTGGTTGGAGCTGTTGGGAAAATAATGTTAGGAATTTCTGATTGTAATGGTATAGCTGTGTATTTCATTTCTTCTTTTGTATTATTCACATTTGACCGATGTGGTCATTCCGAGTACGACCTATTGTTTTAGGTGGGTTTCGAATAATTCAGATTGTGATGCATTTAACCCTCTATGGTCCGAAATTTTCGTGGTACCTCAAGATCAGTTACACGATGGCACAATTGGAAAATGATAACAATATAATTATAAATAATGCTTTCAACCTGATTTTTAAACATGGAATTGTAAGAAATTTCATGATGTTCAAGAACTAAATTACAATATTTAGCAACGCGAAAAATTTGACTTTGAAGAATATGACGTATTTGAAATACGGTCATCTAATTGGAAGTTAAAGTTTTTATTTATATACTCGTCATAGCCATCAGCTTTGTATTATGGCGATGAGTGTTCGAATGTTTAACACGTTCACGACGGGGCCTGAATTTAGTGTTTCTACCATGGGGCGGTTGTGTTTTTCGTATTTTCTTCTATCCGGCGGCGTAGCAATGTAAAAAAAAGAGGTTGGTTCGTCTGAACAAATGTCATCTCATTATAGCCGCTTAAGAAAAACATTCCAACATAAGATTATATTACACTATACAAAAATGTAAATAAATTTACCAATTACAATAATTAGTTCTTTAAATGCGCCAGCACTGGCGGCTCAGCCTGTCCGATGGGACAAACAAAAATGTACCACCGGTGGTTCAGCCCGCCCGATGGGACAGACATAAATGTACCACCGGTGGTTCAGCCCGCCCGATGAGACAGACATGAATGCGCCACCGGTGGTTCAGCCCGTCGTGAACGTGTTAAGGAGTGTAAGGATTAATTGCAAACGAGAAATGTTGTTGATTTATATATAAATTAGTACTTTACATAATGCGAGAATTGAAATAACGAAGTTTAAAGTAAATAATAGTATTAAATTTTTTTTCTTGTGCTTCCAAGAGGAATTATTGATCAGACGTTTACTGCTACTTGCTACCCGAGTCGAAATATTGAACCTCATTTGAACCTTTTACTACCCAACATTTAGGAATTACAAGTACAAAAATAGGTCTAAATTCAATGTAAAATAAGATCCTATGTAGCGCCTAAAAGTGGCACAAATTTCCCTTTATGCCATCTTCAGGCGCAAAATAGGACGTCAATTTCAACCTTCGTTGAGGATTTACATCCTATCCAGTTATTAATATTATTCTTATTATTCTTATTATTACTATTTATATATATATATATATATATATATATATATATATATATATATATATATATATATACACATAGTTTTGAAAAATAAATTAGTCAAAATGACTAAAAAATAATGGATTTTTACGCGATTGCAATTATAAGTGTACCACTATTCGAATTAATGTGATAACTATAATTACAAACAAATAAAAATTATTATATCCACTAGTTACATTTATGTATGTATACATGCCTTATTAATTAATTATTTAAAAAAAATTAAAGTTCTTTATGCGATAGTAAATATACATTGAATATAAAAATTATTATTTAACCTAATAGACTAAGAGCCAGCGCCTGCCAGACCTACGTTAAAGTATAAAAGCTGAAAATTTGTTTGCGTGTTCTTACTGGTGTAGGGAACAATGTTTAGGGGCTAAAAACCTTGACTAACGGTGCCTTCGGCAGGTAACAGGTAATTTAGGGTGCAGTACATGACCTCTGGCACGTTATAGTATAAAAGCTGAAATTTACACAGAGTCTTCAAATGACCATTCTTAGTCAATATTTAAAATGACAGACCTATCCGAAGGGTCTAACACTCCCCCAGACGCGATAGAAGGGCAAATGCACTGACAATGAGAGAGTATTGCTCAGGTATATGAATGCATTTAAGAGAGTATTCGTGCAGTTTAAATTTTATAATTAATGAAAATTACATGTGAATATTACTTAAAAATTATCATACAATAATTTTCAAATAACCAGACATATTCGAAGGGTTAAACACCCCCTTAGACTGAATAAAGGCCAGCTAGAACTATATATGAGAGAGCATCAGAAAACTGTTAAGTTAAGTGAACTTGATGCGAAGAAAATTATTTATTCAGTATATAGGCATTAAATTTAGATTGTTTATTTATTAATATAAGTAAATAAATTAAATTATCTTAATGTTAAGTAGTAAATACACATATATATATATCTTATTCAAATAGACCTAAGTGTTCGAATATTATTGCAAAATAATTCTCAAGAAAACATATAAAATACAATAATATATTAAAATATTATATTCATATTTCGTTAAATATTATTAAATTATTCTAAATTTTTTTAGTTATGTCATGATTATTGAATAGTACATATCTACTTATATATATTTTATATTATTTTAAAACTCTACAAATTAATTCCAAAATACTGACTAATATTATTTTCCATTTATTCATATACATAAGTAACGCTCTATCGATGCATTTGACTTTATACCGCTAATATACAATAATATTTTATATAGTAATATTTTATAATATAATAATATTTTATATTATTTTGAAACGCTACTAATTAATTCCAAACGAATATTTTTTTCCATTTATTCATATACATAAGTTACGATCTATCGATGCATTTGACTTTATATCGCTAATTAATATTAAGCTAAATTTAATTTATTTACTTATATTAATAAATAAACAATCTAAATGTAATGTCTATGTACTGAATAAATAATTTTCTTCGCATCAAGTTCACTTAACTTAACAGTTTTCTGATGCTCTCTCATATATAGTTCTAGCTGGCCTTTATTCAGTCTAAGGGGGTGTTTAACCCTTCGAATATGTCTGGTTATTTGAAAATTATTGTATGATAATTTTTAAGTAATATTCACATATAATTTTCATTAATTATAAAATTTAAACTGCACGAATACTCTCTTAAATGCATTCATATACCTGAGCAATGCTCTCTCATTGTCAGTGCATTTGCCCTTCTATCGCGTCTGGGGGAGTGTTAGACCCTTCGGATAGGTCTGTCATTTTAAATATTGACTAAGAATGGTCATTTGAAGACTCTGTGTAAATTTCAGCTTTTATACTATAACGTGCCAGAGGTCATGTACTGCACCCTAAATTACCTGTTACCTGCCGAAGGCACCGTTAGTCAAGGTTTTTAGCCCCTAAACATTGTTCCCTACACCAGTAAGAACACGCAAACAAATTTTCAGCTTTTATACTTTAACGTAGGTCTGGCAGGCGCTGGCTCTTAGTCTATAAGAGGAGTAACAGGTCCAATTCAAGGGATAAAGGTTTTGGTGATAGCTAAATAGGAGTATCATTTTACTGAGAACTAGTTACAGGTTTAAATTAGAAGTTTTAGTATTGAAAAGTATCATATTAGGTTCAAATAGGAGTAAATACCATAAAAATAGATTCAATATTTCGACTCAGTTATATCTACCGTAATACTGTAAAGTCAGCTGACAGTCTCTATACTAGATAAAGAAAGATATCCTAAGAAATTGTTATTCTTTTGGTTCTATTATTTTTCTATAATATATATAACATAAGCCTACTTTACCATGAGCTTCTTCTACATACGAATATCGAAGCAGAATTAGCCAAAATAAAATGTCAATAATTAAAATAACAGTTAGCAGGCCGAAAAGTTGAAAATTCGATTAACAGGATCACGGGTAATCAAGATTTTTCTCATCGTAATTAACCGCGACCACGGTACTCCATCTTTCTAAAACGAGAGGCGGAACGAGAAACTCGTACTCTAACAAGAAAGGCAAGACAAGGCGAAGAAACATCAAGGTGGCCGCAATGCGTGAAACCGCGAAATGGATTGTTGAGCTCGAGTCTAACCATTTAATCGCTCCGGACCTCGACCATGAACGATAGATTCTATTTATAAATATGTAAAGCCTGTATTAACTAATGGCAATGCCATTCGTAAATTTATCCTTTTTATTTTGTATTTCATAGCGATACCAATCAACTACTTTTAAATCTACTTGCAAATCACTGAAAGACAAACTATATCGAGAAACTTGTGACTGATAGGAACAAGAATATAGATAACTATGCGCGGAACTGGATTAATGACTGTGAAAACATTCGACGTTAACATTAATGTGAATTATTGGACTTGTCAATTTTATTTCGAATTTTCTTACGATACCGTTGAGTTAGCTTTATTAAATCAGAATATTGCGCGTCGGAAGTTATATTTTTTCTGTACCAAAGAAATAGGTAACACTATGTTTCAATACTTGAAAAAAATAGTGAAGTATTTGTGAAAGTTGAAAACGTGAAAAATGAGCAATTTAGACATAGAGAATTTCCTTGGCGAATTCTGAGAGTCGGTAATAACAATATATCACCGTTTCTCATGAAAATTGAAACGACCATGTAATTAAATTCAGATTTACTGTTATGCTTATTGAAACCAGAAATCAGAGTTTCAATAGTAGGACGATAACATTTCTGAGATACAATAATCTCAGATCTGAGAAAGATTGCTATGTATTTTCATAAAAGAAATTAGAGAGAACAGCCTAATTGCAGCGTTTTCTATTGCGGGTTACAATTAGTTAGAGTTGTGATTTTAATTGGATAACTGTAGTAGCGGAAAAAAAAGAAGTCGATTGAAGTTTTCATTTGTGAGCTGCCCTACGCGGAAAAGAATGACAAATGTTTTGGGTTTTTAGACACCGTCATTTGAGTGCTCCGTTATCATTCTGAGCAACCAACCGAGAACTTGTAAAGTGAGTTATTATCACAATTACTTCTTCAGACGCACCCGTCACGGTAAAACGCGATCTGTGCTAATAGCTTCAAGTAAATTCTTCACCGCTATTTCTATTACTGCCGCGTTAAATGAATTTTACAGGTAAACTCGACTTTCACATGTACCACTCTGAAAATTAATAGTTCGCAATTTTCAAATTGACATCTTAGAAATATTTGTATGTAAATTTGAACTTAAAATTCACACTGTTTCTAAATTTCCACCTTAAAATATGACATGTACAACGTAGAAAAAGACATTTAGGGAAACCATGGTGGGAAAAGAAGTGAGGAACACATGTTTCTCCATTACCTTCGAGACGTTTTTCTAATCTGACTTGCATATCACAATCTCAGTGATTGAAAATCTACCAGAAATTATTGTGCCTAAGCGAAATAACCGTAGAAACTTAACACTGAAAAATATAAACGTAAAAGAACATAAAGAAAAATCCTTTGACACTCTACAAACTTCATTTGTCCAAAGTAAATTTAATACTCCTTCTGTTCCAAAATGGTGGTAACTTTCAGCATATAAATATTATCTCCAAAATACATGTCACATTAGTGAAAAAAATAATAGTACTATTCCTGAAATATTGACAAAAATAGAAACAAGAGAAAAATAAATTTTTCTTCATGAAACATTTGAACAAGAATGAAACATTTAACAGTAACTTCACCAACAATCAATAATCGCACAAAAATATACAATTTTCACAACAAAGTTGTATATAATAAAAGGTAATACTACTCCTAAAATATTAGCAAAAATAGAAACAACAGAAAAATAAATTTTAATTCGTGAAACATTTGAACAAGAATTCAACATTTAACACATTGTATTCGGGTATTTCTTAACGTCTCATTAAGACTCAACAGGGAAACTTGTTGAAAAATTTGCACGAATTTAATTTTTTTTTTAAATTAGTATAAACTGAACACTACGTACTCTCTGAATTCAAAAATATACTTAACTTTTCAAAATTAAAGGATTAGTGACACGAATCACCTTTTTCAAAAGGATTATGTACAGATTTCAAAAAACGTACTTTTACGTCGCCCGCATGCTATGTGTTAACAGTAACTTCCGCAATAGTCAATGATCGCACAACAATATACAAATATGACAACTAACAATAAGTAGTAACATACAGAATATGCAATTTTATCTCTCCTCCTTATCGCTTCATAATAAAGGTAACCCCATCGTTTAATTTGCATCGCGTAAAATAGTACTCATTAACAGAAGCGATAATCTTCATATGAGTGAGATGAAAAGAAAATCTAAATGTTAAATCCCTAATGAATACCAGTGTACTAGCAATAATTACGAACATTTACGACACTCCAAAGAATCACGAGGAGATCCGAGGTCTCTTGGGGCGTTTATTTACGACTACCAGGAATAAGGCGAGGGACGTGAGAGTCTCTCCCCATAATGCTCGGCATTATATGGATAACCGCGAAGGAAATTACGTCGCAATCCTTTAAGTCGTGACTAGTGGGACTCGAGGATGGACCGTAACTCTATGAAGAATTCAAGGAAGGAGCATGGTAGGAAGAGGGCGGAGGAATCTCTAATCGAGGAGGAAGCGTGCAAACGCGCGTTGTAATAATGTAATAATATAACGTACTTGCGGCATAATGTTGTGCCTCCGGGCATGAGAGGGAAAAAAAGCGGGATTCGTTTCTATTTGAATCTGAAGCGTTTCAAGATTCAACTTACACGTGGAAGATTTATTTTAGGCGAGTTATTTCGAAACGTAAATGAAAAGACACGATTGAATGACGGATGAGTGAATGTTACTTATCGTTAACGTTTATTCATATCGTATAAGAAATGATCAGTACCACATACATAAATGTTAACGGTATTTTTTCTTGATCGTGTGTAAAGGTAAAGAATAACTGCGAAACTTGTTTGCGTCAAATAGCTGCAAATGGATGAAAAATTATGCATCGCGTCAGAGGTACCACCTTGCATATTTAATTTGGTCTCAGTACCCTATATAAATGATACAATATTTTTAAATATTCGGTATGTAGCGGCATTGCAATCATGTCTTCTGATCGTACCTCGTGATTAATCGTTCGAGTTTTGTTTTGGGCGAATTGTAAGGAGCACGTGCGAAGACGAGTATATAGTCCCATGTTGACTATATGAAGCGACATATTATGTTTTGTTATGTAATGTTATGTTGTGTTTTTTTACGTTAAATAAATCTGCATGCATATAGACTTTGTTTAAGGAACCCGTGACTGCCACAAATATAAGTTAGGCCACAAGATTTTACACATATTGTTATGCCGATATGAAGTTGGCTTCGATAATCGAATCTTTGCATCGATCAATCGTTCGCGTTGCATTAGTAATTGGAAGTGCTGTTGACAGGAAGTCGCTACCGAACATTCGAAGACGTACGTTCGAATTCGTGAAGTCATAGTAATTTTTAATTGGAAAAATGTCGAAGGTCGAAACAACATCAATCGATAAGTCATCGTTTCCTACTTTTATTTTATCACGATAATCGCCTACGTTAAATATACCAATCCATTTAAATTTACAATGAATATATTTTTATGATGAAGCGAGGCTATCGTCGGTGATTGAGTCGATTACTGAATGTATTCTACGAAACATCGATCATCGAGAGTCGAGAATCGTATCAACTACAAAAAACTATAACAAGAGAGTTGAATATTCGAGAGTGTGGAAGAAACTACGGCGCGGAGAAGAAGCTTGTATCCCATCGTACCGGATCTATTGGAATATTGTAGAATTTATGGTTAATAGATTTTTTATAAATAAACAATGTCGTGTAGCGAAACTCCCCGGCACAATAATATATAATTTAAAGCTGCAATAAAATATAATCTTTTTCTTAAGTTAAAAATTGACCTTCTTCTTTTATCGTCAAATACTTTATATCGTCTCGAGAAATTCCTTTTTGAAAAGGCCGTATCAAGCACATGTTCCTTTAAATCATCTTTCACATATCAATGTCACGGTATCATTATTTACGCTAAATGACTAGTTAGCTGGATAATGGTCCTGAAATCAATCACTTTTGCTAATCCACTTAAGGATTATACATCGTTGTCATTTAATCGATCGTACCATGACAAATGTAACGTGTATGGAAGAGCATACGGATGTTACAATGAAACGAAGAGCTATTTCTTGCTTGCACTTGCACTTGCATCCGTTGCCCATCCGCCGTATGTCGAGAGATGACTTGCAAATAATATGAATAGTTACCTAACGAGAGGGAATGGCATGAGAATAATCTACCTCGATGGAGAATGAAAATTTAGAGTAATTGCGAGCGACGTTCCCAAAGTGAACATCATTTCGTTCCTATATTTCAATTTAAACGTAATTGTCACGGTTGTTCCAATTTCTGCATTATAAGTCGTGGAATTTTGTTTCTGTCGACTACTTTTATTTTCCACAATCGATGTAAATCTTTAATTTTTTGAAATTCAATAAGAATTCTCAATATTAACACCTGGAGCGCGTCCGGTATTTCCCTTGTTTCATCATTTCTACTGGAGTAAAATTTTTCCGTTAAAATTACAACTTTACAAAGCAGAAACCGTAAAGACAGAAATATGTATGAAGTCAGCGGGGCTTCACCTTTTCAATGTCAATATATAAATATTTAATATGTAAGAAAATTTGGAAATATCACAATTTTAAAAGTATATGAAATTTCATTAAAAACAGCGTCGGACATCGACGACCCTAGTGACATTCAACGTGTTAAAATTCATTTATTTTTATGGAGTGTTTATTGGAATTTAAGGCGTGTGAAAATTATCGTTTGTATTAGAAAGAAGTTTTCAGTACGCTGGTAAAACAGAATATTCGAACGACCATAGTAATCGCTTACTCTAGAATATCTGGGTCTATTTAAAAGTCTTTGTCTTCTTGTTGAATAAATTCATAATAAACTGCTAATAACTAAGGCTCCAAAGAGGAATTAAAAAGTGCATTAACTTTGCAATTATACAGAGTTATTAATAGTGCATTGCATGATTTCAGTACGAAGCACCGGAAATATTGGACATCGATGCTCTCAATAATACGAAGAGAGCGGGGAAGCAGGTTCTGTTTTTCAACCGCGTACCGAAAGTCGGTTCCCAAACGTTCATGGAATTGTTGAGAAGACTGTCGATGAAAAATGGCTTTTCCTTCAACAGAGATCGTGTGCAAAGAGTCGAAACGATACGTCTTGCACCGGTTGAACAGGTAATTCAATGTCATTATAATTTAACACGAAAATACATAGAAAATTACCATTAGTAGCGTGTAAATTCTCCAGCCACCAATTTATAATTAACGAATTTTCAATATCGTTGGCCGAATAGTTTCAATTATTTTAATATTATCGTTAAACAAAATTATTAAAATATACCAAGCTAATATAGTTACTATAACAATTAAATTACTGGTTAAAACGCTATTATGCTAGTATTATAAATACAGCTGTAGGTACTTATTATATTTCATCATGTTAATATAATCATTATAGTTAATATAGTTACTGTATTATAGTTATTAAATTATTTTTCTTTCAGCTTCAACTTGCCAGTATGGTCAGCAGCTACGCGGAACCATCCGTCTATGTGAAACACGTGTGTTTCACCAATTTCACAGAGTGAGTAAGCTGACATTAAATTACATCATCATTAGTTCCAGAATTCTTCAAAAATTCAATCAAGTATAACCCTTTAACCCTTCAAGAGGTTTTGCAGAAAGGAAATGTCCTTATCTTATCTCATTTTCCACGGTGCACTTTTTCCTCTTCTTCTCGAGTTTCTTTAAGTCTAATCGTACCGTGCATCGGCAAATGACCGATTTGATGAAACAAGAAAACGTGATATTTGATGACATCAATTAAAAGCTGTGTTCTGCGTTGCTTCCGACATCAACTAGACAATCTCTTGCATTTCTTTAAAAAAAAGTGTTATCGTTAAATCATAACATATATATTTTAAAGAATATTATTTGAAATATAGGTACACGTGAACTAGTAGTAGAGTTTTCTTACGATACTGTTGAGTTAGCTTTACTATTTCAAAATATTGAGAGCCGGAAATTATATTTTTTATATGCCAAAGAAATAAGACACTGTGTTTCCATACTTTAAAAAAATAATGAAGTATTTATGAAAAAAAAATAGACAATTTCTTGCATTCCTTTCAAAAAAGTGTCATTGTTATATCATAACTTAAATGATTTGAAGAATATTAAAACTGTAATTCTTCGATGAATAATCATTCTTTTTAGCACGTTGAACGCCACTGGTATTTCGCTAATTTGATCATTTCTGCCGAAGAGAAACATTTCCTATTAAATTCAGAGCTTTATGAATCAGAAACTTTGAAAACATTGATAGACAGATAGTCGACAGTCCTTTATCTTTTTAGCGTCAATATTTAATTATTTAATATGTTCGAAAGTTCATAAATATTGGAATTTAAAAATTACATGACATTTCATTGATTTCAATAGTGCCGGTCATCGGTGACCCCCATGGCAGTCAACGTGTTAAGGACAATTCTTTCGTCATAGTGTTTCGAAAATTACAGTGGATATTTGAATAAAAATTCTTCTCCACAGATTTAACTTGCCGCAGCCGATTTACATTAACATAGTCCGTGATCCTGTTGAGAGGGTGATATCCTGGTATTATTACGTCCGGGCACCATGGTATTACGTCGAGAGGAAGCAAATATTTCCAGATTTACCCTTGCCAGATCCGAACTGGTTAAAGAAGGATTTCGAGACGTGTGTACTTAAGGCGGACCGTGAATGCAGATACCTCGAGGGCGAAATTCACGAAGGGATCGGCGATCATCGCAGACAGACGCTCTTCTTCTGCGGCCACAGTGAGAAGTGCACGTGAGTTTCTTACTTCGAAATATGCATCAAACATGAACGGCTCAAATGAGCACCTGACACCTCGATTATCTTTTCTTCCACTTTACCGTGATGCGATATCACAACTTGTTACTTGTATCTCTAATATCTAATAAGGGAGGCGAGAATGCTATTGCTTTACCATGTTTTATTTGATATCTCTGTAGGTGAAACAGAAGAGATTTTTTCACGAGAATTATTCTGCACGAGTTAACTTCTAAAAGACAATTTTCTATAATTTTTATGCAACTATATGTGTTTTTATGAAAAGTCATTAGTAAACTTTTAGTGAACTGTGCTTTAATCAAAAATTTCGTCTCTAACTTTTATCAGACTTTGATGACACTACAAACAAATTGTTTAGTATGACTAAACATTAAATGTGTTATTATCATTGTGTTTTAGGCATCGGCTAGAATGTTCGTTAGCTTAAAAAATTAACACTAGAACTACAGAGCAAATTAAAAAGATTGTTACCCAATTTTTTCCAAAAATTCCCCAAGTTTATATGAGAGTCATAGAGCAGATGTTTTACGTTGATCTTATAAAACACGAATTACCAAATCTATCATCTTTTCTCCCTCTTGACTTGTAATTTACTAAAGCACTAATTTAACATATTGCAATATAATAGATTTAATGCCAGTAGTTCTAGTGTTAAATACTAAATATCAGATATCGAAAACTACACACAATAGTTGCATAAATCTACTACAAATAAACTGAATGAAGATTATTAACCCTTTGGCCTACGATTTCTTCTCTGAGTCAACGTCCAATAATTTAAAATTAATTTTTAAACTCAAAAGTTCTTACTGATTTCTAACATTTTATATAACTGAAAGTAATATTAACCAGTTAACTGTGGAATTTCAATTTGAGAACTTTTCGCAGGGTATGGAATTAAAGTGGTGCAACACCGTATATATACGTTAAAGACAAAGCAAATGTTACTGTTATAAATTTTACGAAAAGAGGAAAGCGAAATGTGGAATTTTTACATTTTTAATCGATAAGAAATTGACAATTTAGTGTTAAAAGCCTATTGCAATAGAATTTTTGATTGATGTGTATACACGTCGAACGCAGTTAACAGGTAGATAATATAGAAATAACGAGACCATTTTCCGACCGACTGATATTTTCAATTTAACACTTTACCGACCGGTAGTCGATTAATCGACTTTTCAGGCCCAACACTTTTGGGCTTTTAACTTATTAATTGGTCGCTACGATAATTAATAAATAATTATTTTTCATTGCGGTTAACTATGCCAAGGACTCAGTGAAGAAACATTGCAATTTTCGAAGAGATATCAGTATCAGGGAAATATTTGCGTGCAAGTGACCGATCAGAAATGGGTAGGATGTTAAAAAGTAGCGGTCGGTAAAGTGTTAATAGTTTTTGAAAGACTTCAAAATTTCCTGTTCCACTTTCCACGCCACGAGTGTCACACGTTGTTGTAGGCTGAGGGTGTTAATGAATATATTTCATGTGATGTGGCAATGGTTAATAACTTAATATCATTTTTATAGCCCTTTTAACACCGTCGGTGCACTCGAACGAGCCAAACTAGCAGTAGAGAAACACTACGCCGTCGTTGGAGTTCTCGAGGATATAAATGCAACCCTCACAGTATTGGAGAATTACGTCCCCCGATTTTTCCAAGGCGCTACCAACGTATATTATGGTAATCTATATTTTATTACTTTACTGAATTAGAAAAAAAGAATATATTAAGTATGTAAAAGAGACCGAAGTAAAGTAAATTAATAATTCAACAAATATTTCTCTTTCAGATGAGGTCAATGCATTTATGCGAATTAACAGAAATTTCTTCAAGCCACCGGTCAGCGAGGAAGTGAAAGACATGGTGCGCAACAATTTTACACGTGAAGTCGAATTCTATCAATTCTGCAAACAACGACTCTATAAACAATTGAGAGCTCTCAAATTGACGAAAGACATGCCACAATTAGGAAGGAATAATCTCTAAATTCAACTTTGACTTTGGAGGAAACATCGAACTCCAGGAGGCAATTGAGAATTTCAACATGAACTTCATTAAGACAGAGTTTCATAGACTGCCAATCAAATTTTGTATCCAAAAACATCGATGCAACGTAAATATTATAAGAAGAACAATGCAAAATGGAATTGTCCACGAAAAAGAAGATATTTCAAACGATGTGATTCAAGTTTGTAAAAAGAAATCGAGAAAAAATAAGAAGCCGCTGAAAGTGTGTTTAGCATTGTAAAAATCGATCTTTGCAGAATCGTTGCGTAGTCAGTTTTTATTGTGACTTAATGAAGGATCGTGTGGTAAACTCACGTGATTAAAATTCAAAGACACTTATGTAAAGTGCCGATTAATTGTGATCGTTTTCTATTTTGTCGTTAAAAAGAGATACGGTGATGTAGTCTCAAAAGCAACAGGGATCATCGAGTTTTGTAAAAAAAGAAAAAGAAAAAAAATGAGCAAACAGAAAAGAGGCATTAAGTGTATTTATTTATAAAGGAAGTAGATCCGCGTTGAAAGCGGTTGGCGTAGCACTTTTGGATTATGTTCCGATTCGGTAATTCAAAAATGCTGTCGGCGAAAGACTGACTGAAAGAGAAACAGAGACACGCATACACACTGCTTTTTATCGAAGGGTACTTATAATTTACGAAGAATGACAGGGTAACCATACGATATTGCTTTTGAGGCAAATTTTGCCACCTTTGTACTTTCAGTCCATTTGTTTTTTTGTTTTTTTTTTTCGTAATAAACAGCTGCCATTCTAGAAAATGTAGTTGTTTTATTCCCCATTATTCTACAAAATAGATTTTCATTTAACAATAAAATAAGAATGAAAACTCTAATCTTCTTTGTATTGTAATTTGTGAATTAATGAATAATTTATATTTATAGTAATAATATTTACAACGTTCGTTTTGGAAATAATTGTACGCAAACTTGCACAAATGATTGTATAAATACAGGGTGGTCTAGTAATCACTCGACTATTTAAAAGTAGAATAATTCTATTATTTATTAAGATTCCCATGAATTTTTTTATAAACACTAAATTTACTTCTCGGATATTATATTTAATTACTTTCATAGAATATACATTACAAATTATCACCATTTTGTTCTAAATTTGAAAAAATCAATAGGAAAAAAGGTTAATCTATTTCAAAGGGGTCTAATGATTTTTGGGTTACCCAATACTTTAGATGACGAAACGTCTTTGAAGTTAGAGAATAAAATTATCTATCATTAAAATCCATCGATTCATTGAGTAAACTAATTGTTGCAAATATAAATAGCCAAAACCCTAGTTTTAGCTGACCTATGAATGCATTTTAAGTGGTCACAGTTTCCGCCATCTTTAAAGAGCGAATTAATACATTTTTCAAGGGTACAATGATTGTGTAATGAGAAACAATGATAAACAACGATAGAGGAGTTGTATATTGTTCTTTGGCAGGGCTAAAAGTCTCTCTAAAAATACACAAGGAATCTTGGCCTACAGGAAGGCACAGACCGATTATTTTAAGCTATCGCTGTCGTCGATCATTCTTCGATCTTCAACAACAACATTGCACCAACAAATTGCTCTGCTCTTCGATATGCCATAGCTATTCTTAATTTCAAGAATACACAAATGATATATTTCAAATATGTATGTTACGTACCTTCCTTTTCCACACATGATATATTATTTACACGTTGAATAATTAGTGTGTAAATATAAATAAAGATCGTATGTAAATAAGAAGTGGTCGATAAATGACACATTAACTTTTCAGTGAATTTAAGCAACGTAAAATTCACTAACATTTGATAACAAATACATAGAAACATATATAAAAAGATAAGTATATATATTTAGGATTACAATATCATTCGCGTGAAGCAGAAAATTTATGTAACAAAAGATTATTCTTCATATTTTTAAATTCGATTGCCTCTAAGTATGTTAAAAAAATAATAACGAGTTTATTATCATTCTCACCACTTTACCTACATTTAATGTTAAAAAAAGGAAGACCACGTTAAAGTAATTTATGTTGACTGGAACCTATGACACAATGGATTTTCATTATTCGGTTCACGTTGCTCTTTAATTAAGTCTCTTAGAACGTTTTAATTTAACAAACTTTATGAAAAATAAGGCGACGTCTAAATGTCTGAGGGTAGAGAAAGAAACGATCAGTCGGTCTTCCATTTATTGTCTTAATAATATATAGAACATGAGTTACAGATATATTATTTAATATGTTTATTTATGCGTAATAGATACTTTGTTCCTTTTTTAGCATTCGTTCTTCGTACAATCAAACATTTTGCCCGATACTCAACGCAGCATCCACGCAATCACGCTTCGGATCGTATATAACAATAAACCTGTAAACTTACTTAACTATAAAAACGTCCAAACGTATAATGAGATTAAACCTGAACCAACTTGATACGTAAAAAAAGAAAGCATAGTAACAGTCGATTTATTCTCTGCGTTGAAAAACTTGTATATAATATTGCTTTCATTATTGTTTCGGTAAAAAGTGACAAATGTATTGCATTCGTTTCGGTTGCACAATTATAAAAGAAGAAATTCAAAATTCAAAGTAATTAGTTCAAAATAACAAAGAAGCTTTGTATAATCTTAATATTCGTCTAAATTATCCGTTGAAAATCCAGGTGCAATAATTAGTTTTATTGAATTTCAGTAAGTATTTCCTTCGTATTAGAATATCAAAAATATATTTGATAAGAGAAAAAGAAATCTGTGTATATAAATAGGTAGGTAAATACTAGTGTTAAGACGGCTAGTTTCATGGCATTGATATGTTACTCGATATACTTCCTCAATTCGTTCGAAATATGTAGAAACAAATTTAGGTTTAATAAAAAAACATTACAACATTTAAAGACTTTATAATTATTGCACCTTGGTCCTGAAAGATCGACAAGAAATATTTATGCCAGTAAACTCAGCTTCCAGTTTTTGATCCTAAATGATTATACTTTTAAAGTAATTTCTTGAAACAACATTAACATGTTTTCAATGAGCATTGCTGTCTCGTTCTGTGACCACATAACAGCAAACTTGTGAACTACAGTGAATACAGCTTCTAAAAAAAAGGATTAGCAACTGTATTTACGATAAGTATCATATCATTGTCGACGATGTTCCCATGTAAAACGATAAAGTGTGTTTTTTCCCAAAACTCCCATAATAACGATCGGACGATTGCTGTAGATAAGTCTAACAATTCTTCCACTAGCAGAACTAACTCTTAACAAAATATCATATTTTCCAGCAGTCCCATGAAGTCGGTTTGTGCATAGAAAATAGAATAGCTTCGTACCGAGACTTCCCCATTCAGTCTTGGCTATAATTCGAGTATCGTCCAAGAACCATAGACCCGCGCTTTCGAGCTTTTTTAAAGATTAATATCCAATAGTATTTATTGAACGATGATAACATAGAATTTCTATCAGCCAAAAACATGGCTCGGACGCAAATCGATCATTTTCCTCATCGTGCAGGTACATTTTGGTGTTCTTTTGCAGTAAAAAATAATAATTTAGGTTTTGGAGTTGAATAGATAAAGGCAGAAAATAAAGAACGACAATCTCTAAAAAATGTATATACAAAGAAATTCGTTCTTTCCAATTCTTGCAAAATATCGATTTTGGACGTTTCTAAAACGATACAAAATTCATTCACTTGGAAACTTATAACTTAATAAGTAATAAGAAATCAAAGAAAAAGAAAAATCTATATAGCCGATGGGAAGCTTCTCAAGCCTCTTATTCAGTGATCGTTATTCCTTTTGTTCACAGCCGAAAGTCCACGTAAAATTGTTGTCTCTCAAGAAATAGTTAAAGGAACAAGCCGAACAGAATTAAAGCTGTAAAAGAATATTTTTGGAAATGGATAACGAAGTTTTCCAAAGGTTCATTATACTCGTGCATTCTCTTAATCTCTCACTTTCTCTCTCTCTCTCTCTCTCACTCACCCACTCATTTTCAGTTTTTCGTTTTCTTATTCACCCTTTCCAATATTGTATCGATTTCTCCGATACTTTTCGCTTCATTATCCATTCCAATTAAAAATTGCGAAAGGCTCGGTAATTGGACGAAAGCTCACGGCTCTACGGACTAGAGGTGCGACATATGCTTACGTGTACATTACATATAAAAATATACTACCATTAAAACTATTGTCCTATTTGACTTTGTCCCGAACGTAGAAACTATTTCCGCGTACGAAAAAATACGAAAATTCCTTCGTCTCTGATATTTTCATCATTAAATCTCACCATATAATTAATAGTCATATTTAAATATACTCGCGATTATTAAAAATTAAACAAAGTCCTAACGATTAGGTAAAACTGGATAACGTAAAAAATCGAATTCAACGCACATAAAATTTAGCAGAAACCAACGTAGTCAGTACACGGAAATTCCGTAGCAATTTTCCAATAGGAAAATATTTAAATAACTTTCTTGTAATTTCAATTAGTTCCGAGTAAAAGCGTTTCTACCCTTGGGACTAACAGTACTGAGTTTTCCATGCATATTTTAACTGACTCCGCAACGTAAGATTTTTCCGAAAGCCGTAGACGATGATCCCATTAATTTCGAAACATCTAGAAATAACATTAAATACGAACGACAATATTTTACACGAAATATTATTAATTCTACTACCATTGAAAGAATCTTAGCTGCGTGGCGACAGTAATTTAAACGAGAAAAACACGAATGAAGATTAACAAATATAGTTCGTTCTTCAGACAGAGTGATCAGGGTGCCGTGTCAAACGTCTCCTTTAATTTCCCTTCTTAATGTTCACTCATCGACACCGTATAGATTTTAATTCCATTTTTTTCTATCACAATTTCAGCCGGCAACGCGGCAAAAATAAATTTTTTCCTTAACAATAACAAACGCGATCCTTCTTTCCGTGACACCCTGCGCCGCATGAAGGTATAATAAACACGTATCTCGTACGATCTCAACAATCTTCAGTAATATAGATCATTTCTCTGAATTATTGCACTTCCGGAAGCTGCATATATTAATATTCGGCCTCAAGCTTCCGTTAACGAAGTTCCAAACATCTTATAGCCTGATGTAACTGTTTTCATAGACTGTTGTAATTTTACGATTAACTCTTAACGTGTCGAAATATATGTATGTATGCGTGTATGACATCAATTAGGATAAAAATCACTTATGTCGTACATACATGTAGAATATCTTGAAAAGGCTTTTACATTACGCAATTGCGCGTATGTACTTAAATCGTACAGGATGTCCTGAGATTTAATAGACGAATGTGAGAGAATATAAGTCTAAGAAAGTCGTGTTATGTAAAAGTAGGGTGCAAACGTTTTGTTTCAAAGTTACCAGCAAATATTGAGTACAATATTAAATCGATAACGACAAATTTTTTTCGATCTTTTGGAAATTTTATGGATGTACTTTTAGAAAATTGTGTATTATTTGTAAATCTGTAATTAAAGTTTTTGCGTTCTTGTTTTAGACACAATTATTTTTACAATTATTTAGTTACTAATTTTGCGTACAAACCATTCCAAAACGTGAAAAGTATTAAATAATGTGAATATCAATAAATGAAAATGATTAACCTTCATGTGTTACGATATAAAGTTTGTCGTTACATGTTTTACGTTGAGATCAATATTCCCTTATGACTTTGCGACATAAAGTTTACAGGTAGTTTTTAATAACACCTCTTACTTTATAATAACATATTTCATAGTTCGTCAATGAAATCGCAGGACATTCTGCATATAAATATCATGGGCCCCGATAATGGCGACATAATGCACCCACTTTTTGATCATTAATAATATCTTTCAGTCAAATAGCCGGATAATTTCAAGATAAACGTACAATTTACAAAATCATTAATTCAGTTCATGCGACACTATATGAAGAATAATAAACATTCGTTTTATCTCTGCAAGAGGTATTGTTTTGTAAATATAAGTTCATCTTGAATTTATCCTGATCAACGAACTCGTACGAATAATAAAATAATATAAACGATCGTAAGATCATCCGGTATCTTCGAGTATGAAATTAGAAAAAGTCCTTTATCGTTGAACGATATAAAAAGAAAAATAATAATAGTAATGAAAGCTACAGGCTGGACGTATCTTTCGGGATAAAAACAGATGAGTAATATACATCGCATTGTAAAAAGCATTGTAAAATATATCAGCGATATGTACAGTGAATGTTATCAATATATATATATATATATATATATGTAGCAAACAATTCAGAAATTCTCAATTAAATTAGAGAAAAAAACAAAAACAAAGAGCGATATCATTAACAAGGATAAAAATCGAGGGGTTCACTTTGAAGAAACGCTTACCACCAATGCTGACGCTGCCTATACACATTTATATTACAAATATATCAGCTTTAGTATCGATTGATGAACAGTTGAATAAAATGTTCAAAAATATAACATCTCGCTCTAGCGAAACGTTGATATATTTCCTTCGAAATTCAAAAATATTACTCTCGAAAGATCTCATCTAAATTAATAATAATGTGGGTATATAGAAGCGATCGAAATTCAAAAATCCATAACGACGATCACAATTTACAAAAGAAATATAAAATCTTATCAAATTCAGTAATGCGTTAAACATGTCCAATGTCTCAAATTTTCAATCATATGATGCCAGACCGATGTTGTATTTTATCATGATCAAGAACTATGTTCATATCCAATTGAAATTACTGAAAGAATTGAATACAAGATTCACGTGATCTTAATTATCATTGTGCTTCGTATAAATTTCGAAATTACGATCATTTAATCGCCAGCAATCTTTAGTAATTACAATTAGTTGTTCGGTGTTATCATCGGTCATTATTCCACGAGACAAAGCAGCGGCAATATTAGCGGTCACTGATAAATTTCACTCCTCCTTCTCATTTCGATGGCAATCAACGAGCAATCAGATCTGTCGTTAACGATCTCGATACGCCAGGCATTTTATTAAAACGAGTCGTTACACCGTTGGCACCAGGCGTCAACTGCCGATTCGTCTCTCGACTTTCAAGTTTTTGCCAAAAAGCCTTAATGGCCACCTCAATTTCACTTTCATTGCCACGGTTACTTCATTATAAGCCTGATTCCCGCTGACAATGTTATTATTATCTTTCACATTCTTTCGTATGGATGATCCCATTCATCATTCGCGCTTTTAAGTGCCGTGGATGTGCAGAAACGCAACGAGATTATATTCAAAGTGTAGTTGCACATTTAAAGGACAAGGATCTTCTTGAAATTCGCGAGGAACGTTACGTAAAAGGTTGTTATATCTTCTTTGGCATGAATGTAGAAGGTATAAGGTTCTGCGTTGCTACATTTCACGTGGTTGCAAATTTTAAGTTGAATAATTTCTATTTCTATTTCCACAAGCATCGAATAGGTATCTTTGAGATACTTAAGTTTGAGAATAATTTTGAATGTTTCTTGGAAAATCATATATAATGCGAAGAAATTTGACATTAACACTAGATTTACGGATATGAAATCTGTTACATCGTAATATATTAAATAAAGACTTTGGAAATGGAGGGATCAAGCGGCAAAGAAGATGATCAGTTAAGTAATTTGTATATTATAAGATACATGTGAAATATCTACTGTACTGCCTCTGTGTAAGTTTGGAAGGCGTTTCAAAAAAGGTAGGAATCCGTAAATTTTACTGCTTCCGTAAATCTAGTATTACAATATGTGCTAAATAAAATATGTTGATAAGTTAAAAATAGCAAGTTACAAGTTGATTCAATGTATTTTTAAAGTAGCCAAATAAATTCTAGAATAAAAGATCGCGTCTGTTGTTATTTTGATCGTTTATAGAGGCGCATAGAGAATTATCCGATTTATCTCATTTATATTAAATTCTTCTCGCGATAATTTTTTTTGTTCGTTTCTGCCATCCACACACTTGCAAAATATAATAGATTTACATATACATATACATATATAGACGAACAAAATATGGATGACCAATCACTAGCACTGTTTTTCGGAAGTCTGTACAATAACAATATTTGCGATTAGTTTACGAGGTCTCAATAGAATTCTAGGCAAAATGGACTCGGAGTTAAACGAAAGGAGAAAATACTCACAAATATGGACAATATGGCATATCTCTCTTATGAATTATCACATTTCTCTTGCTATGTCAGTGCGTATAATATAGTCGTACGTTTCGAAGTATCTTAAGAGTTTGTCGCAGTGTAATCGTAGATCGTCTAATGGCACTGAATTAGATTGGCACAGGTCAGAATTAAAATGAACATAAATGTCATAAAGTATAATGAATTTTTAGTTTCTTTTTCGTTTCATTTCATCATTTTCTTGTGAAAAAAAAACGGAACTTTATTGTCCCGTGAAGTAAAGAAATTTTGACAACAATTAAACTGAACATTATCAAATCTCTTGATCTGAATATTCTTCAACAGTTAAAATATGTATATATTTGTTCATGTCAAATTGATAAAAAATTTTCTTCTGCTTTACCGTGTAATTTTAGGCATAATCGAGTATTGAAATAAAATGTAGTCAATGTTTTAAAAAACCTTGACCTTCATATCAATGTAGTTCCATTCTCAAATCTTTCTAGTTTCGTTCCAAATAAAAGTTCTTGTCTTCCTAACAACACTGCCATTACACATCTCATTGTTAGTCGTTTTCGCGTGATTCACTTTCAGAATGGATTAGGCTCAAATGTGGCATGAAATTTGTAAAATTAGGTACATCTTAGGAACGTGTAAATAATCTCTACGCCCTTCCAAGTTTCATCCCGGATCAGTCAGTATAGAAGTTTCCTCTGGTTCTCCAAAAATCAGAGCATCCATTCATACTTGTTCTGTCAACAAGGCCTGAGGTACGTTTAAATGTTCATCTCTATTTTTAGCATCAAAAATAATCATCTTCGAATCCTCTAATAACTTTCTCATCCACCAACCCCCGAAACGTGTACTCTTCGAAGTATCGTCATGACTATTCCCTACGATACTACAAAAGTCTGTACGTAAGCGAGGAACAAACAACAGGCTCACAAGAAAAATCTCAACCTAACATGTGTCTATCGAATTCTTCCAGTAAGTTGATTCCAAGGTGGCAGGAAATAATAATTGACGCCAGAGTACGACCTCTGCTATTCGATTCAATGCTTCGTCCTTTCAAAACAGCCCAAGTGGAACAATTACGTACAGTAGGTACACTCTAGGAACGATTAAATATCCTCAAACCGTCTTCATCGTTGGTCAACCTCTTACGTGTCCTCTTCAAGCTTTCCAGCATCTTCGAGTCGTTCGCGGAACTTTTCATCTCCACGTAGAGCAAGCCGTGCAAACATTACCGATATGAATGTCCATCAGTAGAACATCGGCGACCACTCGCGCTGTTGATTTTCCGATGCCGTGATTGGTATGTAGCCAACCGTAGATGACGTAGGTAAACATTGGAAGCAGTAATTAGCTCCAGCATTATTATCCCAGTACTGGTTACCCTTGCATTGGAATCTGACAGCAAATTCGAGCCTCTGACCGACTGGTAGCGTATGACAATAAAGAGTGAAGGAAAATTTATCACTGAAACCATCGCACGAATTTCGAACGTACGTGGCCTGTAGGTCGCTGTAGTTTCTCCAGGAGTTTAAGGTATATCTGATGTGTACGGATTTGTGAAAGTCGAGATTGATCACTCGTACTGTACCCTGAATACACAAAGTAGTTGGATCCTGAACGACGACGTTTTCCAAACATACTCGACGTTCACGTACAAGATCTAAGAAATTAGGCATACCGCCGGGTTGTTGGAACAAGGGTAACAGAGTTCTGTCGATCTTTCGTGATATTGTGCAACCAGATCCACGTCTGGAGTCTACGTATCTACTCTCCCATGTGTTTGGTTGGACGTTCACTGGACTTGAGTCCTTCTGGAAGATATCGTCGTATATTAGATCGCTGTAAGCCGAATTTGGGATTTTCGGAATTTCATCTAGGAACGTTCTAACGTCGGCTAAATCTAGGCCTAAAACGTCAGCGAATCTCACGATCTTTTTCCTTCCCGGTGTACCGGGTGGAGTCTTTCCGGTTTTTAAGGAAGAACACCGTCTGACCTTTTGCGGTCTCTCTTCCTCTTCTTCTTCCTCTTCGATACTATCTTCTCGAGTTTCTCGACTAGGAATTGGAACTTCTTCCTTGATTGTTGGACTGGTAGCGAGTTTCTGAAGCAAAAGACACATCTTATCTTCCTCACTATTACTTAGTACCGTTCCATTTTCGATCTGTAGTTGAACTTCATTCTTCAAGGTCTCCTCAATCACTCTTTCTCCAGAGACACATTCCAATGTAAGGGCACCGGGTATATTGATAGTACTACTGTATGTCGAATGATCAGCATCGTTGCTACTGACAATTGTCTGGTCTACTTTTAAACAGAGAGCATTCTTCAATGGATGTGCACTTTGTTGTTTTTCTACCTCTCCCTCAGATGAGAGTTCATCTTCGACGTTCTCCGAAGAATCGGTTGATTCTTCTTTCTCGAGATTCCTTGCATTCCTTATTTCTTCCAACTTCTCACTCTCTAACGTGCCATTGACGAAATCCACTTCATCACGATCCTCTATCTCCTCTTCGCTTTCAATCGATATACAAGAAATCGTTGATCTTGTTCCGTTCACTGGAATTTCCGAATCGGAGTGAGACTTCGGCATACGACTTTGCGCCGATGGCAAGCTATAATTAATTTTGGAGGGACTTTCGTCCTGTAAGGACACGGTACTTTCATCGAACGTACTCCAAAGTGATTCATGACTCAAGGAGGTGGTTTCCAACGAACTCCTTCCATTCGATGATTCTTCCGAGCTGCATATCAAATCATCCTGGCGCCTTTCCTTCTCCAAACAATTGTTTTTTCTTAGGGAATATGTCGACTCCGACGTATCCTCAGAATGTTCCACGCTGTTTTCTCCTTTTCTACGATAAGGTGCGTTCTTTCCTTTTATCACCGCGCATCCATTGAGCAAATTCGGTGTAGTATCGCTGTCAGAGGTGGTAATAGGATCGAAATATGATTCGTTTTTAATCTTTTCCGTTTCCGAGGACTCAGGATCGAAATACATCTCCGAGGAATCACTCTCAGGTGATGTTCCTGTGATAGGTGACGCAAAGACACATCCAGACTCTGGATCTTGATTCGAAATAATTGAATTAGAGCCATTTGGAGAACAATGGCATGCGTCGCAATGATTGTTAATCTTCAGTACTTCTGGATTTACTAGAAGATCCGCTAATTCTGCAGCGGTTGCTTCTTCAGCGGGTGAACTGAGGCCATTTTCCTCGATGTCGAAATCGTAATAGAGTTCAGCTTCTGTGTTGTGTCGAGGCTGACGTTCGAGAACATGATTCGAACCGTTGTTGGTGACGGTTTTGGGACCATTTGGCGTGTGTAACCAGGAAGTTTCTTTTGGAGTGGAAGAATCTGCGGTATTTCGTTGAGATGGATTTTCATCGCCACCAAGGGATGTTAAACGACGATGAAGGCGTCTTGCAAATGCCTCGGCACGTCCACGGCAGCTGCTGGGAAAAAGGGAGCTGACCAGGCCACAGGAAGGGCCACCACTGTGGGCGTTGCCCGCCGAATCCGTGCTCCCCATCTCGAGGACGGATGAGCCGGATGTCCCGTCGGCGTGCCTGCCCTCCGAGGGCGAGGTCACGTTGCTACCCTGGTCTTCCGGTTCCCGGCTCTCAGTACTCGTCTGCAAAGCAAAGAAAGAATGCCGTGAATAACTATTGTAGGATTTTAACACCGACTATTAATTCAGTATTTAACCCTTTGAGGACGACGGGCAAATATATCCGCCCTGAGAAAAAAATTGGTTATAGTTTGTCGGTGCATATATAAACGGTTAGAGTTGAAAAATTAAAATATAATCGTTGAAATATTATTTTACAAAGAGTAAATTTCAACTTGTATACATTAACAGACTGTCTTTCCGATGAAAAAGTGTTTTTTCATCGCTAAATAATTGATTGTTTCTCGATATTCAAAAATGCCTCCGCAAGGGTCCGCAAAGGGTTAACACTAGATTTATGAAGCCAATTTGGCTTATTCAAAATTTGATTACTACATATATAATAAATTGGTTGGTAAATTTTTTAATAATAAATCTTTCATTTCAATTGATTTGGAACTATTTTCTTTGCAAAAAATTTCAATTTTCTGGTATGATTGAAATTGAATCACTTCAGAAAAATAGGTGTATCACCATCCGTAAATCTAGTGTTAAAAATACTAGATAAATACTTGGGAAGAAAGAGAATGCAATGCGCAAGAAATTAAATCGATTTAATCTTTCACGTTTTATATGGTAAATATAGAAAATTGAGCATTTTACGGACTTAAAAATTTCAGTAACATTTAAAAAAAAATTCAGTACGAGACATTTTGACCCCCTTGGTAGATCTGCTGGTAAAACGTTTAGCACAGTCCGCGGGATATTGCGGGATTTATTGTTTCTTTGTATGGATATACCTCGCATACAAAACTTTAATTATCCCTCAGAAATTTTTGGGTGATATGAAGAATCTTAACCCTTTGCGATCTAATTACCAATCAGACTGGCATAACAAGTAAAGATTATCGACTCCAATTACCAGCTCTATTAGCAAAATTTTATTTCCTAATTATTACTACCTAAGGAAAATGAATGTATAGCTGGTACCATTACATTCTTAACAACATTAGACATGTTCTCTCCTTGCTCTTTGCTGTTTTGTATACATTTGCAAGTTTATAAGAAACAAATTATTATATTCCTAAATTAACTTAACCTTATATATGAATAAGTTTGATATTATTAATCAATATTTAAGTAATTAATCGATTCTTAATACACTTCTACAAAAATGTCATCAAAATGGTTTTTTGCCATTTATGTTATAAAAAAAATGTCAACCAAATTGCATATTTTGAATCTGAATTTATTTTAAGATACATTCAAGTTAACTAAGTTTATGAGTTAATTTTCGTTAATAAAAAATCATTTTTCTATAAACAGCAGGATTTTTTTCAAAGTATTGTGATTACAAAATATTGCCTAAAAGTCCGTGGAGTAGACTACCAACAGGCGTAAGAAATGCAAGCGAGCGCAAAGGGTTAAGTTGCTAAGATCATTGAATCAGGGGAAAAAAAATTATGAACAAAGTTATAAGGTTTTAAAAGTTTCCTTTAGGCACTCATCGTTGGAGACAAGCAAATGAAGCCGGAGTTTACACTTTAACCGTAGATCTATGGATGATTCAGTCAATATATTTAACCCTTATCACTCCAAGATTTTTCGAGAGTGAAATAAAGTAAAAATTAAAAAAAATTAAATATTTTATTTGAAAATGACGGCACATATTTCCACTGGTACGATTTGTACTATACGCTGGCTTTTAGTGAACTAAATGTAATAATCATAAGATTGCAAAATTCTCGCAGTGACACTGCCGGTTGGAGTAGAACGTTGGCTAAAGCTTGGCAGTGTATTACTGTCAGTTGGAGTGATAAGGGTTAAAATTGTCAAATAAGTCTATTTTAATTGAATAAATGAGGGGGACATAGAACTTGATCGATTCAAGCGCTTACAGTTTTCGAAACAGTCGTAGAATATTAAAAAAGTAGCAGCGTTTGAAATTTCGGATAAATTTTCAAAATAATTTATTTCTTAAACTGCCGACACTTAATTTAGTATACTTAACACTTTGCCTGCCATGGAGGTCACCGGTGACCGGCGCTATTAAATTCAGTAAAATTTCATGTAACCTTTAAATTGTAACATTTATGAATTCTCAGACATACTGAATAATACATATATTTAAATATTATTAATTAAATATCGACGTTAAACAGATAAAGGTCTACCGAATATCTATCTATCTGTATCTTTAAAGTTTCTGCTTTGTAAAGATGTAAATTTAATAGAAAAAGTTTCACTTCAGTAATAATGATAAAACATGCGAAATACCTATGGCGTTCAACGTGTTAAAGATACTAGATAAATGCTTCAGAATAAAAGAAATGAAGTGGAGAAGAAAGTTAACCGATTTAACTGTTTATGGACCCTTGCGATTTTAAGGTAACACAAGTAAAAATCATAAAGTTCAATTTTTAAAAATCAAGTTAAATCTAGCATTTAAAATTGTATTTTTATCATTTTCAAATGTGCTATCCTGTAGCTGATATTCAGACTCCACAAGAAATTTGGTTTACAGAAGATTAACCTCTTACATTTTACGAGATAGACGTAACAAATTGAACATGATATAGTGTTAAAAAATTCAGGAGCATTTTTTAAATATTCAGAATAAGTGATTTTGACAATTTCAGTACATTAAGTATTAATATCTTACAACGTGTGGTCGTATTTCAACGAAACCACGACAAAAAGATTCAAAATAAACCTCCGACATCCCAAAGCAATATTTTAGGATCAAGTACAAATATACCTTCACAGTTCGTTTCCACAATAGCTCTTAATTGGATAATAAACCATAAGATTACAAACAAACTTGCATTCAAAGATATATTATCCATCGAATCCCGTAACCCTAAACGAAATCCTTTTCTTCCTGCGAGCAACGAAATACGGTAAATACCAAAAACGACTTAAGTTAATTGCCTATGAAAGAGGCTTCACTTATAAATTGCAATTTTAACGTGGTTCCGTGAAAGGTTACCAAAGTTCACGAACGCCATTTGAATACAATTCGCGCGCTCTTTCGTGCAAAGATCGAATCCTAGCGTAGCACAAATTTTATCACGCCCGCATTCGATATCGGCTCGTAAATCAGTGTCGTTGTTCAAGACGAGAGAAAGAGAGAAAAAGGAGAGGGTGAAAGCGCTTTTGTGTTTTAGAATAGAATTACGTGGTTGTTAACACCACGGGTATCCATGCTGAAGAAAACGGCACGAAGGAAGAAACTCGATTGAGCTTAATTTAATCCGTCCGCAAAAATAACTGAATAAACAGCTGCGAAATGCAGTCCGAAGCATAAATCGAAACGAATCGTCGGCCTGTTAGCTGACGATGTTGATGATGACGAGGTCGAGATGAAAGATTGCCATGTGAATTCATTAATCATACGTTTACTTACGGACGTAAATCGGAGAAAGCGATTGTAATGTTATTAGGTATCGCGAAAAGCTTTTCACTATCGTAATGGCTATTTAAATTGCACATTACGTATAACATCGCGCTATTTTCTGCCATCATTATCGTAATTGTTACCGTACTGTTGTTACTATAATAGCTCGAAATTACGTGTACCGTAATATTCTCCGTCTTCATCTTTTTTTTTCCTGTGCTACATCAGTGCAAACGTTTGTAGAGACCTATTGAATCAAACCCTCCGCACATTGAAAATCACGCGGTTCACTATTATTGTACATCGCACGTGAACGAATCAAAGGTGAATGATCAATTGGAAGAGTGAATATTCTCTGTTGGATACAAGATTTTTTGTCTTAACGAGGCAACGTGTGTTTGTAAACATGCGAGCAAAAATGAAGGCACGTTAATGACATCGCGGTGAAATTTAAGTCACGAATCACAAGGTTGGCTCATGGCCACGATGTTACTTCATATGTAGAAAGAGAGAGCAGAGGAAGTACGATCGTCATTTCAACCCACGTGTCGAATTTTAAAGCGCAAAATCTTTCAAGTCGAAGGGAAATTGCTGGAAGTTTTGCACTTTCAGTATGAAGAGAGAAATGATGAGGATGGGACCACCAGTAAAATGTTGCATAAGAGTTGACTTTAAGATGAAATTTATTTTTTTACTGTGACATACTGTAACTTAATGAATCGATATTTTAACACATTTCTATAATTCTTTGTATTTTAATATTTTAATAACTGTACGGCTGATCGGAAAGTTCAATACCTTTTTGAATTTATTTTTTGAATTGAATTCTAGTTCGAAGCATTCATTTTATAACTGTTTTATAAAAGTGAATTTATATTAGTTGTTTGAGATACAGTGAATTAAGAAATATGCCACGGCGGTAGTATATTACAATATGTTGAATATTGTAGATATATATTACTTTACTATTGCTCTCAAGATTCAGTAATACTATTATAAGTAGAATTCAGATGTTTATTCAAATTTCAAGTTTAACAAATGCAGCTAAGACAGAAGAACTTATTTACGGATTTGTTGCACTCAATGAGTATTACGACGAATACCATATACTTTGGATATTTTAGATATATTTTTATATCATGTTCTTTTTGTATATTCTAGCCATATTCATTTTGTCGTAAATGCATAAAAATCCGAAGTCTAGTTATAAGTCTACATGCTTTATTTTTTAATTTATTCGGAAAAATAAAAATTGTGCTTTAAAGAGTTAAATTAACGTGAATTGAGATAGAAGATAGTAATTTCGATCACTCAGATTTGCGCTATATGGAACTTTCATATTTTCTAGCATATATTCGCGGTCTTTTCGTAAGCATAAAACCAACCTGAACAAATGCACAAAGGAGAACGTGTTTACACTCTCATTCTTCTTCGATGTTCATTCTTGTCCAGCTCCACATGCGAGCGAATATGGACGAAAAGAAAAGCGCAGCAAGCTTCTTAAGAAGGCAAGGTAGACTGTGTACGAGACATAAAAGAAGAAGAGGAAGAAGACGAAGGAACGCCCTCGTTCCGTCTTCTGCTTTGCAATTGCGGGGGTCTGGCAATTATTTTTGGCGTCGGACACACTGTAGCTGACCATCGAAAGCAATTGCCCACGAAATGGAGCGTGATGACGACGACGATCGATTTATATCCCTGAAATATCACCGTCTATCTAAACATTACGTTTATCGATATTTTAATAACGCAATGTGAATGAACTTCTTGGTTTAACTATCTAATTAAAATAGCCAAACAATAACAATTTCGATTTCTATATACGTGCGATAAAAAAAAATAAATGTTTTATGTAAAACCGAAGAATAATTGAACAAAAAGGATGAAACTGATAGTTATAACGATGAAATTCGAGAAAGTACCGTGAAAATCGTATGCACAAGATATGAGAAAATTGGAACGATATAAATACAATTGGCAAAGTATCAATTTTGTCTATTCGATCAACTGCGGATGGGTAATGTGACATTTTAAAGGCACAAGATACACAAATCTCTACAGTGAATTTTTCAACGTTGATAGATTTATCGGCGCCCATTTTTCCTAAGCATTGACGTAAGATTCTCTCGCGGGATAAATCAATCCTGGGAATGAAAGAACATGAGTTCGTTCGAACATGCTCGATGGTCGAGACGTTACAAGTCGGAAGAAGCGCGTGTTCGACAGTTGACCTTTGACAATTCAGCGCCCACGTCGAAAACACTTTCATCGGGCTGATGTCTGAATCATCGAATGAGATCTAATCAATGGGACGAAAGCGTGTAATTTCGTGCGGATCTACATAAATGCAGCTGCAATAAGCACGTTAGATAAATATTCTTTTGTTTTATTACGACCTCAATCAATGCGTTACGTCGATGATACGTAATATCTAATTTGTAGGTAGTCAATGGAGACTGAAATCATTGCAATTCTGCAGCTCCGAAATAAACGCCGCTTTTAGCACTGTATTGCTATTTATTGAGTCCATCACTTTATTAAC
The DNA here is from genome assembly GCA_910591515.1 of Cerceris rybyensis. Classification (NCBI taxonomy): domain Eukaryota; kingdom Metazoa; phylum Arthropoda; class Insecta; order Hymenoptera; family Crabronidae; genus Cerceris; species Cerceris rybyensis. The sequence goes on from OU342790.1 coordinate 31,064,823, forward strand.
TCCTACCTTGCCCTTATTTCAAAACTGTAGTTTTTCATGTGAGCACGTAAAAAATTGAGTAAATAAGAAGCTACTGTATCGCGAATCAGTTATTTTATTTTATAATTATCTGATTCAGAAATTTTATTTGATCATTGCTTAATCCTCCATTATACTGGGATTCAAAACTCTTTGGCTTGAGGACAAAGACAAGCCTTAACAAATGACAGAATTTAATCATCACCAAAGTCACTAAACTCAAAATATTAGGGGGACCGGAAAATAATGTCGTTTCTGCAGATATGTTGCTCAAAAACCAATCGATCTTTATCAATCCGGTATTGAAAATTTGCACACTAAATGACAAAAGGTTATTCATAACGTTGATTACATGATTACATCATTCATTCAAAATATAAACTTCTTACAAATTTATTTGTTTGGATTTAATGTAAAAAAGCGACATCACTTTTCAATCCCCCTAATATATTCCCTTTACTATATTTCACCTCATAAATTGCACTCTGATTTTCTAACATCATATATTTACAATCTAATATGAAAATTAATTTGCCACGCTAGTCATACAGGATAATTTTAACTAATTAAAAAAAACGAACTTCATCATCCCCCTTCAATACCATAAATAAACCTTGTATTCCCATTTGGGGTAGCAATCCACGCCAAATCGATATTACAAGCTTACGGCTAAACGTGCACCAAAAACGGTACAGTCTGCGGTGATCGTGAGTGGGTAATTCTTAAAAATAATTACACACCTAGTCGTGGTCTCAGTACACCTAGGAAATCTCGTGTACTGGCTCTATTATTACATGCGACACAGAAAACGCGGCAAGAAACTATCGAGTCTTCAGCGGGGATAGCCCGCGGTCTTCTCTCGTCTCGGATTACACCTCGACAGCGACGTGGTCTCCGATCCTATCGGAATCGTAAACTTTCTTTATCTCAATCATAAATGCAGAAGTAAGTTCAAGAATAGGCCGAGAGACCCGGGGCTCCGAAGAAGGTAAGGCGTTCCCGTTGCAGAGTGTGTAATATCGTGCTACGTTCACAAGGGGTTACAACACCACAACGTGAGGGTCCTTGTGCGTCGGCTTGTTGTAGAGGCCAACAGCCTCGAAGCCGTCTTACATAACGATTGTCTATCACGAACACCTAGACTTCCGATAGACGACTTCCAAGCAACGGACGACTGTGAAATCCTACGTCGGCGCGTGCGTTTTATTGGCCGCAAACAAGCGATTTTAAGCGGTTGAGATTTTAAGCAGATAGGTGATTACTTAACACTATTTCTACTACGATTTTGTGTATACCTATTGTGGGATCGGGGCGGAGAAGCCCTCCTATAAAAAGAACTTACAATTAGGAAGAAAAAGACGTGAAAAGAAATTGTCATCAGGGAGAGGTCGCTGGCGCAGTGGTTCCGCGCCGACCGACCCAAGCGATCGTCGACGTTAAGCTACTCTGGCCGAGTTGCTGCCTTAATGGGTTCCCGCGCGTCTCTCGTTTCTTTTTCACGATCCTACACTATTTCGACCAAAAGGTGTCTTTTGACACCTTTTCGTATGAATGCAAATAATTGCCAAAACTGTTGAGATTTCAAATTATCAGTTAAATGTAGATAATTTGAGGAATATATTTATTGATACATTGATCTGTATTTATTGAAGATTATTTAATCAGCTTGCAAATTCTGGTTGCGGTGCACAGTTAGTTGTAAAGTCACTGCAGCGGTGTACGCTAAAATGCAACATGGCGGAAAATAAGCGAATGTATAGTTATGCTGCAACTCCTGTATTTTCCGTTACAACTGAAATCTAGATTCTCTGATCTGGCTATAATTGATATGATGCTGCAAGATGGTGTTCATATTTATATGTAAAATGGTTTAAAATTAGGCACTGTCATGCAATCCTTAAAGTTTCAAAAGAAAATGATATCGCTGAATTAATTTAACAACTGTTGTATGAAAAGTCAAAAAACTAATTACGGAGAAATTATTCAATTTAAAGAATAATTTTAAGTTAAAATTTGAAAGGTATCTTTTGACACCTCTTGGTAGAAATAGTGTTAAAGGTGTACGTCTTAGGTGAAATGAGAGTAGCAGTCGAAGTAAAAATAAATGAAATGATTATAACTCTGGTCTTTCGGTGTTAAATGTATTGTGTTTGAATATGTTAAATAAGAATTTTAGGGTGAGATGTATAAAGGGGTCGAAAAGATGGTCAATTAGGTAATCGATATTTTAGCAGAGAGGCCTAGAATATTTACTGTGTATCTCGTCTATTTTGGGTAATTTTTTATCGAAAATTAGGAAACAGTGTTTTTATCTATAAAGGGATTTTTTACAGAGTTTTCGTATTTGTTGAGAAGGAGGGGGATAGTGATAGATTAAAAAATATTGTTTCTGTGATTGTAAGTTTAATAGAAATAAAGTCCATGAATTTTGTTTGGAGTAGTCCTGATAATAACATTGCTTTTAGTACTGTGTTGCAATTTATCATAATCAATTTATTAACGCTTACTTTGCTCTCTTAAGTTTTGCCTTACTTTGTGATCGATCTAGTGTAAGCAGAGAAAGAAGTTGACATAAATATTTAAATAGAAAATGACTGTAATTTTATTATGAAATATGCTCTTTTCATTTTATTACGTAAGCAATAGTTAGTGAAATGCATTGTTCTCTTATGAAGCATTATTGTTCTTAAATAAACGCTTTTGCCATATGGAAATACATTTGTCTACGATTACTCATAGCCATGAATGAAATTTGATTACAATGGAATACGAATAGCTGAAACGGCAATTCTATAAAGTATCAACTTCAGTACACAATGCAAGCTACAACAGACAATTAATAACATTCATGAAATGAACAGTAGTTTCAATATTTAAAAAATTAAACTGCATATACTGAACATAAATCGTATCCTCCACGTTTTCATTCATGGAATATTTATACAACTTCATCTTAAAAATGTATCTTTAAAACAAAATCATTATATTATCCAAGTGACCATAAATTGGAAGCCAAATTCTTGTTCACATTTCTTAGAACACAAAGCTTTCTGTCCTAGTCAAACATCTGGAAATGTTTATTCAATCCCTATAAACACTGACCTAAAGTTACATTTGATGCTTGCAACCAAGAATCCGCAAGTTACAAAACCAAAAATACTATAGAACCTTAAATAAAGTCTGATTACTTCCCATGAAGTTCTACTCTTTAAATGAATACTTACATCCCCATATTAATGATTCATAATCAGCCAAAATTACAGACTCTCGAAAAATTATTATGCAAATTTAAACAAAAGAAATACAATAACTACACCACTTGTTTCAAATTTTCGAAACGTTTCTCAAACTTATTACAGTGCTTCTTTTCGCCACAAGTGAGTAAACCGATCAAGTTTTCCTTCTTCATTTTACTTCTTCTAAGATATTGATTTTATTCATTTTTAGCATTAGACTTGCTAACACTAAATCTGTTACATCTAAATATATTAAATAAGTCCTTTGAAAACAGTGGGATCAACCGGGAAACAACATGGCCAGTTAAGTAATTTGTACATTATCAGATACACATTAAATATCTACTACACCGTGTCCCTATAAATTAGGAAAGAGTTTCTAAAAAAGTAGGAATCCGTCCGAATAATTTTCAAGGGATCTAATGTTAACCCATTAAGACCCAAAGTTGCGGTAACGCAACATTATGGAAGATGTAAAAAAAATATGTATACTTATAGATTTCCTTACATGAAAAAATGTATTATGATAAGAAAACCTCCATAAATGATTTCCGTATTATATTTATTTCGAATATATTCCGATATATTTATATCTACTTTTATGTAATCTTATAACAAATAAATAGTCGCATTTAAAATATTTCTGTTATTTGAATGCTTGGTCCTTAATGGGTTAAAATCAATATAGTCCTTTTCTCCGTTATTTCACCTTTTCAATATCATTCGGGAGCGATTGCCAGTGATCTGGTGCATGGATGAATGTGCATACGCGAGGTCGTAATCGCCGGCTTCCCGTGAACAGACGGCCCCCCATTAAAAACATGCGTAGGACTCGTGTACGCACATATGTGCCCACGCAAGTGCAGAGCGTTGCACCTGGGAGAAACGAGAAAGGAGATACAGACGGCTTACGTCTGACTATAGACCGTCCAGCGGAATTTATCGGCTGCGGTGATGGGATTAACAAATAATTAAGCCGAGCGAGAAGATGATGAATCTTTCAGAAATTCGTTACTGACATGATTATTTGTAAGCAAACAACGGAATATTATTAACTCTCCAATTTATAAATGCGGAAAATTTTAAGTAGAATAAGACTACGCTTTTACTTAGAAGAAAGTTAGCACTAGATCTACGGCAACCGTCAAATTAACGGGTTTCTACTTTTTTTAAATTTTTCCTCAAGTCGACAGAGAAGCAGTACATTAAATATTTCTCATATATATTATAATATACAAATTACATAATTGACCGTATTTTTTATCGTTTGATCCATCTTTTTTCAAAGTAGTTATTTCATATATTTAAATAAACCACATTTACCGATCGTAGATCTAGTGTTAAGACAGTTTATTATTGAAGGTTCCTTTGCTGAGGTGATTTTAAAAATAATGCAGAAAGGGATATATGTATAGGTACACTACCGTGCATAAGTATTTGGACACTCAAAACGACCTTATTAAACTGTTTATATATTTCGAGATTTTTAAATATAATTAATAGCAATAAATGTTATTACAGTATAATAAATAATGTCAAATATTTAGTGCAACGATATTTTTAAATCCTATATGGTTATTGAGACAAGATCAGAAGCCAAAACTATGTTAAAGCGTTTTATTTAAAGAATATTCACGCATTTCTAACAATGAAGAAGTGTCCAAATACATATCCACGACAGTGTACCTTTGTCTCTTAAGTCCAAACGGTCTTGAATTGATACTATGGACATCTGTTTTATAACAAGAGATTACGAACGACTTTGCAATTCTTTTTGCATTATTACCGAGCGTTGAATTGGAACCAACGTCATCCAAGATGCAGTTTTCGCGTGGAGAGAGACATTAAATGTTACTCGTCCCAAAAATTCGATATATTTGAGGAGACTTCTATTTTAAGTTGTTTTGGAATTTTGCGAATTCCGATTTATTTTTATAATGCTACGTAGGATCGAACTTGGCGAGGGATATAAATAGAAATACGATACATTATTGGATACTTATCTCTGTGCCACTTACTCGGAGAATGAATTTAATTCTCATTAATGTAATAGTTACGGTGATCTCGATTTATCGGCTGACACAGTGATGCTCTATTACCCAGTTTTGTTTCATTAAAAACGAATAGACCATGCAATGATAGGAATGCATATTTGTTCGCCAATTAATAATCTCAATCTATATTGCTAATGTTCGAGAACGGTTTATTGTTCTATTATTATTGATAAAACCGACTATTAATTTCTTATTGGTTTACTATTTTTGTATTTACTGTCGTATTTCAATTAAATACATTATGAAGTGACAATAATTGCATTTCTTCAAATGATATAGGTATTGGAACTATTTGTAGTGAATTTTAATTAATATTTTGATGCATGTCCGAAAAGGATTTATCGCGATTGAAGGAATCCAAAATGTCTAAAATATAACAAGATTTTTATAAATTATTAATTATTAATTAATAATCAATAATTTTATTAATGAAATAAAAGCGTTTTTTAAATAAATGCGATATGTTAAATACTTTGCAATTATTTCCACGTATGCTGATGTTACAATTATGACCAAATGTTACAAATTCCCTCAAAACATTCATTATTATTATAAAACACTTGACACCTGTTCTGTTTAAATATTCAACCAGCTTTGCCATAACATATCATAAATAATTATTAGCACATAAAAGAAACCTGAACCAATGTGCGAACATGCCTTGCTTACGTCATGCATCATGCAACACTTATTTAATCGCACGCAAAGACTCATATTACTTTCGATAGAACTCGTTTATCGAAATCACACACGCATCTTGCTCGAAATTACTATTACATTTCGTTAGAAACATAATGCGAAAAATATTGTTCAAATATGTCTTACAAATTGCTATCAATGTCCCACTCTTTTCCATTCTATAAGTTTGTAATCTACCTGAAATATTTTGACTACCCTAAACAGAATATCAAGTATTGGAAAAATATTAAATATCATAAAAAATAATAAAATATTACCATCTATTTGACAAAATAAGATGTATTTTTGTCGGTAGGCATTCATTTATGCCTACGTGATAGAAACATTTATATCATCCTGCAAATATCTATACTTTATTAATCATTTCTTCAACCCCGTTTCAATGACGACGTATAAATACTCTATTAATTATAGAAACAAAAAGGGTATACCGGATAATCCAGTCACTAGAGCATCATTTTAAAATCACCTTCATCATTCACAGGATAGTAATTTCAAGAATATCTTATATAACGAAGAATCTTAATGTACTTCCTCGATACGTGCAGCCGTCATTCTAATAATAAAATCAATGATATATAATTTAGTATTATACACACGAGTTTCAAAGAATATTTCAACACACCCAATAACTTCGATACCAGTACCATGTTTACTTCATCCATTCAACTTTCAAAAACTTGAATTTTTGTAATGGACCGACCCTCCGATCAGTTAGTAGATATATAAGATAGGTTTAACGAATACTTTGTAAGAACAAATATTATATACGGCAGCAACACCATCAATCATCACCATCCTTACTCATCCACGAGTCATTATCCACATCCAAAGTTCAACTTTCTATTCCTACCCCTAGACTCCTAAATACCGTCATCCTACCCCCTCACCTCTTCTAAAAGCTTTTAAAAACCCTACGTTCTTAGTTCAACCACTCAATTCAAAGTGACCAGTTCTCAATCCAAATTCATTAGTTCATCTCTTACTCTTACGTTAGTTCAAAGACATAGTTACAGTCCTCAAGTTCATTTTCAAGTTCATCATTATTCGATATCATCTAATTGTGAGAGTCATCTCCCAAGTCCTAAATCTAATTACAAGACTCTCACAAGTCCTCATCAAATTAGTCAACACACTGAATCCCTCTTGGAACGATTCGAATATCTTAATATATAAAAGTCCTAAAAGTTTAAGTTCTCTTTTATTTGGCGGATCCTGATCGCGAATCGCATCATTCGCCATTACATTTTCACTAAATAAACTTCAGATAATAAAATCTCTCATCACGAAGAACATTCTCCTTGCCGGAATTGATCCCTTGCCGAACAATAACGTGACACACGTGATGTAAATGAAATAAAAAATTTTAAAACTTTCCAAAAACTATTAAATTGAAAATATCGTATAATGTACCAACCCTCTTATCTATCATTATTATGTAAGATAACATTAACGAATATTTTATAAGGGCAAATATTATGTACGGCAGCGACACCATCACTCATCACCATCCTGAATCATAATCGAATCATGATCCAAGTCTAAAATCCTACTCCTTCTTTTGATCCTCAACTCTCTGACACAGTCACCATTCCTTACTCATCCACGAGTCGTTATCCATATCCAAGATCCAACTTCCTATTCCTTCCCCTAGACTCCCAAATACTGTCATCCTACCCCCTCTCCTCTTCTAAAACCTTTAAAACCCAAAATCCTTTTACATTTTTGCACAGATTCTCTTCGATTTCTCTCAGATTCATTTCACGCTTGGGCTCGATAATCACTGATACTCTGTCACGCCATATACTACGTCACTACAATATTCTACGGCAAAACAAACCACAACATAAAAGTCAAGTTCTCGAATTTGGTGCTTGCGAAAACCGCGAAACCTCGTATCCCTCGCATTACAATTGTTAACTTATTCCGGTATATTGTAGATCAGTGATAGATTATTATTCCAACAATTAGTTCTGAATTATTGCTTGTTCGGTCACAGAAGAAATCGTAAGGCAAGGGGTTAAGGTCAATGCATGGAGTTTAAGGTCTACGATGTGTAAACACCTAAAGTATCGCATCTGCAATTACTCTTCATAGCATCTTAAAAACTTTTTCCATGTGGTATATAGATTATAGCCTTGAAAGTGTAAAACCCACTTAACACTGTAGGTCTTGGACGAAATAGTCATAACAGTTAAAGCCAAAAACTACAAAGGAAGAGAAAGATTGTGTGCCGAATTATCAATTATCTCGCAATAGTCCGTTAACAAACACGAGCAACACGCATCAAACTGTTGACACGAGCAGCCATCCTCCAGAGGATCTATTCTTACACTATTATAAAACCGCCGTTTTATTTCCGTCCGATCGTTCACCGACACAGTTTAAATCATGACTACTTGACCCGCGGCTAGGGCACCGTCGCAATTTATCGTGACAGATTTATCGTGCCCGTACTCCTGCAAGATTGGCCAATCGTTGCTGAGATCCTGCTCTAATTGATTAGCAACAAATTATGTCTGCTGGCTGTTTCAGCCAGTGCGTAGGTCGACTGAGCGACAATGATGTACCCTTCATTTTTTGTCTTCTCTTTAACGCTTCGGTAGACTTAAGACGCAGAGAGATTTCAACTACGCACGAAGGTTTTCTTCGAGAAGGCGTAATTGTTTTTTGCGAGAAACAACGCACGTATAGAATCGATCGTAACCTTAGGAGAAAAGCTTCTTATCCTTCTTAATGATTCCATGAAACATAACGATAAACATTTAGGTAGGCACATCGTGGATTTCTTAATAAAGTAATTCTTGTGAAGAGACTGTCACAAAATTACTATAGAAGCTTGCTGAAATGGAAGATCCTCTATATGATAGATAAAGCTAATGTGTACTGATGTCACAGTTTACCGAGTACTTTCGTCAATGATATTTTGTAGTATTATCGTTATCAGGACCTTACTTTGATTAATAATGATATATGAAACTGTAGGATATGTTGAATATCATGCATTTCCTTTCTTTTAAACGAGAAATACAATGTTAATAATGTTTCTTTTCTCCTTTTTGGCAAAAATTTGGAAATTGTCTATTTATTAATTAAGAAATAGTTTTCTTCTGTGGATACTATTTGAGCTGATGTTTCAAGCTGTGCAAGTGTAAATTACTTACTAGAGGTAAAATATTTTCGATTTAATTCAAAGTGCATAGTGTCCAAATAATTGAGGACAAATTCCTTAGAACATTGATAAGGTGCAGTCTAGGTTATCATTTGATGACCACAACGTTACTTTTTTACCGCAATAAATGTTCTTTTGCCGATGCGCAACCACGAAGTGAATCAACATCCTTTATTTTATCTTATGCCCTGATTATTTGGCATTCGCGATGGCAGATCACTTTTTCAAACAGTGCTATCGATAAAACAGTATCTGCAGTGCCATTAATACGAACTTCAACTTTAACGCCATCAGCATTTTGATAGAACGTGAAATTTTCAACACTACGTACTTCAAGCAGAGTTTACACTTCTTTTCTCTGAGTTCAATACTCTCGAAATCAAGAAACAAAAGATACATTTGTTTCGCTACATCACCAAGAAAATCAATCCGTTCCACCTCAAGGTTACGCCGACAATAGCGTTAAAAGTTGCATGCAATGTTTCTACTTTAACAAAGTAATTTTCTTCGCTACTTCGACCTCGCAGTTCGCCTTCAATCTTTCACTTAAGTTAATGTAACAAACGATACGTACGTGCTCCATTTATCATTTCCTTCGATGTGATAATTTCTATCTCACGATTTATCGGGGAAAATAGATCGTGCCACGAATCGAAATCGGTAGAGCATTATCGGTTTAAAAACCGTTACGATCTTAATTAGAATCATAAACCTTTCGGGAAATTACTAAACTCGACGCGACGATTTATCGTTTACAGCTTACATGATTATGCATCTTACTATTTTATCGAATCAATTGTGCTATTTAGTATTGTACCATGGAATATCTATATTTGGTGGATGACTTCCAAATGTAGTTGCAAAATTAGCATATACCAACAGTTTCTCACTTCAGTGAAAATATATGAATATTTCAGATATCTCGCTTTTGGACTTTTCCTGATAATTATTTATTAGAAGGTAAATATTTTAAGTATCATTAAAAAGAACACATTTCAATGTCTTCCACATGCACATGCAATATTAGCATGTATTAACAATATCTCTATTCATATATTATAAATATATGAATTTTTTAAACATCTTCCTTTATACTTTCGTTTATTATCGTGACAACTACTTATGAGAGAATAACTATATTTTAGAGTATCACAAGAAATACAGGATTTTAGATAAACATTCGCATCGATAGAATAAAGAATGTCGAATGACTATTATAGTTGGATCGATTTAATTCTTTCAATACAAATCAGTATGTATTTTATTGTATATAAGTGATGAATATAAATTAACAATAACTTTAAAGAGATGTATAGGAGACCGTAGAATTTTATTTTTAATTTATACATTTTTTCATTGCAAAATGTTTTGAAGTTAATGCGTCTCTACAGTAATAATTAGTTAGAAAAAAGGCAATTTTATTGCATTAACCTGTTTTACTGTTCTCTATAAATGTCTGCAGAAATTCCCAAACATTTGATAACAATGTATTATTGTAACTGTTAAAAATATCTTAAATTTTGGTAAATTATAAATTACAATTCTCTTGTAATCTTACCGAAAGATCAATATGAAGGTACGAAGGAATTCCTTGGATAAGGTTAATGAAGATTCAACAGAAACAACATTATACCAGGAGCCGGGAAACGACATAATTAATAATTCATCAATAATTTTTGCAAGCAAATATTGCAACCCGGTCTCGAGGCCGTCGAGAGTCGACTTCTTGGCAAGAATAAATAAAGTCGTGGTTTATATTTAGCAGAGATGGAAATCACGAAAGCCAGCCTGCGTTTCAAGAGGACCATTTTAACATTAAGAAATGCCGGATCATACCGTGCATATTAGAGGAAGGTGAGAAATTGACCTCGTTGTTTGATGAAACATAAAGGGCCCGAGTACGGAAATATATTTCTATCAATCTCTTCGCTCTAACGATCTCTCCTCTCCTCTCTTCTCCTTTGTACTAGTAATAATCAGATCTTTGAAATTTATTCGCAAAAATAAATGCAAATTGCTTCTCACAGTATTCATCGAGATTAACTCTTTGAGACTCGGCGGGATTAAATGTGTCCCACCTATTTGATACTTAAAGATGTATTGTGGGACATTTTCTGTCCCACCTTGAAAATTTATATTATTTGATAATTTTGTTGATAAAAGAAAACCAACTTTGTTCAATTAAAAAAAAAATGTCTATGCAAGATGGGTCTTTTTATTTTTTGAATTCTCGTGCCTCAAAGAGTTAAATTAACACTAGATCTATCTGGCGCTTCATAATAAAACAACTTAAAGATTATAAAATAACAATTCTATTAGGGTGACTGGAAAATAATGTCGTCTTTTTCATATTAAATCCAATCAAATAAATTTGTAACAAACTTTTATTTTAAATGAATAATGTAATTCCCTTCGTTATAAACAACCTTTTGTCATCCAGTGTCCAAATTTTCAATATCGAAGCGATAAAAATCAATTTCTTTTTGAGCAAATATCTAGACAAATGATAAATTGCTTTCTGCTCCCCCTAATATTTCAGCAAGTCTAATCCGCCATTTCATAGACAACTCTCTTGCCAAATCAATAATAACATTTACAACATTTATAAGAGAGTCAATTCCTTACTCACAATAATTCGTAACAATGTTTAAAAATGCCAGGAATTTAACAATAAAATATCCGAAAAGCAAATAAACACCTTAAATGAGAAAGAACGAAGCAGTGTAAAAACTGCATTGATTATTGAATCAAGGTATTGACCTTGCTGAAGTAAGGCATAAAGAATTGAAAAAGAAACAGCGTTGAAAATTTTAAGTATGTTTACAGAAAATAAGATTCACAACAAAACATTTTCATCACCTTGGTAGGCCTAGTATTAATTCGTTCCGTGTGACAGACAGGCTTCGATTGAAAGAAGTTTTTTTTTTTTTTTTATATAAAATTCGTTTATTTTGACGTCACCATATAATAGCAATTAGCCTGATAAACGGCAGGCAAATATAAATGGGCATGTATATGTAATGTGGCAGCATTGCTGCTTCTCGAAACATAAATTTTAACGGTAAGTGACAATATATATGTATATATATTTTTTAGCGGAGCGAGAAAAAAAAGGTGCGCTTAACACAGTCGATAGCTAATGATAGAGTGTCAGGAAAAAAAAGTCTGAGACGTATAGAAAAAAACTGACATCGATAACGACTTAAAAGTTGAAAGAACAGTTCTCGAACTCGGGATGGTTGCCAATGCAAGATTATGGATGCATTTTATCGATGGAATGATATTAGTATAACATTTGGAGCACCATATATGTATGTATGTACCTATATATTGTCGCAACTCTTTTGGGAATAAGACTGTGAAACACCCCCGCGAATTTAATCATGTAGAGATGCAAGTTCTCGATGCAACGTTTATTCAACATTGTAAACGTTTTGCACAAATTGTTGAGAAGTTTTAACGATGCTATCTTTTGATGAGTAGAATATAGCATTACGTGATCATATGGTATTTACGTGAACTTTAAACAGGAAAGAATTATTGAATAAAAAAGGCACAGCATACGAAAATACTACAAACATAATAATCATTGAATGTCAATGAAATGCTAGTATAACTCAACTATCGTAACGTAATTTATAGTTATAGTACTTAATATAACATTACTAATTTCAGAAACTAATTGCAGCAAATACAGAAATATTAAATAGTACTCAAACGTTCGTTCAAGAAAATTAATTCCTATCGATAATTTAAATATCATTCGATATTTAAATATCATTCGCAATTACTCTACGAATTTCTACGTACAAACGTGAAATAAATTACGACTTACAAATACCACTAAATCCCCAATTATTCCAACGTTCATTTTCTACAATCACCATTGACATATTGATACAACCTATCGATTTCTACACGCCCGATCAATTTAATGCACTACTTTGGCGTGCACGGAGAAAGTCGGCGACAAGTAGGTACTGCCACTGTCTATTTTTGAAAGTATAACTTCATTGCAACACATTCATCGTTCGATCCTTTTCCATGGAGGAAACAGTATCTTGCCATTGATGAATTAAATGCAACCCACATAACCATATTTTATTGTCCAAATAGGGCAACGTTACCCCTTCGATAGAATTGAACGTCGAACAGTAATCCTCCATTGTTCGACTGACATTCAATGAGCAAGATATCGAACGTTCCTTATCTTCTTGACATTCGATGTAATCCCTTATAACATCGAGCAGTACAACAAATACTGCAAGAACCGACATACGATTCGAATCTTATTATCCGTTAAAACCTACGAAAAATTTACGATCTACCGCGATTCCTATCACTTTGGCTCAGACTGCGATAAATGCATCGTCATACGGCGAAGAGGATAATAAGAAACAAAATGGTACAACACCATGTTGTACGAGAATAATAAAACAATATAATAGAGACGATAAATCGTAACACATTGGTATTACATTCTGCAGGCTTCGATTCTATACGCATACACAGTTAACCACGGTAATAACACGGAAATTTCTAGCATATAACAAAGAAACCGTGTTGAACGAAACTCCATGCTCGTTTATGGATTATGTCTATTATATCGTGTTACAACGAAACTGTGAATTGGAGGGATACTGAGAGATACTACTATTTTCTCAGTGAAAAAAAAAACTTTAGAAATCAAGCGAAAATTGAAGACATAGTTCGAGAATTTATGAACACCAGAACGCATGATTTTTATCAAAAAGGAGTTAAAAAAATAGAAACTTGTTGGAAAAAGTGTGTAGAACCCAATGGTTGTTATTTCGATTAAAAATATTAAATAGTAAAAAAGTTGTTCTCATTTAAAGGCAACCTTAAAAATCGTTCATTTCATACGTTACAACCTAATACATAATCCATAAACGAGCACGAAGTGTCGTTCAACACAGTTTCTTCGTTATATACTACAAATTTCCTATATCTTCTCACAACGTTTTTGCATTATTATAAAAAATGTGTGTATAGATTCTGTAACATCTTATAAAAAAGTATTGAAATCTTCCTATTAACACGATACATGTTTAAAAAAATGAAAATCCGTCGGTGATAGATCGGGGGAGTAATGAGGATGAGGCAATGTTTCATAATTTAAAGCAACATTTTGGTTTCGAATCAGTAAAGAATTGCATATTTCGTAACGATGAAGCTTTTGCCGATCGTGCAATCCATGTGGCACGCACTTATTCAACTTTTTTTTCTTGCCGGTCAAATTCAAGGGGCGTGAAATCGTCACAGCACTCACGTTAAATTCTTGGTCAAGTTCTCTGACCGTTGTTCGAGGATTTTTTTTCAACTGCAAGCTTCAAATGATCGTCGTTAATGCTCAGCTCTGACCTTCCACGAGGTTCACTTTCAAGATTTTCATTTCCGGCTTCGAATTTTTGGTACCATTGACAAAGTGTATGTTCATCGACTGCGTCATTACCAAATGCAGTGTTGATATTTCGAGCAGCTGCGGTTACGTTGTTATAATTTTTCCACTCGTACAAGAAAAGTGCGCGAAAATCGAGTTGATTCATGTTATAAATCGAAGCACAAAATTGTAAATTTAGTTCCATATGCAAAACAAATAAAGATCGGATTTGACAAAAGAAACTCTGCTCTTAACGCTACATGTAAAATATTCCTAAATATTTTAATAATTTTTGCCAGAACAGAATTTAAAATAATGATAAACGAAAATCGGACATTTCATATGTTACAACCTAATATATCTATTATGTCGTGTTACAACGAAACTGTGAATTGGAGGGATTCTGAGAGATACTACAGTATCATGTTAGTAGAAAGATTTCAATACTTTTTTATAAGATGTTACAGCATTTATACACACCTTTCGTATTATAATGCAAAAACCTGGTAAAAATGTATAGGAAGATTTTCACACTTTTTGTACCATGTTTCGCCCCTTCTTTCTATCTTGTATCAAAAGCATGTTCTCCACCGTATTATGCTATTGAAGAGTTACCTGTTCGTGTTAAAGTACATCTAAGGAATTCTCCTCAATTTACATGTAATCTCAGCCGATTCAGTTTCGCCTTGGGATAATAAACGTTCACCATGGTAACGAGTATTCCAAAAAGACCGTCGTCCGTTCATAATTGCATTAGCGCTCGAAGAGACGAAATAAAACGAAGAGGATGTAACGAAAGAAGGTCTTATCGTGTCGTACCATGTGCAACGAGAAAAATGCATTCTTCGGACTATTATCGTTTCGATAATAAACGGGTATCGCTTACCGGGCGGTTGCCAGAAATGATTATGCGATTTAGAGACGTCTCACGCGAGGCTTTACAACGAGGATTAATTTCCTTCTCTATTTAACCGGAGACTTACGACCCGCAGATGCAATCGTACTAACCCGAGAAAGGACAACGATGAGAGGATTTATACGTACGGCCGATTGAATAAATCTCCTTGCAGCCGACGAATCTCAAAAGGAGTAATCGCAGCAGATATCGGTAGATTAATGGCAAATGATGCTGCGAGTGGGGATTTCATGCAAATGTTAAAAATGACAGCAAGAAGAGAGTATCAACTTGGCGGAGAAGAGACGAAGTATGCAGAATTTTTTCGACTATTGCTCACAATTCTTAACCCCTTAACTTACAACGTGTAACACTCGTGGCGCAGAAAATGGAGTAGAAAATTTTTGAAATTTCAAAATCTATTGAATTGAAAATGTCAGACTATCGCAGAATGGTCTCATTATTTTTATACTATTAATACTACTTTCAGTCTTACGAAATATCAGGAATCAAGGAGAACTTTTGATTTCAGGAATTAATTTTAAATCGTTGCATGCTTTGGCAGAAAAGGAATAGTAGGCCAAAGAATTAATATAGGTAATAAGAGTTCATATGTACAGGGTGGACTACAAATTACTAGACCAATTTGGAAATATCATGATTTTTTGTTACCAATATTTTTAAATTAAGAACGCTATTGGAAGGCATAATCTATAAAATTAAGTAAGAATAATTTCTAAGTATATTCTATTGTTTGTAAAAGGTGTCAATGTGAACTTTTAATTCACATTTATGATGATTAATAAATGACTTTTGTGTCGTTTTGTATATTCTTATATGTGCCCATAATTATGAAAGTGGTCTAAGTCATATATTTCTTGTTTCGAGCTACTTAATGAATTGCATTGGAATGAATTAAAAAATATTTTTACACTATGGAACATTTTAATTTCGAATTTTGTTAGTCTTGATTAATGGAAATCTATTATGAATATGAAATTTTTGCGTGAATTTCATACGTAAATGTTGTTTTTAAAGTTTGAATAGACTTAGATAATTTTCAAAATTAACTGAATGTCCTATAAATGATTTAAAGTAATAAAAAACTACGAATTTTATTAGAAACAATAATTTTAATGAAGTAATTCCTGAACACTTATTAATTATTTTTAAAAAGTAATCCGTTTTTATACTTTTCGGCTTTTACCATTATGAGTTTTTAAGATTCTTAAAATGTCCCTGAAGAACTAGAGGGATGTATGGTAGAAAACACATAATATCTTTATGTTTTCCTTCCGTTACTGGTCTAGTGGTGGATTATGATGGAAATAATTTAATATTTCCGTATATTTTTGGTCTCCCTCTTTTAGATGAAAGATCCAAAACGTGGAATTTAGAATCATGTAAAGAAGTTTTATAGAACATCTTATAACATTCATTTTGCAAGAATCTCATTCATTGAATTTGCAGCGAAGAGACAGATTCGCCCGCGTTTTTTTTTTACTCTTCTTGTCGTTGACTCTTCCAGTGGTTTCGTTGAAATAAAATCCAGCTACGTCATTCATTTTACCGAAAATGCATTTCTTCTTCTACACTTTTCTATCAATTCATAATAATCCTCGGGGTTGTATAAATGTTTTACTTTTCTTATTTTCATTTTTATCAACCCAAAATCACGGTCTTTCGGTAGAAAGGAATGACGAGATACCAAAAATTTAAGGGTAAGTTTATATAATTTTAAAAAATTTTTGACTTAGACCAGTTTCATAACTAACACTAAATGAATTCCATATAATGTTGAAATTACAACTGCCATTTAATGGTTCATTTTTGACAATATCATAAAAGTTACATTGAATTAATTTAGTTTATAATAATGTAGTGTGAAATAAATGATAAACTCATTTTTTTTAAATTTTGACTTAGACCACTTTCATAATTATGGGCACATATATTAGTGCTGTACATAAAAATATATATACTTTAACTCAAATATTTCTCGCTCATTTTTTTATAAAAGTATGATTTTTCTGTGCAAGTAATAGAGTGTGTCGACAGGTAGAAAATGGAATTAACATCTATGCATTTATTAACTTCCTTAGAAACATAAAATTAACAACGATGAATTTAATATCATTAGAAGCCTGAAGTTGAGAAATTTAATCTACGTTTTATACGTTCGATTTATCAACATCGTAACTTGTTATTGCTCGTTAAAATCGCAGTGTCAATTACCGTGCAGCACGATGAATTACAAATATCAGGCAAACGATATCCAACTAAATCGTGGAGATACGAATCTACACTGAAATGACATCGTAATATTAATTTTCTGCTCTATTTCCGTATTCATGGTTTCCCCTGAATGGTTCATTTATCTCTGGTACACACAGATGCTATTATGGAAGTTAAAAAATCATAACTGATTTACCTACAATTTATAACTACTTCCGGTACAGCTAAATTATTAAAATAAATTATTCGCAATTTATCTTGAAACGCAACATAATTATTGGGAAATTCGAAATAGAATATAACTTACAACAAAATATCACTTACACGAAGGATAATAAACTACCACACCCAAGGATTCATTTTTCTTCGTTGTTTTTCAATTAAACAGAATACTTGACAAATCACACTAATAAACATTAACCGTGCGTTGCATTAACGGCTATCCCTCCATGACCAATTATGTCGAAGATTACAGTCTCGAGTACGATAAATCAGAAATATCCAAAGCCTCTGAAACGTCTCTCTAACAGAAATCCAGCTCGTAACGAAGAAAACAAATCACCGAGGGAAACAGAAAAGATATTTCAAATTATCTACCTAGTTGGAATTTCCTCGAACTTTATTGTAAGATGTATCGTTGTCTTAAGCTTAATGCGCACCACGATAATTGCAGTACCGGAGAGATGCATTTCGAGGTGTGCAACAGGTCTCAGAAGGGGTTAATAATAAAAGTCAACCGGTATACGCGTCTTATTACAAACAGGGAGGATTACGCGCACGCAGAGAGACGCGAAAGATAGTTGCATCTGGGGTTGCAACAAGTCATTAAAGTCTTCGGACAATACGTCTCTGTATACTGTAATTACTTCTATGTAATTTATTATGTTCGAACATCATGACACGGCAGAACACCATGCGCTAACTACTTGCTGTTCGTTCGCGTAATTTCCTTATATCTCTTTCCTGTCTTCTTTGCAAAAAGTTCAGCGGAATTTCGCATTCTTTTACTTCTCTATATTATAAATTCAACGTAATTATTCATTTCTTATTTTTGCGGATAAATTTTTATATAATCTTTCATCTGTTACGCTCAAGATGTTACACCTGATGTTTTAATTTTATCATTTATATAAGAATCGTCATATAACTATTTTTCATATTCAAATGTGTTGATAAGAAAGTAATTTCAATTTTCGCTGAGGGCTCGCGTTAAGTTTGTTCTGAGCGACTTCTGATAATGTTATGGTTTTTTTTTCTTCTGACAATCGAAAGTTGTCACTTTTGGCTTGGCTTAGAAAAACTTGTGGTTTATTTTCTTTGTAATTATTTGTTTTGGGTGAATTTTAACGTGGAGTGTAAAAATCAACATTTTCCACATGTTTTACTTTTTGAATTTTCGCAAAGGGTGGGAAATGATATCACAGCCCCCATGTAGCGCTGATCTCGTACCATCAGATTGTCATTTATTTCGAAGTTGCAAAACTTTTTGGATAGTAAAACTTTCAGTAGTGATGATAGCCTAAAACTGCACTTGGTTCAATTTTTTGCTCATATAGGCCGGAGTTTATATAAAAGCGGAATCATGAATTGGTAAAAAGATGGCAAAGGTCATCGAACAAAGGTCCCAAAAAAAAAATACTTTGTTAAGAACAATTGAGTTCCATTTCACCCTACAAAACCGAATTTACTTTCTTGCCAACCTAATTGTATGTTCAAAAAATTGCCTATTTTGACTTTGCTGTATAATTGTGACAATTGCGATTTCCCGCGGAATGATTTATTTTACAAACACAGGAAGTACGAGCGTGTTATCTGCGGTAGAAGTTATATACAATATTTTTATGGTATATATTGTTAAAGTGACATTTATCTATGGCGAACGGCGGAATCGTTATTGCGACGTTATTTTTCACTGTAAATAAAGACATAAATGCGCGATCGCATCGAATCCCTCGTTCGTAGCGCTGATTCTCCGATTGTCTTAATCTGACAATGAGAGCCCACCGCTTACGGGTGTTAAATCTTCTGATCTCGACGTCATATCTCCGACTTTTATCGGGCAATTTGTTCGAACGATCTCTTGCTGTTAGCATCACGAAGGTGGAGAAAATGCACATCGAGATATACTAAGAATATACTGTAAGAAATAACGCGACGCGACGCACGTTCTTTCTCAGTTGTCAGGAAGCCCTGCGTTATTTTAACCCTCTATGGACATCTGTGATTTTGAGGTAACACAAGACACTTAAACTTTTATTCTTCAAAGTGAAATTTTTATCTTTGTGAATATTATAATTTAGCTCGTGAAAATCACGAAATTCTATACAATGCAATATTTAAAATTCAGATTTGATGCATTATTTAAAATAGTATTTTTATCATTTTCTAGTTGTGCTATCGTGAAACTGATCTTTGGATACCACGAAAAATTAGGACTATAAAGGTTTAACTCTTTGCAATTCGAATTCTTTTTTCAAATTAGTAGTGAGCTAAATGACATTAATTTTTCAATATTTTCTATCGTTTGTTATTAATTTTTTTTATGGTAGTAATAAGTATAGGTACTAACAGATATTTATGTGATATTACAAAATTATTATGTAATGAGAAAGCCGATGTTAAATCATTACAAAATAAAATGATGTCTATGTCGAGTATAGCTCGACATAGGACTGGAAACGGTTAAGCTAAACAACATCGGTCGTTGGCTGTTACCTGGATAGATCGAAAGATGAGAAAAGTTCCTGTAATTACTGAAATACTGTAAATTTTATTAATTTGGTTTTAGTTTCTTGCAATAAAGTGTTCCTTAGATAATATACGTGTCCAGCATAGCACCAACAATTCACGAAAACTACATTTACACTTATCTCAACATCAAAATATTAATTTAAACAACACCGATAAATCCTTAAAGAACAATTCCAATCTAACTAATAGTAAGTAATCAATCTAACTAATAGTAAGTAATCAATCTAACTAATAGTAAGTAATCAATAAAATGGAAATTACGGCCATGAAGTTGCATGCTCAGGATCCTAATGAGCCAAAATTCGGTCGGACTTCAAATCTATTAACTTTGAACAATTATTCCTATGTAACATGAGCATAAATATTAAAACCTTCGTGATTAGAAACCGACCTAAAGCAGTTGATCCTTATAAAAATTATCACAATAATTAAAGTACAAAGAATTATAACAAAATAGCAACGGAGACTCCTGACGTTGCATAGTATAATACCCGAGTCGAAAATTTCAGCTCAAAATCCTCCTAGATTATCAAACAACTTAGGATATTTAGGTTGAATATGGAAAAATATGTTACATATAAAAGAATGCAAATTTTAATTCCACAATCGCCCTAAGCTTGTTAATGTTTGCCAGTTTTGCCTAGTTTAGGATCAATTTAGGCTTCATACAACCCAAAATAATCCTCAGCATTCTTATTTAGAAAATTAATCTAAGCCCAATATTAAGCCATACATTCTATAATGAGGAGTTTTAGAATTGGATTGGAATTGGAGTGGAATGATCTAGGTCCAAAAAAATTCTTAATATCCTAAAAATTAATTTGATTTTAGGAGATTTAGAATTTATATGGAATAAAATGATAATTTAATTCCTACTTGCTCCTGAAAGCCCTATTTTTAGAATATGTGTCGACAGACTTGGAACTTCTGAAATATTTTTAAGGGATGTCAGATTAAATTGAAATAAAAATTTTACCTGATCAGTCCATATAACTCCTAAAAATTATATTTACAGGACTTTGAGGAGCGTAGACACACTAGTTGAGGATTTTGAGGTTCAAAATGGTGTACATAATTAAGCGGCAAATGAGAAATCAAAAGAATCTAGGATTTGAAGTGTCTTTTTAGGCTGGACTTTTCGACTCGCGTAATGAAAGTATTAATATGTGATTCTTACTTGCCAATATTTCGCTGGTTTCTATATCGTTTCTACAACTTTGTATCAGAAATTTGAAGTACTTAATGGTATACAATCAAAAAAGCTCATGTGTTGTGCGAAATCGCGAGATCTCTTCTGACAATGAGATCCGAAACTTGACTGATTGTGACATTGTGAAGTAAACGTTTGCTCCTCAATGCCCGTCATCTTACAATAACGCGGCTAACATCTCGTCGGGATTGTATTGCGTCTGCCAAGCCGCAGAGAATTTTTACAAGGATGCAGGTTAGATAATCGATGCGCCGTAGTATCGACGTAACTATTAAAATATCAAGTGACTCAGGAATTCGATCGGCGGAGCAAATTCAAAATAGAATTCTCAACGTTCGAGTGAATCCGACGTGACGATGTTCAAAATATAAATAGAATAGTATTTTTACAATTTTTGTTATGTAAAAATTTTAGTAATTAATATCCACATAGAGAAGACAACGCAAGACTTCCGACCTGTGCAGAGAACTGGATAAAAGTAAGGTGCGTACCAACTTGACCTACTCCGGTTTAATTAAAAATAGCAACAAATTGGGAACCTGCACGAGTTGTTTCTTAAGTTAATAATACACGATGTTTCGTGGCTTGCATAAGTAATAAAAATTGGCACACGTACCCCGTCGAATTAGCAGCGCTGATAGAAATTTTCCACAACGAGAAGCGTATTGCAAAATCGTTACATTAACAATACAGTCGCAACGTTGTTTCGATTACTGTTAAACATCTGAAAACCTTCGATATTGTCTTAAGTAATGCATATAGATATTCAAAAAATATTTCATCTATTACATTATACTTGTATTGTTTATTTGTTTAAAAGAAAATGTCATATAATCTAATCACAACTGGTGATATCTGTCTGGAAGAGAAGATTCTTCCGCATCATTGTCCATGACTGGAATAAACTCTATCATCTGTCCCCGCCACGGCAATCACGATGATTTCTACTTGTACAAATTGAATCGGACAATTCTGCTAATGGTTTCTAAATGAAAACTAAACAAGATTCTTAGCGTGTCAATGATAAGTAATATGTCAAGTATTAGAGCACCTTATTTGCCAACGATGTTCGAAGCAACACTTTTCTACTGCCTGTATTTACAATGAATAGTTGAAATCTCATTGTCAGTAGCTTTAACACTAGATTTACGGATGTTGACATACCTATTTTTTTGAAGTGAGCCAATTTGATTCATACAAGAAAACTAAAGTTTTTTTCAAGAAAATAGTTCCAAATCAATTTAAATGAAAGATTTATTATTAAAAAATTAACCAACCAATATATATACAGTAATCAAATTTTGAATGAGCCAAATTGGCTGCGTAAATCTAGTGTTAAATCTACTTCAAATAAACCTAGTTATATTTCCTGTTTAACCCATTTGCATCATAAGCGCATATATGCGCACACTTTTTCGGATGACTATCATCAAAACGCATTTATCCATTCTCACTGTGAGTCAAAGCGGTATGTACGAACAGTCGAAATAATTTATGCAACATTCGTCGATTAAACTGCAATATCACGTTTTGAAATTCTTCTATGACTTGGAATTAACAAAAAGAAATTTGATGGTAAAAATATATTTTTCATTTTGTCATATGATGCAAATGGGTTAAAATCGTTTTTAACGTCGTTAGAAGAAGAAAATCATGCAATAAAGTATGGAAATTACTAAGGTTCGTCGACACATGTATATTATTGAATAGATTGTTGTTCTTAAAATTCACAAAATTCCTGAGGATTTTAAATCGAATGAATGATTTTACAGACTCACGAAGGATTCTTTTAACATGTTAGCACGAAGTTGAAGAACAAATTGTAATTGGCGCATTAATTCCTGCAAAACGGATCAAATCTCGTGGATGTAACCGATAAAAAGGATGTTTGTTGTGAATCGCAGCGTGATAACCTCGCCTATGATTGTCTTTGTGAACTCGATTGCTTAAAAACAAAACGAATTATTCTGGGACAGTGACTTCGCAGATACGCTTTATAAAAGATACGGGGTGGCAACGTGCTTGGAAACGCAGAGGGAGGGAAAAAAACTGAACGTTCGAGTATCACGATGCTATAATTAGCAAATACTTTAGCGCACCAAACGTCGATTTATTATTTATTTATTCAACGAAGATAATCAAACTTCTGCGCGTCCGATTGCATGCATTCTTAAATACCTTATTCACGTAGGAATCCTGTTATTAAGTTATATGGACGCTATAATACATTCAGTTCTTAAGACACATAATGAGACGAAAAAAAAAATTCTATTATACCATCTTTGTATTGGAATCTTCGGAGCCACACTTCTTATCGTAGCGAAGATGTTCGCTTCAATTGCAACGCGAAATAATATGGAACATATACAGACGGCCCTCGACTTTCGTACAATTCACTACATTGCACATTTGTAAAAATTCAATTTTTTAAAGATTTTTGTCGCTTTTTCAAAAAATGTTTCCATGCAGTCACTGCCACAGGGTGCTGTAGCTCGCACTCACTCACATATTACCTATGGTTTTCTAACATTGTGATATCGTTTCTACTATTGTCTAATAGATGTTAGAGAATCTCAAGTTCAGAAAAAAAAACACATTAAGACAAGGTTTACGCAAGCCGTTATATTAACGAATTCCTACCTTTTTAGAAATTCCTTTTAAACTTACAAAGACTTGGTACAGTAGATACTTCCCATGTATCTT
Source organism: Cerceris rybyensis (assembly GCA_910591515.1). Taxonomy (NCBI): domain Eukaryota; kingdom Metazoa; phylum Arthropoda; class Insecta; order Hymenoptera; family Crabronidae; genus Cerceris; species Cerceris rybyensis. The sequence continues at coordinate 31,089,197 of OU342790.1, forward strand.
ATAATATACAAATTACTTAACCAGTTCTCTGCATTCGACGTGTATATACGTCAATCCAAAGTTCTAATGCGGTAGCCTTTTTAATACTGAATTGTCAATTTCTTGTGGACTAAAAATATAATATTTCCACATTTTGCTTTCCCCTTTTCGTAAAATTTATAACAGAAACACTTGCCATGTATTCAACGAATATACACGTCATTGCTCGATTTTAATTCCATGTCTCACGAGCGATTCATAAAACTAAATTCCACAGTAAACCGGTTAACTGATCATCTTTTTTATCGCTTGATCCCTCTTTGAAGTCTTTATTTAATATATTGCGGTATAACAGATTTCACATCCGTAAATCTAGTGTTAACATGCAATTTTTAATGTCTTTCCAGCATCTCTCTATTTTCGAACATTCAACATTCGCACACATTTTCAAGGACTAACTACGTGCAAAAGCCGAGAGTCCATTATAATACGATATTTTCCGATCCAAAGGGAACGCTTGTAATTTCAAGGATGGAATTAAAGAATCGATGATTTTTCATACATTCAAGTTAATTGATACTTGGATAAATAGATCTATTAGTCAAGCACGATTTATATTTGTATAAATAATTGATTTTTATGTCGTTATCTTTCCATCCAGTTTTCATACCAGAGTCCAATACGTGTCAAGGACTCGAGAAACATAACAACGTTCATTACCAAATAACACTAATATGTTCCAATGCATGCGGAGATAACGGATGGAAAACATGTCGACAGACGCATGGGATTAAAGAACTCAAATCGAGAGACTTTTATCGCGATAGGATGGAAAAATTCTAAGCATAGTCATCGCAAAGTTTCCTACACAATAAGTAAATACTTAATATGCAACAATCTAGATACCTGAGTACAGCTGAAAAAAAACATAGTAAAAGCTATACCCGGGAATTCACCACACGTGTAAAAAAAACATCCACTATTACCTTGATTCTCTGATTCCTTCACGTATCAAACTTACAAAACATACTTGCAACCCTAATTACTTCAAAATAAAAAAAAATTACATCAATATAACGCTAACCATCAGAGATAACCAACAGGGTGAAGTTGACACTGCCAAAAGCTGCACAAAAAGATATTGCTAACCTATCATATGCAGGGTGTCCCAGCCGATTTTGACATCTCGATAACTTCGGTATTGTGACATGGTATCGAGTGGGGCATAATCTGGTGTCATTAGTTTTTTCATAGGTGGACGCGTCAAGGACATATGAAGGTCAAGTTTGTTTTTCTTTTAATAGAATGAGGTATTTACATTCTTTATAAAAAAGCACTGACCTATGTATGTCGAAAAGCTAATAGTTAAGGAGATATTTCAGTATAAGTAATCTAAATACAAAAGCATCATTCCTGCCGCACTAGGACGTAAGCTCTGTTGATCTGTTTATCTGTCTGTCACCTGATTTAACGCCGTCCGACTTTTTCTTATGGGGCTATTTAAGGAGGGATTTCCATTTCACGGCTTCAAAAATTTTTTTTTATTATTATTGTAGTTCATACTCTTGAGAAACAATGTGCAAAATTTCAATCCGAAATTCGTTGAATTGACAAAGTTATGAGTAAATAACGAACTCGGCGCGCACGTATAGCGCAACGAAAGAGGCGCGAATTTTAGAATTAAATCAGCAAATGGAACGAAATGAATACTTAGAAGAGGAAGAAGGTGTACTGTATGGACCTGGCATAGCTGATTAACAAGAATATGCTGAAAGTACTAGATATAAGTATACACTTTTTTTACATATGAAAACTGTACGTAAAACTCCAAACGCGTTTTTCTCGAAACAGTTTTTTTCTGTACGGCCGACATCATATCTCCTGAACTACATATTCAGTCGGTTGCCTTGAAAATTGGCACAATACTCGAAAAAACATCTGTCTTCAGTATGAACTACGAAAAAACATATACCTGCACAACTTTTTTTTTTATAAACAAACGTCTGACGATATTTTTTGCGAAAAAAACTATTTTTTTTCCTATTGTTGCAGTTTCTTTAGTTTTGTGAAAAAAATTGTCCGTAGTTCATACCAGAACTACATTCATAAGGAGTAAATTGCCATTTGAATTTTTTGTTTCAAACAACTTGAAGATCAATTATCGTGTCGGCCAGCGACCGGGAATTTTCAGGAGGCGTCCCATCTCAAACGACGTCAAAGCCAAAATTTTCAAGATAATCAATTAAAAATTGAACTGTAGTTCACTGAATACATAATAAATATACGTGTGAATTATGACAAAGATTTATCTAATGGTTTCCTTAATAAAAATTCCTAAAAACAACACGATTTTTCAATACTCTAAATGGGAATCCCCCCTTAAAGGATAAAACACAAAAGTTTCAACTAAAGTGAATGATATGAAGCAGCACATTGTCGATGAATGTGGCAAAATATCAACCGTTACATTAAATAACGTAGGCCAGTCCTAACTTCATCGATTTCAAAAATGCTGCGCTGCAAATGGTCGTTATATTGAACCATACCTGTAAATAAACGCTAATGTAATTACGAATTTTAGAATTACTTAAATTGAAATATCTCCTAAACTATTAGCTTTTCGACATACATAGGTCAGTACTTTTTTATAAAGAATATCTAGCTGTATCGCTTGATGCATAAAAAAGTACCTCATTCTATTTAAAAAAACAAAGTTGACCTTCATATGTCCTTGACACGTCCACCTAAGGAAAAACTAATGTCACCATTAGTTTATATACCTAGATTATGCTCCACTCGATACCATTTAAGTTTTTTATGAAACATTTTTTGCTACATACCACAATACCGAAGTTATCAAGATGTCAAAATCGGCTGGGACACCCTGTATAATATATCGACAGATGCATGAAATTAAAGAACTCAAACCAAGAGATTTTTATCTCGAAAGGATCGAAATTCTAAGGATAGTCATCACAAAATTTCCTACACAGTAAGCATCTACTTAATATGCAACAATCTCGGTACCTAAGTACAGCTGAAAATACATAATAGAAACGCCATACTCAGTAATTCGCCATACGTGTAAAAAAAATATCCACTCTTACCCTGATTCTATGATTTCTTCACATATCAAACTTACAAAACATACTCACAATCATAATTCCTTTAAAATAAAAGAAGAGCCCATAAATATAACGGAAACCATCAGAGATAACCAACAGGGTGAAAATGACACTACCAAAGGCTGCACAAAAAGATATTGCTAACCTACCATATATGGTATGATATATCGACAGAAGGCCCAAACTCCAAAAACAATTCCATGCAAGGTGTAAAAACGTGAGATCAAAGGGATCATAATAGACGAGACAATAGGGGGTGGGTAATGGCAACAGGTACGCAGCAAGTAGCAAAACTAAAAGTCTCGGCTCGCCGGCCAGAAGGAAAGAACGTTCAGGGCAGGCGAGTCTTTGGAGGGTAATTTATTTAAACGACGGCCTATCTGCGCGTCTATCGGGTTGCTAGTCCCGTGGTGGTTCGCTGATAAATCTCTTTCTCTCCGCTCGTGGTGTGTCGGTACTCTTTTCTACCTCGACGAGGAAAAGGAGAAGGCGGAGGAGGGTACCACTAGGAGCGCTTGTTAGTAACTTCAGCAAAGTGCTGGGCACAACGGCCGTTTTGTTTCCCCGTTTCGCTGCTGGACCATGCGATAAGGAGTTTCGCGCAACGGCCAGGCTATAAGGACTTTAACGTGCACGTTCCTCGCAGGATCGCTGAACCACGAAGAAATCCGGGTGCCATACGTCTTCCTGGAGATTAGATCGCCATATCCACCGTGACTCGATGCTACACCGCTGGATTTTCGATAATAAAACGTCAGGATTGCGATCATTAATTTTTAGAAAGGAACCGGTTACCGTTATCTGCTAAAATTATACTAATTTCACGCCTGGTACCTCCTTCGCCCTGTTTTCATCGCTCGCCCGTGGAACGACTATCCTATCCATTTTTTCTGTCGACAAGAATTGTATGATGTCGAAGTTGTCCCGGGTTGCACTGTCACGATGGTGTTCGAATAAAAATGCCCGCATAATTTCTCCTACCAGTTAACCCTTTGGGGCACGGGGATTCAGAAAATAAAATGACCTATGTTGCACCGGCATTTCTTTTTGATTGAATAAAGTTGGTGTGTGTTTATTGACAAAGTTACGTAATCGTATAAATTTTCAACGTGGAAGGCTTTTAAACCTTCCGTGCTTCAAAGAGTTAACACTAGGTTTACGTATGCCAATTGACATATCCCTACCTTTTTAAAAATGTCTTCCAAACTTATAGCGACGTGGTGCAGTAGATATTTCACATGTATTTTATAACATGCAAATTACTTAACTAATCATCTTTTTTGCCACTTAATCCTCTTATTTTCAAAGTGTTTATTTAATATGTTGCGATGTAACAGATTTCACGTTCATAAATCTAGTGATAAGTAGCACTGGCATTAACCCCTTGCCGAACGATTAATTTTGCGAATGCTTCCACAATAATGCAGAATTAAACTGGTAAAATAATTCTCCATATATCGTATAACTTAACGTAGTATTAACACTAGATCTATAGTCGCTTAATCCGGTATTTTTAACTATATAAAATAAATACTTGGAAAGAAGATGGGTCAAACGGAAAGAAATTCGGTTAGTTGAGTAATTTGTATATTATAAGATACACGAGAATTACTGACTGTACTGCTTCTCTATCAATTTGTGAAAACATTTTAGAAAATAATGAACCCGTCAATTTGATGGCTGCCGTAGATATAGTGCTGATATTATCAAAATATTTTTATCGCGTTGCGTATCACTGATATTTCCAGTTTGATAGATTTTTCAAAACTTCAAAAGCTCCTGTCCCATTTGTAGCATCACGAGTGTCATTCATTATTGTACGGCAATGAGTTAACAAAGTTATGAATTCAGAGGACTGCATTTACCATAAACGTTAGAGGCGTTGATTTTATCGAAAGGTCTACGAAAATATCATATTTATCTATCTATCAGCTGCTGCTATTGAATATAATGTTTCAAGTTTATTTCCAGACAGCTGTTATTTATAGATCGTAGGAAATATACGAGCTACAAGTTTAACGTACTTAAAAATTCATCTGTTCGAACAGTTTCAAGTACGGTCACGTTGATACGTTTGCGTATTAAAATAGACAGAGACGTTTATCAAGAAAGCCTGGAGATATCTGCACGGTTTGAAACTGATAAAACGAAATCGTTGGAACGCTTATCGTCCAAAAGTTTGCTGTTAAATTTTCGCATCGTCGATTATCAAGTTCGCTGCAAATTCGTATAAACACGTCCCCACGATGGTTCGTCATTATTTATAGATTACTGCATGTTAAGTGTGCGTATTTATGTGTGTACATGTAAGATTTGATATTTTTAATCGCGGAATACCTTGTGACGTCAGTAAGTTTGCTACATTCCATCAAAAAGTGATAATACAACGGAACACTTAGGAGAGATGTAAAAAAAATGATAAGGAGAAAAATACTCCTCGCTACGGGTATATAACAGTAGACGAGCCTTGAACTTGTGGATACAAATTCAAAATATGAAATCCTTATCGCGGAAAAAACAAATAGAGAAAAATCAACGGCATGTATGCAATAAGATATTAACGTTACCAAAGTATTATTATCGCTTCTCTGATAGCTGATTTTTAGTTAGCAACGGTTTAAAATAAATAATTATCGTAAATGTTCATATATCCGTCGTATAAAGAAGCTTCTACGTAATAACATCATATTGTAACGGCGCTTCATAATTAAACAACTCAAATATTACAAAATAATGTCTCTATTTTAACGGATCCAAACTTCTTGCTCAAAGACAACTCTAGTCTCTCTATTAAATCAATATAAACATTTGCAGTTCGTTGTTATCATTCTCATAATCGATATCCAATATCGGGGAGGCAATTTCGTTACGATAATTCATAACAATATATATAATTCTTAATGTGTAAGCAACCTATAATCTAAACGCTCTATTTTGAAGGTAAATTCCGACAAACGGAATTTGTTCATCTAAATCTATCTATCTTCATTCGAGAATGATTGAAGTGTAATAATAATTTAATGGTAACGACTCAAATTACGAAAAAAGGGTTAAAAAATCGAGTAAGAAAAATATTGTACTCTCTAAGAAATGTTGGCAAAACTATGAGGAGAAATTATAATGATTGTAACTAATACGAAGGTATAAAGACTCAATTCTGATCTATCGATACAATTATATTATTTCCTCTGTTCGAGAACGATCGAACTTTAATAATAGCACAGAAGCAGTGATGCAAATTAAGGGAAGAACTGCTGCAATTATGTAAGCAAAAATGGCAGCCGTTACATTCGTGATAATGCTGTCGTATCTTCCCTTTAGCAAATGAATAGAGAGATTTGTATTCCACGCTTCACTCCTCTCCGTTTTATTGCATAAAAAGCAACGATACTTTCCTCTTTGTCGGTGGAATAACAACAAAAAAAAAAAGAATCAGCAGGAGAAAAAAAAGACGAGCATTGCATAAAGATGCAAGTTTAAGGAAATTCGCATTCTACGGATTGCAGGGGCTTTATCTCGTTTACAATGGCGTCCGTTTTTAAGGAAATTACGAACGATGAAAGGCCGATGACGACGACATTCGAGCTTTATCGTGCAACTCTGTTTTTATGAGCATCTCTTGAAATTATTAATAGTATCCGCGATTATTAGCCATACAGACTGACAAAGGCAGGTTATCGCTTTCACGCCTTACTAACGAAATTCCTAATAACGGAGTCATCCTGATATACGCAATTATATTTTATTGGATTGGAATTTTTTTGTTAATTGTAATTGAATGTAGAAAAATTCGTCCAAAGAAATTGATAGATAAAAGTATATGGAGATTTCCTAGTATGAAAATGGACATAATATTAGATCTATGCACAATTAATTCAATATATTTCAAAAATTTCAAACAACTACTTTGGAAGAAAATAAACAAACGTGAGGAAAGTCTTGATTGAATTAATCACATATAGCTTACCAAATGCAAAAAATTGAAGAAGATGGAATATTAGGAAATTTAAGAATATTTGCAAAAAAAATTTAGGACAAACAATTTTTTTCCATTTTGCTAGATTTAATATTGAAAATTGTTTCGATTCGGCGATGTATAGATATTTAAAGCGATCTCCCTCTCGTTTAGCAAAAATCTTGGAGGCGCATTTGAAACAGCGAGTGAACGATAAAAGGTATTAATAACAGACCTCAGACGTTGTTGCGGGACTTTAATAATGGCGTTCGCAGTCAAGAAAAGGGTATTATCGGAGTTATCGGCATTCGTAGCATCTGCTTAGTAATAAATTAGCGCTATATCTCGAGCAGAGTACTGCACTTGAAAAAAAGAAGGAAGAATTCGTTCATTCACTGTCAGCTTTCGAAGAATACGTTTACTGATTGCTCGATGATTGGAAAATTCTATTAGTTCGTCACTGAATCACATCGGAAGTATTTAATATCGATGTATACTCAAATTCACATTTCATCAAAATTTGCTGTCTGTTTCAGGTAACAAATAAAATGAGAAAAACGGCTATTATCAGTCTTCATGTTAACTACTTAGCACATACAGTTAATAACGGGGAATGGTAAATATGTTTATAAATCTTTATCTCCCTCGGTAGCCTCTTCTAGAGAGAAACCATACGTACAACTTTAGATAATCTCAATTAATTTTGAAATTTTAATTTCAAATATACCATAATTTTTTCAAATTTCTAACATTTTTTTATAGGAGTTGAACTATTAGGCAATACCTATTAACCCTTTTTCCTACAATAATGTGCGACACTCGTAACATAGTGAATGATGTAGGAAATTTTGAAGTTTTCCAAAAGCTATTAAATTGAAAACATAAATCGTTTAACGATAAAATTATAAGAAACGATTAAATTATCTCTATAATATTATCATTGCGTTCAAATACACGAAACATCAGAAATCAAGCAGAAATTTTCGTTACACGAAATTAATTCCAAGTAATTTCACGCGCAGTCAAAATACAAATCGTAGGTCAAGTAATATATTCTCCAAAAGATCAATATTAAATTATTTTTAAATAAATACCAATTAATCCGATAATGACATAAACTCCAATTCTACAATATTTTCAATCATAATAATTTACCAAAAAAAAGTCTTCGATAGTCGAATTTGCTATTTTCCTTTACGAAGTTAGCCTGATAAAAAAAGCAAGACCACTTGATATACTACGTGCTAAACGACATTTTTTCCATCTCGGACACCATATATACATGCATATGTTATTGCGCCGTCAAAATACACTCATCGCTCTGGTACAGTCCAGTGCAAACGGTTGCACTCGTATGCAGTCTGGAGGATCGACGTGTTTTCGGTGTCAAGGAGTACCAGAAGGCATTATCGGTGTGGCCTTCGTTTTGCGATCAAACGTTAATTCATTCATAGCACGTATCGCAAGGGCAATAACCTGAGTAGCCGTTGCCATTCGCGAAAAATCTTTAAAAAAGCATTGAGATTAAAAGTACTTCAAAATACTCTAGTAACAAGTACACATACGATACCACGGAATTAATAATTCTACTCTGCAAACATTACCTTCTTGAAAATAATTTTTAATCATGCAAATAGATGAATTAAAGACTTATAAATTATTAAGCACACTTGCAAAATTTTATCAGAATTGTTCTGGTAATCTGATGCATGGTGCAGATCAGATACGAAAATAAACAATTAATTTACGTATCACAATTTTAAGGCGATATGATAAAAACCTTGGATATAATTGAATTGTATGCTGGAAAGTAATTTGCAAGATATGCAATGAAACTTTGATCGAATGAAATTATTCATTTATGTTGAAAACGATCGGATATGTATGTAAGTATCTTTTATTCACCATCGAATGTCCGTTCATCTGTTCCGCCGGTGTTTTCGACTCGAATGTCGTCGAAGCTTCCTCCGTGTGTGTCATGATTAGCTTTTCTTCTTAAATCCAGTAAGATCTCCAAAACATCGATGATTCTCGAAACGTATCGAGAATTCTTTGCATCTTCTTCTTTACATTTTGAAGGAAATATTTGTTTTAATCCTATTGCTGCGATTAACTATTAGTTTATTATTTCCTTTTCAGAAATTACTTTTCCGTAAAAATAGAAGAATTTTTAACAGAGATCGCGATAATTCGTTATATCTTCACAAAACTTTGACTCTTTTCCGTGTCCTTGGGAAAAAGGTTTCGATATTAGTCACGTACTATGCTTAATTTAAATCCCATAAAAATCATATTCCATTCAATTCCAACGAAACCGAACGAAGCACCATACTTCACTCCGAACTTGCACCACTCGATCTTAAGATGCGAATCGTCACTTTCTCTCGATCTTCATTGTCTCAAGCGAAGTAATATCCCTCATTTTTCCATTCTTCTAAATTCACACGTATCTCTCACCTCTCAAAGCTCATAAAGCAGTCCGAATTTCACATCACAATTTCTGCGCTTTTCCCCTTTACAACGAGTGTCAATTTTTCATCCGTCATCAGATTAGATATCCCGCAACGGGTGTTCCTTTCGATAGAATGCCTTTTCAATTTTGACCATTCGCGATACGAAACAATTCGAACAATCGGCACTGAGAGACACGAAACATTGCGAGCTGATTTCTTAACGGGACTCTTCGAACTTTCATCGACACGAAAACCACCTCGATAATGCTTTTACCAATGACCGCAGTCCTTTTTTAAATGAATGAAAAAAAGTGTAATCAAAGCGATACTTTCTCCAAATCGATTTGATCGTGCGTTGTATGGAAAAGCCGAAGGTAATGATCAAGGAAAGTTTTTTGGAAAACAAAGGCAGACGAGAGCAGAGACAGAAAAGGAGCCGGCGCAACCGGCCGGCTTACACACACTGACTTCTGACTGGTCGAGCTAGTAGGTGACTCCGGAGACCCCTTCCATATCGCATAGCAACCGCTCGTAAGACGACTGATAAGTTCCTGCATTCTGCAAGGATCGATAGATCTGACTTGTTGTCTGACACCATCGAGGAGTGTCAGGATTAAGAACTGTTTTGGAGCGATTGATTTCGTGGGGCTAAGAAGATTGCGATCTCTGAAGAGACATTTTTTCAGAGACGTTCAATGCGTTGCTGATGACTCGCTGGGTGTGTTAACCCTTTTGCCATGAGCGATATCTGGGCAGAACGTTTAGTTGAGCACTATATACATATGTGCCCATAGTTGTGAAAGTGGTTTAAGTCAAAATTAAAAAAAAAATAGTTTATCAGTTATTTTACATTACATTATTATAAACTAAATTAATTCAATGTAATTTTTATGATATTGTCAAAAATGAACCATTAGATAGTGGTTGTAATTTCAACATTGTATGGAATTCATTTAGTGTTAACACTAGATTTACAGATGTTGATTATATACCTATTTTTACTAAAGTGAGCCAATTTGACTGGCACAAAAAGATTGGAATTTTTGCAAAGAAAATAGTTTCTAATTCATTTAAATGAAATATTTATTGAGAAAAATTTCATTGAAACCCTTTTGTACATAGAAGCTCTGTTTTTCTTTCGTACAAATAAATATTGTATACAAGGAGAGACAAATTGGAAGAGAAACAAATCACGTGCGGCTTGAAAGCTGCAAGATACCTTGGTCTGATGTAAGTTACAAATTTCATGTGTGATGCGATTAACTGTTAAATCATTTTATGAGTCAAATTGGCTCACAACCGTAAAAATAGGTATATCACATTCGATAATGCGAAATGAAGGGGTCTGCGGGGGGGAGGAATCAACATTTACATATATTTCATTACATGACTAAAAACCAACATATGTTTTTCAAAAATAATATTTAACTTTTTTATATATATACTTACAAGTTAGTATCAAATTTTCAATGAGTCAAATTGGCTCAGTTCGTAAATCTAGTGTTAATCATGAAAGTGGTGTAAGAGAAAAATTTTTAAAAATTATATAAATATACCCTTACATTTTTGGTATCTGGTTATTGCTTTCTACCGAATGACCGTGATTTTGGGTTGATAGAAATGAAAATAAGAAAAGTAAATTACTTATATAACCCTGAGCATTATTATGAATTGATAGAAAAGTGTAAAGGGAAAAATACATTTTCGATAAAACGAATTACGCAGCCGGATTTTACTTCAACGAAACCACTAGAAGAATCAACGACAAGAAGAGTAAAAAATACCACGGGCGAATCTGCCTCTTGGCTGCAAATTCAATGGATGAGATTCTTGCAAAATGAACCTTATAAGATGTTCTATAAAACTTCTTTAGATGATTCTAAATTCCACGTTTGGGATCTTTCACCTAGAAGAGAGAGACCAAAAATATGCGGAAATACATATTAAATTATTTCCATCATAATCCACCACTAGACCAGTAACGGAAAGAAAACATAAAGATATTATGTGTTTTCTACCATACATCCCTCTAGTTCTTCAGGGACATTTTAAGAATCTTAAAAACTCATAATGATAAAAGCCGAAAAGTATAAAAACGGATTACTTTTTAAAAATAATTAATAAGTGTTCAGGAATTACTTCATTAAAATTATTGTTTCTAATAAAACTCGTAGTTTTTTATTACTTTAAATCATTTATAGGACATTCAGTTAATTTTGAAAATTATCTAAGTCAATTCAAACTTTAAAAACAACATTTACGTATGAAATTCATGCAAAAATTTCATATTCATAATAGATTTCCATTAATCAAGACTAACAAAATTCTAAATTAAAATATCCCATGATATAAAAATATTTTTTAATTCATTCAAATACAATTCATTAAGTATCTCGAAACAAGAAATATATGACTTAGGCCACTTTCATAATTATGGGCACATATATATATTATAATTTCCAAAAGACTGTGGCTAAGTACTGGCAGATTTTGCAGTTTGTAGATATGTACAATATAAAACACAGATATGTATAATATAATATTAGGTATTTACATCTCAGAATGATGCTCATAATCATTTCTTTTTTAAAATTTTAATTGGCATTGGACTACGTTCTACACGTTAAGTTAACGAATTGAAAGTGTCGTAGGACTCTTTTTGTCTGTATTTAGCGGAAGAGTTCGACAAGACGTATAATTATGTCTACGAGTGCTAATTAGCACTGTGAGATTTTTGGCGTGGAGAATACGTAACAGTTTTTAAGAATTATAAGTTGAGCGAGAAAATATTATGTAGATGGTAGAACTAATTTGTCGCCTAAGATTATCGAGGACTGTCAGGATTAAGATTTGCTTTGGAGCGATTGATAGGGCTAAGAAGATTGCGATCTTGGAAGGGATGTTTTTTCAGGGACGTTCTATGCGTTGCTGATGACTCGATGAATGTTATAATTTAAAGTATTGTAGGACTCTGTTGTTCGTTTTTAGCTGAAGAGGTTGACATGACGTATAATTATGTCTATGAGTGCTAATTAATACTAAAACTACAGACATTACATCTACTAAAATTTAGATACACTCAATAAGTACAATAGAAAAAGAGGACTGAAGATGTGAATAATAGAATTAATTATCTAATTTAGGTTTTATAGGAATATCAAAGTAAATCTACCCTATGAACTTTGATCATTTTTAGACAACAATTTGATCCGGTCCTTTGACCGGTTTGGTAGGTTTATTATTAATAATGTGATATTTCTGGTGTGAAGAATGTGGAGCAACTTTCATTAGACTTAACAATGAAGTTACTGTCAATAGGTAATTTGAGATAAAATTTCAGAAATGTAAATTTAGTAAAAAAATATTGTGTAGAGGTCGATAGATCTAACTTGTCGCATGAAATTATCGACGAACCTCAGGATCAAAATGTACCTTGGTGCGATCGATTTCGTAAGGCAACTGAGATTTTTAATCTTCGAAAGGACACTTTGTGTGTGTTTCTTTCGTTGATGACAACGTAGTGGATGTTTTAATTATTGGTTTGATAATTTCATTATCATTGATTTGCAATGTAAATTGATACGTACAAGTTGAGCCTAGAAGATACACTGTGAAGATCGATGGATTCAGTAAGTTGTCAGAAATTATCATAAACTGCCCGAATTAAGATTTACATCGCTGTAATTGATTTCAAAGAGCAATAGAAATTGTGCTTTTCAGGAACATTTGAGAGATACAGGTTAAACGAGAAAACATGAAGCGAAGATCGATAGATGCAACTTGTCTGACACTATCAGGCATTCTCAGGATTAAGATCTACCGCGGTGCAATTGATTTCGCGAGGCAATAAAGATAGTTATCTTGAGAAGGTATTTTTTCTTGTAACAATATTTCAATCGTGGCGAAGAACTGCACAAATGTTTTATAACATTAACCGTTTATCGTACAATAACATGGTATTAACGGTACACGGTAAAAGAACGTTCTATGATTATACTATCATCAGATAATTGCTATTTTCTTCGACAATTTCTTAAATACTCTAATATATAATTCTTATACAAACGATTATTTCTACCGCTTCTAGTGCCAACTATTTCAATTCAACTTTCATAAAATGACCACTGTTATTTATTTATCTCGGCATAGTTTATAGATATGTCTGCAGACCATTTTACGAATATTAAAATCTTAAGTAAGCATCTGTCAACGCATTGGAGTTAGTTGTATCTGACTCTATTTCAGAATAATTACGAAATCTTCCGTACCTAGGTCAGTGTTGCACGCGCAGATGACATTGAAATATAGTTCGTGATATGCAAGTAAAGTTAAAATGTATAAATTAAACCCAGCCTTGTACCTGTTTCTCCTTAACATTGAAGTTAAGCCAAGAACACATTTTCGATTAGTTGTTACGCGTCACGATTACATCAACTAATATTTCTCTCTCCATCGATCAAAACCCATCATTTTGCTGTAACATGAGTAACCAGAGCTATTGAGATGTTCAAATGACAGATGGAGCAATTTGCATTTCCACATGAATCTTTTTATCAGAGACTTATAAGATATTTCGATCTACAATCGATGCAAGATGAAACGAAAAATGTTTCCATCGAGACACGTGAAATTACCAAACAAAACCACCATACAACTACTGCTCTATCGGCTAATTACATTATTAAACAACTCTTTCATTTCCTCTGCCATCATCCATCATCTCCAACCGTTCGACGGCCGATGAGGTTTATCTTCCATCACAATCTTAGATTCGCATCTTCTCCGGTTAACGCCTAAAGAAATCTCGAACCTGTAATAACTATCATCTCACTGAACCAGGGCACAATCAATCCTAATATAGGTGAAAAAAAATTCAAAATAAATTCAATTCTTTCTATTTGACAACCTGCAATAACTATCATATCACTGAATCAAGTCACAATCACTCCTAACATAGGTAAAACAAATCCAAAACAAATTCAATTCCCTCTATTTCACAACCTACGATAACTATCATCTCACTGAACCGAGACAAAGTCAACCCTAATATAGGTAAAAAAAATCCAAAATAAATTCAATACCCTCCATTTGACCCAACATCATCTACCCGTTGCAACGCGTTGAGGTCAATCGTACGTTTAAATCCGGCGAATCCGATCGGAATAATATACGATTGAAAATTACCGGGTTTCCGTTCTCCAGCAGCGACAGTCGCACTCTCCTCGCAGGTAATAACTATTTTCGTAGTTGGCGCGAAGGAAAGCAAAATAAGATAGTACGGTACGTTGCACATCGGCAAGTGCGTCAGCACCATACGCAAAAACGACCGAGACCCCGAGGATGTTTCAGATGCATCATCCTGCACTCGTAAATCAACGACGTTCGACGCGATATTATTAAATTATGCGTGCATTTACTTCCTGCTGCTACAGGATGGATGTACGATCGATCTTATCGGTCGATTTCATCGATCTCCATCGCGACAGCCCGAAACGCCTACGCTCTTGTAATCTCAGTTTAACCGTGCACGACCTACGCCAACGTCAAGTCGAGCTAAATAACGTCGTTTTTAACCGGAGAGAGAAAAAAAAGGTCAGACCACGAGAACGACTGGTGCTGTGGTAAAAATAATAAGAACACCCAGCAAAACTGACGGCCAGGATACATTCGCCCTCCTGGCGAGTGAAAAAGGCACGTGCCGAAGGAACACGCGAGAGATGCATCGATACCGCGTTGTATTTACGATGCAGAAACGTTAGAAATGTACGGCTAACATAATTGGACCTTTTTGCGAAATAAATCGAACTTAGGAATTTACGGATATACAACGTCGTTGGTATGTTTGGTAGGAAGAAGTAGATTGTGAGAAATAAAACATCCTGGCGTGTGTTCTTATTGAGGGAACCTTGACGTATGCATGTGTACATAAACATTGGAGATATTTTAACTGTGATAAGTGCTGGGTACACTCAGTAACTGTCTACGATGATAGTTCAAGTGAAAAATGTAGGTAGAATTCATTGACTCGTTTGTCTTATCGGAGTCTACGGATGATGATAAGAATCGACCCATATATAATTTTGCAGAAGATAAGGATGACATATCGGCACATTTGATTTTAGTTTACATATGATATCTTTGATAAATAAGCATGAAATCTTGCTCTTTTTTTCTGCATCGTAGAATGTAACCGAACAACGCGTATATGCCTCTTGGAAGTTTTCTTCATTGATGACCGAGAGCGTGGAGTCATTAATACTCATTAAGCCTAATTCTTTTTCAGCCCCCTCGTTTTACTTCGATTAAATCTCTTCCCTGAGTTAACCATTCTAATGAAAAGTTCGTAATCAATGAAAGAACAAGAGAGAGCTGATGTCTCTGGATATTTTAAATTCTACATTAATATTTCTATCAAATATGATTCAAATAAAATGCGTCTCGACTGCAAAATTAAATTGTCAATCGATAGCTTTCTAGTTACAAAAAAGTTAAATGAAGCTTCATCGATTATTCTCCTTGCGGTGACTGAATTCCCAAAAGTCAAGGAGTCCTAGAAAACGAATAGACACACTGACCTAGATGGATGTCCAACAAAAGACCGAATGTATTCTCGGATACTCCGGTACCTGCCAGATATCCGTAAATTTGGCAAATGTTAGTATCCTCCATGGACATTGAAGTTCACATTATTCGCCTCTCCGTATTTTAACTCATCGTAATGCTGGCTTGCGAATTATGATTCCTCGTGCACTTTATAATACCAACTTCCAAAAATAGCGATAAAAACGGACGACAGTAACTGCAGACTAACGATTCAAACGACCCACCACGTTCTACCCTCATTCTACTCTCCAGTTTACAATCTCGTCTCATCTACGATTCCATTCACCACAAACAAAATACTCGATCCATCACCATGAAACATTTTTCATGGGACATTTGTCCCTCATTTCTAATATAGCTTATAACTTAGCACAATATTAACCCTTAATAGACCAATGCCGCCATATAAGCGATATGCCACTTTTACTTACTGGATTTCTGGATCGTTAAGGGTTAATAGTATAGTAATAATTTCATCCTTTCGTGGGCCACTGATATTTTGAACCTTTTGTGGTCCTATGTTGAGCAGTACTCGCCATAGATTTTCACTTGATTTTATTTTCTCTCAATTTAATATCGACTTTCCAATTTCACAATGATTTTGTAATATCACCTAATTGTCTGGCAATGTTTATAGTTACTGACATCAGTTAAAGAAATAAATAACCAATAATAGAAAATATCGCAAAATTAATTTTATTTGGTTCACTACCAAAATTAACAACATAATTAGGACCACAAAGGGTTAAGCTTTAGATATGGTACGCCACTATAGTAGCTCTCCTGAATATCACGATTTTTCACAATACTATACGTTTCATATCGTATTTATTTAACCAGTTAACTTTGGCATCTTCTTTTAAGAGTGCGCATCTATCTATTTATTATACGTGAGTCAGGAAGATCGGACGATGGCGAGTACACACGTCGATCACAGCTAACTGGTTAAATAGCAAATGGTAACTATATTTCCCACATAACGGACACATAGTCGTCATGACACGAAATATATGTCATTTCTCCATGACGGATATAGTCATCAAACACACTTAACTGGTTAAAATCTATTCCAAATTAATGTTGCAGTGGAAACCGGTTTTGTGACACTCGCGGCCAACCGCGCCTAAAAGGCTAATTTAATATTTTTCGAAAATTTTTGAACATTTTCTGTTACTTTTATTGCGTCACGAGTGTCACTCGTTATTGTACGGCAACGAGTTAGTGTACAGGAAATTTGGAGAACCAGTTGAAATTCTACCAGCCTGAACCGTTAACCTGGTGAAAATTCGAAGAAAGAGGGCTATCGCGGGCGTATTTGCAGATCGAAGGAAAGGTATCGTGACCGTAACACTCAAAGAGATATCGTTACATGCTGTTCATCACCTGAATAGCACGTGTCGTGGGTGCCCGGCCAGGAAGAAAGAGAGCGGGAGAAGCAATAAAGATAATTCGCGACTGTAGGTACGTATGTACGTACGTGCGTACGTGCGTACGTAGACGGTACAGAGGCTCCTTAAGTACGATCGAATAAAACACAGCGAAGTACAAATGCGGCCCGCGGTTTATTTTCGTATAGTGCGTGGCATGGATGTCCCGGACATTTATAAACTCGAAGGACAACGGTTGCAAAAAATCATAGGACCGACGTAATCCAAGAAACAAAAATCCGGAATCATGTGGAAAACTTTGTGATGTTTGATAACTAGAAAAAGAAAAAAGATCGTTGATTGATGTGCTGGTTATAAATAGTTTTTGAGAAAAATACAGTGATGTTAGAACCTTTGAAGTATGCCCGAGTCGAAATATTGAACCTCATTTGAACCTTTTACTACCCAATATTTAGGAATTAGAAGTACAGAAATAGGTCTAAACTCAATGTAAAATAAGATCCTATCTAGCGCCTAAGAATGGCACAAATTTCCCTTTATGCCATCTTAAGGCGCACAATAGAACGTCAATTTCACCCTCCGTTGCGGATTTACATCCTAAACAGTTATTAATGTTATTATTATTCTTCTTCTTATTATTATACATATACATATAGTTTTAAAAAATAAATGAGTCAAAATTACTAAAAAATAATGGATTTTTACTCGTTTGCAATTATAAGTGTACCACTATTCGAATTAATGTGATAACTATAATTACAAACAAATAAAAATTCATTATAACGTAATGGTATTAACTAATGGCTATGTAAAAAGTATACATGCATATTCATGTAAATTGAAAGGTTATCTATTTACTTATGCGATATTAAATATATATTGAATACACAAATTATTATTTAACCTAGGAGGAGTTACAGCTCCAATTCGGGGGATAAAGGTTTTGGTGATAGCTAAATAGGAGTATCCTTTTACTGAGAAGGAGTTACAGGTTTAAATTAGGAGTTTTAGTATTGAAAAGTATCATATTAGGTTCAAATAGGAGTAAATACCATAAAAGTAGGTTCAATAATTCGTCTCGAGTGTATAACTGACGATATATTTGCACACAATTATTCGACAAGTGGCACACTGTTTCTCGATGCCATAAGATTTTATACTGTTGGAGGAAAATCGTGTAAGCATCAATTAATTGCGGTTTGAATGAATCTTTTATTAAGATGAATGGACGAGAGTGTTGATTTTTTAGTTTTGTAATTAGTCGACGCGTTGCTTGCATAAAAGGTACACGAAGAAACAAGAATGCTTTTGGCCTCAGCTCCAGAGAGAAGTCTGCGTACTGTCTATGCATTGTACAACTAAGTTTCATGCATAAAGTGCATGACCAATTCATCGCGGTAGACGGACGGCTTGCAGGCCAGGACAAAGACCCGTCGATGTCCGCATAAATTATTACAGTGTTCTAGGAGACGGAAATGCGAATCGTACAAGTTGAGTTTGTTACTGTACAACTTCTTGGCTTTTGAAGGCTAAGATTGGAATTTGAATGTAATTAAAGACAGGGAAGTGAAGTACACTTGGAAAATATGATGACAAGTGCTTTCATTGAACACAATAAATAATAATTTCCTTCAAAGTATCATGTCATATGTCATACTGTAGCTTGTATTAAGGATGCAAATTGTGTAATTCGAACTTATAAATGATCTATGTACATACTAAAATAAATTCTTTGCAATTACATAGTCAATACTATTTTTTCCCTATCCATCATTCCAAATTAAACTTTTAACCCAAACATCAAGGCATTCTAAAACAGGCACCTTCAATTGGTACCATTAACTCATTCCCTTCCGAAATCTTGGTTTGATAATTTCTAGAAGAAGTATTGTCACAGTCTAAAAATACGAAAATTAATTTACGAATATTATTGTTTAAAAATACAACTTTAAACGTACAAATTTAACCACAATTAATCTCAAAAGCACGTCTAATATCTACATTAAATGCTAAAGGGTTTAGAAGATGAATAAATCCCTAAATAGAAATCATGGAAGGTAATGAGTTAGTAGCTTCAATCTTCTATCACTCGAAACATCATCCTTCTTCGACATTTTTAGAACAACCTTTTTCTCCACTACCATGTTGCCTTCAGACATTACATAACACAAACACCAAAAAAATGCTAATATTCTCCTCCATTTAAAATTACCAAAAAATGACCCCGCCCTAAATCTACATGCAAAATCATCAACACAGCAAAACCTACGATCACAGAAACTTTTCTGACAAAAAATTCCGCCGCATTCTCAACTAACCATTAATCTTAGAAGTCTCTAATTACACATCATATCAGGAGCATTACTCGTGCAAACCCTGAGACACGTTAACACAGCCTCGTTACATTTTTCATGCAACTCACGCCAGTAGGCACGGCCCTGAAGTACAAACTCCTTACGTGCATACTGTACGTACAAGAACGTACGTTACAAGCCGTTTATTTTCGCGGGAGATACAGGGCCCTCTCGAACTCGGTGAGGCTGAAATACGATGCGTTACGCACGATAATGCGTCTTAAGAGAGCAACGTGATTTTTCTCCCTTTTCGCCGGTCAGACCACACCCTCGACCAGGGCATACCGGGTGTCCCCGTGAGCATAATAACATAATTACAAACCCACCGACGATTATCGGCTCGGCATTAATAACAAGCAAACGGGACCATTATTAGTTCCCATGCGTGGTGAGTCTGCATGGTTGCAATAGCGGGGAAAAATGCGATTGCTCGATTGGCCATTGCACCCGATAATACATCTCAAGACAGGATCGGTGTCTTCGTGTATTTTGTTTCGCTCTTTTTTTTTGCTCTGCAACCACTCCCTGGCCAGTTATATCGGGTGTTCCATGGCTACGAGGCAGTAACATCATCGTGGAACGTCACGCACGATCGTATGACACGCGGTGGCTCATTGGAGTTCTTTAAAAAATTCTTTAACTATGGATTCGTGTTGGGAGTTAAGCGGATTCTTGGTTTTTTTAAAAGTATGAGCGATACCTGTCGTGTGTGAGTTTCGCGTGCGCAAGGCACAGAGCGAGGAACGTTGCTTTGCTCTTTTCGACGTTACTCTATATATTGGGTTGTCGGAAAAGTCGTGACACGCATTTTGCGAACAGGTGGCGGTTGACCATTTTTTAATGCACTAGGGTCATTCACATCTATATTATCACTATATCATTTAACAGCTGGCGGTTTCAGCGCCATTTTAAAAAAACAATTGAGTCATATCGTTGATTTTTAGAGACTTTACAGTAAAAGGAAGATGGAAGACCAAAGTGCGCATTTTCGCCATATTTTGCTGTTTTACTTCCGTAAAGGGAAAAACGTGTGACACAGTTGTGAAAAATTGCGTAAAGTTTACGGTGATGATGCTCTACAGGAACGTCAGCGCCAACGATGATTCACAAAATGTGGTCCAAAAACGGTCTTGGTCCCGACATGATAGTCTGCTTCGAACGACATCGAAAGCAGACATGCATCACAGAAAAGCATTGCTCTCAGTGTGGTGGAATTTTAAAGGTGTCGTATTTTTCGAGCTCCTACCAAGGAACCAAACTACTAATTCGACTGTGTACTGTCGGCAATTGGACAATTCGAACGAATCGATCGTCCAAAAACATCCAGAGCTTGTTAATCGTAAAGGAGTGGTGTTTCATCACGACAACGTGAGGCCACATACAAGTCTAATGACACGTAAAAAATTTGTGGAGCTTGGATGGGATGTACTGTCACATCCAGAATACTCTCCCAACCCTGCACCATCAGACTTCCATTTGTTTCGTGCTCTACAAAACTCCTTGTGTGGCGTATCTTTTAATTCCGATGAGGCGGTAAATCAGCACCTTGTTTAGTTTTTCGCTTATAAAGATAGGTCCTTCTATGAACGAGGAATTATGAAACTACCTGAACGATGGCAAAAGGTCATCAAACAAAACGGACAATATATCATTGATTGATCTTTGTTCTCTATATAAATAAATGATTTTGAAATACATACAAAATATGCATCATGACTTTTCCGACAACCCAATAGATTCGAAGGTGGTAACAATGCAGGGAGATACGAATGTGTGGATGCAGTGAAATATTTTCGAAGAAATGATTTGCTATCCGTTATTCGCGCTTCGGTTGTTATGGAGAAGTACCGTGTCTCTTCTAGGTGGTACTTTAATCGTTCCGGGGGCGCACACTGCGAAGGGAATTCCTTTTAACAATTATTGTAAGATGGTTTTCAGCGAGTTTGGTATTAAATATATAATTTTAGAAAGTTTTAGAAAATACTTGAGAATTTCACTATTCTTTAACACGTTGAACGCCACTGGTATTTTGTCTGTTTCATTATCTTCATCAAAGTAAAAGTATTTCTTTAAAACTACATCTTTACAAAGAAGAAACCTTAAAGACAGGAATAGAAATGTAGTCAGCGCGGATATACATTTTCACTGCCAATGTTTAAATACTTAACCCTTTTAGTGCCGACCGAAAAAATTGATTGAATTAATAACAAATGTAGTTGCGAATAAAAATAATGTTCATTTGGCAATAGTGTCATATAGAATACGCAATATGGAGCATAAATTGTGTATTTACAATTATATGTCATAAAATTACTGATATCGTATTGGAAACTGAATATTAACCCTTTGATGTCCAGTGTTAGCAATTTTGCTAACGACGATATATCGTCGTCCGGCACTAAAAGGGTTAATGCGTAAGAAGATTTGTAAATATTACGATTTTAAAGTCATATGAAAGGCTATAGAAGGATAAGTATGATCCAGCGGCCTTAGCTCCGATCATGCTCGCTTTTTTTTGTTAAATTAGTACCTATGTGAGTACTTATCACAGCAATTTTCAACCCTTAAAAATTCATCCCCAGGGAGTAATCGTTAAATAAACAAATTTTTTCAAAAATTCATAACTTGAGAACGACTACTTTGATTTTATTGAAATTTATTCAGGACGTACATATAACTAAGGTCTCTGATTAAAAAAAAATTCCAGACTTGATGAATTGACATAACCTTAGAAAAAAAATTAAAACATTTTTCAATGACTACTATTGGTAGGTTATGTTTGAGGCACAACTACCAAACTTTTTTTATAGCTTTCTAACACCATTTTGCACCATATATAATTTTGGTATAATTTATTTCTTGATGCGTCATATCCAAAAAAAATAAAAAGTCTAATTTTAATCATATTTAATTTTTTTAAATATGTTATAATTATGGCACACCCATCCTAATTTTTTTCTAGTTTTCTAACGTCATTTTGCACCATATATAATTTTGGTATAATTTATTTCTTGGTGCGTCATACGCAAAAAAGAATAAAAAGTATAATTTTAATCATTTTCAATTTTTTTCGTTATGTTATCATTATAGCACAATCATCTTAATTTTTTTTTAGCTTCCTAACATTATTTTGCACCATGTGTAATTTCGGTAGAATTTATTTTTGGATGCGTCATATGCAAAATAAATGAAAAGTCTAATTTTAATCATCCTCAATTTTTTTCAATATGTTACCGTTATAGCACAATCATGTTATTTCTTTTGGATTCCTTACATCGTTTTACTCTATCTATAATAATTTCTGAATTTATAATTCTCAGCGTGTTACATTGGAATCAATAAAAGTATACAGTTTTCCTATATTTCGGCAACTTCCAAAAAAAAACAACAAAAAGTCCATTTACTACAATGACGATGATAGCGAATATTTAATTTGGATTCGGCAGATCGACCTAACGTTCTAATGCAATTTTCGTCCGTTGCTAGTGCTGTGGTGGATAGATGTAGCGGGGATATGCGTTTTAGTGGTGGGTATAATGAGTTAGGTACATATCAAGTCTGCCGTTCGCGCAGGCCCGCATGAGCGGGCAAGAGCTACAGACGTATGGAGCTAATCTTGCCATTGTCTTTATTACTTTTATAACTATTATAATCACTGTTTCTGTTGTTGTTGTTGTTATTATTATTATTATTGTTATTATTATTATTATGAATTATGAATTCAGAAATTATTATAGATAGAGTAACACGATGTGAGGAAACCAAAAGAAATAACATGATTGTGCTATAACGGTAACATATCGAAAAAAATTGAGGATGATTAAAATTAGACTTTTCATTTATTTTGCATATGACGCACCCAAAAATAAATTCTACCGAAATTATACATGGTGCAAAATAATGTTAGGAAGCTAAAAAAAAATTAAGATGATTGTGCTATAATGATAACATAATGAAAAAAATTGAAAATGATTAAAATTATACTTTTTATATTCTTTTTGCATATGACGCACCAAGAAATAAATTATACCAAAATTATATATGGTGCAAAATGACGTTAGAAAACTAGAAAAAAATTAGGATGGGTGTGCCATAATTATAACATATTTGAAAAAATTAAATATGATTAAAATTAGACTTTTTATTTTTTTTGGATATGACGCACCACGAAATAAATTATACCAAAATTATATATGGTGCAAAATGGTGTTAGAAAGCTATAAAAAAAGTTTGGTAGTTGTGCCTCAAACATAACCTACCAATAGTAGTCATTGAAAAATGTTTTAATTTTTTTTCTAAGGTTATGTCAATTCATCAAGTCTGGAATTTTTTTTAATCAGAGACCTTAGTTATATGTACGTCCTGAATAAATTTCAATAAAATCAAAGTAGTCGTTCTCAAGTTATGAATTTTTGAAAAAATTTGTTTATTTAACGATTACTCCCTGGGGATGAATTTTTAAGGGTTGAAAATTGCTGTGATAAGTACTCACATAGGTACTAATTTAACAAAAAAAAGCGAGCATGATTGGAGCTAAGGCCGCTGGATCATACTTATCCTCCTATAGCCTTTGATTGAATTAAACAATGCCGATCACCGATGACCGCCATGACATTCAACGTGTTAACATTTATATTCAGTATGAAATCGTTGGATAATTAATTTTCTTAACCAACGATTTCCCTAAACTTGTCGATATTTTATCGACTAATATTCAATCCGTATATAACTTTCAAATTTAAAGAAAATATTCTTGACATAATCTAAAATACTAGCAAATTTTCGTTCCACATTAACCAATCAAATAAACATTACACAATGATTTCACTAAAGGAACGCAAGTAGAATCTAGGTTACACATAGTAGAATAAAAAAAAAAACTTCTTAAAATGTCACTCACTACCTTTTCTACTTTCTATTCGCATAAAGCTGATCACATATCAATTTGATTCGAGCGATAGCTCAACATTCTTTCTCGACATCAAGTTACATTCCGCCAAGTCCAATTTCTCTGCTTCAAAGGCCGTGTATTCAACGAACAAAAGGATTCCAAGTGTTTCACGGATTGTCAAGTTAGGCCAAAGTTCGGTGCATCGGTGCATCGATGCATCTCACCGCAAGGAGCCGTCGCGTTAATTTCGCATGCGAGTTCCGAAGGAGCGACCGTAACCAGAAGTCATTGCCCGTGATGCAGCCTCTATTGGCGGCTACGTACTGTAGATGTGAATCGTCCCTGCACGCACGTGCATTGGTGCATGCGTGAGTGCGTGCAGAGCAGACACGAGACTTGCATGGATGGAAAACGTCTGCTCTCGAAGACTTTGTTGGACTGATTGTACCTACACCCGAATAATTTGAACATTAGATTTTACTTGGAATCATTAATTCGATATTAAGCTAAAAATTGAAGGTGGTACCGTTTTGCTTGATTATAAAAACAATTTTGAATCTTATTGGGTGTTCTATTAATATTTCTTCCGTCGACAAATTAAATAGCGGTAACCCTTCTGTAACACTGTACTTACTTATTATTAGATAGGTTCCTAGAAATTGCCGTGTTGTATGACACCGAGAGTCAGTATTTACAAAAGAAGTTACGTTTCGAAACCTTAATTAACACATTCGCGACCGGCAATTTTTTTCCGTTTCTAATGCTGAGTACCGGCGAAAATAATGATTTTGTAAAGCTGGTTGCCGTAAACTTATATCGTTAAAACAAAGATAGTTATAATATTTGTTTTGAACTATCAATGTTGTAATTATGTGTTCTTTAAAATAAAAGATTTGATAATTTGTATACTTACTTTATAGGTAGATAACGGAGCATTTGTTATTACTATGCTTAGTTTATTTACCATTATATTACATGCATTTTAGAAAAGCAGAGTGAAGATAAAATTTAATATTTCTGTTTAGTGTGATTAGTAAAAAAACAATGAGTTTTGCGTAAAGAAACTCTACATAATTTGCTTATATAAGAAGTGTCACGACATTTTCCATGAGTATTGCAAACTCTGCAACGTTTTTGAGGATATTTTAATTTCCCCGATTGTGCAATTCTTTCCAACTGTTGTGTTGTCATGTCACCTGAAAGTCTATAAGGACTATCAAGGTGTCTCATTGAGATAGCCATTATCCAAGGCGCCTAATGTTGGCGAATTGAAAAATTGAAATTGCAGGACGTGAATTCACGTCAGCGGCAACCAGGTATAGGATTTAAAATGACGTGAATTCACGTCAGCGGTCGCGCATGTGTTAAAGCAAATTTGTTTTTTAAATTCCATACCTCTGAAACAGCAAGTCTCGTCGCGGATAATGCGTAAACAACATGACACTTTTCGCTATAACATCAGAATAATGTTACACATGAGTAAATTATAATTTATTTATACATTTTCATATAAAGACACTATAGTTCATTATAGCTTTCCATCATTATATAAAAGTAATTGAGTTCTTAAATATCTTGAACAAAAATCATGTTATCTAGTGATATAGAAATACAGTGTTGTATGTACAAAGGATTTGCAATTTTCTGATCGTGTTAGAGCGAAACTGTATTATTGGAGAGGTACCTGTATTAAATTGTTACACTTTCGCTAACAATAATTAGCAAATTTGCATTTTGCTATGATTATAATTGTGCTTTGATACGTTGTAAGTCTTTGACTTTCGCTCTCTTTGGTCTGACTTTAAATATTTGTTCGTTCTTTACCACGGATCATTTAACCCCTCACCGAGCAATATCTTTTGTGCAATTTCGGAATTAAATTGGCAAAACAAAAATTGATCGGTGTTATCGTATTGTTTCATGTAATATTGATATTACAGAAATAGTTCTATCGTGTCACATCTCACTGATATTTCCAGTTTAATAAATTTTTTATTTGAAAATTTCCTTTCCAATTTATCCCATTACGAGTGTCACTCGTTATTGTACAACAAGGGGTCAATATATGCGAATATACGAGATTGAAGTAACTTCTTAAACAGCAATTAAATATCGCTAAGTTACAGAGGGAATAATGCAAAATTGAAACCTCGGCGAAAATCTTCTCTAAAGTTCAGTCAAACTGGAAAACAATTTTAATTTCCCAACAACAATCGGTTAAATTTGATAAATCGTCGTCCTGTAATTTCTAAATGATCGATACTATGGCGCTAAGATGCAATATATTTAAACGCAGCAATAAATGTGAAAATTTCCTCACGATTTCTGATTCTATGGACGCACGAGCCACGATTCGATGTTTCGTGCTTCACGCCTCATATAAACCCGGTTTAACCCTCGGCGATCTTACCGTCTAAGGGAAGTATACCGCATCCTTGTAATTGCTATTACTTATGAGACTCGCGAACCTCCATAAATAATGAAAAATTAACACGTCGATAGCGTGCCGGGAGGAAAGCTTAAGTGAAAGTCAGCCGTACGGTTTAATTGGCTTGACTGGGCGGTACGATTAATTGTTCTAGTATCGCCGATCGGTGATAATTGAGAACAGAGGCGAGATCGATAGCGGAAACTATTAGCTATCAGTGTTCGAATGTTATGGATCTCCTACAATACTTATGACTGTCATTTTTCGGCCAGCTGGAATCCTGTTCTGAAAATAGAACGTTTCAGAGGAAGGAATAAATTCCTTAATCTTTTATTTTCGAACTGAATTCAATTATTCTGCCAACTGAAAATAGAAATTTTATTTTATTCCATGGAAAAAAATCGAAAGAAAATTTTCCATTTCGTATTGAAAGTTGGTGAAATAATGTAATCTTTGATACTCTGATGAACAATGACATTTACATTTTGACATGGAATAAAGATCTATTTGTACCAATTTTCCCAATATGGAAAAATTGTTTTACAGGGTAATTTAGTTATTCTTTATCCCTTTCGGTACATTTGACGAGTGAGACTCGTCATCTTCTTACTTGGGCGAAGTTACGGTGGACGAGTCTGACTCGTCATCTGAATTTAAGAAGCAGGCGTTGAGTTTTGCGGTATGTACCGCAGCCCGAGGGCATTGATCTCAAACAATTGACTGACGTTTGTTTATGACATCTTACAGTTGCAAATAAGGAATTCCACTTATCTTAATTATTACCCCTGTTTTTTTTGATACGCTATCCTAAGATGTCTGAAATAAAAAATGCATTATATGACAACGAAAATGATAGTTCCAATGAAGTAAAATTAGAGCTGTATGATAACAGTGAATTAGATAGTGAAAATGATGAAAACGACAATTATATGTTATAAACATAAAATAAGAAAAGAAACCACTGTAATGGGCGAATGATGCTATTCGCGATCAGGATCCGCCAAGTAAGAGAACTTGTACTTCTGGACTTTTATATATTAAAATACTCGATTCGTTCCAAGAGAGATTCAGTGTGCCGAATGATTAGATGAGGACTTGTGAGAGTCTTGTATTAGATTTAGGATTTGGAGTTAGAATTAGAAGATGACTCTCACAATTCATTGGACTTAGTAATTATGAACTTGAACTAGCGTAAGAGTAAGAGTAACTGGTGACTCTGAATTGAGAACTGATTCTTTGAATTGAGAATGTAGGGTTTTTAAAGGTTTAGAAGAGGAGAGGGGGTAGGATGATGGTATTTGGAAATCTAGGAGTAGGAATAGGAAGTTGAACCTTGGATATGGATGATGACTCGTGGATGAGTAAGGATCAAAACAAGGAATAGGTTTTTGGACTGAGGTGGTGATTCTAGTATGACTAATGATGGTGATGGGTGAGCCGCGTACAAAATATTTGTGTTTATACAATATTCTCTAAACCTATCTTATATACTAACTGATCAGAGGGTCGGTACATTACACCACTTGGCAATGCAAACAATGCCAGGTACCTTTGCATTTACCGACATGTTTTGAAAAATACCACACGGCACAAAATTATTAGACTTTAAGTTGGTTCTTGTTCTATATAAATATTTCTATTTTGTTTCATTTATATAATTATTTATATTTTCTAATTGAAATGTTGTTACAAAAATATATTTATATCACCAATATAAGTATATTCCAAATAAAATGTATTACTTTTACATATTAATCCATATAGCATCAAATTAAATCCATTCTTCAGGCATAAAAATCTTCAAATAATTCAGTACTCAAAGGGTTAATAAAGTTATCGAGCAATATTTTGCAATTTGAAAAATACAACAATTTTTAATTATTGTTCCTCGCTGTAGGTAGAAAGTAATGATTTACCCAATGAAAATTCTTAACGAATGAGGCTAGTAAAATAACGACAACGTTAATTTTACACCCGTTTTTCAACCAGTATAAATCAACGTTTTTACTGCCGCTTTAAACAAGGCGTTCGTTTAATTGACCGTTTAATTATTAACGATCGCACGGCAGAAATGCTCTTTTCCATAGCTCGTCGCAGGGTTAATGACTCAAACATGCAATCAACGTGTCGCTGATGAATGACTTTTCTATTACGAATTTATGTTTCTCGTACCTTCATGTACTCTTTGATACACACGCGAAATGAGCATCAGCGTCTCATTCACCTGGTAATGATCGCGAATTACTCAAAAATCTCCTAATGCCTTTACGTTAATTTCAGATATTGCATTCTCTCCGTTCTTCATAACGATATTTTATTAATCCAAACGCACATTCACGGAGGACGCATCATTTCGTAAATTATGAACAAGACCCGAGGACAAGGTACAAATTATTACTTTTACTGCAACACTCTTGCGTGCCAGGCTATTCAGTAATCTCGCGGATCAATTAAACTCAACTAGCCAACGAACGATCCAACGAATATTCGTGACACTTCCTTCTGCCTAATTATAGATAAAACCATACCGTTATGTATAATTAAATTTTGATTTTATGTTGAAATTTCCTTACATTTTAGAACGCTAAGGTACATCCATTTTACAGAATTAATAATTTTTAACCTTTCTGTTCTGTCCATTTATATCTCACATTCGTATTTCTGCTGATCATAGTAAGCCGACAAACAAAGACTTACGTTTGAAGAAACATAAAATATACGAACAGGTCGATGTAAGTGTTAAATACATTGAATATCAAAAATTAATATTTAGAAACATAGTATCATATCATACTATCATAGGATCATACAGACCCGAGCAGAATAGCAGGGTTAAAAGCAATGTACAAACAATTTTTAATACAGTTTTTAATCATACTAAAGGAAATAGACTTATTTTGTTTATCTTTTCACGATTTTTCGATTTTAACTGTTACAGTCATTTCGCCTAAGACATATGGTTTTAAATGGGCTCACAACTGAAGAAACTATGATATTTATTACAGGCAGCCCTTGATTTTCGCACATGCTCCTTTCGCACAATCCGCTATATCGTACGTTTTTAAATATTCAATTTTTTAAGTTTTTTGCCGCTATTGCAAAAAGTGTTTGCTTCCATGCAGTCACTGCCAAAGAGTGCTGTAGCTCGCGATCACTCACACATTGCCTACTGGTGATTTTCTAATATTCTAATATTGTTTCTAGTATTGCCTACTAGATGTTAGAGAATCTCAAGTTCACAAAGAAACCATATTAACCCCTTGCCGTACTATAACGAGTAATACTCGTGATGCTATAAGTTGGAAAGAAAATTGTCAAGTTTTATAAAACCTATTAAATTGAAAATATCAGTTAGATACGACACGATAAAATTATTTCTATAATATTAACCCTTTGCGGTCGTATGTCTGCTCTCAGCCACCACAGCAAAGAACCATACTAATTTTACATTGTATTCATCTATGTATCAATTTCTACTTTCTCTGAATGAACCTGAATGTCTAAAAAACCTATTTAGGAACCAATATGGTACGCCTATTAATTGGAAACAAAAAAAATCGGTTTAAACAAATAAGTACTATCATCTTTTACTCGCTATGCAAGAGCTGTGACGGAGCATCTTCAAAATCGGGAAGACCAACATTCTCAGATAAAGAGGAAAGGGTTAATGGAAAGCAGCACTGTCAAAACACAAAAAGTAACGATTTCTTCGTACGTTCAAACAGAAAAATCCAGGACGGAAGATGTCAAACTAATTATTTTTGCAACACGTGCAGTCGAAAACCAAGTGGTCATGTTGGAGACTATTTTGAAAAATACCATACAATGTAGAATTATAAAATATAATATTTATATAAAAACATCAATTTTTAATACTTTTCCTGTACCCCTTTACCGCCAAACATTCAACATCCGCACACATTTTCAGAAACCAATTACGTGCGAAAGTCGAGAACCGCCTGTAGGTAAATACGTATATGCTATTATTATAAATAGGACAAATTACACAGATGTTACAGGAATATGAACCAGTATCATTAAGGATGATTTGTTGGTACATTAAGAGTGATGAGAATCCTATGAAAAAATTATATATTATTCTTGTAAGTCTTCTGAAACGCCTCAAAAAATTAGAAATTTTTTCATAAGCCCGTTCAAAAGTGATAACATTTTTTAATTACAACAAATTTACACGTACGTACTTAAATGGGAAACATGTTATCAGGACAAGTCAAAGTAAGAAAAATCATTGAAAATACGTTTGGAAAAGTCCACAAAATTGTAAACTAGTAGGTAGATTAAATATCTACGAAGCACATAAGCAATTAACATTTTGTGGTTTCAATATTATTTATAGAGAAAAATAATAAAAATGAGTGATATTTATGGTATAATTGAATGCAGAGTGTAATTCACAGTGAAAACGTGGCAACCTCGCAAGCAGCTAGGGGAAATAAAATTAAACTCGACTATAGCAAATTAAAAATATGCTATAGGCCATGTTACAGCGTGATTTAAATGTTACTAAAATGCGTCGAAAAGTTGGAGCGATCAAAATCGAATCACTCACGACTACCAACTATTAAAATGTTGCGATGTTGTCACGTTTCATCATATAAAAATTTAACTTATTTTATTTTATTTATTTAAATAAAAGCAAATTGATGATTTTCTGTGGTATATACCTGTCTTCTAATTTTTATTTAAATAAATTGAGAAAATTTGGATTAGTGTTTTTTGATGTAAAAAATGTACGTATTTTTTTTCTTAATAGTTAAATTCAGGCTACAGCCACTACCAACAATTTTTTTTGGATTGTGACAAATATCAAAAATTTCATTGAAAAATTAATTAAAATCAAATGGATTTCCATTTTATTAAAAATTTAATATTAAAAATAAGCTTGGGAACAAAAGACATTTTGTTAAAATGTTAAAATATTTTAAATGATATTGAGAGATATTAGTTTAATCAAAATTTCACATACTCATGTCTCCGATTGTACCTACAAATCATCCTTAATTAGAAGTCCAAGGGTTTTAACTCTATATACACCATATAACCAACTTTGGGTTATTTAGTTCAGTCAAATTAGGGGTTTCACCTCGGAATGAGAGATAATAAGCTGTAAACTTGTATACACCTTCATTTTGGCGTTCTAAAAGTTGTCTCAAAAGTCACATAAAATCTCGTGTCTGCGTCGCAAGTTATTCAAGGTCAAAGGTAAAAAAAATCGGTTTTCCGCGATTATCTCGATTTCTATGGCTCCAATAATGTTAATATCTATTATCAACGTTGTAGAGCATAAAATTTGCGACAAATTTTGTCTAAGACCTTTTTTCATACGGTCAACCGTTTTCGAGATAGAGGGCGGAGAGCGCGCAGCCCTTAACAATACACACTGTAATGCGAGGTCAACAGTGAATCTCCGTGTATAATACCTCGTATTAAGTTATTAAATCATTAAAATATCATTAACAATGAAAAATTAGTATTATTTATTAATAAATAAATCGTATTTAACATTTTACATATATATATAATAATATTCATTTAATAATACTTATCTACTTTGCCTGATTAAAAACTCATTAACTGAAATACTTATTATATATCTTAATTTCATATTAATTTATTTAAAGTTGATCTTAAGTATAAATAAAACGAGTAAATATATTTTATTTAATCTTTTTCAGCAGCTGTATAATTTTTACAATTTACATCGAGTCAAAACGAAAATTTACAAATGTTTAATAATGTAAAGAACAAAATTTTTATTAAAAGTGTCAATTTTCTTCTTCTTCTTCTTCATCGTTGTCATCTTCCGGGTGTTCGAACATGTCAGTCTTAGTGTCATCATCTTCGTTGTCCTCAATCGTTGTTTCTAAGTCTTCCAAAATTATAGGGTCAAATGCACTCTCTTACTCGAGGTCGCTTTGTAATAAATCAGGATTGAAGCAAGCTTGCCCATTACAGTGGCCACAAGCTAAAGTACATTGCAACCCCGATTTTCTGCACCCGCAACGTCGACCACATCCATTTTTACAATTACAAAATATATTATTAAGTAATTCATCTGGAGCTGGTGGTAATATTGATGGCATTGGCTCCAGGAATTCATTGTGCAGCACCCAACCCCATTCCTGGGGCTCTAAATCATGCCCTAACCATTTTTGAACCTGGTAATAGACACGATTTATATGCTGATGAGCTGCTGCACTTGTCGGTGGAAGATTTGATAATTGGACAGGTTTTTGAAGCTTTGTAAACTTGATGAATTGGGTATATCGAAGATGATCAATATTTTCTTCAGATTTTGGAGCATTATATAGGGCAAGTAAGATGCGTATTCCATTTTGATATAGTTCTTGTACAGGTCTATTTTCTTGTAAAAAAACTTGAGCTAACTGGTCGAAATTGTTAAGTTTTTGTACTGATTTCATGAAAGTTTTCTTCCCCTTTTTAAATAGCGCAGAAGTTGTATCACATCCACTGAATGCATGTAAAAATAAAATGTGTTTTTTAGCAAGAGGATAAGTACTTGTCAAAACTTTTTGAAGAATAGATTTGTGTTTTGACATTGCCTTTTCAAATTTTTTTAAAGAATATTTCTTCTTGGTATAATAACTTTATAGAAAAAGGTCGTATTATGGGGGTTCTCCTTTCCAGTTATAATCTTAATAGAAAAGTAAGTACTTAAGAGTTTACACATTTTAAAGACAATATGCTTAATTATTTTCCCACTTAAAATAAACTTTAAATAAATTAATATGAAATTAAGATATATAATAAGTATTTCAGTTAATGAGTTTTTAATCAGGCAAAGTAGATAAGTATTATTAAATGAATATTATTATATATATGTAAAATGTTGTTAAATACGATTTATTTATTAATAAATAATACTAATTTTTCATTGTTAATGATATTTTAATGATTTAATAACTTAATACGAGGTATTATACACGGAGATTCACTGTTGACCTTGCATTACAGTGTGTATTGTTAAGGGCTGCGCGCTCTCCACCGTCTATCTCGAAAACGCTTGACCGTATGAAAAAAGGTCTTAGACAAAATTTGTCGAAAATTTTATGCTCTACAACTTTGATAATAGATATTAACATCATTGGAGCCATAGAAATCGAGGTAATCGCGGAAAACCGATTTTTTTGACCTTTGACCTTGAATAACTTACGACGCAGACACGAGATTTTATGTGACTTTTGAGATAACTTTTAGAACGCCAAAATGAAGGTGTATACAAGTTTACAGCTTATTATCTCTCATTCCGAGGTTGACCCTTTTTTTACGCTAACGTGACTGGACTAATTACCAACTATGGATTTGGGAACCACTGCGTCGCACCATGTGGCGCGACTCGCCAACGCAAATTGGCATCGGTTAATGCATATTGGACTATGCAACATGTTAATTGTACCAAAGTGTGAACGCCATTTCACCCTTCGTGGACGATTGAACTAAAGTTCTTAACGATGAAAAATCTCAATATCTAAATAAACCTCTGTTATATGAGTTTGGACTAAAAATTATCTGTAGCGCCTTCAAGAATTCAGAATATTCGTAATATATGTGTTTACTTTATTCGCAAGCCTGTACTTCTGCAGTAAAAATACTGGTAGAAAAATTATTTTTGCAACACAAAATGTAACACAGTCAGCTGTGCTTGTCCTCGTATAAATTTACGCGCTTGTCACGATTTTCTCGTCTGAAAACAGCATGGAGTTTCACGTAGCGAAAATAGAATTTCTTTTATCTCACCGTCTATTTTTGGGATGTTGTTAATCAATGAAATTCTGTGTCTTAAGTATCATAGGTATTTTTATATTTAGTGTATTGAATTATTGAAGTTTCACGTTATCGAAATGGGAGAAATCAGTCAAATTGTTTAAAAATATTTTTTAGATTTCGCTATAAATTATTTAACTTAATGAAATTTAATTCCTATGATATCTATAATTAATTATTTTATCATTACTATATTTTATTGAAATCAATCTTTTTTTAAATATAAGAAAGTGAAAGTGTAAAAATAAAAAGTATCAGTCTCTGTTGAAGACTAATTAAAATACTTAAGAGCATGAATATAACAATTGCATCAAAGAATTCATATGTTTATGATAAAACTATGAACGTGGTTTTAAATTAATGCAAATGCATTACGGAACACAAATTAAAATATGGATGAACACACTGTATGATCGCGTTATGAGTGAAGTATCAAAACTCGATAACCTGCATAATTTGCATTTAAAGCCTGTCTACCATGTAGCAAGTAGTACCGTTATTTTTAGAACCAGTTAAGGCACAGAAACCTTCTTTCGATACGCGATTCAGTAAACGACGAAAACAGTGCTCCGATCCCAGAAATATTTCATTATCAAATATTTGGAAATTGATAATCGAATATGCCTCGCATTTGCCATCAACCGAATACCTTGGCAAATTTTCAATCCTCATGAAGAGAAACTGAATTATCAATTCTGAATTAAATTTACAAATAATTTCCATTTTTATCAATTCCTATTTTATATAATTTTTCTCTTCATTATTAAAACAAACATACAAACACAAATAGTCTTGTGACTAAAAGTATAATAACTGAATCGTTTAAACTTGACTTTGCTATTATTTAACGAAATTCAATATACAATAAATATTAACTAGATTTTTCAAAATACTTAAAATGACTTGCCTTTATTTATTTGATTCAGACAAATTTATTTAATAATTTGAAATATATTGAATTAATCATCGATAGTTCCAGTGTTAACACTAGCTTTTCGAAGCCAATTTGGCTCACGCAAAATTTTATTGCTATATATATAATACATTGATTGGTTAATTTTTTAATAATAAATCTTTCATTTAAATTGACTTCGAACTATTTTCTTTACAAAAAACTTCAATTTTCTTTTATAAGTCAAATTGGCTCACTTCAGAAAATTTGGTGTATCAACATCTGTAAATCTAGTGTTAATACTAGCATCGATAAAAATCAACATTTACTGCTAGCATTTACCTTAACACTTTACTGACCGGTATTTTTTAACATCCTACCCACTTCTAATCGGCCATTTGCATGCCAATATTTCCCTGATACTGATATCTCTTCGAAAATTGTAAAGTTTCTTCACTGAGTCCTTGACACAGTTAACCGCAATGAAAAATAATAATTTAATAATTGTCGTAGCGACCAATGAATGAGTTAAAACTCCATAAGTGTTGGGTCCGAAAAGCTGATTAATCGGCTGCCGGTCGGTAAAGTGTTAAGTAATAAGGGAGCTAACAATCCCTAAATCTAGTGCGCTAAAAATGGATTACATTCCCATTGTTCTTTTCTCCACCTGCAATAACTTTGCTCAAGTGCAATAACAATGGATCAAAAGTTTCTTTTATCTAATGATACCACTAACAATAATCCCTAAAACATCCTCCATTCAAACCTCCAAGCAATCCAATTCCAAATTCGGCATGAAACCGATCCAAGCCAAACTGAACACAGTATGTAGCAGGCTACATAGCAGAAGATAAGTACAGAAAAAGAGCCAAAGGCAGACACACTCAGTCATCCGAAGAAGTCGCCAAAATTGATTCTGGCCGATCCAAAGCTTCTTCTTCGGTCGGCTCAATCTCGACATGTTAGTAACTACATCTGAACGACCTCCCCGCGTCTTTCGCCGGGATCTATTTCTGGAAGCAGCGAAAGGTCGATCGGCAGGTTGTTTCGAACGTTAACGCACTGCGGGGCAAGAGTTCGCAAGAGAAAGAAAATGGTACCTTGCGTCCGAAGAAGAAGAGAAAGAAGTTTGATCAAACTGACATTTTTGAAATTACCTTGGAAATAAAACTTATCATATGTAAGCAAGTAAGTAAGTAAATAAGTACCATTCGGCAAAAACAAGAAGTCACTTGGTTCAGTTACGGGGTAAGGGGAGAGTTTCCCTCTCACCGTCTATCTTCACGATTAAATTCCTGGAAACCTAAGATCAACGAATGACAATCGAAAAGAAAACATTTCTTTCGACGTTCTCATGACAATGTAACGAGTTATTTTACTAGCCTCATTCGTTAACCCTTTCGCTATGGAGTGCTTTCGTGCGAGTATGTTAACATGGCAGGAATCAATCTCGACGCAGACGAATTTTAATGGCTAGCGACGTAATGTTTTATCGAAGTTGGGATCCATAGGATACGTGAAAAATAAAAACTTATGGTATTACGAAATATCTTATTACAAAAAAGGATCTAATAATTAATTCTTCGTGTGGAATCTTGTCGGGTGATTATAAAGGGTGCGGCAGAAATAACTCCCACATTTTAACAGGGGATAAGGAAAAAATGGTAGGGGTACCACCAAAACTTTTTATTTCCTAAATGTGGATACACAAGAGTTTGTTTAGCCTAGGTTTTAAAAATTATATCATCCAAGTGGTCTGGTTTGGAGTTATTTCTGACGCACCATGTAGTTATTTACCGGTAGTATCGAAAAGGTTAAGAATTTTCGTTGGGTAAATCATTATTTCCTACCTATAGCGAGGATGAATAATTAAAAATAATTGTATTTTACCAAATCGCAAATCGTGATTTTATTAAAGAATAACTAAAGTAGTATGTAGAGTAATTTTTACATATTAGGAAAATGAGGTTTTTTGACCAGTTACGTATTAAAATTGAAAATGATATCGGAACGAGTAATGTCTCTATCTACAGGAGGAATCAAAGCAAACTACTTGCCAAGTGACTTCTAATTTATGTTGAATAGTATATGTTGCTCGCGGTGTTGCATATGGCTTCGTATGATACGGTTATTGCAACCTTCATACATCGTTGAATCTCGTTTTTCTATCTACTGGATCATCGAACGGCTAATTAAGCACGCCCGCTGAATGAACATACCGGTAATTAAAGGGTTGTCTGGTTGATTTTTCTTTTCGCGTAATCATCGTGCATCCTCTGGGTCAGTAGACACGGATATTAATTTGTCCGTAAGCGTTAAGGGGCGAACCAACAAGCTGGGGGTTCGACGAGAAGCAATGGAGTTATTTTATATGGGAATGCACGGCTTGTTAACTGTCGGGGAGGATTCATATTTCCTGAACGACCGTGCTGAGTTATAATTTCTTCGTGTAACTTGCGTGTTACAGTCATGCTAATAAAGCATTTTTATCTGGGTTCTGTTAACACGTTAACGACGATGTTTTAATAGTACTAGCTATTTTGTGAAATAATTTTCTGATAATGGTTCCGTGACTTTGAAGATATTAATTGAAGATATATTATTGCCTCTGCAAAATAGGATACTTTTGCGGCAACCTTTTTTGTGGGAGTCTTAAAAGATATTTAAACAGAAATGACGTATAATATTTTTATTAAACTGCATTAACCCTTTGTGGTTCGAATTATTTCGTTAATTTTGGTAGTGAGCTAAATAAAATTAATTTTTCAATATTTTCTATCATTGATTATTTATTTTGTTAAATGATATCAATAACTATAGATATTGACGGACATTTAGGTGATATTACAAAATCATTGTGAAATTGGAAAGTCGATATTAAATTGTGAGAAAATAGAATCAAGTAAAAATTTATGTCGAGTACTGCTCGACATAGAACCGCAAAGGGTTAAAGTAGAGAAAACTCTGCATTTTCATCAAAGTGTATGTAACTTCCAACAAGTAAAATTTGTGATAAACGATTTGTTTTGTGATGGTACAGAAATTTACCTGAAAACCTACAACTTTGAGGAGACAACACATCATAATATACATATTTCATGAGAACATCTCTCCAGAGATAACGGCGACAGGATTCCTCCATTTGGAAAGCCCAAACTTCCATTATCATCAGAGTTCCGTCATAACACATTGTTCCCTAATTGAGATTTACTTTTTCTATACATATCTCCATTAACACGTTGACTGCCATGGGTGTCACCGGTGACCAACTGTACAGAATTTAATTAAATTTCATATGACATTCAAATAGTAATATTTTCAAACTATCAAACACCTTCAATATTTAAATATCGGCGTTAATAAATAATAAATATAACAATTTATGCCTTTAAAGTTTCTACTTCATAAAGATGTGCTTTTAATAAAAAGAAGTTTTAGTTCAGTAAAAATGATCAAACTAGCAAAATACCAATGGCGTTTAACGTGTTAAAATCGTCCATTTCCCAAAAATTCTATCTACTCCTCACGAATTAAACTACGCCACAATCTTAGACAATTATATTTCCCAACATTAAATACTTCACCATCGAAATTTCCACCACCAAAGCAACAAAACTTCTAAATAAACCTGTCAAATACAACCCTTAAATGGCAAATTCAAAACTCCTACCATAAACAACGGAAAATACAATAAAGTGAGCGAAACCAACAAAAGCCCATAAAGTGAGGGGGATTCTATAAAGCAGAAAAGATGAACCGACTGCACAAGAAAGGCTAGATAAACGAAATCTACGCGTCGATAAAGCCTCGGTCATTCTTTTTCTACGGGTTGTCTTTTCCGGATAAGACTTCTTCAGCAGAATCGCGGAGGAGAACGACCCCTGAGCGATGACCTTTCCGGACCGTAAGCAGGGAAGCGAGGAGCGAAACTACGTCTACGTGGAAAAGAAAGCCTTGCCTCGTGCAATGGGAGGAGCTTACGCCTCGGGGTGACATTCAGGAACAACGATCCTCCACCGGTTCGATCGGACGCAACCCCACCTCAAGGTGACCTTCGCTGACGTAGTCCCGCACACGCAGAGGGCGGAGATGATGTAACAAGGGGAAGTATCCGGATAGATATGGAAAAAATAGATTGATGGAACATTGTTCTATTGTGGGATAAGTCTAAAGAAGAATACGGTTCCAATGATTGCATAACGTGGAACGTCTCGAAGAGGCGATTTGAATTGCGAAGAATTTTTATTTTCTCATTACTTTATACATATAATTATAAATTTAAAATATACTTTATATTTTTATATTTCTATATGCAGGGTGTCCTAGCCGGTTTTGACATCCTGAATATTTCGGTATTGTGGTATGGACTGGCCTACGTTACTTAATGTATCGGCTGATATTTTGCCATATTCATCGATAATGTGCTGCTTCATATCATTTATTTTAGTTGAAACTTTCGCGTTTTATCCTTTAAATAGTCCCATAAGAAAAAGTCGGGCGGCGTTAAATCAGATGACAGACAAATAAACAAATAAACAGAGCTCACGTTCTAATGCGGCAGGAATGATGCCTTTGTATTTAGATCATTTATACTGAAATATCTCCTTAACTGTTAGCTTTTCGAGATACATAGGTCAGTACTTTTTTATAAAGAATGTCTAGCTCCATCGCTTGATGCATAAAAAAGTACCCTATTCTATTTAAAAAAACAAAGTTGACCTTCATATGTCCTTGACGCGTCCACCTATGGAAAAACTAATGACACCAGATTATGCCCCACTCGGTACCATTTAAGTTTCCTGTTAAACATTTTTTGCTACATACCACAATATCGAAATATTCAAGTTGTCAAAATTAGCTGGGACACCCTGTATATTATATTTTAATATTGCATCATTCGAATTAGTGAAATTGCGTGCTCAGAAAATTCACCGCCCATAAAATCGATGCATCTGCTTAAGGTTACATTACGACGAAGAGAAAATTATTTTTGGGGGGAGAACTTATTTCTTAAGCCATTGTATAAATTGGTTTATAAAACGAGAATGGATTTAATTTATTGTGTCTTTGATGACGGCATGACGGCACCTCTTTTATCGTCAGAGTGATTAGACTGAGTTTTATTGATTAATTTTGCGTGACTTATGTTGGTACAATTTACTGCAAACAAAAACTCTATCGTCTGAACTTTATGTACTATCTGAAGATCAGTTGCACAATGGTATAAGAGAAAATGATAGAAATATAATTTTAGTTAATGGATTTAATATGATTTTTAAAACTTAAATTGCGAAGAATTTCATGACGTTCAATAACTAAATTGTAATATTGGGCAAAGATGAAAAAATTGACCTTGAAAAATACAAGATCAAATGTGTCCTGTGTTGCCTCAGAGTTACATGGATCCATAGAGGGTTAAGATGAAATAGTTATGAACCCTATATTAGAAAGAAACGTTTTTGTATTTAAAAAAAAATAGGCAGAGTAGAGGTAGATCGGACAGAGTAGGTATGAGTAAGTCAGAGAGAGAGAGAGAGAAATTGGGAGAATTGCGCGGATAAGATAGTTTTGTAAATATAGGACATTGTAAATCGAATCCGATTCTTAGCTGAAAGGCTAAATAACACAATACGTACATACATCCATACTCAAAAACATTAAAGCAAAGTATTTCAACACACAAACATCCCACCACACGTCGTAAATATATTAACCCATTAAGGACCAAGCATTGAAATAACAGAAATATTTTAAATGCGACTATTTATTTGTTATAAGATTACATAAAAGTAGGACTTAAGTTGATGAAGAATTAGAGAACAAAATTGCATAAATTAAGCCTTTGGTATGTTCTTTTACTATGACATAGGTTAAAATATAAATTAAATTAATCCAATTCCCCGAAAAAAAATTAGAAGTGAAATGTTGCGTTAACGCAACTTTGGGCCTTAATAGGTTATCAAGTAACAATATCACTAAAAAATTCCAATTTTGAATTCTAGAAAAAATGCCCATTTTCCTTTCCACATTAGACCATCAAATTGCAACTGTGCACAAAAACCGAAATTATTTACAACACACAACAAATATCATCTAAAAATTAAATTGTTCACATACAGACGAGAAATAAAAAGACAAGTAAAACTATAATAAAAATCACGTGGCTATAATATCGAATAAAGCGTCATCCCTGACATAAATCAAAGTTAATTTTTTAATGAGCCCTATTGCAGTGAGAATTAAGCTAAAATCTGATAAATTCCATCCCTCCCTTGACGAAGGACCACGAGATTCAGGATCAATGGAAAACGACGACGGTCAATCGAGGCGGTCTTTCGCGCTTCTTCGGGCGGTCTCCCCCGTAACGTGAACGCGAACTCACGCAGGAGGAGATCAAAGGTCAAAGTAGAGCCCACCTCAGCGACTCAGGCGCAAAGATCAAAGACTGCTTGCTCCTTTTTACGCGTCGACAACCTCGAAGGTAACAAGAAGGATTCCACTCGCGACCCTATACACCTAGTCGTAGGTCGTGGCAGGAGATACGGGCAAATTTTATTCTTGATTACTCGCCTCGTATGATGCAGCATTACTGCTATCTCGGGCTCTCATAGACGTTAACAGAGAAAATTGCAGAGAAATTGGATGCCACTTAGTTAACCGCCGTGATAATATATCCAGCTTAAATTTAGATTTTACGGAGTTGCTTCTCGTTGGTGGGAAGAATAATCGAATGTATATTTTAAGCCTGAGGGGAGTAGTTTAGAAATTAATATACGTGTGGTAGACGTGTGTTGCTTAAAACTACGGTTTCTTCTCTTGTTTGCATTTTTCCAGAAATAAGGTTCTGCGAGATTACCTATTGACGGAGTTCCTATGTGATTTTTATCTTAATGAATTTAAAAGTTGTTGATAGACGTCTTACGGGCAAAAGCCTGGGGCATAACGTGGATGAATATCAGCTCCTAGCGCAAATGCTATTAATGCATTACCATCAGAGGATTATTCCTCCGGGGGACGTTACTTGGAAAAATAAAAATAATGAGGCAGTGAGATAGACGCGAAGTAAATTTCTATATACTGATGATAAAGAAGTTCCATTGTAATTTGATATTATTATTTAAATAACTTCGTGGACGGAAATGATTTTATTTTTGTTCTAATGCTGAATTATTGAAAATAAGAGTCCTATTGGGATAAAAAAGGTATTAAAATATGTATGTTAGCGAGGGAATTGTGGTCCTTGTCTTTGCCAAAACTTTTCCATTCTAATCTCTACAAAACTCTCTCCTCGTTAGGAAGTTAATGAATGGCCAGGCAAAGCGTACTTTCATGCTGAAGTAAATTAGTTTCTCATTCGTGGTTGAGCTTAAATTACGTGTTTCTAAGACATTCGTAAAGTGTACGAGGAAGATTTTACACTATTCTTAGGTTTAACTTCCTCTGCTCCTTGCAACTGAAAATTCACCTGTGCTAAACTAAAAATCATTCAGGTAAATTCCAACGAACCGCTAATGCTGATGAACCTAAGTTTCTGAAGTAAATTTAACCGCAAATTATCTTCATGAACAAGACACCAACAGTATTAAGACTCTGATGCCGGAAGTTCAGAAATTGCATGCTTGCAGTAAGCCATTCATTTAATGTTTCATCAATAATGTTTACTAAACTACATTTACAGAAAAATATCAAAATTTTTGAACACCACGTTATCTTTTAGACGAACCATTATGTAAAAAATATCAAACATCATACGACATTATTTTTCATATTAGATTTAAGAAATTATTGTCATATTACTCAGTGAACAGTTTCTTTTTTCAGTGAATAAATTTTGAAGACTTATCTAAGTATATATTTGAAATTATTACAATTATGCAAAATTAAAAAATTCCACTTTTTGGAAATCTCAAATTTTTCTTCATTTACATCATGCAAATGAAGTACAGTATGTAATTCAACTATACTGACTGTAAATCTAAAAATTCTATGTTGCTACTTGATTCGGTGCATTTCAGAATTTGTATGTAGTTCTGCTTTTTTACATGCAAATTTTCGTACTCCATTTATAATGACACTAATAATAGTATGAATACAAAGTGAAAGTAATAATAATAAAATTTAAAAAATAATAATAAAAGTAAATACAACTCGTTCATTTTTCTAAATTGTTAATCACACCTGATCCCCTCCTATGTAGGCTCTTAATTATGATTCACATCTTATTCAAAGACTACAATGAAATCCGCATTACAATGCCAAGTTTCAACAAAATCACGAGACAGAATCC
This sequence comes from Cerceris rybyensis, assembly GCA_910591515.1. Classification (NCBI taxonomy): domain Eukaryota; kingdom Metazoa; phylum Arthropoda; class Insecta; order Hymenoptera; family Crabronidae; genus Cerceris; species Cerceris rybyensis. The sequence continues at coordinate 31,133,358 of OU342790.1, forward strand.
AACAAGTAGAATTGTCCCATTCTCCTTTAAATGAGTGCACTGCTTATTTTAGAATCGAAAGATTTATACACACAAAGAGTTTTCTTCTACATCTTCATTTTTTCGTCTTCAAAATTAATAGTCATCAGACTGACAAAGAATTTCATATAAATTGTTATAAACAATAGGAGGACTAACTTAATTAAAATATATAAGGAAAATTACAGAAGCTTTATCAATGTCACTAAAAAAAGGTGATATCAAATTTGAATAAACAAATGATTGAAAAGAAAGAAACGTCATAAAAAACTTATATTAAATTTTGACACGGATAAAATTTTATTTGAACGCATAAAACCACTCTAATTCCCGAAATAACTTCTGCAGCTGCTATTTTAGAATGCATGTGTATGTAATTGCATGCAAAATCCAGTTGTATCGCGAATCACGAAATTTGGACCAGAGTTCATTTTACATCTTTGCTTTATCGAACCATATTCTGTTAATACATTTTTTGAAACAGATGTTTCGACTTTAATTGGATTAATCATATTTTAATGGTAATCCACCAACCGACTCGTACGTCATACGATCATTTAATTTTTGTGGAACGTAAAAATAAATGTATACAATTCGCATAAATCACGCGTCGAACACGTGAGGCCACCATATCGATTAGATATTTTAAAACGTTTACACTGCTAATTTCTACAATTTACAATATTCGCTGTGAAACGTGCACGATACTCTTGAACTGTACTCAAATTTCGGGCACCAAGATATTATCCCAATCTCTAGTAATTTTAACGAAATTAATTTATAATAATATGCGTACTAGGCATTACTGTTCGATACTACTTCGATACTTCTTCAGAATAGTAATACCTATTAACTCTTTACACTCGAGGGGTCCGGAACGAAGCCATTTAAAATTTGTCTTCAAACTCGAGGGCTCCGCAATGGAGACAATGCAAATAATTTTCAGTTCGTAACATATTTTATAATTTTATAACATACTAGCTGAAAGTACCCGTGCTTCGCTACGGTTTAATATCATTAGGATTAAGGACTACTTAAATCAGTAAAAGTTAAGTTTAACGTTGATAATCCATAGTCGAAAATATATATTCAATCATTTAAAACCTGCAATATTTTACGTGCTTCGAAACTAAAAGAAAACCTTAAAATTTCGAATTTTGAAAAATCCTTTCTTAGTGGGTGCTTATACCCTAGGAGGAACGCTCATGCAAAATTTCAAGTTTCCAGGTCAAGTAGTTTCGGCTCTGCTTTGATGAGTTTAGCCCATACTTTAACCCCCCAAAACCCACTCTAAAATTTCGAGGTTTTTAAAACCCTTTCTTAGTGAGTACCTAAGACCCAAGGGGAAGGTATGTTCCAAATTTCATTGCAATCCGTTCTGTGGTTTTTGAGATTTCGTGATGAGTGAGTGAGTGAGTGAGTGAGTGAGTCAGTGGTATTTGAGCTTTATATATATAGATTGTATAAATTATAATTATATAATTTTTTGTTTTTTTTATACATTATAACATTTGTATCCATAATCAATTAAAAAATCAATAATATACAACAATGACTTTTCTTTTAATGGGCATATCATTTACTTTTATGTGAATATGATCTTTCCAGTGAAATTGCTTCGAGTTGCTGGTAATGTGAATGAAAACAAAACGTCGAGTGCAAAGGGTTAATATTACAAGTACAGAGTGTCCCAATAAAAGCACCGGATTCAAATTACGTACCGTTATTTTTTAATGAAATTGGCAGTTTTGAAAATTTCATTTGTCTGACCTTTCATTCCATACATAATCGGGAAATTTGTACTTTATAATAAAATAATAATATTATCACTTTTCAAGTATGTAATTTGTTTAATTCCAAAAACTAAATTCAACACTCTTATCAAAACCCCATTTATAAACTCTTTAACTAAGCGTCAAAATATTTAACAGCATTGAATTAATATTTCACTAATATATGAACTGATATAACACAAGAGCAGTTAACACTAGATCTATCGCTGATTAATAAATATATTTAAAATTGTCGAACAAATATGTCAGAAACAAATAAAAAATAGCAAAAAGATTAATCCATTCAGTCGCTTATAGTCTTGAAGATAAACATAAAACATTGAAAGAGACACTGTGTTAGAAATTTCAAGAACATTTCCAGAAAATTCAAGACAAGTCATTTTGCCCACCTTGGTAGATCTAGTGTTAAAATGTCGTGGAAAGGATAATATAATAGCTAAAATTACAAAATCGCTACTTTCTATAGGAGAACTTCAAAGAGATAATGAAAATTTATACAACACATTTTCAATGGGAATAGAACATGTTAAAAATTCAAGCACTTAATTCAATTAATAATATTTTTATTTATAATTCCCGGAAACTTTTTAAACTTCCTACGTACTCTAAAAGACAAATGTTCAATCAACGTCATCGATTACAAACAATAAAGGCACATCTTTCTCCAATGTATCCAACGTAAACGGAACAAAATGCGTAGAGTGTGCTTCGGTATCGACAATCGATCTATCGTCGAAGGATGCGAACGACCGCAATGAGTGCAGCAATCTCCTCGTAACTTAGGAAAATCCCGATGGCTAATCGTAACGGCCAAGCATGCCAGTAACAATGCTATCTTCAGTTATTTAAACGATCGAAGTGTGTATATACACGGAGAACAGACGACACGTGGTCAGTTCATGCTATGATACCACGAAGGAACAACGAATGCACTTTAATTACCCGTCGATAATGATGCCAATGCGAGGGAGGATCGTCGAGGATCGTCGGTTATACGTATGCACAGATCTAAATGAATAGAATGCTGAAGAACAGTTTTTTTCACTTGTTTGCGACTACAGAAAAGCAGACCTACAAGTCTCAAAAGTAAACGATATGTTGCATGATGCAATGTTCACATCTTGTAAGAAAGAATTGCAGAATATTGAATGGATGTTAGTGAGAATAGAAAGCAACGTTACAAGCAAATTTTCTAGACATTGTTTCGTAAAGAAATTTTTCTTTGTCGAAAGTACACGATCAAATGAAATGTACGTTTTCTTTGAAGTAATGATGCAATTTTTCTGGTATGTTAGGAATTGAAGATTTTTTTAATAATCGGGAAACTCTACGAAATATAGTATAATGTAATTTTTTTTTTCATTGTTGATGAGATGTTTGCAAAAGTTGAGAAAAACATTTGAAACAAGGGATACTAGAATATTGAAAAAATTTGATAATAAAAAATGGATGATTTAATAAAAAATTAAAAAAGAAATGAAGTTAAGAATTTCAGTAATAAGAAGATTCTTGACAAATATAAAATCATTTACAAAGGAAATAAATGTGCACGCTATATAAACAAAGAACGATAAAACACGATATGTAACTGTTTAAACATAAGCGTGTAATCAACTATTTGCGACCAATCAAGTATAAATTAGATACTCCTTGAACTTATGTTAGAGATCACTTGGATATCGAATATTATGAGCCTAGTGATTTGATTTCACTATACATTCCAATGGATTAATTACAGAGAAATCCAAGTAGTTTGATCACCAAAGAGAAATTACACAGACATTCCTAATCGAAAGAAATATCAAACAAACCTTTGATAACCTTGAATTACATTTGTCGAAAATATTAATTAATTACAATTTCTCATATTAAAGTGAAGTTCATTTCTACTAAAAATTTAATAATATACAGAAATTAATTTGAATCTGGATCAAATCGCTATTAGTATACATCCTCTAATCGCGCATTAGAAAATGAATTAAGCACGCGTCAGTAATTAGCATCCATTCAAGAAAATCACACTTAAGAAATGTTTAATTGATGCGAAGTAAAATCTAAAAAAACACATTAAAAAATTACGTTTCAAAATAACGAAGCATTGTGCAATACTATCAATTTGATCAATAATTAAATATACCTTAAATATTATCAAAACTTCTTTTTGACTTTGACAAGGAATGGAAATTCCGCGCGTAAAAATACGTAAAAATATGAACGTGCAAAATGTTTCTGTATACAGAGAGAAATGGAAAATTGCGTGAGAAAGTTTCGCGATGAAAGAAGGACAAATCTCAATGCAAATGGTATGAGAGATTAGACAAGCTATCAGAAATTGTCGGCCTGACCAACGGGCCATCAATCAGGTTCATCCGTTCGTTCAAAATTTCGAGTGCACCGACGAATTCGTAAAAAATTTATAACTCGTCGGATGTGACGAATTAAAATGCGATTATTTCTGTTAATACGGTAATCGTATTGCTGTCGGATAATGCTCATTGTAAATACCGATAATGTCTCCTCGTGAAAATAACTCGAGCTAACTTCATAATTAAAAATAACTTCATAAAACAATAATCAACCGGTTCAGACATTTTATGAAAAGCTTTATGAAAATAATTTACTTAAAACAACATTTACTTAAAATCCTAAACGGCATCACAATATCGCTGTCCATAGTTTTCTACATATTAAAAACTTAAAGTCAAAAGAAATTTTAAAAAAGGACTATTAAAATCACTTCGCTCTAATTATAAATACCAATATGAAGAATTGTTAAAACGACAAAAAAATCCTTGAATTTTTGGTCAAAGGAATTCAAAATTCTCACTACCACCACGATATACCGATAAAACATTGCCAGATCCGTACATCGCAATACCTAATCTCACTCCTATTGTCCTTATCACGTAACAAACAAACACCGAATACACAAATCACAATGCAGTACACCTGGAATGCCATGCAATCTTGCCGAACAAGTTTCTACACTGACCTTCAAATCCAACGATCAATGACACGCACATCAAACATACAAAAAACAACCCTACAATCTCAAAACCACACTTCGACAACTCACCCCTATATGAACCACCTCAACGCCAAAAACATGAACCGTTTCAACTCAACATATTTTAAAAAATCCTCAATAAAAGATTACATACCACTCATCTCATATCCGCCAAGGATAGAATTTAAACCGCCATGGCGCGTCTTTTAAAACTTCCTATCGCGCGGCAAATCCTGTCAGAGCAAATATTCCAATTCACCGACACGCAACATGCACAAACTCGATTCCACTCACCGACTGCTCGAAAGACGGGCCGTCGAGTCCAACCCCTTCGAGAGGCCCCAGCGTTGAAAGGTACTCGGCAAGTCCCAATAGACACTCTCACCCCCGGAGTTCAAGAACTCGCGCGCAAATCGTTCCACCGTTCTACTCGGCACGAAAGCACACTCTACGCGACAGATAATACGAAACGATTCTTCTATCCCTCTTCTATTCTCGGTTTCCGCGTGGTAGCGCACGAGGCGCAATTTCAATCGTGACGAATCAACGCGAGACGAACAAGTTGGGAGTTCCAAGTGGCCGTACGTTCGGCGTAAAAATGACGAGGAGGACTCTTGCGCCGCATAAGCAACGGTACAAGGGCGTCGAAGGTCGCAGCTGCGCGCCGCGCGGCATGCAGGTGCGTCCCTCTCTCGCAACCGCGCGCGATTTGGAAACTGCTCGGGAGAGACACGCTGAGCTTACTCTTCTGCGATGACGAGGAACGCCGGTATTATCGCGGTCGTTGAGATCCTTGCGGGCAACAGCGACGCAAAATCTGTCGAGAGTGGAGGGGAACTGGGGATTGCTCGCGAAGCTGGTCTAAAAGTAGGTAGGATTCTGATGGGATGTACCGACGAACCGCCCGATATAAAGCCGGTCGAGAGATAGGGAGAGACCTCACGGAGTAGTTGCTACGTGATTTTGATATGGTATTAACAATATGGTATAACAAAATTTTATTACTACATATATAATATATCGGTTGGTTAATCTTTTAATAATAAATCTTTCATTCCAATTGATTTTGAACTATTTTATTTTACAAAAAACTTCAATTTTCTTGTGTGATTCAAATTGACTTACTTCCGAAAAATAGGTATATCAACATCCATAAATTTAGTGTTAAGGTTTCAACTGTGAATGTTAAAATTATAATTTTTTAAATATTTTAAATAATTGTAAGTACTTTGAAAGAAGAGGAATCAAGTGACTGAGATGAATAGTTATGTAATTTGTGTATTGTAAGATATACGTGGAATGTCTGTTAGTGATTTTATGTGAATTTGGGGAATTTGTATTGAACATATTAAGAATTCGGAGATTTTATCGATTTCGTGGGTCTAGTGTTAAAAGAGAGGGAAGTTATTTGTTGTTTTTGTTTGTAAGATGAGATATTCTAATTTTAGAGATAATTAGGTGTTTCAATGATCCTTTGTGGTCGATATTTTAAGCAGTGGAATGATGGGTACAAAAATTTCCTGAAGAACTTGAAAATAGCCTTTAGGTAATGCCATTGTCGTCATTGATAGCTGACTATGAATTGCCTAGGCACTTAATGCTCTGGAGTTACGAAACGTTTTAAAATCTGTATTTATTACCTTTGCATGACGTTTTCAATCACGCTAGTATGGGACCATGAGAATTTCGTAATTATGTTACACGGGCAGACGTATTGTAAACTATTAATTTATGAATAAAAATATTTGAACTAAAAGACTGCAACTATTAACTGCAGTGAATTATTTCTAAGATACTTATATCGTTTACCACCTTTTACAATAATCCTGTTATTGTCTTTATTCACATTAATGAATTCGATTTTTCTATAATGATTTTAGCAATAAATTACATTCTCCCTTAGTACGAAAAGTTCTAAATCTGAAAAAATAAACTACAGAACACTCTTCAAATAAAATACAACTCCCTTTGCTGCTAATAAAGGAAATATTCTATCATCTTAACTCTATAAAAATAAAATTAAATAATTAAAATCAACATTCAACTTTGATGTTAGCATTTTGAATGCCGCTACTGCCATCCCGCGATAACAGAGAGGAGGCAGCACCGACCAGTACATCAATTAAAACCTCATCTTATTCGTTTAATGGAAATCCGGAAGCCATAAAAGTTCTTCAACATATAAGTACTTGCAAATCGTGTTACATAAGAATTACAAGTTATATTAATGCATAAATATAAGTACTCTTCGAAATTCAAATAGAAGAAAGACGAAAAAATCATATCCCTCTGCAGTTTTTTCTTTGAGACGGAATTAAATCAAATTTTACAACATCAAATTCGTGTTTTACAATATCACCTAAATATTAAATTCTGCTCCGCAAACACTAATTCTCTGTACCAAATGCAATAACATCAAATCCAATGCAATTCCTCTCGACGTCTTCTAACAAACCGTTCAATTTAATTTAAATTCCACAAGTTCGCGCCATCAACACTTTTCATAGACAAATCATTAAAGTTCAAAATGACAACAAATTCAATGAATTTCTCTCTAAATTACAGATATCTTACCAAGAAAAAGGAAAATCTCAACTAATGTAAAGCTTAAACTCCAACACTTTTACATAAAAACTAAATAAAATACAAACACTCAAAATATTTACAAATTTCGCCAAAGAAAGAGAGTCAAATAAAGGAAAGTGAGCGCTCAAGTATTTTGAGTATTCAAGGGGCAACAAAACCAAACGCGTACGAGCCTGCGCATCGAAGACAGCCGAAGGAAACGCCGCGAGAGGCGACGGCGTCGCGACGCTCGCCGCCTCGGTCGCATGTGCCGCAGATTATGCCGCATTGGCACGAACGTTCGTCGGCGAGCGTATCGAAAGCGTAGAGTAGGAGCCGCGAAACGAAACGACCCGGAGAGAAAAGTCGATCGCAGGAGGGTAAAAGGAACGTTGGAGGCGTCATCATGCGCCGCCGCGGACGTCGACGACGCGTACAATAGCGATCCGTCCAGTTACATTGTAAAGAGAAACGAAACGAACGGATAACAACGAGAAACATCTTTAAATTAGTGCTGTTTTACCTGATAAAAAGATCCAAGATTCCGGTAATCATGAACGTACGACGACTACCCGGTTTCCTATACCATTACAAGGTCGTCACCGTCTTCCTGCTGTCTGGTTTCTTCTTGATTGTCTACATGCTCCTCCACTGGGGTATTATGTGCACGAATCTTGAAGCTTGGCGACACGTGTCCAATGTGGTGAGTCTCTTTTAAACGATACACCGGGTAAATCGCAACACTGTCGATGCACTAGATGCGTGTGTCACGCGGATCGTCGGGTTGCGCTCCGAAGGGGATGAAAACGTGAGAGAGGGATGAGACGAAGGATGTGCATCACGGAGGAGAGAAAGAGCGAGAGATAATACGCACGCGCCCTCATGGCAACCACGAAAACGAGTCAACCTCGATTGGTGTTTCTTGCGTGTAAGGGTGAATTCGGGGAGAGTTGTTATATTCTATTGACTTTCCGTGTGTGTTTACAAATTTGACGTCACGAAACGAGAATAACTGAAAGGTCCCCACCGTTAGGGGTTCAAGAATTTCTAATTGAAGGCAATTAAGAGAAGAGTTGAGTTAGATTGATACGGCACTGAAATGTTTACTTGACTCGAGCTGGTCTTCGACCGAATTTTTAAGAATGCGCTCTTGTAAGCGTTTTTTTTTCGCGCATAGCTGCATTCATTATATCTGGTTCAATTGAAAAAAAGTGTCGTTAACCCGTTGGCGCACACTTTTAATTTGACGAAACTGCTCAGAAACACACACGAAAATATTTCGAACTTTTAAAGCACGAAAAATCGCACAAAAAGAATAATTCATATGTTATCTGGAATGTTACATCTTTTTTTCGGTGTATTACTGAGTAATTAACAAATAAATACATTAGTACAAAAATGTGCAGGACGGCTATAGCCGTCATTTGCGGCAACGTGTCAAGAGTGTTTGTTGAGAATTGAAGTTTATTTTGCTGTATCTATTTCGTGGAGTTTAATTGAAAATTTAATAAAATTTCGCAGACAATTTGAATATTTCGCGTCGGTGGTTTTTTCGAATAAAGAAAAGACTCTGAACGGGCGAAATGTTTTTCATGAATAGTAAAATGCGTTAAATATATAATATTTATCTGCTTTTAATGGAAACTTTGCAAATTACAAAGGCAACTTATTATCATTAAATACTTTTAGATACCAAAGCTCTGACGTGAACTTAGTTTCTGGTCATTATATTCAAGCAGCACCGTCGTAGTACAGTATTAGGAAGGAAACCGTTTACGTAACCATTTACTCAATGCACGCAACGTCGCAGAAAAATAAAACACCGTTTCTGTAGTCTTCATATCGCATCTTCTTTCACTATAATTTTTACCAGTCATTTTTTCTTCTGCTATCTTCAGCAGTAATATCACAATAAAAGAAAACGATTATATTTAGAAAAAACGCTACAAATAAGTAGATCTAATAAGAAATTTCAATAACAAAAAGTATTTCTCAAATAACGAAACTTTAAAAACATAAAGAAAAATGTTCCAAAATAATCGTAGAATGCAAACTACTTTGTTGACTTTCTTTTGCGAGACCTGACGATATGGACCGTTTATTTTGAAAGTGGTGTAAGTTCATTTGCAGCCTGTAAATATACATAATTTTAGTTAAATTCGCCTAAAAGAAATTTGTATAAACAAATTAGATATTTATAAATTGATAGAAACATTGTCAGATTCGTCATAATTAACCAATATTTTTAAATTGACAGATATGCTAACCTTTAAATATCTCGAAACAAGAGAAAATGGACTTACACCACTTTCAAAATAAACGGTCCATATATAAATAACAAGAAAAACTAATATGCTGCAAGACACTTCAACAACATAACACTTCCACATCAAACGCAAAGGATACATCGACAAATGTCACGAACCTACAATTTTAAAAATTACTAATTTTTAAAATAAATTATTAATTTAGTAATTCATGTTTTATAAGATGGACGTAGAGTATCTACTGTACGGCTATCCCATGAAGGAGAATCATTCTATCTGCCTTACTAGTTCTCTTAACTCCTTAGCTTACAATAACGTGTGATACACGTCACGCAATAAATGAAAGGAAAGATATCAATCGGTCACGAGATGATCAAATTATTCCTATAATATTAACTTTTTCGCTACGACGCGGTTGTGACAAAATATGATCGCTGTGAACGGAGCCCATTACTATTTACAGTCGCTCACGAAAATATTCGAACACCACTATAGTTTTGACTATTATAGTCCGTACTTCAGAAATGTAAACAATGAGAACAAAAAGAGGTTTCACATATGTTACTATGCAGGGTGTAGTTTACAAAAACATAAAAATATTTATTTACAATACGTGATTATATAAATAATAAAAGAAAAACAGAAATTACGCTCATTTTCATGTCACGGAAATATTCGGACACTATCAAAATTAAGTTTATATCACGATATGTAAATCTTGTTTTTATTAATTAGTATTTTGTTGGATATCCCATCTGTTTTAAGACGTGCCGTAATCACGTTGGCATGTTACAAATTATTTTTTTTAAATAATCTTGGCCAATACGTAGCCATTCTTCTTGCAGACGCCTTTTTAGCTCTTCTTTCGTGTTTATGGGAGTAGTCCGAATTCGGCGATCTAATTCATCCCATAAATTTTCACTGGGATTCAAGTTTGGCGATTGCAGTGGTGGATGGAGGATATTCTTGCAAGTGTATAATAAGAATTCTTGCACAATTCACGATTGTTGAAATCCCATATTATCGGCACTTTTCTTTAAATTATTTTGCAAGATCTGTAGATATCTATTTTTATCAAGAATATCGCCAATGAAAACTAATTCGCCTACTGCATGGACTGAAATACAGCCCCGCACTATGACAGACACACCACCGTGTTTCACAGTCGGCTGCAAGTGTCTCGGATTCAGTGCTTCTTTCGACTTCCGCCGTACCCTAATTCTTCCATCGCTTCTATAAATATTATATTTCAACCCGTCCGCAATAATTATGTCCTCCCATCACTCACTGCCCTTTCTAATGTAGTCCTTTGCAAATTTCAGTCTCTTTATCCTATTCGCCGCGACAATAAACGGCTTCTTTCAAGCTATTCTTCCATTATAGCCCTCTGATCTTAACACTCATTTTATATTCTCCAGATGCACTGATATTCCACGGTGTTCATTTAATTCAGCTGTTAACTTTGGAGCACTCATTCGAGGATCACATTTGATTTCCCTAATTATGGAACGTTTATCGCGAATGTCTATAGAATCGGTTTGCGTCCACTTTGGGGGATAGATTCAATTCTATCTTTGTTCTTGTACAGTCGAACAATATTCCATACCATGCTCTTACTAATATTTAATAAATCAGCAATTTTGTGAATCGATTTTCCTTTTTCATGATGGAAAATTACTAATTGTCGCATATCAAACGATGTATTCTTACTTTTCCGACCCATTTCGCACAAATTTTGTATAAGCTGACACATATTCGATCTATAACATACTGTGTACATAGAAATGAACGATATGTTTACAAACATTGTTTCAGTCAGTTATTGGAATCTGGAAACTGGAGAAATATAGCAGGTGTCCGAATATTTCCGTGACATGAAAATGAGCGTAATTTCCGTTTTTCTTTCATTATTTATGTAATCACGTATCGTAAATAAATATTTCTTATGTTTTTATAAACTAAACACTGCATAGTAACATACGTGAAACCTCTTTTTGGTCTCATTGTTTACATTTCTGAAGTACGGACTATAATAGTCAAAACTATAGTGGTGTCCGAATATTTTTGTGACCGACTGTAACTACACTGTAGTCGACACTGAGATACGGAATTCTACGAAGTAAATTACCTACAAGTCGTTTCTTGTTCTCTACATTTTACAATGAAATTTATTACATTTAGTAATATCATTTTATTATCTAAAGGATAAAAATTTATAATTATATAACTTATTCTTTAAAATAAGGTCTTCATACCCGAGCGCCTACTTTTCGAGAGTGTATATATACGTCCTTCGGTGCGAAAGGGTTAATATTCCAGTCGATTGTACCAAATGTTAAAATCACAGAAGATTAATCCGACGTATTACTTTTCTATTACGTGAACCAGAAACAATCATTAGAAATAACAATTCATATGTTACATTGTTTCTCAAAATATGATCAACATCGAAGTATGTCAGTATACGAGAAAAAATTCATTTCGTAAGTCACTTTGCCGAATGATGCACAGACACGCGTGACACGCATATTACGGGGGATCCTCGGTGTACGAGAAATCCTCTCATCATGGCGATCACGTCGACAAAAATATCGTCTGCATAGCCTGGTGTGTGCAGGCATAGCATTGCTCGTACGCACGCACTACGCCCGCACGCATGCACGCAAACGCGTAATGTGTGCCGGCTCCACGCGTGCTATACGTAACGCAAACTCTGCCCACGCAACAAGAGAATAATTCACTTTTATTGCTCTCGTTACGGCAATGCTCAAGCATCGACGAATCGAGCGTAAAGTTTCAACGATGCTGCTTTAATCGCGCACGGAATTTCTTTACTCGTTTGGCTAATGGATATACGAAAAATTCCCTTACAAATAATTCTGATACATGGAAACATGAGAGAATTCTTTTGCATGTTGAATTTTAAGGGGATATGGGCGAATATGCGATAATCTTTGCTCGGGCGGAGCACATTTTTTCAAGGACAGTTCTGCCATGCCTGTTCGAAAATCTGCGAGGCAATTTTAGAATTTTATTGCACCGAGTGTACATACATTTTTAAAATATGGAGCATTAAACGGGGCATGATAATGAGAGTTTAAATAACACGTAATTCTTATTTTCTTTGTCAACGTGATAAGCGAAATTTGCAAAACGTTTGCAAAGTTACAAAATGTTGGTAGGAGTTCTTTTTTATGTTGAGAAGTTTATGTTGGGAAAAGAACTTACAATTAGTAAAATGATCGAACTTTTATATTAGTAGATATAGTTTTCATATTCAGTAGCACCGAAAGAGATGTTATAATGTTAACATCATTTTTTTCATCCTGTTCATCTTTCATCAACTTACAATTAGTTGCATTAAACGGCCAGATTTTTGTATCAGATTTCAATCTTGTTTCTAAGAGGTATAGTAAACGTGAGTACTAAAACTGGGACCCGTAAATCCAGATTAACCTTGAAAAGTAGTTAAATACTTCTGCAGACATGGAGCATTAACTAAAATTAAAAGAGGTGATCGATAAAATTTCTGTATTTAAACGTGGGAGCGATCGAAAAATATTACAAACTCGTGCCATCCTTTAAATTTTTCACATAGTTTCAATTCAATTAAAAAATTGGATCTGTATAGGTGTAGGAAGATAATACTGTACGTACAGCCAATTACAACGCAATAAGCGGACATTTCATGCGATTAAGGTCGGCCATCCGGGTGACAATGAATCCATTCTGTGCTTTTCGAGATACATAGGTCAGTACTTTTTTATAAAGAATGTCTAGCTGCATCGCTTTATGCATAAAAAAGTACCCCATTCTATTTAAAAAAACAAAGTTGACCTTCATATGTCCTTGACGCGTACACCTACGGAAAAACTAATGTTACCAGATTATGCCCCACTCGATACCATTTAAGTTTCCTGTGAAACAGTTTTTGCTACATGCCACAATACTGAAATATTCAAGATGTCAAAATCGGTTGGGACACCCTGTATATAAGTATGCAAATGTGTGTACAACATCACAGCGAAAACTATCTCATTCTCTGTTCAACATCCCTCTGATATCCCTTCATTCTCTTTATGCAAGCCTCCTATACAGTATGCTCTTACTATAATCTTGCTTCATTCTAGAACTCGTTCTAAAATGAAATACACGACAAGAGGGCAACACGCGCCGTAGGTGTAGCTCCCCGTCCGAGAAACTCTTCTCTTGGGTCGACAATGAACATAAGAAAACGATCTTACACGAACCTTAAACACAATGTTCTCCACGATACCATTCGCAGTAGGATTGTGTCTTTAAATTCTGACTCTCTTACATGAAAGGCCAACCACCCTGGATCGATCGAACTGTCCCCTTTATTGCACGCCAAATAAACGAATATTTCGAGGGAAAGTTGTTTCATGTCTTTCCTAAAACTCTTTTCATTGTAAAACATTTGGACATAAAGTTTTATGCTTGTTATTCGACAATATTGTAGTCTGGTTTAAGATATAATCACAAAGTATCATTCGTAACGATACAAGTTGTATAACAGACGTGAATCACGTGACAATACAATATATTTTGAAGTTTAGTGGAATGTTCTCCATTGTGTTTTCGATACCTTTGCACGAGTTTCCTTGGACTGGATGAAAAGACACACGGCGGATAAAATTCGCGGAGGAATTTTCTCTTTGTCTTTTACCGTTGATACTTGCGGAAACTTTGATGGATTTTTAACAAATTCTTTTCTTTAACCTTTCATGTCTTGTATAGTTAACTATCTTTGTCATTCGTTCAAGCTTTTGCGATACGAAGCGAAATTCAACAAGTTAATGAAAGGTGATTGAAATATGATGGCATAAATAGAATTATAAAACTCTGACCTCTGTTATTATTAACCTTCTGTTTTATTATATATTAATTAATTCTATTCTATTAACCTCCTGTAGTCAGTGAAGATACAAATTTGTAGTGAAATGAAGATCAGTTTTACGATAAATACAATTAAAAATTGGTAAAAATACAATTTTGAGTAATAGATTAAATCTGCTTTTTAATCATTTAATTGTAAAAAATTGCATTATTTTGACGAGCTAAATTATAATATTTGGCAAAATTAAAAGTTTGACTTTGAAGTACAGAAGCTTAAATGAGTCTTCCGTTACCTTAAAGTCACGAGAGCCCATCGAGAGTTAAAAATATACCGACCACATATGAACTTCACCCTTTGCACTCCTATGTCGAATTACACTTGACTCAGTCTTCCGTGGTACTTAAAGTGTCGTCTATTAATTAACGACTTTTCGTACTCAACAATAGTTTTACTTACGATTCCTCTTAGAATTAATACTAGATCTACGATCGCTAAATTTGGTAGGTTTAAGCTTATTATCACGTTGACTGCTGTGGGGGTCACCGGTGACCGGCGCTACTGAATTCAATGAAATTTTATGTCACTTTGAAATTGCTATATTTATGAATTTTCAGACATACTATATATTTAAATTTTGAAGTATAAAAGATAAAGGTCTGCCGAATACCTATCTATCTGTATCTTTAAAGTTTCTGTTTTATAAAGATGTGAATTTAATAGGAAAAATTTCGCTTCAGTAGAAACAGTGAAACTAGCGAAATACGGTTGGCATTCAACGTGTTAAATAAGTACCTTGCAGAAAGATGGAACAAGTGGCAAGAAATATGATCAGTTAAGTAATTTATATATAAGATAGACGTGAAATATTTACTGTACTACTTCTCTAATACTTCGAAAAAAATTTTTTATTAGTTAAGTAGAACTAAATAATCAACAAATAGACAATTTTCAAACACTATATTTGCTTATCTGAAAAATTAGTAAAACAATTCAGAGCGCGAAGGGATAACGGGGATAATTAAATTAAAGGAATTAATTTAATTTGTATTGTCTTAATTCACATTTTCCAGAAACTTTTTGAACTTTCTGCGTGCGTAACATTTTTATTGAAAGGGAATTTGAAACTTCAACTTACTCCACGCTTCAAAGTCATTTTTGATAAATACGATGCGATTCTTGTGAACATAATTTCATATGATAGCGATGATATGATAAGTTTTTTCTCCAGTAATTCAAATATCTTCGTTCTCGAAGGAGATATTTTTGTTACATGATTATTATATGCATCTCATAAGAATTTTTCATTTCAGTGCAGCACGCACAAAGATGGAGTAGCAATTGGAATTCTTTGCGATCCACTGTGCTCAGAAAGAGGGATTCACTCACTCGCATGCGAAACTCTGCATGCTGGCAAAGAGGCGGTTTTTTCCGCACATTGGGAAGCTACCCGACTTGTATTCAAAGCTTCGAGGTTTGTTTACACTTTCAACGTGAATAAAGTAAGGTTCACTTTTTCCCGAATCTTTTTTAACGTCATACACGTAAAAGAACTTAGGTACATAATTTTTGTTGAAATATTATGGTTTATACTGCAACATTAGTCAACAGAAAGAAAAATATAATAATATCTAAAGACGAATGACCTTATTTTTTTTCTCCATAAAATAACACATTGAAGAAAAATTTTCTAAAAATAAAAAAAATGTTTTATCAAAATTTATCAAAGTTGTGTCCGTAATAATTTATTCTGCGTCTTCATTTCAATTTTTAAAACTTATTCTGTCTCTTAATATCAAATTTAATTGACACTATTATAAAAGATTCGTCCATAGAGAATTACCCGACATTAATTTCACATTGTCCATAAAAAGGAAAGTATAAAATCGCGAATAAACGTAATTATCTTCAGCCTCCCACCACCTCTAAATTCCTCATAATTTCATCAAACTTTATTAATCATTTCACAAATTCGTCGAACTTAGCTAATCCTTTCAAAAATTCATAAACAAGAAAAAAATCCCATTAAAATACCAACTATAAAACTGCCGTCTTCATTTCAGAACGAAAACTCCCACGGACCAATTCGAGACTCTATTTTGGACGGACGCATCCGGCATAAAGCATCTACCATCCGAGGAGGACTTCAGTGCCATGATCAAGGATCTAGTCCTTAACAAGCTGAATGTGACACTGTCCCAGTCGCAATTAGAGAGGCTAGCACGATTACGTACCCACCGCATCGAGACTGAACCGAGAAGACGGCAACTCGAAATGGAAAATCTCTGGCCACTTCTTCAGGAAAACGAATACCTCATGACGATACTGTACGAGGACAGGGACGTCTTTCCTCAGCTGATTGGCACTTGTGGGACATTCTACGCGGTCGAGTATGTCAGACCTATCGAAACACCCACAACAGTCCTGGCACTGTCAGATTCAAAACCAGAATGGGCAAAACGGCTCCAGTTGGCCGTCATGATCCTCGATCTTCTCGAGGAGCTTGACTCCAACTTCCCCGAACCGATTTACCTATGCGACGTCAAGATAAACCATTTTGGTCTTCCGCTCGGTGGGCAGAAGCTCAAGTTTCTCGATCTGGATGCAGTGTTTCCTAAAACGATTATCAACCGCATCACCGCGGACGGTAAGAGTTGCGAGAAGCACGAAGACTGCGATTACTTTGATTGTAGGTCGCAGTGTTCCAAGAACAAGCGCTGCGAGTCGCCGGTTCTCAATAATAATTTACAGGTAATTCGTTGTTAGAAATTTAGAATGCAATTTTACGATGGTAAAATGGTAGTGTTGAGTTTATAATAATACAATTAGGTTATTCCATGTGCACTCTCAAAGTTGAGACAATTGAAAGTCTAACAAGGTTAGAATACTATAATTATAACTTCCAAAGTTATCCCGAAGTGTAATTCAACATCGGATTCCCCATCGAGGAATTATTTTTCACTCTAAGAAATTTCCGTATTTCTAATAGTTTCCGAGATATTTGATAAATAGGATTTGGAACTACAAGTTTGAGGGCGGTTTTCATCCTTTTAATCGTGGACTTTAATTGCAAGTAAAAAAATGTGTGATTTACAAATCGGGATGTATCCATGTAAGTGCCATTTCGATGGAATAAGTACTTGCTAAGTACTTGGTATGATGTTTTAAATGTAAGAGTAGTTTGAAAAACGGAAGTATTTCTCTAGTTTACGAGATGTCTTTCATTAACCCATTTGAGACGGTGCATTTTTTTAAAATCCAGAGATACCTACAATTTTTTCGTTTTATATTTACCATTTCTTGCACTCCTGACGGTACTGACTTTGGGTCACGCATTTTAGAGACTAAATTGAACCCAATGCCAAATTTGATGTTTACACTTCTAAGATACTTTTTATTTTAAACCAGTTTTATCTCGACAGCTGCTTTTTCCGTAGTGACTGATAATTATAATTCAATATCACTGCACGCATGGTGTACAACCCGTCTGTTCGGCTCAGAAATGCATTGCACACACGCACAGTAGTCCAGAATGTGAATTTAGTTGTTCTGGCACCTCGCACAGTTTTCGATCTTTTTCAAATCGTCGCCAAGAGCACGAAACACATCCGATTTATCTAAAAATTGGTATTCTAATATTTTTTGGGTCGCTGCTTACGAATCTGAACTTAACATTTCTAAAAACAAAATGGCGGATTAAATATGGCGGGCAGATGTGTCGAAAAATTAATAGTTTCGCACAAAAATTGGTATTCTAATATTTTTTGGGTCACTGCTTACGAATCTGAACTTAAAATTTCTAAAAACAAAATGACGGATTAAATAGGCGGGCAGGTGTGTCGAAAAATTAATGGTTTCGCACAAAAATTGGTATTCTAATATTTTTTGGGTCGCTGCTTACGAATCTGAACTCGCAATTTCTAAAAACAAAATGGCGGATTAAATATGGCAGGCAGGTGTGTCAAAAAATTAATAGTTTCGCACAAAAATCGGTATTCTAATATTTTTTGGGTCTCGCACTACGAATCGAAACTCAGAATTTCTAAAAACAAAATGACGGATTAAATATGGCGGACAGGAGTGTTTAAAAATTAATGGTTCCGCCATTGAATATATTTGTGTAAACGGTGTGCAATCCGTCTCGGATGGGATTACACGGTTCAATGGCGTAGAGGTCATCGGTAACAGGCGCTGCTAAATTAAAAGTTTCTTGTGATTCTTAAAATAATAATATTCATAAACTTGTTAAATAACATTCCATATTGAAACACTAACGTAAAATAAGTAAAGTTCTTCTCCATGAAGGAATGACTTTCTTTAAAGGTTAATTTGAATAGAACTGATAAAACGATCGCTGATATTCAACGTGTTAATGAGATCAATGAAATACATCTAATCGTAAAGCTATTAACCTCTTAACCCTTTCGCACCGGACGGGACATGTGCTGTCCCAGTCTGGAAAATTTTTGATATTACGGCTGAGACAACATATGTCCCAATTACTGAAAAACATCTAGAACAGAAAATAACGCCAAGTTGGGCCTCCAAACTGATTCTAAGACCGTCTCAATCGTTCTGAGTCCATAAATTTCTCATCTCGATCGTCCCCGATCTAATCAGGCAACCGACAACTGTTAAGGTTGCTCAGTTTTAGGTATAAAAGTTATTTTATCTAATAATCGCTTGGAGAAGAAATTACTGGTCCCGGCAATGGGGCACACTCGGACTGGATTTTTCGCCGTATTGAAAGGGTTAACCTACGATTTCAAAAGGTTTCACTGATTTCTGATATTTTGTATAACTGAACTTGATATTAATAGTGCAGAGATAATGAGACCGTTTCGTGATCGGCTGATAATGTCAATTTAATAGCTTTTGGAAGACTTCAAAAATTTCCTATTCCATTTTCCGCATTACGAGTCTCACACGTAGTTGTAGGGTTAATGAAAAAAGTCTCAAGAAAATAATCTAATTGCGAATTTCTTTTCGTGGATGAATAATAAGAATTCACGAACATAAGAAATGAAGGCAGTACAGATTTATGAAACAAATAAATTAATAAAATGTATCTATTATTGCAGATCGTATGCGAGAAAATATTTCTCGGCTGGACTCTCTCAGGTACTATAATTATTCCTGGCCTACTGATGTCAGAACATACAACGAGCACATTGGCAGTACTTTTACGGCAATGTGCAAATCCATCGTCCGAAGTTGCGCATTTACCGCGTGCCGCTGTTCCAGACAATTTGAAAACACGATTATACAACATGTTGCACGAAATGGAACAAGAAGTTTCTGCCTCGATGTAGATAATCGAACCGCGATCGTATTATCAATGAGATCACAGAAAAGCGTGGTCTCGTTAATGAAGCGAATATAGATCAATTGAACGTATATAGAACAATGTTCCTGCGGAATAGAAAATAAACGGCGTTTAGTTACATTTTCACCCAGCCTTAGAAATATTTCCACATTATTTCTTAGAAATAAGAGAGCGAATGAAACCTAAATGAAATCGGGTGCACAAGTTACAGTTAGATTAATAAACGATACACGGCTTCCGGGAAGAAATGTGATGTGAGTAACGAACGAATTTGTAATTTCGATAATTTTAAAGGTATTATTGTACCTATAGTGACTTAAAAAATCTTGGAAATACGATTAAATAAATGTACGCTAGTGGCTAGTGATAGTGATAAGAATGGCGAATAAAGTTCTTACTATTTGGCACAAGATACTACGTGTTAGATTTAGATCATATTGTAAAGTCACGTAGAAGAATTTAATTAAAGGTCATTTATTTGGGAATTTATTATTCCATACCAATATTGAATCGTATCGAGAAAAGAAAAAAAACTATAACAAATTCTAATAACGATGTATGATTTCAATGTGATACTTATTTTTAAAAGTTTTAAATAAATTTTCTCACGCATGATCATTTGATAAATTTGTTTCTCGTTAACTATTTTTCCTCACCTGTTTCGATCTTGATAATTAATTTTTAATATCTGTAATTTAGAAGTAACTCTAATTTACCGAGTACCGAGGAAAGAAAAACTAGTTTGCAAGCTCTTATCATAACGTTAATATTGCGAAAATTAAAAAGATATGATTCTTAAAAAGACCTAATTTCAGCGAACCCCCGTGCACTACTTCCACGTGGTTTTAACTTTGAAAAGCTACTTTATATAGTACTGATACGAACAAAGCCCGATCACCCGACTTTGGTGCTTCTTTTAATTTCGCAACGCTACTTTAACGAGTCCATCTTACGACAAACTTCCGTGCATCCATCTGAGATGGATTTTGTAAACTGATAATTGGATTCTAGAATCCGCTTGTCGCGAAGTGTCTCCTATACGTGGCATGCAGTACGCGTGATCAAAAGAAACGGAAAAAGATTGTGGAGCAGCACGTAATCTTGCATTAAAATATTTATTTTGTGATAGTTCGAATAGAGTCCTGTTAAGAGATGAATAGGATACCGAATCAGTATTTTCTGCTACCGTTGTAAAAAGAACGACTCATTATTACATTTGGACGTTCAGGTACATTGAAAGTAGAATTTCGGCACAATTTTTGACCATTTCTCATCGAAAAGTAAATAAATTCCCGAAACGAAAGTTGTCGCATCCAAAGGAAGGAAACGTTCCAAGATGTCAGCCGTTTTCCCTCTTCGCATCTGCGCATTTTAAGCGCGCGAGCCTTCTGCGCAGACGCAATGGCGGCAATGCGTAAGATGGGAACTATAAAATAGCGAAGATAAATCCCAACCTCATAAAATGTATCTTTGTAATTATACATTAATTCTACTTGTGTATCGTTAGGCAACAATAACAGATCTGCGATAATTTAAGGATAGCTCATATTCCGTCACAATGGAAGAATTGGTACTCACATGTTCCGAAATATTTACCCAGAAATAGTATTAGCACTCCGATCAACAAGTCAGGAAGAGATTGACTAATGTTTTCTCACGTTTCGATGTAAAAAAAAAGAATCAACTACTAAATATTATGTTCGTACGAATAACACGCGAATGACTAACTTAAAGTAAAATTCGAGCACAGCTTCGATAACTTATTAACAAAAAAAGGATCAAATGTAGCAGCACGTAACTCACACCCGAGCACGAAAAACTACTATGACGCCACTACTTCGGCCGAGTACACTTTGCCAATTATATTTAAATTATACCGAAATGATATTAAATATAATCAAAGATTTTTAACCACATGAAGCAAAATGTTAAAAAAAGAAGATATTAGAATGTGTAAATATAAATACTTTCTATATTTATGTATTACTTAAAACAATAAATTGGAATACCACAATAACCATGTTCATTTTTTAAATTGATTTCATCGTTACTATCACATACCAAATAACTGCAATTCTACTGTATCGTTATAACAAATAATTTCTTTATACTTAATTTTATTTTCGACCGATTTTTTAAATTGCCAATAATAACGAAATACATTTTTAAATCACATAAGATATATCTTTTTTTAAGCTCAAAGATTTAATCATAACAATGAAGTTAAATCACGGTTGTGATTGTGATTCTGCGATTACTTTGATGTGCGCCATCTCTACTTTGCGCTGTCTCCTACAAACACTAAATTCGGTGATACTACCGACCCCTACAATCATTAAAATGAAACATTTCTTCAAACTTTGGTAAAGCTGCTCCCGCTGCTCCCGTTTAAGCTTAGACCTGCACGTGGTTACTCGCATGAGACCTTGATTTGCGCGTGCGTTAGAAATCCTCGGAGGGGCAAAGCCCTTCGTGTTATAAGACTGATTGTGACTGATATTGGAACTTTATTTCCTAGTTCTTACTTCATATATTTGTGCCAATTAAAACCATTTCTGTGTATTGTCATGTAAATAGAAATGTAAATTCTTGCAAATTATCATTTAAGCTGTATTAAACACTACCGTTTTTAAGCGAAACTTAATATTATGACGTAATATATTAAATACAAGTTTGTGAGATTTGTAATAATAAAATATGTGCTTTATACATGGATAACCATCATCAAGATCGGAAATGTAAACGGAATAGCAACTGAAAATTATTTTAATCTACACGAAATTTAATACTTCGACAAATGTATTTGTACCTTAAATAAGATTTTTTATTCAAATTATCATTGCTATCAATAAATCATTATTTAAATGACTTCGTTTAATCTATACATTTCGTGATACGTAAGAAATATGCTCATATACTTCGAGCAAAGGAATAAATACCGTCGCAGAATTGTCTATAAATAATGCCTAA
This sequence comes from Cerceris rybyensis, assembly GCA_910591515.1. Classification (NCBI taxonomy): domain Eukaryota; kingdom Metazoa; phylum Arthropoda; class Insecta; order Hymenoptera; family Crabronidae; genus Cerceris; species Cerceris rybyensis. Next base: position 31,156,159 of record OU342790.1, read on the forward strand.
GATTTGTAAAAATGCATCTTATATTTGGAGGTGGTACGCTACTACCCAGTATGAGTGTGAGAAACCTCTGATGTTATTCTAGTTTTGAATGCATCTACTTAATAAAAGCACAGCGAAAGGAAATAGTGCTAAATGAAAATATAATTTACATTATTTAAATGTATGTCAAAGTGTTGCCAAAAATTATATTATACCACCACATTTTGTGACATATCAAGAGAATGTTTTTGAAACTACATATTACATAATCTATTGGCCTAATACAGACTTTAAATTTATACTCAGTATTAATGCTAAATCAGTTGCCAAATATATCTACTTCACTGACAATAGCATTGTCTGATTTAGAAGTAAAAGGCAGTCACATATGGGCCTGTTAAAGATGCTAAAACGCATTCTTTATGCCAATTTTGCAACATGTGGCTCTAAAATCATAGGTATATTAGCACCTTTAACGATACCGCCATTGCATATTACATTTCTATATTATTTCTGGCAAGAATATTCACGAGATGTTGACAAACAGTATTGTTCCTGTTCTTGCTGGGACACAGTGTTCAAAGGTAAGATTAGAGTAACGTATCACTGCTTTCTGTGTTAGAAGGAATTTTGGAAAAAGTTTTTTGGAAAGTGTAAAATATCTTATTTCAGGATCATACGAATCTGGTATTGCTTCTTATAAACATATGTATTTCAATGCTACCGCAAACACACTAAAGATATGGATGACTATTGTAATTGGAATAATTACTTTTTATGAAACTATTAAATACTTAACGTGGTTAGCATTTCAAAATCGCCTTCGCCTTTGCATGATGGTTCTTTTCTCAACTGCTATTTTCTCGCATTATTATTCTTGGTGGGTTTATATAAATTACTGGAACGATGAATTCTATTCTCAATGGTACCATCAGTTATTCTTCTCTGTCACCGAGCTGATATCTACTTTCTTGGTCGTTCATCTGGCAGATAATAAAAATCCTATAACTCATAGAAAAGCATTTGGAATAGCTGCAATAGCTATTTTACATATTTTAGCAGGTGGCTGGGATCAGTTTGTTGCTAATGTTGTCAGAGGAGAGGGTTATGCACACCAGGTAACATATTCTATAACATGATAGTGTATTTGACACACATGTTGCACTTGGAAATTCCAATATAATACTGAGTGTACATCTTAATGTTAGAATTTAGTTAGTGATTTGTATGCAATAGGTTGTACGTGATCTCGGATTTATGATCCCAGATATTCTTCATGTTGCTGTACCATTATGGGCAGTGAAATGGAAACATACATATAGTCTACCAGGTTCGACTACACGAGATCCTAGTATCAGAAGAGATTTAGCATATATGTTAGGAATGATATGCATTGGATTGTGTATTTGTGCCATATTGTAATTTAGCAGACATTGCGTCAAAAACTATTATTTCCATGCCAAAGAATCATTTGATTTAGTTTGTTTTTTCTACTCAAAATGGTATACAGTTGACAGATATGTGTTAGATATAGCAATTAATAATCTGTAACTTAATTGCTATAAAATTACATAGCACTTTGATAATTTTTGATGCGCCGTTAGATTACTTATAACAAGTATTAATACAATTAAGGAAATTCTGTTCTAATATGTTGGTCCTGCCACTCATACAAATTCTTGATTTAATTTTGATGACTTAGTTTTTTGATATTCCACTATCTTATGCCTTGATTCTTTCTTTTCATATCTAACATATCCAATATATATATTAGATATTCCATTTCACATACCAAGTAGTATTAATTTAGTTAGAAATACCTGTAGAGTACAATGTACTTATTACATAATCCCGAACGTTCCTTTTGTAGTAAGTGGAAAATTGCATTTTCATTTGCCTGTTCTTAAACACATGTACCAAAGTGTAGTAGGCTAGTATTAAGAAAGGTTCATTTGTCGTTTAGACATACTTCTAAAAAGTATTACTTATGTTTATTAAATGTAAGGAACTGTTTGTGCCGTAATACTGCTAACACATAATTAAAGTTATAAAAATTCACTATTATTCGCAATATATAATAGAAAAACAATATCTATATTTACACTTATTGAGCAATGATAAATATGCTCAAGAATTTTTCATTTAAATAATAATTCGTTCTTTTTCGTGGAGTCGAGAGGGATTATAAAAATTACCCAAAAAGATTATATCGAAAGTGTAAACAAAACCTATTGGTCCATTATGTTTATGAGTAATAGACCATTATTTTGCTATCAGAGAAAGTTTATATATCTAAATATGCTAAACGGTACTAATGTAAAAATACTTTATTTCGATTTAAATTATAAATATTTATATTCCACACCAAAAGTATTATGACGGAAGTTTGCTTCATTCGACGTGATGTTTTTATACGTAAATTATATATTGCAATTAATTATACCATTTAATGATATTTAATAACAATATAAATTGTTAACTTTTTTAACATATTTACATATCGCCTTCTATAATTTGTATACACGAAAGAGTCATGTCAAAATTTATTTTTTTTTTACATCGAGTATTATAACAATTTTATAGTATGTTATATTATTTATTTGAGTAGTAAGAGTGAATTATGGGCGATATCGTAAATATACATAAATTTAAGGATCGTGTCAACAGTAAACATATCATACACAATGTTCATAGCTCGTTTTTAGACGTACGAAATGCCATCAAAAAGGAGGAATAAACAAATGAATAAAAATTATTACTGGCACTATCGACGACGGTGTGTCTTTTTTAATGAATATAAGGCTACAACGAAGTGCCTGTATAAGCGTGAATTATTTTCATGAGATTAAAAATCAGAGTACTATATTTCAAAAATTAATTTTTAAAGTACACGTAAAGGCTACCGCCTTAAAGCGCTTGATAATTAAATATTTATTAATGTCAGCTTTACTTCTCAGACGGGGATTTAGAAAAAACATCGCTTTAATTAAATATTAAAAAATCATAAAGTTATGTTAAAAAACGTATGCAATTAAATTTATTACAAATAATCTTTGGTTAAATTTAGCAATGTAAACTTTTACTTCCAGTTACATCAACGATTAGTACATTCTCCAATTTAGAAGTATTCCCATTTTTCTTTTTATCGAAATTTTCAAGTCTGTACATAAAATCTAGAAATTTGTTGTGTCTATACGAATTTATACGTATATTGACTGAATTGTTTAAGCGAATTGATGCATTATGCGATTATGTATTGTCGGAGCGAATGTATTATTATGACTTATAATATAAACCTAAGAAAAGAAGGCTGTAAAGGAATGTGAAACAAAAAGTTGTATGCGAAAAAAGATTTTTACCTTTCAATGTTTTAACAAATTTCGTATTCGGAATACTTTTAAATAAGCCTCAATATTCGTATTCTACGCAATGTAGGGATTGAATTTGTATCTGATAAAAACGGCATGTATCATAATTAATGCAACCAGAGAGATATTAAAATCATGTTTTAAACGGCATCACATATCTTGTATAACAATATCTTACTGATCTTTACATGTGTAAGTTCAGCTTATTTCAGATATTACCATATCATATTCTTGTAAAAATGGTATTTCGTAATATTACGTTGTTTGTATAAAAGAAAATTTGTATTAGAAATTGTACAAAAAAGATGGCGAACGAAATGTATATGCCCGTTTTGAAGTGTATGAAAAAAAATATATACAAAGAAAGTAAAATTAACGTTGTCATATTTATTACAATATTTCCAAGTGTTTCCTCTCCTTTAAGACCAGATCCACGGAAAATGAATGCTACACTTTCGAAAATGTCAAATAAATTTGTTAGAAGAAACTTTTACAAAAAGTACAGGAGATGTAATTTTAACCACCTTGCAGAATTCAGTATTAAATAAAAAGAGGAATTTTATAATCTATCTGATAGTCTATAATATCCTATATTCTATAATCTAGTATACTATAATTTCTACATTTTTTTCTATCTAATGTAGTCTAATATTCTATAATCTATCTTTCGTAAAATCTCTCATAATGGATGCTGAACGATGCAAAAATAAAATTACTAGTAAATACGTATAGCGACAAATAATTGTCATAATTGATATCACGGATAGTTTCATAAAATGCATATTAGACGAAATACTATTAAAGTGAAATCAATTTCAAAGTATCTAAAACTGGATAATCGGTATAAGGATATATCGATTTATTAATTCATCGTGATATAGTTGTAATAAAAAATGTGAAGGTACAAGAAAAGCTTTCCAGACAAATCTTTATTTTAACAATCTTATGACTAATTGAAATAAATAAATTCAGCACCAGGTGGCAAATATTGCCTGGCTGTCTTGCACCCTTCCACTATCACCTTTTGATGTATTGCCGACGCTACTAACAATGCAAAGGTGTATTAAACAGAAAATAATTTCCCGATATTAACGATAGCAAATTAAAATTCATATTAAAATCAAAAAACAGCTTCCATTATCACCAAGAATCGTATATGATCATCCTAAAGATAATCATTTTCAGGGACCCACACAACTTCCATTATATTCATAAATACTTAACATCTATTAACTCATATATGGTTGTAACTTCAATGACTTGGCATGTGCTGAATTGATATCCACGGCTAACAAAAAATATTTAATAGCATAACAAAACATGTTAAAAAAACTTGAAAGAAGTACTCCAAACTCTGAAACTACTCGCTTCCCGTATAAACATCTAGTCTTCTCTTTGAAATTCTTTTTTTTTTCAGTGAGAAAAAAAATATATTGACAAATAAAGTTGTATTTGCCAAAAGACAAATTATTGTTTCATCTCATTTTGTAAAAACTATGTCAATCATACGTTTCACCCGGCAATGGTAAGAGTGCAACATTCTTTTTACCCTTGCAAGCTTCATACGCATCTTCGCGCATGACCAACCAAGAATCACATTTGTGAAGACACCTTTAGAGCCGCGGAGAAAAGCGCAGGCTTCGAATCGATCCTCCACCCCCAAAGTATCCAAAGAACAACCCCCGGCCGACGACTCTCTTGTCGACCCAACAACAGTTCAAAAGCACCCGAAAGCAAACATGGCGCTGGATTTTGCAGCCACTTACAAAGTCCTGGTGCTCGGTGATTCGAACGTTGGGAAAACTTGCATTGTGCATCGTTACTGTGACGAGCGTTACTACGACACTTACATATCGACGATAGGTGAGATGTACCGATGCATTTTACTACAATATTGCAATATTGTGTCGCGTTCTTCGTTTCTTAAAATCAGCACGCTTATTATACGTCATTGTAGCAAAACCGCTTGCAACTTATTTCTCTTTACTAAAATTAACTTTTGCCGATAATATTTTCCATATAATGATTACTGCATTTTAATATAATATTCATGAAAGTATTGTGGGAATGGGATATTGTGAGAAATTGTAACGGTGTTTGTTTTATGTGTATTTTTATTTCTTGATTGTTGCACATCGATACATATGTATTCTTGCACGGTCGATTCCGATTTGAATGATTAATGCATAAATGTTTTGTATTCTTTTGGTTTTAGAATTAAAGTCAAATTTTAAAATAACGTTCTACGTTCGTTGTGGGAGAGTGCACTTTCTGGAGCGAGATATATCGTGTCGTAAAGTAGTCATTTTTAATAACAAGGTATCTCTGTGATAAAGAATGGGAGTAGCGGTTGTAAGTTTCACTGAAAGAAAAGTAGTGTCGCTGAAATGGTAATTCAGAAAGAGGACTTTAAGAGGATTGATCAGCTGGTTACTCAGAAGTGTCTCCTTATACTTTTTCTCGGGTGTTCTATCTTCCATTTTTTTTTCGATACTTTGTAATATTAACAAAGAGGAAGAACTGAGGGACTTTTTAATTTTGTATGGCGCAATTCTTTTTGTTTTAAATAATTTTTATCATCATTGCGTATAACGTGGATGAGAGAGAATAAGTAAGAAATTTTTTAACCTTAAGACTTCCATCTCCTTTTTCACATTAATTATTTAAAGGGTTTTAGCACGTGAATAACAAGTATGCATTAATGATAAGCGACTGCACGGGTAAATGGAAACGGTTATTTAACTAAGAAATTACCTGTCAACAGGTATCGATTTCAAGCAGAAAATCATTAATCTCGATGGAACGCCGATTAAACTTCAAATTTGGTAAGAATTGTAGTTTATTTCTTATCATTAATAAAGAATTAGTGCATTAAAGTCCCCGCGTTTCCGTAGTTATCGTTTAAGTTAAGCTATTTTCGAAACCTCAAATATAGTATTGTTTGACGGTTCGTAAATGTCCACTATTCTTTTTATTAGATAAAAAAATTATTCGTGATAATATTTCATAAAATCTGGCATGTATTGAATTGAAATCATGAAACGTAGATTAAATCGAATTTTTCTCTCTACTCTCGTATAATATCTGTGGCTTCGACACTGTTGTATTCCCAAAGGAAATGTTTTCAACACGGCCATATCCCGGTTGTTCCTATACTTCAATGAAAACTAAAATCAATAACATCTCTTTATCTTTTCTTTTTCTTACTTCCTTTTAGTTATTTTCTTCGAATATTCCTAGAACGCGTCATGCCATTTCAAATTGAAATATACATAGAAAATATCGTTATAAAGAATATCAGATCAAAAATAAGGAATACGTTTTAAAAATTTGTAATTGTTAAATTGCGAGATTGAAAATTGAAATGTGGTGCTAGTGGCAGTAACATAAAGTAGTGATCTAAAAGTAGCAGTATTTTGATACTTGGAATAAACATTTCAACGGAATGATATTTCCAACGTTGTATGTAACTTATCAATTACAAATTTTAAAAAAAATGTCTAATTTTTATTTGTCTGATATTATTTAAAGTAATTTTATGTATGCTAGAACATAAATATTGGCTCTTAGCCTTCAGATTTGCAATTGTAGTTAGCACTTATAATTAAAATCCTTTTTTCAATCGTGTAAACAGGCAAACATCTTGGCAATATATTCTACTTATTAACATATTCTACTTATTAACACGTTGAATGCCACCGATATTTCGCTAATTTCATTATTTATACTGAAGTGAAAGTAATTCTATTAAATTCACATCGTTATAAAGCAGAAACTTTAAAGATACAGATAGACAGATATTAGGCAGACCTTTATCTTGTAACGCCAATATTTAAATATTCAGTATACCCAAAAATTCAAACATATTGCAATTTAAAAGTTACATGAAATTTCGTTGAATTAAATAGCGCCAATCTTAATAAGAAGGAAAAAGTAAACTTTAATATTCCAGTAGCTGACTAAATTTATGTTAGCCTGTTTCTAACAAAAAAAATGTGTTAATAGGAGAAAATTTGATATTCTATTAGCTGATTGAATTCGTGATAGACACGATCAGAATACAAAGTTCCAATAATGCACCTCAAATCGTTCAAATCTTAATAAGTTTCTCTAAAAAAAAAAAGAGGTCAGACCCGGGGTGTATTTTGCGACACCATACCTACGATATATATCGCGATTCATATTGTATCTGATAAAATTCTTTTCCTAAAGCTACTTAAAACCTTTCTGTCCTGAGTCCTGCAGTATTTCCCTCCAGCAAGTTCACGAAACTTCGGTTAAGAATCACCTTTCTAGCATGCAGTAGCTATTTATTATTCCATCTGTATCTTTGTGAAATACCTTTGTTAAAGGGATACTGCTGGCCAAGAACGATTTCGAACATTAACCACGGCGTATTATCGCGGTGCCATGGGTATTCTTTTGATGTACGATGTTACCAGCTTAGAAAGTTTCAATCATCTATCTTATTGGCTGCGAAATATCCAAGAAGTAAGAATACCAGACGATATATCTATTTTTAATTCACTTTTCCATGGTATTTCCCCTTTGCCGTCGAACTTATTTCCCCCGTTCTGCGCCGGGGGACTGAAATTAACTTCGTAAGGATTTCCATCATCAGATAACTTTAATGATTTCCATGGAATTCTCTGGATACACTTTTTTAGAATTGAAATTATTATTGTAAAATTGTAGGATGAAATGAACACAGACATACGACAGCAAAGGGTGAATATTTCCTGGGTTATGATGGTTTTACGTACTTTGTATTTTTTTTTAATTCTTTTCCTACTCGCAGAAATTTGTGGAATTTCGTTTTAGAAAAATTTATCGAAATACAATATTACAATGAATTTTAATATAGCAGTATACTACGAATCTTTGCTAATAGCATACTGTTGAAATTTAAAGTACTGTCCTGCATTTATCGCATTATCATTTAAAAACAATTAAGAATTATTTATTAAACTGTCACTGTAATAGTTCATTATGTGAGCTTAGCAAAAAACTAACGCGTGCGCGTAATAATATTTAACGTTAAACAAAGAAAAAATATCATACGATGTCCAACAGCAACCAACGACCTGATTCTCGGTTCTAAAGTAGGCAACCATGCTGAAGCGTTAAACGTTGATAATCTTGCGTATCCTATGATATTATTATCAATTAAATATCAATTAAAACAGCAAGTGCCGATTGAAAACGATAACTTCCGGTCTTAAAGTAAATCGTTATAAAAAATTGTATCATATTTTTAACGGAATAGATATTCTCCAATTTTTACATTTTGAAAACTTTTAAAGTCTACGTTTGGATTCATTACAAGTGGAAAAATCATGATTCTAATTCTGGTACACTTTTTGCAAACATTGAATTGAGTTAATGTTTTCAATAGCTTTGAAGTTAGTTCAGAATTTCCCATATTCGATAAAGTGGATGAATGTCTAGGTAATGAGTTTACTTATTCAACCGGAAGTTTCTGACTATTATTATGACAATTCAAGAAACCCAGCACTTTCTTTAAGTCAAGTAAATGCAGAAACAGGAAGTCGAAGAACCATCTAGAATCTAGAGAATCGGTGTAGGTAGAAAGCTCTACGGGGAAAGTTTTAAGTAGGAAACGAAAATGATACCGAGTAAATGTGAGAGAGTGAACCTACACATATATAAAGACATTTAGATATTTATAACATGAAATTAAATAAAGCTTAACGCGCATCTAAAAAGAAAAGTTTAAGTATGTCGTCGGGAACAATAAATCACTTGGATTACTCTCATCATAATTGCATATACTAGTCAGTGAGGCATTGTTCACATAATAAAAAACATGCTAAAAAAATTAAATTCTTAGAATATTTTGTAATTACCAAGAACATATCAAGATAATTATAAAAATCCTAATCCAAGAACGTCAAAAAATCTGTAGATGTGGTCGAAAGTTTACGCACTCTTTGAATTTAATGGGGAAAAATTATTCTCATTTTTTTTCCATGCAGAATGCCTCACCGGACGTCGTAAAAGTGTTGGCAGCAAATAAATGCGATGCCACGGCAAACAGAGCCGTGGATGCAGAAAGGGGACAGAAAATAGCTGAGAACTTTGACATGCCTTTCTTCGAGGTGTCCTGCAAAGAAAATATAAACATCGGGAAAGCGTTTCTCACTTTGGCCAGAAGAATAAGGGAACAACGAGGACGTCGGGTACGTTGTTTATGCATAGTTTATTCAACGGTCTACCTCAGCGCTTTCCTCCCAACGAGCGGATGCAATTTTTGTTTTATTAAATTCTAACTTTTTCATTGAATTTTCTTATATTCCTTTCATATTGTTGGAAAAAGAAATTGTAAGAAAAGAAATTTTTGAAATGCGCTCTTAATCTTTATAACACAGCTAATGTAAAGAATGTTGCAAAAATTATAAATATACCGGAGACGTTTAATCTTTTTTTGAAATAACCACGTAAGGTAACAAGAAATCAATATATTTTTCATTGAATATTCTTATATTCCTTTCATATTTTTGAAAGAACAAACTGTAAGAAAGGCAATTTCAAATGCATTCTTAATCTTTAAAATATAGCGAATGTTAAGTATGTTGCAAAAATTATAAATATACCTGAGGCGTTACATCTTTGTAGAAATAACCATGATAGTTAACAAGAAATTAATATATTTAATTTGATTTCGAAAATGAAACAATAATATCAAAAACGAAACCTTTGGTGGTAGAGAGAAGCAAAGTTTTAAACTCGCAATTAATTGGATGTCCTTCTGTCATCTTTAGAAAATTTTCCCAATATTATCATTTATTATACCGTAGCCTCGGTGGCTCAAAATTTATCTAAATCAATAAGTCTTAACTTAACACCGAAAAAGGCAAAAGAAGAACGTATTATAATAAAGTCACGGTTCTCGCATACTAACTTTTCCGGTTGGCTCTCCTGCATGCCAAGATAAGGGACAGAAATGCTGTTAAATGAACTGCTAAATGAAAAAGTGTTAAATTTTAACACTTTACAAACTACAATTTTTTAAACATCCACCTGACCAGTCACTTTGCCGCAAATACTTCCCTGATACCAATATGTCTTCGAAAATTAACACAATAAACCGTAATGATAAATAACAATTTATTAATTGTATATACTATTTATGTATATACTATTAATTGTATATATTATTATAACAATATTGGCAACCGATCAATAAGTTAAAAGTCCAAAAGCGTTGGGCCCGAAAAGCCTACTGATAGGGTATCGGGCTGGCAACGGTTAATCTATGACTTTCCAATCTAATAAAATTTAATTTTTCCTTAATAATTTCTATGCAATATTCAAATTAATATTAACTCTATAATATTATACTATTTGATTGTTCACGGCTATGTGTAGAATTAACAACAAAAATGATGCCCTCCCGAGTCGAAAATTTCAGCCCAAAATCCTCCTAAATTACCAAATAATTTAGGATATTTAGGCTGAATATGGAAAAATATGTTACATATAAAAGAATGCAAATTTTAATTCCACAATCGCCCTACACTTGTTACTTTTTGCCACTTTTACCTAGTTTAGGAGCAATTTAGGCTTCATACAGCCCAAAATAATCCTCAGCATTCTATAATGAGGAGCTTTAGAGTTGGATTGGAATTGGAGTGGAATGATCGAGGTCCAAAAAAATTCTCGATATACTAAAAATTAATTTGGTTTAGGAGATTTAGAATTTATATGGAATAAAATGATAATTTAATTCCAACTTGCTCCTGAAAGCCCTATTTTTAGAATATGAGTCGACAGACTTGGAACTTCTGAAATATTTTTAGGGGATGTCAGATTAAATTGGAATAAAAATTTTACCTGATCAGTCTATATAACTCCTAAAAATCAGATTTACAGGACTTTGAGGCGCGTAGACACACTAGTTGAGGATTTTGAGGTTCAAAATGGTATACATAATTAAGCGGCAAATGAGAGATCAAAAGAATCTAGGAGTTGAAGTTTCTTTTTAGGCTGGACTTTTCGACTCGGGCTGTCTTAGAAAGCACCTTTCAGGCAACACTCAGACAGGGTGTTTCCACCCTCTCAAAATATCTTCTAAAATTTTTTTTTTAATAAATAACACTAATATTTAATACCTTTTACCAATTTTAGGCAAGTTTATTCGAAGCTTCGGAAAGGGAAGGCGCAGACAGTGTCATCAAAGCTAAATCGCCGTCTCAGCAGGGCGACGCATGGGGATGCACTTGTTAGTTTCTACGATCATCGGGATCGAGGATCATTTTGAATATCGGCAAAAGGAAAAGAAAAAACGAAGTATTAAATACCAAGATTTTATCTATCTTTCGTGGCTAGTCGAGAAGGCACGTCGTTTATATAAGTGTACATATACATACATGACGCGAGGGAATCGTCGTGACGAATTTTACGAAGGCGCGTTTTGCGAACGAATATTTACCAGCACGGTACGAGGAGGACTGAGCGAAAAGTTTTCTTTATCGAAATGTAGGTCATATATATCTACGGTACAGCCATCTACAATAACCGATCACAGATAATTACAAGAATACTGCAAAAATCGTCGTAAGTACTGCACCTCTTTCCTAATTGTTTTACAAGCGCCGAAAAAAAAACGTGATAATCCACACACGAATTGTTCCGCGCGTATGCATATTCTTATGCATCTTTGTATTTGCACGCGCGATAAGTACGAGAAACATGGTAGTTCGTGGTTTTTTGAAGGTGATGAAAAAAAGCACAATTATACTATACGCTGAGTGGAACTGCTAAAGACTCGTATTTTATCGGAGAATTTCGCTCTTACGTCATAGAGCTAGAAGAAAGCACGGCCGGCTAAAAGTTTCAATTTTAACGTTATTACAGCGAACACAAATTCACTATATACATACGATAGGTGTCTATTTAAAATTATTGCAATTACGATGGTCGAGGGAGATCTATCGAAATGTACTGTTCCGTATGACGACTAATATGTGACAGTATTCGATTGCATTCTACTGAAACGTACCATCGGTATAATCTAAAGCTGAGTAATTTATGAAAAATACGTGTGACTATTTCAATAATAAAAAAAAAGATTGTTATTTACGAGTCACTGTTTCTTATTTAAAAAGGAAATTGTATGGAAAGACTATACTTAAGCTTTCTAATAATCGATGATAGTTGGTATTAAATTCAAGAGTCTCGAGCACACAATGAATCCTTAGGCAGTGAAAGATTTACGTTTTTGCAATCCAGATTTTTAATGTGCAACTGTACAACAAGAATTTTACAAACCTAAGAACAGAATTTTTCACAGTTAAATTTATAATCGGTACAGCATCTCTTACTATTATTAATTCATATCATTTCCTTATCTTGTAACATTTATCAATCAATTCTTTGACTGTAACTTCTTATCGTTCAATTTATAATCAAATCAATATTTCTTTCTATTTCTTATCACCGACATTTTTTAAATATTCACCGTTTAAAAATTCAATAGTTAGTCACAATTTCTCATGCTTTAATTCACCGTCAGCTAAGTACAGTCCAACTTTTTATTATTATCGTTCCCATAACTTCAAGTTTCTTTTCATACGAAATCGTTGAAAAGAGAATAAAAAAATGAGTTGTACAGAATCGCGTAAGAACGACCAATACTCGGTTAAATTTCCATTTGCTTTCACACTTTCTACATGCAATCGAATCGACGTTAGTAATTCGCAAGGCAAACACGTCGTTTCGAATCTCAACGTCAGTACAAACACCTAACTAGATTTGCTTAATGTTCACGTAAGGCCTAAAGGAGAACTATTCATGCTATATTAATATGGCACATTTCTGATGCTTCAAGCATGTTACTTATTAAATACAGGAAAGACTTCATCAAGCGCATTGTGATTACCGTCATAAACTGACACGCGAAACATACGATTACTAACCGAGGACCACCGCTTTTCCATTAACGGAGGAGCGTGCGTGATTGCCAATTGCATCGATACCCTTTGATACACAAAAGTCCAGTAACTCAAAGACCGTACAAACTTTCCACTCTTAAAAAGTAATCATACCTAAATCGCAATTTTCTCATCTAACATTTTCAAAACGATTCAATACATGTAACAGTAATGAAAAATATATCAAAATGTCAATGTAAAAATCCGTCATCCATGCAAAGTAATCAAAACGATCATACGATTACTTGTTAACGCAATGACGAAATAACTTCAACATACATTCCATCGAAACGAAAGTTCCTACATGGAGTTACGATTAATGTATTATCAATGCTCCGACATCTGTGTATCAAAGATATCGTATCTTTGAGTCACGCGATACCGATTTTTGATTAGTGCGCTTTGATAATCACTACGAACATTTCTGGCGTGATCGATCTTATACCGTAGGATTTAAACGACCTGGATAAACCATCATTTCCTGGAGCATTGTATCGCATCGAAATGCTATTATGTATGATAACGACATTGTAAATGTCAATGTCGTTATTTTGCCGGAGAGAAGTGCGAGAATTCAAGGCGTGCAGTCGATCGAGAGACGTTAGATACGTTACGTGAAAAAGGATAAAGTCATTCGTTGTCGACTTTATTCGGAGATGGCTAAGTAATAGATAGTCCTGCGAAGTTTTAAGTTTGGCGGAGATCTTTGCGGATCCTGAAAAAAAATATGGGAAAAGCTATTCGAGCTTTTATTAACCCCTTAACTTGTACGCTGGAGTTATGTAATTCGAGCGCGCTAAACAGGCCAAACTGTGCACACTCGAGATAATTCGAGCGGCGTTGTATTTAAAATTAAAATAAAAATTTTGATTAATTTTTTATTCTTTTTTATTTTTTTGCCAAGACAATGTTCTAAAGTGCGTCTTTTTACATTAAAAAAATTGATTTTTTTTGGCCGCTTTTTTTCAATGAATCTGTGCGTTAAGGGGTTAATTCATGAATTCTACATTGGTCTCTGTGCAGTTAAAGGTGAAACTGGACTTTTTATCGGAGTTGAAAAGTTCTCAAGGTCTGAGTTATATAAAAATATGATTAGAAAAATCGCAATCGGACTTTTAACGTGAATATTTCTTTTTTGAGAATATGGTGGCAACACGATATTCGTATCATTGCCTCGGTGATTAGGAATGAATTAATATCGTAAGCTTTCGATAAAACGATGAAAGTAATTGATAGCAAACATGTAAAAGTAAAAAGAGATTTGTTACATCTCTGCTAAGCAAACGTTAAGCTAACGATTCTAAATTTAAAAAAGTGCTTCATTATTGAAAACACTCTGAATCTACACTTTTGCATTTACCAAAAATTGTCTCAATTTAAGGGCAAATAGGAATTTATACTCCTCTTGCTATAACTTTTGAAAAGTATACTTGCTCATTCTAATATTATCTTACACTACAAGCAAAAGGGACAACCGCTTTCACCCTTTGAGGACATAGGACATAGACTTTTTTTATACAGAAATAATTATCTCTTTGACGATCAAGAACTGCGATGGTAAATACCTAAAGTATAAAAAGATAACTCATAATGATAACATTATTTCTCTAAACGCATACATGCATCCACAGTGTTCAAAGGGTTAAAAAGCATTTTGTAATACAAAGTAAATATTCACCGTCACTCTAACCCATTTGTTACTAAATTACTTTGGAATGTATATTATATTTTTTCTCTTAACACGCCGAACGCCACCAGTATTTTGACAGTTTCACCATATTTATCAAAGTACAACTTTCTCTATTAAAATCACACCTCTGCGCAGCAAAAAGTTTAAAGGCACAGATAGATGTATAATCAGCTGGCCTTTACTTTTTCAATAGCAATATTTCAATTTGAAATATATAAGAAAATTTGTAAAAATTATAGTTTTGACGGCACATAAATTACATTGAATTCAACAGCGCAGGTCACCGATGACCTTCATGACATTCAAAGTGTTAAATTCAAACAATACAATGAAGATAAATGATAGAATGTTCTCAAATGAAAACAATAATGACTGCAGCAATATAATATTAAGCAATTCCTAATTTTTCTCAATTAGAAATGCTAGTTACAAATAGGTTATTAGGAAGCAAAAAAACGTTAACTATCACGCCGAAGAATAAGCAAAATCCGCAATGGTCTCCGCTGCGACTCAGCAGAAAATTAACACGAGACGCTCGAATAGGTATATATATATATATATTAAGTACATATATATATTTTAGGGTGGTGCATAAACTCGTTAGTAATCATTATCGTATAGATGCACGACACGAAATAGCGCGTGCAAGCGTCGCACAATATTCCCGTAGAGGCATAGAACTATCGTTGTCTTAATAAGAGACCATTCTCACTGTTCGTATTCCTCGTTTACGCTGGCAGAAACAAAAAAGCCTTTATTGTGCCTACCGATGATTATAGGGAGGGAGAAAATGGGGTTGTAAGAAAGAAAGGAATTACGGTACGAGATGATTATAATGAGCCGCTTCGTAAGGACGACCGATCGGGGCAAATCACGTGGATGTAAATTACATCAACGTGACGTGTTGACAAATGACAGTTCATGCTCATTACCATTGGTGTTTGCTTTCGTAGCGTTAGTGTTTATAAAAGCCATGGATTTGGAAAGTCGTAACAGATGAGACTGTTTATCGAAGTAAAGTCAAACACTGATTTTTCACGAATTCGGTACTTTAGTTTAATCGATGAAGTGTACGTTATCATAGCTTCTCTGTGTCCCTCGCAAATTACGTTACACGTTCGCGATCTTCGAGTCTCATTTGATTTAGTCTCTTACGTTCAATTTGCATTGTCAATATTGCTATTGTGAAATCTCCATTGTTCTCGTTCCAACGAGAAGCTGGGTTATCGATGTTTCTTACACTTCCAATTATAGTTCGTGATTAGTGCAAGGATATCATCGGAATTGAAAATACTTATGTTTTTACTGATAAAATGGATCGTTGATTCTTCTTGTATTTTTTCACTTGGAATTACGACATATAATCGTATTATTTTAGACCTTTGGTCCCATTATTAACATCAGTTTTTTCCTCATTTAATTTCTTTTCAATAAGGTACCAAGTACAAAAATTAGTCTTTCGTTTACATTTACAAACGAAACGTTTTTGCACTTGGATCGACCATGAAAAACTGAATTTCAATAAACCAATGATAGTGTAAATCGGTGTCTGTTTTATCGACAAACACGAAGGATTGATAATAGCGATATTGACAGCAAATATTGATCGTCCGAGGGTACATCACGACTCAGGTTTCGCAATACGAAGATTCGACGATCAGAAGAGCGTAAATTGTATTTTAATCGATCGGTTTCGTGCTAATGATAATGAATCATTCTATGATCTCCATACGATGTTGACGATACCACGGCGTTTGTTTGAATCACCTACGTGAAACTAACGTGAAGCGTAAAAGTTACGACATAGACTTTGTAATATTTGCAAAATAACACACTTGTGTGCACATTTATGTATTTGAATACATGAATGCACGCAAAGACGCACATACTCGTACATATGATCGCGGTACAACCGCATATCTTTGTTGTTTTTATATATTTATAACTCATTGCAGTTCGGTTCCGAAGTAGCTTTTGTGCTCTTCGTTAGCAAAACGGAGATAATTCGTTCAACGTTTCCCAAATTAATTTCATCGCCCACGATAATGGAAAATGTCACTAAATTAAAAATATATTTGTTCAAGGAACCAAGGAAGAATAAAAATTCTTCTTCTTAATAGATATACTTTTAATGATTGATATTATAAAATATTTTTGCTTGGAACAAGAGTCACGATTATAATGGAAAATTAGTGAAAAGTCTCTATTTGGAAATGAAAAAACCTTGATGAATTTTAAGAAGCAAATATATCTATAAACTGATAACATTCTCAACTTCAAGTCTAAGTATATTTAAACATTACTTGCACACGTTAAATTGTGCAGAAAGTGTGGCGCACTTTGGGAAACGTTGGTGCGATAATAACAAAACATTTATGCAATTAAGCCGACTGTTATGTTCCACACGAAATCTTTTCTAGACCTGTAAGCCTAATTAGTCCCATTCGAATATTCGGTTATCGTCAAATTTTCTTTCTGCGAATTAACCCTATCGTTACGAATAACAGTAAAATAGGCTGCCATTATGGTACCACTGTATAATACATCTAAATTTACACTCTCATAATTAAAATCGATATCATCAATTCCATATAATCTATATCATACAAATTTATTATTTTATCATTCATATAACTATAAATTAACATATAATACAAATTACAAAAAAAAAACACATGCCAAAGTTAAAATCAACGCTGCCACTCAAACACATTTCTAATTAATCCAAAATTCACACGGATGACTATAATCACTTTCAGTATGCAAAAAGTATAACGAATGATTATAATCATCAGCAATAACGAAAGGGTTAATCACGAATCGCAGTATCTACGAGGGAAAAGAGACATGGAACGTGTTCCGGCATAGGTTGCGTTCAGAAGTAGCTAAAAGTAGATTTGCTAAAGTCAATTCGTAATTCGCGATACCGGTAGAATCGCTTACATTTCTTTCAAGGGGCGCTGGAACGTTTACCTCCTCATTGGCTCCTCGCGGAAGCGTTTCGTTTCTTCCCCGAAGCTGGTCTTCGGGCAAGAATTATGTGAGAAACATTTTTTATACGACTTGGTTGATCCTATCTCGTAACTACGCGCGGCGCACATCTACCGTACGAAATGTTCCGATAAATTGACATCGCCGAAGAAAAAAAAAAACACAACAAGCAAACGATTCTCGTTTATTAAAATCTCGCAAGCCTCTTATAAAAGCTTACCTCATGAGAAATGTTTATTGTTTCTTTCTTTTTGTTATCGTTCCATCTCATATAAGATAAAACTGTTTTTAGTGGATGCACAAGTAGGCTCGAGTGAATCTCTATGTTAATCGGTTGATTATTAACACTTTAACACATTCGCCACCGTAAGTTGTTTATGTAGGGCGACTTTTCACGTGGAAACGTAAAATAAAGTGTTAGTTATTTGTTTTTCATTTTGTAAAAAATTCTATAGAAGATGGCAATTGGATTGTATATTTGTGATACATTGTGCAAGATGGACTGATAGTTTGTTTAATGCGTGCATAACTGCGAACAGGAGATTTATTGTATTATATTTATTATAAGTATAACGAGGTCAATGGCGAACACGTTCGCCAACTGAATAGCGGTGGCGAACATGTTAACGATCAGTTGGCTAATTGGCTTTTTTTTTAAATGTGTCTACTGTTATCTCTCGGGGACATGAAACGATGTTAAATATATGACTGAAATATCGTTTGTTTGTAATACGCCGTGGTTTCTTGGTTTCGATATTACTAACAATTTAGAAAGTATATAGGATATAAGTTGGAACAATTTTAAGAAAATACTGGATACTTAATTTTCTTGTTTCTTGAAAAGTTAAAGTATATTACCTTCGAAAGAGACTGGTCGATGGTGTTAGTAGTGTTAAGGAATAATTGATGGAAAATGATAAAGGGAAACAAAGCTTGAAAAGATTAAGAATAGTGAGATATCTGTACGAGCATTATTGTTCTTCTACTAAAATACAATCGAAATCTTTGCAATATACATATATTGTCTAACAACGTTAATTACGTTTTCTTTGTCGTTATTTTTTTCGTCGTTACACGAAGAGATTTTCCACGTGTACGAATTTTGTTCCTATATTTTTATCCTATAGTATTAATCGAAATATATGTATACGTTTGTAAATTTTTAAGTTTGTAGAAACAACTGTACAACTTGATGTCTGAATCGGTAATAAATAAAGATGCACACTTTTTACCTACGATAAATTCTCTTATCATTCTTCCCATTGAATTAGATAAAGCTGAAATAAGCGGTAAATTATCGCTTCCGATTAAGATCATTTTATTTGATATATCAGTAATGAAGCGCAGTGAACAATTACTTGAAATTGATCTTTTTTTTTCAAGCGTCATTTTAGAAGTTTGGTTGAAATGACCTCATTCGAAAACGTTCACATGTACAGTAAAAACTTTGTATGCTTCACGCACACCCGATACGTGAGGGCCTTTATGATAACAGACAACAGATTATATGAATGAATCAGCCATTCGAAAATGGAGGACAAATCGTACTGTCTTCCCTACGAATATATATTTCAATGTATAAACTAATATTCGATATAAAAAAACATACGCTAACTCGTTAAATACATAACTTTTAAATACAAGCAAAGTAACCTATATTTTTTCATATCGCGTGTACCTTGTGTATAATGAAAAAATCAAATTACAACTTACATTTCAACTATTTTCACATTCTGTGTAACAAAACATGCATATGCTGTAAAGCCATTAAGATGTTTTCCATTTTGATCCACTGATAAGCGCGTTTAAAGTGGAAAGAAATTAGAAAATCACGTTTGGCGCGGTGGTTGACTCATCGATAGGTTAGCATGCGCACCTTAGCATGGATTGCATCTTGAAGTCCTCCCGAGTTTCGAGTCTAAGATGGCCGCGATGACAGATACGTCGAGCTGTCAACCGAATCTGGGATACGCCTAAATTTTCAGCTTCTAACGTTTTGTGTTATAGACATCATAATACAATGAGCCTAGTAAGTTCGTTCGGTAGTTCGAAGGGTGGAGGATGCGCGAGGAACGAACGGCTTCTACAAACGCGCGCCTTATCTTAATTCATACGTATGCTACGTTTTGTGTTCAGGCTGTTTTTTCATGGAGAGTAATTCATTTGTCTGGGATAAGAACTTGCTATAAGGAAAACGATTAAAGGTTTCACATCTTATTACCCACGTAAATAAATATTGTTTATGAAATCTTCGTTGGAACGAAGTGATATAATATAGAAACTCTATCCTCTCTACTCCAGATTCATACATTTTACTCAGTCACCTGTGTACAATACGAATTATCGTCGTCGTTCGTGTTCCAGTGTACAATTTAGTGCGTGCTTCTTACAGATATAAAGTTGTGATATTCGTGCATTGGGAAAATTAAACCACGCTTAAAATTTAAGAGAAATGGAGGCAATTGTAGAGTATAATTATGTAGCACAAGAGCCTGATGAATTAACTTTAAGAAAAGGGGACATTATTACAGAGATTAAAGTTATGGTGGGTGGTTGGTGGGAAGGTACTTTGAAAGATAAACGTGGCATGTTCCCTGACAATTTTGTTAAGGTACATTTACAAAAGTTTTGAAATTAACGTTTGCCATAAGCATTCATTCATAGATAAAAAAATATTATTTCATACATAAAATCATGATGCTTGATCGAAGGGAATAAAGATGGATTAACAAAAATCTCATTGATTCAGGTCTTGGAACCTCCGTCCACTGGAACAACTGGAAGTACAGGAAATGGAGGGAGTGAAGCGATCGGTACAAAGTCTGAGGAAGTTACTTTGCGAAATGGAGGATCTGGAAGAAGGTTCTGCAAAGTTCTCTTCAGTTATGATCCATGCAATGAAGATGAATTAACATTGGTACCACAAGATTCTATAGAATTTTTGGGTGAAGTAGAAGAAGGATGGTGGAGGGGCAGACTTAAAGGAAGAGTCGGAGTCTTTCCATCGAATTTTGTATCTCCTCCAGTGTATGAAGAGCAAGACAAATATAAAGACAGAGATAAAAAAGAATTATGTAAAGTACTTTTTCCCTATGAAGCTGCTAATGAAGATGAACTAACGTTAAATGAAGGAGATGTAATTACTCTCCTTTCTAAAGATGCTCCTGATAAGGTGCATAGATATTATAATTATTATTATGATATTCTGGTTTATTTAATTTTTAATAATCTATTTAATAATCAAATTTATATCATGTATGGCTTATAAATTTCCAATGACTTTTAGGGGTGGTGGATAGGAGAATTAAAAGGTCAAGTGGGTTTATTCCCAGATAACTTTGTTGAAGTAATAGGTTCAAAATCTGACCATCACGATCAGGATCAATGGCATGATATGACCGTTAAATCAATTTCAAAATACTCTCATCAAGTGAAAAAAAGTGAAAAAGCACATGCCAGAAAGAGTTTGGACATACGAAATGCACATGCAGGTACTTGATAAATTTCTTCATTTAAAAAAATTTCTAAACAAAGTTAGTCATTTTGACTTGTTAGGTAATTCTAGTGTTAATAACAGCTATTCTGTTTAGGATCTCAATAAATAAGTATTTCTTTCATTTCTCTTATACAGATACCACGAAAAAAGCCATATCAACATCTACATCTTCGTCAACATCATCAATTTCTCCAGGAGGTGGAGGAACTGGAGGAGACAGAAAAAGCCATTCAATCATATCGAATTTAAAACGCCTTGTAGGTGATGTGGGAACTAATAATGGTAATGGAAATACCAATATAGCTTTGGGTGAAGAGTTAGATGGGGTAGAACGAGGAGAGGGAGCACCGCTTTCGCACTTAACAGCTTCTCGAGCTAAAGCACCCCGCCGACGTCTACCTTCCTCGCAGCGTTTACGACGTCACGCTACGGGGTCGGCATCCACCTCCACAACCACAACACTTGTTAGTGTTATTTGCACTATTTCATACATGTATGGTCATCTCAAGCTAATTTGAATTTTAAATAATTTAAAACGTACGTAATTTTTATGTTTAACAGGAAGATAGTTTGGCAAATGGTAATGCTGAAGCCGCGTTAGAACAATTACGTGAAGAAGAGACAGAAGGACTAGTTTCGAAAACAAGAAGAAAAGCACCATGGGTAACTTAAATTTCATTATTCAACGACATTAATAAACATCCAGATTTCTTATATAATACAATATGAAATGCATTCCGGGTTACATTATATATTTCCAGGTGGAAGAACTGAAGATGAATCAAATGGAAAGGAGAAAGATTGGATCGGTCGATCGAGTTGATAAATCAGAAGTGAAGAAAGAACGAATTCATTCTCGGTAAATTTGTTTGTGGAGTCTTTAATAAGATAATTGATATATTAAATAAATGAATTAAATTTGAATGCAAATGTTAACAGAATAACATCGACGAACACGGGTGAGCCGGTTCAGAAGACGGATGGAGAAAGTGACGAGAGTAAACAGAAAGATAAATGTCAAAAACCTGAAACTTATCAACTTCCTGAACCGCCTTCTCCAGGAATACCTGCCTATGTTCCATATTCTCTTTATAGTCAGTTGTTGGAAAGGGTATGTATGCAAATAATAATAACTAAACATTAAATAAATATGCGGCTACATCAAGATCATTACTGGTTCGTACATTCCAATGAAATCTCCAGCAGTGTCCGGGCTTATTGTTACAACGAAGAAGAGAAGATAGTGGCACAGATATTCACGACGTTTACAAATTTTCGTTTCAGTTCGGTACTGATCTTGATGCAATCGTATCCTAAATTAAAGCTTTCCACAAGTGATTTAACTCATCGGTACAATAATCAGTTCACATTCGTCAACATAACTGATTTATCTTCGCATGTTTATCCCTTTCGTTTACTTACAAATCCAAAGAGTACTTATTGTACACTAGATGAGATAACATTTTTTCAATAAAGAAAAATACATTAAGTCCTTGGAAAGCTTTAAACGAGTATATGTGAAAACATTTATTGTTTACGTACTTATTATATAAACTAGGTGGCTGCATTAGAAGAAAAGCAAGCAATATTACAACAAACGGTTGGGCAGCTCTCCGAAAAACTTACACCTTTTTTGGCAAGTAGTACAGTTTTCAGTACAGATTAATGCCCATCAGCGTATAAATTTTACGTTTTTTTGTGCGTAATATATTTTGTTTTCGCCTTCCATTGCAAATGGCAGAGTTAGTACTAATGATTATTACTATATCATTGTTATGTATTTATACATTTTGGTGGTGATATTTACCATTCAATCCACCAATGCGGTAACAGTATTTGTCTGGCTCGGCTACAAACGCAACATTCCACATGACATTCTCCACTTAGAAAGGTGTTCTCCTGCTTGCAATAGTTTATGCGATCTCACTGTAACTGCCAGGTTTCTTTATTGTCTCGATATTTTTATTATTGGGACCCAGCATTTGATAAATGCAATTAATTACCGAAATTTTTTGTTCTTTCAAATGTATCGTACAAGCTAATTGAATTGAAATGAAAGACATGCAATTTTTTCTTATGGGTACCCACATTTCTATTAATGATTCTTTGAGATATTTCTACATTCTGTTAAGAAATCTGACACGTCGTTCTGATGTGTCTTTTTAGACTATACCATGAAACTATAAGAGTGTAATTGTACTTAAATCGATAAATACTACGTAGTTTTATTTTTTTTTTCATTTAACAGCTGCCTCGCAATTACAACATGAGAGTGATTATTCGTAATAAGTTCGTAAACGAATTCGAGTGCCAATGTATTCTAGTTTCTCCTCATAATTTTATAGTTCGGTGATAAAAGAAAATTCCAGAAACCTTTGATTTCACGTAGTAGGACTTGTTAAAAACATGATAATTTCAATTTTCCCGGTACAAACTATAAACATCGGAGCCGTTTTTTTAATCACTTAGCAGAGTATATTTCCTTCCGTACGTGACACTAAAATGGTGCTAATAAAATAGTACGTGATATGTTGATATATTGCATAGTTATTATATAAATGTATAAATGAGGCAGCAACTTGTAAGTATCAATTTTTGTCGTAAATAAAATGAGTGGCAACAGGGCGATAGAACTAAAGTACGTTGGAGCCCATTTTTAAATGAACAGATTAATAACTTTGTTTCATATAATCAAGAAACTGTTGAATATTTAAAAATCTTTTTATTTTT
The DNA here is from genome assembly GCA_910591515.1 of Cerceris rybyensis. NCBI lineage: Eukaryota > Metazoa > Arthropoda > Insecta > Hymenoptera > Crabronidae > Cerceris > Cerceris rybyensis. The sequence goes on from OU342790.1 coordinate 31,180,366, forward strand.
TTATCGAGACAAAATTTTACGTAAATACAATAAAATGAGGTGATTATAAATATATGAAATAAATACAAGCAAGACGATATTTAATTTTTTATATCAGTATTTAACGAAATATACTTAAATGCTTTTACTGGAAAAGAAGCGGAGACAAAGGTCTCCTCCAATCATAATCGTGTTATTTCAAACTATATCTTATTGTTAGTTATACGCAAAAATGTAAATAATACACACTGTCACAAATCGATTAAATAACAGTAAAATCCTATTGCAATTTGCAATTTAAATACTGCATATATCACCTTAAAAATTCTAGTCTGGTGTATAAGATTACAGTGGATTATAGAATTGAAGTGCCAGAGCCAATGAAACTAACACTGTCACTATGAATGTCATTGTTAACGATAGAATCCTTCAAAAAGTAATGAAACAGTCGTATTATAATTAAATATTATTTGGAAACATGTTTCTCACATATATGACTCTAATATTAAACTAATGTTCATTTTTCGAATAGAAAATCTTTATAAGCAAAAACTTATGAAGCACTTTCATATTCACATTTCAATGATAAAAAAGAAATCTGAAGTTAATCAAAATTCAAAATAAAGCTCACGTTTAATTTCTTCGTAATGTTCAATTAATACACTAACTGAGAATTATTACGTTTTGAAGGATAAATGGTGTAATATAATATATAAAGTAGAATATTAGCATTGTATAAAGTTTTTACACATTTCAGCTGGAAATAGCTTATTTAAATGAGGTATAAGTACAGTTAACTGGGATGAAAAACAATCACAAGCTAACTAAAACGAGAATAAATATTTTTTGTCCCCTGTGGAAAAGATATGTTAAGGAACGTTAAAGTTAAAGTCTGGCAGGTTGTGGGTTATACATAATTTTATTTTTTTTCTTCCAGAATTGATATCTTTCATTACGTTCAATATTTGCAACTAACACTAACTACATAGAGGATATTAGAATCCGTTAATGTACTTACATACAAATTTTCATACAATTGATCAGCTGTTTTAATTAACTGCTACACTTACGCCATGTGTTTAGAATTTTCAAGACTTCTGCTTTCTAAATTCAGAAATGCAAAATGAAATTTTTGTTTGTGTATAACTAAAGCGAAATTCTTCGTATTCTTACGCATATGGAAATTTTAAAAAGCGCTATAAGATATAGTTTAAAAGACATCTTTTTTCTTTCCGTAGTATCCGTCCCTGACTTTGCAAAACGAAAATGCACAAATTTGGTTTATAAGTTAGGCTTTAGTTCAAACGCGGTAATATTTTTACGTTCCAATGTATAAAATTTGTATTAATTCGAAATTACATATTTCAAACGATACTGATTTCCATGTATATTTACTTCTCGTTCGAATAAAAAGATAAGGAAACGTCATTTATAGTATTCTATGTAAGTCAAATTTTCTGTACTATTTTCTACTTTCTTAACGTTATCGAAGGGATATAACGATTTCATTTTAAGTACGTTAAATACATTCACAATTAGCTGTTACATTTCTTTCCACTTCTGCAAGGAAATATAAAGTTACAGTTAGATTATATGAAAAGCTTTCGTTATAATTTAGAAGAGTACTATCTATTGCGTGATTCTATTTAGATAAAGACAACGATAAGCTCTATATGATTAATGATCCTGATATCAAGGCTACGTTAAATTTTTATTTTAAAAAAAGTTACAAGTAATTTAACTTGTATCAACTTTTCCTTTTTTCCTTTATACCTATCTTTTCTGCCACATATGTTTAACCGAATTTATTTTTCAGTAAATAATAAAATTACTATGAGAGTGATTATAGAGTGAAAAAATAATTTGGACCACAAAGACTAAAATTTTTTTATTCCACATGAAGTGGCTGTGTAATCATTATTAAGACATGATTCCTTGTTTTTACGTTGAAAATGATTACAAAAGGTCTAATAATATACGTGTGTCATTTTACATGAAGAATAGATCCTTTTACACTTTTATATTTCACTGCAATCGAAGTATGATGTAAAGTTTTTAAATAATGTACGTTAACGTACAATGAAATTATGTTTTTCTTTCGTAATAGAAAAATATGAATTTAGTACATCCTTGCAGAAACGACACGTGACAATAATAGTGTTAAGCGAAATTAATAATAATCTTTCGATCGTTGCTATTCCATTAGTTGCACCCTGCTACTTTAGCATTGTTATTTCATTTTTTTAAAAGTGCAGTGCAGCATTAGAACTTGAGATACATCTTTAATTTGCTCTTTTCTGCACATTTCAAGCATGAATTAATTTTGGTATATGTACAATTAATTATTATCGATTTACAGAATATGCGATCTTTCTTCAGAAATTTTATACACTGATCATTTTAAATAATACTATACGATTATTACTTAATCGTAAAATTACGTAACGTTATGTTAAAGGGAATAATTTCTTGTGCCATGGAACATTCATTTTTTATCGTTTATAATTGAAACTTGTAATTCGCGAAATAATATTCACAATATTTGCAAATAATTTTGCATTTTTACGAAACTATCTTGCATTTACTTTAATATTGTTTAAAGAATGAGTTTTAATCGTTTTTATAAAGAAGAATCCTAATTACAGTGTTTATTAAATAAGAAGCGATGTAGCTCTAAACAGAAAAAAATGATGTGAACAGGGAATAAGAAAAACTTGAATCATCCCTTACACATTTTTGATACTTTGAAGCAATGTAAAAATATTAATTAACATGTGTACTAACGAAATACATTGTGTAACATCATGTATTGTTTATTATACAGTTGTTTTCGGCGGATAGATACAAACATAATACTTTACAAAATTTCCCAAAAAAAAAAAACAAAAGACACTCTGTAATTTTAGTTACTCGACGATTTTATAGGAGCGGTAAACGTCTTTAAATTTATAACTAGATATTAATATAATAATTTAACATAGTAACGAATGCTTGTCGAAAAACTAATATCGATATGTATACAAATATTTTGTACGTTTTAAATTACTATTTGCGCCACGTGTACGTATTGCTAATACGATGTATGAAAAATCTTCCTCGACGTTTTCACATGAAATTGTAATTTTATAACATCGAATGCCGATTTCGATCGACAGTATTTTGAGACAATCGGATTGTCGATTCGAACTATCCTCGATGAGTCCTATTAAAAAGCGTTAATGGAATGTCGGTGCAGCTTAAGGGCTGCTTAGTAATTGTAACGCGATTACTTTGAAGAGTATGCTGTAGATTGTAAGAAAATAGGAATAAAATCGATCGAGAAGAGTGTAGAATTTTTTAAAAGCTTCGACTTCAAAAAAAAAATTATACGTGTACATAAATCAGGAACGAGTGAGAGTTGAACTTTCTTATCGATCATGCGTAAGTTACTCGAAATTAACTCAGACCTGTAAATAATATGCACTGGAGCAAATTTTTCTTTGCTGATAACACGAGAATTACTTGTAGTTCAGCATTAAATATATGTACAGAAGCAATTCTTATGTTTCCTTCCTTTACTCCATCCTTTTATTCTTAATTCTCTCAACACCTCCGTAAAAATTGCTAGTTTTAATTTAAGAATTTTACTCGCATTAGATCAAAGAAAATTTTAATTTATTGTTCGCATTGTCTTTACTATTCTTAACGTCTGCTTCGAAATTTCTGTTTTTAAGAATTTTAATTTCTTTAGATTAAAAAGAAAGTTTTAATTTACTTTAGGATTATTTCGTTAATTTTATAGCGAGATAAATAAAATTAATTTCACAACATTTTCTATCATTAGTTATTCATATTTTTAAATGATATCAATAACTATAGGTACTGAAGGATGTTTAGGTGATATCATAAAATTATAAAATTGGAAAGGCGATATTAAATAGTTTAAGAATTTTAATTTCTGGATCAAAGAATTGTGAAGAATTTTAATTGCTTAAGACCAAAAAAAATTATGATTTACGATTTACATGATTTTTAGTATCGTCGATACCTACGTAAAAATTGCTATTTTTAAGAATCTTCATATATTTAAATTAAAGAGAATTACTATTTAGCATTTACATTATGAAAAACGAAGTATTTTATCATGAAGAGTCTAAAGGACATTTCATAGGAAAGAACATTTTCCAAAGGTGACCATAAAATTAGTAGCAAACGTTTCAAGATTAATCGAGAGTCTTTATTACCAGCTCCTTTGCTTACGGACCTTGAACTTTAATTACGACCATACAAAGATCGATATGATGGAAATATTTCACAAACGAAAGGCAACGTAGCATAACAAGGCATAGTCTTCCAAAAGGGAGAAGAATCTGATCCAGGTGGTTGCATAAGAGCTACACATCCTCTTAAACGCGATGGCTCCCCATCACCCCATGCTCGATATTCAAAACATCCAAGTGGCTCGTCTACAAATTAACAATAATTCACTTCGAACAACAAATACTCGATATTTTTCAACCAGTTTCATATTACATTTTTCACATAAAAAACCAGAGTTTTCTAAATTTCATCATAGTCTCCCTAATATCGTCGTTCTTTTCTCTTTATAGAGGGACTGAAAATATCAAAAATTTTCTCTAAAACGATCAGATTCGATAAGTTGCGAATGCAAAAAAAATTTAATTTTGATTTCAAACATAACATTACTTTAGATTTTGGCACAAAATCATATAGTTTATAATAATATGTTACAAACACTACAAACTGTTTTTCTTCGTGTAGGTAACAATTTTAGAAAACACTGACATAGATTTTATAATCAATTTAATGGAATAATTCTATACCAAATTCATTTTTCCAAATTCCTTCAGCGTCCCGGTTGCTGAGGCCAACGAAATTAGGCGTGTTGACCGATATGTATTTTGCAATTCCATTTGTACGTTCTTCGCTAATTATGTGGGCAAGCGATCCATTCATTTCCTGGCAAGACGTTTGCGCCTGGCTATAGTTCAAGTTATTATTCGAAAACAGGAATATTCCCGCTCTAGGAATGCAAGCCAAAGTGCCTGATTCTAAAAGTAGTTTCAAAGTAGTCCGAAGAAAGTTTATTGTTTGAATTTAGAACAAGTTCTCTGAGGATAATTACCGTCTGAGATATAACTTGGGTAGAGGCTGTAGTATCTGTAATTTCTGTCTTGAATCATAGTTGTGAAATTATATATATCAGGGCATTCGAGTGTTTGACACATCTTTTCTGATGAATTTGTCTTTTCTAGAGGATTGTTACCTCTCAAATCTGTATAATATATAACAATGGGAAACCTTTACGCCTGTTCAAACTTGGAACAAACTAATTGGTAGCACGAGGAGTGTCATATATTATATATAAAAATAAGCTCGAATATCAACAGGTAAACCTTAACTTATTTATAAAATTTATAAATAAAAAAATGTCAGCAAAATTTAATTTCTAAAAATATCAGTCTACAGAAAGTTATATTAAAAAATTTGCCTGCAGCTAGTAATCAAAGGGAAGCGTTTAAGTTAATATTTGACTGTGTTGAAACTTTCAACGGGAACATAAACAATATATAAAAAATTGTTGATGATGATAATCTTGACTTTAGGCTCTTTTTACATATTGTAGTAAGTTAGTTTAACAAACAAAATTGTCATTAGATTTATAACTCCTCTTTCTCTGTAACTGTCCCCGTAAAAAAAGCCTCGAAGCAATTCCTATAACTGATGATAACTAAAAGTTATCCGACTATTTTAAGATATAAATTTTTCACTTTCAATTTTTTTTAATAGGAATAAAATTAGCACAATTTGTAGGACATAAACTAGAAATCTAATTAAAGATTATTTTCAAGAAGTATATTTAATGTTTATGAAAACGTAAACGTGACTTCTTAATAAATGATTAGTACGTGGCTTTTAACACTAGAACCACCGACGTTAAATTTATTACATTTAAATATATTAAATAAGAACTTTGGTAATCTGTGTTTTCTAAGATCAATTTAGAATTTCTAGTCTAGAACTCTCCTGTAAACTTAGAGGATTTTTGGAAAATATGTGAACAAGTCATTTTGACTTGCTTGGTCGTTCTAGTGTTAAGCCAGCCTGTATTTCAGTCTGTCCTTTTTAAATGTAGCTCCCATATACTTTACATATTCGATTTTGCATACAATTCCAACCACCATAAAACCATATTACATTTATTCGTCCCTCACACTTTTCTTTTTTGTGTCTTACCTTTGTAATTGTCATCCAAACCGTAATTAAAAGCCAAGGCTCTTTTTGAAGAGGCAAACTCTCTACAGTTATCAACACCATGAACTTTCTTCCACGATATGATCGGCTGATTGGAGCGAGCATTAAGTTTGATCAATCTATATCGCGGTAATTTCCGAGATTTTAATTCGCAGCAACGCTCACTCAAGACCCACAGTAAATTTAACAAACATACAGTGACAGAAAATGAAACTAAAATTGAACAATTCATTCCGTAAAAATAGAAGAATTTAGTTCAGAATGGCTTGATTTTGTGTATCGTTTTTATTATGAACAATCCATTGTTAAGGCTATTGTATATATATTCTGCATCACGGAAACGAAATGGACAAAGATGATTAACATTGTATTCAACGTGACAGGATTACGTAATATCGGAAACTGAAAGCTCCAATTTACTCGGTTAATAGGGTATTGAAATTCAATCACTATAATGATAGCTATTTTCGCAAGATTGATTTCCCGCCATCGAGTCATAATAATGTTGTAAATTGGTCTGTATGGAATAGGGGATAGATTTTAATGAATACGCAGTCACTTAAAATCGTAAATTGTATCGACTTTAATTCTTCCCTTCGAACAATTTCATAAACTGTATAACGTTAACAGTATAACGATTATTATTAATAATCCTTGTCTAATTGTAAGATATACAATGAATCTTCTTCGCTTGATCATATCATTATATTGGCTTTCTGTAGTACAGGTACTTTAATTTGTTTGCATTTTTATAAATGTAAATAAATATTTTCAACAAAAAATGGCATTGACTTTCTGTTAATTTAATTTGTGATATAATGTGCGAGGTTTGCTCAACCAGTTTTTAATTAATTGAATCTCAACTATTTCGCAAGTCGGATTTTGAAGTATAAAGAAAAGTTATATCAGTAACATTAGGCAGCCTTAAATAAAATCTTTCGTGTTTCGGTGAAAAAGAAGAATATCCTAAGATAACAAAGAATCTAGCGCTTTCGAAGCCTCAGCGAAAATATCATCCACAGTACCTTCGGCATTGATCTGAATGGAAATTATTTATAGTTAACTTGTTGCTCCTATTTTTAAAAGAAAATCATCACGCGCACATATACTTACTCTAACGACTTTGGCTTCGTAATGTTTAACAATTTCACCGTTTTTCACGTTAAATATCTCAATTCTTTTTTTGATAGTCTCTTCGTTATCATCGGCTCTTTGTGATACCGCAGCACGACCTAACAGCCTCTTCTTCATCGTTTCATTCGATACATCAAAGAAGATTATCATATCGACAGGACATACCTAAATTAAACGGATAATATTTAGTTTCCACATCATCCAATCAATATTAATTTTCTCTTCTCTATTCTACAATAAATTAAATTCACTATTCTTCAGTGATTTTCGTACGAGTTCTTACGTTTTTCTCAAACAGGATTCCTTGTTCTAATTCACGTGGATATCCATCGATAAGGAAGCCGGTTTTCGTTGTACCTTCTTTACGGGCTTTATCCATCCGTTCCTTTATAAGCTCCAGTACAATATCCTACCGGAAACCACATCATCTTCACACTAAGAAAAGCGAGGCTAGTTCGTATACCACGGGAGGAAATTAATTGTAATTTCATTCGGAGCTAGATATTATCGTCATTATTCAGTGATCGAGTATAGAATCAATTAAGTTTTGATATGTTATCAGCATTGAAGATACTATCTCGATTGAATGTTTAATTTATTATTTTATTATATCAGTTAGCAAAGTGATCTGACTTCTTTACTTTCATTTTAGAATTAGCTACTTACTATTTGCGATTTGTTAAGAATAATTTTTTAGATTACTTTTCAACAAGTATTTACCTTATATATTTCAATAATCCTGTTATAATTTTGTGAATCTAACCGAATATGTATTGCAATCACTATCGCTATGTTGCGATTGAATGCTTGATAACAAATTCACATTGTTTGATTTTCGAAAAAGGCAAGTTCCTTGGAATAGTTTGATATCATTGTTTTCTAATTTAATGCCGTAAAAATTTCTAGTCTACGTCATAACCGATAGTCAGCTACTTTATTATTTAAGCAGTATGTATTATCTGTTCAGATTGAGTTTGGTTACCTTAAGAAGTTTTAACAATCGATCATATCTTTATGATACTAATAAAATTATTTTTTACTCATCGGTCGAAGCTTAAGCGCTGATTGGCACATTTTTATCAATACCAAAAAGAAAAATGATTGACCATTAACTAAATTTTGGAACCAAAGCGAAAGACCTTATTAACATTATCTTCACTGAGAATTACAAAAAAAATCACAAATAAAACGGAAAATATCAACTTTGTATAGAAAAATTAAGTATAACTTAAAAACTATTCAAATATCTTTTAAAACAACAAAATATAGAAGAAGTTACAGATTCATTCTTATTTTAAAATACGATTAAGTTATTAATTACATTCCAGTCGCGTCTTAAAATTCTCAAATACAGAGAAAGATTTCGAACACTAAATAAGGAAATAAAATTATAGCTAAGATAAAATTGCTTAAAACAATATAGCGTATAAGCTGGATTTAATAGTAGATCTCCTAAGAAGGTCAAAATGATTTTTTGAAATTTTGACTTTGAAATTTCTAAGGCTATTTACAGTTTTCGACACGTACCGATTTGTCTCCTCCATTTCAATCGTTTCAATGTATTTATTAACACTATTTTTACCAAGAGTAGAAAGTAGTCTTCCAAATTTTAACTGAAAATTATTCTCTAAGTTGAATCGTTTCTCCACAATTAATTTTTTGACTTTTCATATAGTATTTGTTAAATTAATTCGGCGATATCATTTTCCACCAGCGCATCCTAGATCCAAAAATGTGCATATGGTATACATATTTCTACCATGAGGTGTCTTTTAACACTTTAAGGATTTCATGACAGTGCCTAATTTTAAACCATTTTACATATAAATATTAACACCATTTGGCAGTACCATATCAATTATAATCAGATTAGAGATTCCAGATTTCAGTTGTAACAGAAAATACAGGTGTTGCGGCATAACATTGATGTCCGCTTATTTCCCGCTGTGTTACATTTTAGCGTACACCGCTACAGACACTTACAACTAGCTGTACAGCGCTGCTAAAATTTGTAAGCTGATTATATAATTTTCTAATAAATACACATCAATGTATGAATAAATATATTCCTCAAATTATCGACATTTAACTGATAATTTGTAATCTCAATAGTTTTGGCAATAATTTGTATTCAAACGAAAAGATGTCAAAAGACACCTTTTGGTCGAAATAGGTATACAGAAAATCGTGGTAGAAATAGTGTTAAAATTGTTCCATTGAAATATAAGTAATAAATCTTCGGTGCATGGTTTAAAAATTCCTTTTACCATTGGAACGAAAAGACCTTTAGACATAAAGTCTTGAAGGGAAACTACTTGTAAATATTTTAAGACAATGTAATGCGTGAGACACATAAAATTGCTCAATTTACCGTTGGAACGAAGAGACCTTTAGACATAAGTTCTTGAAGAGAAGCTCCTCTTGGACTACCGCTTGCAACTTCTTCTCTCAAAAGGTCGCCGCTGCTTATGTGAAGAAATCCATATTTCGCAATAATACGCTCGCATTGGGTGCCTTTACCGCAACCGGGCCCACCGATTACCCAAATTGTTTTCATGTTTTCAAAATCTCTCGGTTCTTTCGCGGTTTTTATTGTAAGTTCCTGTATCTTACAATTATCCTCGAGTTTTAATAGCTGTTCGACCTATCAGGAATGTATTTTTACTGGTTAATTTAGTAGCGTGGTTACTGAAAGTTTGACAATCAGTTTGATTAATCCAAAATGCGCAAACTATATTCATATGTGGTTTTTTGACAACCGACTGAATACCGTTAAGTGAGCTGTTTTCAGTCTTGAAGTCAATTATCGAAAAGTGGACGGAGGATTCGTTACGTTGCAAATTATGTTACAGCTGTAGAAATATGATGCAGTATGCTTACAATTTCATTTTACACAGAAATATATAAAAGCTAAGTCTGATTTTTGTACAACTGTCATAGGTAAGTTACGAAAATGAAATCTTCGAATTCCTTTCATAATTTTTAATAATATGCTACTATATTTTGTACTGTTATTCATCATTCTATTTGGATTCTCGCACTCTATATATGTATGTATTAGGGGTGCTGAAAAGTAATCAAAATTTTTTTTGCTGGTGAAAAACATTTATCTATTAAAGAAATCTTAATTGCTAATCAACAAAATAATTTCAATAATATTCTAATACTTTCTACCAGCGCAAAGGTAGTTCGATTCCCTTTTTAAAAAAGTCCTTCGATTTTTTGTTGAAAAACATTTGCAATTACGTTTTCACTTCTTCAATTTTGATTACTTTTCAGTACCCCTAATATTTTGTTTCCTTTATTTTATTTCTTTGTTTTCTTTTTATTCTACGTTAACTTATCTGTGCCAATTCAAAACTTTGTTACAGTGTTAAATTTAGAACGGGACAATATTATTCGTTTTAAAGTTTTCAACCAAAGAAAATCAAAAGAAGAGTAGTCTTTTTCCTTACGAATAACAAAGTAATGTAAATAAATTTCGGTATCCGTTTAATAATACGTTGCTATACAATATTTAGTTGCATTATTAAAGTAAAATATAGTGAAACAGAAGTGCAAATTTTAGATCTAATGTAAACGTAACGAAAGTCTAAGTAAAATAAAAATTTATCAACAGATACCTACAGTAAAAAACAGAAAATACAGTGGATGTGACCTGGTTTTATTTTGCAGATTTTTAAAGTCTTTTCATAGAACAAGCTAGAGTGCATTGTGTTCCATAATTAAAAATCATTTATTTATAGCAATCTGGATATAGATCTCGACACGAACCTTGATAAAAGTCTCTAAAAGAAGTATTACTCACTTCCACTACTGCAACAAGGAAGTAAGAATTGACATGTCCTTGAAAAGCTCTAGATCTTTTAAAAGGATCTTTAAAACTACTGCAACTATTGGTAGCACGATATAAGAAGGAAACTTTTTTTATTACACACACTAACAACTTTAAATAAGGTTGTAAACTTTTTTTTCAGAAAGTAGAGAAAATATTGTTTCTAACTACATTAAAAATTCGGCGACGATAAAATATCATTAGAACAGTGAATGCGACACATTAATAACGAAATGTAGTAACCACAGGAAAATTTCATTTTTCAACAAATTAAGTGCAATAAATTCTTTTGGTAATGGAAACTACAAAATTCTAATTTTATTGATACACAATATTTAAAAATCACGTAAATTATCTAAGCTAAAAAAATTATCATACATATACTTACCAAGTATAAATTTGCGAAAAATAAAAGTAAGCGTCTAAAAGTTACAAATATTATAAAAGTACAATCATAAATGAATAAAATACTAGAAACGTACTGTTACGAAACCTTATATACTTTATCTTTGAATTCACAATGAGGATATTTAAAATTCGCGTGATCGTTCACTTAATTTGAGATGCATCGAAGTTGAGATTTCGCTATTAACTACTGCAAGGAAGAGCCAAAGCTTCAAGCTTTCGTGTTAAAATTTCGAACATATCGATTTGTCATTGGCTCTTTGCCGTTAGGTGGGAGTTATTTCACGCATGTGCACCAAAGTAAGGTCAACATCTCGCACGCGAGATACCGCATGCACACTTGTCTATCTTCATACACTCGAAATTGTCATCACCTTGAACTTCCTAATATTAATCTACAAGAATGGAAATAAAAAAAAATCCTTTCAAGATTATTATCACTAAGAATTGTGCCAGTTGAAATTAAATCTTGGTGAATATTGAAAAATGAAAAATTAAGCAGTCCATTTTAAGTAGATGGAGAACAGAAGTGTTTTAAGCTAAATCTACTTAAATTTTCTTTACCTCTTTGCTATAGCTATTTTCTTTTAAAGTGTATACGATAATATTATTATGTTGGAGTAGACTTAGAATTAGAAAGAAAATACGGCACAGAGTATACACTTTTCAAAGCTACCGCTTAAGGTGTGTTTAACAGAAATGTTCACACTGTAAAAGTCGTAACAAGACTAAAGAAAATTCGACGCTTACGTTATGCGGTGTAAAGATGTTTGGCGCCGTATAAAGTATGTGTGAATGTACATGGTGTGAGAGAGTGTGTTGTATTTGGTTACCAATGTTAAAAATAAATACGCTGTTAATGTTGAGTCCCAGCTACTATTTGCGTAACCAAGCCTCAACCGTAAATTCTACTATCCTGCCACGGTATTAACGGATACTAGAGATTCCGTCAAGTCTTCTGACTTAATACAAGTGAGACAATAGAGACATCTGCTGTTTCTTTCATCCTTATACTCCTACTAATTATAGACTTTGTAAATTAAATGTCATGTAATTCTATTGTAAAGCGAAATAATATACGATAGTAAAACGAATGACGAAGAAAAATGGTGGAGCTAAGAACCTCTGAGTTGGATAGAAAACATTTCAGAGTATTTTTTAGCTGAATGTTACGCTTATGTTGACCTAATTCTGACAATGATATATTACGTGTTAAGTCACATACATAGAACCATGTTCGAAATGTGACGATACAATAAAAGCCTAGAGTTCTTGTGATTCAATTATTTTTTAGACTTACTTTCAAATATCCCTAATTAAGTATGCAGCATGTATTTAGTTGACTATTAATTTGGCACAGGAATCATTAATAAGTAATCTGACCAAACTATTTTCTACATTCCACAACTATCTTCCATTCCCAACGGATACGATTATCGTGTTGAGGTTAAGCAAATCTTACATTATGATGAATCAATTTATTAATTTATCTGTATATTATTTACTGAATCTTATAATTATTAGGAGTGCATCTATGCTTGTTTTGCATTACGATATCATTCCATTCATAACTCGATGTATTTTAATCGGATTATTTAATTAATAGTCTCATTTTTTAACTATTTTATTTTTTTAACTATTTAATTAATAGTTTAATTAATACTAATTAATAGTATTCTTTCTTTTACGGTGTATTCATTAGTTCTAATTCAACATTTTTGAATATTGAATTCATATCTAGGAAATGAGGTTACTAGCGGATGGTCAAGTAGCGCGAGGGCATGAGTTATCCGTGAAGACGGTGAAGACTACTAGGATTATAGCCTCAACTGGCGAGCGCGGTATAAATTTAAACTGAATGAATACTAATTGTAAGATAAAGAATGTTCAATACACATTGAATTGCAACACATTATAATTCTCTATCGCTCCTTTTTATAATTAGTCGAAAAATGATAGCTAAGATAATCTTTTATATTTTGAAAATCGAGTCGCTGTAGGGTTTACATAGAATTACATGTACCCTTGTCACGCCCTTGAACTTGATTCTGTATAGCCTTAATGACCGAGCTAAGGATAGGGGTTGATATAGACAGCTTTCAACTCAGGATAAGCGCATGTATGATTTTATCCTGTCCCTTTCATATTTTAAACATGGCAGTTAGTGGAAGTAAACGGTACAAATTGTTAAGTCAGCGAAACCCTTTGTTATGAATGAAAATGTTCTCATTGTGCATCCTTAAATTTTGTTATAAGTACTTTAATTAAGCAATAAATTGTTTTTATTGTGCACTCTAAGGCACAGTTGGAGGTTGGCTGCATAAAATGACTAGCCTTATAAATTATTGGTTTATACCAGGAGCACATATATCCAAGTTTAAATGGCAGTACCGAGAATAAAGCTTTGGGAAATGTTTCATTTTGATACTTGTAGGAGGCGGTAGTATCACTGAATTTAGTGTTTGCAAGAGACAGTAGACGGCGATAGTAACTTATAAAGTTACTTGTATAAAATTTGAAATATGGCGCGTTTAACTTTCCCCTTTTGTTTGAATACTGTCATTTAACTCGAGGAAAATAGGGAATTAGTTAAAGTGACTATGATAAGAATGCAAATTTTGGATGTAATATACCGATTTTTTAATATCAAAGTATTAAAAAATTAAAACCTGGAAGAATGAGCAAAATGTTATTCGCACTGTGAGAGATTTCAAAGTCACGCTGAGTACGGTCACTAGCGCATCCAAACCTTCGTACCGGCACACGGTGGTCCAGAATGTGCATTTAGCCGGACAAAAGTCAAGAAGTCGATTTTGGAATTTCGATTTCTTTTTTGGATATATCGATTCCTAAATATCCACTGATCTCAGAAACGAAAAAATTTTTGAAATCGGATAAAAATTGTAGTTACAACAAACGTTTGTAGCACAGAAAAACAACTTCCAAAACTAAATAAATTTTATTAATTAATTATAATGTGTTTTGAGCCACAGATCGCTCTTTTCTGCGCTCGCGGAACGTTCTGCCTCGTGGAGCCGATTCTCGTTCGTTTTCGTGCATTCCTCTCTCACACTTACCTTTCGCACCTCATTCGTCGAAACCAATCATACGATAATTTACGCATTCTAATTCGCTCATAATTCACACGTGATCACATTCGCACTTCTCTTGTACCGTTCTCTCTCTCTCTCTCTTCCTTTCTTCCCATTTCACTCACTTTCTCTCTTTCTCCCCATTTCACTCACATTCTCTCTTTCTCGCTTGCCACACGTTTAAAGTTGAAACTTTTTCTGGAGGCCTTTTTCTATCGAAAAACCACGTTGTCTTCTTTCTAACATTCTGGCGAAACTATGCAATATTTTTTAATAATTATTGTTTCTATTTGAAGAGCATTCTTCCACGATAAAAATTCACGTGTCAAACATAAAATTATTGTTTGTAGTTTATTCAAAAATTAATGTTGAAAAAATGAAAGAAAATCGTCGAAGTTTTTTTCTTTTGCAGACAAAAACTAAAAAGTCCCACTAGATCCCACTCTCTGATTAACGACACTGTTTTCTGTGATCCTTCCCCTAAACGATCCTGTAAAAAATTAATCCGCCCGGATCCGCCTCGGACGCATTTTTATTGTTTAAAGAGTCGCGCGCACCTCGGCAAGGCGCTGCCGCGGGACTGTCTCATAAACTTTCGGCAGATATAACAATGAAGAACGCAGGTAGACGCACGAAATCTTTGCAGAAATAACTTCTATATAGTCTAAGGAATATATGTGGAAAGTTTTAACCGAATACCTTTCGATACTTATAAGTTATTTAATTTTTTAGTGAATCCTGCACGGCGAAGACTAGGATTTCCTTTCAATCGGATAACCTAGCTCATTCCTCTTTGATCGCATGCTAACAATAAAGCAATTAAGTAATAAAAGTGATGCTTTAGAAGTATTCGTCCTCGTTAGTGTCAATAAGATTTTGTTTTTATTGCACGGTATCTTTAAGAAACCCGAGAATTTACTGACCGCGTGTCCCACTGGGTCTATGCAGCTGGTCTGGGTTACATAAACTTTAGGAAGGAATATCAACAAAAGGTGCAGATAGATAAAGCCAATTTTAGCAGGAACTATTTCTATATAGTTTAAACTAAACATCTTCAAAGTTCTCAGAGGCTACTTTATGGTACTTTTTAGTTTTTCCATTTTGAAGTTAACAATGTAAGCTGCATAAGCTAATGTACATAGCTGCCCTCTATATATCAACCGCCATTTTCTTTTTAAAATTTTTGAGTTCAGATTCATAATCAGCGACCCAAAAAATATTAGAATACTAGTTTTTGTGCAAAACAATTAATTTTTAAACAAACCTGTCCGCCATATTTAATCCGCCATTTTGCTTTTAAAATTTTTGAGTTCAGATTCGTAATCAGCGACCTAAAAAATAATAGAATACCAATTTTTAACTAAATCCGATGTGTTTTGAGCCCGTGGTGACGATTTGAAAAAGATTGAAAACTGCGCGAAGTGCGTGACCGGCTAAATTCACGCTCTGGACCACTGTGCGGCAGTCTGCTGTTACGAAAACGTATTTAAACTCTTGAGCTGGAAAGACGTGCTATGTACGCCGGTGCGAACAAGTTATTCGCAAACTTCTACAAGTTAAATTCCAGCGCAAGAGTTTAACGGTGGAACGAATGAAATAATCGCAAAATTTGCCATTTTTCATTTTGTAAGTTTGTAAAAATTCTAGTGATCTTACTTTACACACATTTTCGGAATTCGCAGCCGATTAACCCGTTATTGCTTTCAATGCAAGAAGAAAAAAAAGAAAATTAAGTAAAAGCATTCATGTTATCGAAAATATTAAGGACCCGGGTCTACTACTTGGAAGTTTCTGCGATTGGGGAGCTAAAAAAATGGCTATCCATCCTCCATCATATTTTGTCTTTCGCGTAACCCATTTTGCAAGGAATATGCAAGGTCTAAACAGAACAATGCATTTCACGCTGTAAAATGTTATAAATTGATGTAAAGACAAAAGAAGTGTGAAACAATGCATATGAAGACAGTTATTCAATTCAAATGGTGGGCGAGTGAGCCACTAGAGCAAGCCACTATAGTGGCGCCTCGTTCACAGAGATGACATACACGAAAGCCACTATAGTGGCGCGTCGTCCTGAAAGATGATATCCGCAAAAGCCACTATAGTGGCGCGTCGTTCTTAAAAGGTTAATAATCGCAGTATGCCCCGAGCAATTGCCGTACGTCTGTACTCTACGAGCACCAGAGGCCGAATCAGGCCGAATGCAGCCGAATGACTCTTGTGACGTCCGGTGGACTATAGCGGTACCAACATCGAAATATTGTACTCTTTATTTTTAATGTCCTTAAGTTAGTCACTAGCGTGATTTTCTCCTTCTGCACCCATCGATAGTCCACGTCACGTTCAAAAGGCCACGTAAGGGAGAAACGATGGGACGGTGGGAGAAAACGTATATAAATAGGATGCGCACCGAGCGCAGCGGATTTTTTCTTGTACTTTTTCAACCGGCTTTTGCCGGACCAGTATTCATACTCTTAGAAGACTCTCTTGCAGAGACTTCTAGGAGTTCCTCCGACTCTTATTGTAAATTTAGTCTTAATCAAATAACGAAGTGACGAAGTATAACTCTTCCAACGATTCAACTACGACATTTCCAAGGAGTTTCTAAGTATCAATCCAATTTCTATATCCATACTCTTAGGAGTCGATTCAATTCCAAGTCAAACTCAAACTCCAATCGTATTCAGACTTCTAACAAGTCTATTCAAATCGAACGTACTTTGTATCTACATTTATATCGTAACATTGTAACCATTAGTTTAATCACTTTTCTTGTAACAATATATTTTATACTTGTTTACTTAAACTCTGCATACTTTAATTAAGAAACCACCTTCTTCGATCTTCCTATTTTTATTTAATTTCAATTCTTTAATAATCTTCAATTCAATTCTACTGCGTATGATAATCCTCACGAGCAAAATCTAAGTCAATCCACTTTACCTAGTTCCACTGTAAGCGGACGACCCGCTCGTGGAACTTCCTCATCTCTTGTAAGCGGACGACCCGCTCAGAGATCAATCCATCTTTCCCAATTCTACTGTAAGCGGACGACCCGCTCGTGGAATTTATCCGACCCTTTGCGAGAGGACGAACCTCTCCGAAATTAACCCTTCAACCGAACGTAGACTCGCTCATTGGATTTTTACGCATTTCTTAAAGAGATTTTGATGACGAGAACTAGACGCTCAGGGCGAAAGAACTTTCTTCGCCGCCTTCTCGCGCAATTATATATGCCAGCGCGCCCAGGTACTCTTCCTCTCGGAAGAGAAGAGCGAGGTGAACGATCACCTGTAATTCAGTCGCGTAAATCAGAGTCAATAGAAAAAACCATCGAGTAAGACCGCAAGAATAGGATATAAGCGCTTTATTTCCCTTCTAGGAATCACCAGCTATTCGAAAGACGCCTGTACGAATTAACCCGACAGACGTTGATGTATTCAAATTGTTCCATCACCAGCATCAATTCAGCGCCTGAGATCTCTTCTCCGTTCCTCGAGGGAGTCTGCAGGAGAGAGAGAGAGGAAAAGAGAGAAGGAGAGAGACGAAGACACAACGAATGATAAGTCAAACTATCTTTTATTCTTTCTCGCATATTTCAAAGACTTATAGCGAAACGCTTTGCAAGCGGCTGGGTCCCAGCCATTTGACCGCCCAGGCGGGAAGGCAAAATACCAGCATAAATCCCGGTAACACGGTTTTGAAACGATATCCCTATTCGAGTTTACTAGCCTAGTGATTTCAATTTCTCTGTTCGTTTCACCTCCGTCGCTGGGACGTGACATCTTTTTGGTGACAGCGGTGGGATATTAGAATTGCAAATTGCACCATCGTTATAAGTCTTTCGCTTAAAATCTTCTAATTAATATTAGAAACGTAAAATGGCGACTCGTGCAAAGGGTAAAGCCCTAACCGAAGACGAATTCGCGGTGTTAGAAAAAGCTCTTGCAACACGCGAAAAGAAAATTGACGATAAATTGGAATTAGTTAGGAACATAGAAATAGAATTGCATGCGCTACAACAGGAATTAGCCACGCGAGAAGAAGGCATTAAGGAGCGCGAAGAACAATTTCAGTCGAAATTAGCTAGCACTAGTGATGCTCCAATCCGAGATTCCGTAGGAACCTCTGCATCCGAACAAACGCGTAGTCAGGAACAATATCCACCCCCGCCACGTAGCGAAGGGGAATTTTGCAATAAAAAATTACTCGATGAGACTCTAAATTCGATACCGCGATTTGATGGACGTAATATTCCCGTATTAACATACACGTGTGCCTGTAAACGCTTAAAGGTTATTGTAAAGCCACGTAATGAGAGCTCAGTAGTGAAAATATTAACCGGGAGGTTGACCGGAGAAGCATACACTGCTGTCGAAGGTTTTGATTTTACGACAATCATACAATTATGCGACAGACTACGAGAGACTTTTACAGATCACCAAACGACTCACGATTATCGTTCCGAATTAAAAACAACGTATATGAAACGTAACGAGAGCGTACTGATATATACGGCTCGTGTCAGAGATTTACAAGACGCAATAATAGATACCGAAAGACTAGGCCTCGAAGAGCTCTCGCAGAATAATTTACGTGAAATCGATCTATTTGTGCTACGATATTATGTCAACGGGCTCCGTCCAGAAATTCGTGCAGAGTTTACGATGCAAGATTGCCGAACTTTACCAGAAGCATGCGAGCAAGCTTGTACGATTTCCAAACGCCTAAATCTCGATTACAAAAGGAATATGTTAGATAGCCAGTATAAAGGGAACTTTACGCGGGGACAAAATAGAGTAGAGCCTAATGATTCTTTTGAACGTAGGCCGCGATATCGCGATTCACGCGAATTCGACTCACCACGCGGGAACGCGCGAGAGTACGATCCTACACCTCGAAGGTCAAGAGATTATCTCGACCACCGCGACAACAATGCGTACCAGGAACACCGGCGCCGTGAGCCGCAAAGACGTGAACCGTTTAGACGCGATTATACACCACCACGTCGTCCCTTACCTCGGCAGACTCGCGCGATTACGCCATGCAGCGTCGATCATCGCCCCAACGAAATACTCGCGATTACCGTCGAGAACCTCCTCGTGAACATAATCCACCACGGCGCGAATATGAAAATCCGCGACGCAACGAAAACCGCGACCTTCCGACGTGTAAATACTGCAAAATTTATGGACACTCAATAGACGAATGCCGAAAGAGGCAGTATAATGATTCCCTTCGACAAAATTCGGGAAACGCGGACCCGGTACCGAGGCAAGCGGGCGAGTCTCGGAACGATGCGCCGGTTCGCCCAGTGGAGGCCATTCAGGACCTCGCCACTCCATCCCAATCCACACAGTAAATCCTGCAATGTTTTCCAAAGTTCCATCCATCATAATATCGTCTCCCACACTTAAATCTCCAACCGAATTCATGGTAGACTCCGGTTCCGAACCTAATCTCATTAAAATAGATCCAGTCGAGCCTTTAACGCCGTACTGTAAAGAAGATGTTATTCTCTTAAAAGGCATTACTACTGGAACGCTAGAAACGCTAGGTTCCGTAGAGATTTTAATACACGGTACTCCCGTTAAATTTTATATAATACCAAACGATTTTCCAATTCCTCACGGCGGAATTCTTGGAACTAATTTCCTAGCCTCATCCGCGAAAATTAACTACGTCAATGAACGTGTAGAATGGCACGACGTTCACTTTCCATTTAAAACACAGCCGATGTGTCATATTCCTGCGCGCAGTATCGCGCCTATTCATTTAGTCGTGAGAAACGATATTCCTCAGGGATACGTAGACCTCTTAGAAACCGGTAGCGGCATTTTCGTAGGCAACGCGCTTACAACGAACCATAACGGAATCGCATATATAAATGCAATTAATACGACAGAGAAAGACGTCGTCTTCGAACCACCGTTGGTCGAGCTACAAGAGTTCGAGGAAATTTCCACCTTAGGGCCAGGAAAAATCCCAAACTCTTCTTCTATTCCTTCTAAATCCAAAGATTCCAGGGTTCCTCGCGATTCCCCTGTATCTTCTATATCCGCCGCAACCGCTCAAGTTCCAGTGCTCAACGCTTCCTCTGTATCCTTCGAAACCTCTGGCTTGCCCAACGAGGTAAAATCATCGCGTGAGCGCGAAATTTTAAATGTTCTACGACTAGATCACTTGAACGAAATCGAGCGCGACAGCGTAACGCGCATAATTCATCGTAATACGGAACTCTTTCTACTTCCAGACGACAAATTGTCGTATACTTCTGCTACGAAGCATTCTATTCCGACTACAGATAACGTGCCTGTTAGCGTCGAGTCCTTTGTATAGGAGACGCACGTGTTAAAAGTCAATGCTCTGAAGGGTTCACGGAGTTTAACCGACTTCCAAGAGCTCTTTAGGTTACCGATACCCCGGACCATGTGTCTGTCATCGGGCTAGGGCCCGGCGGTAGTTTATTTAAGAGGCGCGACGACTTCTAAGAGTCGCGGATTTCGTCTCTAAGAATCGGTGATAGAGTTCGATTACCGATCTGAAAGATACGCGCGTGCGGCCGATGACCCGAGGTCATGGTGCTGCATGGCACGTGTAAAGAAATAAGGGTGTTCTCGGAAGATCTAGCCACGGAGTGGGGAAGAGGATGCATGTTCTGGTAAGAGGACTGTGAGGAACCGCACGGCACTTACCCTAGAACCTTCAGAGAATACGCACCACTTAATTAAATCAAACTTTTTCAATCACTATATCTAACATGCCAATTCACACTAAACAGTATCGTTTTCCGCGAGTGCATAAGCACGAAATTGAAAAACAGGTAGAAACTCTCTTAGATAATGAGATAATTACGACATCGGACTCTCCGTATAATAGTCCGTTATGGATCGTTCCTAAAAAAGCCGACTCGAAAGGAAATAAACGTTGGCGAATGGTAATCGATTATAGGGCGCTTAACGAAAAGACGGTGAGCGACGCGTATCCCCTCCCGAATATCACCGAAATTCTCGATCAACTCGGAAGCGCGAAATATTTTAGTATCTTCGATCTCGCATCGGGTTTTCATCAAATTCGGATGGACGAACAAGACCAACGGAAAACTGCGTTTTCCACTCCGCGCGGTCATTACGAGTTCACACGAATGCCTTTCGGTCTCAAAAATGCCCCAGCGACATTCCAACGTCTCATGGATAACGTTTTGTGCGGGCTACAAGGCAACGAACTATTCGTTTATCTCGACGATATTGTAATCTACTCCAGCTCCTTAGCGGAACACGAAGTTAAATTTCGCCGGTTAGCCGAGCGACTCAAGAAGGCTAATTTAAAATTACAACCCGACAAATGCGAATTCCTGCGAAAAGAAGTTGTATATCTTGGTCATGTTATTAGCGAAAACGGGGTAAAACCCGATCCAAAGAAGGTCTCTGCCGTAAAAGATTTTCCTCGACCGAAAAACCCAAAGAATATTAAGCAATTTTTAGGCCTCGCGGGTTATTACAGACGCTTTATACCTAAATTTTCACATATCGCGAAACCATTGACTAACTTGCTGAAAAAGGACGTACCATTTGAATGGCGCGAACCACAAGAAACTGCATTCAATACACTTAGAGATCTCCTTTGCGTCGAACCAATATTGCAATATCCAGATTTTGATAAACCTTTTAATGTTACGACGGACGCATCGGGACATGCTATCGGAGGTATTCTTAGTCAAGGGCCTCCAGGGAAAGATCTTCCAATCGCTTACACCTCTCGTCTTTTGAACGGTGCAGAACTAAATTATTCGACAATCGAAAAGGAG
Source organism: Cerceris rybyensis (assembly GCA_910591515.1). Taxonomy (NCBI): domain Eukaryota; kingdom Metazoa; phylum Arthropoda; class Insecta; order Hymenoptera; family Crabronidae; genus Cerceris; species Cerceris rybyensis. Next base: position 31,202,873 of record OU342790.1, read on the forward strand.
TGTTTAGCCATCGTATATTCAGTACAACATTTCCGACCATACATCTATGGTACAGAGTTTCAATTAATTACTGATCACAAACCATTAGTATGGATGAATTCAGTTAAAGATCCAACTTCGAGATTGGTTAGGTGGCGTTTGAAATTGGCAGATTACGAATATAAAATAATTTACAAGGCCGGAAAAAATAACGTTAACGCAGATGCTCTCTCACGCAATCCTATCATCGAGACAAAACAATCGCTGCCCTTGCATACCATTCCCAGCGGTGAACAAGACACCCGAAACTTCGACTCATACTCCGAACTGAACGAAGACGATAACATTACTACGAACGACGACGACTCAGATAATTCCGAAGGACAACCTACCGACACCGAAAGTTTCTCACACGGTGCATTTGACTCTCGCTTCATATACACCCGAGATAAGCTTACCATGAGAAAAGACAATATGGTGGTATTTATTTCTCAACGAGGTGAGCCTTGCGACGAAGGATCGCGAGAATTACAAATTTTGGATCAACTTCCTCCAGTTCACGACGCGATCATAGCTACTGCTCGAATTATTAAAACGGACAAAAAACACATAATTATGATACCTGTGAAGAAATCTGCCGAACGAAAGGCAAACGAAAGAGACCTGAAGGACGCAATTCATTCTTTAGCCGACACGACAAATAAATTAGACCTTCGAACGTTTAGTATAGCTAAAACCGATATCGACGAAATTCCATGGAGCTTTATTCACAAACAATTAGTTTCCGCTTTAGCTAAGCAAAATATTAAAGTCATAATTTGTCAAGGATTAACTATTACTCCACCGGTAGAGCAACGAGAAGCAATTATAACAGAAAATCACTCTTCAGCTATAGGAGGACATAAGGGAGTGAATAAGACTTACAAACGTATACGACAAAATTTCTTTTGGACTAACATGAAAACGGACGTACAGAAATTCATACAAACCTGTAGTAGTTGTCAGACGAAAAAACTAACGAGACAAAAGACAAGACTACCTATGACTCTTACGGATACTCCAGGCACGGCTTTCGACAAAGTTGCATTGGATATACTCGGTCCACTTCCAGCAACCCCTTCCGACAATGTATATATATTAACAATGCAAGACTTACTAACTAAATATTCCTTAGCAATTCCGCTAAAGCAAGCATCCGCCGTTGACATAGCTAACGCTTTAATCACGAAATTTATTTGTTACTTCGGTGCCCCGAAAGCCATTCTCACCGATCAAGGAACCAATTTTATAAATTCATTAATTCGAACTATCGCGAAACGATTCAAAATCTTGCAATTTAAAACGACTGCATTCCATCCCCAAAGTAATGGTTCTGTTGAAAGATCTCACCATGTATTGGTAGAGTATTTGAAACACTTCATAAATAAAAATTCCAACTGGGATGAATGGTTGGATTTCGCTATGTTTTCTTATAATACCAGTGCCCACGAAGGCACCAAATTCACTCCATTCGAACTAATTTTTGGTAAAACCGCACGCATACCCTCGAGTTATACTGTTGTATCCCTTGGTTGGTTAACAACACTTTATTTAGGAAGAACTGTTGCGCGCTCAGAGTTTTAACAATTTTGAATAACGTCGTCGCGAGATGCCGACCGTCAGAGATTCGATACAAAATTCCTGATTTAGTCTGTCTGATTTTGGTAATGAGAGACCCCTTTTAAGGGTTTTACAACAGTGTGGTGGGAGGTTCGGATGACTTCGACTTCTCGTGAGTAAGGTTCCAAAAGGGCGATCGCTTTTCCTTAGGACCAAAGGTCTTCAAAACATATTTTGAAGGGAACGCGATGACGGAATCGGAGATAGCCAACAATTCCCGTTTGGACCCTGACTCACGTTTAGGAATATTTGAATATGAAGTCTTAAAGAATTAGGTCGGTATCCAACACCTCCCCCCATTAAGATTAAACATGATAATGTTTAATATGCAAAAAGAAATAAGGAATCGAAAGATAGATTAGAATCTTAAAGTTAATATAAATACGTGATTAAAAGTTATAATGATTATGAGATACCGATTCAACTACGATAGAAATGTGTCACTTAAATGTAAGATATAATATATATACATATAGTGTAAGCTATAGAAATTGAACTATATAATTTCATCTTAAAAGAGGATTTCATCAAAATAGTAGAGCGGAATTGTGCTACTAGAAGTTCTATGTTTTTGCGGTCGTGTTCCCGTTCCTGTTGGCCGGGGATGTCTTCTGAAGTTTGTTAATCGTCACCCCTGTCGTATGGCTGCTCCTTGTTTCTTTGTAGATTTCGTCTGGTGTAATAACATGTTGATTCTGCTCGATGATTGCTCTTTCTCCATTAGTAGGGTTGCGGTTTCAATGATGTTGCTTCCGACTTAGGAAGGTGAACTGGTGAAATGCAACAGTCGTGTTTGATTTTGTTAATTGATGGAACAGAATGTGTGATGTTTTTCCTGTGTCTTGCTGTTTCAGTTGAATGTAGGTTCATGTGGACCTTGCATCGAATTGGTAGTTTAAGGATCCCTGTTTGATGTAGTGCGGTATTGTTCATGTGGAGTTTTCCGCCTTCACATCTGACAGTAGAAGTTGTTAGTTTTTGTGAGGCACAGATCCAATGATTGTTATTAAGATCTTTCCATGTCTCCGCGTCTGGCTCGACGGTCTTGTACAACCTTTCGATTATGAGATGTAGTTTACATGAGATAACAGCAAGTCCACCTTAGATATTGGAACGTTGGATATACGTACGCTTGTACCTCCCTTCCTGAAATTCGTTGCAATCCGACAGATCTTGCGTGGAGGAAAGGTAGATTTTGATTTTGGGTAGATATGGGACATTATAAAGGATATCATTTTTTTTTTTTCAATTTGTAAAAGGAATTGAGCCTTTAACAAATAAGAGCTGACTTATTCATTGAGTTTGATAATACGTCTAATATCTTAATTTTTCACTAATATTTAACGACAGGAATGAGCATTTGAAATATCTTATGTCGCGTTTTTTTTTTTTTTCTTACTTGAGATTTTAGAATTGTTTGTCTTTGTTTGCCGATATTTTTGTGTTTCTCATCGATGATCCATAAAATTAGTTCCCATTGAAAATTGACATGATTTTGACCTGATTGACTTGTTAGCGAATAAAAGTCTTAAGATTTTGGATAAACGACTTCTGTTATAAAATATAGCTCGAGTTAGTAACTTGAATATAATAAAACATAATATAAAAAAAAATTGAAAATAATATAATTTAACAATAAGTGTCTAATCGGAAAGTGGAAGGAACATTGAAATTAGATATTAATTTTTCGATAACCAAGATTTCTTTGCTTTCGATGTATAGACGCTAGATCTTTGTCTTTAGACTCATGTGACGAAACGATAAACTCTTCGAATGATTTCCCGAATGTTGGTGTAGTTCCGATAGATTTACAAGGTGGTTTGATATTAGGTTTGTTGATTTGATAAAAATTATATAATTTAATATATTCTCGAGTGTCTGATTTTATTCTTGGCAAACAAAAAGTTTCTTTTACCCTAGAATGTTTTTTATTAAATTCGCTATGCCCTGATAATTTTCTATCATGATTTTCTTTTAAGATACTTCTGATCTTTTCTTTGTTTTTGGGAATGATTTTGTTTCCATCCGCGCTTTCTTTTCTCAATGACATCGAAATACTAGGACTTGTAAGTACGGGCACAGTTGGCAAAATACGATCCTCGAGATAGGAAGAGTCAATACAATTTTGAATATGGCATTTTCTTGAATCTTTAGTGTTTGTTCGCATCTTCTCAGGCTTAATTGTAAACATAAAATTAGATTTTTGATGCGTTTTATAATGAATTGGTATAGGAAACGGAATATAGTTAATGAAAATGGTTGATGCTGAGTAGTCGATCTTACATTTGTTTTTGCGAAGAAAATCACTTCCAAGTATTCCATCGAATGGAATATTTGTTGTGCTATTTATTACTTGGAAGGTGGTTACTAATTTTCGATTTTGTGTTTCGAGTTCAATATTTGTTTCTCCTACAGTTTTAATTGAGCTATTTATTGATATTCCATTTAAAGTTATGGGATTGGGATCAATAATTTGATAATTTTGTAGACTGGATGCCTTAATCAAAGAAACGGCAGCGCCTGAATCAATAAGGAATTTTAATGATTTATCGAGAGATTTGGAAGATTTTGATTCAAAAGATATATAACTTAAATCATTTTCATTAGATGCGGGGTTAGAGATGGTAACGTCATGAACTTGTTCAATTCTTCCGTAATTTGTTTGATAGTTGATTGTTGAAGATCGTGTGACTTCCAAATTACTAGGCTGAGAGATATGGGAATTTTTTTTGAGATTTTGATACTGAGGATTTATATCTTCATTAAAATTACGCGGAGTTTGTATTTGTCGCCTTGCGTTGTTATATTGCCTCTTTCTACATTCACTAATCAAATGACCAAACTTTTTGCAGTAGTTACACTGAATAATTTGCACGGAGTTTCTGTGTATTTGGTTTGACAGATTACGGTTTCTGTCAACAAAAGAATTTCGATTATTGAAATGAACAGATCTATGGATATATGGAGAATATTTTCGTATATTACTTCCACTTGTATTTATGTAACATTTAGCAGTCGTGTGATTTGTTCTCTCACATAAATTACATTTTTGTATAGGGACATTATCGTATCTTAATCTTAAGGCTTTTTCTTCGGCAATGGCAGCAGTGAGCGCATGACTCATTAATTTAAAATCGCGATACCGAAGCATTTGAGAAATTTGTGGATGTGAATGGTATACAAATCTATTCAACGTCATGTCATTTATCATTGAGATTCGACCGGGTAGTGTACTTTGTGATGAATCATCAGTGTGGAGAATAGCCAGAATTCTGGAAGACAATTCTTCTAATCTTTGGTAAAACTGTGATACGTTTTCGTCTCTTTCTTGTTTTATGCTACTGAGCTCTTCTAATAATTGATCTTGAGATTTTCGATCCTGATAAAGAGTTAATAGAAGTTCGGATATCTCTGCCCATGTCGTTAAATTACTGTGAACATCAATTTGTTCCCTGGCTTTACCAATGATTTTACTTTTTACAAATACTAATAATGGTATTTCTTGGTGAGGTTGAGCTAGTTCAAATACAGCGTCTATTTGTTTTATAAAACTACGAAGTTTAAATCTATTTCCATCAAATTGATCTGGTATTAAACGAATTAAAAAGTCAAGAGAAAGCTCTTGAGTTGCCGCAGATACATTTCTTTCGTTTACCGTATTCATTTTCTTTGCTTTTAGATATTTGATTTAAATTGGAAAATTAGTTTAGCATTTAGAATTAATGATTTAGGATTTTAGATTTTAGATGTTAGATTTAGAATGTAGGATTTGGAATTGATGATTTAGATTTAGGATTTAGGATTTAGATTTAGGATTTATGATTTATGGTTTTTAGATTTTGGATGTAGGATTTTAGTTTTAGAATTAGATTTAAGATTTAGGTTTTAGGAATTAAATTTAAGATTTAGGACTTACGAGGATTTAGGATTTAGAATTAGAATTTTATGATTTTGAATTTTTGATTTAAGAGAGTTAGGATTTAGGATTTAGGATTTAGTAAGATCTTGGAATTTGCACGAATAACTGAAGTTCAGTACTCACGATGCGTTGCCTTGTTCCTTTTCCGAGTGGCTTCTGCGATTGGTGCTGGAGGTTCAAAGGCTCCAGGAATAACAGCCTAATCGGAGTGCCGTCGCTTGTAGATTCTTCCTTGGATGATCCAATATTAACGATTAAAATCGTCACTCTCGCTCGGTGTGGAGTTGCTAGTTCCAGATTTCGACCGAAGACCGTAGAGTGTCAGATCAATCCCAACTTCTGACACCAATTTTATGTTGTATCCCTTGGTTGGTTAACAACACTTTATTTAGGAAGAACTGTTGCGCGCTCAGAGTTTTAACAATTTTGAATAACGTCGTCGCGAGATGCCGACCGTCAGAGATTCGATACAAAATTCCTGATTTAGTCTGTCTGATTTTGGTAATGAGAGACCCCTTTTAAGGGTTTTACAACAGTGTGGTGGGAGGTTCGGATGACTTCGACTTCTCGTGAGTAAGGTTCCAAAAGGGCGATCGCTTTTCCTTAGGACCAAAGGTCTTCAAAACATATTTTGAAGGGAACGCGATGACGGAATCGGAGATAGCCAACAATTCCCGTTTGGACCCTGACTCACGTTTAGGAATATTTGAATATGAAGTCTTAAAGAATTAGGTCGGTATCCAACAATACTACAGAACCGAATTTACGAAACGAGACGTACGAAGCGTATTTGGAAGACCTACAAATTAAAATTAAGAAAGCGCAAGAAATAGCTAAAGAGAATCTAATTAAGTCAAAAGAACGTACTAAAAAATATTACGATCGGAAATCAAACGCTCAAGAATTCCGAGTGAACGACGAAGTTTATTTGTTAAAAGAACCCATGAAAGGGAAACTGGATAATCATTATACCGGACCGCATGTAATAACGGAACTACTTGGTAGTAAAAACGCTAAACTCTTACTCAATAATAATAAGATACGAATCGTACATTTAGATAAGTTAAAACACGCAAAGAAGAGTTAAGTCATAGAATCGAGACTTGCAATCTTTCATTTACCTTTTTTTTATTTTTATTTTTTTTTTTATATATATATTTTACATCCCTACTCCCACATAGACCACGCGTCTACGTCCGTGACGAGGTCGAACTCGTCGTGGGAAGAGCCCTCCCATGGGGACCTCTCCATAAGCTCGAGTCCGAATAGGGCCCTTAAGCCGAATACATCCGTTTCGCCCAGCTGGGCTCGCCAAAACAACTCGGCCCTTCGCCTCAATACCCGGCGCCAAGCCCGGACAAACGACCTCCTTTCAAGATTTATATATCCCGGAATATCGGGACCGCACGTCGACTGAAACGTGCGAAGAAAATTTACAAATTAGATGCGTTATTATTATTATTGTTATTATTACTATCCTAGTATTTTATATCTTACATAAGGAGTACAGCAATATATGTACTCAGTACAAACTTACCAAAATCCACAACTGCACCTTGTTAAACTTCACCTCGCTCGGATCAAGTAGATTAGCGATCTCCATCGGTCCAGTGACCCCCTTTTATAAGCCAAAAATCGGGGGAGGAAAATCCCGCCCAAATAATCGAACATCGAACGAGAAGCCCAAGAGAGGGGTAAAGGAACCACGAGGCGCGCGTAAAATTCACCTAGTAAGGAACGGACAATGGTAGCCCCCACTCCTTATACTACACCACGTGCGCGGTATGAATTAGAGTAGGGCGACGAGTACGACGCACAGTCTCACCTGGTCTCACCTGGTCTCACCGCAGCAGCGATCATGGACGCAACTGTCATCGCCAGTGCGCTTCTTCTATTTTTCACCCCTTCAACGCTAAGCATCGTGGGTTACGACTGCGGAACCAAAGGGCTGAATATAACCACCGTTTCACTCGTGGAGGTAGCACCGTGCAAATTTAACGACGCCGAGCCGAAAAAAACCAGCGTCAAAATACAGCTCCTGCAATTATTCGAATACTCAGGCACCGAGTTTATGTCATGTAAGGTAGAAATAGACCGAATAATTTATCATTGTGGAATGCACTCTCACGTATCTATAGTTCTGAATGGAAGGCAACAGTATATAATGGAAGTCCCGCCGCATTTATGCAAGCAAATGCAAGTCACAGGGATGGCCAGCGTACTCCCTAACGCACAAATTACCGGATTGAACCGAAACCGCACCAATCATCGCAGTCTCACGCTATCGGGACAACTCAACATCGACGGAACTTGTATCGGAGGCCAGTACAGTGACCCTTACGGGACCTGGAACAACGTGGTATTGCAAGCTGCCCTCAAAATTACCTTGAAGGATGGATACTCTGCTGTAAAACTCTCCGCCAACGAGATCATTCTGAGCTCAGGCACGAGATGCCCAGTATCACAGGGTGAGTGCATAGAAACCGATGCTAGTATCGCTATTTGGTCTCCCATTCCGCAAGACGGTTGTCATTTCCATAATTACGATGTGCTATACGAAGGTGAAGGAATAAAGGTAAGCTCGTCAAACATTACCGAAGCTACCTTATACACTGTCACATCTGGAGAAACAATATTCGCTCTTATGAAGACTACAGAAATACCGCTCTGTGGATTCAACTTGATCCGGACAGAGCATCCGAAATTATTTATACTCGAAGTAAATAACGGGAAAACTTTCAAGACAAAAACGGGAGTCAATCTCAACAACCTAGATCCGTTTGCATACATAAATTCAAAATTCGTTTACGTAGAAAGACATATAAAAACTCAAATGCAGGAGCTCTACAAAGACATAATCGATCAGAAGTGCAAGTTGGAACAGCAAGTGCTCCAGAACGTCCTGTCCATCGCCATGACCAATCCGGATGAATTCGTCTATGCCCTCATGGAAGGACCAGGCTACATGGCATCGATTTCGGGTGAAGTAGCCCATATTATTAAATGTGTGCCAGTGCAGTGCCGTTAAAGACCTACTAACTCTTGCTATCTCCAATTACCAGTCCATTACCGAAACGAATCGTGGTTCATAACGCCTAAATCACATATTCTCACAAAAGCAGCGACCACAAAAGACTGTAATTCAGTGCTGCCGACAGTATATCGTATAGACGATATCTGGTACCGACTTACGCCTAAACTCGCAGAGACAACCGCACCACCATCCATACAGCCGCGAATGCAGAATCGCTGGCGCTACATCGACGCAGGAAACCTGGCGACAAGCGGAATCTACTCCGAAGGCGACCTGAAGAACCTGAGGGAGCACATCATGTTCCCAGCCGAAAAACCTGCCGCACTCGACAACTTGGCACGAGGAGCAATGGGAAAACCAGTCCCCGTCGGAAGCATCTCTATGGTAAGTCTTCTCGACGAAAGTACAATCAATAAAATTGCAGAATCTGCGGGACAACGACTATGGACGATCGTCGTCAACTTCGGATCCGCCAGCGCAGCTGTCATCGGGATATTCCTGATAGTCAGAATCATAAAGCTAATAATCGACGTGATCCTGCACTGATACGCACTGCATTCAATCTACGGGTGGAGCCTTCACCTCCTAGGAGCTATCTTTGGGTCCATCACGCAGCTTCTCTTGCACCTTGGAAAGACAGCAGAGAAACCACCGCCAGACCCTGAATCTCCCTCCGCCCCGAGTGCAGTGAACACAGCGAATTCATTACAATTAGAATCTCCCAGTGACAAAGCGAGTGACGGTGTGCGAAACAATCCAAACGTAGACATTGCGAGTTATGCGCGGCTATGTATGCTACTGGATGAATGTAAGAATGAAACTGAGGAGAAAAATGCTGCTCCGCAACATTTTTCTTCCCCAGCGGGGGGGGGGGGGGGGGGGTGGTGGTGTGACGTCCGGTGGACTATAGCGGTACCAACATCGAAATATTGTACTCTTTATTTTTAATTTCTTTAAGTTAGTCACTAGCGTGATTTTCTCCTTCTGCACCCATCGATAGTCCACGTCAGCGCTTGCAGCGCGTGTTTCAAAGGGTCAACGGCTTTCTTAGCAATCTTCAAAAGGCCACGTAAGGGAGAAACGATGGGACGGTGGGAGAAAACGTATATAAATAGGATGCGCACCGAGCGCAGCGGATTTTTCTGTACTTTTTCAACCGGTTTTTGCCGGACCAGTATTCGTACTTTTAGAAGACTCTCTTGCAGAGACTTCTAGGAGTTCCTCCGATTCATATTGTAAATTTAGTCTTAATCAAATAACGAAGAGACGAAGTATAACTCTTCCAACGATTCAACTACGACATTTTCAAAGAGTTACTAAGTATCAATCCAATTTCTATATCCATACTCTTAGGAGTCGATTCAATTCCAAGTCAAACTCAAACTCCAATCGTATTCAGACTTCTAACAAGTCTATTCAAATCGAACATATTTTGTATCTACATTTATATCGTAACATTGTAACCATTAGTTTAATCACTCTTATTTTGTAACAATATATTTTATACTTGTTTACTCAAACTCTGCATACTTTAATTGAGAAACTACCTTCTTCGATCTTCCTATTTTTACCTAAGTTCAATTCTTTAATAATCTTCAATTCAATTTCACTGCGTATGATAATCCTCACGAGCAAAATCTAAGTCAATCCACTTTACCTAGTTCCACTGTGAGCGGACGACCTGCTCGTGGAACTTCCTCATCTCTTGTGAGCGGACGACCTGCTCAGAGATCAATCCATCTTTCCCAATTCCACTGTGAGCGGACGACCTGCTCGTGGAATTTACCCGACCCTTTGCGAGAGGACGAACCTCTCCGAAATCAACCCTTCAACCGAACGTAGACTCGCTCATTGGATTTTTACGCATTTCTTAAGATATTTTGATGACGAGAACGAGACGCGCAGGCCGAAGAAACTTTCTTCGCCGCCTTCTCGCGCAATTATATTTATCCGCGCGCGCAGGTATCCTTTCTCTCGGAAGAGAAGACCAAGGCGAACAATCACCGGTAATTCATTCGCGTAAATCAGAGTCAATAGTAAAACCTATCGAAGCTCCGAAAACGGTCGAATCAGTATCAGCCGAACTAGTTGAGAAAAGGATTCCGTGGGTCCTGATTCCCGTGGACATTCCAGCCCCTGCGAGGGTTTTCTCGCTCAGCGCTCGAGACCCGAGATTCTGGGTCTATCGAGTAAGACCGCAAGAATAGGATATAAGCACCTTATTTCCCTTTTAGGAATCACCAGCTATTCGAAAGACGCCTGTACGAATTAACCCGACAGACGTTGATGTATTCAAATTATCGATAGACGGTACGCAGATGCCGTGGATTGTCACGAGAACGTGACAATTTTGCCTGTTCCATCACCAGCATCAATTCAGCGCCTGAGACTCGGCAACCCGCCCTACGTCGGTCAGGCAGGATTTCTACACTCCGAGATCTCTTCTCCGTCCCTCGAGGGAGTCTGCAGGAGAAAGAGAGGAAAAGAGAGAAAGAGAGAGACGAAGACACAACGAACGATAAGTCAAACTATCTTTTATTCTTTCTCGCATATTTCAAAGACTTATAACGAAACGCTTTGCAAACGGCTGGGTCCCAGCCATTTGACCGCCCAGGCAGGGTCGACAAGCTGTAATGGGCTCAGCGGTTCCGAGTTACGCCCCGCTCAGCTAGCAGGTGGCGATAGTGACGCTACTCACACATACACACCGAATTGAAGAATTTCTAATACACTAGCAAGAGAGAATCGGTGTGATTCTGTTACCGCGAGTAAATCGCTCAAGACGAAAACGTGTAGCCAAAAGAATTCTAGACATAATTATTATTTAATTCATAGTTCTTATACTTATTATAATTATTAAAATACTGTTATAATTTAAGTTGTTTCCCTTTTTAAGTATGAAACAAAGGAAGAAACGTTCGGTTATTTTCTGTAAAGAAAACAGAGGTTAGAAAGTGTATGTGTTCCTATGTACACCTATGTATATTATAATTCTTTTTCATTGTGAATGTTAATAAAAAATAGTTAATTGAAACATAACGTTGTTATTTTAATTTAAAAATAAAATTGTAAAGAAAACAAGGCCAACTTTAGAATTTAATCACTGTATATACATTGATATAGATAGGTATGCTATACATAAATTTATGCCTTTAGTTCTCCGCTCAGCTAAAAGCGGCGCTGTTTGCAGACCTTTTTCATACACGGCAGCTTGTCTACCCTGCGCCCAGGCGGGAAGGCAAAATACCAGCATAAATCCCGGTAACACGGTTTTGAAACGATATCCCTATTCGAGTTTACTAGCCTAGTGATTTCAATTCTCTGCTCGTTTCACCTCCGTCGCTGGGACGTGACATCCACACGTTTTTAAACTTTGGTAGTGATTTATTGACATTAACTATACAGAATATTATAAGTACTCACACGTTCATATTCGGGAAACACTCCCCTATTTTTTGAGGCCAAGAACAACTATTTATCTTTTTTAGTTTTTACGTAATAACAGTTTCTTTCCCAAAATCTAAAATTGTAATAAAGATTGATGTTTTTCGAAAACAGAGTGTGATAGAAAATTTTCGTTGTCGGACTCTTATTCAGGACGACGAATACTATAATAATTATATAGTGGCTATCGGGAAACAGAAAAAAGTTTTAAATTTGTTGGACAGTATAGTTAATGTCGGAAAGACTCACAGCCGGCTCAAGCAGTCAGTTCGCCCTGAGTTTAGCTCCATCGTCACAATTAAAACAAATTTTAATTCAGTTTTCGACTGTCTTCAATTGATTAAACAATGAAAATGGATTATTAGGACCAGAAATTATTCTTATCTTTATACTATAAGAACAATAATATTTAAACATTTTTGACTCCAAGTTCAAGTAAATTAGCTACCGTGAGTTTTCATAGTAAGTTTCGCAGATACCGAGCATAACAAAGTTATTTTAAATTACATATGTGTTTCTAAATGAAAATAACATTTCATCTTAAAATAGTTTTTTTCCAAAAGTGAGAAAAATAATGACGTTAATGTTAAATACGCGAAATGGAATTGTAAGTAGTTAATGTGACGTTCTTTACGACATAACCTGAATTCTCATAATATTCAGTACCCTGAGAATAGTGTTTATTTTCAGATATCAGTATTACAGAATAATGTCTTGGGAAGACATTTACATGTTAGTTCAGCACTTAATAAAGTAAAAGTTTGCCGTCACAAACCTACACCAAAGCAAACAAAACCTTTAACATATGAAATGTCAATGTTGCCGCATTACATTGCTCACAGGAAATCTTGGAATTCCTGGAATACTTGTAAGCAATTTTGAAAAGTAATTTAGCGTTAAAAGGATTTCTGAATATAACATTTGTAACTTTTTTCAGCAAATATCGTTGGAGGCAATAGAGCATCTGAGACGGTTGTCGAAGATGTATTTATTAGACGCTTTATGACTGGAACATGGCCTACATTGTTCTTGAGTGAAATAATTATTAAGCGACAGCATAATATGATTAGAATCGCTGGAATTATTAATTGTAGCCAACCACCAAATAAAATATACTTCTTAACTGGTTACAGTGAAGAACTTCTAAGTCACTGGCTACATTGCCCAGTAAAAGTAGAATTAGTAACAGCAACAAAAGAGGAAACTATATATAAATTTATATAAATATTTTCAGTAATTTGTAAATAATTTGTTTGTCTTAATAAATATTGTCATCCCAGTACTACTTCAATAAATACTTCCCTGATAGAATCATTTCCATACAGACATATTGAAAGTGAATATACAATAAATTGTTAATTTTAAAAGTATATCGTTAATGATGTTACAGTTTATTTTTTAACGCTATTACAGTTATTACTACTATTACAGTATACGCTATACAAATTAATATTGTAAGGATAATGATACACTTCCAACAACTTTTATTGTTTGAATATTTTTTATTTATTTTGCATTACTTAATAAATTGTTACATTCGATCATGACTCAAACGCAGCCCATATACAATCATTGCATTTTCAATAAAAAGTAAATACGCCACCTTAAAATGGATATTCAAATAAGATGAAAGGGTATTTAAGTGCAGACTGACAGAGCATTCAAACTTGATATAATTTTATATATTCTACTAGACACATTCTCTCCTTCATTATGCCTTTACAACTTTTGTGTTCCAATATTCAATCAGGACCGTGTAGCTCTACATTTGTACTTTCCATATTCTTCTGAGTATTATTCTATATGTACGTACTGTAATGAGGAATCATTCTTATCCCATAAGCCATGCTTCCATCTATCTTACAATTACAATAAATCTACTGCATGCCAAAATTTTAAGTTATATTTTCAATAATAATCAAAACTTTACATATAAAAGAGAAATACAAATAAATTCTGTACATTCATTAGTCACAATATGTCTCGTATGATACATTGTTCTATTAGATATGCTATTCTTAAGCGGAAAGGGTGTTCATTTGGCATATGGTATTATTTAACACATTAACGCTATGCCTTTCATTGGAGACAGATTGTGATTGTATGTTTATAAAAAGTTTTAAAAAGTTTAATTATTACAGCCATTATATCATAATGATTGTGCTATTCAACTCCTGTAGAATTTAAAAGCCAATATTAATAATTGAAAAGGCATTATTTGTGCAAATCTATATAGCCCTTTAATTCTATAAAAAACGAAAATAATGTTACAAATTCCCTGAAATAAATATTGATTCCAACATTTTCAGTATAAACGGTAGGAAATTTCCAAAAGCGTACACGAAACCTGATTGAATTTACAGTATTAACACTGAGATGTAATTAATCTTATGATGGACGCAAGAATTATATTCCAATGCCTACAATTTTTGATCGTGTTCTTATAAAAGTACAGGCTGAAATGTGCTGTGCTCATCCTAGTATATTCTAATATAACTGTATTTCTTACCTATGGAAGTCAAAAATTGACACTATAACGCAATACTATATAGAATAAATTAAAAATTGCTTCAGCTTTGCACTATTGTGGTGTAGCTTACTTATTCGCGCGCACACGAGATAATAAAGACAATAGAATTATAATTTTTATCAAATTGTCTTTGGATGTATATTAAGAAAATCAAAATTTAATGTTTTGCACTTTATATTTGTAATAGCATCAACATTTTATATTGCTTTATATAAAACATATTACTGCATGAATTTTAAAATAATGTAAAAGTTATAACACACTGACAAACTTGCGAATAGTAGATATTGCATTCAGTTTCACGATTATCCTTAAAAGAAACCGTTTAATTGAACATCATAACAACGAATTGCAGAGTAATGTGCTGTAACGAATTAATATAATTTTTTTCCCGTTTCCTTACGACTGTACGATATAACGATATAGTGTTCCTGTTAAGTGCATTGTAAAATGTAAATAATTGCTAAAATATCTGGTATTAAAAAATTAGCTTTTTGGTGTCACTTGTTAAACTGTATAACGTATTCACTAAATTCATATATACCTTTAAATATCACGTCACATACATTTATAAATAAATTTATGATATACTATAACTCTGATAATACATAAATTATAGACTTTAAATACTATTATAATTATGGTACTTCAAACGCTTTGAAATCTACATACGTTATTTAATCGTTTGGCTTCATATAAAAAGCATTATTATTCTATTCAGCATTGCGTTTACAGCATCATTTCGTATTTATTTATTTATATACCCTTATTCTACGTAGTATGCCCAGAATTGTCAAGTACAGAAAAGTACAGGCATTATACTACATATAATCGAAGAAAATCATAGAAAATATACTAAACATTCCAAGCAACAGAACACGTTTGTTCACATCGTACAGAGACTTTGACAATTAATATTTTATTCAATCACGTAAATATGTTTACCTAATATTAACTAATCTAAAACTAACGTTGAATCGTTATGCACGTTAAAGGAGCTCAGAAGATTGAGAATTAACATATTCAAAGGAAAATCGTCTATGACAGTAGAGGCTCTTCAAAATTACTTATTTGTTTTACCATTATTATAAATATGTGTATAGAGATTTATTGATTTAACGCACGTAAAACTATGCGTGTGTAAATATTCGATATTTTCTCTATGTTCACAATTCTTGTGATACTATCCCCGCTAGAAAAGTCCGACGAATCTTCATACATAACTTTGTACCTTTATTTGAGAACAACGTCGTTATAGTCTCTGTTATTATTATTATTTGTTTTTTATATCGATTCCCGATATTTAGAATTCCGTATGTACTTTATTTTTTTTCTAATAATTTTTGCTTAATGTTAATTTCAATTTTGATTATACTCCAATTTCATCAAAGATGAATTTATCGTCGTTTCGAATGAACTTTTAGTATCAAACGAGAAATTACGTAATATACGAACCCGACGAGAACATTGCTACTTTAGTTACATAAATTGTGCTTTCATTACAATCTTTACTGGTATTGTTGCAAAATTTCGAAAAAACCGTGTCGTAAAGTGCAGTTGTAGTCAGCATTCTATTGTTTGTTCTCTTTATACGTATGGAATGATTTTGTACGAACGACGTCAGAAATTCGTGCGTGAATAATGCACTGTCTTTTAAATTCAGGTCTTTATAGAAATTCGTTATCGTTTTATCATAATTCGATTAATTTATATCACCTCAGTTCATCAATCAGTTTACATTTAATCTGACAAGAAAAATTTGGAGTCAATGAAAGAAAGAACATCATAAAAATCAATTACAAGACATAAACCCTTTACAAATTATGTCATCAAAGATTCGTTTTTAACGTTCCAGAGTTAAGATCTAAAAAAACGAACAAGGAAAGAAGTGCAGTTTCCTATGACTTATAATTTTGAAGAGCTAAACATGAGTTTCACTGTATATTTAAGTACTCCGTTTATTGTCATCCTTATACAATTGTTTATTTTTCTCTTAAATGATTTTTCATCTATAACCAATTTGCCTATAAGATTTTAATGAAATATTAATTAGGAATTTTAATAATTCTATTTTATAACAATTTTAATATAGCACTAGTTGACTAGAATTGTAATTCTACTGATTCTAAAATATTCAAAGTGGGGTAATAAAAGAATGCCGATGAAATTGATCTGTATCGAAACAAAATTATTAATAACGGATTGATGTTATAGTAATGTATTCGAACTCTTCAAGAAATCATTATACCATGTCAATTTATAATCTTACACAGCTTGTATCACATTTATTCCGTTAATTATTAATACTGTTATTAAACTGACTAAGCGATACAAACTTTTACATCGAACGTCCAAATTAAGACCGAGGATATTTATCATTTTTACCGTACACGACACGAATCTGATTGAATTATTCCAAAGCTCCCTAAGAAATTTCGTATTACATCAAAAGCAATTTAAAATTTTCATGTTCAATTTCGGCGTTTATAATTCCTGCATTTTCATTTTAATTCCTTGGTATTTGTACAAATTTCACGTATTAGTTCTAAGAGCAACATGTTCATAAATTTCATATGCAAACATTAACGACGTAAAAAGTTTCTGAACATTTATTAAGTTTTATGAAGATTCATCGAACTGCTCGTAATTAACTATTTATTACAGCACGACTACAAGATCTCCCTAAGAGTATTGCTATGTTTTATTTCGTATAAAAGAAACCACGTTATCCTTAAGATAAGAAATGATTAAATTATCGTAACTTTTTACAATGTATTTCGTATTACTCTCCGTATGACGAACCTGCATTAGCAAAAATGGTGTTTTCGTATAGAGGAGCAGCGATTCACAAACTGTTTGTAACAAACGTTGCTTATAACAACTGTACAACTCTACAAAGAACAGTAAATATATTCCAATTAATTAATTATCAATGATATATTCAATTTGAATTGCTTGATCTCCCAAAAAATATATTAAGCAAACATGTAGAGTGGTAAACAATTTCACCACTCTACATAATCTTAACAATAGATCTACCAAAATGAGCAAAATGATTTGTACCGAATCTTTCGTAAATATTCCTTCCTTTCTTCTCCCCTAAAGTATTTTTTCAATAATGTTACTTGTATTAGATTAATTGTCGGTAGATCCAGTGTTAATTAAAAATTAATAGTACAATTTCTGGTATAAATCGTTGTAATCATGTGTAATTACTATCAAACAAGTTATGCTAAAAAAGATGAAACATTATGCAACAGATATTATTAAATGAAGTCTATTCTCCAACTAAGCCCGACGTGCACATCCACATCATACTTCAATATAAGCTGTTTTGTGCACAATAGTACCTTAAGTTGGAGAACTGCGTCATTTGCTTTTTATCCAGAATCTGAAATTTAATTTTTCTTCGTATATCACGAAATTCCTTTATAGTTGGGAATCACTGCGCCGAAGAGGTATTGCGCGCATGAAGTTTAAGTGAAAACGTTATATTAATCATTAATCTTCGAGAGCTTCTATTTGTCTAAGCTAGCTTCAAATACTATGGCATAGGCTTTCTGTGAGCCAAAATGCACGAGAGCGCACGTTTGTTACCTAATGTTTCGATAATTCATTTAAACACTACGGCAGACTAAGTGCTTGCTGTGTCGACAGCCTAAACGAGCTACTTTGATTTGATGTAACGCGCAGGATATTCAAATGATCTGCATCATTTCCCATCATACTCTAATGTGTTTAGACTAAAAATGTAATCGTTTGTACGTAGATTAAAGTAGCCAGATTACTGAATGATTCTGTATACAGTTGTATCATTACTTTTTTTTTCTTGACAAGATAGAATCAAAAAGTTACGTACAGTGACCTCTGAAAAGATCTATGTATATAAACATGATTACATTCTCTTTTTTAGCAATATAAAACGATAGTATGCTTTGTAAAGGTTCGAATGTATCTAGAATTTGAGAATTCTTAAATAATGTTTCATTTTTTTTACGAAATAAATCATATATTACCCGATTTTTGATGGATAGTATCGTTGGAACAAAATGAAATATTTCGACAAGTCAAATATTCCTTTTGTCGTACTGAAAACATAGATATTTTCATGGTCGCAAAATTGTTAGATTTAATATTTGATATTAATTAAGAGACACTGATACACTACAGTTTTTACGTTATGCAACTGTATATTACTTGAGAAATGACTGCGATGTTCAATGAACGGTACCGTTTGTATGTCATTCTGGGAAAAGGATTTTCTGCTAAAGTTTTGAGATGGACAGCAATGATGCTATAACGAAATTATTTTTTAATTGAATATTACTCTATTCTATTTCCTATTGGTACCCCCTCTATTTCCTATTGGCATTAAAAAGGCAGATATGCAAAGAGCATAACACAAGACCTTAATTTCCTTTTAAACGGCACGCAGTGTGACATTTTAAATTAGGCCAAAAATGATCAGCACTCGCTTTAATGCACTTTGCTTAAACATTGCTCATATGAAAACGCGTTTAACGAATGAATATACAAATACGGATTGCCACTTCTATCATCATTAATTAAAACTATATGATAACTATCTACTTTATACAACATTTACTACACGTATGTCTTTGATAAACTAATCTTTTACTACTTGTATAATTCAGTTGTTAAATATCTGCAATGTATAAAGTAATTCGATTTAACTATTTCGTTTACAATATTGCTTATTAAAATCTTTGCTCGTAAGTCATTTCATTATGCGTTGCTACTGTTTCATGATTATCTATAGTAAGTCAATGCCTTAAACCACTTTGTCCACTGTATATAAGCCGATGCCACGTCTATTATACCTGCTATTTACAAAAAAAAATAGAGATGAAGAAATTGCAAATACATTAATAGTACCGTTTAGTTTTCAAAGTTAATGATAAATTCGAGATTGGATTAAGTTACAACATTACAAAATACTGTTAAGTATTTTGCACGAAATATATGTCAGATTAGGCAACGCAAAATAAAAATTAATATCTTACGTGAAGCGTAAGAAAATAAGTATTATGTTGTATAAAAGAAAAGATTTCCGATAAGAAAAGTATCGTATCATTTTGAAATGTACAATAAAATTTGACATTTACTTTTCTATATGCTATGCGTATATTTCTAAGTTGAATGAAATTGTTCATCAATTATCAAGGCAGCGTATATTCTATGCAAAAATTCTAATATCATAGTCACAAAGCGTTTTTAACAGTATCAACAGTATTAATCCTAGTATGTAATTAATTAAAATAATCGATCCGGAAAATACTGAAAGCTGGAATAATACATGCATAAATTACTCAAGCAAGAAGTGCCACTTAAAAAATGTATATAGATATGTACCCTCCATTTGTTTAAAGCTATAATATCGAATTAATGTTTACATACTGTATAACTCTTTTTCCTTCGATTTCATCGGAAAAAAAGTTCATTGCGTGACGAAATTTTTATATACTGAATTAATTACATTTTATTTTGAACACAATTAATTTTATACAAATTTACAAAAAGAAACTTCGGGGACAAAAGCCATAGAAAATCGATTTCAATATAATTGTTGTAAGTAAAAAAGATAATGTAAAATAAGTATATCCCTTCTCGATAATTTTACTGAAACTTTACTGGAACTGAAACAAAGACAAGTGGATAGTTTTTGAATTAATAACGTATCTAAAAAATGAGCAAACAACAAAAGATGCAGAGACTGTAAGATCACGTTTTTATACAAAAAGAGTAGTAAGTCCAATTCAACTGAATTAACAAGTAGTAGATTGGCGTGGTATATATTAATAATTGGAACTGAATGATACCTAATGAGTGAATGTCAACTGATTTTCACGATGCTGTGATAGATGAACGTCATTATATTATCATACTTACAAATACACTCGCTACAATATCATCTATTTTCTTATATAACATTATCATTATCAATATACGTGGCCAATAAGAACAGATTTGTACTTGCATTGAAATTGTTAAGTCAACTCCAATCACTTCGCACAGCCCAGTATAGCATGTATGTTTTCATTTTTTTTTGTTTTCGTTTAAAAATACAATTTCTCATTGGATGGCAGCATTCTTATCAAAAAGTTGGCTTGGAGAATGTTGTAATGACATTTAGGAAGAGATTAAGGTTCTTCTAGTAGATACTAATTTGTTAATAAATATGTGAAATTGTTCCAATTGTTAATGTCAATATCACAGAGGCTTGATCGGAATTTTTTTTTGTAGGAAAATAGGTATCTACATATTACGATGGTAGTAGAGATTACGATACTCTTAACATGGGAAGGTTAGTTCTTAAAAATGCAATACACTATACATGGGCTAAACGCATTACAACACGGCTCCCTTCACCTGGTCATTAAAATTATTCATTAATGTCTGTCTGTCAGCTTGTTGAATGTGCGGCAATGTGGAGTATTTGTAATATTCGCTATTGTAGTAGTCATTGACTACGAGTGATATTGCTAGAGCCAGAAGTAAGAGAAAGTGTGATGAGGGATTTCATTTTTTATTATTATCATTCCCTTATTGTTACTTGGGCCTAGATCGCAGCGGCTGCTACCTACGTGAGATCAAACCATTGCTTGTTCCTACTGTTGGTGTCATTTCCAACTCCACTAACAGAGGAAAGTGATCTAGAATTCAGAACCAACACAATCGTATTATTTTCTACAATGATGGAATAAAAATTGTGCTGAAGTTTTGTGTGCCGATTGTGCTGAAAAAAAACTTCGAAGCATATACGAAACATTTTCATCCTTTGCAGTCCGATTTTGAGCTACACTCGACACATCTTACTGTCACAATTAATAATTATTATATTATAACTGCTATATTATCTATAGTTAGGTCTATTATTAAATAAAAATGCATAATCAACAATAGAACAATTTTCGAAATTATTTTTACTTAGCCCTGGTGGAAATATATCTACAACTTTTTACGCGACTCTACAACAAATTACAATTTTCTACAACATTTTGCGTGGTTGTAGAAAATTGTAGAAAATTGTAGCTCGTAACTACAATATTCTACGTCATTCAACGTCTCACTACAACTTACTCGATTCTCTTACGTAATAAATTGTAGTAAGTTGTAGAGCACTACAAATTTTTACAACAAATTACAACTTGCTACTCTAAGACAAATGGAACTTGAAAGAATGATCTCTATTAAAACACGGCTCGCGTAGTTTGTGTAGTATTTTATACAATACTACAAAATTCTACAACTTTTAATGTCCTATCTAAAAATTTAGAAAATAGCCTTCAAAAGTCTAGCGCGTAGTTTGTTGTAGTATCTTATAGAATACTACAAAATTCTACAACTTTCTACAACTATTCACGAAATTCTACAATACTGTCCCAATCCGCGTACTTTGTTGTAGAAATTTGTAGAAATTAAACACAGTGAAGATAGGGTCAAGTTGTAGAAAATTGTTCAATGTTGTAGCCAGTTGTAGCAATATGTTGTAGAGAATTGTAGTTAGTTGTAGATATATTTCCACCAGGGAGGTGACGAAAAATGGTAACAATAATTCGAACCGCAAAGGATGAATGCTACCATTAATTTGGAAACGTTTAAAAACATTTTTAATATGAGTTTTAAGAAAAATTTTCTTTTTTGTATAACTTACCGGATGGTATATGAGGATGTGGACATCCGACCACTTTATGTTCTCTAAACCAATCTGCACTCAATGGACCCAAAAGTCCTAATGGTACCATACTTTGTTTCGAGTAGAAAATGTAGTCTATTATGCCTTTAAAGTCGAATCTAAAATAAACGAAAGAAATAGTATTATAAATAAAGTTTTTTATTTTACGTTTGGATAGAATAACAGATCGTAGAATATTTTATAAATAAATCTTACGTGTAGTTAGTGTAGGGCATGATGTCTTCGCTATAGGCAGATGCTAGTTTGAAAGAATGAGTAAATTCATTAGGTTTATCGCAACCCGAGATCTTCTGTAAGCATGATTTGTATGCTAAGTCCTTAAAATCGCGGTGGTCAGCTGCTACGCGTCCCGACGTAAGAAATTCGATGACACCTGTTTTCGATAAAAATATAATTATATTCACTTACAGATGTAGATAGTATTACTTCTGGATTATGCAAATTTCTTATTATAATGGTATGTTAAAGTATTTTGTATTGGATCAATGCACTTTTACTATCTTTCTACGGCGTCTTCTATATCTGCATACGTTATATTTTATCACTTATACGGTAAATATGCATTAATGATTAAATTAAATATGAATAAATTCTTATGGCTAACAGTGGTATCTGTTTTAGATAAGCAACAGTCTATGAAGTACTTTAAGATTTGTAAAATTTGCATGGAAAACAGTAATTATTAAAAAAGGTACACAATTACCAGAATCAGGTAAGGAATTGAAGTCACCACAAAGTAATAACTGAACATTGGAAGAGTCAGGTTTGTGGCCAGGTCTAAAAGACTGGCCAGCTTGGTCCAAAATGGAACGTAATTCATTGCTGAGCATCATTGTTTGTATCAATTTAACGTCACAGAACTCTGGATCCCAAAAGATGTGTGCAGTGCAAACTAAAATAGGTTGCTGAACTTGTGCCGGATCAGACGGAAGGCCTGGAAAAAGAAAAGTGTTAACAAAAAATTGAATATTTTCATACAAAGATTTTGTATGAATTTCCAAATCGCAAATTATGACTTCGAAAATGCAGCAAATAATTTCTAACGGCGCAAATAAATTATTTTCTATTTATTAATGACATTGTTATGTGTACCTTTGATCTTTAATGAAGTTGTTATTGTCCCATTAAAATTACTTATTTTTTAAAACCGTAAATACCAATACAACGTTATCATTGCAGTTTACTGATCAAACAAAATAAATAAATGGATTATGTGTTTCATATTCTTGTGTGACAAAATATACTAGACAGGTAGATTCACAGAAATTCATAGACACTTAATTATTACATAATTTATTATTATAAAATTATCATCTTAAAATTAAGTTGTATGAAAATTATGCCATTTATTAAATACAGCAATTTTTAGATAATCATATAGGGTATAATTCATATAATTGACACAGACAAGACAGCTTTAAACAATATTGATTTCTATAGGAAAACGTTTGATTAACAAATGACCTATTATATGATTATTTACAGAAGTAAAGTGCTCATTTTTGTAAGTTATTAAAATATTACAATCAATGTAAAAACACCATAAAGAAGAGCACAAGGATAAGCAATAAGAAGGCGCTGATTCTCTTCTCCTGACATTGTAGTAAAAAGCCTAGATGCTGAAAGTGTTGCCCAAGCAACAGCGAATGCAGCAAAAATTAGTCCCACTGGACCTCGTAGGACTGTGAAAATTCCAAAACCAGATAGAGCTACCACAGGTAACAAACAATATCCTAATACTGATGCTACTGAGGAGAGTGTAATATTATTACTAGTATTACTCATTAACGATAGAAGAATATACATGAATATACAAGATGTCACGGCTAAACCATAAACATAGCCGAAATGTGCTTTAGAGCCAGCTATTGAAAGAAAGGCTGCGAATACTAGACAAAATGCCACAGGCCCAGCTAAATCAGAGTCTTGAAGTAAATAATTAGCATCGTCAATTTGTCCTCTTCTATGAAACGGATTCAATACAGCCAATGTTTTTTGAAGTATTCTGTCAGGATCTATTTCAAGTTCTTCTAATAGCGGTGGTTCCTCTTCTTCGTCTACAAACCCATTTGTACCTGTGATTTCAATGTTAAGAACATTAAATACCGCTCTGTGTACCAGTGAATTTACAGACTGATTTCTTCCCAATCATTTTCATCTTTTACCTTTCGCAAAATCATCCTGCCCAAAAATGTCACTCCTATATGCACTTTGAGTGGGATCAAGAAAAGTTTTCTGCGTGTACGGGGAATAATCCCCGGGTTGTGGGTCATTGTAAGACTGGAACTCGAATTGTTGGTTAGGTTGACCGAATCCAGAAGCATCAAAGTTAAATTGCCCCTGGGAGGGTTGTCCCCAATAATTCTCCTGGCCCGTGTAACCAGACATGTTTCGAATACGTTATTACATAAATTATATAATAGCTCCTTAATCTTGTAACAGCCTGGAATCTCGGTAACCGCAACTGACAGTACACATACAATTGATTTTGCAATGTAGCTATATTGGTCTATATTGGCTACATCAGTCCATATTACACGAGTCAGAGAGTACAACCCAACATAGTAAGAATCCCTAGCCGAGTTTCACTGAAAGTTTCATCTTCCAACTTTAGATAGCAGCAGCATCGCTGCATTTAGAGACCTTTTTCGTTCGTATATTAGTACTACTAAAGGGTGCAATCATTTCGAAAAGAAGAAGTGCATCAATTAATATAAAGAAAATCAGGTGCAAAAGAGAAGAAAGACGAAACCACGAAAGGAAAACAGGTTCTTTCCGACAGGTTAGTAAACTATATTACGTTGTACGATTCTTACTGAAGTAAGAATGAATAAAATTCGAATGGCAAAGGATTCCTTAAGTTTGCCATGGAGAGAATTTCTTTCTGCCAGACATTTATAAGAATCAATGATACTGCAAAAAAGGAAGGCTCCTGAAATTTCCTGATACTCTGTCAGAGGAATTGTCACTAATTAAAGATAGTCAAAGACATAGATGAAAGATGGTTGAAATCTAAGTCAATCATTTCATCCACCCTCGTACTTCACATGACCCTTGTAAATGCAATACTCAAAACGTATGTAATTGAAAAGAAAAGGAAATATTACCAGCGCCGAAACAAGCTGTAATTACAGCAAATTTATGTTGTATTTATCTTCGCGCGGCTATAAATCTTCACGCGTATCGACAAAACTCCACGACTGCGAGAACTTTTTCGCGGTTACATAACTGCAGCTTTCCCCGGATCGATTTGATATCTCGATGCAATGATTCACCGTTTACAGTATATTAACTCACTCAGGATTAAAGTAATCTCAGGCACGTGGCAGGAAGCGAATCGGTCGCAATAAAGGAGATAGTAACGGTACGATCTTAGCACGACCATTCGGAATTAACGCCCGAGTGCGTCCATTGCCGGAAATCAATACGATAACCTGTTCTATTAACCCTAACGATAAAGTAATGTTTCTTGTTGAGATAATATTCACGCCTGACATTTGCTGAAAAATTTTCACCTGCAAAAAGGATTATCCTTGGGAAGATTGAGTACCGTTATCTATTATCTGTGCCGATGTTAGGAATGATAAACCTCCAGCTTCATCATTGGAATTTATTAGCACTAGATGTACCGATCATACAATTAATATGTTTTTAAATATCGAATTAATACCTTAGAAGAAAAAAAATTAAGGAGGCAGAAAACCTGGATCAATTTAATCAGTTATCTTCTATAAGATGGATGTGGAAATTTGAGAATTATTTTCAAAAACTCTGAGCATGTCATTTTGTATACCTTCGTAGATGTAGTGTTAAAAAGTTCATTAATTGAAACACTTTCAGCATGCAATGTGCTATAGATCAATGAAGAAAGTTAAGGCATATCGAAAAAATTTTTTTGTCTTTTTCAATTTTCTTTAATGGGTAAAAATTTATTCCTGACTCGTACGGCTAATAAAATTCGCTTTAGATGACAGAATCGTATCAATTAATTTTTATTCAGAAAATTGAATATCAAGGTCTACACATCTGAGTTGATGTTAGTAACGATAAATCTCCGATGTCATCAACGGTATTTACTAATAACAGATATTCTGACAATAAATTCAATATATTTATAAATATGGAATGAACACCTTAGAAGAAAAGAAATAAAAGAGCCCAAAGACCTTGATCAATTTAACCCTTTACAGCCCGAATTTTTGCAGTATCCGAAGATCAGTTGCACAATAGCATAATTAGGAAAGAATAAAAATACTATTTTAAAAAATACATTAAGTAAATCTAAATTGTAAATATTAAATTATAAAGAATTTCATGATTTTTACCAGCTAAATTGTAATATTTACTAAAGTTAAAAACTTGACTTTGAAATATAGAACCCTAGATGCGTCTTGCGTTACCTTAACAGGTTGAATGCCACCGATGTTTCCCTTATTTCGTCATTTCTACTGAAGTGAAACTTTTTTTATGAAAATCACATATTCATAAAACAGAAATTTTAAGGACACTGATTGATCGGTGTTTAGCAGATTTTCATCTTCTTAACGCCAAAATTTAAATATTCAATATGTTAGAAAATTCATAAATATTGCAATTTAAACATAACATAAAATTTCATTCAATTTAATAGCGCCGATTACCGGTGACCCCCGTGGCACTCAACCTGTTAAAGTTACAGGGGCCCATAGAGGGTTAATAAGTTGTGTAAAAGATAGATATAGAAAATTGAAAAAGAAACAACGTTAGAAAATTGAAATATATTAATAAAAACTTCAGAACAAGTCATTTGATCCGCTTTGGTAGATCTAGTTAATGATTCGTTGAATGCAAGTAACTGCATGAAAAATGATATAACATCTACTATATCAAACCTAGCTATCCTTCCTGATAATAGAAGAAAAAGTATACAGTAATAGTTTCATAATGAAGTCATCGACATTGCATGAAATTTATAACATTTCTTATTAATTCTCTCATAAGCAGTTACGATGATATTAATATGTATAAGTTATTAAATCAGTAATTCATTACCGGATGTTGTTTTATGTTCATTGATTTTATCGAAGCTATTAAAATCAGAAGTAGCTTTCGAGGGGATCTAATATGTTTAAATCCTAATACTAAATCAACCTTCTTTTATCTCGTAATGACACGTAATATTAATAAGAGCAGTACCTTTAAAAAAAATATTATTTTCTACCCGTTCCTTAGACGGAACAAGAGTTTTTTCGTGCTTCGTGTAAATTGCCGAAAAAAAAGTAAAAGTATAGATGGCTCGAAAATACGAAGGGAAAGTCAGTACTGGTTGCACCTGCCCTCAAGGAAATCCCGTTGGACGTGATAATCTTTACGAGGAATCTATAATGAGACCGTATATCGCACTGTCTCCCCTTCTGCAGATGCCGCAGGTTTTCTTCCGATTCTCTCGCAAGATGAACTGGTTCCTGTACTTGCGGCAACTTAATACAAATTAACGTATACGTGTACATAATTTCCATTAATATTTTATGTTCGTGTAAGAGTTTAGGTGATTATTGTGATAAATCTTTCAATCTGTTAGAATACTAGGTTGTTTTCTATTTTTGACAATGAAAGATATTCATGAAAGTTTGCATTGCTTTATAAATTTGTTTATTGTTATTATCAGAATGAATTAAAAACTTTATGTAAGTAGTCTCTTTCACATTAGCAAGTAATTCTTTCTAAATTGGCGCGTGGTAGTTTATCCAACATGAGCTTTTCCATAATGCGATTCCGCGTGGGTGAAATTAATTGAGCAAATTGCTTTAGCAATATGAGTGTTCCCATTACGAGAGTAAATCATTCCAGATTAGAATAGAGGGTTACTGTGCCTTTGGTGGTAGCATTACAACCGCTCTTGTGTGTTACAGTCATAGGGATGTATCGGGATAAGTTTCCGTGCAATTGTGTAAATTATCCTGCACATTAATATTTTGCCTCTCCCCAATGTTATCAAGACTGGTTCCTATTTATTGAAATGAAATGTCTGAAAGATTAAGGTATTCCTCATAAATTTTTGAATAAACATTGTAAAATCTAACTGGTGATAGGCAGAAGAGAAGTATTAAGCAAAAGAGTGTAACAGTACAGTGAGAGAAATAGAATGTGACACCATAGCCATCACAATCGGTTATTACGAAGTTCATTTTTATATAAGTCAGATCCGTATATCTTGAATTCAAATGTCCGCGAGCTTAAGGTATTCCTCATAAATTTTTGAATTAACAATGCAGAACATAATAGCTGACAAGGAGAAGAGAAATATTAAGCAAAAGGGTGTAAGATAACAGAAAGACAAATTGAATGTGACACCCTAGGCACTAGAAGATGGGGAGGGTTTGCGATGGGCAACAAAATGGTGTACGTACTGCATAACTGAGATAAGTGGAAGAAATCTTCTTATCTGCTAGTGCCTAGGGTGTCACGTTCCGTTTCGTTGACTGTACTAAGGTAATGTACGAACCATAGCATAGACAAAAAAGGAATATAGGGGATAAGTACAGCCGTGTCATGCTGTTTTCGTAGTTTTATTTTTTCACTTCAATTGTTACAGCCACGATGGCAAAGAGCTACAATTTCAGATAGCTATAATACACGTAACACGTAGGAAAGTGTTTCTAGGGGTGACGATACAGAGATTCAAACATGGAGTCACTAATTTTGATCTCTATCCTTGCAACCATTATAATTTTTTTAGATCTACATTTCTATATATTTAAATTCTATTTCTACAAACGAATATCTGCTTCTTACAATTAGTAACTCACGTTACGAATTATATTCCAGAGAATTACTTCTTTGCGATTCGACTTACGTTTACGATTTCTTTTTCAACTGACTGACATTAATTTTGTGAAATCCTACCCTGTTTGGTTATGAATATTTGAAAATAAGTCAAGCTCACTGTCTAATTTCGAATTTAAGACAATATCGATAGGATTATCGACAGAAAACTAAGTAAAACAGGAAGATCCGTTAATGCAATTCAACAAAGGACTGCTAAAGATTCTAAGACCAGTTGAAACGTCGTGTAACTTTCATTACAGATAAGAATTATTAGAAGGATTATAACGTGAAAAATGCAGATACATCGCGAGAGCTCACAGACTTTGTTTTGCGTTCCATGATGTTAATCATAAATTCTGCGGCAGTCAATGTGCCAATTCTAATAATATCGGAGCATCCACCATGAACACCTTTCACTATCTGATTTCTTTGCACTCGTAGCAAATACGCCTCATCAGACATTCCCTCCTTCTTTTTCTTTAAACTCTGAGTTCAATATTTTTATAACTGATCCGCATTACATTCGATTTCACACGATATCATCTTAATAAATTGCTCTACGGGCTATTAACTTTTGCTCTTGTACGGTCGATTGTGAAAGACTCCAGTACCGTACGGATGAACGTTTTGTAATCCATGATGATATTTATATGAAGTTCCGAATAACGGAATGCTGTAATAGTATTTAGAGCGAGTAAAACGAATATGTAGATTTCATGCATAGATTCGAAGAATTCTATAAGGTTGGAATTAATTCATTCACGTGCATATGAGATTGATATTAATCTGTTAACATTTGCATTAACAACTCACTTACGAGAGTAACTGTATTGTATATTTAAATTCAATAAAAATTCAAGTTGGATTTCAATCTTTTCCGTGAAGAATTCATATATTTGACTCTCTTTCCGGTTTTTGCATTCGATAAATATGGAGTCTTTTTTCCAATCATGACTAAAATTCATTCAGATGTGATCGACATTGACGGAATCAAAGGCAATGACGATGGTATAAAAAAATTATAAGTAAACCAGCATATTAGCGGGAATTCATGAGTACCATATCTCGTAAATCAGAGACCATCCTATTTTTCTCTCTTTTACCGAACGTCCTTATATAAGCGTCCTCCAATTAGACCGTTTTGATGTTTAATGAGACATGCGAATGCCGATACGTCAATTCACGGATGACGATGATACGGGAGTGTGTACAACTCATTCGTTTTGACGTACGACACACATGTAAGGCAAGGGGATGAGCAAAGCATGAAAATATATGGGGTGAGGTATTCGAATGGCAATGCGCCAATTTAAATTCGTATCAATTTTATAATAATTAGCCGCACAATGTTCATTGAGTTGTAGTCTTACGTGAAGAAACAGTATAGCTCATAAGAGACAAGGATACTGTTTAACACTATTTCTACCACGATTTTCTGTATACCTATTTTGAACAAAATTCGTTTCAATGCAAATAATTGTCATAACTATTGAGATTTCAAATTATCAGTTAAATGTAGATAATTTGAGTAATATAGTTATTGATACATAGATGTGTATTTATTAGGAATTATTTAATCAGCTTGTAAATTCTAGCAGCGGTGTGCAGCTAGTTGTAAAGTCACTGCGGCGGTGTACGCTAAAATGTAACATGGCGGGAAATAAGCGAATATCAAAGTTATATCGCAACTCCTGTATTTTCTGTTACAACTGAAATCGGGATTCTCTAATCTGATTATAATTGATATGGTGTTGTAAAATGGTGTTGATACTTATATGTAAAATGGTTTCGAATTAGGCACTGTCATGAAATCCTTAAAGTGTCAAAAGACACCTCATGGTAGAAATAAGTATACCATATGCACATTTTTCGATCTAGAATGTGCTGGTAGAAAATGATATTGTTGAATTAATTTAACAACTACTGTATGAAAAGTCAAAAAATTAATTGCGGAGGAATGATTCAACTTAGGGAATAATTTTAAGTTAAAATTTGGAAAATGTCTTTTGACACCTCTTCGTAGAAATAGTGTTAATTTTTAAAAACCCAAAGTACTTTGAAAATTATTTCTGAGAAATCTAAAAATTTTAACTATGCCAAATTAGATATCACTATGTGTATATACCTCTAATAGGGTAATTCCGGGGGCGATGGCCGTACGGGAGAGATGGCCAATAGAAAAAACTTCAAGTAATAATTCATAAATGGCAGTACTTTAATTTAGTATCAATTCGTTTTGGCACGGGCGAGAAGTGTTAGTGGATTTTTTTGCGAAACAATTACAGAAAGGTGAGAAATTTGACTTTGTTTTTTAATAACACGTTCGATCTAAACTAAGCGGTTGACATATGAAATGGTCACAAAGAAGTTTTGAAAGTTTTGTCCGTTTTCATGCTTTCTATGTGAAGTAAACAAACTTTCTCGTGTTCTAACTTCAAAATTAACTACAAAATTGAGAAGTTGCTTTAATTAAGTAATGTGGCCATCTCACCCGGACAATCGGGAAAGATGGCCATAGTATTTACGGGAGAGATAGCCATAAAATTTGGACGCGGCCTGAACGGAAAGTTCAGTATCAGTCACCGATCACTTTTGACATCTGAAGAGCATATTAAAAAACGAAAATTGAAAGAAAATGAAAAAGAAAAAAAGGAAGAAAAGTAAAAAAAAACAAAAATAAAAACGGAAACTAAGACTGATAGACCTAAGAAAAAAGATACTGTTCAGAAACGAAAGGCAATTCGTAGGTTGTCTTATAGCAGTTGCAAAGAAATTCCCATCGTTTTCTATGATACCTCTGAAAGTGAATCTGAAGATAGAGAGAAAGAAAACTGCAGAGGTTGCGGTGATAATTATTACAGGACACAATTAGCTGAAGATTAGATACAATGCAATATTTGCATGTTCTGGGTGCATGAAAACTGCACCGAGTTTGAGGATATGTGTTCTTACTGCGGTAATAAGAAAAAAAAGGAGTTAAAAGATCTCAAGGGCAAAGGGAAAGGCAAAAAGAGTACTGGCCATCTCCCCCCGATCACTATGGCCATCACTCCCGGACACTCTGGGAGAGATGGCCAGTCCTAGTTTTTTTTAAAAGTTTAAAATTACATTGTTTGCGTTCTTTAAAGTAATTTATCGTTAATGTTTGATAAGAGTAATAAATAAAGTTTATGTTCTATATTAATTCAATGTTTTATTCGTCATAATTCCTTCACAATAGAGTCTTAAAGTTACTAGGGCCATCTCCCCCGGACTTACCCTATATGAATAAATTCATGTTAATGAAGTGGGTCTATATGTTCAAAACAAATCGCAATCATTTTTTGCATTAAACCGCGATTTAGTCAAGGATCCATAGATTGAATGATTAATTTAGATTTGCGAATGTTAAAATATATATCAATTACTAATCAATCGAATCTATCCAGTTAAACGAATCGCAATAATTTCTTTGCATTAAACCGCAAATTAGTCAAGCATCTATATATTGAATAACTAATTCAGATTGGAAAATTTTAGAATATATATCAAATCCTAGTCAATGAGTCCATTCAGTCACAACGAACTGCAGTAAATTCTTTGCGTTAATCCATGACTTAGACAAGTATTCATAGATGAACCGAATAATTTAAATTTGAAAATTTTCAAATATATATCAAATGTAATCAAATATAATCAACTGACAATGAGTTCGCTCAGTTACAATGAATAGCAATATTTTTTTAGTGTTAATCCCTTGCCTTACAATGACGTGTGGCACACGTGACGCGGTAAATGGAATAGAAAATTTAAAAATTTTTGTAAGTT
Source organism: Cerceris rybyensis (assembly GCA_910591515.1). NCBI lineage: Eukaryota > Metazoa > Arthropoda > Insecta > Hymenoptera > Crabronidae > Cerceris > Cerceris rybyensis. The sequence goes on from OU342790.1 coordinate 31,235,769, forward strand.
TAGAGACGTTGAAATTAGTTCTACGCTATTAATATAGCGTTAACTTATATCGGTATATCGGTATATCGGAAATCAGTGATATATTACTATTCTAACAATTAGTCCTGAGTTATTGGGCTTTCGGGACAAAAGAAATTGTAAGACAAAGGGTTAACCTGCAATGTAGTCAAATATCCATATATTGAACGATTAATTTAAATTTGAAAATTTGTAAATATATATTAAATTCTAGTCAATCGAGTCCATCCAGTCAAAACGAACCGCAATAATTTCTTTGCACTAAATCCTGACTTATTGTTAGTCAAGTATTCTTATATTAAATGGTTCATTTAGATTTAAAAATTTTGTATATATCAAACCCTGGTCAATCCAATCCATCCAGTCATAACGAATCATACAATTTCTCTTCTCCAACAAATACCCATAATTACCATAAATGATTCAGTCTCAAAGATTTTCGAAATCATCTCTTATTTTCAATTCGCCATATTTACCACTATATAACGAGTTATGAATCACCCTGTATATCAGGGATAAGTATCAAACCCACGCTTATTCCCGAACAAGAGAACGTGTAATGAATATGTGGATGTACAGGCGCTCCCTACGTGCGACTTAATATGCCCATGAAAAAAAGCAGATCGAGTGACACGTAGGGGGATATTTGCTAGATGGCTACTCCAGATAGGATTGACAGTCCGGTATCCCTGTGCCATGAATTATAAGGCTGCCTCTGTGTATCTGGTCTACAAACTTCTGCCACTTCATCTCCTTCAGGCACCTCGAATGCGCGCACTTCGATTTACGGTAGAACGAGCATCACTCGCAATTAATTAAGCAGTCGCTTCCAAACCGAACATTCCAACTACTCCATTTTGTTGACTGGTTTTGCAATTTAAACATGTCCGCACGACGATCGAAAGTCACTTTCATTTCGCATGTTCGGCTATCTCTTATGACTGTCTTCCGATGATTCTTTCAGAGATGTACTTGCTAAATTGATGATGCGTTGTGTGAATTATAGGATGAGTTTTTTTTTTTTTTATAAGTAGATATGGATGAGACTGTTATTAAATTCTTAGTCTACAACAACGTGTGACACTCGTGGAGCGGAAAATGGAACAAGAAAATTGTATGTCTTTTAGAAAGTATTAAATTGAAAATATCAACCGGTTGCGGAATGGTCTCATTATTTCTATACTATTAAAATTGCGTTCAGTTATACGAAATATCAGAAATGAGTGAGAACTTTTGATTTTAAGAATTAATTTTGAATGATTGCACACCCAATCAGAAAATAAATGGTAGGTCAAAATGTTAACGATGAATTTATTGATGGTTAATCAATTTGTAGAAAAATGTAAGGGCGGTAAGAAACAATGGTAAATTTAATCGGTCGACATTTACATGGTGGACGTTGAATATTGGAATAGAAACAATATTAGAAATATCGGGAATGTTTAGAAATAATTCAAAGCAAGTTATTCTGTCCACTTTATTGGATGTGGTATTGAAAGATTTATTAACTGAAACAAATTACGTACGCAATTTGCTATATAAACGTTAAGAAACTGATGGTGGTGTATCGAAAAGATCTTTTAAGACCTTCAGAATTTCTGTACATGATGAAATTGTATTCCTGACACGTAGAGTTAATAAAATTCGCTTCATATGTTAGAAACGTTTCGTTTTAATTTTGGGGCATATTTCAGAATTTTAATACCCTACGGTTACAAGAAATAACAATAATAAATCTAGGTACAGTGCATCTAGAAATTAGAAAAACAGAAATAACGCATACGCAAAATTTTAATACTCTATATCAAATTTCTCTAATTTCGGGATGTATTATTTTTAGACTTATTTTCACTATTTATAGAGTTATTATCATTTCTAGATTTATTACTATACGCGGATTTATTATTTCGCGATATACTATTCCCATACAATAAGAGGAATAGTAACAATACAGCCACCAAACCAGTCAAAACGACTGTTACACAACTTTTTAAAAAAATTCTTCAAGCTTATAAGGGAGTCATAGAATAGACATACTACATTCATCTCATAAAACATAAATTACCGAATTGATTATCTTATTCACCTCTTAATTCTCCTTTTTTCAAAATGTTTATTGCATATTTTTAAATATAATAAATTTGATGACGATAATTTTAGCGCTAAATTCAATGTTTATAAAACGTTTCATAAATATGAATCCATTCGTAAGAGAACAGAAATCTCTTAAAGTATCATTAAACGAGTGGAGCATACAATTTCCTTTCCCGAATAGCGAGAACAAATAATTCAATCAGTCTAAAGATGCATCGTATCGCGACTTTGAGAGTACTTAAATGCTTTCAACTATAATTCCAAATCCGCTTTCGCGAGAGTTCCTTCGTCCGAAGAGTAATTTGTTAGACTATTGTAATGGGGCGGGTGTACGGAAAAGTTTCATTATGATACGGTTTTGGTACGACGTCTAACTTATGAATCCGTTGTACTCGGCTCATTAGTTTTGTTGTTTCGCTACCGTACACTCGTTATTCACCGTACAAAAATGTAACAAATAAGGGTATCAAAAATTGTTTACTTAAATAAATAATCATGGTTTCCAAACGCATAATATTAGGGGTACCGAAAAGTAATCAAAATAAGAGAAGTCAAAACGTAATTGGAAACGTTTTTCAACAAAAAATCGAAGGACTTTTTCAAAAAGGAAATCGAACAATTACTTTTACGCTGGCAAAAAGTGTTAGAAAATTATGAAAATTATTTTGTTGATTAGTATTTAACATTTCTCTAATAAATAAATGTTTTTCGCCACCAAAAAACAATTTTGATTACTTTTCGGTATCCCTAATATAATATGAATTATTCGCATTCTTAACATTTAAATACAGTAATTAATATCATACGTTAAAATATATAATATTAATTGTAATTGAATTAAAAACACAATACAAATCGGATGCCATTTCTGTGAGAATCGTAAAAATAAAAATTTTACGAATGAGTTAAATCCTCTTACCGTAAAATCCTCTAATGACAAAAAATGACATCGCTGATAGTTTTATAAATCCTGTGATTAAAGGATGTCGAAATCGAAGTGACATAAACTAAGACGTATACTTCTATCGTAATGATTTTCTGAAGAACAGTCTTCAAGTTCAAACGTTTTCTTAAGGTAGTTGCTCCACGCAGGTACCGTCGCTAGAGCGGGTTCATCCCCCCATAGAAATAAAATTAGTATTTTCTACGGAATGTATTAGGAAGTTGTTCCAAAATATAAAATATTTCATTTTAGAGTTTTTGATAATAAAATAAAACTAAAATCCAAAATTAATCATAATGCAACTTTAAAAAAATTTTTAAATCTGCACTTTAATTATGCTACGTTATTGAAACACACATTGTGCTTATTCCGTATATGTATACACGTACACTGGTTACCAGGTTATCTGTTTAACCTGTACATATGTATCTGTCTGATATACTGTCATATGGTATCTATAGTAATATCCCCTCCTCTACTAATAATTATGAAACGAAGACTTTATTTTTCCATATTTATGAAAAACTAACTGGTAACAGCATGTTTTTTTTTCTAAATGATTCAGAATATATTATTCTATTACACTGTAGTTTTTCGTTTCAACGTTGTTTATTTTCGCCACAATAAAAATTAATATATACTACTTTCCCACGCTTTTCCAATGCAGTGTGTACAAAAGTATCATTTTTAATTGCAATTATTTAGCGTATAACATGGTGAACGGTCATCAAATTTCACTATCATATGTATTACATATCTATTTATATATAGTTCAAGTTTGAACAACTTCTTGTTTATTTCGAATCATGAGACAACTACCTTAATAGCAGAGAAAAATAAAAGTATTTTGAAATGCTACTTATTACAATTGGAACTGAAAGCAATTATACTGAAATTACAACTGCAATACTTTTTTGCAAATATGATATATCATTGCATTGGAATTTTAATAGATGTAATTTAAATTTTTCTTATACAAATTACTAATCTCTTTTGAAATATACAACTCGTTGTCAGTTGATTTGTTCGAGATACATACATTCAATGCACATCGACGGAAGGAATTACGCTATTAACTCTCACCGTAAGTAAGATATCTTCGATCTTAACGAGTGAGAACTTGAATTTGAGATAGAATACAGATGATGGCACGAAGAGTCAGGTTTTGAGTCTCCCGCGAAAGGGAAAAAAAAGAAGAAATGTACAAGTACCTATATAAGAGTTTATAAGAAGGATATCGCAATCACCGATGGTTGACAGTCTACTTTTTACTGAATAAGTTATAAGCGTCTCTTCGGGGTAGTAATAGCTTCTATTAGCATCCTCTGCTCTCGGCCATCATTCAGTTTCATTAATGAGTCTTAATATATCACTGGAAACTGAATGTTAATCTATGAAAAATATAGAAAGCTTTTTAGTAATACGGTATTAAAATTAATTACTATTAGGTAGTTCAAAATGAATCAATCACTACGTATTTAGGTATATAAAAATGTTTTTCTTTCTTTTTTCATAATTCAAGTAATGAAATTATGAATTGAATGTTAATAAATTCTTAACTCCTTTATCTCCTACTCCTACGGATTACTTTCGTAGCGTTTCAAATTTATTGATGTTGTAACGTGAGGAAGTCACGATAGCTACAAATGATTTACCGTTTTATTTACAAATAAAATTTAAATGTTATTTACAAATATATTTATATTTAACGTTTCTGTCAATTCGCTATCGGTTTAACACTTCAAAAAAATAATAATCGAACAATAACAGTAACGGCGTCGATCAGCGGTTAATAGATTGTATCTGCCTTCCATTTATTTTCTTTTTAAATTTCAATTTTATTAATGTAACACAATATTCAAATTGGATGTAATAAATATCACAACGTTACTTGTCAATTGATATTCAAGCATTTTCCAGTCTTTCTTGAAGATGAATTACGTTGATGATAAAAATGTCAGAGTAATTGGAACACAGCAACTTTGTAAAAATTACGTTCGGTCAATTGCCATGGCTTATTTTTTTTATTTTGCCTATTAAAATCGATGTGCGTTATAACTCGTTCATCATTACCACAGTCTGATAACAAACGATCCCTTACAGAACGAGGCCGGTGTAAAAGAACATTTCAAACTAAGTCTTCTATGTTATCTTCGTAGTTAAACCTTTCCTTTCTCTTTTATCCGCCGCAGGGAAAAATGAAAATTGCGGATGTTGCAGCCACGATAAAGACAAAATGTCGGATGAACATGTTAATCCTATAATTTTATAGTACCAATGCGGAATATCTAAGCGAGCATTTGATATTAGTATGTTTTATTATTATTTATGAACAGCAATTCTGATCTTTAATGACTCTATGCATTGCTAAAAAATGCTTCATCCTTGGCGAAGAGTGTTTTATATCGATAATAATATTCAAAGTTCATAAGAGAGGTAATTACTATTTTCTTCATTAAACTCCGTCTGGTGCATGTTAAAGTAGCAGTACCGAGTCGCTTAATATACGCTTATAATTCCATTTCACGGTGTCGATGCAAGGGGAAGAGTCGAATCTCATGACTAATAAATTTCACACGCATAATTACTTTAATTATTATTTTACATCACAACTTCGTCAACTCAACGTTTATACGGTAAATTCTCTCGTACCATTCCTTCCTGAGTCATACATTTTCTTCTCACTATTCCATACATCCAACAATATTTTATAAATATTTCTTCTTCCTTATATTCTTAAGAATTGAACAAAATTCTCGATATTATGTCCTCATCTTCTCTGTTCTCTTAACACTAGATCTACTGACATTAAATCTGTTATACTACAGTCCCCATCAAAAAGATAGCACACGTGTGCTATCTTTAATTTCTTAATAACGCAAGTATATTTTTGAGTTTGCAACCAATGATATTGTAAAATTACGAGCTCAGGATATGCGGACTACGAGAAATAAGACACAAAATCACAACATTTTGTAAACAATGTGAAAAACCTGGTGAATACCAAAAACGAAATGATAGCACATGTGCCATAGTAACAAACATTTATTTTAATTAACAATGGGTATATACAAAACGCTGCTTATTTAATAATGGGTACATCTCCCTTTTGTTTCTATTATCTCTATCATACGCTTAGGTAATGATTTATAAAGTTTTTGAATGTATTTCTGGATTAACTTATTCCCCTGTACTACAATACTGTTTTTTAATTCTTGTATATTATTATATTGTTTTCCATTGTTAGATACATTTTGGGAAAGCTGTCCCCAACAATTTTCAATAATATTAATGTCCGGAGAGCGAGCTGACCATGGAAAACTAGATATATTGTTGTCCTTAAAGTAAGATTGCACGAGTTTTGCAGTGTGAACAGGTGCATTATCTCGTTGCAAAATAAACCCTGGTCCAGAAATACGTTCTGCATGATTACTTAATTGATCTTTTATTAAATTTAAATATGTCGCACTGTTCATTCTTCCGTCAATAAATTTTATATCAGTGTTTCCAAAATACCCAATCGCTGCCCAAATCATTGCTCTACCACCGCCCATTTGTCGTTCGATTTTTTTTTAATATCTTTTTTCGCACGTCATGGAAATAGTACTGAAAACCATCCGGGCCGTTTAGATTAATTTTTTTTAAACAAGACTAACAAAAATCCGACGACAAATGTGCGGTGGTAGTGCAATGATTTGGGCGACGATTGGGTATTTTGGGAAGACTGATATAAAATTTATTGACGGAAGAATGAACTGTGCGAAATATTTAAATTTAATAAAAGATCAATTAAATAATCATGCAGAACGTATTTCTGGACCAGGATTTATTTTTCAACGGGATAATGCAGCTGTTCACACTGCAAAACTCGTGCAATCTTACTTTAAGGACAACAATATATCTAGTTTTCCATGGTTAGCTCGCTCTCCGGACATTAATATTATTGAAAATTGTTGGGGACAGCTTTCCCAAAATGTATCTAACAATGGAAAACAATATAATAATATACAAGAATTAAGAAACAGTATTGTAGTGCAGAGGAATAAGTTAATCCAGAAATCCACTCAAAAACTTTATAAATCATTACCTAAGCGTATGATAGAGATAATAGAAACAAAAGGGAGATGTACCCATTATTAAATAAGCAGCGTTTTGTATATACCCATTGTTAATTAAAATAAATGTTTGTTATTATGGCACATGTGCTATCATTTCGTCTTTGGTATTCACCAGGTTTTTCACATTGTTTACAAAATGTTGTGATTTTGTGTCTTATTTCTCGTAGTCCGCATATCCTGAGCTCGTAATTTTACAATATCATTGGTTGCAAACTCAAAAATATACTTGCGTTATTAAGAAATTAAAGATAGCACACGTGTGCTATTTTTTTGATGGGGACTGTATATGGATATTGTAAAATAATAATTAAAAAAATAAATAAAATTAAAATAAATCCTTTAATAATATAATATGGATTAAAAATAATTTTGTCCTAAATTTCCTATTGTTCCTAAAGGATTATTTGAACCTGTTTCATGTAACAATAGTAAATGAATAATTATATTCGATTGATGCTTTGAGAAAAGCAGCAAAGGAAATCATCATTTAAGTAATTTATGTACGATAAGGTACACGTGAAACATCTACGGTACCGCTTCTCTATAAATTTGAGAAATGTTCATAAAAAAATGGAAGTGCAATTTAAATACAAATTACCAAATAAGCTGAAAAGTATCTCTCTTATCGAATTGGGAAGGAGAATTCCCTTAACAACGCCATGTGGGTCACCGGTGACCGGCGGTCATCAAATTTAATGAAATTTCACATGACTTTTCAATTGTAATATCTACAAATTGTCTAACACATTCAATTTTTAAATACTGGCGTTTAAAAGATAGGAATCCTGCTAAATGTACATCTATTTGTTTCTTCCAAGTGTCCGTTTTATAATGATGGGATTTCAATAGAAAAATTAACACTTCAGTAGAAATGGTAGATACAACCAACGAAATATCAGTGGCATTCAACATGTTAATTTTCTTCTTCCGCTCAGAAATCGCAGATTTATGATATGTAAGGTAAAGATTCAGATTCTCCGTCAATCCCTCAAAATAAACCCCCCCCCCCCCCCCCCCAACACCACTTAGATATTTTTCCTACATGATATATCACAGCCTAAATAGTTCGAAAGCCTAAAATATTAGGACCAAGGTGAAATGACCAACGTAGTCAAAATTAAAAACATACAAAGGCGACAAAAAAAGGTAGAATCACGAGAAGGTAGAAGTTCGAGCGAGCAAGCTCCCGAAGTCGGGCTGTTCCCTGTAACAGGACAGGTAATTGAGTCGGGTGCGCTCGATCGGTTAATATTCCGCTCGTATTTCAATGTGCTTATTAATCGTCCGACGGTGGCAACCGCAACACGCAAGCGGCACGATACAACAGGTATAATACCTTGTACCGAAGAGAGGATATCGCGGTACCCATGGATTTATTGCAGGTGCAACCAGAGTACCCCCTACCGTTTAGCCCTCCGCAGCTGCAGCCTTCTGCTTCCTGTCTCCCTCTTCTGACCCTCAAGAATTCCTTCGGCATACGACCAGTCGTCTCGATACCCATGTCAGAAATATTCTTTTCCTCTCCTTAGAGATTGCGTGCTATGCACCATATACGAACGATGCATCCCCATCAATTACGAGGGAAGAAGAAGTGCAGGTAGAAGAGAGGGATGATCACGAGCGTTAATTGGCTTGAATTACAGAAATGTAGGTACGGGATCTCGTTAAGTATCGTAACCGTGAAGACGAACGGTAAGAGGAGGAAGGTCTCTTCGGTGACGGTGGTCTTGGTTGTACGAGTGATTACTACTGGCAAAGAGTTTTACGTCTCTCTTAGAGTGGCTACCGATGAAATTTATCTTAGGTTGGTCCTCCTCGATAACGTTGAAAGGAGGATAACTCGAACATCGAGTCCATGTGTGGTGATAGAGTTTATGGATGTGTATATGTATATCTTCTTATAACTTTTTTTTATTTCTCCTTTCGTGTTCAGGTATTTTCCGTTGATCATTCGTTACTGTCTTTTGCATACGAGGCTGTTATTTTGTGTCCGTAATACGTGTTTCGAATGCCAGCGAACAGTCTGAGTTATCTTTCAATTTTCTTAAGGTGTTCGCACTTTTTGCTGTGCAGAGATGCCGTTGGATATTTTCAGTTATCACCCTCCTACCAAGAAGCTCAGCCTGGAGCATCGTTATATTTCGCTCGTATGGGCTGTACTTTATTACCAGACATAAGAATACCTTTCACATATGCCGCAAAATATTAGGTGTCATAACCGCCGTATTACGACTCACTGATTCACTTGGACGTTAATGTCCTTGCTCTCTTCCGTATTTTCCGACGATGCCAAATGTTACGGATTCGTATTTGACGTATAGTTTTGCTTTTAAGTTAAGTAGTGGAAAAGTGCTGAGATTTTTGCGAGTGATTTCCGAAAATAGGAAAATGACACAATTTGAGTTGTAGTTTTGATCGTGCGTGTTTTGTGAAAGTAGGAGATAGATGATATAAAATGGAACGAGAATACATTTGTGCCGGTCATTGTAGAATTGATTTGAACGGAGTGTTTGGAATAATGGAATTTTTCCATTGCATTGTGTTATTTTTGTACACGTTATAAAAAGAAGAAAATGTTTCTGGGGCAAAAATTAAAAATTGAATCGGCCAGCGGGGCTTTGTAAATATATTTTTTTCCTCTGATTTTATTTTTTGGTTTATAATATTTAGTCTTTTGTAAATCTACCTTTCGTATCGATGGATATACAATATAAAAATAATATTTAGTAAAAAGTAAATATCTCATCGAAAAAAAAAATTAGAAAGATCAAAGTACATATACTTACTTGTAATTACAGATAGAAAGTATAAACGTCTGTCTATAATCTATTTTACTAGTAAAAAGTACTAATTGTTCTCTCAAGTTATTCCAAATATTTATCATTATCCGAGAAAATATTTCAAATCTTTCACAATAATGAAAAATTAATATATTAATGTGCGCGAATCGAAAGTTAGAGTACTTAACCCATTCCCTGCCAAATTTTTCTTGCTTTCATTGTTTTTGGAAGAAGTATTATCACAGTGAAAAAATGAAAATAATTCACAAAAATTACTGCTTAAAAGTCCAATTAAAACAGACTATTTTAAGCACATTTAATCTTAGAAGCACGTCAAATATCTAAATTGGATGCTAAAAGACTTAGAAAATGGATAAATTCCGAAACGGGGATCATGGGAGGTAATAAGCTAAACATGAAAAATACTTAACACAAGGCACTTTCCTAATCGCCATGATCTTCTTACTTTTTTTATTATCGTATATTTAAAAATTTGTCACAGCCAGGACGAATTCCTCGAGAGTACTTTTTCTCAAGGAGAAAATGAAGAAACGATTCGCCATAGTTTCGCCAGCTCTTCTTCCTTCTTAATTTTTCTCTTTGTCTACATCGATTAAGCCCCTTTGTTTCCACGCTGACGATAGCATTGCATCCAGCGAATACGAGAGCTTAGTTGGGGACAACTAGTTTAATGAGAGTTCAAAGAAAGAAACAAGAAGTAAGACAAGGAGCGATTGGATTCTTCTCCGCATTCGCCGGTGCACTATTCTCTTTGTTGCTAAAAGAGTCGAGTATGAACGATCGTCTGGATTCTTTTATTGCCGGCAGTCGACTTCAACAGACTCATTGTGCCTTCATAAATGAAGCTCTATGTTCTGCCTCTGACAGTTATTTCAATGCCAAGTAGTCGAGAGAAGTTAATATCACGTAAAACTGCTGAATACAGGATTTACATTTAATATTTCATCGTGGAACATAATTTCTAATCCTTCAAATGAATGAATGATTTTACATAAAATACTTATATCATTTTCCGCTTACTTATAAAGGAGTAACAAAATTTATTAAATTAATCCTTGGTAATAAATAGTTTTGAATTGGCCAACATTTAACCCTTTCAGGACGACGCACAGTGGTCCAGAATGTGCATTTAGCCGCGCAAAAGTCAAAAAGTCGATTTTGGAATTTCGAATTTTTTTTTGCATATATTGATTCCTAAATAACCACCGACCTCAGAACCGAAAAGATTTTTGAAATCGGATAAAAATTGTAGTTACAACAAACGCTTAAAGTTGAAACTTTTTCTGGAGGCCTTTTTCTATCGAAAAACCACGTTGTCTTCTTTCTAACATTCTGGCGAAACTATGCAATATTTTTTAACAATTATTATTTCTATTTGAAGAGCATTCTTCCGCGATAAAAATTCACGTGTCGAACATAAAATTACTATTTGTAGTTTATTCAAAAATTAATGTTGAAAACATGAAAGAAAATCGTCGAAGTTTTTTATCTTTTGCAGTCAATATCTTCATAGTCCCACATAATCCCACTCTCTAATTAACACCACCCTTTTCTGTAAACCTTCCCCTAAACGATCCTGCAAAAAGCTAATCCGCCCGGATCCGCCTCGGACGAATTTTTATTGTTTAAAGAGTCGCGCGCACCTCGGCAAGGCGCTGCCGCCGGACTGTCTCGTAAACTTTCGATAGGTATAACAATGAAAGGCGCAGGTAGACGCAAGAAATATTTGCAGAAATAACTTCTATATAGTCTAAGGAATATATGTGGAAAGTTTTAGCCGAATATCTTTTGATACTTATAAGTTATTTAATTTTTAAGTGAACCCTGCATGGCGAAGACTAGGATTTCCTTTCAATCGAATAACCTAGCTCATTCCTCTTTGCTCGCATCCTAACAATAAAGCAATTAAGTAATAAAAGTGATGCTTTAGAAGTCTTCGTCCTCGTTAGTGCCAATAAGATTTTGTTTTTATTGCACGGTATCTTTAAGAAACCTGGGAATTTACTGACCGCGTGTCCCACTGGGTCTATGCAGCTGGTCTGGGTTATATCAACTTTAGGAAGGAATATCAACAAAAGGTGCAGATAGATAAAGCCAATTTTAGCAGGAACTATTTCTATATAGTTTAAACTAAACATCTTCAAAGTTCTCGGAGACTACTTTGTGGTACTTTTTAGTTTTTCCATTTTTAAGTTAGTAATGTAAGCTGAATAAGCTAAAGTACATAGCTACCCTCTATATATCAACCGCCATTTTGGTTTTAAAATTTTTGAGTTCAGATTCGCAATCAGCGACCCAAAAAACATTAGAATACTAATTTTAGTGAAAAACAATTAATTTTTAAACAAACCTGTCCGCCATATTTAATCCGCCATTTTGTTTTTAAAATTTTTGAGTTCAGATTCGTAATCAGCAACACAAAAAATAATAGAATACCAATTTTTAACTAAATTCGGTGTGTTTTGAGCCCGTGGTGACGATTTGAAAAAGATTGAAAACTGCGCGAGGTGCGTGAACAGCTAAATTCACGCTCTGGACCACTGTGCGACGGGCGCATATATGCAGTCTGAGAAAAAATTTGATTATAGTTTGTCAGTGCACATATTCATGGTTAGAGTTAAAAAATTGTAATACAACGTTGAAATATTATCAGACAAATAGTAAATTTCAACTTCTATACATTGACAGTCTAATTTTCCGATGAAAAAAATGTTTTTTTATAGCCAAATAAATGATTCTTCCTCAATATTTAAAAAAGTCTCCGTCCGCAAAGGGTTAATTTCCGATCTGGATTGAATTACAGCAAGATGCATCTTATTTGTAGAACAATACACAATATTATTGTGTGACGTACAATTTGAAGGAGTAATGAAATTTAAAACATTAACCCTTGATAATAATTAGTTTGGAAACTACCTTACTTTTAACGTGAATCTTGGCTGAATTGCAAAGTACGTATGTTATTGGCAGAACATAGGAACGGTATACATTTTTTTTTATTTCATCATTGCTTGACAATAATTATTTTACAACCGGTCTTTTCTTAATGCGAATCTCGATTGAATTACAGCAAGGTGTGCATCTTAGTCACAGAATAGACATATGCTTAAAATATTCATATCATTGTGCGACGTACAATTTGAAGGAGTAATGCAATTTATTTCATAAACCTTTAATAATAATTATTTTGGAATCGGCTTGTTTTTAATGTGGATCTCGACTGAATTGCAAAACACGTATGTTATTGGCAGAGTATACGAAGGGTTGAAATAATGATGTAATTTCATGACGTTTAATATTGAAGGCGTACTAAAATTCATTATTAAATCATTGCTCGACAATACTTATTTTATAAGTGGCCAGTTTTTAATGCGAATCTCGATTGAATTATAGTAAGCTATGCATCTTACTCATAGAATAGACATTTACTTAAAATAATCATATTAAGTGTTGTATAATATATAATTTGAAGGGGCAATCAAATTTAGTACACCAACCTTTAATAATAATAATTATTTTGGAATTGGCTTCTTTTTAATGTGAATCTCGTTGAATTGTTGCCAAGTAGGTATACGCAACTATTAGCAAAATATGCGAATGCTTTAAATAATAACGTAATTTGGTGATGTTTAATAATGAAAGTATATTGAAATTCATTAAATCATTGCTTGACAATAATTATTTTTGAATTGATCTGTTTTCAATGTAAATTTCGATCGAAGTGCTGCACAATATATATCTTATTGGCAGCGCATACGTATTTGAACGTTTTTAACGACATTAGTCTTGATAAAGGTTTTATTTCACATTATTATCGTTCACTAGGGAATCGAAGGAAACTCGTAAATTGCGTAAAATCTTGATTGGATCGGGTTTAACGAGATTGACCTAAATGTATCGTTAGCGAGCTACGAGAAAGCAGTTGGAATTTACGTCCGTTGCATAATTTTCAGCGAAAATTTCAAATAAACATACTCGTAATTGTATTCCGAATTTACTTATTGTTTTGTGATATATTCAAGCAATTTATTATGAAATTATTGTATAAAATGGTTTACTATTTTCCAAAAGTGTATAGAATTTTTTTCCACAATAATATTATGCGTGCACAACTTTTTACAAAGACCCATAGAAAGGAATTATATCGGTATATGTAAAATAATAATCCATTATCTAACACATACCTACCGTGCTACTATTTTAGTTCCTAATAATTTTAACCCATAACATTTATTTAACAGGAAGTATCAAAAGTATTTTTCCATTTAATATTAAATCCTCAGCAAAGGCAGAGTAAGTCTTAATGTAAATTAATAGATGATAATTGTAAAGAACTTATTCGATTACAATTTATACAGAATTTATTAAATAATTGAAGCTCGAGGAAATTCATACAACATCGCAGACAACAGAAGTCTTATAGTCTTCGTCAGCCAAATGAACGTCAGAATAGCGCGTCACGGTGAATTGTTAATATTAATAACTTTTTTATAGAAGTATTCATGTACTCACCATTGTCCCAAGCAGCCTCTTTCGTCCTAAGAAGTGCGGCCAATCCAATGTTGTCCTTAGGCATTACTCTATTCAACATATTGTCAGAACCCTCGGCGTTGGCCATCGCCAATTGATTAAATTCAACTAAATGCTCCTTTATCAGGGTAAATCTACGAGGGGAAAAAAGGAGAAAAGTCCATTAGATCGTTAAAAATCACGGAAACATCCTGGAACATGTGACGCGTTAAAGTAAGCTGGAGATCACAAATATTTTTCGCGAATACCAAGACTCCAGCGGCCTAAGAGATCCTTTTTCTTTTTCAATCCGTTCTTCCCATATAAGTTTCCGTAACGGCTGGCAAGACTCAATTTCGCTCAGTGAGAGAGAAACTTCGCGACTTGGGTACGATAGCTAGACGATTTTCGTCGGGAAACTTGTAAGAAGGCGTATCACGTACGCCATGTAGAATACAGCCTTCCCTTCCCGATATGTGTGGCACGTATAGTTGAGAAATATATTCTTCACCGAATCCCCATTACGAGCCATCATCCCCCTTTCGTCCCTGAACCCGTAAACAAGATTGAATCAACGTCACCCGCAGTTGCTCAACAGATGTCGTGCGGTGATTGCATAAATACTTTCGCAAAAATGAAAACTATGCGCGGGAACGTCACTCGGGATGCCCCCCATCATAAGAAATTTGAAATGTATATCTCCGTTTGTGTTTTTGACGTGGATACTCGTAGCGAATTTCTTTGAACAGATTTTACCGAGAATTATTTCACGCTGATAGTTAGAACAGTAGGTGAGAGATATTTTTAAAATGTGCTTTAACCCTTTTGCTTTCGAATTACACCTTCTGTCCCAAAAGTAACCGGATTGGATTTAAATAAATACAAATACATCAGAATAGTTGACAAAAATCATTTTAATAACTCGAAATATTCTCCGCCAGTACAAATACAACGATCTGCGCATTCAAAAAGTGCATCAAATGACTTTTTTATGTCGCTTACTGGAATGATGCCGAGGTTTGTTCGTCGTTGACCGTTGAATGTCTTTGATTGATGCATAACGGTTTCCTTTCATCGCTAAATGCAGTTTTGGGGACAAAAATAATCACAGGGAGCCATATCAGATGCATACTGGCGATATTGAGGCAAAAAATTTGATTTTTGAAACACCACGTCTGATCTCAAAGTTACAATCGTTTTTGAGAAGTTGTCGAAGACATTCAACGGCAACGACGAGCAACCTCAGCATCATTTCGGTCAGCGACATAAAAAAGTCATTTGATAGACTTTTTGTATGCGCAAATCGTTGTATTTCTGCCGGGGGAGAATGTTTCGAGTTATTAAAATGATTTTTGTCAACTATTCTGATGTACTTATGTTTATTTAAATCCATTCCGGTTACTTTTGGGACAGAGGGTGTATTTTCTGAATTTTATAGTGATCTTTATAAAATTAATTTCACAAGATTTTCCATTATTTGTTGTTCAGTTTTTTGATCATATAAATAACTAGGTATACACTGATGGATATTTTGGTGATATTAGAAAATTGTTTAGAAATTGGAAAATTGTCAGAAAATAAAATCAAGTGAAAAACTATGTTAAAACTAAGTACTACTCGATATAGGCCCGCAAAGGGTTATGCATGTTGGTTTTTTATGAAATATTTGATACAAGGAATTTTAATAATGGTTCGTTGTAATGTTCTTTGACGTGAAATAATATTTATAAAGAAGTTTCAATGCTTATGCGTATTTTTGAAACTTTCTGGTTCTTTCTATAAGTAACGAGATGTAACGCATAAATAGAGGTTTACAAGCATTCTCATTATCGAAACAACAATTTTCATTATCATAGAGAATAACTTGTATTTTTAACATTTGTACTAACAGTAATTATTGAATTTTACGTTTGCCATCTCAGAAATTCTAGCTGCCTTTTCTACGGTTATATTCCAAGAAACGATGTCCACAAAAATCTTCAATTTTAAGCAAAAATAAGTAGCAATTTTTAAGAAAGGGACATCATACGATCAAAACGAACGACAAACAGCAAACACTGACTAACTAACTAAACGTTTATACTAAATGTTAAATACTGAACATCACTCCAAACCAACGAAACAATTCTACTTACAAGGAGAACGTAATGCCTTCTGGTACCCTGATATTGTTGAAACTTCATACATTTGTATAGTAAGTCGTCCTGATTATAAATACCCCCCATTATTAAGACAGATTGATAATAGTTTTTAACATATTCATAATTAAAGTTTCATTACTACCGTCAGAATCAGAACCGTACATAAAATTCCACTTTCATCTTCAATCAAAGAAATGCAGTTCGTATATAAATTTTAATTTCTTTATACTTCATTTAGCTTTGAAGGTATAAATCGAGAAAAAAAATTAGAATCTATCCACGACAAGGATACGAACCCTTGCCTTTTCTGCACAAATCTAGAACGTTGCCACAACGCCATGACACCTCTTAAGTTTTCGTTCTACAGTTCTGCTTAAGTACATATATCAATGATACTTCAATTATAAATATCTTGACAAGTTAGCTATGGTTACGAAAATCGAGATATGAGCATAAATCTATCTCAAATTATTTATACTTTTTAGTTATGCGTTTTATTTCCCCATAGCCTCAAAATATTTCAAACATCTTGAAATTTACGAATATACTTTAGTTTTCATCAAAATTACAATTTAAATAATCAATGGTGGCTAACTTTTACGCATAACGAGTATAGTCGTCAATACACAAAATTCTGCCGTTTCTCCATGGCGAGTATACTCATCAATCACAGCTAACTTGTTACAAACTATGGACCGTCTTTCCCTATAATGTGGTACATCCTATATTATACTATATAAACAGATAATTATCATAATCACGACAATTTACTCTACATGTATGTAAAGTT
This sequence comes from Cerceris rybyensis, assembly GCA_910591515.1. NCBI lineage: Eukaryota > Metazoa > Arthropoda > Insecta > Hymenoptera > Crabronidae > Cerceris > Cerceris rybyensis. The sequence goes on from OU342790.1 coordinate 31,253,183, forward strand.
TCAACAAAATCATCAACCCGACGGCCTTGCATGCTCCTTGTTAGGTATGCGCTAAGTCAACCACGTATCCCACCGTCAAAAATCTCTGTCATCCTGATGCAAGTATGAATTCATTACGACCGTTCTCCCTTTCCGTCTCGTAAAGATTACGTTGTTAGACCAACATTGTCATCGCATTCATTACGTCGTTGGATTAAGGTCGAGCGGCGAATCGAGTGGTATAAAAGCGGCTGACGGGTGCAACGGTTGTGCTAGCCTTTAAAGAAGCTGCGCTCTTTATAGTCGACGCTGGATATAGTGCCTCCCGCTGCACGTTAGCCGTTAACAGAGCCCATTTGTGCAGCAGACCATTTCTGTCTCGTATCTTGTTATCCCCTGAGATGCGAGCGGAGATATCTAATATTTCCACGACGCTTCCCTGCAACTCCTCTGTCTTGGGTTACAAAACTCAGAATGAGCTTCATGGAGTTTGCGCTGACCTACGATACTCTGATACCCGAGCTTCTGCCGCGGCTTCTATGAACTCCTGAGGAAGATAATTAAGAGACTTGAGAATATCGTACCTGCTCCGTGCTGACATTACCTGGGATTTATCTCTTTTTTTTTTCTCTTCCCGATGACAGTGTTTTAAGAGGACGTCTCGTTAACGTATTCTAAGGCCAAGAAACGGGAAGACCTTGGAAGGAAGGAAACACGATTGGTATTTGTATCTTCAATGTATCGATACGTTTTACCGAACGTTTTACCTCGCCATTGTTCCAACGCATCTGTATGCCAAGTACGTACCGAGCTTTGTGACAATATTAACACTTTACCGACCGGTAGCCGATTAATCGGCTTTTCGGGCCCAACACTTTTGGACTTTGAACTCATTAATTGGTCGCTACGGCAATTAATTAATTATTATTTTTCATTTCGGTTAACTGTGCCAAGGACTCAGTGAAGAAACTTTGCAATTTTCGAATAGATATCAGTATGAGGGAAATATTTGCGTGCAAGTGCCCGATCAGAAGTGGGTAGGGTGTTAAAAAATACCGGTCCGTAAAGTGTTAACACTAAACGTACTAAGCGGGGTCAAATGATCCCTTTCAAAATTTACTTTAAAACCATACATTCATTGTTATTTCTTTCGCTCATTTGACTTTTTGTAAAGTCTTATATCATCTGATTATTCAATTTCTCGCTTTCCGTTTTTCTCGTGGCTTATTTTTTACCGATAAAAATTTTCTTCCTACCATACGTACCATGAGGGGTCATTTGACCCTATACGAAGTTTACGTATTTTTCGGCATTTTTCGTCAACTGGAACCTCAGTTCTAAACTCAGATACGCTTCTCAAGTGAAGGTTTCATTTATTTGAACCTGATATGTGTGTTTGGTTTCGGCGTGGATACTTGGACGACCCGATCGGATCCATACGACGCGTTATTCAAGTCCCAACTTTGAGATTACATATCCCTAAGAATGTTGTGTAATACCAATTTTTATTAATGGAAAAGGATGCGCTGATGTGTTGCAAATCGAACACAATTGCTAGATTTGGAAGACCGCGAAAATAATTTTTGGGGTTTGGGCCAGGATTTCAGCGAAATCGACCACTGTGAGACGTAACGCACAAACAGAAAATACTGTTTTCGGAGATTCACAAGAAACACTCCCTTCAATTAGTTCTCTATAGCGAAACGAAATAGAAATGCAGTCATATATTGAGAGTTAGAGAGTAAAGATCAGAGCCTACAAGAAATCAAGTTCGACAAGGAGTGGTAATACACGACAGTTTCCGTTACATTCAATTGGCCTTGTCTATTTAATTGATTATTGAGTTTATGAAAATAAAAATTTGTGTTTGATTATATTATTAGAAATCAGAAATTATGTTGCAAATTATTTCTTTATTAAATTGGGTATTTCTTTCTGAAAATCAATATTTATTTCATAAGGGGTCAAATGACTTCTCATGGTAAAATTAGATAGATCTAAAATACCGGTACGTTTAGTGTTAAAGGTAGAGAAGAGAATGTAACGGCAACAGTGATAAACTTTAGATTGGCAATGCCATAAAATGTTTTATATCGATCGTTAGACTATGTCTTCATCGAAATATACATGCGAGTTGAAGGAGTTTACCCTAAGTCAATTCAACTAGTTGACTCTCGACATGCAAATCGTGGCTATCGTGCACGCGAGGAATTACGACTGGCGAGTTACAGCAACGTTCTCGTACGATACTTTCGTCGATGTCAACCTCTCTCTCTCTTTCTCTATCAGTTTGTTTCTATCTTTGTCTCTCTCTATATATATATGTCTCTTCAAAATGACATCTTTTTCTCCATATGTAACGGGGTTTTCGAATTTCCGAGAGCAACTCGTGTATTTAAATTTGTCCGGCGTATATTTAAAGGGAAGCTTATTCCAGGCCACCAACTCGACCGACGTCGACGACGATATTTTCCGGTCGAAACGCGACATTCGTATGAAAATGAGGCATCGGTGAATTTTTCGAGGGATATTTGCTAGCACGAAATGTAGCCCGTAAACTCTCATCGAAGGAGATCGAAGTGACCGTTTACGTTCGCCAATTTACCGTTCCGCGTGATCTCCGATCTTTAAAAGCGTATCTGTCGAAAAGTACGGGAAGTACATCCTTCAGGAATGTTAGAATCAGCAGAACACTCTCGTTTAGTCGAGCGTGGCGTTCGGTGAATGACTTTAACCTAAGTCAATTCGAGGCGTTGACGTTTCGTGAGATGCAAATCCGGGGCAACATGTGCCGTTGCAACTCGATGTTACGTTTCCTCGAGATACTTAAACGATTTACTCGAGTTAAGTCGACGGGTCTTTTCCAGCGATTGTCAAAGACAGGATGCATCGTGTAGCTACGTCGTAATAGGTTCCAACTTTCAACGTTGTCGTCTTCGTACGCCTTTGAAATAAGTTCGATGAAGGAGGCTAAAGTTTTGGTAGTAAGCGAGAAAAGGGGAAGTCATTCGATCTCGTATCGACAGGACCTTCAACTTGCCGTTCTGAGATCAAAAGTATCGACACTTCCGACCACGATTTGAACCAACCATCTTTTAGAAAAGTTTCGACGCGATGTTCCCTCTACCGCTGACGGCTGGTGGTATTACTTCGCATCTTCGTGAACTAATAGAGAAGTTTCGACAGAGGCGAAGGGATGAAAGAAATGCTCAGTTGGAAAATGCAATAACTGTAGGGGTGATGATAGGGAGAGAGGTTGGAATGTTCGTGGTATTGATTATGTTAATATGCGTGAGGTATTTTTTGGGAGTTTGAAAAAAATGACTGATAACCCCTTGCTGTATGATTTATTTTGAGATTGTTTCCGCAGTAATTCAGGGTTAAAGCAGTATAAAAATTGGTCAATGATTATTGATACATTTTATAATTCAATATTAACACGTTGAACGTCAGTGATATTACGCTCGTTTTATCATTTCTACTGAAATCATATGTTTCTTATTAAAACCTCATTTTTGTAAAGAAGAAACTTTAGAGACACTAATAGATATATAATCAGCAGAATTTTATCTTTTAAACGGCAGTATTTAAATATTGCATGAGTAAGAAAATTCTTAAATATTACAATTCAAAAGTCACATGAAAATTCATTGAACTCAATAGCACCGTTCACCAGTGACCCCCATAGCAGTCAACGTGTTAATATTAGGTATAGAAATGATTTTATAGTGCCTCGTCTCACTGATATTTTTAATTCGATAGGTTTCACAAAACTTGAAAATTTTTTATCTAAATTACCGCATCACGAGTGTCTTTCGTAATTGTATGGCAAGGGGTTAAGAGAATTTGTATTTAACACTAAATCAGCCGACGTTCTATCTACTAAAATTTAGATATGCTTGATAAATACTTTGGAAAAAGACACGCCAAGAGTTGAAGAAGATGGTTAATTAATTAATTTAGGTTTTACAAGATGGAAGTGGAATATTTACTTTATGGCTTCCTTTTCGCATTGAGGAATTTCTCGAAAAAATTAGGGACCGGTCATTTTAATCAACTTGGTAGGTTTAGTGTTAAGAATTATAATCGGTGCAAACTGGATCTTAGGTTTTTATAATGTTGGATTAATTTCAAACTGAAATTAATTTGCGCGTGAAATTCATTTTCATGAATGAAGAATTTGAAAGAAATGATAATACACTTATTCATTTTCAGTAGATTATAAACGATATAGTACCTTAAAAATAATAGCGATATAATACTTTCTCATTTTAATATGCTCTTTGTCAATTATAAGAATTTTTTCGGTCTAATAAATATCATAATTGGATTAGTTTAATTAGTATTATTGAATAACAAAATATCAAACAAAATAGAATCTTATCCACGAATTGAAGAACAAAATCGTGGAGTAGGAAGCCGTTGTTTTCACTTTGTTGGTATCTGCAATAGTTTTCAATATCGCGTAATCAAAGTGAAAATTTCAAATTCATCCTGTAATTAAACATTTCCATATTAATTGACGCCCATCCTCTTTCTCACGGGGGAAAAAACCGCTTTTTATTAAAGCACGAGCTGATTAGGAAGTATCGAAGTATTTTTCACTTAAATCGAAAACTTTTCATTGCAAGCCACACAGCGGCTTCATTAAGAATTTTTCCAATATTTTTTCAAACTTTGTACAGCACAAAGTTTAAATTTATTACCGAATCGATTGCAATATTTTACAGTTATGCACGAGTATTTAATAATACTGTAATAAAAAGCAGTCTTCCATTTTTTCTTATCCTGTCAGCTAAAAGACTCTTTGGTATTATGAGAAGAACAGATTTACTAGCATAATTAAAAACGCATACAAACACAACAATATTCAGTAATAAGGTAGAAAGACAACGAAAGCGGAAATTGAACGCAAGTAATATTGCTTTCATCGTCAATCTATTGTCGTTAATTTAAAGCAATCAATTCGCTTCATCTACTGATATTTCAATTAATTATTAATTTTACGTCCGGTAATAGCTACTTTAAATAGATTTATATTTTCTCTGAGAATACCTTCAAACAAATAGCGTGGCTAGAATGAGTATACGCGAGTTCTAGTAGTACGATCCGTCATTTGTCAGACAGGGCGGCGAGTTATGAGATGTTTATTTTGACTTCTATTTACTCGTAGAAATTCTTAAATTTATATGCAATAATGCTGATACAGTATTATAAATTGTACAGACACGTATGTAGGTATATAAACTTTCGGGAAATTTAATGTTTCTTAGAATAAAAAGAAGTCAGGGGTAAGGCGCCGTTTAGTACATTATCTCCGAGCTATTTTATTGCTAGTTGAATATTATGTTTACTAATTACTGATATGAGTAAATCAAAATTTACGACTTTCAATATTTCTGTCCTCGACAACTAAATTCACCGTTAAATTATTTTTCTTGATCCCCTAGCCGAAAGTACGATCTTCCTGGCCGCGTTTCCCTCCGGGAACAACGACTTTTGTAGTCAGCTCGAGCTAACGCGTGCTCTGATTGGCTACTAGAATTTTGTGGCTCGCAGTCACAGCGCCAACGTTTTGTCAAGAATTATCGTATTTGATTGGAATATAATCAACCTGAAATGCGTTACTAATAAATTACATAAAGTTGTACATATATTCATGGTAATCGGAGAAAAATTGACAAATGGAGTTAGGCCACTTTCAAAATAAACGGCTCATTTATGTTGTTGTGAATGTTTTTTCATTTAAACTGTTAACCCTTTGCGTGCGGACGATTTTCTGCCGATGCGCTCCGGAGAGACTGAATACTTTTCCGCATAGTATGGATATACCACAGAAACAATTGCCTCCGCCGGGCGCATATTTGCGTCCATAGTCTCCATCGATGGCTTTCGCAGAACGCATATATGCGCCTATAGCAGTCAAAGGGTTAAAAATGGAAGATTCAGTATTATTATTGTTTAAGCTACGTATGATAGATTAATAAAGTTTTACATTCAAACAATTTCGGTTTTTCCATTTTTTTTCTTTTGTACATCTATTATATACGATTTTAACGCCCGCCCCGACCAGCAAAAACCTCGGCTTCGCCTCGGTTTTGCAAAAGTCGGCGGGCGATACCCAATAATCAGCTGATCGAGAGTAGCAGAAGCCGGGCACACTGCACGACGCTTCGCAAGGATGCCGAAAGGGCGCGCTGATGCCGGCCACAAAAATCAAACCGAATAGCTGTCAGCGTTCTTTTAACAATTAAAATTGATTATTTAACCCTTAATAACCTAGAGTTTCAATTTTGATACCAATCTTTTAAACCGAATGTTCACATTACTATTAGTTTTTTTTTATAGGTTGGCTGTTCGTATTTTACTGTTGTATAATATTCTTTCCAACGAAATTAAAAAAAAAAACAAATGTCATTATTGTTTTATTTTATCTATGACATATTACTTGCGCGGCAAAGTGAACAAGAAAACACATTTTACTAAAAGTTTTGTTGAATACAAATTTGATATATTTTCTTTTTCTGAAGAATATAAATACTTTTGAGGTAAGTGAATATATTATTTTCGCTATGATATAATTACTTTTTCTTTTTTTACTGATTTCTTTATGGCCTTAATGCCTGAAATATCAAAATTGATACCTGTTTTTTTTTCTAAATAAATATGTAAAATAAATATTGTGATTTTTTTAGCTATTTTTCCCTTAATCTAGACCCTCAAGCAAACACAATAATATTTAAAAAAAATCACTTTCGTAAATCAGGCTACTAAGGGTTAACGTACTTTCGGCTGGAGATAAAGAAAAATAGTATACGACACACGCCAAGAAATCCAACTTTCTGGCCTTGGGTCGTAATATACTATTATGTTAAATGATAACGATGAGTTGAGAATTATCGCATTGTTCGCAAGTGTTGTATGTGAATATGACTATTTTTATTAACAGAAATGAATACAGTGATATATAAAAACAAGAAATGTGCGTGGCTTGAAGTTTCTTGATTTTGTTTGACGACGATGATTTGGTGATGAGATTTATGAAATATTATATGTACTGATTAATTAATAAACAATATTCACAAATTGGTATACATCTCCTTGGATTTTATTAACTTTAAACCTTTTTAAACCTTTCATTCATTTAAAACCAATCATCCTCAGACTTTATTTTTATCAACTTTAAAACCTCTCATTCATTTTTGTTAATAAAAACAGTCATGTTATAGGACAAAGCAAAATTTTCCTGATTACCCTACAATATGTTAATTTAAATGAGTTATAAAAACATATGCCGTACAAATAGGATAAATGGTCCTATTTGGTGGCATAAACATATATTTAATTGAGAACTAATAAAATAGCTATGCAATATCACGTGATATGAGTCTTTAAGAGTAAATATGCTCGTACGTTTGTATAATAATGTATTAAATTTCCGATTAAACGGACGTAATTGGAATCGAGTATACATATGTCATTTCCGTCGTTTCATGTCGTCAAAGATGTGGTTTAATTACCGGTTAATTATTGGCTCAAATTTTGAAAGTAACAGTTTAAATTTGAAATTACCCTGTTGCGGTAAAGTTTGTGATTAAATTTTATGCCATATTGAAACTTCTGTCAGCTTGCGTCGGAAGTTAAACCGTATTGATCTATCCATGCTCATAGCTGATTCATTTCCAAAGTACGACAAAATTAATAATGACAGTCCGTCGATGAAAATTGGAAAAGGGCTCTTTTGACTTTTGAATATTGGAGAACTATTTGACTTTTAGGTATTGAAGAACCGAGGGGCCACGATATCTAAAAACTTTTGGAGACAACAGAATTATCTCCATCGCGGAATATAACAGTTTTTTTTTAATCAATTTGTACTTTCCATAACAACATCAAAAATGTTTATGTATATTTAAACATGGCTAAATGAGATAATTAAAATTTGAACCTAAAACTTTCCCGAAAACGTTGGAAATGAAATTCTATTATATTTTATCATGAATCACATCCGGAACAAAATATTCTGCTTCATGTTTCCGAAATAAAATGAAATTAACATTATATCGTAAGTATGCAAAAAGCAAACAAATTTACGCGGCTGAATTAAATGAAATTACCACACAAATTAATAAACTTTGATAAAACTTTCCGTTACATACAAAATTGATAAATGCAACATAGTTGTCCAACGATATTCACCAAAAAAGATGAAAGTCAGATACAACAATTTTTAACATTAACATTTTCACGACGGGCTACTCGACCGGCGGGGCATTCATGTCTGTCCCATCAGGCGGGCTGAACCACCGGTGGTACATTTATGTCTGTCCCATTGGGCGGGATGAGCCACCGGTGGTACAATTCATGTTTGTCCCATCGGACAGACCGAGCCCCCGGTACTGGCGCATTTAAAGAACTAATTATTATAATTGGTAAATTTATTTACATCTTTATATAGTATAATATAATATTATATTGGAATGATTTTCTTAACCCTTGTAGTGCCGAGCGAAAAAATGGATGGAATTAATAACAAATGTAATTGCGAATAAAAAGAATTGTCGTTTGGCGAGTGTTGAGATAGAACACGCAATATAGAGCATAAACTGTGTGTTTACAATTACCTATCATAAAATTACTAATATTATATTGGAAAGTGAATATTACCCCTTCGATATCCAGTGTTAACACTATCGCTAACGACGATATATCGTCGTCCGGCACTAAAAGGGTTAAGCAGCTATAATAAGATGACATTTGTTCAGACAAATCAACGCCTTTTTTGCATTACTACGACGCCGAATAGGAGAAACTACGAAAAACACAACCGCCCCATGAAGGGAACACTAAATTCAGGCCCCGTCGTGAACGTGTTAAAACAAATACAACATATTAAATTGATGATATCCAGAGATTACAGACTGTTGGTAACAATATATGAATGTCATTTCTATAAACAAAAACATACGTTACCGTAGTATGCTACACTTTAGAAGTATAATATAATACTTAAGCAAGTTCAACTCATACCTGACTTTCTGATTACACGGAAAGAATTGAAATTAGCAATAACAATTTTTGAAATTACTCGTGATTCAGTGAATCGATATATATACGCGGAGATAGTACAAGTCATAATCAAAAGCTGCATTACTCTCTTTCTCTCTCCCTCTCCCGGCTCTCTCTATCTTAATATCGTCAGAGAGACGTTTGCACAGGCAAGTATTTATGACGTCGACTATAAAGGGACCGTTATGCTACCGCGACATATGCATACGACACATTAATCGTCCTTGGTTGCTCGATAACTCCGTACATTGCGGCAAGGTAATATCGCCTCCCTGCCATTATGTCACGATATACTGAAAATAAGCATTACTCGAAATAGATATCCACCGGAACCGATAAAGTGCACCATGATTAATGTGACATGACACAGCTGCCGACTCGTCCGCGCCTCCGAATATTTCCCATGAAAAGTAATACAATACAATAATACAATAAAGTTTAACGCAACGATCGTAATTTAACTTTATAAGACTTCTTATCTCGTGCATAGATTCATACGCGATAGAAAAGGACCCGCTTTCAACGGTGCAATTGTCGAATCGTGGATCTGACAGATATTGCTTTTCAGGATATTGTTACTTTTTCGAGAAATGTACGGTAAATTTGATTTTTTGAAGATAGGTATTGTTATAGATGGCGGAGAGTTAATGTATTTAAGAGGAAATTAAGCTCTCTTGAATTAATAACAAGTATTTGATGAATTGAGGCTTTCGAGTTACGTGTTCCAGGATTACGATTTCTTTTACAATTTCTTTTATGACTCCGTGTACCATAATTAGCAATAATGAATTGATCCCTCCTATATTGTATATTGTCAAGGGAAACTGATGATGTAACAATGGCACATGTTTTTTTAGTTTCCCGGGATAACTTTATTGTTCGTGAGGTAAACATGCTTTAGAATGATTTTGATGATAATACTATCAATGAATAATACACTTCGATAATCATATTTCATATTTCTGTTTCTTTATAAATGTGAAAAAACTTTATAAAAACTGTAAGAACCTGTCAAATTAACAGTTTCCGTAAATCTAGGGTTAAATGTGCATGTTACAATTGATCCAAAGACGTCAAACGTATAATTGTATCACAGATAAGCTGTAGCATCAAGAAATAATATTTCTACTAATAATCTCCCCATAAATTCCACGAAATACTCACTTTGCCGTTCTGTAAAATATCGCGCAACCATCGACGTATTTGCGATCGTTTTCCGCCATTGTTTTCGCTCGAGACTTCGGTGAAAATATTCCATCGTAGCCGTCGTGCTTTAGCTCAGGCAAAAAGAAATTGTAGAATTGGTCCGTCTCGACCTCCTGCAGGCTGATGATGTCCGCGGCATAATGCCGTATCTCATCGAGAATCCCTTTTTTCCGATATTCCCAATCGAGCGCCCAGCTAGGACAATAACCGTACATCTGCCGCGTCGCGTACTTGTCGCACAGCACGTTGTAACACATTACCGTGAATATACCTGAAACAAAAGACGGATGCTTCATGTAGACGATGCTGGTGGTGATGGTGTGAGTGCAGAGGCAATATTCGGCCTTGTCTTGAAAGATTTTCATCGATAGGAAGGCGTAGGAAATTTATGAGACACTTTATTTCCTTGCCTCGATGCCTTCCCTTTGAACCTTGAAACAGTAAAACCTATCTATTGATTCGATGTGCAAGAAAAATGGTGGGACACTCAGCTCGTGTTGCGATAGCCAAGTCTCTGTCGATATCGAATTATTCTTCGGTTATTTTTCGTACAACGTATAAAGTTGCCTAGTGGATATGAAGAACTTGGACTAGTCTTGTATTCGCTAAACTTCATTATATGCGAATAAATGTATTTTTTAAGATTAGAAATAGATATTGATTCGATGTGCGAGAAAAATTGTGAAACATTCAACTCGTGATGCGATAGTCAAATATTTGTCGATATCGAATTATTCTTCGGTTATTTTTTGTTTTTTGTAATGTATTTTCTAATATTAAAAATAGATGTTATTGTTTTTATATAAAACTATGAATATCTTTCCGAGATATATCTTCAATATGTATCTTCAAGCTGCAGTCTTTCTTCGTATAACGTAGATGTTTTTTTATAGGGATTGTATATTCACATTTTGAAAATTTTAATTATGTCAATTTTTTCCGAATGCAATTTTACTTGACCATGTACGATACCTCCCGAACAGGTCACGGTCCTACGCATCTTATATTCGCGAGACCGTCATGAAGTGTTGATCCTAATTCACAATCCCGCCGGCTTTAGAGCCATCCTATTTTCTGAGAGATTCCGTTGGGGATGACTGTTTCTCCAATTTCCACTCGAGTGTGGTAAATAGGAGCAGACGCGGGTACGAAGCATAGGCACATATACGAACAACGCTGCGAACATCGTCGGGATAAGAGGATCAACATAAAGCGAGCTGTCTTCTTGACTTCAGCCTGTTGTCTGCATAAATTCCAGGCAAAACGTGCCACATCTTACGCTGCCAAGATGAAATGCGATTTCTAGTTGTCAGCTATATCTTTACCATAGAGTGATTAAAATTTCTCTCGGGGTTAAATTTCATACTTTCATTGCTGTGAATGTGCATAGAATGTAACCGGTGCATAATAACAGTCAGGAAGTGTCGAACAAATTTTGAGTTCGCAAAAAGCATTTAAATCAGGGGTGGCCAACCGAAATGATATTGCGGTCCATTTTGGAAATGCATCAGAATTCTGCGGGCCGCATAAAAAATGATATACACCCATATTAGATTTATACGCATTATAGGCATTTGTTCGGAGTGAACAATTGAAATATCTATCATGAGTTCGCAAAATATAATTTAATTATTCTGCGAACTCATAACTGTAAACTCATAAATAAAACAGGCAATATCTGTCATATATTTCCAACAATATTATTTTAAAATCAAAGTTAATTTTTTCTCATAATTTCGACAGTTACGTTTTGAACATGTACAATAAATGTGTTTGGTAAAAGAGTGATAAAACTCTTTAAAACAGTATAAAATCTTTTTTATTATGGCTCAACCAACATCTGCCGTTCCATAATCATCTCTGATTTACTGCTCCAAGTCCAGACATCCTATTTTCCCATTTTCACCTTCAACTCCCATCATACTCCCACTCCTTTTTCGAAAGTCTTTAAAAACTGTATGTCCCTTTCTGCCAGATTTATAACAAATCTCTCATAACTCGAATTGCTGTCGTAGTTCTCTCATAACAATTCACTCGTAATTCAATTTAGAGTCATTACAAGTTCAATTACTAATTCTAATTCAAACACTCACAAGTTCTCATCATTCGAGTTCATTCCAAATTTATATCGAATCGCTGTTGGAAGGAGTCGTTATCTTAAATACAAAATTCTTTAAATGTCAAAGTTCTCTTACTTGCAATTAGAGAGAACTTGCGAGAGTTTGAATTAGAATTAGGAATTAACTTTGCGTTATGAATTGTTATGAGATAACTATGAGAGCAATTGGACTTATGAAGGATTAGTTATAGGCCTTGGCAGAAAGGGTTTTTAAAGGCTTTCAAAAAAGGATTGGAATTAGGATGCCGATGTTTGGGAGTTGCAGGTCAAAATCCGAAACATGATTTCGGAATTAAGGTGATTATAGAACGGTGGATGTTGGTCGAGCCGCAGTACAAAATATTTGTGTTTATACAATATATGCTAAAGTTATTTTATATACTAATAATAGATGGGAGGTTCGGTACATTACTAGTTAAACATACTACCCTTATTCCTCACCATAATCTTCTTTTAATTTAAACCACGCGATAGTTTCCCCCGAGGAAATCCCACTATAAAGTTCTACCCTCAGTATCACCGTTAACTTCAAACTTCCAGATCGATCGGAAAGAACGACGTATTCGGAAATAGATCAGTTACATCTCCGATATCGCGGTAGCAAAATTAAACCGACAAAAGTAATCGAAGTTGGTAAGAGAGCTCAAGTCATTAAATCCACAGAAGATTGGCACAGTAGTAATTCGACGTACGGGCTGAGAGGCAGTGAGTTGATTTAGTCAACAGCTATCACGATTCTCTTAGAACCGCATCTCGGATTTCCGTACGCTGCTCCTGCCGATATGCTCGAACTAATTTCAGCAAAGCTTTGCGATAGACGGGCAAGCTAAACCAGTAAATCAGTGGTTCTATTACTGCGAACGGCTGCTACGAGTCGGGGGCAACTTGACTGTAGGGAGTGTAAATAATTGAGGTGCGGTATCTGCCGCTATCCAATAACGTATACAACGTTTCGAGGTACTGTTCGTTCTCTCTGCTCGTGGCCGATACGAGGAGAAGACTTTCCTCCATAAAATTCAACCGATTCATACCTTCAGGGCGAAGTTAATCGTCGAACAAAACAAACCAAGTTTGCGCTGATTTAAACTTCGACGGTACAAAGCTATTCGCGGGGAGTAGAAAATTTTCGCAGTAATTCCGCTAATTCGAAGGGAAAGGGGAGCGTTGTGGATGAGTTTAAACGATCGAAGCTTGGAAAACGGAGCTACGATTGAAGAGAGAAAGAGGAAGGGGGTGGGAATGTTATTAAACTTGCTTTTCTACGAAGTACTTGGAGTACGAGCGTTTGTAAATGCAATTACACCGCTCTCAGGTATGTTGATCGAAGGTGTACGTTAATAATGTTTTATATTTCAATCGACATGATTTCAGTTTTAAACAGAAAATTCGTGTATGAAAAGTATCGTTCATTTTATGTTTAAGTGGATATAATCGTGGACTATCATTTGACACGCATTTGAAAACAAGATTGAGTCAATAATGTTTAGTTGATTGTCAGCACGTTATCTACAAGTACTATCTTAGCTGAGCGTGAATTTGTTGTCAGGAATTTGACAGTCAATTTATTAACCCCTTGCACTACAATAACGAGTGACACTCGCGATGATATAAAAGGCATAGAAAATTTTCCAGTTTTTGCAAAACTTAAAACAATGTAATGTACCGACCCTCCGATTAGTTAGTATGTAGGATAACTTTAACAAATATTTTGTATTTAGTTAACTTCCATCATCACCTCTGACCCACCACTTCAAATCCAGACCTCCTGTTTTTCCATCCCGACCTTTCAACTCCGTAACTTTCAATTCCTTACTCATTTCCAAAATCCCTGTTCTAAGTTCGAAATCTCACTCCTTAATTTTAACTTTCGCCTTCCAGACACCACTATCGCCACCCCCACCTCTTTCCCAAAATCCCTTAAAAAGCCTGTATTCCCTGCCTATTGAAATTATTCTTTTTGCTTACGTACAACACGCCGAATCGCTGTCTGAACGAGTCACGATATTTAATATAAAAAATTCAAAAGTACAAGTTCTCTTTTATTCTGCGGATCCTGCGTGTGAATCACATTATTCGCATTACAACAAATTGGAGATGTTAATGAAACGCGCGACGATAACATCATTTCTATAATATTAATATTACGTTAAATTATATGATATGTCAAGAATCACTGATCAATTTTTATTTTAGTAATTAAATTCAGAACAATAGCGGAGGCAAACACAAAACAAAAGGTAAGGCAAGGGGTTAAGCCCTATCCCTGAGAAAACATAAAATGAAATAATATTGATCATATCGTTCTGATTTCCTTTGTGTCTAGGCCATATAGTGTTATTATATCGCTAACCTATTATAAATAATTAGAAATTTATTATTAAGCTTCCGGTAGATAAGCGTTTGTAGTAAGGGGGTCTTAAATAGTCAATAAATTCACTTCACAAATTAGCAAAAACAAAACTAAAGTATATATATTCAGATAAATGAAAAATATTGAGTATTATAATGTAAGACCCCGCGACGGCAAGGCGCCGAGCTGGGCGTTCTCACGCCTGGTTTTCGTCAAGGGGACAATTCCTCCAGCGAGGGAGGAAGACGATCCTTACCCCTACGGGGCCTTTTCGAGGAAAAGGAGGTCCTCGAAGGACCCAGCAATAACAACGAGGGATAGCAAGGCGTCGTTACAGAGTCGACGCCTTGCACTCATCGAGGGAACACTCTTACAAGAGTGACGTCGCCATCAAGCATTATTTATATTTGTATTATTGGCGGGAAACGACTTTATTGTATATTGTATTTATCGGCTTAAATATTTATAAACGCCCGTATTGTATTATATATATAAAAGGAGAAATTGGTGTCTTACAATTATTTCGATTTGAGTAATTCTAAAATGATTAAAAAATTGAATTCACCCACGTCGCAATTCATATTCCTTCAAGCGGTCCTTCAAGATACTCATAACGCCTTGGCATCTCCAAAGCTCGTAGTCTCAATATCACGTATTACACTACGTTTAAACGTTGATGGCTCTATCAGTCACGAATGCTATCGGAACCTTACAATTTCCGTAGCACAAGATTCATATAAAGTAGTAGCGCGTGTGTGGCTTGTAATGCACGATGCAAAGCAGGTTCTCATTTCATCTTTCAACGTATGTATCTGCACATGCACGTAATTTTCGTTTCCCTTGCGTGCACCGGATAAGCCACTTTTGATATTATCCTTTGACCCGTATCCTTTCAAGGCCAAGAAGTTGCGAAACCGACTGCAGACGAATGCATCAATTATCGTGCCAATGATTCATCGCTTTATAGTCCGTCATTATTTAGAGGCCAGTGAGAAACTGGAGCAATAATTGTTGTTATTAACGTATTATTGCTACTATTCTGGTGCATTTACATAAGGATGCCGGCATTACTATAATAGCCCTAACACGCTATACATATGTGTACTAATTGTAAGTCTTGTCTATTTTTAGAACATTCTGGTATTCGTGATTAACATTTTCCACTAATATATTCTTGGACATTAACCCATTATCCGGCTATGTCCTTTTTTTGAGACATTTTCATTCTTTTTTGTTCTAGTTGATTAGTATGTATCTCATTATTTAGTTATTTTAATTTTTTTTTATTTCAGAATTTCGGCGGCTAATAGGTTAAATCAGAAGGTGTTACTTTCTATGCGAAATGATGGCATAGGTGAAGTGATTGTATTGGTGGCCGACAATTTTACGTAGAATTGAAAAAATCTAAATAAACTTCAGTATATTTTATTTCAGTTTATTTACACAGAACGAATTTCAATGAAATTTAATTTTCCTGTATTTGCCATATATTATAGTTTATATATATTATATATTTTAGTAATTTTTTGAAGTGGTAAAATTGAAATGGCTAATGCAAATACAAATACGAGTTATTTCGTGACCGCTCAACAAAGTTTCGACATGGAAACATGAGTTAATTCGTGAGTAGTCAATAATGTGTTAAATGCAAAATTACGTAATCTCTATCAATATATCTAGAGTAGTTAAAAAAATGATAAGGAAAAAAAAGGGAATTAAAAAGAAAAATTATAAACTATTTTCTAATGCCGAAAGAAAATATTCATTCGTGACATTCATTTCGTTAAAGTCCTTATTAAACAAGATACACACCGTTTACTAATTTCTCCAGCAAAAAATTGTTCCATAAAAAGCCTGCAAACCGGCCAATCTTTGGTACATAATTTCCATTAATGGAGATCGAAACGATACGGATACACCCTGCTTTTTGTTATCTTCTGTGTATCCGTTGTTACTCGCACCGTCGTTATTGTGAAGGTTGACGTTCAGTCTCGTCTCTCCGGGCCGTTATAGTTATCTTTCTCATCGTCGTGGCCGGTCAGTTTTATCGCAAAGTGTAATCTCGCAAACGAGTACATACTTACGAGCACGTACCTACGTGTTTTCGATAAACTCGGACGCTGAAGCTCTACAGTGGACGGGCAAAAAACTTTTCGCGCGCAAACTTATCGAATTTATTTCCTCCAACTTCCCTGATTCACCCGATCTGCTGCATGAAAAACTTTCGAATAAAATCTTTGCTCCTGTGCACCAGTGCCCCTGGCGCGTTCACAATGCCGAGAAATGTTTACTTTCTGACTGTAAACGATAAAGCCGATTGTCCTGTTCTCTCGTTTCGACACCATATGAACGTTTCTTTCTCGATTCTTCTTTCGTCTTACAAGAGTTTACGTGCCTTTATAAGTTAGCAGAGGGTCAGGAGCAAGAACTGGGTTGGTGTTACATCGTAAACATTTATATCGTTTTTGATTCCGGCTCTCGTTTTTATATTTGGTGGCAGTTATCTGTATTTGATACAAATCTATTGAATGTCAAAGGAAATTAAATATTAGGGGAACCGGAAGGTAATGTCGTCTTTTTATATTAAATTCAAATAAATAAAGTTACCCCTAGTTTTAATTTCTAATGAATGACATAATCGTCCTCGTTATCAACAACCTTTTTTCATCTAGTATGCAAATTTTCAATGTCGGATCGATAAAAAACAATTGGTTTTTGTGCAAAATATCCAGAGAAACCGACGTTACTTTCCGGTACCCCTAATATAAGTGAATTCAATATTTTAACAAGATGTCAAGTATATCTGCAATGTAACGTTACCTTCTGTGAAGCATGGTGAAAATGGTTTGCTATTTAACATGTTGAATGTCATGGGGGTCACCGAAGACCGGCGCTACTGAATTCATTCAATTTCATATGACGTTAAAATTGTAATATTTACAAATCTTTTTATGCATTAAAAATTGAAATATTGTCATTGAAAAGGTAAAGTCACGCTGACTACATATCTATTTGTGTTTCTATACTTTCTGCTTTGTAAAGATGTAATTTTAATGAAAAACGTTTTAGTTCAGTGAAAATGAAGAACGGAGCGAAACACCAGTGGCGTTTAACGTGTTAAGGAAAAATAAGATTCAGAAATTGAAATATCGAAATGTTATATTTCAGTTTTAAATCAGGCAGAATATATAAGATATAGAAATTGTAATATAATTGTATTGTCGCTATACTAAATTGACACTCACTATTCATGAACGTGAGACTTTGTTATCGGTATAGTTGCATGTTAAAATACATGAGATAGAACATTCACGAGTAGTAATATCAACATTTTGCAAGTACAAAACGCCATTCGAAGACTAAAACTATCATGGTAGTTAAAATAATGTGTCTCCCCAAGAATTTCCCAAAAGAACATCCATAAAGTAAATATTCCACTTTTATCTTATAAACCGTAAATTACTTAATCGATCACCTTTCATCAATATAATCAAAAATATCAAAGATTTATCGTCGCCAATTCTAACATTAAAAATCACCTACAACAGTCAAATAAAACCAAAAATATTAGGGGTACCGAAAAGTTATCGAAACTAGAGGAGTGAAAACATAATTGTGTGGGATGTGAATGTGTCAAGATTTATTTTATGTATGAATGCGAGCGCCGATCGCATTTTGTTTTTCGCGAGGCCAACGAGGCATTCGTTGCCTCGTGGCACTCTGTGGCTGGAGACTCCAGCCTGGAGTCCTTCGTCGATATACTGTGCTGTGTGTCGTTACATTCTGTGTGTAAAGATCCTGCGTGGATGTACTTTGTGTTTTATTATTCTCATTGTCAGTCTGATAATTCCTGTGTGGACAAATACTGTTTATATAATACGCAACATATTATCTTTCTTTTGTTTCTAGTTATAGTGTACTTTATATTCCTTTTCACATTTTTAGTTATTACTTTTATAATAAATATTAAATATACTATTAAGAAATCCTACAATTGGAAATGTTTTTCAACAAAAAATCGAAGGACTTTCTTAAAAAGGGAATCGAACAACTATCTTTACGCTGGCAAAAAGTGTTAGAAAATTATGGAAATTATTTCGTTGATTAGTATTTAAGATTTCATTAACAAATAAATGTTTTTCGTTAGCGAAAACAAATTTTGATTACTATTCAGTACCCCTAATATAAACTATAGAAATTACAATCGCAATTATATGAAATAAAAGTAAAAAAAGTGCAATATACTCTTGTCAAAAGGTTTCTACATTGCATCGATATATGTACCGTTCGCCTTCCCGGAACGAGGTGCTTCGGGTTAGGCAGGTTGTTAACACGAATTCAACGACTCCTTCAGATTCGCTGGTGCGATCGTGTTAAGAGGGCATTATTCGGACTCGATGTTGCGTGAGATATGCCCCGTTAATGTGCGTCCCCGCCGTTTCCCTTTAGATTCCCTCATAATCCAGGTTGGAAGATAGAGACAATGATGCATATACGGACGCCGGAGGAGGTCTTATCGTTTGCCGGTGAGAACGATAAAGAAGATGAGGCGGTAGGGGTTTTCTACTTTCTTAGGTATCCGCCGAAGGGCTCGTCGTACCTCCGGGCCACTTGAATATTCTACACGGTTGCAGTATCACAAACGATTCGAATCCGGGTATACATAAAGATCGAATGTGTACGTGCTCCAGAGATATCCTAGGGAAATATTTCATCGGCGGAATTCCGAGCGCGAAAAGGGAATGCTTTGCAAACTGCCGCGGTTTTCCATATCGCGTTTAAAGTCAAATTTTCATGCAGATATTATACTTAACGGCGAATCGCACGTGGGATTTTTATACGTACTTCTACTGGCCGCAAAAGATCTGATGGCGCGTGGCAAGTATTTTGATCTGATTTGCCAAACAGATATAAGCTACCAACGCAATGAAGTCACTTTGCTTGAGGTACGGGGTAAGGGAAGACTTTATTCGTATCGCTTATTCCCATCATATCGGCCCTTGAAATCTGAACTCGGCGAATGATAGACGAAAATTAAGCACTTACTTCGTCGTTAAGCGCTTTTTCGGCCAGTCACGTGTTACGAGACGGGCGAGTGACAGAAACGCGATCGTAATGCTTTGTTGCAATTTTATATGCGAGAATTCAAGAGTTGCAACAGTATAGGGGGAATATTCCGGGGACCAGATTAGCCTATAGCAGAACTATAGAGTTGCCGTTTGCCCGTTAATAACGAATGTACCTTTCGGTAAACCGCGTTAGTATACCGTAGCGTTTCCCAAAGTGTGGGTCGCGACCCGGCACCGGGTCGCACAAAAATTCAGCTGGGTCGTGGCAAAAATTGTAAAATTACAAAAAATCTATAACATTTTGCTCTAAATTTAATATTTTTCGAAACTTTTTCAAGTACTGCAGGTGGAAACCTTTTACAACCGCTTCCTGCCGGACAGTTTAAATTCGAATGCTCTGATTGGCTGATTCCGATTCGTCATGCAGTGCCTTCTCCGGTACATGCGCCGTAAACTCACGTGTATCAAAACAAAAAAACGTGGATCGATATTGAAAAGGAAGAAATGCTTAATTTTAGTGAACAAGAAGTTGATAATTTAATTGAAATTTCATGCGACACCGATCTTAAAAAAGTGTTTGAAACTGTACCACTAATTAATTTTTGGTTGCGATTTGGAAAAATCAGTGGAGGTGATAAAACTCTAGCAGGGATGTAAGGATACCAAGGACATATGGAAAACATCTGGCCAAAGTGTAAAGTGTCATGGTTTGTATAAGTCTAAATATGTAAGTGAAAAGTAGCCCTGTAGAGCGAAGAACCCTTGTTTTTAAACCTTTTGTTTTTCGAAAGCGGCTGATTGGCATCAAATGAAGAATTCTTTAAAAATGTTCAGGGTCGGATGTAAACACGCATTAGAAACGAGATTCATGAGGACGAGGGTAAAATATACACGAGGACGAGGGATGTCTCTATCCGTATCCTGTTGCTCGTCCAATAACAACTAAAAACAAAACATTTCTTTCGTTGTTCTTATGACGGCACAACAAATTTTCGGCTTTTCCGGCAACAAATAAATGATGTGCGAACGAGGGATGTCTCTATCCGTTGGCCGAATCGGAGAAAATCACTGATCAAGTGACTTCTTTCGGTGGAGCAATGATATAATCCCGAGTCGAAATTTTGAATTTCTGTTGATTCTCTCGGACCCTGAAATCATCATTTATGATTCTCTTACATTTTCTTCATATTTCTTTTATTCTCCTTAGTTCTCTATTAGCCGTTATAATTCTCTTTTGATTCTCTTTTATGTTCGCAAAATATACCGAGTCGAAGTTATGAATTTCTGTTGATTATCTCGGACCCTGAAATCATCATTTATGATTCTCTTACATTTTCTTCATATTTCTATTATTCTCCTTACTTCTCTATTAGTCGTTGTAATTCTCTCTTGATTCTCTTTTACTTTCGGAAAATAAATATACAAATTTTTATTAATTAGACATCGAACTGTAATTTAATAATTTAATTATTTCCTACAGTATTTTTCAAAGATACGTAACTTTTTTAGTGTTGCAGCAACACAGAGTCCAGTAATTTTCGTAGGTACAGGTGAACATATAGACTAAATAATAATATTATTATTAAATTATAATAATTATAATATTTATAACTATATATTATAATAATATATAATTATAATAGATAATATTATTATTAAATTCTTTGGAAAGGTAGAAATTAATTTAATATTTAATTGAGAATATCATGGAAACAATAGATCCCATTTTGGATCTTGTGATTAGAAGAGAATTAGTGAAAAAGGGAAGGTATGAATTCTGTAAATAATTATTTCTGTTAATTTATGCTTTTTCCAAATTTCAATTCTGAATTAAAATATATTAATTTAATACGATTAGACCCAAAATTCTTTATTACCAATTGATTTTTTCCGTTAATTTATCATTGTATCAACCTTAATTTTTAAATTTAAGTATATTAAATTAGTATTATTATTTTGATCAATTCAAATATATAATATATAAATATATAATATATAATATATATTTATTATTAGAGTAAAAAATTAATTTAATTTTTAACTGTAAGCGTAAAACGGCCGATTATAGCGTAAAACAGCCAATTGCAGCGATCCTACATTCGCTAGCAACGGCGAACAATTGCCCTCGCGATTTAAAGGAGAAAAAAAGTACTGAGCGTCGCGGCGTGTCGTAACATGACGACGTTCGCGAAAAATCAGGCAGTCCAGTAAATGATGTGAATTATATGAAATTTAAGAGTGACAATTGACAATAATATTGGATTGTTATCAAGTGTAGAAATTACTAAAGAATAAACTATTTAGTGTCAACAATAGCTTTAGAATAAAGTGAAAAATGCCGCCAAAACCTAAAAATCCATCTGGTCGTAAAAAAAAGTGGGCACTTATTTGGTGGATTCAGAGTAAATCTTCGAATATTATATCATTAAGTGCAATACCACTAAAAGATAGAACAATTCATTCTATAACTACCTTGTCATGGCATAATGTTTCGGGAAAACAAGAAAAATTTCAAGCAAAAGTCATGGCTATCAGTCGTAAGTATACTTCTTGTTTATTTTTTATTGATGAAACTTTACTGCTGTTTCATTGAAGTTAACAATTTATATGAAGTCAAAATCACTTTCTATTGAATAACTTATAATACGATATACTACACAATTCGAATATTACATTATATTATAGATGATCCAACGTTTTGAGGGAACAAGTGGTAGCAAAAATTCAAAAGGTATATTAATTTTGCTTTCAAGTACCATATCTGACTCTTGAAGTTCAGACATTAAACGCTAAATTTTTGGTAGCATCAGATAGTTCTTCGAAACAAATTATCGAACCAATGGCATCACATGCTCCAGTACAAGCTCCAGTGGAAATTAATAAAACATTGTATAATATTATTTTTCTATTAGTTACACGTCAAAAAATTTGACTATCACGTGTAAATTGTGAAAATGATGCAGTTATTCTACAATACAAAATCTATACTTTTCAGGAGTATCAGAACCTGAAGAGTACGAGGGAAACATTTTAGAAGAGCCTTTGGAAATAGTGAACTGGAGTAATAAATTTTACTTCAATTTATAAACCGCATAAATATTACTAATGTAACTAAAATGTTATAACAATAAAGTTTCCGTGAAATTAATTTTTTCGTAGTTGTCACTCAATTTACTTTTTAAAAAATTAAGTAATATTAATAATTAATGAATAATGAAAAATTCCATCTAAAATACAATGAAAGAGGATCAAAGGAGAACCTAGAAAATCTTTTTATAATACTCTTTTGATTCTCTTCAAGTGTGAAAACGGAAATATCCGCATCCACAGAGTACCAACAGATAATCAAAATAATATAGAGTTTAATGGTCAGATCATACAGATTATAATTCTCTTTTGATTTTCTTCAAGTGTAAAAAATCGAGAGAACCAACAGAAAATCAATTCTTCGACTCGGGAAACACTCCTCGTCCGCACGTATTTTCGATTCTACTGCGCTAGTTGCCGAAAAAGCCGCAAATTCGTTGTGTCGTAATGTGAACAACGAAAGGATTGTCTTGTTTTTTGTTGTTATTGTCCCAGCTACACGTTTACTAATTTATTGTGCGCGATCAGATATTTTGCGACCGATAGATATATGTAACCAGGAATTTATATTAAGTAGTGCTTGCATTATTTTTATGATATCGGTTTTTTCATGTGGTAGAATTTCCTGATAGTTTGACGCGATTCTCGTGGAATCTAATTATCGTTCTACATTAACGGGAAATTAAATTTTTTTACATTTTTCAGATTACTTGCGCGTAGATTAATTTCTTACGATAATCTTTCCATCGAAGGGAAAATAGCTACTGCGATATTCTTTAAATAAAAGGACTTTGCATTATACAATGTTGAAATTAATAAAATTGGCCATTCCTGAAATTTTATTATTTTGTAATGTTAAGCTTGATATTCTGGAACCTTCAGAGACTATCCAAAAGTTGATCTTCTCTGATTGCATTTATTCATAATTTGATATTTGTATGCTTTCCTATTCCTTTTTAAATCCTAGCAATGCAAATAAATTATGACATCTAGATCGAGCAATCATTTTCATACTGCCACTCAAAAACTCCTAGACTTAAGGGTATGTCACCCCACTAGTTACATCTACCTACTACAGGCATCCCTCAAATAACACGGCTAATTGGTTCCGTCCAATTCGAACTCCGTGTTATTCGAGGGTTGTCGCAATTTTTAACCGTGCTATTCGCGACTTCGTGCAATTCAAGTACCGTTCTATTCGAGGGATGCCTGTACTGTCCTATTAGGTTACTGAAAGTTCCTATCCTTGCTTCATTATCAATGAAAACTACCAAATCTCTCAGTAGAATAGGCAATCATTTCGTCCACATCCCCGGACCCAGTCGATTTACGCTGACTATCCACCCCCACATGACCTTAATTCGTAACTTCCTATCTTCAAATCTACTATACCATTTATACCATATATTCTCCTACTTGTCAATATTAATTAACTACAAGTAAAATCTCTAAAACTTAATCACCAACAATTTCGAGCAATTCAATACCATTACGTCCAGCTCTCCAGGATCGTAGAATTCTTCCGTTTCTCGTTGCCGACACCAGGAAAGGAACAGAGGCTAACGCACCGTTCATAATTATCTCCAACAGATACTCCAGCAATTCCTTCCGACATTGTGCCGGTGGAACAAGGCAGGAGTGATTAAGAGAAAACTTTTTCCAGTGTCAGTGTTCATCGGCATTGGTTCCACGCGAGCGAATTAACAGACCAGGAAGGGAGGCCGAGAAAGCCTACTTTATTATTCCGGCACGTTGCACGTTTCGATCTACTTTGTATCGCCACAATTGCGGCCAGTTCCGATAAAGGGACGCGCTGTAATAAACTATGCATCTTTACTCCGAGATTTAAATGCCTGCCAACGAACGAGAATTCGCGTTAAGTGCATCTAGTCTTACTGGTCGCGTTCGACTTTTCTCCCTCTCTCTTTCACAACACTCTTTCTCTACCTATCTTCATTTCTCTCTCTCTTTCTCACCCTTTCCCTGCGGTTCTCCCTGTATTTATGCGAGTACGTATATCTGCGCTCCATACGTAACTTTCTAGCCGTCCCTTTTTGAACGGCGGATCTTCGGCTCGTGTAATCTCGAGGGCAACGGAGCACGTGAGTACGTGAGAACGTCTCGGGGAGGTTTCCAACGGAGAGAAGGAGGGATATTTCTTTTCCAACTTGTGTGATACGGGATCACTTAGCGTAAATAAAACGGTAGATCTCTGATAGAGTCTATCGTCGGGTAACAGTTGCGCGAAATATGAATGTTTTATCGTGAGATATTACATTTGCCGTTAATTTTCATGTGGAAAAAAAATGTTGGATTCGTTGTTAGGTTTATGGTGGAGATTCGTTGTTCCAAGGAGGAGTAGTGTAACGTGAGCGGAATCATGGGGAGAAAAATTGTAGCTGCGCGAAAGTAGATTTCGTATTGCAGTTTGTCTTATTTTTTTTAAGAATAAAAGGTACGTAAATATCATATTCCGGGATTTGTGAGAATGTGTGCAACGGGCGGAGAAAAAGCTGCGGCATTTATGTTTGTTGTATGGTATCTTTATGAGAGGACATTTTTCGAAAAGATAATCACTGCTTGAAACTCGAGGTTTATCGCGGACGTTAATTATTTGTTTAATTATAATTGGTGGTGTAAGGAAGTTTTAGCTACTTTTTTAGGGTTTTTATGTATGGGATAAAAAAAACTTGAAATACATATCACTAAGATATGTGTGTAATGTATGTCTAATGATACAATAAAGTGCTCTGGTTGTCAGCCATTAATGCGATTAAGAAAACGAGCAAAAAGTATAATTATTACTGTCAGTAAAATTACGGTAGCTTTGCGATTTTTAAGAATATCTACTAATTTGTTGATTAAAAACACTCTTGGTAGTAATATGTGTGATGCTTTGGCAAAAACGTTAACGAGTTGTTACCGGAACAATGGAAAATACTGTTTATCATAATACTTTCAAAGCTGAAAAGTGCAATTTTTATTATTCAACTCGATAGAAATATTTTGAGAATATTATTTCAAATTTCCTTGTAAGGAAGTTTCATTTACTTTTCTCGGATCTTTATGCTTGGAATAAAAAACTGGAAATGTATATGATTGGAATATGTACCGATGTAATGTTTGTGTAATGATGCAATAAAGTTCTGTGGTTGTGAACTCGTTATATCCCGTGGATGGTTAACAACACTTTATTTAGGAAAGAACTATTGCGCGCTCGGAGTTTTAACAGTTCAAGGGTGACGTCGTCGCGACATTCCTGATTTAGTCTAACTGAATTTGGTAATGAGACTGGCCTTTTAAAGTACCTTAAACTAGTGTGGTGGGAGATTTGGATGACTCTGACTTCTCGTGACTAAGGTTCCAAAAGGGCGATCGCTTTTCCAGCGACTTTCGCGAAGACCAAAGGTCTTGAAAACATATTTTGGAAGGAAAAGCGATGACGGAATCGAGGATGAGTAATAGTTCCCTTTTGGACCTTGAATCACGTTGAGTAGTATTTGGAGCTAATATCTTATTGTCAGAGAAGATAGCGAGTTTGAGAAAACATGAATTGAGTTGGTATCCAACAAACTATCAATATGATTAGAATACGAACAAAAAGTATCATAATTATTGTCAGTAAAATTACGGTAGTTTTGCGTCTATTAACCCCTTGCCGTACGATTTCTTTCTTGACTGAATGTGTGATAGCATTGAATTAATTGGTGATACAACAATCTATCCCTAATTTTGGATATATCATATTGTTTAACGCAATATTGAATAGCGTCGAATTATTTTTATTTCATCGTAATTCACTTACGTTTTTAATTTAATAATTTTTGGAACTCTTCAAAATTGACTATTCCATTTATCGTGTTACGACTGTCATTCGTCACTTTACGGAAAGGTGTTAAGGTTATCTACTGATTTCTCGATGAACACGTTGACTGCCATGGGGGTCACCGGTGACCGGCGCTATTGAATTCAATGACATTTCATGTTAAATTTAAATTGCAATATTTATGAATTTTCTATCATATTGAATGTTTAAATATTGGCGTTCAAAAGATAAAGGTCTGCTGAATATCTAACTGTCACTATCTTTGAAGTTTCTACTTTATAAAAATGTAAGTTTAATAGAGGAGGTTTCATTTCAGCAGAAGTGATAAAACTAGCGAAATACCAGTGGCGTTCAA
This sequence comes from Cerceris rybyensis, assembly GCA_910591515.1. Taxonomy (NCBI): domain Eukaryota; kingdom Metazoa; phylum Arthropoda; class Insecta; order Hymenoptera; family Crabronidae; genus Cerceris; species Cerceris rybyensis. The sequence continues at coordinate 31,280,243 of OU342790.1, forward strand.
CGTGTTAAAAACATTTCTGGCCGTAATACGTGCGATGCTTTGGTAAAATATTAATGAATCATTACCGAAACAATACCGGAAATATTATTTCAAATTTTCTCATTTTATAATTTAACTTATCTTTTTCAACGAGAATAGGTCAAACTGGTAATTTCTAATACAATTTTATCTTCGAGAGAATTTGAATAATGATAGATCGCACGTAAATTGCGTATTTGTACGGTGAAACATTTCCAAACGCAGGGCGACCAAATCTTCGGCAAAATATTAATCAATCCGCGCGGGCAGCAATTGACGATAATTAATATTCGACTCGGGTTCACACGTTTCGCGCAAATTAATACGCACACAACGTAAAACATTAAATTTAATATTTAATACTCACGGCATGGATTTAATTAAAACAAATGAACGCAATTAATGTAACATTTTGCCAACCGTGGGACAAGCAGTATACGAATTCCTAATACACGATTCACGAATGACTTCGCCTATAAATTATTCCACGTATTGTTACCACGTCCCTCCTCTATCCCTTTAGATTCCGCCAGTTTCGCAGGCCACCGGAACTAACTTGCAGCTTATCGATTTTAACCGATAATGACCGGAGTTACCAAATAGTTGCAGTTTGTCGCGGCGACTCCACGTAACATGTTCCTGATGGCACAGAAACGTGATCTGTCTCCTAAATACCGGGCATTTATTAACACACCGTACCAAGTCGAATAACTTCCTAAGCTGTCGACGATTGGTATTAATTACGCGTCTCCTAATGGTTTCTGGCTCGAAAGTAGAGACACATTTATCGGTCTTTCAGGCATGACGGGACGGCTACGAGAAATGCCCTTCATCAATCCAAATGACACGTTTTCAATAACCGTTCACCTATACCATGTACTTTATATATGTATTTATACTTGGATATTATCGAAGTCGATAAAAAATTGGGGGAATGATCGCTTGAAAATCAATGAAATACAGTAGAATCGTTGGGAGGGTCAATTACGAAGGCTTGAGAAACATAGAGGTCGTGGGGAGTAGAATATTCGTGCTACAATTTACATGTTGATGGAAGTGTATTTAATTTGTAACCGAGCCATTCGCGGAATTTGAGTTTTTAAAAAGAAAACTTTATCACTCGCTACAATATTATTGGGTTGTCGGAAAAGTCATGACGTATATTTTGTATGTATTGTTGGATACCAACTCGATTCATGTTCCTCAAACTCACTATCTTCTTTAACAATAAGATACTAGCTCCAAATAATCCTCAACGTGATTCAAGGTCCAAAAGGGAACTATTAGTCATCTTCCAATTCCGTGATCGTTTTTCCCTCAAAATCTGTTTTCAAGACCTTTGGTCTTCGCGAAAGTCGCTGGAAAAGCGATTGCCCTTTTGGAACCTTAGTCACGAGAAGTCGGAGTCATCCAAACCTCCCACCACACTAGTTTAAGGTCCTTTAAAAGGTCAGTCTTGTTCCCAAATTAATGAATTTTGTACCGAATCGCTGACAGTCGGCATCTCGCGACGACGTCACCCTTGAACTGTTACAACTCCGAGCGCGCAATAGTTCTTTCTTTAATAAAGTGTTGTTAACCATCTTCGGGATACAACATTAAAATTGGTGTCAGAAGTGGGATACAATAGTATTTCAAAGTCATTTATTTATATAGAGAACAAAGATCAATCAATGATATATTGTCCATTTTGTTCGATGACCTTTTGCCATCTTTCAGGTAGTTTCATAATTCCTCGTTCATAGAAGGACCTATCTTTATAAGCGAAAAACTGAACAAGGTGCTGATTTACTGCCTCATCGGAATTATAAGATACACCACGCAAGGAGTTTTGTAGAGCACGAAACAAATGGAAGTCTGCTGGTGCAAGGTCGGGAGAGTATTCTGGATGTGCAAGTACATCCCAACCAAACTCCACCCATTTTTTACGTGTGATTAAACTTGCATGTGGCCTCACGTTGTTGCGATGAAACACCACTCCTTTACGATTAACAAGCTCTGGACGTTTTTGGATGATCGATTCGTTCAAATTGTCCAAATGCCAACAGTACACAGTCGAATTAGTAGTTTGGTTCCTTGGTAGAAGCTCGAAAAATACGACACTTTTAAAATCAAACCACACTGAGAGCAATGCTTTTCTCTGTTGCATGTCTGCTTTCGATGCCGTTCGAAGCGGACTACCATGTCGGGACCAAGACCGTTTTTGGACCACATTTTGTGAACCATAGTTGGCGCTGACGTTGCTGTAGAGCAGCGGCGGGCGATTATTGCACGCCCGAGCCGTCCTTCGAGAAACACCGCCTCATTCACCCAACATACAGCCGAGATGTCACTGATTCACAACCACTCTGTAGGCGTCACGCTCGTGCCTATTGGCACTGACGTGGTGCTGCATTTGGGGCGACATTCGTAGTTAATCGCTCGCGCTGGAAAGACGTGCCTCGCGCGTCAGACGCGGAGAAAGAGCGAAGTGCGTGGCACGTCGACTCAGAATATTTGTTGAGGAATAGTTTCAGATGGCACTACGTCGCATGTAGGATAAGACAAAAGTATTGTTAGTGAAAAAGTATCCTCAGATATGTTTTAAATCAAATACAATTAATATATTTTAATGTTTTTGAACTTCTGCCGATGGTTTTGCCGAAATCGACCACTTCATTAAGTCTTACAGCACAAATATAGTATTGCGTTCCAGTACGCACATTTGTAAATTAATTACTAGCGCAAATTGTTAAAAATAACTATCCGATACTAGAACGCTAGGCTTCCTCGTATTAAAGAATACATTGTTGCCGTCGCGGCCGCTACGGTCCATGCGACGTAGTGCCATCTGAAACTGTTCCTCAACAAATATTGTGAGTCGACGTGCCACGCACGTCGTTCTTATCTCCGCGACGCGTCGTTCTCATTTCCGCGACGCGTCGTTCTGATTTCCGCGACTGACGCGCGAGGCACGTCTTTCCAGCGCGAGCGATTAACTACGAATGTCGCCTCAAATGCGGCACCACGTCAGTGCCAATAAGCACGAGCGTGACGCCTACAGAGTGGTTGTGAATCAGTGATATCTCGGCTGTATGTTGGATGAATGAGGCGGTGTTTCTCGAAGGACGGCTCGGGCGTGCAATAATCGCCCGCCGCTGCTGTAGAGTATCATCACCGCAAACTTTACGCAATTTTTCACAAACTTGACACGCGTTTTTCCCTTTACGGAAGTAAAACAGCAAAATATTGCGAAAATGCGCACTTTGGTCTTCCATCTTACTCTTACTGTAAAATCTCTAAAAATCAACGAGATAAGTCAATTGTTTTTTTAAAATGGCGCTGAAACCGCCAGTTGTTAAATGATATAGTGATAATATAGATGTGAATGACTCTAGTGCATTAAAAAATGATCGACCGTCACCTGTTCGCAAAATGCGTCACGACTTTTCTGACAACCCAATACAATACCACTGATCAAACTAGAATTACAACAATTGAAGGAATTGCTCGACGGAGGTTGAACGCATTACGAAGTGTGAACTGGAGCGAAGGATGATACGAACTGATTTTACGTGCTGTGGGTGGCTGCTCTTTTATATGGTCGATCTGCGTTTAGTCTTTCTACCTGTCATAACAATTCTGCGCGCCCGTCACAAATTAAATGCAATTACAGCACTCTCGATAGCTCGTTCTTTTTGTCCTAATACAGGGGATTCTGAAAATCACTGTGTATATGACTAATTAAGAAACTTGTATTATAATTTATATCTGTATGATACTAGGTATTTTGGAATGTGTTCACTATGTGTGGAACGAAGACTTCGTATGCTTGTGCTTAATCTATCAAAAATATTTTTCACATTTTTGTAAATAAAGGTTTTGCATATTAACACTAGATCTTCGGTAGTCGTCATATTGACGGATTCCTACATATTTAAAAATGTTTCTCAAATTTATAGAGAAGGAGTACAGTAGATTTTTCCCGTGTTTTTTATAAGAAGCAAATTACTTAAATGATCGTATTTTTGGCCGTTTGATCCATCTTTTTCGAAAGTGCTTATTTAATATATTTAAATATAATAGATTTAACGGTCGTAAGTCTAGTGTTAATGTATTATACATTTAGTTACAATTTCTCAGTTTTAGCTATTACTGCAATTTTTGGGATATATCACGATAACAACAATATTCGTTCCAATGAATTCGTAAACCATTTTTCACTCCGTTTTCATTTCTCACCGATGAAATAACATTCGAACGTTTTACAAGCAAGAGAAAAATTCGTTGCTTCGTCAAAAAGAATAGCCCTGTAGGTTTTCCTACAATTCCATCCTTTTACACAGAACACAAATTCAATATTAATTGAATCAAAATATTTCTATCTCGTGGAAATCTGCCGAAATAACGCAATATTTTTTTATTAACCACTTCGCCACGTACGGCGTATATTTTCTCCATATCCATCCACCGGTGGCAAAACGAAGGGATAATGAAAACCCTGGACACGGTACATCAATAGAGCGGTATAGACCTCAGGAACTAATCAATTTTTGCCATTTCATCGGACAAAACATCTTGTTACGTGGAAAACGTCGCATCGACCTGGCCCGTGGAAATGAGATTAGGAGACCATAACACCCTCCGTTCACCAGGGAAACGAACTTGCGAAAAATGAAGGGGAAACTTCATTGGATAGCTCCCAGAGCAAAAAACGTCGTGCAAACCCAGCCATCCGCGGGAAACAAAGAGATAGATAAATGCGACGTGACGTTAATAGGGAACATCTTTCTACGACACGTTTCATTATTGCTTGGGCTGCTCGTATTTACGCCTGAGATGGCGATTCCGCTTGGAAAACAATTAATTTCATGGTGAAACTGCAATGGTGAAGTTCCTTTTATATTAGTCAACGAAAATGGTACAATGTAACTTCTGGAAAAATTCTAAGGTATACGGTACGTTTAAATGGTCAAATTAATTGTAATATTTTTAGATAAATGACTGTACGTTTAATATGATAGACAAAATTTCATTTGGTCGATAATAATTGTATTCTTTCCGAATATTTTTCTCTTGAGTTAAAGATTAAAATAAAAAAAATACTTTATTTTGTTTAATTAAATATTACTTTTCTTATCAATAAATAGGATTATCAAGAAAATAATATGTATCGATAACTACCATGTTTGCACTTATACTTAAATGGAAACCAACCATGTAATATTATTAACACAAGATTTTTCTGAAGTGAGTCAATTTGACTCATACAAGAAAATTTACGTTTATTGCAAAGAAAATAGTTCCAAATCAATTTGAATGAAAGATTTATTATAAAAAAGTTAACCAACCAATATATGATATTATATAGTAATCAAATTTTGAATGAGCCAAATTTGCTCCGTAAATCTAGTGTTAAGAAAAGCATGTATTACCAAAGAACACTAATTCAAGTATCTCTTTCTGTCTCTTTGAATTAATTAACGCCATTAATTACATACATACATTGCCCCATGAAATTTTGTAGCTTTCATTCGGGCAGACCTCAAACTCTCGTATTAATTTCTCTAATTAATCACATATCGTATAATTAGACACTCTAAGTAAGTCTCATGAGATTTCATTTGAGATTCGACGTAGCTGCTTTACCCGAACATTGTGGAGTTTACCAGCAAACTATTGAGAGCTTGTCGACGTAGCAGGAACTTGACGTCGCCGTAAAAGTATCTTTGAAGTCCCCGTGTTGCATCTGTGTGCCGGGAAATTTCGCGAGAGGTAAGGTATCCGCAAGTCGTAAACTGAACTTTGGCGCAAATGCTCGAGGCATGATCGTCGGTAAAGGAACCATAGATACAAGCCTTCTCGTTTCGCGAAGATGACTGACACTACTAACATAAGTTGTTAATCATCTTTAATCTGCAAGGTGTTTACTTCGTAAAAGGAGGACATGATGACTACTGCCGAGTTTGAGATTCTCACTATTACACGATAAACATTTGTGGCACGTGTTTTCTGTATTTGATATACTTTCGTTTTTAGCAATAAAAGTATCAAGGCAGTCAGGGTTACCGGTTATAAATTTAAAAACTATCAAATTAGTTGCAGAGCCATGCAGTAAATATCCAATTACTCTCCTATAAAATTTAACACTTTACCGACCGGAAGCCTATTAACAGGCTTTTCGGACCCAATGCCTTTGAACTTTTAGCTAATCAGTTGGTTGCCCCTCCTATTAATAAATTATCATTTATCATTGCGGTTAGTTGTGTTAAGGACTCAGTGATGAGAATTTGTACTTTTTGAATAGATATCTGTATCAAGGAAGTATATGTGACCAAGTGATCGGTCAGAAGGGGGTAGGATGTTAAAAAAATATCGGTCCATGAAGTGTTAAATTACTTAATTGATTATCTTTTTTACTGCTTGAGTTTTCTTTTCCCAAAGTACTTGTTAATATTAGATCTACGGCCGCTAAATCTCGTATATTTAAATACGTTAAATGAGGACTTTAAAAAATGTGGATCAAACGGCAAAAAGTACGGTCAATTAAGTAATTTGTATATTATAGTATACGTGTGAAATATTTGCTGTGCTGCTTCTCTGTCGATTTGAGGAACAATTTTAAAAAGATAAGAACCCACCAATTTGACGGTTGCTGTAAATCTAGTTTTTAGTTAAAAGTATATTTAAGTATAACGCATACTGCACTAGTAGTTTTAGTGTTAACTGACAAGAATATCTTGCCAAGAATCTGCAAATTTATGTAGTTTTTTGGAAGGAAAAGATTCGATTCTTGGACTAATTTATGCGAATTCTAAGAATTCATTTTTGTAGCCATTCCAACATTCAGATTAATGTTTATTACTGTTTGAGTTTGAATATCATACTGGAAGTTTCGATGACCAATGCAATATATTTAGACGAAAGAAATAGAGTAAAATAAAAGAAATAGCATGGGAAGAATATTGAATGATATAATTCATTATATTCAACAGAATACCCATAAAAGAATAAAAAAATAGCAGCATTAGAAGCTTGAGGAAATTTCCAAAGAAATTAAAAATGAGTCATTTCAATTTTCTTGATAGGTTTAGTGCTAATATTATAAAGACTATATGCAGTTGGTGAATTTTAAACTACTTTTGCTACCAAAAATTCCTCGCTAGTGCACTCAGAGTTCTATGATCCTTTTATGAAGGGTTTATATCGGATCTCTAAAACCTCTGTGCTCTCAAATTTCATTATTTTCACATTTTCAGACTCAATTTCACGTTGCACGTGACAAATTCTGTCAATTTTCGAGCTGAATGATTTTTCCAAATTTCAAGTTTTTCCAAATAATAAGTATTTCTGCTTAAAATTCGATAAACGATTAGACGGAAAGAGGAATAATGTGAACGTTGAATAGTCGAGAGAGAGATTCGTTTTGCATAGATAATTGCTAACATTTCACCCATTTGAAACGAAGCAATTACTGATGTGTCTAATTAACATTTGAATTTCGACGGCCAGAGGTATGTATATAGCAAAAGCTAGTACAATTTCGGTATTGGTCCATTTCATACATGGCGAGATACTGAGATTACATTGTGGAGTTATTGTACCACGTGTACATATTGCAAGATGAATATACACATTATATTGTAACATAATCTACCGTATTCCATACACATAGTTAATTAATTGACTTTAATGTGGTAAGATTTTGCATAGTCAAATATTTGCTTTTAACGGGATACAGTAATAACTACGGTTATTGGGAGATATGTAAATATATAGAATTATTGTCAACTTCCACAGTGCAGATATAATAAAGTATTTAATACGATACAAAAATGTGTCGAGTTTAATTCTACGTACATATAACCGCAGAATGTGTAATGTATCGATCCACGGTGGTCCGGAATGTGCGATTAGTCGCGCTTTTGGTGAAATACGATTTTGCCATATCGATTTTTTTTTATTTTGCTATCGATTCCTAAATGTTTCTCGATCTCAAAAATAGCAAAATTAATGAATTTGGACAAAAATTGTAGTTACAACAAATGCTTATAGTTTGAACTTTTCCAAGTCCGAAATCTTACTTCCTATTTTGACCTTGAATTCCCAAACTCCGTCATCCTACTCTCACTCGTTTTCTTAAAGCCTTTAAGAATCCCATGTCTCTTTCAATCAAGACTCATTAACTAATCTCTTATAAGTCGAATTGCTCTCACAATTCTCTCATAACAGCTTTTAACACTTTACCAACCGGTATTTTTTAACATCCTACGCACTTCTGATCGGTCACTTGCACGCAAATATTACCCTGATACTTATATCTCTTCGAAAATTGCAAAGTTTCTTCACTGATTGTGAGTCCTTGGTACAATTAACCGCAATGAGAAATAATAATTTATTAATTGCCGTAGCGACCAATTAATAAGTTAAAAGTCCAAAAGTGTTGGCCCCGAAAAGCCGATTAAGCGGCTACCGGTCGGTAAAGTGTTAACCCTTTGGCCTACGATTTCTTTTCTGACTGAGTTCTCAAAAGTTCTCATTGATTTCTGATATTTCGTATAACTGAACGTAATATTAATGGTATAAAAGTAATGAGATAGTTTGTCGACTGGCTGATTTTCAATTTAATAATTTTTGAAAGACTTCAAAATTTCCTATTTCATTTAGCGCACTACAAGTGTCACACGTTGTTGGAGGCTAAAAGGTTAATAATTCATTATTAGTTCAATTGAGAGTCATCACAAGTTCGATTCCTAATCCTAATTTAAACTTTGACAAGTCATTAACATTCACTTTCATTCAAAAGTCATACCCAATCGTTGTTGGTAAGAGTCGAAATTCCTGGATATAAAATTATTTAAAGTTCTCTTGTTTGGTGAATTCCAGAAACACGAATAACCATATTCACCCTTGCAAATGAATAGATGAATATAAAGGGCTGTTTTAAAATAACAGTGTTGAGCTTGTTTCATAAAATAAAATATTAACAGGGTAAAAAATAAAATCGCAATTTTAAATAATTTAGAAAAATAAATGCGTGTTACAGCTGTAACACTGTCAAGAAATAGTTTAGCGTTACGTGTATATCTTCGCAGTCATTTGTGGAGATACCATAGCACACTTTTACAGAATGCGTGCAATAAATCGACGTTAATTATAAATCTCGTGACTGGTACGAAAGATTCTTTCAGAATCCTCGGTATCAATAGATAATTAAAACAACTTGAAAGATCGGGATAAGCAAGAGAAACGCGTTCAAGAATGCTATGAACACGCATCTTCGGTATGTTAATTGCCGAGATACTTTCGATATTAATACTGTACGGTTGAACTGGATAACCGGAAGTCGGTGATAATACCATCCTAACGTTGATACATCGCTTGGAAATTAAACCTACAGCAAGATGGTATCGTTTCTCCGATAGAGTACTGAACTTTAATTATTGACCTCTCATTTCCAGCTAATAATTCTAAGTATACATTCGCTGTTTTTCAGTAAAAATAACAGTAAGGTAAAGGTACCAGTAGTTGACCAGTTAAGAGAAATTTTCGATAGAAGAATTATCGTTTAGTATTAACAACTAACAGCACAAATTATAATCGATAATTAAATAATAAAAGAAGAAATCAAACAAATCAATTATATAAGAAATTCAATTCAGGAACAGAGTAGATATTGGACACTGATCAATTATTGACCGCGAATGCAGTTAATAGTTGACCGTGTCAGCGACAATATACCGATTTATATTTTGTATTTCCAACAGAGTGAGATAACAACAAATTTAAATGAGTAATTTAAATGAGTAATGTCGTTAATTAACCATGCCTGTTAATTTCTAAAAATTGTAGAATACAAATATCCAGAAGATGACCATTAAAAAATTATTGCTTTTTGAGATTAAAATAATAAAAACGATGTATATATTACTTTTAAAACGCTGTAAGGTTTAAACAGTAAATAATGCAGTCGCGAAATCTTCACAATCTATGAATTCTTTATCTGAACCGTACAACCATTCCTTACGAAAACGTTAAGGAAATAGAGATATAACAGCATATTACTTATCTTATTTAATTCAGACGTTCGCTATTAATAGGTATATTTCACTTTACATGCAATTGTTTCAAAATTTAATCGACAAATGCTGTGACATCTGAAGTTTACTATCATTGAAAGTGTACAGGGTGTAAAAAAATTAATCGTCATGGCTTTAAGGGGTTGTTCTATACCTCTGGATCGATGAAGATTTGCGAAAAAAACCGGCCGCAAAATTCGGGAAAGTGTAGCAAATTTTTTTTATTGGCGCATCGTATTCGTCTTGTTACGTAGGTAAAATGTCTGAGAGGAACCATGGGTCAGAAACGAACCGTTTTCTCACAAATTAACTTTTAATTCGGCCTTCCGATTAAAATTTCGCCCATATGGCAGCCTTCGAGTCACCGACCTTTCGAGAGGAAACACATGAGATACCTTTGCTAGCTCCAATAGTTGAAACAGAGGCAACATAATTCAAGAGAGAGAAAATGACTACAAAATGTCAATGACCTGCGTTCGGTGTTGGGTTCGCTCAAGGGCCCACCCGGGAAGAAGAGTATAAACACTTACACTTCTCTTCTGGTTCGGTGACACAGTGCCCTATTTTCTAGCTTCGTTTACGTCGCCTCTGCTTTAACTAATGACGAAATTTTAATCGGAAGGCACAATTAAAAGTTAATTTGCGAGAGAACGGTTCGTTTCTGACCCATGGTTCCTCTCAGACATTTTGCCTACGTAACGAGACGAATACGACGAGCCAATACAAAAATTTGCTACCCTTTCCCGAATTTTGCGGCCGGTTTTTTTCGCAAATCTCCATCGATCCACAGGTGTAGAACAACCCCTTAAAGCCATGACCATTAATTTTTTTACACCCTGTACAACTTATACAAACCTTATTTTTGTATGTTTTCTAAGAAAAGGTTCAACTACTGGTACATGGTCAACTACTTGTACTTTTACTCTAAATACTACAAACAACATATAAGAGATAATAAATTTCTTAATGCTTGAACAAGCAGTAATGTTCAAAACATGTACTGACAAGCAACCAAGATCAAATTGGACACCTCAGGCAGATTCCATAGAAAATACCCAGTCAAATATTTGAAAAGAACGTCATTCAAAGTGATTCAGAAATCTGACAGGACAGACGTCGAGACGAACCTTCGCTGTATTATTTATAGAACGATTTCACCCTCAGAGGCCTACCTACCCTTAATGATATGTCTCGCATAAAGATTTAATTCTGTTTTTATGGCTGTCAGAAAAATAATTACTGCCATCAGAAGCGGTGATTTAATTTCTCATGTACATACGGCCTTAACGGAGCGCCGGTGTTCCTTTCATTTCGCATTCAATACGTGGGCGCTTTATGGTACGATCCATGCAGAAAGCAGTTGTCAATGGCAACTGGGAGAGCTGTGGAAGCGTTCATGGCAACTCCATTCACGGTTAGAAACGGCATTTCCGAGGTCACCGATGCCACGACCTGCCTCACCAGTCGCCAAACCAGTCTCAGAAAATCTGAACAGGTTACCTAATTTGCGCGTATATCAACGGAGGCGCCGGTTGCATATATTAAAATTTTATCTACCTTGTTGATTTTTTCTCCCTTTATCTACTTTGCTATACCGCTGTTCAAATATTGTTGTATTCTCTTTCATGGCAACATATAACGATATAGATAATATTTATAACGATTTATAAAATGATATTTTTACTGAGAATTATGGAATTTAGAAGACTTCCTTTTACTATATTACTCGTTAAGATATTCTATTTTCTTTATTTAGAACTCAATAACATGTAGACGGATAAACGCTGTTAGAAATTAATGCTCATGAAATGTCAAATATTTTGTGTTCGTTTCATTTCATCATAAATTTCATAGGAAGGAGAATGCATTTAGTAAATCGTCCTGTGTTGTAAATTTTGATGATAATCGACACTGTCGTACGTTGCGTCTTCTTTATACGTTATTAATCGAAACCTCGCATTACCTATAGCCTGTAAACACGCCTACCGTTTTTATCACCTTTTCGTGAGAATGCATGTATCTGTTTATTTGTGAATATAATGCCGCACAGGAGACGCATGCACCTTATGGTACGTTCTTTGCGTTCATTACAGGAACATCTTATTAAATTTACAATTTATTTCCATGAAAGCGCGGAGGAAAGTTTGTTTATTTTCGCGCGCATGCCATCGAATGATGGGTGTCCATAAACGCATGACACTGCAAAGTTATCAATAGCAGAGTATGTGCCATTGAACGATCGTATGAATAATTCAAGACGATGGAATATGCTGGGATATATCTTTCATGTTAATGAAAAAAAGTGTCAATTTTTGTAAGAATATCAGACGCGCAGCCCGCTTTATGAATATTTATATTCATGAGTGTCCTCACCGTGGCGATGCTTTCTTCAAAGCTTTTGGTAAAACGTCCATATTTATAATGAACAGCTTTTTTTTAACGAAATTTCCGATTTTACAAAATTGGGTAAAGATCGAAGGGATTTCAGTCATTTTAGAAGAAAGGTTGCATGTGATAGTAATTTAATATATGGCAAATTTATAAATAATGTATAAATTGAAGCGTATGTCTTTTTAATGATACCGTAAATGGAAATTGAGAAACAGTAATAGTACTCAATTTTTGGCCTGAATGGAAAGCAATATTAATATTAGATCTACGGAGGCCGTTAGATTGACGGACTCCTGTTTTTTTATAACCGGTTCTTAAATTTATAGAGAAGCAGCGCAGTAGTTGTTTCACATGTATCTCCTAACACACAAATTACTTAACTGATCATCTTTTCTGCCAATTCATGATCTCTCTTTCTCAAAGTAATTACGTAACACTAGATCTACCAACGGTTAATTCAATATATTTAAAATTCTTCATTTCAATTTTGAAATTTTAAATTGAGTGACAACTTGATCTATTCAATCGCTTATAACGGGTTTTCCAATAAGGGCGGGTCGATGTTGAAATGGAATAAAAGAAGCTGTGTGTGAGGTATTAACGAAATTTTTTTTTTATTTGAAAGGCCTATGTACGCCATTATGTGTGGAGTATGATATCGTTCAAATGTCCGCCGCGACTTCGCAGGGTGGCATGAATTCGAGAAGTCCAATTTTCGATGACTCTGCCGCATAGACTCGGCTGAATTTGACCCAAGCCAGGTTATGTTGGTTTTGAGGGCATCGGTCGATTGCGTCTTGTTGCCATAGACCTGTGACTTTAAAAAACCTCACAACAAAAAGTCCAGTGGGATCAAATCGCACGATCTTGGTGGCCAATTCACGTCACCACTTCTTCCAAACACTCCAAAACCCAGTTAGCGAACAAACAGCGTTGCTTATGGTCGTTAACTTTGAGCTCTTGGGTCAGTTGGATCTTGTACGGATGCAGACCCAAATCCCAGCGCAAAATTCGCCAAGTTGAAGTCTTCGAAAGGCTAAGTTCTTGTACACGGCGTGGAATTGATTGCCTCGCGTTTTCCTTAACACTTTCACTAACAGCGGCGATGTTCTTGGCCGATCTGGCATTCCTTTGACGCACGGGTGTCGGCTGATTATTTATGGAACCGGTCGTCTCGAATTTGGCTACCAGACGTTGAAGAGTTGACTTTGAAGGGCCACCGCGTCTGCCGTAAAATTGGCGCAACGCGCGCAACGTTTGTACTAACGTACACACATTTTGATAATAAAGTTTTATCATTTCGACTTGCTGCTCTATCGTGTAACTTGCCATGATGATTTGGCATCATTGACTGATTAAGAAATAAAACATTTGACAGACGTCTCGGAAAAAACATGGCCGTAACCGATTGTCAACATCGACCCGTCCCTATTGGAAAACCCTATACCAGGGGTGGCCAACCCGCGGTCCGCCTTGAACATTCTTCCGTATCGCGAGATTATCATCAGTATCATTATTATTATATAATTTATGTTTACATGTAAAAGTAATAGTAAACACAATAATAATAACTCATTATATTTCAATTTTTCACTCTGAAAAAGTGCCTATAGTGAGTCTGAATCTAATTTATAGGGATACATATATAATTTTATATGCGGCCCGCGGAGTTATGACGCATTTCCAAAGTGGCCCGCAAGATGATTTGGGTTGGCCACCCCTGCCCTATACTTTTCAAGATAGACGTAGAACATTGAAAAAGAAAGTGCGTTAGAAAATTCAAGAACATTTTCAAAAAATTCAGGTCAAGTCATTTTCACCACTTTGGTGTTAATAATTTTAAGTATAAAAAATCTAACACCAGCAAATTTAGTGCGAGTTAATAATGCAAAAAAATGCAATGTTTATTAGTCTACCAATAAAGTTTTGCATCATCTATTTCGGTTCATTTTTTCTCAAATTCATAAAGAAGCAGTATTTACATTAAGTACTTCACGTCCACCTCCTAATACACAAATTGCTTAACTGGCCATCTTCTATGTCGATTGATAATATCTCTTTTACAATGTAATTACTTAATAATTTTAAGTTCAAAAAATAGAGCGCTGGGAGATTCAGTGTTAATAATGCGAAGAAATGTAATATTTATTAGCCTATCTGTAAAGTTCTGCATCATCTATTTCAACTGTGGCAAGATGTAACGAGTTATCCTGAATAAAATTATAATTTCTCTCCCCTTATCATTCTTCTTCTAAAACCTAAAATAAAACTTCATCGATAACCGTTGACAACTTAAAGTCACATCCACACCTCTGTCTTTACACCGATTCTACCGGTTGCCGTTACAGATCCATCTACATGTAGTATATACCTCACGCATGATTACCGATCACCATCATGATAACGCATCGTACGATGAACTATCAAATCGAATCCTTCAGCAGCACGATAACGATAATAATACCCGCATGCATCATGCGCTGTCAACAGGTACTTGCACTCAAGTTAATTCGAGCAACATTTTGCTCTATTACAGATTACTGATATACATATTGGAATGATAGAACTTGATAGTGTCAGGTCATCGATATAAAAACGTGTACTTAAAATGATCGCGAAAGAGCATGAAAATATTTCGACTGTATTGGGAATATCAAATTAATCATCGTAGTACAACTTTAATAAGGTTTTAAAAAATTTCTTACTTTTCTGACGCCTTTTTTGTTTTTACTTCTTACGAGCGCGGCAAAAAATGTAGATTATTAATCTGTTCAATTTTGTTGACCCTTGCTTGAATCGTTATGAGATCTTTCTTTGTGAAATTCATGGTGTTCCGTCGTAACTTCCATCGTCATTTAACCCATTTCCACCATATGACAAATTCAAAAATATATCTTTACTATCGAATTTCTTAATATTAAGTCTAAGTATTTAAAAAAGTGATATTGTACTTTAATCGACAAATGTTGTATAAATAATTTAAACTGTTCATATGTGTTGCTATTCACTCACATTGTGCATGCATAAATGCGTTTCGGTGATAGTTACCAGAAGTGCGCGCATATAAGCAGTGCCGGTTTTAGCACTACCAGCGCCCTGGGCGAAATTTCTACGCCACGGCGCCCCCTACCTGCTATTCAAACGAATACGAAAGAAGGCAAAGGATATAATACAATAACCATTTATTAAAAAAAAAAAAATAATAAAATTTGACTTTTCTAGCCTTTCTATTGGCGAACTCTTTTATTAAGTTATATCAAAGTCGATGTTTTCAGCAATTTCATTTTCGATTGACAAAGTTGCCAAGTTTGTCAATCTAAATTGAAATATTGTCGATCGCAGATAGGTTTTTATCAGCTTAAATTTAGAAAAACTACTCTCCTCATTAGCAGCCGTTACGGGTATAGTCAATAATATTGGCAATGCTATCCATACATTTGGGTATAGTTCTTGGAAGTTGCGATCTTTGATAAAATTTAAAACGAAAACAGGAGTGACCATATTCTGATCAGGCAAAAAAGATTTCAGACTTATGAGTTCATCACAGGATTTTTTTTCAGGAATCTGTTTTATATTGTATAAAAAAGATCAAGATTCCGAGTACTCATTTAATTGTTTGAATTTTTCATTGACTGAAATTAATGTGGTGTCCAAAAGACAGTTGAAAAATTCAACCTGCGGCGCCCCTTTATGTCCGGCGCCCTGGGCGATCGCCCCACCGCGCCCTACCCTAACGCCGCTACTGCATATAAGGGCTTATGATGCAAACCGGTTAAGATATATGTGTAATGAGGAGGGTGAGAAATCTTCATTAGACACTTTATTCACAAATTCTTTTCTTATATATTATATTTAAATATGTTAGGGGTACCGAAAAGTAAACAAAAATTTTTTTTGCTGGCAAAAAACATTTATATATTAAGGAAATCTTAATTACTAATCAATAAAATAATTTCCATAATTTTCAAATACTTTTTGTCAGCGTAAAGGTTATTCGATTTCCTGTTTAAAAAAATCCATCGATTTTTTGTTGAAAAACCTTTCCAATTATGTTTTCAGTTCTCCAATTTCAATTACTTTTCGGTACCCCTAATATTAAATATTCATCGATATCATAAATATCAATAAATATTCATCAATTTATAAAAAAAGAATTCTATTCTTCTCAGAATTCCTTTACATTTGAAAATATTAGGGTTATCGAAAAGTAACCAAAATTGGACAAGTGAAAACGTAATTGGAAACGTTTTTCAACAAAAAATCGATGGACCTTTTTAAACGGGGAATCGAACAATTACTTACATTTATGCTGGAAAAAAAGGTTAGAAAATCATGGAAATTATTTTGTTGATTAGTATTTAACATTTCTCTAATAAATAAATGTTTTTCGCCACCAAAAAAAAAAATGATTACTTTTCGGTACCCCTAATATATCACCATCCAAGATGAAAATATATTTCCTAACCATTATTAATCATCGCAAAGTCTTACATTATCGTACGTTTAATAAAAGTAATGTTACTCGAGGCAATGATAATTAACTCTAATTACGAAGTATCGCGACAGTGAGCGCATTGCGGTTCTGCCAGTAGCGATGATAATAATAATAACAATGGAAGTGACAAAGGTAGTGATTACCGGTCGATCACGTGTACGACGGGAATAATAATTCTAATAAGAATATAATCGTGCCGTTACGGCCATCGGAATGATAATAATACATAATTGCTGTCTCTCAAAGAATTCACCCGACAGAACCATATATGGTGTATAATGATTATGATTGTCAGGGTCGTCGCGAGAGGTGCAAGAAGTAATTTGCACGGCTCTGCTACCACACAGTCGTTAGTCCCATTTCGCGATACTGCACGTACCGTGCCATCACGGACAACGGATTTCAAATAATTCCAAGCGTTCCAGAAGCGAGCCGGACGATACAGAAAAGTGCACCGGATGATGATCCAGCGTTATTGTAACGGTCAACAATTTCAGAGAAACGTTACATTATTCGGGCGATTATGGGGTCGAGAATTGATTTAACGCGTGAGACGTGATTGCGTCAGACGTGCTTGAACAGAAGAATATCCCTAACGTGAAAGAATTGTCGCAATAATGTCATAGTGACAATGAAATTTACAATCTTATCCTGTGTGCAGTGCAGTGATTAAGTGAATTAGTTTAATGAAGTAGATACTACCAATACCATTAGACTGATGAAAATCTGTAGGCCGTAGTGTGATACATTTATCCTCAGATTACTTCGTTTATTTAATATTACAACTAAGGCCTTAAATCTACTATGTCTCAATGTATTAAATAAAGGCTTTGGAAAGAGAGGAATCAAGAGGTGGAAATCATTCGGTAAACTGTGTTCTGTAAGGTCAACGTAGAATATCTGCTCTAGGACTCTCATGTAAACTTGGAGAATTTTTGGAAACAATTGTAAACCAGTCATTCTGCCTTGTATGGTATATAGCTGCAGTGTTAAATATCACGAATTTCAACGAATACCATTGGTATTTGCAAAAATTTCTTCTCTGTTTCTTCATAAATTCTAGAGCATCATATTGAAGACTTTTATCCTAGCAATGGAGCATCCCCGCCAGGCTATACCTATTCCACATCCTCCATACTTTCTTAACGAACGAAATTCCCAGCATCAACAATAAGATTTGCTATGAAGTTCCCATCACATCAAACGTCTAAAGGTTCAGCATCTTCAGTTTCCTCATACCTGTCCTCCATGCAGCTTCCTGGAGTATCAATGTCACAATCTCCTCAGCAGTAACTTCCTCTCTTCTCCACATGGTACTTTTGCAAGCTTCGACAGCAATTATCATTCACACCACACAGATTGACACCATAGAACAGGTGGACACCAGGAGTTATGTAAAAGGACCAACACAAATCGTACAAAGGACAAGAGGGCACACTGAGAGTGAGTGAGAACGACACAGGAAAAGAAGAACAGACAATAATGCAGCCGGGCCATCGGAAATATAATAGCATCGTATTCGAAATAATGAATAGCGTAAACCATAATGAAATGATTTATCGCTTCTATTCCGCAGGAAAGCTGACAATGGATTCTTTTTGGTCCTCGAGAGTGGCAGTGGCAGCGTGCTAGCAGGGAGACCCGTTTCTGCTTTCCTCTATATTCCATCGAGCTAACCCTTTCTCTCTCACCTTCCGTCTCTCTTTGGCTCTCTTGGACTCTTGCGGTGCCGTGGCAAGCAACGTCGTGCAATAAATCTGTCCAGATGGTGTGGTATAGCCATCGGCAGGGTGTGCGGCACTCCAGGGCTGCGAAACCCGCCGGTCCGGTGGCACGGCGTTGACCAATGGTCAAGATGCTTCTCGTTGGGGCAGGCTACGTTACCTTGCCTCGCGCCACATTTATTAACGCCGTCGCTTTACCCTCTGTAATACGGTTTTTCCCTCTAGGCGCTTCCTGCTACGCCGCTCTCTGATATTTGTTTAATTTCCTCGTGAATTACGCCTCACGCCGACCGAGCTGCCCTATTAGTTTTAATTGTAGCGGGGGTCGTTGCGTCGATGGTTTATCGAGGACCTTAAGATGATATTTATTGATATCGCCCCCTTGTCGTACGCAGGTGTGCTTCCGTGTACTTTCTAGATATTTCATCTGAGAGGTGTTTGAATTTCATCGCGAAGTATGGGACGTTCATTAGGTCGAGTCTTTTCTTTGAGTTGTGTGAGTCGTTATGTTCGTTATTTATTGCACTTCTTTGGGGCACTCGAGGGATAAATGGTGTGTGGTGTTAGTTTCTCACTTTTTTCCTACCCTATACACTTTTATCGGTTATCGGTTCACTAAAAATACTTTACGAATTGTATCTGAAATTGATAGAAATTTTCATGTTTGTTAGATTGGAAAATTATAATGAAATGATGTTTAGTTTGTTTCTGGGATAGACAATTTGTGAGATATTTAACGTTGTATTAATTAAGCAGATATAAATAAAATAGTGTAATTAGTTGTTTAATGTTTCACTTTTGTTAGGTGGCATGCATTTTGTACGTTGGTATGCACATCTATGCGTGGATGGACTTTGTCAGAAATTAATCAGAGTGCACAAATCCGTTCGTACCGATTGTAATCTATTAGTACGTCTGCTTTATTGCATTTAACACTATTAGAACCGAAATGAATTTTGAATATAGCGCGTTATATTGCCTATATTCCAAATATATATTGCCAAATTTAAAAAATGCGGATTATATGATTTTTATAAAAAGTATTCAAACAATTTTAATATTATTTTTATTTTAATTGGCTGCAAAGCCAGTGACCACATCAGATGTTGCCACAACTATACAATTATCGCTACAATTATGTAAATTTAAGCAACATACGCATCACTTCATCAATAACTAAATCTTAACACTAAATCTACTAAGCCGGTCAAACGACCGGTCCTAATTTTCTTCTAAAAATTATCTAAATTGATAGAGTAGCCATAAAGTAAATATTCCACTTCTATTTTATAAAATCAAAGTTTGTTAATCTTTCTCGCCTCTTCATTTCTCTTTTTCTAGAGTAGTTATTGAATGTATTGGAATTTTAGTAGATATAACATCGATAGTTTTAGTGTTAAAGTTCAAAAATCATTTGCAACATTTGTAACCCATTGTCTTCCATGATCCCCATTTAAGGATTTATTCATTCTCTAAGTCTTTTAGCATTCAATTTACATATTTGACATACTCCTAAGATTGAATGTGTTTAATCCTTTGCGGGACGAATTATTTCGTTAATATTGGTAGTGAGCTAACTAAATTTGATTTAATAATATTTTCTATCATTGGTTATTCATGTTTTTAAAATTACATCAATAACAATAGGCATTGACGAACAATTGGGCGATATTGCAAAATCATTGTGAAATTGGAAAGTCGATATTAGATTGACAGAAAATAAAATAAAGTGAAAATCTATGTCGAGTACTACTCGACATAGGACCGCAAAGGGTTAAAACAGTCCGTTTCAGTTATACTTTTAAGTACTACTACTCATGAATTATTTCCATTTTTACACTGTTACAATATTTCTTCCAGAACCAATCAAACCAAGAAAAATTTGGTAGGGAATAGGCATAATTACTATAACACTTTGTTATTTTCGCATTCATCGTTTCATACAAAATAGCAATCATTAAAAACATATCTGGGTGTATCGTGCAAGCTTTCTCGAACTTCTTAGGCCATTCTTGATTAATGACACGGACGATCCCAGGAAATGGATGTATCGTGTTCTTCCCAGGCTTTATTAATACCGTAGGTTTACTCTACATAGTCTGCGTTTCATCTCGAGCGCCCTCGCAAGAACTCTAAGCTCACTTTACCATTATTTTGAATTACGTATAGCACAGTAACATATAATTATGGTTAACGTAGGATTTGGATTTACCGTCGATGCTGTTGGATTTATTGACGCTCGATTCTTTGCCCCCCATTTGCACGAACTCTCCTCTCCTAGCATCATCGTTCCTCTCTAACCACACGTTCCGCGTTAAGGTGACCCTCGATGCTGAGATTTTAAATTATGGCACGACATTAAAGTGCATCGATTGCTATTCAAATTTTAAGCCGTTAAGATCCCGTGTGATACTAAGTGCTAAACGCGATCCGGAAGATTATGGGTGAAATTTAAGCGTCATCGTGACATCTAAATTATCCAATAACAACTTAATGGCGCAAACTTCGGCGATGACGATCATCGAAGAATTCACCTCCGAGTAACCTATACAACCGGATCATTTAGCGCAA
This sequence comes from Cerceris rybyensis, assembly GCA_910591515.1. Taxonomy (NCBI): domain Eukaryota; kingdom Metazoa; phylum Arthropoda; class Insecta; order Hymenoptera; family Crabronidae; genus Cerceris; species Cerceris rybyensis. The sequence continues at coordinate 31,301,500 of OU342790.1, forward strand.
GTAATCGCGTACGTTGTATCATGGCTGTCGGTACTATTATCGATTGTCCCCGTGATTCTTCTATGAATCACGATTCCTCGTTGGAGGTAGGGTAATTCAAAACGACGACGTCCAAAGAATCCATTTTAATTACAATGATCGTACCGTTTCTTGCACGTGACTTGCAAACTATACATTCATTAGCGCTAATGAAACTTGCAATTTGCGGATATTTCATGTGCTCTTTGTGAAATTGCTTTTCACTGGTTAAGAGAACCAAGCAAACTGCTGATGTATTACAGAGGAATATTTCCTTCTTGTGAATGGTATTCGTTGTTGCATCGTACAAATACTACCTTAATGCTTGAAATAATGAGATCGAAGAACGATCAAATCGAACGATCAATTGGTTCTTGTATTATTTCAATTTGTTTCGCACTATTTCACGCTGATGAGAGAGAATTAAAATGTATCGTGATATTAAAAGATACCGGGGATTCGTTATTAGCAAGCCGTGAATCATCGTCGGTAGAAAAGTACTTTTGGTTTAATAAGGTAGACAATTCTCGCGGGTGCAGTTGCATTTCAGAATCATAAATTATAGTAGGAAAATTTATCGCCTATTCGCTCCATGGACGATCAACATTTATTACCCTGCGTGGTTTCATCAAACTCATTTTACGATACTATTCGAAAAACGACACGATAACTTGATCATGATCGTCTATCGGAGTGAATGTAATTTATACTTTTCCTCTCCTAAATTGATTTTAATAATCGTACGGAAGCGTTATTATGATCCAATCTGAATTAAACAATAATTTGAGACGTTCATGCTGTTGATCTAATAGCCGATCTAGTCGCGCCTATGGCGATAATTTTATGTTTCAGCTTTTTCCCGTTCCTCACTTTTTATCAGAATAATTTTTTTGTTATCAGTTTAGATTTATCCTTTCTCTCGTCTTTCGTCGACTGTTTTACTTGTCTTTACATATACCTTTCATTATCCCTTTTCATTTAAAAAGAACTTAACACATATTGCGCGGGAAGCGACTAAAGTCGTTTTGTACGCATTGGTAGTCGAGCGCGGGTAACGACAAAAGTCGTTTTCTATGAATTATTGGTGGATTATTGTTACTAGTGGCCTTGTGTAATGTTTTCACAACAAGATCGGGTACACATGAGTACTAGGTCGACGTCCGTACACGTCAACTTAAAACGTGCGTTGCAGAAATGCATTCCTATAATTGCGCTTTGCTGGTGCTGTTATGCTACGACAAGCGTATTCCACACCGGAGCTTCCAGCTATGCATTTACATAAATTATACGTACACGTATAAATTTTGCTATGTACACTTGCACAAAGGAAAGTGCTTTGAAAGATATGTATCACTAGTTAAAGCATTTTTAAATTCTTGATTTTGTTAGTGTTTGATTTCTTAGGAAGTATTTTTATTTTTTTAAAGTGAATAGAGAAATTGATTTTTAAAGAGAAACTAAAAGATTTATTAAAAGAAAACTTAAAGTTCAAAGACTACAGCTATTTTGTGCAGAACTAATTTAGCGCACGAATTGCAAAAAATCGCCCGCTACTCCATGAAAGTTTGGCGGGAAAGCACCCGCGCAAGATGTGTTAATAAAATAATTTCATGATTCCTATCTATATATTTGTTGACGATGTTTACATATGAATATGTTGTTTTTTCGAAAATATGATATTTTAAAATCATTGAAATAATATTAATACCGATAATTGAGCCAACACTTGTTCCAGACTAAAGAATTATAGTGATTGCAGAACATTAATCAGACAGAGTTTTACTCCAGAAAATATTCGTAAGTTTACATTCACCAGTTAAATGCGTTCGACGTGTATACAATTGAAATTATTTTCTTATTTTTTTCGTTTATTCTTGTTATCTTCAATTTTTCTTGTTTATGTATTTTATTATTTTTTGACAATTTTCAAGCTTTTAGTAAGAATAAGATATTCAGAAACGAATTGTTAATCTTTTTGACAAATAAAAATGTCATCCTTCCTCGTTTTTCGTAAAATGTTTAATAGGATCATTTGCCCTGCGTTCGACGTGTATACACGTCGCTGCTTGTTTTTAATTCCGTACCCTGTGGGGATCGTTTGAAACTAAATACCACAGTTAAGTGGTTAATTGCTCACGAGAACATTTTCACATAACAAGTTGTTACTGTAACAAAGTGTAATAAAAATTACTTCATCATAAAATCCTGAGTTAATCATTTTTTTATCCACCCTTCAATCACTCTGTGATTTTTAAATGTACATGTAGCAAGAATAACACATTTACGTATAATATATTGAAACATCTTCGTATCAGTAGCGAGCAAAGTTTGCACTATCTGCACTTCCTTTTACAAATTTTAGCTCACAGATCATTTTTATCCACCTACTTAACTCTCCATAAATCTTTGTACTTTGGAGGTAATACAAGATATATCTATTTCTGTTATTCAGAATTGCTTTTTAACTTTGCAACCTATCATAACGTAGTTCCTAAAAGTCATAATCTCTCTTGAGATTTAAATACTTGCACATTAATTTCAACCCATTATTTAACATTCTATTTTTAATATTCAATACATACTGTTCTATAATTAATCCCCAGAACCGACAGAAAATTCAAATGACAAGGGTTAATCATCGTTTAACATTCAGAAACAGTCCTTGTAAAAGAGAGATTTAAATACTTGGAAATTAATTTCAACATATTTGTTAAGGAGTCATAAACCTTAGGACCTGGTGGAGCGGCAAACATTTTGTCGATAGCTGTCTTCGGCAATAAACCTATAGGTACGATTGGGGCTCGGTCAGGGTGCGCACATCTGTTTGCCATTTGTAAATAATTAGTATAAGGAATTTTTGTGCGTACCCACCGTTGACCCCAACGGGACTTTGGACTTGCTCGGAGGTGGCTGGTAGGTTCAAAATCCTCCATCAGGTGTTGAGAGCATGTCGTCGCCTTCCCTCTCTTGAGGTCCTCGAGGGGGTGGAGAAAATTATTCATCAACCAATAGTTACTTATTTTTCAAAGACTCCACCCCCATCGAAGTCAGGGATTTCATACACGACTTCAAGAGAGGGGCGCGTCACAGTTTACCACGAAACACTTTTCAATTTGTACAAACAGAATACATTCAGAGAGCATTGAGAACACAATCAGAACTCATTCAGAACTTACTCAGAACTCAGTCAGAAATCACTCAGAGAATCATTCAACTGTTCAATAGATTCCACACACAGCAAGTCAAAGTGTTTATTCATTTTTTCCCCATTTTTTACAATAAAACGGGGTGGTCCTTCGAGAGTATCTGGACAGGCACATACGTGCAAAATTCAGACGGGACAATTTTAAGAAGTTAATCGAGCCCGTAACAACATTATTTAACATTCTATTTTTAACATTCAATATGTTCTATAACTAATCCTCAGAACCGCCAAAAAATTCAAATTACAAGGAGTAATCATCGTTCAACATTAACACTAGATTTACGGAGTCAATTTGACTCATTCAAAATTTGATTACTATATCCATAATATATTGGTTGATTAATTTTTTATTAATAAATCTTTCATTTAAATTGATTTACAAACTATTTTCTTTGCAAAAAACTTCAATTTTCTTTTATGAGTTAAATTGTCTCATTTCAGAAAAATAGGTATATAAACATCCGGAAATCTAGTGTTAAGGAACAGTCTTTGTAAAAACATGCATCGGCTGACGGACAAATGATGACTAAATCGATTCAACAAATTTTGTGTTTCCCCTTTCTTGTTTCGTTCGCATACATTCCGAGATCAATCTAATGCAATATTATTGTACGAAATAGCTTTATGCTTAACATACGACTTTCCAATAAAAAGAAACTTAACAGTTATGTATGTACAGCCAGAGGCGATACACGAGATACGCGTACGTTCATGGATACACACGAGAACCCGTAATACACTGTTCGTTACGGCAATTTCAGTACAATGGGTCGATCTTAATGTTCAGCGATTGATTATCGGCGATTAAGCTACGTGTTTCGTTTCACGGTCGAGGCATTCTCCACTTTTTCTTTCCGTGCTACGTCGTCGTTAAATTCCTCGCGTGTTGGGCGGCGTAATTGTGAGAAGTTAACGGGAGATAAATGTACCGGCAGATGTTCGACATTCCGATAAATTAATTTCGTTGTGATCGATTACATTTTTTTCTTTAGAACGACGATATAATTATACGAATTATGGCATTAACAGACCGTACGAGAAGGTGCTAAAAAACGATTAGCGATGGAACGTGCCGCATACGTTTCTCATCGTTTGTCGTTACGAATGCTGAAATTGAACTGACACGTTTGTAGTAAAAATAATACGTTTTCATGGATCAATTTCACGCTTCGAATGAGAAAGGCAGTGCCATTGTATCATTAAATATTACTTACACGTCGGTCTCGTCCTATTTGGCCTTGTCAATGGTATCCACGGTCTTTGTGGCGGATGATTTGCAGTAACTGAAAAATACAATAGAGTGTTCTTCTTTTTATTACGTCTACAGCTACGATAAGAACGTCGAATTAATAATCGAGGAAGTGATTCAAATCTTCCATTCAGGAATTTAATATTCAACGATAGATTTTCAAGTTATTCATTATACGTGGATTCGTGGCGGAATTGTGAAAACTATTGGAGAGGAAAATGATGCTGGCAATATGATAAATATTATAAAATGATATATAAAATTATTTTTAAATGTTGACTGATATTCATCGAAATATTGCAACGTGATAGAAATATTCAATATATTGGATATTAATCTGATCGTTCGAAAGACATCTCGACCCGATAAGCAATCACTCGCAAACACTGATGGATTAAAAGCACAAAAACGACCCGTCGAAGTTTCAATCGTTCTTAAGAGTTTCACCACTCGAGAAGCGTTTGAGATCAATTCATAAAATCATACTTCTTCACGGGGCATTTAACAGGAAAAAGGTACACGAAGATGGAATCGTTTCGATGGAAAATACTTGTTCCATTACAAACACACTTCCATCGTAATTATCGTCAAATCCTGCTGAAATAATCCAACAATCTATGCAGGCAAAAGCAACTAATACATCGTCGATTAATTATACACGCCTGTTTGCAATTCACACGCCGTAATTCATTCACCCAGCATCCTCATTTCCACAACGTGCATAACTATAAAATACATGCTTTCACCGGTGGCTTAACCATAAAATTTATGCGGCGCCATGGTGATGTTTTGCGTAACTGGATCTTACTGACAATGAGACTCGTATAACGAGTCCCTCCAACACTCTAAGGATTCATGAAATTTGTATACAACCGGAAAGAAAAATTACATTAAGAAATGCCAATGGAAAATCATTATCTTCTAGGAAAATGTACGTCTATGGTGGTCTGAACAGTATGGTATCTGAGATCGGTACGGATAATCGGTTTCCTGCACGCGAACCAAATCGACATATGCAGCTCCATGTACTTTACGTGACTTTGTCAGTCAGAATCCCGATACCGGGAAATTTCCTTCGATTGGTTCAATGAAGAGCAATTGTACGTTATGCATCGATGGAATGGAAAATTCCGAACCTGCTGTTTCGAGAAGGGAAATTGATAAACACGGTAAGGGTTGCTTTCATTGATACGGGCACGATATTTACTGGAGGATCTTCTTGATTCTTCAGTGAAATGTTATAAAAACTCTTTGTTATATTTTCTATAATTACAAAAAATCATATCGTGTAGAATTTGATGATTCTTTATCAAATCTTTCTCTATTTACTGCGTTGGTATGTGCGCGTTGTTCTTATATAAAAAGAAAATGTTGCAATTGGCTCTAGAAATTAATATCGTGAGTACAGCTGAGAGAATGGCACCCAGAAAGTAGATTTCCTAGTAATTTGACATTCGACATAAAGTTTATGTTTCTATAATACTGTAATGTACCGACCCTCCGCTTAGTTAGTATATAAGATAACTGTAAGAATATTTTATAAGCGCAAATATTTTAGACGCCGCTAGACTAACTTCCGTCATCACCTCTGACTCACTACTCCAAATCCAAACCTCCTAGTTTTCTATTTCGACCTTTCAACTCCCTAGCATCGTCACCGCTCCTTACTCATCTCCGAAATCACCGTTCTAAGTCCGAAATCCTACTTCTTACTTTGACCTTCGCCTTGCATCTATCATTATCACTACTCCCACTCCTTCTCCAAAAGTCCCTTAAAAACCCCGTATTCTCAATTTCAAGAAGTTCATTTCAAGAGTTCATTCAGTTCACTCAGATCATATCATTCTATTCACTAACTCTATTATACGCCGAATCGCTGCCAGAACGAGTCAAGTTATTTTAATATACAAAAATCCAAAAAGTTATAAAGTTCTCTTATTTGGCGGACCTTAAGTGCGGATCCCTCAATCCGCCATTACAATACTAATTCCTAGGCCTAATTCTTTGCGATAAAATTACCAAATATTACTAAGCGTGATTCGAGGACTAAATGGGTACTATTGCTTATGAATTCCACCATCGCTTTCCCTACAAAACATGTTTTGAAAACTTTTAGGTTTAATAAAAGTCAATGGAAATCATCAATGGAAAAGCGATCTCCCTTTTAGAATCGTACTCACTTTCCGTATTTTCTAAATTAGAGAATTGTCCAGAATCATTGGCAGTTAGCACGGAATTGCTTCCTGTCGTGTTAGCACGCTTGCGGAAAAGGCAAAGGCAGTGCCTTCGAAATTAAAGTACTGTAAATCATTCGCAGTATACACCATTTGTATTTGGATCCGATTCATTCAATTGGAATAGTCAAGAAGAATATACAATTCTCCACAAGATGATTTCCAATTAAAACAAGAACATGCATCTTCCCTGGCATTCAACCGCTTCGTGTCGTCAAACGGTGCACTTGGCGCGCCGAGACAGAAAAAGACAAAGTGAAAAGGAAAGTACAACGAGAACCGTAAGAATATGAAGACCAAACTACACCGAAAGGCGTTAACGACTCCCCGGAAATGACGGTAACAACCCTGAAACCCCGAGACGTGACTCAACTCTGACACAAATGACGGTACATTAAACAAGTGGCGGGAGCGAAGTACGTCGTGGCGCGAAGGTAATCAGAATTAACAATTCAAAGCCTCGACTATCGTGTCGGCCTCCACGCGAGAGAGTCGAAGACTCTTAAGAGTCTTCTCTTCCCCTTTTCCCTCTTACTCACTGCCACTACCAGTTGACAGAGTTCAGTAGTAATCTTACAGTTCGAGACCAGTTTTAACTAGGCTACACCCCTCTGCACGTTAAAGCACGGACTTCTAATTTGTTCGTGCTACCATTCGACGCATTTCGTTTGCTAAATTCGTCCTGGAACGTTTGCAACGTACTGCCGTCCCCGACGGAGTTCTAACTTGGAGAACGCTCCGCCGGAAATTTGGGTTAACTTCGTATTTAGTCTCTGAGAGAAGTTCGAGTAGCTGAGAAGTATGTGGCAAGGGTCAATTCTGCGAGGGTTGAAACGCTTCGAAACTCGCGATGCGTTGCAAACCGCTTGTCCTGCTTATTCTGGATGCGATTAAATTATTTTGAAGAAATATTTCACACGAGAACGAGATACGGACTGGTGTTAATTGCGAAGGTGTTTAGGAGGTTGTCGAGAGTACTTTTGACTTAGATATATTACATGGTGAGGGAACACTGATGAAGGGGACTGATGAGAACGTAGTTACTGCTGATGCATATTTGTTGACGTCATTGCACTTTAGATAGAACGAGATATATATTCTGTGTTACAGCGACATTTTGGATCATGTTAAATCGTAGGTACCGTTTATATCAGTCTTAATGGCTATTACATGTGTTAGTAATTATTATAATGATCTAATTGTATGTTATTAATTCGTTTGTTTTGAGAAATTTTGATTTTTATTGTGGAGGAAGTGTTTAGATTTGCATTAGACAATTATTAAGTTTGTTAAAGGACTCTTTTCGAAATTTCATATCATTTCTACAAAATTACACCACTATGACGTAATGAACATTGATGGAATACAATGTACAGTCTGTATCACAAGAGCGTGGACGCGATATCTCTGTGGGAATAAAACTTTTTTATAAGAAATATCATATAAATCGAAAGTACATCTAAAAAATTGATACGCACTTCCTTAATAAAATGTCCAATCTCCACCATTAGTGATTATCGTTTGACAACGTCTCGGCATGCTTTCAGCCAACTTTTCAGCATAAGAGACAGGAAGAGACTTCCATATCTCTCGAATTCGACGAACTAGAGTTTTCAATTTGAAAATATGCTTTTCTCGGAGTTTGTACTTCATAACAGACCAAACATTTTCGATTGGATTGGCATCGGGGGACTGAGATGGCCAATCCAACACATTAAATACCGTTCTGTGTTTTCCATTCCGTACAAAGACGGCTTCGATACAAATATACCTATATTAATAATTTTATAATATACCTTTTTAATATACCTATATCTATGCCCTTTTTAGTTAAAATTGTTTGCGCTTTACTTAAGGAAAACATCGGATTTTTCGAAAAAAGGTGTAAAATCGCTTTATCGTCCCGTTTCGTCGTAACCCGTTTCGAACCTCGACCGGGGAGATCATCGACACAATTTGTGTCTTTATACCGTTGCACCCACTTATTTACGAATGCGCGAGATTTATGCAGATATTTTGCTGCATCTCTAACAGTCATTTTAGGACCTTTCGGGTAATGGCACAAGAAGACCGCTTCGAATTGTTTAGCGTACACGGCACTCATTTCGAAATGAACTGAATTTCTCAGAGATAGAAACGATACTAAAAGAATTGGGCCTATTGCGTATTAGAGGAAACTTTGTATGTTTAGACCAGCACAGTCTTGAACAAATTACGTATCAGATTTCACAAATATCGCGTCCGCGCTCTTGTGGTACAGACTGTAAGTGATAATTTCAAGTTTCTACTCTCTTAGATCGAACCAGTGAGATTTCACTGGTTCAACCAGTGAATACAAATCTCACTGGCGAAACAGTGAAATTTGCGCCCGCTGCCGCTGCGCCATACGCCGTGTTTTATTTTTGAATATGTTGACGAGTGAGATTCACTGGTAAACCAGTGAACTTTGATGGCCGCCGAGATCACTGGCGGAACCAGTGAGTGTCATTGGTAAACAAGTGAGTTTCCACTGGCGAACCAGTGAAATTCCACTGGTTCGATCTAAGAGAATACATTTTTGACTTTGATCATTTTTTTAATCAGCGCAATATGTGTGGGATCGGAGCGGAGGAGTCCTCCTATAAAAAGAACTTAAGAAAGAAGGACGTGAAAAGAAATTGTCATAAGGGAGAGGTCGCTGGCGCAGTGGTTCCGCGCCGACCCAGGCGATCGTCGACGTTAAGCTGCTGTGGCAGAGTTGCTGCCTTGGATGGGTTGCCGCGCGCCTCTCATTTCTTTTTCATGATCCTACATATATGTGAAATGGGGAACGATGATGAGTTTTCTTAACCCTTTGCACTCCACGGTTCTATCTGAGAGGGCATCGTAATTTTACCATAACAGTCGGTAGCCCCTTCCAAAGGGACCTTCGAATTCATTAGTGATTACAAAGAATGAACTTATTGCACCGCATCATGTTGACACTAAATTTACGGATGTTGATATACCTATTTTTCTGAAGTGAGCAAATTTGAATCGTACAAGAAAATTGAAATTTTGTGCAAAGAAAATAGTTCCAAATCAATTGAAATGAAAGATTTACTTACCTATTATTAAAAAATTAACCAACCAACATATTCTATATATATAGCAATCAAATTTTGAATGAGCCAAATTGGATCCGTAAATCTAGTGGTAAGAAATGTATGTTTACTTCAACTTTTTTAATCAAGTGGCATAAGATAGCAAATAGCAAAGTAGCGCCAAGTTGCTAATAGATAATGTCAGAGATGGCTCAGAGTGCAAATAGTTAATTGTTTATAGTCTTTGATAAAAATGAAAAAAATTGCGGGCACGAGATATAAGATAAACATTTGCGGTGAATACACAAAATGGAGATTAAGAATAATAATTCTTGAGGTTTTGTAAGTTTGCAACTGTCATTTTGCAAGAATAAGTGTTCAGTGAATTAAACGATACTAAAAGTTCTGCAGATTGCTTTAACAAACTTCGCGCTGAAACATGGGGGACTGTAGAAAAACGGAGCGAAGAAAATTGAGAATAATTAACTTCTTATCTCGCAATTAGAGTTGCTAATCTCACCAAAATGAGATTCTTTATTCTACACGATACGTCTTTATCTACTGTTAATCTACTTTGGAAATCGGTCAGAAAAATTTAAGCGGTAGAGTATTCGTTTCAGTGACTATCAAGTCAAATCTAATATGTCGGAATTTCATAATTAAATAGTTCTTTTATGTCCAGTTTTCAATTTCATTTCAAAATACGTAAAAAAAGTATAAGAATTGAAATTATTTCGAGAGAAAACTAACCAGGACATAAATTTCATTTTGTAGGCTAATTATCTAATGGTAAAATTGTAAATATACGAACAGAAACTTTGTCTCATTTCCTTAATTTCATTTAATATTATAGACTAAAAGTTAAAAAAACAATAATAAATATAAGTTCAACATTAAAATTTTAACTGAAAAAACCAGATACCAACCCTGTGATTTTTACAAGACACTTTATAATACTTTAATGGAAGGAAACTTGTGCGAAACCAAACCAAATTTCAAAAACATCTGTTACCCAAACTTTCGAAAATGTTCCAGCATACTAATTATTATTATCACCGCGTATTTACATTTTCCTCCCCTTAACGACTAGTGTACTCCACTAACCGTTAATCGAAACTGCCAGTCTAAGGTATTGTGCAGCAAGTGTAATTTTCGCAATGCAACGTAAAACGAGAATTTCGCAAGAAGATACGAAGAAAATCGAGCGCGACAGCAACGATTGTACCTACATGGTTAGAGTAATAAGAAGGAAAGCTGTCGCAGTTGAATGGCACAAGATACAGTCGGTATTAATATTATATCTCGCTGTGTAGCCTAATCAACGATACTGACGTTGCAATGTTGCAGTGACATCGCAAGAGGCTGATAGTAGATCGTGCTGACTAGGATATTATAATTGCAAAACGATGAAGCTTCGAGTTTCGCTTGGTGTAAGGGTGTTACTGCGAGAACGCTCATTAAAGTAGTTCATTACACCTGCTTGTTCTAATGGCTCTCACTTATGGGAACCCACGACTCTCGCATTGATAATTAAATCGTTTAACGAATGTCACTTGCACGGTTCGGCCATTATCGCGGAACGTTGCATACTTACGAGGGAACATACCGAACCCGTACACGCCAATTTTGATGAAAATTATGTGGTAGATAGATCTCGAAGAAATATTTGACACGTGTTTTTTTTATATCTGCTGTCGTCCACATTGAAGGGGTGATATTAGCCCTCAAAGTTTGGGGTTGAAAACAGTTTTTTTGAAATATCTCAGCAATTAAAGGGCGTAGGCAAAAATTTTTTTTTCAAATTGTGCGTCTTGAAATTAAGAATCCATCGATATATATATATATAATAATTGCAAAAAATTATTTGTTTAAACAATATACTAAAATTTCGAAATTTTTGTTAACTTTTCGTTAGTTTTTCGTTCTAAATGTTGTTCTTTTCTCGTGTAAATTTATATGTGTAAAGTATAGACAAAATTAGTGAACACGTGTTTTTGGAATTTTTTGTTTTCTAACATTTAACGATAATTATATAACGATTAACTTCCGCCCGTTTCGTATAAGGTATATGAATATTGTTCGCCATGAGTACCCAGGCTTTGTTCTGTACTTTTGGATTAGTGGACATTTGCATTAATGTAAAAATTATATCTTTGCGGGTGGCGTTCTTATCGGTAGAACAACCTTCGCGGACGGATACATAACAAAAGAAGTATACGAATTATTTTCCTTGTCCGAAGTGTGTAATTTACTATTTCAAAAATCTAATCACCTTGGTATGGTATACAGGCTTCGAACGTCGACCAAGAGCTCATACAGCCAGTAAGAAAAACGTATGTGCCTATGGCCTTACCTTTAACAGGGGCCATGGAAGAACTAATAGCCTTCCGTAGGTAATTGACGTTTACCTCGCCTGCGAAAACTTATTTCTTTGTTAATGTCGGGGTTTACAACTCTACTGATTTGTGTAAATTTTGTAATATAAAATCCCATGATGTAAGAAAGATTTTATTGGAAAGAGATGCTTTCCTTGGGTTACTACAATACGAGGCGGGCGGAAATTAAACGTTACATAATTATCGTTAAATGTTAGAAAACAAAAAATTCCAAAAACACGTGTTCACTAATTTTGTCTATACTTTACACATATAAATTTACACGAGAAAAGAACAACATTTAGAACGAAAAACTAACGAAAAGTTAACAAAAATTTCGAAATTTTAGTATATTGTATAAACAAATAATTTTTTGCAATTATTATATATATATATCGATGGATTCGTAATTTCAAGACGCACAATTTGAAAAAAAAATTTTTGCCTACGCCCTTTAATTGCGGAGATATTTCAAAAAAACTGTTTTCAACCCCAAACTTTGAGGGCTAATATCACCCCTTCAATGTGGACGACAGCAGATATAAAAAGAACACGTCAAATATTTCTTCGAGATCTATCTACAACATAATTTTCATCAAAATCGGCGTGTACGGGTTCGGTATGTTCCCTCGTTAGATGTGAAGAGATTCGAGAGAAAAATTTACTGAACTTCGAATTTGCAAAACACGTTTAACGTAAAAATGTTTCTAATGTACACGTTTCTAATGTAAAAATGTACTTTGGTTTGAATACGATTAAAATCATTGAGCGTTTTGCAGTAAGCAAGAACTTAGAAAACGAAGAAGACGAAAGTGTAACTGGTTTTGGAATAAATATATAATATATTTTTTTAGTAAGGCCTATTATTACCTGTCGATTCACAGAAAATTCAATTATTCGACCATCCAACACTATATCTTACGTTGAGCTCTTTGGTCACTGTGGGGAACTATAGTTCCAACCATATTTTAAATATTCTCTATTGGGTTTGTATAGTCACGATATGAGTGTAAATTGCTTAAATCAGTGTTTTATAGTCAGTTATTTGACTCAATTATTTTACATCAATTATTTGATGTCTAACTCGCAAGAAAATTTCAGAATTGTCAAAAGCGCACCTACTTTTGATAAAAATATAAGTAATTAATTTTACGTAAAAGCAATTCAGGGTTCAAAGGGTTAATAAATACAATCAACAAAGAATTTCTCAACGTAAACTTCCAAAAATATTGAAATTACAAATCTGTTAACCCGAAATCTTTTCATAACAATTCCAAACTTCGTGGAACGATACCATGCACACAAGTATTTCTAACGAAACAAAACTTTTTCGATGTATCTTCCTAACTACGTGAAAACATTCACCATTTCAAATTCCTTACGTTTAAGTAAAGATTAACGAGCTGCTGTAGCTTAATATATTTCTCGACTATCAAGAAATCAAGTACGATTTAAAGCTGCAACCACCATAATATGAAGTAGAAGCTAAGGATCTAATTAAGGTAAGACCAGTTTTCCATATCGAAGAAACTTGCTTCTCACGTGCTACCGACTTTTTTCCCCAACTGCGCGCATCATCGTCCAGAAGATCATTGTATCAACGTATGAATTGGCTGTGATAAAACTTTAGATCTTCTCTCTTTGGACGGACGAGCGGAATTGGAAGAAACTCTGGGGATACTCGGTCGTTGGATACGAGTCGGCGAATCCTCGGCAAGTTTTGGGTATTCCTGGCATCAGGATGGAAGTAGGTGGAGGCGTCGTGAAATTGAAACTGAGAATTCTATTTTACCCCCCCCGCGGGAGTCGGCGAAGAAAATAGAGATAGGACCGTTGAGAGCATCGGCGAGATAATATAGGCGACAAGAGCCGTTGGAATGCAAAACAGCATATTTTATCCGAGACATCGCTGCGATTTATTTGATGCCGTATTTCTGGCTTCAATGAATTTAAATGTAACTTAAGAGGACCACTAGAAAATTCACGTCTCTCTAAGGCCCGCTACTACAAACTGCAGCGGGTTTCGCTCGCTGGGTACAACCCCTACTGCTAGCTCTTCTCATCGAATAAATTATTAAACGATGAAACGATGCTCGTCGCCTGATTTGAATCTTGGTAACGAGAGAAGACAGATATTCGCCGGTGTATTGTTCGTAGTTAGGTGCGTCTATTGTGCGGCGTTGAAAAGAAGTCTCACGAGACTCAAATTATCTTATTTAGTTCATTTGTTACGTGATGCCGACAGTGTTAGTATTCTGAGATGGTTCGTTGGCTAACCAATCTATTTCATCCGGGGATGAAGACAAATTAAAATTTTGAATTTATAAAAATTCAGATTCAATGCATGAGTGGAAAACTTTTGTTTTCGCGAACATATGTTTTCAGGTAGCAATGCATTTTTTATTTTTTAAGTGTATATGTCCCATGCTATACTCTTCGTTCAAACTGTGTAATATTCTCACTGTTACAGGAAATAGTTTTTAAAAATGTATTGTTAAGTCAAATACAGAGGCGGATTTACAAATATGCTGCCTATGGACTAAATAAAATCATCACTGACGATGCTCATCACCGACAATCCGTTTTTAGTGGCTATTAGAAATATTTAGAGCCTATTTAGAAATCTACCATGGGTCAAATATTGATGTCTGATATTTACCACGTTTATTGTATCATGGGACACACACCCTTTTTTCATAATTATGGTGCTTGTATGATTGTAAAAATTGAAAGAAAGACCTTGGAAGAAAATCCGTAATCGTAATAGCGTGGACGGTACACGCGGCCCGACAATGAACGTATTAAAGATCTTATTATACCTATTTAAATGTAATGCTCCTACAGCATTAAAACATAGTTCAATTCTGCTAATAAATATTAATTCATATCAACTTGAGCTAACACTAACGATAAGCCAATTCGTTTAAGCTGTTTCTCTTTAACGTTCCATCTCATTTTGCTTCGATGATCAACCTAACCGTAAGTGACTTTTGCCTATAAGCCGACAACTTAAAGATGGCTAGACGCAATAATGGAGTCTGAATCGTAAAGGGGACAGCCATGTCGCATTTGTCCAGCCAAGCAAGTAAAAATTAGTGAATACTACGACTATGCGGAATGGTTACTTTAGGAGGCTCGGTTTGGGAATTCCAAAAACGAAATAATGGAAACAGGCGGTTGTATACGAGATGCTCCGCCATTCCCTAGCCATCTTTCAGTTGTGAGGCTGTAGGTAAGGTAAACAGATAATTAACTCAGCTAATATAATAGCAACAAGGAATAATAAATTCCTGTGACTTTGACAAGAAACAATTTGATCGAACGAGTACTTATCATCTTAAATAGTATATAACCGTTTACTAATGTTGCGTGTCAAAAGTACGCGGTCAGGCCTCGACTGAACCTGTTCGGGTTGTAAGTCCGAACCCTTGCTTGATTGTCGCGAGGTACGTAAATTGACAACGCTCCCCGCGATTTCGTGCTGCTGATAAGCGTCGCGAGGTTTTTCCGGGGTGGAGTGGAAGGAACTTGGTTAATTGAATCACTCCGATTTGGGTTTTCGGACTTTAATAAATGAACGTAAAACTATGGTAACAAGAGAAAACTTAACAGAACTTAAAAACGTGGTTTACGATAACTATTGCGGATGAATGTTTAATGTTTGGATGTTCCGGAGTGACTGTTTTGAGTGTTGCGGAGTGACTAACTCTACCAAAAATTGGAAGAGTCCTCCTGTAGCGAATGTCTCCCTCCACCGTCCGGACACGCCCCCAAGAATAAGGCTCGCACGCCAACGGAAACAGTGGTGTGTGTCAACACCTCAGATAGTTTCTCACTATTTCCGAAGGGTGCGAATTCCCTAGTGAAATGTCCTTGGACTTGTCCGAAGACTTGCCGGCGCAGGCGAAGCTTTATGGTGCGGCTATAATCTATTGAGGCGCGAAGGAGTGAACCCAGGTGTTGAGTTTGGTGCGCACGTGGGCACCACGATGGTAGGCAATCCTCAAAAATGACCTTGCAGCTCGCACCAAAAGCCCATTGCCACTACGAAAAGACATCTGCATGCCAGGAAAACACTTGGGCGCTAGGAAAGGGACCTTGAGGCCCTTTGTTTGCGAAAGATGAATTATGGTTACGGTTTCCCCGACATGCAGCGTCCATTTTTAACATAAAAATCCGCGAGACAATGAACCGCCTGCGCTCGACCCTCGAAACCGTTAATACCCGCTTAAGGGTAGTAACAACTAAATATCACGTTACATACGAAACTATAATATATTATAGTTTCTTTCCTATAATATAGTTTTTAATTCTCATAAATGGGAAGAGTTCATTTCCTTCCGCTTTGACCAATCAGATTTACATTCCTTTCGATCTCCTTCCGCGGAACATCTTTCTAGCACTGTACAATAGAAGATGCAAAGTACTCCTTCCGTAGTCGTTATTGTACTCTCATATACACTCTCTCGTTTTCTCCACTTTAAATTCGTTCCCGTCAGGCCGCGAAATGTAATGTCTTAAGCCGACACATAACCGGTAGCAATGTATTATGCAAATTAAACTGTAATGTTAATCTGTACGACGCTAGGAGAAATTGCGATTGGTATGAAATTGTACCGTTGGAAAAACGAAATGAGAATATTGGAGAAAGAAGAAAACAGTGGAAATTCTGATGTAATTCGACAAAGGTGAAACTAGATTTAGCACCAGACGGACAATCGCGAGAATCCCATAACTATTAGATTCGCGTAGACATGGAAGTACGTGGCAGGAGCAATTATGTGAGATGTCATCCGCATTCTGCGAAGTCTTATAAGCCCAATTAAGATCTCCTTCTTGGAGTGGCTTAACAATATCTACGGAGCAGAAAACAACTGCGAGGAAAAATAAAAGAAGGAAGCGATGGTAGCCGTAATTCTTGGTACAACGTGTTCAACCTTCTTATTCTTACTTGCTTATCGCGTCAAGCGGATCTTGAAGAATCGCACTGCGGTTTTACGTGCATTCTTGGAAATTTTCGTCGTGGAAAAATGTATTGAAAATGTTTAAAAAATTGTGACTTAATTAATTCAATTAATCGAGGAATTTCGTTCTTATGTCGTTTGTTACAGTTTTTATTCTTCTTCTCAACTGTTGCATATTAAAAAATGGGGAAGGTCTTCATATGTATGAAAGAATGTTTCAGAAGCAGAATGATTTTAAAACGTTTCAATTACAAACTTTGCTAGAAAAAAATTGATATATTCGCCCATTAAGTAAAAAGTGATAAAATTTTGTTCCATTAAACGTTCACTTTAATATCAGTACTACCTATCATTATCGCAAGATACTTTAACCAGTTAACTGTGGCGAAAATTCTTTTGAATTTTTTGTCACGAAAATCGAGAGATGAGCATAAATCTATTTCAAATTATTTATACCCTTCAGTTATTCGTTTTACTTGGGCATGGCCTCAAAATATTCCAAACATCTTAAAATTTACAAATACTTACATTTTATTTTTCGTCAAAATTACAATTGAAATAATCCGTGGTAACTTTTACGCATGACGAGTATACACGTCAAACACAGCTAACTGGTTAAGGATACGTGGAAATTTATCATCACCGACGTTTCTCCAATGGGAAAAACGTCTACGTGCTAAGCTCACCACACTACTAAACCAATTTACCAAAAGTCCACGTCTGGACAAATTGTAGACTCGAGGGTAAAAAAAAAAAATTATCATCAAATGTTGTATTTATAATTATATCAATAGAAGACTATCTACTTGCCTATATTACATTTTCATATCTTGTATACAGTTATAATTTCTTCTTCCTCAATTTTAAAAATTTGTAGAAAATGTTATAATGACAATTATCTAAAAAAGTTGTTATACTTTTCTATTTCTTTAATGTTCTAAAATAAAAAAAAATTGAATTTGAATCTAAATGAAACGTCCACTACTCTCGATATTTCCCTCGAAATAATGTTCAGCCTCGAAATAAAAGTACTTTATTTCACGAATATAACCTAGCACTAATTCAAAGTTCAACAACATTAGCCCAAGTTACGATAAATGCATTCGTACATCCCGATGCAATAGTTGATAGGGAATTCTCATTTCATATCCACGATGACTTTCATTGCATCGCCGCCACGCAACGTGTTGGCACGTAAAGAGATACACACGGACGTGTCATCCGAGCGAGGTTAATAGCATTGCGCGTAATGGCAGGTTTCGCTCAGAGTCAGGGTGAAATCAATAATTACGATAATAGGATTACGGTAACCTTACCGTAACGCGTTTCGGTGGACGTGATTTGCAGGCTGACAATCTCGAGGGAAGTCGAGTTTTTTGTAAACCACGAATGCCCCATTGTTTCCTAATTGTAAGTGAGCGCGGTTTGAGCTGCGGGTTAAACGTGAAATGTTCCTGCTGCTGGATAACAATCCTGTGTTGCTCATTGTTTTGTTATCATTGTACAAAAAGATCTAATTGCTATTCGAAATTAAATTTTTTTTTAAATCTTCGGATGCTATAGTATTTATGGAATTATAAAAGTTCCAATTTTATTTAAAGTTTCATTAAATTTGTGTTAATCGTTGACTGGTACTGTGTCATAAATACTATATTAACACATTAACTGGCTACGGGGGTCCTCGATGACCGGCGCTATTCAATTCAATGAAATTTCATCTAATTTTTAACTCTTTGCGGGCCGAATTCTTTTCTTAATTTTCCAGTGAGCTAAGTAAAATTAATTTCACAACATTTTCTATCTTTAATCATTCATTTTTTTTAAATGATATTAATAACTATAGATACTGACGCGTAATTAGGGGTTTTTACAAAGTCATTATGAAATTGGAAAGTCGATATTAAAGCGTCAGAAAATGAAATCAATTGGAAAACTATGTCGAGTATTGCTCGACATAGGGCCGCAAAGGGTTAATTTGAAATATTTGTGAATTTTTGGACATACTGAATAGTGACATATTAACGTTAAAAAGACAAAGCTCTATTAAATATCTGTCTATCTGTATCTAACCCCTTGCCGTACAATTTCCTTTGTGACTGTCTCTACAATTATTCGTATTTAAAACGTTGATCAGTGATTCTTAATGTTTCATATCGGTTAACATAATATTAACACTAGAACTACCAAACCGGTAAAAATGACCGGTACACAATTTTTTCAAAAAATTCTCCAAGTTTACATAAGAGTCATAGAATAAATATTCTACGTCTATATCAATAAACATAAATCACCCAATCGATCAAATTTTCCGCCGCTTGATTCCCCCTTTTTCGAAGTATGTACTTATTGAATTTATTAAAATATGATAGATTTGAGGCTGGTAGTTCTAGTCTTAATATTATAGGAATAACTTTATCGTGACGCATCTCACTGATATTTTCAATTTTATAGTTTTTGCATACTTGAAATTTTCTTACCCAATTTACCGCGCCACGAGTATAAATCGTTATCAATCGAAATATCAGTGGTGTTCAAAGTGTTAATATTTCTTTGATGAACACATACGGTGCCGGATAATAGTTAATTAATTACCTATACAAATCTGACAGAATTAGGTTAAACTTTAGTATCATATTAAATAATAATATAATAACATAAAATTGTACACTCATTTTTATTCTTTTCGCCCATATTTTAAACTTCTCTTTATTTTAGATTATTAACCCTTTGGGTACGGATTTATTTGAGAAAATATTTGCATGGTGAACGGATTTAATTTTTGGTTGCTTGGAGTAGTATGTAAAAGCAATACATTTTACGTAAGAATTCATTCATTACTAAAATATTAGTGACATATGTAGTATTAAGATGATTTCAGGGAATTAATTCCAGGTATTTCAGAAAAACTTTTTATATCGGCTATATTTTCTTTTTCTTCCCAAATCCATTCCCCTGATAATGATTCACGAGAAGATTCACTATCACTGCTCGCAAGACGTCTTGTGCGTCTTTCAAACCTTGGTATTATATCACAATTGTCATCATTTTCTAGTTCACTATCGTCTTCATCACCTTCACTTTGTATTTCATTGTAATTGTCAATTTCAGAATCACTAAACAATTCTTCTTCAGATTTCTCAAAGTCATTTTCATTAAATCTTTCGTTATCATTATCATAAAATATATTCCTTATTTCTGACGTAAGGGGGCAATGTATCGCAAATAATGTTCACCGAAATACTGTAATTGCCTCTTCTATTATGACTGATACAAACTACGATGAAGTGAAGAGAATTGTGCATGTTAAATATTGTAAACTCAAATGACGTCTTAGACACGTCATCCGCTCCTGGGGCAAACAAGTGCATGATGTGTCTAATTGTAAGACGTCAAATGTACCCAAGGGGTTAAATTTCTCGCTTTCCATTTTTCTCTTGCAATATTTCCTACCGAGAAAAATTCTTTACATACCTTGCGTACTACGAGAGGTCATTTAACCGCTTATGGTGAGAATAGGTAAATGCAGAGTGCTGATACGCTTATTGTTAGTGTTAATACTCGTATGATTAATACATACAGTGCAAGTGAAAAGTTGAAACTACTTAGTTTTCGTATTTAAAAAGTTTCAAATATTATGGTATTATTAAAGTACCATTACTCTATAATTTCATTACAACGTCTGTGCAATATCAAAGGTAATTTAATTATGCAGAAAACAGTTAATTTGTATTTAAAATTGGGATGCTCTCACAGGATCATTAGTGTAAGAACTGATAATGTTTCGAAACTTTTAAGACTTCTAATGTTTCTGAGTCTCATTAAAACTATTGAATCTTTTAAAGTTTTGAATAATTACTTGTAAAATTACACGAAACTGGATTTAACGTGTACCAGTCTTTATGCGATATAATGAAAATTTGGTTTAAGTAAGTAATTCGTATATCGTAATGAATTTGCCTTGTTTTAATTTTATATTTTTGCTTTTATAACCATTTCCTGAGGATATGCATTTTATATGTATTTTTTTTATCTTTTTTTATAATATAACGAATTCGAAGAACGGTGTTTTACTATAACATTTAAAAAGTCGAAATCTCCTGTTTATACGTGAAATACTGACAATAATAGATTAAATTTATTTAAATATATGTAAAACATTCACGAGTCACAGTATACTGCTTAAAAATTCATGCTATAAACCTTGCATGGATATACAAAAGTCTGATGATTTATGTAGGCCCTTAAGAATTTAATATTGGGGAGTAAAGTTTTGCGAGTTTGTTGAAAGCAGAATCCTATCTTTATGAAAATTAAGTTAAAAACGGCAGCGGTTAAACTTACAAAGTTTTGATATTGTTAAACATATTCTTCTCTAAATGAATGTAGAGTTCAATGCCTGCTAAAGTAATACTCAATTATTCTCAAAGAACAAACTAAAATTAATTAACGCTAACATTTGAAATTTACAAAAAAATAAAGTTAATAACCTCACCCAAAACAATCTTTAGATAAAACCGTCGACTATACTTTACGCGAAGTATCTGCCAGCATAAATTTAATGCTAACGAACATGCGTATGGTCGTAAAAGTTGGTGAAAATTTTAATTACTATTTAGTAGCGTCAGTTTAAGGAAAAATAAGGCCTTAAATCACTTTTATATTACCATCGTTGCGAGTCTTAAAACATTGAACTATTTATCCGTACCTTCTCACCGCACGCCTCTGAAGATAACGTGTGATTAATTCCTACGTGAAAACGAACCCGATGAAAAATTACAGACCTATTGAAAATTATGTACTTTACGTAACTTGGCAGTTAATTAAACTAGATCAACGTTCAGAGTAACTCGTGTAATTTAATCCGTCAGATACCTCCTATAGAATTTATTCTGTCTTAATATCATACCTTGAAGTCCGTGTCGGCACGGTTCTTTCAATTCGCAATTAACTTTCTTGTCTTTGGCTCACTGTTAAATCGGATTCATCGTTAATGAATCAAATCGATCTTGTTATGCAGTTTTTTTTTCCTAATTAACTTCTCCCTTAGTCATGGTGCTATATTGAAGCGGTGATTCGTTAGTGAATATTGCTACTTGATTATCCTAAAGGTACTCGACCTTCAATATTTCTTATTGCAAAACCTTGCAAAATTCAACCCATATAACAATAGCATACAAAAGAATCTTCTTAACGATAACCAACTCGATATATGTACTATCCATGTATGACGTTACTCGTTTAACTTAATTTACATCAAAGATCCCGACGTGTATCGATTTCCTCGTGCGGATAATTGTATGTTACTGGGGTTATTAAATTCTATGACATAACCCCATAAAAAAGGGTAACGTTGAGCTCGCCACGGGCTAACGAAGACTATCGTCTCGTAAAATTACGTAAAATTAAAATCAATGCGACCGCTCAAAGTTACAGTTTACGATAAATCGTAGTTCGTGTACCACGATAAATTTCAATTCAATCGGTGATTTAAATAGGGTCTTATATCTTGTCGGCTGTAATTACTGACTGACGGTAATTTATAGACCGCGCTCTCGCGAAGTCAGACCATGGAGTAAAACGAAAATGGAATAGTCGTGTTCCTATATAATAAACGGCCGTTTTCTGTGTACATAAGTTGCTCTTATTGTAACACAAATCGCAATGATTTTACTACCGTACCGCTAAACAGATAAGGAACATCGTAATCCAGCTATTGCTTACGGCTCGGAACAAAATCCGATGCTCCTCTCATTTTTTTATGATTTTACGGACAATGAAATTATCGTAATTTCATAGCGCATTGTAGAAATATGAAATAATAATTTCTGTGCATAGTGTCACACATTTTTCTATAAAACTAAGCTCGCGTTGAGAACACGAAATGTGGAGAAGTTTATATAGCACAGAGCAATATGATTGAGAGCAGATTAACACTTTGACTGCCATGGTGGTCACTGGTGACCGGTGCTATTGAATTCAGTGAAATTTCAAAATTTCGAATAAGTTTAAAATTGTAATATCTATGAATTCTTGGACATACTGAATATTTAATTCGTTATATTTGTATATAACTGTAGTTTACTTATGTATATTGAATATTTAATTCATACAACGTTAAAAAGATAAAGATCTACCGAAGATCTATCTATCTGTATCTTGAAAGTTGGTGCTTTGTAAAGATGTGAATTTAGTAGAAAAAGTTTCACTTTAGTAGAAACGATGAAACTAGCGAAATATCGGTGGCGTTAACTGAAGCTTTTGCTTCTCCCTTTCCAATAATATTTTGTTTTATCTGCATACTTTTTGGTTTATGTGTTATGATAATTTCAATTAAGATATTCAGTTTTAAATAGATTTTGAACGAGAAAAATTATCGTGCATGGATAATGTAAAATAAAATTTCTTAGTAACAAAAGAAATATTTCATGAGATGCGAAGTTATAAAAGACTAAATGAAAAATTAAATTAATATTTAATGTACGGGGATAAATAAAATGAATACTACTCTCAGTGAATAATCTAAAGGCCAAAAGGATTTTCTAGTTAGAAAATAATTATTAGTAATTCGCACACCATTGTTCTCGTAAACAGAACACCGTGCATCGTGAAATGTGAGAAACAAGTTTTCATACAGTATTTCGTGTTCCTAACATTATTAAATAATGAAAATAATTATATGAGAACAAATACTGTAGGTAATCCAATTGTAGTGTTCGCAGTACGTTGAACGATGTGATTTTTAATTATGACCCACTGAATGAAACTTTTGAATACATGTATCTAATTGTGATACCTGTAAAGTTGAGATTAATTGAATTGACATCGTAATGTCATCTTTACCAGCGAAGGTTTATTCATTTATCATATTTAAGCATCCTTCTCTTTTTTAACGCCGTACAGCGAGGATGTTAATATTAAAGTAAGGTGTTAATTTTTTAATAAAAATTACGTATAAAGTCCAATAGAAATAAACAGCAAACTGATATTTTCCACTCCGCCAATTCAAATTTTACCTTAATCTGCTTTGGATTTTTTCGTATCTCCTAAAATCACATTTTTATTCGTCGTAAATTTCGTTATATGCGCAAATTAATACCGCAAAAATTTTAATATCTAAATGAAATCTCACTTGCAAACAAATAATTGCAACGTACAAACCCAAAAGGCTACATTTTACCAGAAAATTCTCTGACATCTCGCGAAAACAAACGAAATTCGACATCCACGGTGATTTCGTTAAAAGTCAATCTAAAGTGACGTATAAAAAACAAAACAAATACTTCCCGGAGAAATTCATGCGCATTCGAAAAACAATGCCGACGTTATTCTCGCCCCTTTCTATACCATTTTATCCCGCTGACGGGAATTTTATTTCCTTCGAAGGGAACGTCGGAATATCGCGCACACGCAAAAAGACGTATTACTAATGTCATGGCATACAAAACTATTCGATATTCCCAAAAATTTTATTCAAAGGCTCGTTTTATTAAATTCTCACCATAAGAATTAACATTGAATCTACTGTATATTGAGCATCTCATCTTTCTTTACGACATGGAAAAATTTATCTTTATTTTATGTTAAGGGGGTCATCTCATGAGCCAGTTATTTTTTTTTTCCTTCCTTTGGAATCTTTTTTGACGAACCATTAAAATGTATAATACAATCTTGGAATCTTTACCACATGATTATAGGTACTTTTGTAGTTTATTGGAATTTTTACAAGTAAAAAGAACAATTTTAATTGACTTTACACCGTTCGAAAGACACTCATGTATTTTTGACAGCTGTCATGATTTCAGAAGTTTCGCTTATATCAAATAAAAAAATCAAACTACATTTTAATTGGAAACCTAAGGCTATCGCCTTAGATATTTTAAGTCAATTAAAGTCAATTAATTAAAAATTAATTAAGTCAATAAATTAAAATCGTTATTTTTGCTTGCAAAAATTCTAATAGACTATAAAAGTATCAATAAACGTGTGGTAAAGTTTCCAAGATTGTACATTTTATTGGTTCGTTAAAAAAAATTACCGAAGGAAGCGGAAAAAAAAAACAGCTATCACATGGGATGACCCACTTAAATATTAGTCATTTCAGGTAGGGTTTACAATCTTTTCAGGTGCATCCTGAAACACAAAACTAACAATGAAAGTC
Organism: Cerceris rybyensis; assembly: GCA_910591515.1. Taxonomy (NCBI): domain Eukaryota; kingdom Metazoa; phylum Arthropoda; class Insecta; order Hymenoptera; family Crabronidae; genus Cerceris; species Cerceris rybyensis. The sequence goes on from OU342790.1 coordinate 31,326,765, forward strand.
GCCAAAGGACAATAGAATATTTAACTCAGTTTCTCTAATGGGAAGTGTACTCATAATAGCTCAATTCTGACGTATAAGAGTTGACAGTGCAAAATTTTGATCAATATACTATTTTTTATTTAATTTTTTATAGTTTTTCACAAAATAAGGAAAAGTCTGTATTTAAAAAATGTTAGTCGTTGAATATCTCTTAATAGTGTTACACTTAACACTAGTTTTACGGGCGTTACTAAAAATATATTAAATAAGAACTTTGAAAAAAGAGCAATCAAGTGGCAAAAATGATAATATATTAAGCGATTATTGTTCTATGAAATACACGTGAAATATCTGTTATACAGCTTCCCTGTAAATTTGATAAATGTTTATAAAAGAAATAAGAATCCGTCTATTTGACGGCTTCCGAAAATCTAATGTTAATACAACACAACATAAAAAACTCAATTTTCTCTATAAATGAAAATGATCACAATTGACACAGGTAATGTCTGCGATCGAAATCATTAGTTCGCAATGTTTGATTTCATCCGTTTAACGACGACGTGCTGTCACCTCTTCAAGATTATTATACGTTACGCACAGAGTAGATTGGTGCGACAGTGGTCGTGACACTGGTATATAGTAATGATTGGATACAGATCCCGTCGAGTCATGAATGTTAAAAGTTCTTGTACACATCATCGTCAACGTGTTAAGATGAGATATTACGCGGAGAATTTTTGTCAGCTAAGGAAATCTCACTATGCTGTTTGAAATGTTGCAAGTTACTTTATAAGATGCATGGATTGTATGTACTTCTTTTGTAAAAGTATTCGAGCAGATTGCATGTGTGTGAGCCGTGATTAATATCGTTTTTCAACAATTAGAGGAGAAAAACATTGCACGAAGCACAGCCGAGGAAAATACTTTCTACGGTGGGTTCCTGTTATTATTTGAGATCGTCTGCACGTAATTTCGTATTACAGTTTAAACGAGTTATAGAACGTGCTTATTAACTAAGGGCAACCCCAATTTTCCAGATTCTTCTTCCATCCCTCATTTTCTATATATTTTTACATGCGCGCTAATCTTCTGAGTCTGAAAAAATTTTTTAAACTATAATAGCTACTCGAGAGATACATATTTACTGAATATCAGTAAGAGTTTCAACATTTAACAGTAGACTATCACAGCAAATGTTCTGGAATAAGTAGTGTGTAACACTACCATAGTTCATTCTTTCGATCAAATAACCATAAATAAACGGAAATTGCGACCGTTTCCCAATGGCGAAATACGTACATAAACGTGAGAGACACTTTTCTCCAGAATTCTCAGCTACCATCAAGCTTCTCCGACATTCAAACACTTAAACTACAAAATTATACAGTCGATAAAAGCATTCTCGACCTACCCGTGGCACAATCTTTCTGCCTTTATACCTGCAGTTCTTAACCTTTTTAGTGGTCAGCACACCCTTGAATCTGAAAATAAACTTTTTCACACCCGTAAAAAATGTGTGTATATTTTTTATTCAAGAAAAAATATTTATTGCATAAATAAATTCCGCCTTATTTACAACGTTGCTGTAGCGCTTTATAATAAAACAAGTTAAAGATTATAAAGATAACGATTCTATTTGAACAGCTGGCAGACAACTCTCTTTAAAATATTATTATTAACATTTGCAACCCGTTGCTATCGCTCTAGTAATCGATGCCATATATAGGAGAAACAATTTCGTTAATCAAAATAATTCCTAACAATATATATTTCTACATAACGTAAAAAGCAATGTTTAAATTTGAATGGCAATGTTGTTGTTGATTCATAATAATTTTATTATAACGAGGCTTCTTTTTGAAAGTGCCACGCATTGTTATCAGATGCATTTTCATGCAATTTTTAATATTTCTATCACACCCCTGTAAATGCTCTTTCCCGTCTTCATGGGTGCACGCACCCCAGGTTAAGAACCACTGTTCTATTCTTTTGAGTACTACTATTATCGAAAATTATATAATAGTGCTGCCTTTATAAAACATCAGGTCGCTAAAGCGATAGGAACAATCGCTTTCCATTTGTACCAACTAGCATACCCGGGAAAAACGAATTAGATCTGACCATATATAATCAGATCTGACCAGATATAACCCAAAGAAAAAACATTATATGTAAATATTATATGTAAAGTCACTTAAAAATTCAATATGCATATTTACATCAAGATGCACGTAGCACTAACATGTAAATAAATAAAAAAAAAATTTGTTTAAATTTTCCGTGGCAGGACTTGAACCCCAGTTTTTTTCTGCGCGAACCCTGAACGTTGTCACAGTGCCACAACAGCTCTTAAAGTTCTTTATAAGAAAGCCAATGATGTTTGGTTATTGATAATAACTTGTATTTTTTGTACAGTATTATCGCGTTGTGCATATAAAAATATTTTTTAATCACAATTGTATAGAGAAAGTAAATCATATAATACCAGTTGAGTTATGAAACGAATTCTGTTTGATTAAATTAAAAGATATTAAATCGATGAATGCTCTTATAAAAGTTGAAAATTATTTATGTCAAGCTCCAAATAACTTCAACAAAATACTTTTATACTTTAAAAAATATGTAATAAATAAATTTCTCAGTAAATAAATGATAAGAATTTAAGAACTATTGTTATTTGAGCTTTTTATATCTATGCATCACTCTATAGAGTGTACATAATCAGATCTGATCGGATCTGATGCTGTTGACAGCCCAGATATGGTTATATCTGGCCAGACGTGATTAGATCTGGTCGTATCTGGTGAAGTTTTCAGCCCAGATATAGTTATATCTGATCAGATCTGGCCAGATATAACTAGATCTGATTATATCTGGTTCAGTTTTCAGTCCAGATCTAGTTATATCTGATCAGATCTGGCCAGATATAACTAGATCTGATTATATCTGGTGCAGTTTTCAGTCCAGATCTTGTTATATCTGATCAGATCAGACCAGATATAAATAGATCTGACTAGATATAATCAGATCTGAGCAGACATGATTATATCTGTTCAGATCTAATTCGTTTTTCCCGGGTAATCAATATTGCTTTCTATTTTGCAACCCTTTGAAACCACGATTATTAATGTCACTCTGCCTGATGATAGAATGAATTTCGAGGGGAGTATGCTATCGCAACAGGATTTCACTGTTAGCGCACGATGCACAGTCAGTGAGCTTATCGTCGGCGCAAAGCCGCGTTCACAATTAGGGGTACTCGGTGCAATTAACGCTCTCCACGTTTAGCTGCTTCGTATGTTAACATTCTTCGTGTAGCGGTGAATACGCGATACTGCCACGGCATCCCAGAACATTCGTTAAACGAACCGCCGACAGGACCATGATGAGAGTCAAATCAGTGCGCTATCCGCACGAGTCATCCTGTCGAGAGAAAACGTATGTGCATTTAATGTCAATGGACAATTGCGTTCTCAACGAGAAGTACTCCGACGAAACGTGTATGTTTCGTAACTGTGAGTCCACATTTCGTGGTCGCTAGGATCAAACGTGATAAGGATTGTGGTCTATGAAAATATGACGATTGATTAACCCCTTAACATACTAGTCCGTGAAACATACGGGCGGAATTATTTGCTGAATTGTGCAGATCTTTGAACATCATGGGCACTGTCGGGATGAGACAGATAAAATTTATGAAAGTACGTTTATTTAATAGAAATAAGTTGATTGACCCCTTAACTTGCAAGTCCCTGAAGCATACCCGAGTCGAAAAGTCCAGCCTAAAAAGAAACTTCAAATCCTAGATTCTTTTGATTTCTCATTTGCCGCTTAATTATGTATACCATTTTGAACCCCAAAATCCTCAACTAGTGTGTCTACGTGTCTCAGAGTCCTGTAAATATGATTTTTAGGAGTTATATGGACTGATCAGGTAAAATTTTTATTCCAATTTAATCTGACATCCCCTAAAAATATTTCAGAAGTTCCAAGTCTATCGACTCATATTCTAAAAATAGGGCTTTCAGGAGCAAGTATTTTGGACCTAAATCATTCCACTCCAATTCCAATCCAATTCTAAAACTCCTCATTATAGAATGTATGGCTTAATATTGGGCTTACAAGGGAACATATCGAACTCGAACACACCGATTTTGATGAAATTTATGTCAGAGGTAGTCCTCATAAGAATATTAGACACGTATTTTTTTTTATCGGCAACCATCCACTCTGAAGGGGTGAAAACACCCCTCAAAGTTGAGGGCAGAAAACACATTTTTGGGAATATCTCGGTAACCAGCGGTCAAAAAAATTTGAATTTTTTTTCAAATTGTTTGTTTTTCAACCAGGAATTTAACTGTGTAAGAAAAGACGCCTAAAAGTTATTTGTTTAAAAAATATATTAAAAAATTATTGTTTTTTGTTAATATCTCCCAGAAAACATTCGCAATAAATTAAATAAATTTATGTACATAGACTATGGTCCAAATTAGCGGATACGTGTTTTTGGATTTTTTCGATTTTTGACGATAAGGGTCATTATTTCGCGATTAACTTTTCTCGCTCCGTGCGGGACTGGCCGGCCGAAATGGACTTTTTTCATAACAAAGCTGATATTATTGCAGACTTGTTTTCCATGTAGTTCTACATCGTAACAATCCGGAAGTATATAAATGAAATCATAAAAATTAGTCTACATAGTCCCCGTTACTGAAAAACTTATTTCGATATGCGTGGTTCAGTTGTGGCTATATAGATGAACGACCTGAAGAATTCGAACATCCTGTGGACTTTTCTTTCATGCAATTAGAAAATATGAAATGTTTCCAGTACAATTGTGTGATCACTAGACTGCGGATTTTCATGCATTTATGACAAATTAAATACGGCTAAAATATACAAAACGAACATAATATAAAAATATATCTAAAATATCCAAAGTACGGTATTTGTTGTAATATTTATTAAGTGCAATAAATCCCTAGATAGGTTTTCCTGTCTTACCTGCATTTGTGAAACTCGAAATTTGCATAAACATCCGCAGTCTAGTGATCACACTTAAATGTTCTTGGTGCAAAGAACATTTATGTTTAACGCACTTCTTCGTACAATACGATTACTGTGAACGCTACAGAATAAAGTTTTTTATTATTTTTTTTATACTTTCTCGATTTTTCCTTTTGTCATATACGTAGAATCTTAGTCCTTACAAGTAGACCAGTTTTGTTTTGAAAGGAGTACATTTTCGTTTGATTGCTCCGTGCGGAACTGCCCAGTCGAAGTGGACTTCCTTCAGGACATAGATGTTCTTATGGCAAAGACCAGAATTTTAATAATCTTGTTAAAACATCAAATAATAACGATTAGCGTCAAAACCCAAAAACTTCAAAAATCACGTATCCACTGATTCAGGTCATAGTTTTTGTACATGTTATACGATAGCAGAATAACACTTATCAGGAAAAATTAACGAAAAAATTCAAATTTAATTATATCATTTGAACAAATCGTGTATTAAGAAATTGAATTTTTTCGTTAATTTTATCTTATCAGATATCAGCCTTATTCCGCTATCGAATAGTATGTACGTTAACTATGATCTAAATCAGTGGATACGTGAGATTGGAATTTTTTGGTTTTTAACACTAGCTGTTCTTATTTTATGTTTAACATTCTTTCACATAAATTATTAGAATACTATTCTTGGCAATCAAATTAGCTTTGTTATGAAAAAAGTCTATTTCGGCCGGCCAGTCCCGCACGGAGCAAGGAAAGTTAAATGCGAAATAATGACCCTTATCGTCAAAAATCGAAAAAATCCAAAAACACGTATCCGCTAATTTGGACCATAGTCTATGTACATAAATTTATTTAATTTATTGCGAATGTTTTCTGGGAGATATTAACAAAAAACAATAATTTTTTAATATATTTTTTAAACAAATAACTTTTAGGCGTCTTTTCTTACACAGTTAAATTCCTGGTTGAAAAACAAACAATTTGAAAAAAAATTCAAATTTTTTTGACCGCTGGTTACCGAGATATTCCCAAAAATGTGTTTTCTGCCCTCAACTTTGAGGGGTGTTTTCACCCCTTCAGAGTGGATGGTTGCCGATAAAAAAATACGTGTCTAATATTCTTATGAGGACTACCTCTGACATAAATTTCATCAAAATCGGTGTGTTCGAGTTCGATATGTTCCCTTGTTAGATTAATTTTCTAAATAAGAATGCCGACGATTATTTTGGGCTCTATGAAGCCTAAGTTGATCCTAAACTAGGCAAAACTGGCAAAAATTAACAAGTTTAGGGCGATTGTGGAATTAAAATTTGCATTCTTTTATATGTAACATATTTTTCCATATTCAGCCTAAATATCCTAAGTTATTTGGTAATTTAGGAGGATTTTGGGCTGAAATTTTCGACTCGGGTACGGGCAGAATTATTTGCTGAATTGTGCAGATCCTTGAAGATCGTGGGCACTGTCGTGATGGTTCTGATAAAATTTTATGAAAGAGCATGAAGATTGTTTATTTAGAAGAAATAAGTTGAGATGAATGTATGTTTCAATTATCTAGAAGAGAAGAATTTTGTTTCTATTTAAATTGCACATTAAGATGTTGAATACCACCGGTATGTCGTTAGTTTGATCATTTTTACTGAAGTGAAAGTTTTTCTATTAAATTCACATCTTTATGATGCAGAAGCTTTACAATAGATTTGCGGCAGTCGCCAAATCGACGTGTTTCTACTTTTGTAAAAATATTTCTCAAATGTATAGGGAAGCGTTGCAGTAGATATTTTACGCGTGACTTATAATACACAAGTTACTTAATTGATTGCATTTTTTGCCACTTAATGCATCTTTTTTCAAAGTACTTATTTAGTCTATTTAAATACACTAGATTTAGCGGTCGTAAATCTAGTGTTAAAAACACTAATAGATATTCAGCCGTACCTTTGTCTTTTTAACACCAATATTTAAAAGTTCAGTATATTAGAAAGATTATAAGTATAGCAATTTAAACGTTACATGAAATTTTATTAAGTTCAATAGCACCGGCCACCAATGGCTGCCATAGCAGCCAATGTGTTAAGGGATTGAAGTGAATGGTAGTGGATGTGAGTTGGTAACAATTAATCATCGATCAATTTTTATAGATTATTATTATTAAGTTTGTTATTAACTTGTGTTGAAAGGGTAGGAGGATTGGAATTAAATTACGGTAGAAGATTGGAGAACCGTAAGCTCTGATGAAAAATAAAACATGTTAATTATATTGTGGTTATTCATCGAAATTAATTTTCTAACGTTTTCTACTACTAAATATCATTTTATATTTGTTTTTCACATAAAAATATGGTTTCGTGTCTGCATTACCGCATACTTAATTGCATGCTCTGTGGTGCAATTAGAGCTGTTAACTTTATTTGCTGACGTTTAATTCTCACAAAGGTGCACCTGTCTTGCCTTGGGAATGCGCATCTCTTCTCAGTCATATTTCAAGCACCGCATGCATTTGCAATTAAGAGTACCAGGCAGCACTATTAACACTCTGCATATCATACTTTAATGGCACTCGATGAAGGGTACGTATGAAACTCATATTTTATATTTTTCTCCCATGAAGGAATTATATATAAAGAGAAGCAAAAACTCTTTATTGTCAAGAGAATATTTTTTCCTCTATAATTTTAATGTAGCATGAAAGACTAATCCTTCGAGAATTAAAAAACTTTTGCAATTAATGAAAGTATCGACGATAATTGTTCCATGAATATTTGTGTCACGTTTTACCAGTCTATAAAAAATAAGTTGAACGTTTAAGTCCTGCAATAAATGTCTCCTCGAAATTAGTGAATGCCGCTTTCCAAAAGGAGAAATAATTTCAACGCTCGGCTCACACGTTGGGCAAAATGGAATAACCGATGCAATTCCGTTGCCTGACTATTCTCGTGCTCATTTTTGCGTAATTGCAATCGTAAATTTTACTCGTAGACCACCTAGTTGTCGCGTAAGCGCAGCTGCTTCGGCCATAGAATGGCTATGTTCGTAATTAATAGTACGAGGGGATGCTGTTTACATTGGTCTTATTGCCTGTTAATGTCCCTCGATTAATGATGCATACAGCAATATATTTTCCCTAATATTTCAATGATCGACTGTGAAAATAACCAACTTCTATCAAAGTGCGATGACAAAATACAAAAGTATCCATTGGAAATTACATCAATCAGGAACATTAACAGATCAATAATATATCTCAAAATATAACAAATAACACTGTTAGAATAATGATTTTGTAATCACCGTGCTCAACGTAGAGTCATCTACGGGCGACCCTCGACTTTCGCACACTCTACTTTCGCACACTCTACTTTCGCACAATTAGCTATTTCGCACATTTTTAAAAATTCAATTTTTTAAAGATATTTGTCGCTATTTTAAAAATTGCTTCTATGCAGTTAGTCTCTCGGAGTCGGGTCCCCAAATACAATATTAGAGGATCCTGTGGTTCTCTACTATTGTAACATTGTCTCTAGTATTACCTACTAGATGTTGAAAATCTCAAGATTACAAACAAACCATATTAATATGCAACTTTTAATATTTTTCGTGTATCCCTTTACTTTTGAACATTCAACATTCGCACACATTTTCAGGAACCAATTATGTGCGAAAGTCGAGGGCCACCTGTATATTTTACGGTCTTCCGGTACAACTACTACTTCCTTCTTCTTAAAAAGCAAGCTAGCTACGATGTTCTGTGTAAAACAGTCTCTAAGTGACTCTCAATAAAATCTGTATAACCTGAAGACTTCGAGTGTCACTAATTTGATATAATACTTCCTCTGGCTACTCAATTTAAAATCTAAGAAACACTCTGACAATATTGAATTGAAAGTGCACCAAGAATGTCTTCAAACTTTCTAAATAACTTCCTGCAACCGTTTTAAACTACCCCGCAAAACGACTTCCGAACTCTATCGTAATTAGTACCTACAATTTTCTAAACTACTCTCTTGATAATACAATCTCGAAACACGTGCACATTTCGATACATTTTAATTCTAATCCACCTACAGTTCCACCTTTAAAAAAAGTATCTCTCTCTTTCTCTCGGCCGTATCTACATCTTCGCATAATCCGCATCGTTAACTTTTCCTCGTGAGGTATCTAATTGTCGCATAAGTTCGTTCAGCCCTGGAACACAGCCGGCGGCCCTTATCGGCCAGGGTGTGGTTTGTCCGCTTGCAATTAGGAGTACCGAGGGCCGCAATTAGCGCTTGCCGCGCTGATTCCGTTAGCGCGTTAATATTCTCAGAGTGTAGATATAACGTCCCATTGGAGTCTCGTGCTTTCTCATACGCGGATGTGTGTATATACATATATTTTGTATGTTATTTCTCTCGCGTAAGAAACAGGGAAGAACTTCTCTTTCTATCGGTCACTGAGACTACTGCAAAATTTTGCTATTATTAGATTTGACATTATTACGTGTGCTAGTTGGTGGCAGATATGATAATAATATGTGCAAGGTCTATAGAAGTAGTTGATATGACTTTAAAGGGTTGTTCTACACCCTTGGATCGATGGACGTTTGTAAAAAGAAAGGCACCGCAAAATTCGCGAAAGGGTGGAAAACTTTTTTCATTGACCCATGGTTTTCGTCTTATTATGTAGGTAAAATATCTGAAAGGAACCATGGGTCAGAAACGAACCATTCTCACGCAGATAAATTGTGTTTTCGCGATTGAATTTTAGATGAATAACTCAGGCTTTTAGGTTCCTTAACACTAGATCTATTTACTAAGATTGTCAAAATGACTTGCAATGATTTTTTTGGAAATTTTTCTGAAATTTCTCAACCTGCTTCTTTTTCAATTTTCTACATCTATCTTGAAGACTGTACGTGATTGTATCGATCAAGTTTTCTGCCCTGTTCATTTAGTTTATTCAGGGAGATATTCCTGACAATTTTAAATATATTGAATTAAATATCGGTAGATCTATTGTTAAAGAATCTTGAAGTATTCAAATAATATAGTTAGTCGATTTGATCTGTGGCTCAATTATGATTCTCAGCATGTCTTTTTTGTAAAAAATCAGGTTGTAGTGTTAAAAAATGTATTATTTAACAAATTCATCCACGATAGAAAACATATGGATCCCGCAGGGAATCAGTATCCATATAGCTTTATTTACATGAAAGGTTTTACATATGAAACTGATATCCATATTGGTACCTCAAACTCGTCAACGTCTTTCAAAGTCTTTATAGCTTAAAGTTCGTAATTACTTACAAATTTAATAATTTATAATGATTATACATTGCACATTTTCTTGCTTCCGTAGTCTTCCTATCTTATTGTAACAGAGTTCAATTTACTCAATAGCACCATCTCATAAAAAGAACATATTTCTCAATTTAAACTTAGTTTTCCATGCGAAACCATCTCAAAATCCTGTTACATACATGTTTCGAGACACCGCATGTAGATGGGCGAGTTCGCATGGGACGAAATAGTGGCGAGTTTTTAACACCCAATGCTAATTCCGAGGTGCGGCTGCCACTTGGAATACGGTCGTGGCAAACGGAAATCTCGGTTGTGTTGGGCCAGCTTTATGAAAATGGAGTTAGCACACGCATGGTGTACTCACTCCCGTACTTGTTAGTTTTCGACCGCGGATCAGCGCATCGCTGTTCGCGTCTCCACGGTTTCGTGAAATTGCAATTTAAAACGCTAGAATGGGAACTCGAAGGGAACGGAACTTTCATTTGCACAAATGGCGTGGTCCGATTGTAAAATAGTGCTAAGGTATGATCAATGTCTTGAACTAGTTGACTTTACATACGTGAAAGCTCTCCAAAAGGAAAATATCAATTGTGGTATAATTATTTGGGAATGATTTTTTTTCTATTATTTCATTAATTTCATTTCATTAATCAACAGAAATTTGTCTTCCAAGAGAACATCCCGAGGTGTAAATCACCAATTTTGATGAAATTTTAGTATGATATCTATATCTCGAGATCTATCTCGTTAATATATTTGTTTTTGTAAAAATATTTGGCACCTACTTTGTTTTATCAGCAATCGTCCACGTTAAAGGGGTAAAAACCGCCCCCAAAGTTGGGATAAAGAAAACTACTTTATTGAATATCTCCGAAACTATTAGAGATACGAAAATTTTGTACGGAGTAAAAAGGAATGAATTTCGACCATGAATCCAATGATATAAACATTTTTTTAAAAGGCCCATTTGTTTAAACAATATTATAAAAAATACTTTTTTTTTAACTTTGAGGGCGGTTTCCACCCCGTTAACGTGGACGGTTGCCAAAAAAAAATACGTGACAAATATTTTGACGAGATGTATATCATACTAAAATTTCATAAAAATCGGTGATTTTCACCCCGGAATGTTCCCTTGTTAGAACTTTTTCAAGCTTCAATTAATTCGGTATGACTAAAAAGTTATAATAAATGTGGGAATTTTATAAATCCCGCAAAATAGAATGATCTAGAAAGATCCGCAATAGGACAGATGACTGATGAAAAGATGAACGTCCACGGAATATGGACGATAAGAAGACGAGAAAACAGTTAGAGCAGCGGTTCCCAAACTTTTTTGACCGCGGCCCGGTACGAGATTTTAAATTTTTTCGCGACCCATATTATAAAAAAAAACATTTATTTACAAAACAAATTCTATTTTTTAATAAAAATCAAAATTCAAGTTATTTGTTTGTTTATTTCATACACAAAAATTGCAAAATAATTATATAACAAAAACATAAGTAATTAACAGGTTGAATGTCACCGATGTTTCCCTTATTTCGTCATTTCTACTGAAGTGAAACTTTTTTTATGAAAATCACATATTCATAAAGCAGAAATTTTAAGGACACTGATTGATCTGTGTTTAGCAGATCTTCATCTTCTTAACGCCAAAATTTAAATATTCAATATGTTAGAAAATTCATAAATATTGCAATCCAAACGTAACATAAAATTTCATTAAATTCAATAGCGCCGGTCACCGGTGACCCCCATGGCACTCAACCTGTTAAAGACAATCCATTATCTTCGTTTAAAACTTAAAGTAAATAAAGTAAATTTTGTTTTACATATTTTGACCTTAGTGCGAAGGATGATGTTGTTTTTCATCACACAGTAATTTCAAATTAGGACTTAATGATGTTAATTTTATTCTCAAATTAGGTTCGACATCCAATCTGTTTCGATACTTGTTTTATAAGTACACCAAGGCTGAGAACGCAGTTTCACACGTATAAGTGGTGACAAAAGGCATTAAAAATTGTATCGCTTTTTCGCTTACCCTTGGGTATTCCTTTTGACAGCGCAACCAAAAATTAATTAGTGGTACAGTTTCAAACACTTTTTTTAAAATCAGTGTCGCATGAAATTTCAATTAAATTATCAACTTCTTGTTCACTAAGATTAAGCATTTCCTCCTTTTCAATATCGATACACGTTTTTTTGTTTTGATACACGTGAGTTTACGGCGCATGTAGCGGAGAAGGCACTGAATGACGAATCGGAATCAGCCAATCAGAGCATCCGAAATTAAACGGTCCGGCAGGAAACGGTTGTAAAAGGTTTCCACCTGCAGTACTTGAAAAAGTTTCGAAAAATATTAAATTTAGAGCAAAATGTTATAGATTTTTTGTGATTTTACAATTTTTGCCACGACCTAGCTGAATTTTTCTGCGACCCGGTGCCGGGTCGCGACCCACACTTTGGGAAACGCTGGGTTAGAGAGTTGGCGAACGAGAGAGTAAACGAACGTGTATAGACGAACCGACGAATAGATTTAAAGACGAATAGACGAATAGAGTTATAGACGATTAGACGCAGAAAGAGACTAAATGCGTAGACAGACAATTAGAAGTGACTACTCGGACTTCATAATTTATATTTTATATTATTTAGATTGTGTGTGTGTGTGTGACCTACAATAGTGCGTGACCCATATTAAAGATAGCTAGGCAAAAGAATGCGGGTCTGATTCGAGGAGGGGACAGCAATGTCGCATTTATTGGGCCAAACAATTAAAAATAGGAGAATGCTACTATGGCTATGCAGAAAGTTTACTTTATCAGATTGGGTTTGCGAATTCTAAAAACGAAATGATGGAAGTAGGAGATTGAAAACAAGACGTTTCGCCGCTCTCTAACCATCTTTTAGTAGTCTAACTGTATATTTATATTAAGTATATTTGTAATAAATATCCTATATAAATAAAAGGAAGATTTAGGTACATAAATTTCACGATATAGGAAGATATATCAGACTTTAAACAAAAGATCCCACAATAAAAAAAGATGTCTCGAATCTTCATATCTTTTTTCAACATAATTAGCTACAATAAACCTAAAATTTGGAACGTTTTGCGTTTTCTTTCTAACATTCCCTGTATCCACTATTTATTGCAATATCCACGAATGCATGGAAATCTTAACTAAAACGGAACTATATCTTCTAGTTTTTCTACCATTAAATCCTAATCCATCTGTGAGGTTTTCCCAGAGTACGAACTTTTCGACGTTTTTGGGGTGCGACGTCAAGATAACATCGAAGCGTAGTCGACTTGGTTTCCTCCCTCAGGCATAATCAACCGGCAATGATGGCCGTCAGACAATAATCGGCTGGCTTACCGTCGGTTAGTGGCTAAATCGGAAAAGTTTCTTGCCGTCTTCAAGAAGCACGAAGGAGCAGGAGGCTGCTTCTGCCAGAACTGTCGGCAACTCGGATTAGTTTTAAAGTAAGAGTATGCTTTAGTTCGAAGACCCTTTCCGTCTCCTCCTTCTGTAGCTCGTTCCAGAAGTCCCTCATCGGTGATACATATCCCTCTGCTTGTCTTGATAAACTTTCTCTCGGACCTTATCTTTCTTTGCATCCATGATTCCGTTGTTCTAAGACACTTATCAGGAAATTATTTTATTCGACGAATTTTTCGGAAGGATTTCTGCTTACGAAGTTGAGAGTGCTAAGGTTGCTCTATAATGACATCAACATTAGATCTACTAATTGTAAGGTGGTCAGTATGACTTGTTCACAATATTGCAATATGATTTTTTGGGAATTAAATTGATCATGTTCCTTGCTCCCATTATTCTTTTTCTTCTGAAGTATTTATGTAGTAACTTTAAATATGTTGCATTAGTCGTCGATAGCGCTAGTGTTAAGATGATTTTAACCCATGACTTTTGGTTGGTATGGAAGTAATTTTGGCCTGACAATTTTCCATCGAATTAATTTTAGTTGCAGCTATGCGTGAGATAAATGTACAATAACTTGAATGGAAATCTGAACTGGACATTTCAAGTGTGCAAGATAAGACACTCAAAGCTTCAAATTTCTGCAGAATATGTAAATAATATAAATTATGTTACTAAGTATTCGTTGTAATCCTTTACTGCATGTTTGTTATATTGTAGTTTGTTTACATCATTCTGTGACTGAACTCTTCTGATTCAGTATCTGTTACTGATAAAGTCTACTGTAAATTGATACAGATTAATCGCTGCTTGTTACACTTCTATCGTGAAAAGTGTGGATACTATAAAAACAATTTTCAATAACGATTAGACAGTATTTAAGACGGTTTCATTCCTTCAAATAGTAATTTAATTTAATAAATACCAATTTACCTCTTACTTTATTATTGTACATTTTTGTTAAATTTTGTTATATTTAAATTATTTGCGTACGACATCTGTAACTTTAAAATAAATAAAATTGTGTAGATTCGAGCAGGAAGTCGGATCTCTATCAAGTAATCTAGCCGACGACGAGTTTGTAATAAACGTATTTTCGGACGAACTAACTTGTTTCGAAACACGGTTATATGCATTTTGTTGTACACGTTACCTTTGTTATAAACCGCAAAGCTGCTCTTGACGTTTCGACCGTTTATGCGAACTTCAAAGAATTCGAGAAATTTAGATGAAATTTAACAGGATAATTCTCAATTTTCCAGGAAAACGTATCGACGTAAACATATAATTTGTATAGTTAATACAAAATTGTTTGAAGTACACTGCATACATTTTTATTGCCCTGAAACGTTGCAGCGATAGTTGATTTACTCCGAATTATTTCCATCTCGAAACTTTGCTTATTTCTATTATTTACATACATTTCTACTGCGCATCAAACGCGATATTTTTACTGAGACCAGAATATTTAAAGTCCGAATTTTAACGAGAACGCGACCATTCAAAGAGAAGAGTAACGGAAAAAAATCGAGATAAATAAATAAGTATAAAAATATTATGCTTGGAATTCTCAATATTCGAAAGTAAATTCCAGCGAGTGAAATTACAAACTTCTAAAAGATATTTCCGTAAAGTTTTAAATTATTTTTCACGAGCTTACCACGTACGTTTGATAAGTTACCAACCTAGTCCGTTAGGTGTAGATGCGCCATGGTTATTACCTCATATTATAAATACACGAAAAAGGAAGAAACCAAACCGCGGTAATTTAAAAATTCGCAAAAACCGCTCATATATGAAGTCACGTTTAAGGAAGTTTTAACTAACGAGAACATCGACCACTCGCTATGTCCTCAGTTTTTGCTTCATCTTTTCCTTTTTTTTCTATTTACTTCTCCTTTTCCCCTCTTTTTATAAACTGCTCGCTACGAGGGCGTAAAGCTCCGTATTTATGAGATTACTCTTGAAAGGGTCGATCCATTTTCAGAACGCGCTGTATGGCATACCGGAGCACCTTATTATCTGAAAATCCAGGATACCTCTAGATAGATACCCTTTCCGATGATACAGACGTGCTTTCTTATCGATCTTTCACTTCGACGATACGTGCAGCTTCTGTACGTCAGTAAAAAATCATGCCAGTGTCGATGCCGAGCCGCGAATGAAAAAGAAATCGTCTTGGTGGGCAAATATATCTTTTTCTGCACGATTTGGAAACTCGGTATTTCTTGCGGATGTTTCTTTTTGGAATTTTCTTTCGGGTTATTTTTATCCACGTGTACTAGGTGTATCTTTGTACTGTAATTCTATATATTGCATCGATAAATTACTTCAAGTGGAGTATTTTTTTTGCAAAAGAATGATTGGAACTTTATTAGTGTAATCTTTAGAGATAGAATATATTAACACTTTTCTAACGGCATTTTTTTAATATCCTACCCATTTTTTACTGGTTATTTGGTCGCAAATACTTCCTTGACACAGATATCTTCTCAAAAATTATAAATTCTCCTCACTAAGTCGATGACACGGTAAACCATAATGAAAAATAACAGTTTATTAACTGCCGTGGCAACTGATTAGTACGTTAAAAGCCCAAAATCGTTGGGTCCGAAAAGCCTATTAACACTAGAACTACCGGCGTAAAATCCAACATATTTTAATAAATTAAATAAGTAATTTGAAAAAGGGGGAATCAAATGGCGGAAAATTTGATCGATTGGGTGACTTATGTTTATTGATATAGACGTAGAATATTTATTCTATGACTCTTACATAAACTTGGAGAATTTTTTGAAAAAATTGTGTACCAGTCATTTTGACTGGTTTGGTAGTTCTAGTGTTAATAGGCTACCGCTCAGTAAAGTGTTAATCTATGATGCGTAAGAGAAGTAAAGACTTAAACTCATAATCAGACCTGAGTGCAAATACCCTGCCTCTTTTGGATTTTTTCCCTATGTGATATGTAAATTATAGCTTTGATAGTTCAGAATCCAGTCATTGGATATATAAATATTAAGCCGTAGATGAAATAACCATAGAAATCAAGGAATAGACTTACAGACTAGACGAATAGAGCTACAGACGATTAGACGAAGAGAATTATAGACGATAGACGCACAGAGGGACTAGACGAATAGACGAACAATTACACGTGACTAGACGGATTTTGTATTATAGTTTATATTTTTATATTATTTAGAGTGCGTATGTGCGTGTTAGAAGAATACGTTCCCTATATTTTACGCTACATCTACGTTTCCACTTGTACAGACTATTTTTAATAAACATCCTACATATATTAAGAATCACTACTCAATTTTTATTTCACCAATTGAATTCTAAACTATTACGAAGGCTGTCATAAAGGAATCATATGGTTAAAATGTCACTTTAGAATTATGACTAACATGAAATGTAAATAGAAAAAAGCAACAAAAAGAAAATGAAAGAAACAAATTTGTATGCTCCAAGGCCAATCGACTTTTAACCCTTTTGCACCGGACGGGACATGTGCTGTCCCAGTCTGGAAAATTTTTGATATTACGACTGGGACAACATATGTCCCAGTTACTGAAAAACATCTAGGACAGAAAATAACGCCAAGATGGGCCTCCAAACTCCGTCTCAATTGTTCTGAGTCCATAAATTTCTCATCTCGATCGTCTTCGATCTAATCAAGCAAGCGACAACTGTTAAGGTTGCTCAGTTTTAGATTTAAAAGTTATTTTATCTAATAATCGCTTGGAGGAGAAATAACTGATCCCGGCAATGGGGCGCACTCGGACTGGATTTTTCGCCGTATTGAAAGGGTTAAAAACCATGTAACCAATTTTGTCTTCAATTACATCATTTTACTTTTCTCCACAAGACACTCTTCCGCAAACCTCAAAAACAACGTCTCACCGAGGAAACAAAACAGCGAATCACTTCAAAATCCAATGCCAAAGACCGTCGGATAAAAGTTCACGATTAGAGACGGGCAATGTCGTTACGCCCGCACGGACCATCCTTTTAAAGCTGCTCACGAAAACTCGGATAATTGGAAAGCAAACAGGAAATGCGAGCCGGCACGCAAGAACCTCGACGATTTGGCACCGCTCGAGCAATCAAAGTCGAATTCACTTATTTCAACAGCCCGCCGGTCGTTCGTTTTTGAGCACCTCTGGGACTTCTCTTTCCATCTATACTCCCTCTTAAATCGTAACACGGCGGCCTCTTTGAATTCAAAGCACACCCTCGACATTTCGGATAACGAAACGTTCGATCGACGAGGCTCGTTTTGTCACGGTTTCTCTCTGCCTTGCTTCCATTCCGAGGATCTTTTACCCTGTCCTGGGAGAGTACGCGAGGAACCACCTGAGAACCAGCATGTTGGCCAGCTGTAACTTCTGATAAGTCCGCTTAATCCGACGTATCGAATCTACCCGAGTAACTGCGCGCAGGTGTAAACTTGAGTATTCCGGGTACACCCTGGGCTTTCGCCCCAAGTGAGACCCATCGTTAATTCTTACTGGATTTCGAAGTGGAAGATCTCTCAGGATCCGATGTGTTTCCGCTTTCGAACGATTCGAATATTGCGGGAGAGAGAAATAAGTTCCTGTTAGGAAGGGTTCGAAAAAGGGCTTCGGGGTTTTCCTCGGTGGAGTTATAGGAGAGCATTCTCGAATTTGTGTTCTTTGGGATGTTTTGCGTTATTGATTGTACCTTATGGAAGTACAAGTTTGAAATTGTGGAATGGTGTTGAAGATATGACTTGTTACGAATTTAGTTTTCCATCGAGGTGTAACCCCTTGCCATATGATTTCTTCTGCGACTACGCGAGCAATAACTCGGAATTAATTCTTGAAATCAAAATTTCTCACTGATTTCTGATATTTTGTGTAACTGAACGCAATG
This sequence comes from Cerceris rybyensis, assembly GCA_910591515.1. NCBI lineage: Eukaryota > Metazoa > Arthropoda > Insecta > Hymenoptera > Crabronidae > Cerceris > Cerceris rybyensis. The sequence continues at coordinate 31,345,393 of OU342790.1, forward strand.
TTAATATAGAAATAATTCGACCGTTTCGTAACCAAATGCTATTTTAAATTTAATAGTATTTGGAAGACTTTAAAATTTCCTATTCCATTTATAGTGTCACGAGTGTTACGCGTTATTGTAAGCTTAGGGATTAAAGAAGTTTCTTGTAAGCACTTTTCTAAAATTGTGCGGGTAATAAATGTGTTATATAAAGAATTATTTGGACCTGTGTTTCTCGCTGCTAATTTGCTAATATGGTAATTGGACATTGCTGCTTACAATTGATAATGTGGGATGGGAATATCTGTGAAGATAATGTATGTGATAGAAAGGATGAATGTTAACAGGTGAGCGCCACCGGTATTTTGCTAGCTTCTTCATTTCTATTGAAGTGAAACTTTTTCCATTTAAATCACATTTTTATAAAGCGGAAACTCTAAAGATACTGAAAGATAGATATACAACAGGTCTTTATCTTTCTAACGCCAATATCTAAATATTAAGTATGTTAGAAAATTCATAAATATTGCAATTTAAACGTTTCATGAAATTTCATTGAATTCAATAACACCGGTCACCGCTGACCCCATGTCAGTCAACGCGTTAAAATAAGTGTCTATCGCCTGTTGTTTTACAAAAGACCATCGGGTCATTATGTAAATATGACGTTCAGACGTTAAAACGTATTTTTTCTTTATTTTTTTATCTGTAATTTATATTAATCCAGCAAACAATAAACTTATTACAAAAAATCCTACAATAATAGTTAAGTAATTAATGTTTATAGTTTAGATAACTGCTGAGTATTAGACAACTCTCTCTTATATTTTACGTAACACGTTAAACGATACCTGATGATTATATTCACTAAAAAAAGTATCACAGCATCATAGAAACTTTGTTAATTTGCGTTCATCGGCCGTAGCGCTAAACAAGTGAACTTTCGAAGCAGTCGTGGAAAGTTAAATTAGCACGTAACATCAGAGTGTTAACGTACCACGATTTGATTTTTTTCCATGGGACAAGTAGCGGACCAACTTGAACTCGTAAATCATATGATTTATGAAATATTATCACGGCGGAATTAAAACCACGGAAGATGTGCTTTGCACTACATCACGTAATTTTTCGAGTCGTTGAATTTTAAAACTCCACGACGGAGATTACAACCACAATTTATATGGATTATCGTCACTTTACCTCCACAAATCATTCTGATCTTGTCATCGACGATGTAAAATGCGTCGCATTAAAACTCACGACTGTACCAGCGAATACGATAAGCGCGAAGAAAGGATATACATGACAATTGGATTGAATAGTAATAATAAGATTCTGTCGAGATGCACAGATTTATCGATGCAACGCAGATGCATTTCGTTGTAGCCATTATGGTGAACTTATACTACTTCCTTCGAACCAAACGAAGATCAATATTATCGGTTGTCGTAAATGCAAAAGGTAAACGGATCTTCCTCGTGATTCCATTTCTGTTTTTTTTTATATACCTTAATTTCAGCTTCAGGATTCGTTTGCTTGACCGTTGCACTCGTGAGGTTGAAATCTTGAACGTAACATGCTGCATGTTGCACAATGCAGGTTTTACGGGACTGTTTCATGAACCTATTGTATCTACAGAGTGGACTCTGACCGTAACGAATTTCTTGACACGTTCAGTTTGCAGCTGTTCGTCGTTATGAACAAACGAGCAGACATATTGCCATTTATTCTGATTGCAGCCCGTGTGGTATTTGTTAATGGCTTTAAATCCAATAATAAGACGTATGGACCGTGCGGTAGTTAGAAGGCGAAGGTAATTTTTCTCGCGTATGTCCGAGAAACTTCATTGTTCTGGATGATATCTTTTCTTATCATTTTTCTTATATTTAAAACTTTAGACCCAGGTTTCGAAGTCGATTAATTTCCTGATGGTACTGAATAATTAAAGGTCAATTTAATAGTGGGAATCCTGTTTCAAGTTTGACAGTTTTGAAGTGATTAGGACCGGGGGTAACACATAAAAGAAATATGTTTGATAAATATGAAACACTGACGATTGTTATATTCCATGGGAAATATTTACTTGTCACGGTTTTCAACCTTCAAGCTAGAGCTGAAATTATTACAAGATCCTGAACCGAAAAGTTAATTCCTAAAATTTTCAGGAACTCCATTGTTCTGGATGGAATTTTTTCTTATCATCATATTTAAAACTTGAAACTCCCAAGTTTCGAAGATGATTAATAAATTTCCTGATGGAACTGAATAATTACAAATATAATGTTGAAAGGTCAATTTAATAGAAGGAATTCTATTTCAAGTTAGACAGTTTTAAGTGATTAGAACTGGGAGTAATACATAAAAAAAAATAATAAGTTTGATAAATATGAAACACTGACGATTGTTATATTCCATGAGAAATATTAACTTGTTACGACTTTCAACCTTCAAGCTGGAGCTGAAACTATTATGAGATCCTCAACTGAAAAGCTACTTCCTAAAATTTTCAGGAACTCCGCTACAGTACTCATACTATCCATAGTCGTATAGTATATTTATGATAAAACTCAGCCGTTTTTCTCATCGCGCTGAACTCGGGACCAGTCTCGATATCCTCGTTGCTCCGTTTTACCGTTATATATATAAATGGCAAGATGAATTCTACGTAGAAATATATATATGATCAAATAATTCTTTCTACGTAGAATTCATCTTGCCATTTGATAATCCAGGAAAAATCTCGAGCATAAAAAGCATACAGGGGATAAAATGTACATAAATATGATTCTCTATGATGAATGATCTATTTGTTTCGCTCATGGATTTATTTACATCAACGAAAATGAATGCAACAGTTTGCACGTAATGGGGAATAATTATTCTATTTCTAATTTTACCACAAAATTATATTAGTGCTATATCGGCATCCATTGAAGCTCTAGCAAAGTTAATTACAACGCGGCTGCAAAACATTCGGGCAAAATTAAATTGAAAACACTGTTTCCACCGCTTTAATACAATCAAACCATTTTAAGCTTTGACTCATTCGAATAGCATCAACGACCAGGATAATTTCATCATTGAAAACATAGAAATAACAATAATCTTGAACTTTTGAAACGGTTTGAAATGGTCTTTCTAAATCTACACATTATCCATCAAAATATCCGAAATAATTGTAGCAACGCAGAAATATGGGAAATTTTATTAAAAAAATTTGCTCCTACCCTGCACCGAGGTAAACTAAAAAAGCCTCTGTCTTGCAGTCCTAGAAAGATCTTTATACCTTTAGCAATTCTATAAATATATTACTGACTACTCCCAACTGAGTAATAAAATCACAACTTTTAACACGTTGACTGCTGTGGGAGTCACCGGTGACCGGCGCTATTCAATTCAATGAAATTTCAGATAACTTTTCAATTGCAATATCTACAAATATTCTAACACATTTAGTATTGAACACCAGATTTACGGATGTTGATGCGCCTATTTTTCTGAAGTGAGCCAATTTGACTCAAAAAATTAACCAACCAATATATTATATGTATAGTAATAAAATTTTGAACAAGTCAAATTGGCTCCGTAAATCTATTGTTAAATACTCTCATACAAACGATTGAATCCTGCTGAATATATATCTTTTTGTTTCTTTAAAGTTTCTGCTATACGAAGATAGAATTTTAATAGGAGAATTATCACTACAATAGTCAATCAACTTACGAGTACTATCACCGACATCATACATCCTCACGCACACGATAAAACAATGTCCGAAAATTTCCTTCAAACCTCAGAACTTTCAATCTCCATGATTTCAAACGATTCTTATGAGGCACGATGTATTATTGCGGTATCCACATGTCGTAATGTATAAAGGGTTTAAACCGACCGACATTACGAATTCAAACTTGGTTATACACGTCTCGCCATGGTGGTTGCACGTCGCACATTCGCAAATGTATCTTGCTTTCCCGGTAGACGTAGTTCTAATCCTGGAAGACGAATGAAATTACGCATACGATGATACGTCGGCGAACGTTGGACACGGTAAAGGAAGCCGAATTTTTAAGGGTGAAAAAGGGAGACCTTAAAATCCAGGCATCTCGGCCTTGAGGAACGCAAAAGGGAGGCCACGGAGGCGGTTGCATTAGTATGCCGTTGCCGTACCTACAGCTTGGTATACGGACGCCGTAGACCTCGAGTATTATTCTGAAATATGACGCCAAATGCCATTCGCCTCCGGTTACACCGTAGCTTGCTCCGACGTTGGCGAATTACGATTTCGCATAACCGAGGCGCGAGACTTCCTGCGATTCCGTGCGTGAGAGAAGCTAAATAAAAGACCACGATCGCCCTCAGGAGGGAATGAAAAATTATTCGCGGTGGCTTGACTTTCTTTTTACGAAAGGTTTCGGTTAGACATCGACGTGAAAGGTTTTCGAGACTTACAACTTTTTTGGGGGGGATGGTGATGATGGAGAGACGCAGCTCGGTGCTGTAGCATTTTCGTTTTCACGGGTGGGAGTTTTCAGTTTCGTTTGTTTCGACGGGAAACGATAATGATTGATAGACCGAATCGGGATGAAACTTTTGTTAGCTTTGGATTCTTTTTTTTTATTAAACTTTCATGTTTCTCGTGAACTTCCTCGACTTCATTGTTTTTTCTTCGTGATATTGAATAAACATGATATCCTGTCAATTGGTGTACTTGGATTTTGTAGGGAGAGATATATTTTTTCATTCTTTGTTTAATAATAATATCGAAGTGTTTCTGTTACATGAAGTGGAATAAAAGAGCTTGAAATCTTGAAAGTTCTCTAGGAAATTAAGCAAGTTTTACATCAAAGTTTAGAACGTAGTTAAAGTTAATTTCTAAATTTTGATTTTATCAATTAAACGTGGCACACTAGCTTTTCTAAGGCGATCAAAGCGAGTGATTTTCATCTATTTCAAAAGAATTCCTGAGGTTTCTAAAGCTGCTATATTTTTTCCATCCTTGTCTAAATTTCTTTTCTCCCTTCGCTCCTTGTCTCTAGTATATTTCTTGAAAAAGCTTAAAACAATTTTAAACATAAGACGCCAAATGAATTACTGATAGCCCTATTTCAAAAGAATTCCTCAGGTTTCTAAGGGTGTTCTATTTTTCCTTCCCCCTCTAAATTTCTATCCTCTCTTCACTCCTTGTCTCCAGTATATTTCTTGAAAAAGCTTAAATACAATGTTAAACATTACACGTCAAATTAATTACTGATAGCCCAATCAATACTCCTGGCAAACGTAGGCCCGAAATTGTAAGATAGGGAATTAATATACAAGCAAATATTCGGAAAACATATCATGTACCAATTATTATACACCATTCTCGCAACAGAGTGCCACAAACGTTAGGAAAATACCACGAGAGAATCTCTTGCAATTTCGCATAATTTGCACACTCCCAAGATTTACGCGTTCGACCTTTAAATACCTGCTGGCGGAAAGTAAAGAGCAGAGGGTATTACTCCCTACCCGCAAAGCATTACTCACAGTCCTAGGCTCATTCGTTATCTCGCGCCACAGTAATTAGCATAAGCGTTTGTTTATCTCGGCCGTCGTTTCTTTTTAAATTATTCTATGGACCACACCTGTTATTTCAGCTTCTAACGAATTCCAGCTATTCTCGAATTCCATACGATGCAGAAAAACTTTCGAAGTATTATGGAACGATAACCCTTTCCTTCTATTTTGTTTTGTGTTTTTTCAGCTTCCACTGCCATGCTCATTTCACCTGTGACCTACTACTTTGAGTCGATTTTAAACAACCCAGACTGTGATATATCAAACGATAATTTAGAATAAATTTCTCAGAGATAATGAGGGATTTGAAATAGGGGTCACTGATTCTCAGTTAGTCTGTACCACTTTAACCCTAGATTTATCAAAGTGGTCAAAATGACTTGTTCTGAATTTTTTATAAATACTCTAGTTTGTATGGCTGTTCCTTTTTCGATTTTCTACATCTGTCGTATATACTGCAAGCAATTAAATCTGTCAACTTCAATGCCCCCATCATTTCTCTTCTTCTGGCGTATTTATTTGGAATTTTGAAATATATTGAATTAATCGTCGGTAAATCTAGTATTAACCCTTTGCAAGTCAGTGACCCTGTAGCGGGGACATTCACAAGTCGCCGTAAAAGTCAGCTTGCTGATTCGCTTGCTAATTAACTTCTAAAACTAAAGCTCCATTTAAATGGTACAGCAATGCCAAATTGGTTTTTACGTATTAATTTATGATTTTTACGTATTACAACCCGGGAAAAACGAATTAGATCTGACCATATATAATAAGATCTGCCTTCCAGATCTGGCCAGATCTTTAAATTGTCTCTATCTGACGAGATCTGATCAGATATATGTAGTCAGATCTGACCAGATATAACCCAAAGGAAAAACATTATATGTAAATATTATATGTAAAGTCACTTAAAAATTCAATATGCATACTTACGTCAAGATGCACGTAGCACTAACATGTAAATGAATAAAAAAAAAATTTTTTTAAATTTTCCACGACAGGACTTGAACCCCAGTTTTTTTTCTGCGCGAATCCTCAACGTTGTCACTGTGCCACAACAGCTCTTAAAGTTCTTTATAAGAAAGCCAATGATGTTTTTTGGTTATTGATAATAACTTGTATTTTTTGTACAGTATTATCGCGTTGTGCATATAAAAATATTTTTTAATCACAATTGTATAGAGAAAGTAAATCATATAATACCAGTTGAATTACGAAACGAATTCTGTTTGATTAAATTAAAAGATATTAAATCGATGAATACTCTTATAAAAGTTGAAAATTATTTATGTCAAGCTCCAAATAACTTCAACAAAATTTGTTGAGGGATAATAAATAATAGCCAAAAAATCATACTGACAAAAACTAAAATTTACGGAAAAAATATCCAGTGAATAATATTTTCTTTTTACACTTTATGTATCTTTCGCCATTAATTATTAAAAAAAAAGTTTTGTCAAACAAAAGCTTGTTGAAAATACCTATACTTTAAAAAATATGTAATAAATAAATTTCTCAATAAATAAATGATAAGAATTTAAGAACTATTGTTATTTGAGCTTTTTGATAGCTATGTATGACTCTATAGAGTGTACATAATCAGATCTGATCGGATCTGATGCTGTTGACAGCCCAGATATGGTTATATCTGGCCAGACGTGATTAGATCTGATCATATCTGGTGAAGTTTTCAGCCCAGATATAGTTATATCTGATCAGATCTGGCCAGATATAACTAGATCTGATTATATCCGGTGAAGTTTTCAGCCCAGATATAGTTATATCTGATCAGATCTGGCCAGATATAACTAGATCTGATCATATCTGGTGCAGTTTTCAGTCCAGATCTAGTTATATCTGATCAGATCTGTCCAGATATAACTAGATCTGATTATATCTGGTGCAGTTTTCAGTCCAGATCTTGTTATATCTGATCAGATCAGACCAGATATAAATAGATCTGACTAGATATAATCAGATCTGAGCAGATATAATTGTATCTGTTCAGATCTAATTCATTTTTCCCGGGAAGTAATATTAAATGAAAAACAGACCACCTAGTGTACACCCGAGAGCGCAGTCTGCTGACCGCAAAGGCACGATAGACAACATAGTCCCGATTTTTTTGTATTGTTCGAGCTTTAATTGTTATGGTGACATTATTTAGGGCTCATTGTTATAGATAACCATCTTTGCAACCCACTGAATCATTACGGCTACGATGTGTTCAATGATCAATTAGGAAAAATGTCCTTAAGATGACGATGAAGCATTTGAATTCAGGTTTATTAATTTTGAATTCAGATCTTTACCTCCTTGATAGTCCTTTCTACAATACTATATATATATATATATATTGACTGGATAGAAACAGTTGAAAACGTGAAGATACGTGTATTTGTAAAACTGGGAAGATATTTCGTTCGAAGCAAATAAGGAATCCTTTGCACTTTATATCAAGGATTTCTGCAAGTTGGAACGATACAAATAGTATTCTTTCGCCCAACTTTCCCACTGGAAATGGACGCATAATTTGCATTATACCAAATAGTTTCGGAACTTTTAATGAGTCGCTTGTAGTTAGCGGAAGAATCACGGAGGAAGAAGTTTCCTGTATTTCCGTAACTCTGTTATACAATTTTCTTTCGGATTCTCGTGTTCTACTTTATTCTCCGTTCCTTACGAAACGTAATTTTCTATTATTGTCGTCTGTACGTGGACAATCGGCGAGTATTTCGCTTCGCTAAACTAATACGACAACGTGCATTTTGCGCACGATGTTCGCGAAAAAAGGCGGATGCAACTAATTGTAAAAGATAAAGCGAACATTTTGTTTAATTTTTCCAAATAAACGCGTTGCAGTTATGCCGCAATAGGACGTATCAAGTAAAATGTGATATTGCACTCATGCATTATGCTGCACACATGTGTGTACATAAAAATTTAATTTCTGAAGAATTTCATTTTCTACATAACGTACAAAATTTCTGCTAGATTTTAGTTTATGTAAGTAAACATGTATAGAATAAATTTGCTCTAGCTATGTTACAAAAATAAATCAAGCAAGAGCTTCGAAATATCCAATGATGTTACATTTTTCAGTGAAAAAAGACCGAGGGTCGTTCGCACCAATTTTCTATGCTTATGTCTGACAGAATAGATTTACCTCATGACTTCCAATTTTCATTTAAAAAAATTGGGCATTAATAAAATTTTAACTTTTCGATCGAGAATTAGTAACGCAACATGTAACAATGTTGACACAAACAGTACCAGCACTTTAGGTTGAATCTGCTGTTGTTAGGATAGATCTTTCGTTTGGTTACAAAATACCGATGATCATTTCTCAAAACATATGCAGCAGATAGTAAATTTAATATTGTAAATATCGAAAAAATAACCATTAGTTACTAATATGAAAAATTACGAATTTTCGTTCCTGCGAACCAACCATTTGCCTGAGGGTGATACGATCATTGTTAATTTTTGCTCCATTGCAATGCGAAATTGAAACTAGATTTACGGATGTTGATATACCTATTTTTCTAAAGTAACCAAAATTGTCTCATACAAGAAAATTGAAGCTTTCTGTAAAGAAAATAGTTCCAAATCAATTTAAACGAAAGATTTGTTATTAAAAAAATTAACCAACCAATATATTATATACATATAGTAATCAAATTTTGAATGAACCAAATTGGCTCCGTAAATCTAGTGTTAAATAGCACATTTAAGTTGAAAATCTCGAAATTAAATTGCAAGGAGAGAGGTTAAAAAACAATTTGCCATAGGTATATTCGCGTATTTTAAATGCAAGGAATAAAATTCTGCAGTAAGGGAAATAAAAATTTGTATAATTCTTTGAGACTTCAATTCAGAAGTGTATTATTCGCAAGAAAGATAAATCATATTGCAAATTGTGCGATAATATCGAAAATAAAAAATTATCATCGTATGCTGCTGCGAGCACCACATTTTAAAAACATGTACTTAATACTCCTGGCATTACTGTTCACGTACATACTCCGTTATAAAAATTGAATAATAATCCTGCAAATAACGATTAGTAGCATTTATTAAACCAACATAAACGAACACTACTGAAGTGTCACAAACACGTGGACGTGTGAATTAAAAGCACAAAAATTGCTATACCTGCAAGTTAAATGCATGTGCTCACGCGTAATTTTTATATTAAATGTTATACTATCTAATTTATAGACTTTATTTTGAAGAGATCGTTTTATTTACTATCCATTTAAGGTGAGAAATTAAATATTGTAGAATTAAAATCAAATGTAAATATCTGCCATGGAAATAAAGAATTCGAGCAAATTATTTGCAGTCACGTTATCAATAAATAGAGATTAAATTACCTAGATGTACAAAAAACTGAGGTATCGTGCAAGAGAAAATGGCGATTATATAAATCAATCAACCTTTCCCGTGTCACTGTTTATACCAGAGTGCCTCGCTCTTTTGTTTCGATCTCTACCGTCAAACAAAAGATCATTTGTTTTACTGTGCTCCAAATAAGCCCTGACCCGCATCTAAAAAAACTCACTTCCATCTTACAACTACAAATGTATGTACATTCTCGAGCAAAAGTCTTAAAATTTCCTTTCGTTGATTGTATTTTCTTTATTTTATATCGTTTTCAATATTTTAGCAAAGGTCTAAAATTGTAGGTTACTTTTGAAATGAAACGACAATAACAAATTTTTATGATTCAATCATCAAAGCTTTGAGCTAATAGAACTATAATATTATCAAGCAAAAAAAATGCCAATGGAGGAAGGCTAAAAGAGATCTGAACATAGAGTTCAATCTCATTTTTTCGTATTTGCAGATTTTATTTCATTGCTATCGCAGTCTTCACGTTAATATTTCTTTACTTTTATATTCGACCTTACCCTCTACGGTTATTTCGTCGAAGGTCTATAGTTTTAGGCGGATTCTGAATTACCGTTTCTGTCGCTACCATCTCCACAAATCACTCCTTTTACTACCCTCCAAATAAGAGACCCTCGCCTATATCGAAAACACATTCATATCTTACGTCCACGAACGTATACTTATATATATCCTAAATGTTTTATGATAACGGAGGATCACGATAGAACCGAAACCCTACAAGAATTCATCAATTCTCGAATTAACTTTTTCTCCAACATATCCTTTCATACTTATTTCTCCACACAAATTTCAACCACAATCACCACCAGAAATTTCATTGTTCACCAAAAGGTATACGATTCTCAACCATTCAAATGTTATAAATTCCATTACCTTATTTCTTCCATTTCAATGAAAACAATCCAAGCTCGAAAAAAACAAATATCCCATTATTTCCATAATTTCAATGACTATTAAATCACCCCGTCCAAGTGTGCACATATACGGTTATATCCCAAGAGCTCTTCCCAATCGAATCTCCCTCCCCTAACGAAACGGTTAAGGGAAACTTCTACACCGAACAACAATAAAAACACGAACGTCTCTAAGTAAACGAAAACTCTGTATAGAACAAAGGGCAGAATGCACACGAGACTCGTCGTATTTTCAGTGATTCCATTCGTATACGTAAATTCCAGGTCCTATTTTCGGCCGGGATTTTTTTCTCTTTGAAGAATTCGCCGACACGATAAATCGGAAAGCATCGGAGGGTGGGAGGGGGGTTGAGAACGAGCACACGTTGGAAAGAGGAGGAGAAGGTGGGTCCGGGGCGAGCCATTTGCATTGAAGTATTGGGAAGGCGGTGGAGAGGGTTGCCTTTATGCAATGCCATTATATTGTTCCTGGGACCTCTTGACATCGAGCCCCAAGAGTTTCGTGTGGTACGAGCCTTTCACGGTTTTGCGCATCTACAGGCATACATGCAGCGTGGGTGAAAACGCATACAGCAACACATCCACGGTCGGAGCATTTCACCGACAATGCGGCTGAAAGTCGTACGAGTGCTATACTTCAGGCCAGAACGAAGCGCGCGCATCTACTGTGCACTGAATGCGCCGAGTGCACTGCCACCGGGGTGCACTACGCTGCACTCGGATGCAAGTCTCTGATTTAGCATTGTCCGAGAGATTTGCATACTTTGGCAACAGCTGTAGGTACAAAAAAAAAGACAAAAGTGCAGCAATCGGGTCGGTGTTTGCTGTCTTATTGTTTTTCGGCGATGGCAGGGTGGGAATTTCAAATTGCTGTTCGATCAGCTGAAATACGGGGGTTTGTGAATTTTCATGGGTTTCAGGGAAATCGAAAGCGACTGGGAGAAAAACGGAGGTGAGATGGTGGTTGAGAAAACGTGGAATATTCTATTAAAGTTTGAATATTTAAGGAGGAAAGATTCACAATTTTTTCATATTGTTTGAAATAATAAAATGTTCTTTTTATTTTGGATTTCAGCGTTTCCTGTTTTTCCCTTGATTCCTTCGTTACGTATTCAGCAAACGACGTGAGTATCGGAAGCCGAAATCGGAGAAGGGATGTAAAGTTCCGTAGGTTATGAATACAGGACGTAAACTCTTTGTTTTTATGGTACCTGCATATTTTCGTGGAAGGCGCAGAGGAAGAAGGCTTGATGAAAAACGTCTACTATTGTATTCATGAGCATCGACTTCTTTTGCACTTTGCACGTCGCAAAAACAATACCAGAGTGTTTGGGTATCCATCAGATATTCTACGAATATGTGACAGCCATGCAGAGCGCATTCACCAACATCAAACGGATGTCAGCCTTTATGGTAAATGCGGGCAGTTGAAGACAGCTATCCCTTTGCACAATGCAACTTGAGTTCTATTCGCTTCTGATTAACGAATGGAACTTTCTTTGATAAAACGTACTTGGATCTTCTAACGTTATACGAATATCGTAGCTTCAAGAATCTCTTTATTTTCATTTTCAAACACGTTGTAATTCATTGTCAGTGAAATCGAATGACTTTACTTCAATTTCATTTTTTTTCTAATTAACACGTTGAACGCCACCCTTATTTCACTAGTTTCATTATTTCTACTAAAATGAACCTTTTCCTATTAACCCTTTGCGGTCCTATGTCGAGCAGCACTCGACATAGCTTTCCATTTGATTTGATTTTCTGCCAATTTAATATCAACTTTCCAATTTTGTAGTATCATCTAAATATCCGCCAGTATCTATAGTTATTGATAACATTGAAAGAAACGAATAGAAAATGATGGAAAATGTGGTGAAATTAACTTTATTTAGCTCACTACGAAAATTAACAAAATAACTCGGACCGCAAAAGGTTAAATGCATATCTCCATAAAATTAAGTATTAACGATACAGATAGATAGATAGTCGGCACACTCTAATTTTTTTAACATGAATATTTAAATATTTAGTATACCCGAAAATTCATAATTATTGTAATTTCAGAATTACATGAAATTTCATTGAATTTAATAACGCCGATCATCAGTGACCCCCATGGCAGTCAACGTGTTAACAGTAGAACTATCAAACAAGTCAAAATTACTGGTCCCCAATTTTTTTTTTAAATTCTCTCAGCTTATAAGAGACTTCCAGAGCAAATATTCTACGTTGCACTTATAAAACCCAAATTTACGAATCGATTATCTTTTGCACCTCTCGCTGCCTCTTTTTCCAAAATACTTATTTAATCCCTTAGCCTACAACTACGTGTGAGACTCGTAGTGCCGAAAATGAAATAGGAAATTTTGAAGACTTCCAAAAACTATTAAATTGGCAATAGCAACCGATCAGGGAATGGTCTTATTATTTCTGTACTATTAATATCACGTATAGTTATACGAAATATCAGAAACCAGTAAAACCTTTTGATTTCAGAAATTAATTTTGAGTCTTTGCACGCCTCATCAGAAAAGAAATCGTAGGTTAAAGGGTTAATACATTGTAATATAATGGATTTAGCGCCGGTAGTTGTAGTGTTAATAAAAAAACTTCAAGAAATTTTTGTACCAAAAATAAATTGAAAATGCTTAATCGCAGCGATGTCAAAGAAAGAAACGAGTTCTTTTCAATTCGTTGATGTTTCAGGCGAGAATATAACGAACAAGATGTCTGCGAGAGAACCGAAAGCCACGACAGATTCGTCAGTAGTAACGTTGACTATTGTGTTTCCGACTGGCCGACATATTTCCCTTTTCAACCCTTCCAACGCGTTCTCGCTTGCCACGGCATCAACTTTTCATTCCTGCCGGCTCTTTCAGCTTTTTCGCGCGAAAAGCAAAGCTCAAAACTACTTTCCACACTCGCCTCCCGCCTCGTTCTTTTTCTACTTGCGCTTTCGACGATCCATTCGTACGTTCAATCTTTCGCTGCGCACACGCCTATTTAGTTGGAGAGACGATTCTCCGTCTGTTGAAAGCATACTGGCACTCGAAGCATTCCGTGGAAAGCACGTTATGTGAGACCGCTTTCTTTATGTCCCGAGATTTAATACTCTAATATTCCTTTCCTCTATGAAGAAACGCACTCGCTGCGAACATCGTGATGATATTACACGATTTGCTGTCACTGGTTACGCGCTCCTTGGTCTGGGTTCATTTATTATGGTTAGCTATGAATTAGAGATAATTTTCTCTAACCCATAGCTTATATGGAACTCCATATTACAAAATCTTTATAGCAAATTTTTTTGATGCTATCATATTTGACAGTTACAATAAAATGAGGGTACTTTTCTTTTGCCGTAAATTTTTTAATTGATTGTAATCTTTTGAATTGGAAGTGGGTGTGTTTAGCAATTATTGCATTTTGTACTGTCTATTATGTGATATGTGTATTTTTTTGCAAATGAATAAAATATAGGTAGAGAAACTAGCTTTTACTTTTGCGAGTTTTGATGGTCGCGATAAAGTGATATTGTTTAATGTATCTTGGTTATTTTAAATTATCAAACAATTTGTGGATTTATCAGGCAGATATGGCGAAAAACTAGATAATTTTAAATTACTGCGGGTCATATTGTGCGTTGTATAATATAGTTAATATATATACCTACATATTGCGAAAATTAAGTGTAAAATAATATTATGATGATTGAAAATATTTTATCAAAGTTTATCGCTTTTTATAAGTACAAATTAAGTGAAGTGCCAGACATATGCGCGCGAATTTTGCAATAAATTAAATGAAATGTTGAAACACAGGAACATACAGTTTACCATAAATTGTGAAATTTAAGCCAGGAATTCTACCACGAAATGAAACGCACAAATATGTGCACACTGCTTCTAGAATGTTAATACGTTGCCTAATACATGAATCTGGCTGAAATTCTTCGTCGAAAAACTCCAACGAAATGTCGCGTTGCAAAATCGAATTATGCAAATATGTCTATTTCGCGCATACCTTCAAAACTGTCTCTTTTCCAGCAATTTCGTACAAAAGCTCAATATATCGACTCTGCTCGTTAACTACAATTTAATCTTGAAGACAGACTCTAATTAGAAACGACCAAAGTGTCACTCCGTGTGCGAAAAACGGCGGAATTCTCAAAACTATCTTCATTTCTATCTAACAGCCTGAAATAATTGCACTCTTCATATTTAATGATCACCTAATCAAATTAGTCTCTAAATTCCACAATTTTCACTTTCCATCCCACCACTTCAGTCAGTTTTTCCAAGCAACCGAAAGAATTCTAATTATACCTCCTCTAACGGCATACCTTTTACATCCGTGGTCGTTTTCATTCGAATTATTCCCACCATTATCACCACAACATCACTCTGAACGAGACATACATCGGTTAATTATAAACAATATTTCGTACATGCATTCTCTCTCTTTCTCCTTAACACAGCAACATGATGAAAGACATACGAAAGGCCTGGGAAGTCTAAAGAAAATTTATTCAGTTTCAAGATAAACGACCCGGAACGATTGTCGAAGCTCCCTTCTCATTAAAGACACGCGTAGCTATATGCAGAAACGGGACCGCTGATGAAAGTGTCGGTAAATCGTACAGCAGCTCATTAAAGCTCGTTACTCGGTACTTGTTTTTCTGCCGGTTAGTCTTTACGTCTTGATATTGTCGATTGATAAAAGTAACCTCACCCCTTATTTCTTCATTTCTCTCTCTTTCTCTCTCCTATCAACCCTTCCCTCTTACCTTCAAGTAATTATCGCGGTATACATTGTATCTCGTCTCTCGTACTTATCATGCAACATCTTTTTCACATACGTATTCACGCGTACATATATATGATGAATCGTTTCGTCGGCGGTTGTTCCCCGTGATTACATCGTCGGCTACAGACACCGTGGAAAATTGAGCTCATTGAAGCGCGAGTATCGATCTTCTATCACACGAGTGGATCGTCATTTTGCTGGAGGGATTTTTCTTACGACAACGTATGCCCCTTAGTCACCGCGACGATCCCAGTAAGAGAAGCACAACACTGGCATCTGCTCGTAAACCGCGTAATTGACACGTTCTCTCTCATCTTCCTCTTCATTTGCCGAAGGACGGGGAAACGTCTCCGGCTGGTAAGACACGAGACGGACGACCAAGAGCGTTGACTACACTTTGTGAATACTCGTGATCGTGATTGCGGTGTAACTCGCGTTATCTTATTAAATCTTCACTGTCTCGTCGTGCCGCGAAGCGTTATTAATGAACGCGTCATGATTTCACAATTTTGCAGTTGACATCACTGTAATTTCGTTATTTTTATTTCAACCATACTCGATCTGACCCTTTTGCAGAATCGTGTAAATGCATCGTGATGCGCTTCATACTTTTGACGTTGTGTACCAAGTTGCTTGTTTCCTCGGTAGTATTTCAACTATGGTGCATCGTTTAATGTAACTAGTCGTGAACTTCTTTGTAGATGTTTAAACGTAGAGTTAATCATGCTATGAGACGACGAGATGAATTAGAGACAGATTTATTAAGGTATGATTGATATACCGTGGCGTTTGTAAAATACATTGAAATGTGCAAGTTGTAAGATAATTTAAGGGGTTGACAGTGTGGAGTTAAGTTATAGCGTTGCCATCGTTCATGATAATTGATATGATAATTTCAATGGGTAATGTCATGGGGTTGAATGTAATGTATTAATTTTTTAAATGATTTTTTAACTGTATGCATCGCTTGAAGAAGAGACAATTTAGAGGTGCATGGTTGGATGACAGGATACAATTGCAGGAAGTAACGCCCCAAAAAGTAAGGAGATTCTCTACAATTATGTCGATGTCTGTTACTCACTCATCCACAGCAATAAAAACTTTGTCCATTAATGCTGTGCCGTATGATTTCTTTTGTGATTGCACTGGCAATAATTCAAAGTTAAATTGGTAAAATAACAATTCGTCAGTGATTCTTGATATATCGTGTATTTTAACGTGATATTAACATTATAGGAATAATTGTATGGTATCGCTACCCATTGATATTTTCAATTTGATAGCATTTTCAAGATATTTAACACTAGATTTACCAGCGTGAAATCTATTATATTTAAATATGTTAAACATGTACCTTAGAGCAAGGAAAATTAAGACGTGGAAAAGATCATAGATTCGGTAATTTATATTTTATGCAATAGACGAAGAATATTTATTCTATGGCTCTCTCTTAAACCCGTAGAATTTTTGGAAATAATTGTGTACCAGTCATTTTGACTGGCTTGATAAATCTAGTGTTAAATTTCCTATTTAATTTATCGCTTCACGAGTGTCACTCGTTATTACACGACAAGGAATTAACACAGAAATATCGGTGTTATATCTATTACATTTAGGAATATTGAAAAAAGTACTTCAGCAAAACACAAATAAAGAAGGTGAAGCAAATGATGCATTAACACTAGATTTACGGATGTTGATATACCTATTTTTCGCAAGTGAGCCAATTTGATTCATACAAGAAAATTGAAGTTTTTTTGCATAGAAAATAGTTCCAAATCAATTGAAATAAAAGATTTATTCTTAAAAAATTAACCCCTTAGCCTACGATTTGTTTCGTCACTGCCTCCACTATATTTTAGAATTTAATTACTAAAAAAAAAAAAATTTATCAATGAGTTTTAATATACCGTATAATTTAACGTAATATTAATGTTATAAAGTAATATAATCCCGTCGCGTTTCATTAATATTTCCAGTTTAATAGGTTTTCGAAAACTTGAAAATTTCCTATCTCATTTATCTCATGACGAGTGACACTCGTCATTGTAGGTCAAGGAGTTAACCAACCAATATATTATATATGTAGTAATCAAATTTTGAATGAGCCAAATTGGCTCCGTAAATCTAGTGTTAAATAATTTATATTTTACATAAAAGTGGAATATTTATTACATGACTCTCTCCTTAATTTGGAGGTTTGTTGGAAAAACGTAGGAATCATTTTGTTAATTTTAGTGTTAAATCGCGCTTCTATTAGAAAAAACTAACACCTCCCTTCTAATAGTCATAAATTTAGTTTACCCAAACTCTCCGTCACTTCTAATCTCGATCATGTTCCTCGTCACATCGTTCCATTTATACTTCGATCATGCGCTTCCCACCATTTTTTTATAACGACGAAACAACACGAAAATCCACTTCGTTAAAATTTTCAACGAATGCCTCCATTCGGTCTGTCTCAACATCGTCTCGTCCATTATTTCTATGACTATAATTCAAGTCCGCAAGTTCGCGGGTGGACAATACGAAATTATGAAATTACAATGATTTATGTCTAGCCAGGCATACGTGCAAGGCCAGCGACGTTTTAATCGTGAGAAAGGATCGCGCATACGTGAGAAAACGCTTGCGTTACATACGTGGATGTGGCTACCGGACTTACGAGCCGGCACACGCTATCGTAATCGACCGACGACGACAACGACGCCGACGAAAATATATCTGCACGAATGTAAATTGCTGTGTCAACGATGCCGTGTCGCACGGCCATTAAACGTTATCGGGCTGTTAATAAAATGAGGAGAAACTTCGGGCTAAGCTTGCTCACTCGGCGCGAAAGATCACCCCCGTTGATCGTCGAGTAAATCAATCTTCTACCCTGTCAGTATCACTCGGCACACGTTTTAGAATGTTCCATGATTGCTTTTCGTACCTTTTAAATTCCGTACCAATTATAGGATCGCGACGTTGTTCGAAGATACGATAATCCGATAGTTGCTTTTTTATATAGTGTCCATGGTGAGAATGAAAAGTGGAGAATGAAAGTGAGAAATGTTGTTGAATAAATCTACGAGATTTCTTTAATTTGAGATAATTCTCTTCTTCTCTTCCATTGAGAGCGATAATTCAGGAAATTAGTAACTAGATAATAGATAACTAGACTAATGAATATCTAGAGGAGTATTAATAACTAGAGCTTTGATAATTAGACCTTTGCTTTGTGATTTCTTTGCGACTACAATCAGCATGATTCAGCATTGACTCAAAAAAGTAAAAAATTAGTAACAGTTATTGTCTTTTTTCCTTTTTTCAGTTTTAATTGCTACAATCCTTTCGAAATTTTAACTGAGAATTTTAGTTTGACATAGAGTTTGAAGTGTAGTTCCAATTACCGGCACTAGGATATAAATATCACGTAGGAAAATCTTTCAGAGATGATGGCGATTTGAATTTTGACCTACTAACTCAGAATCCAAACTTAATTACCGTGCGGCTCCACGGCCGTGTCACCTGGGCGGCGGAGCTTCTCGTTTTCAACCGCCTATTCGTACCATTTTGTTTCTTGGAGTCCACTCGCTCAGCCTCTTAAAGGAAGCACCCGACAAAGTCGTAGCATTCAAATATTCTTATTAGTTTGTCTGGAGGAGCGAGACATTGTATTACATTGTTGTCTCGTCGCGCGCTTCGTTTCATCAAGGCGAATCTCCCCATGTGGTGGGGGTAATTCTGCCGGAGTTTATTCTGTTTTCACTATAGAGATGTTAGAAATCTGGTGGCTACGCCGATGTCCTCACTGTCGCTACCCAAATCGCGTTATCTCCCTTGCTCCGATCTGCAGCGTTCTCTCTCTTTGTCTTTCAGTTCGATTTGTATGTGTAGCTCTTTTAACGAATCGCGAGGTAGAACGTCAAGTGCCTTCGCGTACGTGTGACAAGAGGCATGACGCTTGATGCCTGGCGAATCAGGCTCTGCCAAAACAGGCTTACCTCCTAGGTGACACGGCCGTGGAGCCGCACGGTACATAGCCGTCATACATAGCTTCCATTAACTAATTGATTTCTGCTATATCGTATGCTTTAAAATAAAATCATGAAAACGATATAGCAATGCTACATCACCCTGAGTGGTTTCTATTCGAATATTCTCTGGTACTTCAACTCGTTTTAATTGACTTTTACCCAAGGTGAGCCCATATTACAGGGGAAGTATACGAACGAAAAGACTAGAGTTACAATTTCACGAAACACTACAATACACGTTCCAATGAGGAATTGTTTACTGTATTACTACATGAAACAAAAAGAGGGATCAGGTCTTTCTTTAGAAGATACGATAACACATTTTATTTGCTAGCGTAGTAATTAAAGCTCGTATCAAGTACAGGACTGGCAGGAAAAATTTAATTAGATCAATCAGATAAATTGGCACGGGGTTGTAATATCATACTCTTCATGCCTGAAACCATTATATGGATCATATTTTAGCTCATACTCGTAATTTATTGTATCGTAAACGTGGTACAAGCAGTCATAAAATTCAAACTATGTGATTACGCTTGGTCGACTTTTATCAGCTCTTATAAAAATATTAACGTGAAAAAAGTTTCTCTACGACGTTGTAGGATTATTATCTGCAGTTTTCGGGAGCATGGTGGAAAAAATGCACAAATAGCGTTCGGTTGATGCGATACTCACGAGTGCACGGCTATAAATTGCATGCGTGTTAAACATACTGCGTGCCACGTGGTCATTAAGCATTATCTCGTTGATAATTGCGCGTGAGAAACGAGTTGCCTCTGTAAAAGATCATTCCCCTGATCGCACATAAATCGTTCCACTACATTCTAAGCATGGTCCGATGATGTAAAACGATATTTGTATGTCCACTGTACTTTTGTCGATTGTAAGTAAAAATTGGAAATGTGTGACTTGGTGGAATTAGTATCTCTGCATTTGCGAATCTTAATTGTTTCGAGTTATCCTAAATAACGACGTAAACTTCATTTAACCCTTTGAGTACTGGGGAGGCATATACATATGTGGTCGGTGAAAAAATTTGACTGTGATTTATCATAGCATGTGTGCACGGTAAAAATTTGAAAATTAATATGAAACAATTAAAATATGATTGCTCAAATAGTAATTTATAATTTATATACCTTAATAGTCTGACTTTCGGATTCAAAAATAGGTTTTGGATCGCCAAATACACGATTAACTCTGAATAATCAAAAATATCTCCGTCCATGAAGGATTAAGAGTGGATTAATTAAGAGTGACTGTGTTATGCAACCAATACTGAATGATATCATCAAATTAACTACTTTCCACTTTGATTTTTCTTTTTTCTTTGAAGATCACTAATTTTGAACGTATTTAATTTGGTAATAAGTAGAATTATAAAATTTCTAGATAATTAAAAAATTATTTTCGCAGAAAAATATGGAAAAAAAGCATTCATTAAATATTACAAAGGAAAAGAATTAGAACTTAAAGAATCGGGGCAACTTAATCTCTCACTAATTAACTAGATAATATTTTGAATTTCTAGAGTATTATGAAAATACCATTTCTACTGCTAATTAACCCAGTATGTTTCATAGATGAATATATCAATAGGAATCGATCGAAGAGCAGACTACTTTTTTCAAAAAAATCAACAAACACCTGTTAGAGCTATCTTATTACCTCCAGTATTAATACTAACTAAAATAAAATAACTGAAAAATCTCAAGATTTGAAAGCTCTCTTTAGAAATACTTTCGTCAAGGCGGAGGACACTCGTAAGAAGTTCCTCGATGAAACTTGGTCGAACTCTTCGATATCGCGAATCGAACAGTAACGGGCTGTAATAGCCATCGTATCAAGAGCAAAGGAAGCCACGTAAAGTATGGCACTTATTTGAAAAAGGAGTAAGAACGGAAAACGAAAGAATGAAAGCAGAAAAAACAAAATATGCGTGCCCTGCTTACAAGACGAAGCCATAGAATATACCAAGAGACAATCATTATTTACCGGCATTGCAAACAAGCTGTGATACGTCAATTTGTTATCAGTCATATGTCACAGTTTGCAAAAAGGTCATGCGTTTTCAATACGTTAATTTAATAACAATGTCGTTGTCCATCGAGAGTGTCGTGCGCTGATGAATGCAGAGATTAAAACCGATGGAATGAAAGTGATATATCGCTTACTTTAACTACACCTGCATCATGTTCGCATTAATCAGTCAGTTGAAACAAGTAGGTCCATTAGAGCGGCTTGTACATCAAATAAACGTGAATACTTTGTAAAAGGGACGGAGAAGTTCAGCACCGGAAACGCGGAAAACGGAGCTTGAATTCTATCGCGTGACACGGAGAAGATAAGCATTTAACTCTTCCGATGCTTTTACCGTGCGTGATGCACAACCTGCAGCTTTTAGATTCAACGATCCTAGCTTTGTCCTTTGACCGACGACTGGGAAGCATTTACTTTCATGGATTAAAATCGGAACAATTGCACGTCAAAAATAACCAACTTTCAGCGATATGTCCTTTAAACTTGGTGACAGTATTACGTTAATATCTTCTGTAAAAGGAAATGGGTTATTATCTGCGATTTTCCACTTTGTTGTAAGAATAAACGTAGTGAATGAATTTGTATGCTGTAGATTGTATAAAAAAGTAGTAAAATATAAAACGGAGATTTCATATGTCACGTGTTATTTGATGTAAATTAGAATTTCTTTTAAATGTAGAGGTTTCACAGTAACGACCGTTCAAATCGAATCTTATTAAAAATAAGAGATGCTTTCATTTGTAGACTGTGCACGAATATCCTTATTGTGTATTTAAATTTCTGTCGTTATGATAAAAAAAATATTAGTAAATATGTAGAAGGTACAGACTATTTTTGCGCAAATTAAAAACGATTCAAGTAGTTTTTCGGCATTTCGCTCTTAAGGTTATTGGTCTAGAATCGTATTAGTCGTTAACGGTTTGTATTTTTTTTAATGGAAAGAAAAGATTTCGAGTTTGAAAATTATTTTTTTAAATTTTTACACAAACCTGAATAATATTTCATTAAATTGTTCACACTATTAATAATTAAAGATAAAAAATTAAATGCTACTCGATGATCGTATTATGTGTCATAATAAATTTGGCAACAACGCATGGAAATGTATACGCATATATGTTATGTTCATCCATAATTAGTGTATTGTAAACAAATAGTTTTATTTTTATTTCCTTGTCAAATTTTTTTATAACCAAAGAATGAAAAATAAATATTATTATAAACGCAATTATATGTTGTCACGCTCAGTAGTAGATAAACTATATGTAGTTAATTTTTGAATTTCGCGCTTTTTATGCAGCGGTGCCAAATTTCTTTGCAGTCAAACATGAACCAAGCCTCTGTCATGGCTGATGGTTGTCTCACTAGTTTTTCATTATTTTTAATAAATATTGGTCTAAAATTACACGTGACTGTAAATGTTTTATAATTTTTATAGTAATTAAAACGGTTAAAGTTTTGAATGATAAGTTTTTTGAACATTTTTGAATAGCCAATTATGTGAAATTTCAATAAGTAGGACATTTCCGGCAAGTTCTTCCATTTACCATGTGTTAAAAGTCGCATTTTGAATATTTAATTATTCAAAAACTATACGACCAATATTTTTCAAAAAAATCAGTAAAACGTATGAGCTGTGTATAAATAACATATCAAAATTCTAGAATTTTATCTATACATTGCTCTGAAGGGCGAATAACCTTAAAGGTGTCTATCACTCATCAACTTTTTCCATATTACAGTGTTATTCATTAAAGCAGCATTCGAATAGATATGAAATAGTTAATTTTTATAATAATTATCGACAGTAAATTTAATTCGCACAGCAAACGTAGACATTCTGACTACTTTTTATAAAGTAAAGTAACAGTTGACTACTTACTAACATGTTGACTGTCATTGCGGTCATCTGTGACCGGCGCTACTGAATTCAATGAAATTTCATGCAACTTTTAAACTGGAATATTTATGAATTTTCGAACATACTGAATATTTAAATATTGTCATTAAAAAGATAAAGTTTTGCTGAATATCTGTCTATCACTATCTCTAAAACTTTTGCTTTATAAAGATGTGATTTTCATAGAAAAAGTTTCACTTCAGTAGAAATGATGAAAGTAGCAAAATACCGGTAGCGTTCAACGTGATAAAGAACAAAAATGGCCATGGCTCCGACATAATTATATTTACTATTTATTCCCAAAATGGAACCTACATATTACAATACACCCTGGATATGTTAGCAAATTTTACCGTAATTATTTTCAATGTCTACCTTTTCGCGAACTCAACCATACTATACCAAATCATCCATTTCCTTCCACTTCTTAAATGTGAAAAATACAAGAAATATTTCCTATCATAAATACTAACTGAAAAAGAAAAAGAAAGATGAGCCGACACGACAACCCGAAACGGTTCACGGTGTTACTTAAAGCGAGTGAAACCCATAGACGTCATCGATCGCGTTCGACAAACCCGTTTTTCTACTTGGCATTGACTAAGCGAATCTTTTTATAAAGCGATCTCGTTTATTTCGATCAAGAGCAGAAAGGCCACCGATGTAGCCGCTTATTACATGATAGTAGCTTCTTGTGTTCTTTTCCACCTGCACGATAGCAGGTTTTCAACGTTGAGGCCTGCAAAACTGGGACGTGATAAGGACGTAAGCTGCTTTCCATTAAATTGCTAATGATTTTACGAGGATCGTCGGAATAATTTCTCTCTTAGCCGCACAAGAAATCTAATGTCTTACGGCGAGTCGTAGAGGATTAACTGTCGCGATGGTAAGATCGCTAAATTCCATCTTTGTTTGGCGAAAAGATTAACAGATTTACGTATGTATACCCATGAAACTGGAGATTCGAAAAGTTACGGCTCTTTGCCAAATTCCAGACGAGATTACGATTGTGGAGAAACATCATGGTTGTGGAAGTTTGCGGGGTGTTTATATGTCCTTTAAAGTTCAATCCGATTGTTCGGTTAGCGGAATTTAGAGCAACGATTAAGGCAAGCTCGATAATTGGGATTAATTACTGAAGGATCCAGGCGACCGATTTTCTTCACAGATTACGTGATTGCCGCGTTCGTATTGCGATTGTTACTTTTTAAGTTCGCCAATAACCGATTTTTTAAAAATTGTTTTAATTTCCCTTTGAGGGAAAGTTTCTGCCTTGCTATGTTTAAGTTCTTTACACTTTTTTTCAAACTTTAATTCAACATTAAACTAGTCGAACGATTTAAAAAGTAGTTAATATTTCAACTACCTATTTAAAAAGAAAGACTGAAAAAAATTAAAAAACCATCGATAAAATATCATTGAGTTCAGTGTTTTATCATCATTCCTTTCTCGATTTACACAATATAACATTCCACCCGGGAGACACGCCAGCAGGTGTACAGAAAATGATAATTCGCATCGTCAACGAAAGGTTCTTTCATCGCAGGTAGAAGGCCGCCTTTTCCCAGCGTTGAATCCAAACGAAATCTACTTGCCAGCGCGTCGTTATGAATAGGTTATAATCTAATTTTAATCGTCCACCGGTCTCGCATTAGCATATTCAATCTGTAAGGAAATTACTTCCGAGGTTGTTTCGTGCCACGGATACAGGAGGGCTAAAAGGAAGGAAAGAAGAAGAAGACGAAAAAGATAAAAAAAAAAAGTCGATCGAGCTAATGCGCGCACGAGGCGGCGGCCTGGTTCGAGTCCGTTGCTTTTAAATGAGAGAGGCGCCTGACTGGTTGGCTTGGATGCCTTCTCTACCTGGATACCTGTGCCTGGATGCCTTTGCCTGGATGCCTCCTCCTTGGCAAATGTGCCGAAGAAGATCACCGGTAGATCGGAGGAGCCTTCGGAGCAGGATCGGAGGAAGACGCGCAGGAGGTCGCGTCAGGTGTTATATCCCCGCTTGACGTAATCTAATGGATGGAGGTTAGTTGGGGTGAGACCGAAACAAGTCCGGGACGGCGGGTGGTACGCACCCGGAACACGGAAATATCAGGTAGCTTTCTCGTACGGACGAAAGAAGCGAGTATCTACGTTCGGCGGACGGAGTTCGGGGAAGTTGCGAGTCAGACATTTGCATACTCGGCACGAGATGAAATCACGCGCATCCGACCAATGAAGTTCGCACGTGACGGCAAAGATTTATCGTTTATCGAAGGCGTACTTGTTTTTTGTCTTTTTGACGGTACCGTTGTTCAGTTTTAACGACGCGTCAGATATAATAACTGGTTATTAGCGAGGTCAGACGGTGTGCCGTTTGAGTCTGTCGAACGGTTTCACCTTCTTGATCGTTTCGGGGTGTGCTGGCTAACGAGTGTTGCCAGTCGAGGGCATCGAGGCGTGACTATACTTTTATTTCGATATTTGCTTCATGACAGAAGTACTTTC
Source organism: Cerceris rybyensis (assembly GCA_910591515.1). Classification (NCBI taxonomy): domain Eukaryota; kingdom Metazoa; phylum Arthropoda; class Insecta; order Hymenoptera; family Crabronidae; genus Cerceris; species Cerceris rybyensis. The sequence continues at coordinate 31,371,528 of OU342790.1, forward strand.
CGTATCGGGGAAATAAATGATCGGATATTATGGTAGACCGTAGTAAAAAGGCTCGTAAACCATTCTCATTAATGTTATAATGTATATATAAAACACGTAACTTAAGAGAATAAAAAGTATAATGTGATATCTGACTTGGGCTGCTGAGAAATAAAGGTTCTCTTCATAGACTAATAAACTTGTATTAATAAAGTACTAAATTTTATAATAAACGGCATGGACTGATCTCAGTCTCTATCAATGACGTAAGGAACTACGTATTTAGTACTTTCTAATCTAAATAAATAAACGTGAATAGTTTATACCACTCCATAATCTATTGAGAAATATCAATCATAAATTGTAAGCATATCTTCCATACAATGAGTAATCGTGTTAATATGTTAACAAATTTTTATATGTATACCAAATTGTCTATGTGGGTTTTGAAGATACGCCGAAATTAAAATTCTCATCGTAAATAGATAATGTCAGTTTTTGTGCATCGACTCGCTGTCGTGGAATTCCACTGACTGATCAAATACGTATGCACTTCCATTTCTCATTATAGATTTGTTAAAATTGTTTACACTATAGAAAAGTTACATACATTTTAAACATACATGAATTTCTTCTTTTTAGTTATATGAAAATTTTATATGTATGATTTTTTTTTAATTAAATAATTTATTCATTTTAAATTCTTTGTTACTTCTCAATGATTAATTTCACGAATAATTGTGAAACGCTTGATACAATTAGTATGTCAATTGATTATTTATATTCAATCCATATATTTTTGTTAGCGTTATACGAAATGTGTTTGCAAGAACCTCGAAAAAATCGATCTTATTTTGTGTATTTTTAAAAGGATGAAGTGGTCTATATGAGTCTTTCTTAGCTATAACCCTTTTAACACTTTATCGATCGGTTGCCTATTAATAGGCTTTCCGGGCCCAAGGCTTTTGGACGTTTAATTTATTAATCGATTGCCACGGCAATTAATAAAAAGATATTTATCACTGCGGTGTATTGTGCCGTAGACTCAGTGACGAGAATTTGTCATTTTCAAAGAGATGTCGGTATCAGGGAAATATTTGCGTCCAAGTGACAGGTCAGAAGTGGATAGAATTTTTAAAAAGTACCGGTCGGTAAAGTGTTAACCCTTTGCACTCGGAGCCCTCTCTGACATTATTTATTAGCAATTTGATGACACTTCACTATTTTCCATCTAGTCCTATTTTAATAGAAAAATTCAGGAAAACATACATTTAAAATATTGCGGTGCAGTAAGTTTATTCTCTGAAATCACTAATAAATTCGAAGGTCCACTTAGAGGGGGCAATCAAGAGATATGATAGACTTAAAATGTCCCCTCAAGTGGGACATCAGAGTGGAAAGGGTTAAAAGCGTTTCGAAGTAACAAGTATTTCTTTTGCTTTCTAAGACGAATCGTCAATATTATCTGATACTAATGCAAAATCAGCTCTAAATTCTTTCCAGCATTACCCAGAGAATTGATAAAATAAAATTGTAACTATTTTACTCACATTCGAGTGTGCAATGAAATCATTTAAACGAATTGCACATAGATTTAGAACATCGACCGTTCTTCCTTCTCTAGTATCAGCACATTCTCTTACCTGAAACAAACGGAAAAGAAAAAGATTACGTGCCTGCATTATCACACGAATAAAAACATGCTGTAAACATTATTCTCCAACATGATCGACGCATGATAACAGTCCCTGTTCTCGTTGAAACAGCCAGTAAAATTTATACCAACAATTACGAAACAACCTGTTAAAAGCCCATCACCCTCGATCTCCCGAGACCCTTTAAAATCGCAACCCCCTGTTTCAAACAGTTTGCCGGATCTTGCGATGAGAGAGTTTTCCACAAAATTTAAAGACGGCAGATAAAGTTCCGCAGGTGCAAAGTAAGAGCACAGGTTTTGCCCTCAGGGATGTTCTTCTCTCAGATAAGAACGATGGCTCGAAAGTAAGTCCCTTTTCGGCTTCGAAATCCACCACCCTCCGGGCCACGCAAAAACTCTTGCAAAAAGTGCGAACGAACGTGCTGGAATGCAGCTAAGCACGTGGCAATTTGAAGTAGGAACAAATAAGGCGAAAATTTTATTCCAAGAGGAATACGGTGGCCTCGAGGCATTCACGGCCGATCCCCATAAAGACCGATGGGAGGATTATCGAAGAGGAATAAACTTTCCTCCGATACGAGTCCGCAGATCGTCCGTGAAATTTTGACGAGCCGTAGAACTACAACGATAATCGATTATATGGTATGTGGGTGAAGTTTAATTCCTTCGTGGTCGTGAATGTACGGAGTTTATTTTAAACTCCTCATTGCAGGGTAGTATTTAAATTCGATAAAATCAGATACCAGGCGGGTTTAATGTGAATAATATCGCACCTCGGTAAAACCATGAATCCTTCCTTGTTGGATAATAATTATGATAGTTTTATGATCCTCGCTGTAAATTCACTTTTGCATGGCTTGCAATTTTTAAATAATCGTAGTGCCTGATCTTTCCACGAACAATGAACAATTTGCGTATCGCTTGAGAAAAAGTATTTATGAACCCTAAAACTACGATGTTGGCCAGAATAACGGATTCCTGATTCCTTTATAAAATACTGCCCTTTTTAGGGCAGTCATACACTAAATGTTCCACATTTACCTTATATATTATCCCTTGTTCCCCCTTTTCCAAAGTAATTATTTAGCTCTAGATGTAACCGTGACAAATCTATTATATTTCACTATGTCAAATAAATACTTTGACAAAAATGGAAACAAAAAAATGGAAAAGATAATGAATTTAGTGATTTATATTGTAAATATCAGATGCACATGGAACACCTACTTTGTGGCACTGTTATAAACTTCGAGAATTGAAAAAAAGGAGATCCAGTAATTTGCACTGACTTATTAATCATAGTATTAGTATACTTAAGTGTACTCCATTCAACGCCAGCAATTCCAGTGTTAAAATCTTTATATAACAGGGATAAGTAAGTATTATAAAATGTGCCGTTGTCCCATTAGGCAAGTATTATAAAATGAACTCGTGTCTCGAATTCCACAGATGAAGAAAGACACGCGAAGCAGATATCTCAGACACGCGACGAAAAGCTTCTCGTCTTGATTTCACTGCTCGTGCATTTGATCGGCATGCCGAGTGCGCCTTGACATTTGCATAACGAATAAACGCGGTACAAAGCTACCGTCAACATCGGGCCCTTTTTCTCGAAGAAGCGACGTTCGTCGCGTTGCGAATTGACAAGGATTTCCTAGACATTAATGGCACCGTGCCAGACCGTGGGTTCTCTTTAGCCATAGATAATCGATACCGCTTATCGTGCTGTGCTCTTTGCAAGCATCGTTGCGAAAAAAAGTCCCGAAGGGAGACGGAAAGGGAGAAATAGAAAAATACAAAAAAGAGAGAGAAAAGAAAAAAAAAAGACAGGAAAAGAGGGAAGTTTGGAGCGCTTCAAAGCAGGGGCTATACGCCGATTTTTCCAGCAGGAACGGCAAACGTTGCCGCTCCGGCAACGGTACCCGGCCGGGCGATGCTGCCGTTTGCAAGCAGCGTATCCAATAATTCACGTACCTCGACCACTTTGTCGTCTCGTGCTCGATTTATAGTCGTGCATTCCTTTGTAAGAATAAAGTTGCCTTTTTGCACGAAACGCTCGGTTTGCCGGGCCAGAGAGCGGTACACGCAACTACGGAGGAGACGTTCTATTCTGTAAATTATGCCCTGTCGATGGCTATCCCGATACACTTGCAATTTTTCCTCGCCACGAAACTTTCGTCTATGGCTCGTCCCATTTGTGTTTCTAAATGTAACGAACGAGCGGAAATGTCGGGGGTGCGTTTCCTTTTCTGGACTGAGATCCCATTTATTTGTAGTCAAAGATTATTTGCAATACTCTGACAAATTACATTGTAGAAACGATAGATACTTCTGAAATCAATAGCTTTAACAACGTGTGACAGTCGTGATGCGGCAAAATGAATTTGTGAAAATTATAAACTCTCTAGAAATAGTCAAGTAAAAGACAACAGCGAAATATGAAAATCTAAAATCATTTTCATGCTATTAGTTTTATTATATAGCGTATAATATGGGAAAGATCACTTTCTATTTTTATTTTAGCAATTTAATGCTTACAGTTAGCTTTGATACACGTTGTCACAAGGAAAATTGTAGGGCAAGGGATGAATTAACACGTTCGCGGAGAGTAAAAGTTCCAGCGAGGTGCAAAATTGACAGTCAATTCATTTTAAAATTGGTTGTGATATTCGAAATATGATTAAACACATTTTATAACGGTAGTCAGATTATTATATTTTAATCGTCATATATAATGAATGCTACAGCATTCATTGATAGAATACATGAGAAAAGAGGTTTATTATAGTTTCATTACATTAATTATTCAACGGTAGATCTTTATTCGCCTACATATAAAAAAAATTGATAAATTAACACTTTGAACGCCACCGGTATTTCGCTAGATTCACCATTTCTACCGAAGTGGAACTTTTACTATTAAATTCGTATTTTTGCAAAGCAGAAATATTAAAGATACAGATAGATAGATATTCGGTAGACCTTTATCTTTTTAATGTCGATATTTAAATATTTAATATATCCGAAAATTCGTAAATATTACAATTTCAAAGTTACACGGAAATTTAATGAATTCAATAGCGCCGGTCATCGGTGACCTCCATTGCAGTCAAAGTGTTAGATCCATAATTTCATAGCATGTATATATGAAAACAAAACTAAATATATCAGTCCATCATTATGATCCCTCACTACAACGAAATGTCTGAACATTTTCCAATGCACATTGGATACACATAATGCACATAAAATTAAATGAATAAAAATTGCCTTTAAAATTTGAATGCTATAGCATTCATGTCATTTTACATCACTATGAAAATGAATGCTACAGCATTCACGTCCGCGAACGTGTTAAAATATATTTCATTTACAATATTGGGGATGATTTTGTAAGATAAACGTTTTGCTTCACAAATACTCGTGTATATTTTTAAAGAATCCAGTGCAAAACAAACGCCATATGGGATGACAATAGGGAATATGCATTTGGTTTAAATTTAATTGATTTTTTTTCCCCCGAATCTATATTGTCCTAACATTGTATTTAAACCATTGTTTCCTTATTTAGTTTGTTTTTAATTGCATAAAACATTAATTCAAAAATGCAAAATAAGCGAGCGAGATTCAAATTTGCGAAACGCATCACCATTGGTCGCATCGAAACGTGACGTCACATACCACGTTTTCTGATTTATCGGCGTTGCTGCTTATATTGTGTTTCAAAGAAAAATTGTTTTTATTTGTGTTTCTGTAGTTTTTTTTTAAATCTGTAAATGCATAAAAATAATCAATAATCATTTTTAACAGCTACTGCGATAACCCTAAATGCATAAAAAATGTATATCGTATAGAAAATAGTTTTGGAGAATATCTGTTGTTTTGCCGGCTCTCTCTAGCAATATGTTATCCCATGGTTACGGATATTTTTAAACATTTAAATTACGGAAATGTTAACTTATTATGGTATATAAAAATGTATATTCGGCACTAAAGAAACGGAGTTTATACCTTGACAAATTCCTGCCGAAGTCATGCTGAATGAAAACAAAAGTTCCTTTCTTTTGGTAGATTATTATTTTTCGCCATAAGTACTAGTTTTTTATTTGTTCCGAAATGATATAGAATAAATAATACGTTTGAGGGCCATAACTGTACAATAGATTCATTCGTTAAAATTGCTTTATTGTTATATACGAATTTACTTCTTAAGCTTTTAGATATCTTACTGATGAGCATTTGTATCGCTTTCAAATACCTTTAAGAAATAGAGGCATATAATTTAGTTTGCAGGACTTTATTATTTTATTGCGCCTGCTCCAATATCACACGAACCCTTCATGTCCGTAAGACTTCACCAATGACCTGCTGGCATTGAAGGTTTGGCGCAGGTACTAAGCTAATCCCCTATAGGTATTTATGTTATATTGGTCAATTCACTGTTAAATGATTTCTGTCTCTACCTAGTCACTTGGAAAATGTACATAATTAAAAAAGTACAAATATTCATAAATGGTAACATACCCAGCATTAAATCGGTATGACACATTCGAGACAATAGCGGAGACCCAACCATAAACTGTCTTCCCTACGCTCATTTCAGAATTAACAAATTAAAAATGGCAATATAATACAAACCAATAGAAATTCATATTTTCCAAGTTTCGAGCATATCCCCTCCATGTCAACGATTCTTCTTTGAATATAAGGGAAAGAAACATGCAAGTAAAGTAATCATTATGTGCATATACTCTGTTAGTGCAAATGTTGTGATCTTTGGTACCGAATATACATTTTTATATACCATAATAAGTTAACATTTCCGTAATTTAAATATTTAAAAATATCCGTGACCATGGGATAACATATTGCTAGAGAGAGCCGGCAAAACAACAGATATGCTTCAAAACTATTTTCTATACGATATACATTTTTTATGCATTTAGGGTTATCGCAATAGCTGTTAAAAATGATTATTGATTATTTTTATGCATTTACAGATTAAAAAAAAAAGAAAAAAAAATATACCTTCCGGGACGCGAACCCGCGACAAAAATGTTCATAGCGGTTCCAGAGCAGACACTCTAGACGCGTCGCCACTGCTGCTGTTGAAAGAACGTCCAAAATTATAGTACATAATGAAACACACAGTTTACAGATAAGTGAGTTATCCCAATTCCTTTTATTGTTATGAAATTATCTGTAATGGTAAAACATTAAAAACCACAAAATGAACATACTCTATCAAAATAATGGAAAAATAACAATTACTTCTTGCGTTTTAGATCAAAATACGTCCCGAAAATCGGTTTTCGATTTTTTTCATAATGACGCAGGTGGTTTAAAAATCTGAAAAAAATTGGGGATAACAATCGTAGGTGTTAGATTGTTACTATATAAAACAAAAAGTTGTACCTCGAAGATTTCGATACGAAATCTTCTTTTTTCCGTTTTCTTTGACTTTGCCCATTTTTCACGCTTAGGTTACTTCGACGGAAAAATCTGAAAAAATTCTCCAACATGTCCGGTACCGTGTAGAATATGCCAGAATTTTTTCGGATTTTTTACACCTCAATAAATGGGGGAAAAGGGCCAAAAACCTGTTTTTTTAATTTTCCCCATAACTACCCTTCCAATCAAGATAAACGGTTAAAATTTTGTACACAATGATCGCCGAGCATTATCTATCGAATGAGACCACCCCCATTGAAATCGGTTGAAGGGCACTTTTGACCACCTTATCCTGCTATACCCTTTAAGCAATGTTTTAAATATTATTTAAAAAAAAAATTTGAGCATTTGTAACAGTATTTATATTTTTTACTATGTTATAACGATGTAAAAAGTGAATTAAAAATATTTAAAAAATACATGCATATTCCCTATTGTAATAGATTTATTGATTTTAATTAACGTAAGTCGTAAGAATAATGTTAATAAAAATCCATTGAATCTGCAGCTATGACAAGAAACCGCATTTTTTTCATGGAAATTCAAGAAACATTTTTTGCCATTTCGCGCCTCGAGCGCATCTGGCAAGCGACTATTATAAATGACTCTTGGATAACATAAATAGCAGGCTCCGTTGAAAGCAACGTAAATTTAGAACCTTCATCCAGCTACATAAATTTCCTTCTAAAAAATAATCCACTTAAAATACTTCTCTCCTTTAATGTAATCACCAGAATCCATTATATTAAGAAAACCAGAAATCTCATCCTGAACAAACCCTCTATATCCTTCAACAAATTCTATTTAAAATTGCAAAATCAACGCAACCACTGTCGTCCTATTATACAAAATCGTCAATTGACGAGGACCGGCGCCGTTTTATCGCGATCGTTGCACGTATGACCGCATTTCGTCCGTGCTCGTACGTGCCAAATTGTTTCGTTCGTCCGAGGAATACGGTACGAGCAGTACATTGTTTCAAAGGGTGGATTTAAAGACGAGGAAATGGGTCGATCCAATCGGATAAAAGGATATGTCTCGTCGCTTAGCGAACTGGCCGACTTCGCGGATACCTACATCGTGTTGTTTTAATCTCCGACGTCCGACCGGTCTTCTCTACATGCACTCGGGTCGTTTTATACCATGGATATTACGGTAAAGGCGTCCTTTTATCGTCGATCTACAACTTCCTTTAATATCTCCTTACTGCTGCTAAAGCGCTCGAATCGCTTTGCCCGCTGGCTCTGACGCGTATCCACCCTGGGTTAACGTTTTAATTTCTCACTGAGAAATTCGTTATCTGTCCCTCTCCTGCTTCTAGTATCTGTTTGCCTGGTTCAACGTCGACTGACTTTTATCGTACGATAAAACTTCTTACGGCTCTTCAAATTGGGGCAAGGTTGAAGGCGTAAGGAGGAAGAAAATTTATATACCGAGATAGGATAAGTCGTTTCGAGTTTCCCTCGTTGGAGAGCCGTAGTGTACTCGGTGGTAAAATTACGTTACTATTTTGGAACTTTCCTTCGAGTATACTGATTTCAATTTCGTACAAAGAATATTCGGCCTTTTCGCTGTTTCCTTTGAGAACTCAAATAAGAACGTAGAGTATAGTACCCAAATAGATATGTGTCTTGGAAGTCAATGGGAATTTTTTAAAACGTGTAGATCGGGCTTTAAATGCGCACGTTAGAATTTTAATAAAAGGAATGAGATTCTTTTAAAAAATTAACTGTCCCATTTTACTGAATTTTCGACCTATCTCCAAATCTTATGCGTTTATTGTCAACGGTAATTCGCTGTGGAGAACTTCTATTCGTGGAAAAGTCCTCTCTGCTTTTTCTTTAAGCTTGGGATTTTAACGAAAGGTCTTTTTGGAAAAAAGTATTTACTTGTAAATGAACTAGTTCGAGAGACATGCGAGAATGCCGCTAATTATTCGATATCAAATAACGTGTATAGACTATGTATCAATGCGTACTGTGTTTTCCAATGAAACCTATTGTAAAATGTCGAAATTAATTATTGGTTATTTGTATTCCAGTTGATAATTAAATTGTTGTAAAAAATGCGAAAGGGTTGACATATTTTTTCATGCCTTTTTTCTGTAGATTTTTTTTAATAACATTTGACGTTCAATAGGACGTTAACAAGTATCCGATTGTTTTTGAACGTAGATATGGTACTATCGCGTCATTTGGTAATCTGCAGTATGATTTAATGAGTCTATCGCCGCAGGACGACGGAAATTAGATCGTGACGTTGAATGCAATTAAATTCAAGCGGCCGGTTTAATTTATTCGACAACCGCTCAATAATTGTCTGCATTACTGTCTCATTTATTGTACGCAATCCAATGTTGTACATTTAGAAATATTCCATTGCATCTTTCATTGTCCCTACTTGGAATACTAACAAGTTCTGACACAAAAAACATAAAATTATCCTTCCCTATAATCGTAATTTTTCTACATAAAAACTATCACTTTTCGTTCTTCTATCAAAGATTTCCCCATGGACTTGTATCGAATTTAACAAGATTTAAAATTGTTAGTAATAGAAATATGAATTTGAATTATTTTATACTTTTCGTAATATTTCGTGGTTTCACCAGGTTTTATACTTTTACAAATTAAAGTACATTGCACTGATTAATTACTTGATGTAACGTTAGTGAAGGTTTGATTCGTTTGCTTTAAAGAGATCATCGTTACAATTGATTCGTTACAATTGTAATTCACGACCCGGTGAATATGTGTACCAAGGATAAACGAGTGAGATCAAAGATGTGCAGTCACTAAAATCCAACCGGATAATACTTCGTGAGACCTTGTAACGAAAAATCAGGCCGTTGATTTTTATTCAATGTTAAAGAAAAATCTATCATGCCCGAAGAAAACTGGCGAGGTGAGTTAAGTCTGCAATCTCGGAGACTTCCGCAATTATAGAGACGATATCCAAGGATAAGAAGTTGGAAAACAACATGCAAGAATGCTGTTGCGAAACGCTAGATTCCAGGTCGCTGCGTGCAAACGTAGGACCAAGTGTTACATCAGGTTTGTTCGGAAATTAATTTTGAACTGAGCAATTTCAACTGGGGAGTGGATTGTATTTGAAGGACGAACCTTATTTCAAGTAGAAGTTCTATAATACTTCTGTTTAATAATATCGTTACACGTTTTCCGCATGTGCCAGGCTTTATTTAAAATTATTACTAATTTTTTACTATTGTCTTGCAAAATATCCAAGGCTTTATAACAAGTCTGCTTCGCAGGATTTTGAACCGTAGAATCTCTTGCTCTATTATTTATGTAACAATTGATATGTAATGATTTGTATTAAAAATGTATTAAATTGTATTGAAATGTATTAAAAAGAAAATATAAAGTTTCTAGATTAGAAATTCTATTTGACAAAATTAAAAATAACGTTATACAATAACCTCGAAATAAATGAACAACGTAGGAAAAATGTGCATAGATAAAAGTTCGAGAAACACGCAATACACGAACGTAAAATAAATGTCGCATTAAAAGTTTCAAATGGCGGAAAATGTTTTATCATTTATGCGATGCAAAAAAGATATACGATTTATTACCATTTATTTATTCCTATGCATCGTCGCTTGTAAGATCGGATCGGTTAAGAGCTACATATTTAGACTTATATTGGAGGCTTATATTCTCAGGATCATCAGGTGTATCAATTGTACTTGAAGAACACCAATATTCATCTAGGACGGAAGAAATATTCATTATTTATACGAATTCAAAACACTTGAGTCTCGGATGCAACATTCACTTCAAAATTCTTGTCAAGTCTACGTTACACTTAGGCCATAAAAAATAAATAATCGTAAAATAGGGTACGCCACAAGTGATTATCATGTCTTTCAGCGGTAGTTTTGAAAAAAAAAACCTGCCGCAAAATTCGCGAAAAGGCTGCAAATTTTTTATTAACCGTGGATCAGAAACGAACCATTCTCATGCAAATTAACTTTTACTGTGTCTTCGCGATTGAATTTTAACTGACTAATTGTAAGTCAGGCTTCCAAATCTTCGACCTTCGAAGAAACACACGAGATATCCTTACTTGTTCTACACGAAATTAAATAATGGAGAACCCATGGTTCATCTCACAATCAGACAGTTTACCTACATAAACGAAGAATACTATGAGTCAATAAAAGAAATCGATTGAGGGGTGTGGAACAACTCCTGAAAGCCATGAGAATTACTTCTTAAACACCCTGTACAGTCACCCTTAACAAATCTACCAATGGTAAGTCCAACACATTTAAAAAGCAATTAAATACATACCACAACAAAAAGAAATGCAGCTTAGAAATAATTTGATCCAATTCCTCGATTGCAGTTGATAAGATACACGTAGAAAATTAAGACAGTCATAGTATTAAAAATTTCAAATATATTAAAAAATTCAGAACAAGTTATTTCGACCACCTTGGTAGATCTATAATTATTTATAATAAATAGATATCATACATATGTACGAAAAATTCGATCTAAAACGTCATTAATTAATTTAAAACGTCGCGAATGCTAAGTCCGTTTTGCACAGCAAACATATAGTCACAAACTTTTAACGAACCGAAAGGAACGTCGAATTTTGCACGAACACGGAATGAACATTCACTATTGAGAATATCGTTCTATCGTTTCGGGGGTGGCTTAATTGGTCGACCGAGAAACGAGAATAATGACCTACGTTCGCATCTGCCAGACTTTTCTACCGTCCTCATGTTGGAGTGTACAGGTGTGTGTATGTATAACGAAAAAAAAGGGGTATAGAGCATCCAGACAATGGATGTCACTGAAATGTACAATTGATTTCAACAGTTCTCAATGCTTTTTCCCTTTAATCCTTCTCATCCCGTTTTTTTCGCGTACGATCATTTCAGCCAGAATTTTTTCCCCATTTCTATTCTGCTTTTATCGTGTCAAGCCACGGCAATCCCTTTATTTCGAAACTGTATTCCACGATAATTGTTCGCGTTAATGCCAGCACAAGGAAAATAATCACTATTAAATCAAAGTAATTCAAATTATTGACAACCGATCGTTATTACAATCCTTTGAGTTTCATATTTCACGATTAAAAAGAAATCGTATTATCGTGGTGACATTAATTGCTGGGATAATTTTGCAAAGGATCGTTAAACAACAATGAAAGCAACAATTCATTAGTGAGGAACATTACAATATATTTAAAATATCAATGGTATTAAGTTTACGAGATGTGTTTTGTACTTTCAATATTTCAATCTTACATTATGGTGTAATAAAATGTGTTATAATTACATCATAAAGTAATATGTCGCATTCATAACGATACTATTGCTCAACCGTACTTTACATTTGTGAGTTTCGATATATCCGCAATCTCGCTTGTAATGAGAGTATCAAATCATGCTCCATAAAACCTGCAAAGCTACAGGTAATTGATTTCTAATTACAAATCGTTAAGTGTGTCTAATGAACGATACCCAAAGGGTGCTCGTTAACGTGTGATTCAATATTGAAATTTTATTTCGATATTCGACGCCTAACGACCACGGAAAACGATACAGAACGCTACCACTAAGCATGGTGAACCCATTTTAACGACCTCGTAATCATGGTGATTGTAAAAAAGGGATGATGGTCGTCTCGTGTCTTCTGCAAGATCGTCGTAAGGACTCGGTGCTTAATGAGATCGTCAAGTTATTGGATATCATAAATGGGTGTTATTTGAATAACGTCAGATCATATCATTTTTCATCAATCGATTGGATATTACGTTTTCGATTATAATATAATTTAATGTCACAAAAGGGTGATTGGTAAAGTATTTCATTTTTTTTATTTCTCAGAAAAAAGTATTTCAATTTGTTTTGTATTTGAGTTAATTATCACTTGAACAGTATTATCTAATTAATTAACATTAAACAATATTACATTATAATAGTATTATTGATTGTTAAAACTATCAGTGGTGAATGATATTACTGTATATGTGTTCTTTATCATTTTATTATAAAATTGATAAATGGTAATATGTTTTTGATTATGGGAATTAGTGCTGTATTATTTCAATGTGTATACATAACAATTCGTCATGATTGGTTCGAATGAAATAATAATAATTATATTATAATACTTGTTAAATGCTTTCAAATAATTTCTCTTGTATCCGACATCAAATGAAATTCACTTATGCAAATTATCCCCAAAATGGAAAAGACGAAGAAATAAAGTTGTATGAAACTTCGCTGTTTGTTTGGTATTCCAAAAATAAACGTCCAGAGTTGCCAAAAAGATATGATTAGAAGGCAAATCCAGTTAAATTCGGGGGCGGACAAGCTAGTACTCTCGAAATTCGTGAATGGTAGCAACGAGTTGACACAATTCCGCCTTGCGTTTGATACCCTTTGAAAAACGTGTGTATCCGCTCTCATCGAAACTTCCATCAATTTCTACTTTTTATAGGTTTCCGATGAGAGGCTATTCTGTCCATCGTAAACCATGGCAATTTTACAAATTTGAAGGAGCGCGGAAGGATTTATCCGATTTAGCATGCTACGTTTTCCAAACCAATTCGTTTTTTTTTTCTAGCAGCTGTCCAATTAAAAAATTGTTACCTTTCCAATAACGTTATATCAATAAAACATGGGCTTTTTCCCAAGCATGTGGTGCAAGTTAATTTACAACTAATATTCCGTTTTAATTCATTTTCAGTTAGTCTATAAAACCATAATAGTTTCATAGTGGATTGAAATAATAAAGTAGTTTCTAAATGAAACAATGCCATACTGATGAATGTAAAGAAAATTAAAATTAAAAATACTTTCTTTTAATAGGTTACGCATGTAAACAATTTGCTGCTAAGACGACGTTATTAATTTAACCCTTTGCGCTTCAATGTCCCACCTGAGGGGACATCGTAAGTCTATCATATTATTCGGTTGCCCCCTCTAAGAGGATCTTCGAATTTATCAGTTGCACCGCAAAATATTAAGAAATGTATATTTTCCCGAACTTCTTTATTGAAATGGCACAAAATAGCAAATAGTAAAGTGCCACCAAATTGCTAATAAATAACGTTGGAGATGGCTCTGAGTGCAAAGGGTTAATTAATAATCTTTATTTCAGCCTCACAGCCAAGAATTTTGGACTTGGTTTGCAATATCCTAATTATTCTATACAGCTATCTTATCATACATTTATTCTACTAATTCATTCCGTTCACTCACAACTTCTACCTGCTACTTTATTGCATTTTTTCTAATTGCACCTTTCTATACACCTCCACTGACAACGTTACTATTAAAAATGTTGTTCGCTATTACTAAAATTTTTTAATTAGACAGCTATAATAATTTATCATAGGAAATTCAACAAGAACGGTCAATACCTATAGTTAAACCATACTATTATTAAAATATAGAAACATACACATTTGCGGAAGCGCTATCATATTCTAATGAATAACTAAATAAATACAGTAACTAGTACGAACTTCCAACTTCACGTTAATCACCCCATCCTCCAACCAGTACCCATCTCACCCTCCCATCATTGCTTTACTTACACAATTACATAAAATTAACAAATTTCCTAAAATAATAAAAAAAGAAAGAAAGGAAAACACATCCAATTAACAACCCATATACATCCTCCAACACGTTAACTTCCACGGTAAGTAACAATACAAAACTAATTATAACTTTAACTAAAAACACCCATATTATCAAAAATCCTATCTGATCTTCATCAAATCGAATTCATACAATCGTAAAAATATTCAATACCATAATTATCCATGTTTTCCTTAAATAACGTCGTAGATACCTATACTAAAACAGTCCAATAAATTCGTATGTCAGTCAACACGTTAATCTCCCTACACCTATAGCAAATGCATCATCGTCGTAATCAAATCATGAAATTCACAGGCCCATCCGTCGATCGTTCATTTTCCATGCTTTCGAGACACAATCTGCCACGGAGGCCGATCGGTTAATCAACGATCGCGGTTTGCCGCTTCGGTATCGCGACACTGTCCGATTCCTCCCTGTGAACCGTAGGAAACTCGAGTTTGCAATTAACCTACATAGGGGGTAAGCACTCGAACGAGACGAAAAGCACGAGGACATCGGTGGTCCACGGACGTGAGTCAAGTGAGCTTTCCGTGACGTCGTACATCGACACTTGTTCGTGTTCGCGAGCTTCCATTAACGGGCCTGGATCTATACACCCGAGCAGAGCATCATGCCAAGTCCTCCGGCTCTCACAATGCCATCGGATCTCTTACTGAAACGCGCTGATGTGTCTATATACATTCGCGAGATACTTGGAACAGCCCGAAGCCGAGGAAAGTATCCTGCGGCTACAGTCGATGCTCGACCCTAATACGATTCGTGGTTAAACGGGAAATGGATTGCCTTGGAAATATAGCGAATGCATGCCATGGTGACGAGGATAGCGGTAATCGTATCTCTCAGAATGATGAAGTGTAGGATGCTTTAAGAATTTTTTAATAGGGGTTGCTGCTGTTATGAGAGATTTAATATACTGGATCTAGTAGGGTGATCGACATTAGTTGCTCTGTATTTTTTGTAAATGTTACTGATATTTTTAACGGTGTTTCTTCTTGTGTTTTCTGCGTTTATTTTGTAGATTTCGAGTGATTAAATGGAACAGGTTTTTGGTTCCTCCTGTTTTTATAAGTTATTTACACGAATTTTTTTTAACGCATTGGATAAATCGTCGGTGGATGTTGTATCGAGGTAAATTGGAATTGTTAAGTTCACTTTTTATTGTATTTGATAAAGTTGTAATTTATGGATGGAGAAATAAAAATGGAGAGAATCCTATTTTATAGATAGAATTTTTCGTCTAACATTTTTTGTAACGTGATCGATAAACGGAAGTGTATAAGTTTGAAAATTAAATTGATAAACAAATGTTGGTTTGAGTTTCAACAGATTTTTAAAGGAGAGACCTTGGATATGAAATGTTTTAAAAGTTTACCATTTTCAGTGGATTTTATATAGTGACGTTAATGGAGATTGAAGAATTATTTAAATGACGTTTGTTTGTTATAAAAAATTCAATTATATAGTGACAGAGTTATATGAGTGTAGCATTGGAATTTAAATTCTAGAGAAGCTATAAACATTTTACTTTAGAATCACCCTACGAACCTGTTACAAAGTTAATGGTACCTGGAATTAATGAACTTATTACTCTATTAGAGAGTTAACAGTATCATCGTAAAATGTTACGCAGGCGGTAATTACGTTAAATCATTAAATGTGGATAACGAGTAAAGAGATAATTAAAACACACTGATATAAATCTACTCTTTGCGCTTTTCATTTTGCGGAAAGAAGTGAGCTTCATCGTTACGAAATTAAAGAAGACGTCCTGAATGCTTCAAAGCTTTGTAGAGATATACTTATCATTGAAATTTAATCTACACAAGGTGAGATAAAAATTATAATTGGTTTAGGAGACTAGTTTGTCCGTAACTTTATCTAGTAATCCATGTACCGCTTAATGCAGACAGTAGTAAAGCTAATATTTAATCCGACGTAGAGCGGTACCTAAAACGAAGACATAGAATTAAACAGTATTGACAAAATGAATGAAAACATTACATTCTGTACAATCTAATTATTCTAATAAATGAAATATTTGTACAATTTATTCAACAGAATATTGTATATACTTATGACAATGTAATGCGCAATTCGTCGATGAAATGTGAAGTTATTTATAATGAAAATCAGCCAAGCGTTTTTTCAACATTTTGTTATAAAATAATAAATTTGCGAAGACCGTAAAATGAAAATGTTTTTTTAAATTTTACTAAGTTAGAAAATTGATTCTCCAAACGCTCGGTCTCGTTAAGATTGAATTTTAACGTAAAATGGATTGCCATGAAAATGTAACAACGTTCCAAATGGTGGTATAGTACTGATATACTAATTTTACGTCATATTAGAGAGGATAATACTCGTGAAATTTATTATCTCGTATTTCGTCACAAAGAGCCTCGTAATCAGTTCTCGAGATTTCAGCGAGTAATTCCTCAAACAATTGTAATATTCCGGATGGTGTTTCTGGAGATAAAATTTAAACAAAGCAGACTTTACATTGCAAACTCTGGCAATGGGCGTAAAACTTAAACAAGATTTTGCATTGCAAACTCTGATTATGACGTATGTATGTACTTATAACCAGCATGGAGTTTCGCATTCCAACAAGCTGCGATGTGTTTTCGACTGAAATACAAGGTATCCTTAATGTGAACTGTGATCAAACAGAATTTGAATTGACTGGTAAATGCGATGGTTAGATATCATTTATTGTGGCTACAACAACAAATGACATAGAATAGTGTTGAATTGCACGTCTCTTTAGCTTGGTTGCGAAGTTGACGTGATGGCGCGGGACTAATTAAAGTGCCGCAACCTGGTTTTTTTGGGTCTCCCGAATTAGCTGATACTCTTGATTGAGCGTATGTGTGATTTATTTACACTTAACAACTAGTTAAACACAACAATACAACAACACTTTACGAACAACAACTTAAAACGACGATAATGACAAGATATGAAAATACGATGATTTCGTGTCGATTGATAGTTACGATAGTTTGTTTGAGTGATCGTTAAAGTAGTTCTGAGCCTTTCGATAGTAAAAACAGTTCTTATTCGTTTGATGGTAAATGCAGTTCTGATTCCGTTCTATCTGCCAAAGTCCGATTCGCCCTCCAATCGGCCCCCTCCTCCTCACTGTTCGTAGTGAGAAGGGGTGATGTGCAAAATGAGAAATTTTCCGATTGGAGGGTTCGGTACTTCTCAGAATATGATTTTCTGATTGGCAGGTAGAACGGAAGTGACGTCGGTCACTGTGTTCGAATTTTGTGATTGGCTGGTCACTGTAGGCGGCAGGATTCCAAGAACCGGTGGTTCGGTTCCAAGAAAATGTGTTCACCGAGTGTTAATTAATATTTTCAGTCGCCTAGGTTTATGACTTGAGTCATAAACCAGACGACTTACTTTGGAACATCTGGCAGCCAGATGGGCCTGCCGATTTCTGTATTTTCGGTAATCCTGCCGAACAATGACCAGCCAGGTCGCGCCTAACGGTACACGATGCAGCCCCGATGATCGCTTCGCGAGGCCACCGATTTCTTAGGCGTATTGTTTATTGCTGTTGCGCTGTCATGCGTCAACAAATAGTTTCCCAAATTATTAGTACACTTCGTTTACTTTACATCTTTCTATCGGACATGTTTCTAGATTTAAACTACAGAGTTGCCAAAAAGATATGATTAGAAGCCAAATCCGGTTAAATTCGGGGGCGGACAAGTTCAAACTTAAACTTAGACTTAAACTTCAAAAGCACAGGAGAAAAATGTTCTATTTGTGAAATAATGCACACTATCTGGAGCAACAGCTCCCATTTTCCTACTTCAGACTTCCTTTCCAATTTCCTACGTGACGTTCCTACGCACTTTAAAATTAACTATAATTAACACATACTTGGGCTATTGTTTGCAAAAAATTTTTTGGCAAACAATTATTTGTCCAGAAAACGGAAAATCTTAGTCATTCAATGTAGATTCAATGATTTGGCTGCATCTACTTTGCCTGATTCAATAAAAAATTTCAATTAACAATAAGTGATCCCTGCACGGTCCCAAAGAGGACCACGGACTGAAGTTTAAAAAACACTGATTTTTTTCCATATCACCGTACAAAAAATTCATATTGCATTCGGGAACTGTCGAATCGAAATAACAGCACGTTCAAGTCTGAAATGCAGCAGATTCCGTTTAATCCGTAAAATCAATTTGCAATTCCGTCCCGGCAGCAACACGTGACAATGCAACTCAACATTTTACATTCCCTCTGACACGAATACAGTATCAATAAACCGCGCTCTACATTGAAAAACAGTGAACAATAAATACAATGACTATTACGCGACTGATTTCTACCTGAAAAAGCACTGTTACAACGAATAGATCTCGCAATTCTATCGTCATTCGTTGCTCGACAAGAAATTGATTCTCTCGCAGCTTTAACAGTGCAAGCAATGAAGCTTCTCGATACTTCACGAACAATAGCATTGTGTTACATCCGTATGCACGCGATTTTCTTCATTGCACACTCTCCAGGGATTCTCGACCTGTGTCAGTGATATCACACGTAATTTTGATAAAACGTAAATGAAATTCAACGTGTTACGAGAAAACAGTTAAGATCGGAATAGAACTTGACCCTGACACGAATCGTGACTAAGTTCTTGGTGTATTAGACTGTAAATCGAGCCACTACGATCTACGTTGTCGTATCCATTAGATACGTAATGATGTCGATTAGTTATAGGAGTCATTCACTGTTTCAAGTTTGTGTGCCTTTACGAGCGACCGTTAGGTACCAACTCGAGAGTACGTTTCATCGACAGGCAGACGTTCTATTAGTCGTATAAAGCAAATGTTCGGTTTAATACATTTTACAATGCCTGTCATAGCCGTTGGGATTCACGTTTATTGTATTTATTTTGTAATGGTCCCGGCAGGTTTAACGGTGATAGAGTTAACCTCGGAATGGAAGTTATGGCAGTTGTTGAAATGTAGTCATGGCTCTGTAGATATTGGACTTCATTTTAAATCTGTACTCTCATTTCTACGGAAGTCTTTTAATGCGATTTTAATTCACCTCAAACTGTAGACTTTCGATGAAGTTTCAGTGGAAGTTTAAAATGGAAAAATGAAGTATAAGCTTGAAAGTGGCCGAGCGAAGAACTTTGCGGATGATCATGTATTAAATCTTGAAAGTTAGTAATTAAAATTTCCTAAATATTACGATTTTGATGGTATTTTCTAGGTAGTACTGTATTGGATTTTATTGATAAAAAGGTAGCTATTTTTGAGACTTTTCAATTTTCTCATCAATTTTCCGATACCCAAAGTTCACCTATAGATGTCGAGTAGATTTATACTAGTTATCAGTCTTTTTTTTATAGAAGTTTGAATTTATTTGCGTGTTCTTGATTTCCTCTTAAAAGTTTCTTTTAAAAGATGCTTTTAAATTTGTTGTATAGCAAATTGGAGGCATTGGCAAGATAGCACCACTGTTATTGTCAGTGCTCGTGTAACAGGCGTGAGCTACACGGAACAGGGAATTTCTATGGTTCCCCTTCCAACACTGTTACTCGGTCGGAAAGCGAGGACGTGGTTTTGGAATTTCCCCAGGGTCACCAACGGTCCTATAACCCCCTTGAGCGAACTCGTCCATGGAGTTCACCAAGGGTAAGGCCCTTCAAGATCACATTGTATGAAGAATTGACAAAGGCAACAGCAACCTTACGACAATACGTATGGATGCTCAAGTGCGGAGTTTTTTACTTTTAAAGTTATTATATTTACTATCAGTTTTATTTTTACTTCTGCGGTGTTTATCTCTTAACACTTTACCGACCGGAAGCCTATTAATAGGCTTCTCGGACCCAACGCCTTTGAAATTTTAATTTATTAATTGGTTGCTACTCCAATTAATAAATTATCATTTATCATTGCGGTTACCTATGTTAAGGACTCACGGACGAGAATTTGTAGTTTTCGAATAGATATCTGTATCAAGGAAGTATTTGTGATCAAGTGATCGGTCAGAAGGGGGTAGGAAGTTAAAAAAATACCGGTCGGTAAAGTGTTAATCGTTTGATTTGCAATAACGTGTGACTCTCATGATGCACAAAATGGAATAAGAAAAGTAGAAATTTTACAGAAATTATTGTGCCGAAAGAATTATTAGAACAAAATTCCATCTAATAGTTTTCTTAATTTAAAAATAACTTTGAAATATGTGATATCTAAAAACTACTGGTAAAATGTTGTTTTAAAAATTTAACGCTTAACAATGGCACGCTTAAATCAGTAATGTCATGAATTTTTAACCCCTCAAGAGGTAAATAGAATTCTTATAAAAAAGGTATCATTGTTTACTGCATATTTTTTTTACAATAAAATATCTAGTGATTTCATTGGATAACTATTGCATAACTAGCACATGATTACGACTAATTATTATGTAATAATTTCTATAAAACGTGGTATTATCGCAAAACTACTAGGAATGGAAGGGTTAAGACACACGCATTACATTTCTGACACATGTGAACTCTTATCTTAGATATTTCAATAGTATATTGTGCTTTGAGGCGTTTGTACTACTTTGTAAGAAGACAAATGCTCTTCTTGCATCAAGACAAATGCTGCTGAATTAATAAAGTTAATTTCACTTCAAAGACTACTAGCATTAACGGACGTACATAATACGGTATGATTCTTCGAGTAGCAAATTACAGGAAACACCTCGGGCTATGAGAATATAGCGCTGCTTCAATATTCTTGTTGCACCTCGAAGAAATGAATTGTTTCGCAAATAATGCGCCCATCAGTTCGTGTAAATTTATCGTGAAAATTATTATCTTAGTAGATTATTGCAATTCTGTTACGATGCCACTGCAAAGCATAATGTAATAAAATGACATCGATATTGAAAACTTTATTTATTTTTTACTCCTGACAATTGTATCAGTGAAGATCACGATGTATCAAATTAATTAATTATATTATCATCGACAATGGTCCTAATTCCTTTAAAATTGTAAAGAATACTTAATTAGAAGGCGTTTCTCCCAGATACGCAATTTTTCAACAAGCAAATTTGTAAACTGAATGCGTACAGTTTTTCACATTTTACTTCTCTGTTCTAATGATTTCAAAGAAGTGCTATAGTCTCCCTGTCATCTCCGTTTTTCAGCAACCAAATATTTAGTTTTTCGTATTTTGTTTACTGGTTGCAATATTAATTATCATCCCAGATAATTCTTCTCACGTTAAAACGCAATTACCACGTAAAAATAGATAGAAACGTTGGCAGCGATTACTACCGCATTATTATCACCGTAAATTATCAGATACAAACAATTGTCGAATTCCTTAAAAAGCAGACCTCCATATCCGTTCACCAAACTATCAAATCTTCAATTAATTTTCCACCAACGCTATAGAAAGATCAAATCATAGTAACATTTTCTGATACTCTCCTAAAAATTAAACTCCCCATACTCCCATACCAAACACACATCATTCATCCCTCCTGCACCCGACCATTACCAACTTCACCCCAAAAACCATACAAAAACATATCCTGTCCTTTTATCCAGCAAGTAAAAAAAACATCGAAACACTTGTATAACAAAATCCATCACTACCTTACAAAACCAAATATTTTTCCTTAATTCAATCCTGTCCCGCATTTTGCATTTACAAACACTTAACGTTGTGACGTGATACCAAGTAGGGCTATTCCGTCGAGCGGAATTCCAATAACGCACATTCCGAATTGTACCGCTGAAACAACGGGGGCAAAGTATTTGTAATAACGCATGAGTGCCCGCGGCGGGTCTAAAAGTCACGGTACCGATAAGGTTCGTCAGAGCAGGGTTGGAAAATCCGGTACGATCGTGCTTTGAAATCTGCTCTATCGACGAGTAACACCATGAGCTTGGTACATACAATGGTCTATGAGTAGCCGATGTCGGTAGATTAGAAGAGAACGTTGCGTTATGCTTTACGACCGTTCTCTGAGATAACGTTGAATAGTGTGCGAGTTGCTTTTGTGCAATCCTTTGTCGTGAGAGTCAGGGCCGCGTGTCGCGGCCTGGGCCCTATTATAATCGAGTTACGTGTCACTTAAGACCCCGCGATTCTGATCTTAGCTGAATGCGACTTCAAAGGGGCATGATCGATATTAAAGGCACCGGGGATTCTTACATGATTTATTAATAGCACCGAGTACAATGTGAGGTATTCATGGGAGTTATCATCGGCCGACTTGTCTCGCATTAAATCGAAATGATGCTTGGGAGATGTTCGGTTAAATGTCAAGGTTCGGTGCAACACTCTGCGTGGCTACGGACGGAGAGAAATTGTATGAGGTAGATATGGAGGGATTAATTGGATTTGAAATGGTTCGTATAATTCAAATACAATGGCAATTGATACGTTTATGCTGTGCGGATTTTACAATCGAAATTTCAATTTTTTTCGGTGTTGAAACAGAGAGAAAGATATTTTTGTTGGCAAATTATTTTATGAGACATTCAATTTTGGAAAAGATGGGAGGACGTTAAATTTACATGATACTTGGAAGTCTCCAAAAATGTTAGAAGTCTGCAAGAATGGAATGGTACTTTTTCCGCATCATAAATGAAATTCTATCCAATTAAGGAAATATTGAAGAGATGTATGTGTGCTGAGAATAATAATGATAAATTCTTACTAAATGAAAGAAGAAGATTCAAATTATACATAGTCCGTTCCGCGGGAAAGGTGACTGATTTTATAGTCGCGTAAATACCCATGCCGTCTGTGAACGGATGCATGAATACACTAGCATGGTATTTCGACTACCTTTTGTTTTAAATTTAAGAGCGTGGTATGACAAACTGCTTGTAATAGTCGAAATTCTAACAATATGTTTTGAACTTTGGCCGTGAAAAAAGCAATGGAGCACCGGTGCACAAAAGTAAGATCGTATGTAATTTCTTGGCTCAAAAATATATCGTGAGGCTTCAACACCCTCCATATTCGCCTCATTTTCTCCGTGCGACTTCTAGTTATTCCCAAAACTGAAAATGGCAATGAAAGAAAAGCATTTCGACACGATTTCAGACATCTAGAAGGCTACGAACATGGTACTGAAAGCAATTTCAATGGATGAACATCAGGATTGTTTCAAACAATTTTCTCAACGATTCCAGTTGCATATTGACTCACAAGGAGCCTATTTTGAACAAAAAGACATGTAAACTAAAAATAAATAGCGTCTTGTATATTATTTCATATCAGTCACCTTTCGTATGCGACGGACTGTGTATTCCATGTTTCATTATGGTAATTTAATTCGCCATCGGCAAAAATTTGCCTTATTCCCATTAAAAGGTAGAATTTCCCGACAAATGTAAAAATAATATTGCCAACTCCTGGTATTCAATAGAATGCCCTTCGAATTAGAAACTGGGACAGTGAACACGTTAAAGTGTATTTACCCCTCCCATGAGAACGGAAAATACCTCGCAGATAAACAAGAAGTTTATACCTAAACAGATAAACAGGTCTGCCTCTAGCCAAGTTCTTCCCACTGCTGTATCCCAATTTTTGCTTTTCCTTTTATTCCTCTGCTCCATAACTACGCTACTTGCTCTCCAATATTGCGTGTAAACAATTTAATAGATCACACGAAAATGCCATTAATTTTGCCAAAAGTTTAATAGCATTACGGTTCGCATCCGAGAAGAAAAGATATAAAGATATTGCTCTGACCACTACATGTTCCTGATACTTCAGCTTTCTCTTTTATTTTGCTGGAGAAGACACTGATACTTCTTTAGTAAATAGTTTCCTGTAGCAAATATAAGAGAGTAATTCTTGATATACCCAAAATATATTACATTTTTCCATAGAAAGAGTAAAGGTGTACATGTTTAAAATACAACAGAAAGTAGACACGTAAGTTTTGACACGTGAAGGGGAATTCCATCAGTACTGGCATACTGACCAATTTCTTTCTTCGATAGGTATATAAACTGGAAATGCACTCTGCAAAATTGAAAGTCACTGAAAAATGATATTTTGTGAAAAATTGTTACAGAAAGCTCATTAAGATCGGCATATTTACTTTATATAAGTTTTAAATATAATGTACCTATTGAAAAATATTGGGAAGTAAATATTCCGGTCTTAAGATATAAATATAAGAAATTTTTCAAAAATCGCTAGAAAATCTCCCAATTTGTATCAAACGAACCACAGATAAATCTTGGACCGATACGATAGAACATTGACCTCATCAGCAAGGCATTTTCCAATACTTTCCAATACTATAATTTGAAACTATGAATTTTAAATATAAAGTATAGAAAAGTATTTGAAAGAAAATATTCCAGTCTTAATGAATTTTCTGTATCAATTTTTGACAAAGTGTCAGTTTCATGAAATAGGTAAATGTAAGAAATGTTAAACAGATAAATGTAGATGTGTGACCGATACTGTAGATCGTTGACCTCATCAGGAAGGCGAATTCAAACTGGTTGCACGTACGGAATGTTTAAGCATCTTCTTGTCTCCACCTGGACGTAATTCGAAGCAGGTTAAATCTGCGGATGCACTGCTTGAATGCACTTGCACGATCTGTGCGTCCTTTAGTTACCTGCTTACTTCGATCTCCGTCGCACCGGCTAATGCTATGCATTTGCCCCAGTTTGACGTTGGCTACGACCACTTCTTGTCAGCTGGTCGATCCCCTTAAACTATCTTCGATAAATTCCATTTCCAGAATCTCGATATTCCCTATTGGAATGCGGATGATTACTAGCACGACTGGCATCTATTTTCTCCAAATTCGACGATGCATACGATAATTGACTGCATGCAGAACGCGGCACCGACGAGACAATGCAATCCGATGGCGATTGATTCCACTGGTTTACGGTAATTCTTTACCCGGGAATTTGTACGGCGTTGAATGCTAAATAGATGTTTAAATCGTTTTTCATATTTTATTCAATAGGAATTTTCAAATATTTATATCCGTGGATTATTACGAGATAACGTTGAATGAGAGAAATTCTTTGATTCATATTTAAATTTTTTATCATTTCAATATAATGCTAAAGCTCTTAATGAATCTTTTTCTATACATTTTAATCCGATTTTTCCATTAAAATTAAGAGAAGAGATTACAGTATTTAAAGATAAACAAAAATTAATGATTTTCCAACGAGTTATTTCTGAATAGCTGGACGAAGAAGAATTCATTGCAGATAAAAAGTTAAGTCTTAGTATCTTGTCAAGTATATTAGCAGCGATATCAACCCAAAGAATTAATGAAGATGAAACAGATCTTTGTAAAACAAACTACAAACCGATACCAACTTTCTAATATGTCGTATCCCACAAAATTTGACATTTTCACTTTTTTCGAAAAAGGGAATCATAACAACGTTGTGCAGCTTATGTAAAATGTTTAGAAGTCAAATTGTTTATTTACTATTTTTAAATAAATATTCTAATATGTCGTATCCCACATGCGAACTGTGGCGCGTTCTAACATGTCGTATCCCACATTCGTGGGTTAAGTTGGCGCCTAAAATGTGGCAGCCACCTTTGATTTTGGAATTAGTATTATGTTAATTTAACTCAAATATCTCATAAAATGGGTAAAAAGGTAATTATAAATAATTATTTCTCTTAGTTTGTAGTAAATAATTAATTATTTTAAATCACTACGAATGTCAATATTTTATCGAAAATATTAAAATTTTAAATATAGTAATATATGAAACTGTGTTAAAAATAATTATTACTATTAAATAATACAATTTATTATTTCTTTAAAATTTCGTACTAATTTCTTTCTCTTTTACTACTGTTTGAATCCTATTCGCAATATGTCGTATCCCACATATGTAGCGTCAATCAATATGTCGTAACCCACGTAATAATTAAAAAATTGATTAAATTTTTTTCTCACTTCAATCTATATTACTTGTACATTAAAACAAACGTAAAAAAAAATATCTAATTTATTTAATTTGTGACCGCGAAACGTTTTTATCGTCTCCTGAAAAATTTTCAAAATGTGGGATACGACATATTAGAAAGTTGGTACCGAAACGTAAGTCGTCCTTCCAACTCTAGAATTAATTCAATGAAATAATACCATACTTCAATTCCTCCTATTAAGTAAACGGCCGACATATTTTCCTTCAACTCTAATTGTAATTTAAAAGGGTAGTGTAAAAGGACGAATAAAATATAAATGAAACGGAAAACACAATTTCACGTTTCTTATTTGAACTGTATCTTCCTCTGTACATAATGGTACTCCAGCCAGACCGGATTATAACGTACTCGTGATTCTTCGCGTGTAACGTTGATATATGATTTAACTCTTTATGCGGAGAATAATAGTCCATTGAAATTCCAAAAGTAGCGCTGCTTCATATTTGGCCGGCGGAAAACCAAATTTTACATGTTAAAATGCAATAAAACCGGCTGCCGGTGTATTTGGATTTAATGTAAGTATGGTAAATCCATTATACTCGTAGCAACAATAGCGACGCTGTTCATCCGGGGTCACGTAAATGCGTATGCGTAGCATAATCTTGTGTTTTATCGTCGCTTCGAGGCACATTCTTAGTACCTTCACACCGAACCTGGCCAGAAACTTTGCGAATGGAAGGCGAACTTTAAAGAATACTAATAGTATAACTGCACACTATGAATGTTTCGCGGTAACTGCACTCTATGGATTTGATAAAAATTTCTACGTGACATTTACATATGGAGGGTCAGAGAAAACTGAAACAAAGTCAATTTCATAAAAACGAAGAAAACTTTTAATGCTCTTATTGAGATCGATTCTAGAATAATAAAATACTTTAGAAAAATAATTTTGTATAGTAATCGGATATTTGAGAAACCAAGACAATAATTTTTGGGCATATATTACTTGGTGTAATAAATGATTAAGACAAAGATGTTTTTTGAATATAGTGAGACGCAAGTTGTGCTCACTGTGCTTCGTTTAAAGGAATTAATTTATCTGACAACAGTAGATATTAACCCTTAGCAAACGGTAGCTTTGGATATATAATTCTTACTAGGTTGTAATTGTTTACAGTAAATATGGGAAAAATTGTCAGGATTCTAAGAACAGTATTTTGGTAAGAAATTATTAATCTTTTAAATGGATATTGCAAAATGAGTTCCCAATAATTATTAGAAAGATTAAAAAAAAATTTAAATAATGTAGTGTAGATAATTCATGTTAAGGTAAGAGCTCCCGTTGAACTTCACTAACTACGATGTACTTAACACTACATCTACAGTGACTAAATCTGGTATCTTTAAATATATTACATAGATACTTTAAAATAAAATGAATCAAGTATTAAAAAATACTATCATTTAAGTAATTTAAGTTTTATAAGATAGGAACGAAATGTCTACTATACTGTTTTTCTATAAATTTTTTAAATATTTCAAGAAAGTAGGAACTCGTCAATTTAACGTCTGCTATAGATCTAGTGTTAAATTAAGAAGTGCGAAAATAACAAAGACACCAGGTATTTGATTTTTTCGCATATCTCACCGTCAGATCTGTACACGTTACGTAATTTTGTCAACGTTATTCCCCTGCCATGGCGTGTCAAACATCGATTTTAATAATAGTAATGGAACAGCCGCTTCCGAATAGTCTCTAGAGACACATCGCAGTGTTGTAACCATTGCGAATGTATTAAACCTCCATGTGGAGCCGTTTGTTTAATATGGCACACACAATGGCCGTTTCGTATTTTATCAAGCAATTTCAATAGAATAATTCATACAGCAATTATTAGCGATTCTCGGCGAGTCCACAAACTGTCCCCTGCTCTACGAGCATTGTACTACATACAATGCAGGAATTCATATTCTACTATTTGATCTTAATTTTTTAAGCCATGTGTGAAATATACTGGTGTCAAAGAAAAGGTCCATTTACCTCACGGTAAGATGCTGTTGACTATTAACAATGAAATAAAAATTTGTAAAGGTCCAATGATCTAAAAATTGAGCTTCATTACCACTAGCTGCCGATTGAAATTTTCTTGTTTAAGAAGAAAAAAATGTGTGTAAAATAAAATAAGTCAGTTGAAAATAATTTCTCATATTAATACAATACTCACACCTATACTGAAAAACCTTAATGACCCTAAGTGCATAAAGAAGCCGCACAGAAAAGAATTTTCCATAACTCTACAATCTCCAATTTCCCAACTCCGAAAGGAGACTTAGTCTTTTTCATACTCATCATCCAACGACAAACTTACCACCGTGAAAATCGATTAAAACGTCTGATCGAACAAAAGATCCTCCGCATCGCAGAGCTCCATCGTCCCAGCTTTAATAACGTTTTCAAGAACCCTGGCACGCGCTCGCTTTCCCAGCAATAACGCGAAGAAAAACGAGAAAATCGGCTCTTCCGGCAATAATACGAGATTTCCCGTCCGTCGAGTAGGGAGAGTTACAACTACCCGGCAAAAGATACGAATTGCCTGGGAAAGAAGAAAAATGAGCCGTAACGATATACAACAACCCGCGAACGAGAGATACCCGGTGCCGATTCGTCTGCACGCGGCGCTCTTTTCCGTCGTAATGAAAGTATCGGCGGGAGGCTCGATATATACAGATATACATAGATGTGCTGCTGAATAACCGAGAACGAGCCTTGATGCAGCTGCAGTTTGCAGACCGAGCTGCGAAATCATAAATTCTCGGTCAACTCTCGAAGCTCGGTGTCCGTGACGATCACGGTCGCCCCGGCCGCTCTTGATGCTCTACGTGCGGTCTCTAACGTGCACGGCTCCTCCCCATTAATAATTAGAGACACCCATGCGCGCCCGGTCTCCTGGACACCTCGGCTATTTATTGCCGCATAATGATTATTTATTAATCTCGCCTTATCGTCGACGGATGTAACGGCCGAAACGTTTGTCGCTGCGGTGAACATTTCACCCCTGACAGCCTCTGGTGAGAGCTACCCTTGTAGGAATCAGTGAAGGGAGGATTTGTCGATCTGCGACGGAACTTTGCGCATGGAGAATTTATGATGATTCCTATTTGACAGTTTGTTTCTCGGTGTACCGTTATAAATATTTTGTTGATGTGAAGCTTGTCGAGAAGCTGGACGGATAGGAGAGGGATTTGGGAATGTGGACTTTTTTGTGGATGGGATTTATGTAGTTGTATTTTTGACGAATAAATTTGTGAGGGGTGAGTGAGAGATTGTAGGGTTCTTTTGGATAGAGGAGGAATTGAATTTGGTGTAATTCGGTATGAGATGTAAACGAAGGGTGAGAGATGTAGCTTGGTCAGTTGAACTTAAGAGCTTTGACTGCGTTTGTAGATCTTTTAATGAGATCTGATCTTTCTTTTCAATGTCACTATACGAGATGCTCTCGGTCTTTATTAACGTTGATATTCCATGGAGGAAGGTACTTTGGAAGATGAATAAGATGAAGAGACTGGCGGAAATAAAGTTGACTGATAGAGCCCACAAAAAGGTACATACAATTTGAAGTGGCCGAGATGTAGTGCTTTAATTTTTTTAATTCAGGTGATTAATGATTGGGATATCAACAAGTAGCGTCGGTATCGAGTGTTAAAAATGTTCGCTTAATAATTTTAATATTGAAACGTTCTTAAATCAATCACTGCATATTTCTATGCAGTATGTTATTCATAATTAGAAATACAACATTTCTCTTTAGTATTGGCTGATTACGGGTTTCGTATTTGCTCATTTATTAAGCTAAAAAGCAGAGATTCGTTGAATAATTTTATATTCGCGCGAAACACGGATGCTATTTATTGCACAATTTACGAGTCATTATTTCTATTGCTCCTCTCCTTCTTAGCAAGATGAAAATCTTCATCCGGTGTGAATTTTACATAACAACTTAATTAGTCCGTAGGCACGCACCAACTCCTGCTCGATAAATAAGTACGATTAATGTTCACGCTCAACGGAAGCATGTTCCCATCGATTCGTTCGTTACATTAACAACGATCGTCTTCGCCGGTAAATTGCCTGTCGCACATATGTTCCAACACAGAAATTGAGAGTACCTCGACACGATCGACGCCATTTACACCGACGTTTCGTCGACGGTACGCACACAATTCGAACCTGTCGATGGTATGTTTGATTTGCCCGCCCATCAAACACCCAGCGGAAATGAATCCGTCGGCGGGTAGAGAGAACCGTTTCAAATGCGACCATTCGCACGTGCAATGCCTGACAAAAATTATATAGATATAAAAAATATAAGTTTCGATGCCACTGTTTACGTTCAAGTGTGATATTTAAACAATCCATCCCAGAGAGTTCGACGAGAAAGATTCTGTTTTTTTAACGTGCTGCAAAGCAATATTTTATATTGATTTTTATCAAAGGTCAAACAATCAGAATGATTTCAAATTATCAAACATGTTTGCATTGTATAAAAAATATTAAGAAATGTTTCGTTGATGTAACCATAATTGGTTAACAACTATAATGATTGTGAATTATCCAACATGTTTGTATCGTATAAAAAATATTAAAAAATGTTTCGCTGATGTAATCATAATTGATCATGTTAGTAACTGCATCTGAAGATTCATTTGAATAATGTCGAATTCATCGTAATTAGAGCGTAGGTGTGGGGATTCGTAGGAACGCTTGTGATTCATTTTGAAAGGTCATTCGATTATTTAAGCACATTAAATGAGGATCATTATGCAACATAATAACACATAGCTTTCGGAGTCTATGCACGTCGTCGTTACATGTAGATTAATGCTTATGTAGCTCCATGATCAAACCTTCACGTTCACCTTGATGTTGCGCCAGGACAAGTACAAGGTCATTGTATAATTTTATAATGCACGTATGTAAAATATACTTGGATAAATAATTCATTGATTTAGAAAACGGGGCTCTAGCTTTCAAAACGAACGATGTAGAAATAAAACAATTAAAATCGCTATGTCTTCGTATCTTTTTCAACTTGTATTGTAACATAGAATATTTTTCAATTATATCTGATATAATTGAATTTCGATAGAACTTTATGTATTTTAATCCCATGTAATATCAATAATAAAAATGTAAAGTGTAGAGACAAATTCACGTGGTAATTGGAGTATAATGAAATTCGAAGATGAAGTTCTGTAGTCTCAACTTTTTAACACCGTAGGAAAAGGGATCAGGTGTTAAAAAACTTTGGAAATACTGAAACATACGGGAATAACGAAGTTCACGCATTGTCAGAACGCACGTAATGAATAATTGAGAATAGATTTCATTTTGAGTGAAGTTTTGCACAGTATCTTGAAATTCGCTTCGTCGATGACGAATCAATACTTTCAAGCCCTCGCGATTTCACCGAAACGTGCATGCTCGTCGCTGAAGAGAACTTTTCACCGATGGATGACTGGATTTTTATCAACATGACGACTCGTCGATGACAAAGCGCATTTCTACCGGAAAGATATGGAATGTGCAGATCCATATACCGTGGAGAATTAACGATATGCAAATCCAGGCATTTGAACGATAACCAGAGAGAGAAATGCGAATCTCTGTACACTGCATCCCCGAAGCTATTACTCGATATTAAGCTCGACTGCTACTCTAGAATATCGCAAAGTTATCGGTTTCATTTTTTCATTTTCCTTTCGAAAAAAAGAGCATTTGATCTTTGAACCGGTTTATTTCATGACTTCTTTATAACGTTCTGCAAAGTTTTCTTACACGTTCGCATTAAATTTTCCTATACTTCTAATACGATTCCAAAACACACGGCAGATTAGCATTAATTATTATTCATGATATGTAAAAATTATATTTTTTGTGAACGTAGGATGCAAACATTTCAAAAAACTCAACCGTACGTAAAATGCAAACTATTTTTCTGTTGCAGTAATTCTTAATAATAAAAGCTTGCACAACTGCGTCCATTAACCTGCATGCACATTAATTTGCATTATACAGAAAATTTTTACATATTTGTAATTCGTTAAGAATATTTTCAATTTAAAAAATCAAAGTAGCCTATGCTAATTCTACATTGGCTATAATATAACTATCAACATATTTTACAATTTCCTCAGAATTTCTTTCCGTCCAACGATAAAAAAAAATAAACCATAGACGTTTGTATAATATTACTATGAAAAAAATGTCACAGATCCTGCTTACAATTAACATAATAAATAAAATTTTTTAACTAATTCTTCCTACATTTCGTTTCTTCCCTTTGGTCCCTTCTACCGTTTCTTTTCAACCTCCACGCATGATAACGACAACGCGCACAGCTGTGGATAACGCGAAAGCCGCTTTGTGCCTGTCAAAAGAGCAATTCCAATGCGGAGGCCTCGCAAATACCGTTGCTACGATGCTCAGGTATTTAATCCATTACCACGGTTCGCATTGTTCTTGTGTTCTTCCTTTCTCCCCTGTTACCTCTGTCCTTCACCATCGTACTATACTCTTTTCTTTCCTCTTTCCCCTTTCCCAGTTGCCGGCTTTGCCAAGTCAACTGTCCCTTCGAATCAGCTCTCACTTCGCTTCTCTTTATCTCTCCTACTCTCCCTTCAACATGCGGTATTGTTTTAGCTGAATTTAATTACGCGTTGGAAATGAATCGTCCGAGACGAACGTATGAAAACCTCTTTGAATGCACTGCCCTGACCTCCCGGAACTTCAAGCTGTGATCTTTGTTTTTCAGTTTAAACAGTCTGAATGGGATCAGGATTTATTTAATTGACGAAACGAATCAGCGGCTACCAGGAGACTTCTGCTAAAACCTAATTTTTCGTTGCAACTTATAATTTGCATGTGCGGATATTCATGTTGTAATTTTAAATACATGTTTTATGGTAAATGTAATGAATCCGGTGATTATGTATAATTGTCAGGTATTATATATAATTACAACTAAAGCCCAGACCATACGCAGACTAAAATATGCAAGACCCAGTTCAGTAAGCTGAACAGGCCCCTGAGAAAGCCTCCTCCACACCCCTTGTGAACTTTTCATCCATCTGACTCAGGTAACCTCGGGTTCGCCAGACCCGTACCTGACCAATAAGCTAGCCAGACCCCTGAGGAACTCCCTTCTGCACCCCTTTTGGGGGTTTCCCATCCGTATAGCTCGGATAACCTCGAGTTCGCCAAACCCGAATCTACCCAGCAAGCTAAACAGGTCCCTAAAGGCAAAGATCTAACCTAGATTTATCGGTTAATTTGATAAATATTCAAGAATTCATCACATTTACCGTTATATATGAAAGATGCTCTGTGTGCGTGAAATATCGATCGGGCATCGATCGAAAAAAAAACGAATGTCGACCGCGATTCTATTAGTTGTGAATTCATATTTATTCCGTTTGTTTTTCCTTTTGTAATTTTATTAATATTTTTATCATTAAACTATTTTACACAAATTACCTGCTGTTGTGTAACCAAAATCCTACATATATATATATATGGCTGTGTGTGTGAATATATGTAGATTGTATGAGAGGAATGAGATACTTGAATTATTAAGTCTATTAAATGATTTGTTGATTAATTTATTCGTTTTTGTGTACGGTTTTATGTAAAGATTAACCGCTGAACAACCAAGCCCGAGATATTTCGGGAATAGATGCCGTTTCGATTTTGCTATGAACGAATTAACTCGGGAGCTGAAAATTTTAGGGATATTTAATGCCATCGCCCGAAATATCGCGTGACAATCGACACTCTGCCAAGCACATGTTTCCTTGGCTATGGAAGGGGCCCAAGTGGCTTTTGTTGGGCATAATCAATCAATATATATATAATAAAGCAAAGTGTACAATATGTGCGTGCCGCTAAAACTCAGAAATGAGTCCCGGTACGATCAAGGAAGTTACATGGTGTGGTAGCCCTCTATCTACCGTCCATGAAGAAGGTTCCCGTTTTTACCTAAAGGGCGTGATTTTGAAGATATAAGGGCTGGAATTTTCGCCCTCTAGAAATTTCTAGAACAGTCCAGAACATTCGAGAGTATTCGAGAGCATTCCAAAACATTACAGAATACAGTGGAATGTTATGGAATGTTCGGGAACATCTCAGATCAATGTGGAACATTATATTATATTCCACTTATAAATATCCCATTATAAATATACCTCTCATATTTTAAAGTTTATCCTTTTATCCCAACAACCACACAATCTCATATCAACTCCCTGAGCGAAGCCAGGTGCCTGAGCTAGTGTTTAATATAAATTCGGTCATTATGCGGTAAATAAATCAAGATACGAACATTTTTAGTCTAGTGTGTAGCAAAGATAGTTATTATGCATATTTATTGAAAATTGCTTGACTTTTCTTTATTTCTCTTATCAATTTGATATTGAAAAATACTATTTCTTGTGACTTTAATCACAATTTACAGAACGACAGGACGGAATGAATGGTATAATACCGGAGATAAATGAAGGGGTTAAATATTTCTACAAGAATTTACGTAGTAAGTCAACGATAACCTGATAGGACACACGGATAGTTGGTCGTACCAAGCATAAGCTACAAACGGATACATGTAGCAAAACAGATCGAATCTAAACTCGCATGCGTGCATCTGAACGGTAACGGTACAAGCGTGAATGTTTGCAAATATCATTACACAGAGATAATAGTACGGCAGGATAATGTAATCTACCTGAAACGTGTATTGATTATAGGAAGAAAAGGCAGACGATAATAAGATACTAATGAGATAGGAGTCACTTAAAATTACTTCCATTTTCTACGGTTCGATATCATAACCCTTTACATAATGATGTTTCACCATAATCGTACGATAGATATTAAATTCCTTGGAAATTAAAACTGTAAGTACCGTCTATCTTAACTATTTTCAACTTGAATTCATTCACCTTCAAGAAGTATTATACTTTAGCACACTCTACGTAATACTACGCAGGTGAAACTCTCGTCTATCTCGTTTAACATTTTGAGTTTCTTCCTCTGATCTTCTTTTTATCTTTTTTCTATCTTTAAATCATAAACAAGCTATCACCGAAACCAGATCAAATCTCTTACAAAACAATGTAAGAAAACCTTATAGCGCAGCTACGATATGTAAGAAGATAAAGGTTCATAATCGCAATTAATGGTCCCGACTTCAAATTCTTCCTCCTCACCCCTATAAAATTATGACCATGTATTTTTTCAAATTATTCATGAAGAAATGAGAATGTGTACATGTGTGCTTGCGAATATCTCAAAACAAATGAATGCGATAGCGAGCGAGGATGGATGATGAAAACGAGACGAAAGTCAGATGGCATACGACCGTCGAGCGAAAGAGTTATTATTTATGTTATCCGTAATAAATACATTTTTATAACTTGTATTTATCTGTTGCCCTTCAACCCATGCCAACATTCATATCATAGTTTTCCATCAAAACCTACATTCTACCGACCTGCCCACAACAGTCAAAAACGAAAGGGACAAGAGAAAAAAAGACTTGTTATACACCCCAAAAATAAATCAAATTTACGCCAAAAAATGTGACTAAACAATTAATTCTACAAGTGCAATGTCAACATCGTACGACATTTCAGGCACAACGCGCAAATAAATTACCCGAGGTACTATCAATTCTATCTGAAAGCTGGTTCAAGACTGGTCGGCACGTCTGTTCCTGTCTGGAGGAACATTGTAAGCATCGGAGCGTAGGTGTTTGCACGTACCGTCACGGAGTGACGGGGACGCGAGTGACCGGTCGATCCGGTCGTCGGTCCATCCGATTGAAACGCGCCCGGTGTGGCAGCGCGTGGACATTGTAAACACTTGGAAGCGGCTTAATCAGCCATTGTATGCCGCTGCGGTTACAGCGGCTGCATGCAGCCAGACACCCGCTCGTAGGGGTGGAGTCCATTCGACTGTGGACACGAACACGGAGACAACCCGATTCAACCGGGCTTCCTGCCGACCCATACTCCGTAATTCCGATTACGTAACCGGGACGAGTTTTAATGGTGGCCGATGGAGGAGATCGATCCATTTTCTTCCATTCCGTTCGGCTGGTTTGGTAGCAGTGCATCGAGGATTTTATTCTCTTTTTGATAGTCGCGGTTTGAATTTTATGGGGGTGAGATAGTTTGTTTGGAGAACGGAATGTAATCGTCATGACTGAAGAATATAATTAATGCACTTGCCTTGTGATATTTGGTAGTTCTTGTTTTACAAACGACGAAACAACATTTGAAATTTTCTAGTTGTTTTTTGAGATGAAAAATTCAAAGGAATAAGATGAAGTTAACCCTGTGCACTCGAGCGGCGCTACTACGGTGCCCTGGAGTGTCTTGCGCTAAATTTTTTTGTTTCCGATACGATAAGATATTTGTATCAAAAATTTTTGCGTAGACCTGGCTCGGCCTGCGTTCTTGGTATAAAATTATTTTATTGTCCCTATAAAACTTGCCTAATATATCGAAAATCGTGTCGAGTTGCTAATTCGTTCGAGTGAAAAAATTCGCGAGTGCAAAGTGTTAAAGTAGTGTTACAACTATTTTACCACATACTTTTGAAATTTACCGCTCGACTATGGCACAAAGAATGGTCACCACATTTGATCATGGGCCCAACATTCTCCACCGAATTATTACTTCCTCCTAGCAAGAGATGTTAACGGAAGAACGGGTCCAAGAAAAGCTGATAACGAGACAAAAAACTCATCTCCAACAAACATTGGGACATTATTCTTTTAAACATTACCATTACGATTTCAAATATTGTCTCCTTACACACTTCTAACAGTACAATACACTTTGTCGCACACTCTCGTTCAGTTATATAGGGTTTTCCAATAGGGACGGGTCGCTGTTGAGAATCGATTGCGGCCATGTTTTTTCCGAGACGTCTGTCAAATGTTTTATTTCTTAATCAGTCAATGATGCCAAATCATCATGGCAAGTTACACGATAGAGCAGCAAGTCCAAATGATAAAACTTTATTATCAAAATGAGTGTTCGTTAGTACAAACGTTGGGCGCGTTGCACCCATTTTACGCGATTGTCCTTCAAAGTCAACTCTTCAACGTTTGGTAGCCAAATTCGAGACGACCGGTTCCGTAAACAATCAGCCAACACCCGTGAGTCAAAGGAACGCCAGATCGGGCAAGAACATCGCCACTGTTAGTGAAAGTGTTAAAGAGAACCCGAGGCAGTCAATTCCTCGCCGTGCACAAGATCTTGGCCTTTCGCAGACTTCAACTTGGCGAATTTTGCACCGGGATTTCGGCCTGCACCCGTACAAGATCCAATTGACCCAGAAGCTCAAAGTTAACGACCATAAACAACGCCGTTTGTTCGCAAACTGGGTTTTGGAGCGTTTGGAAGAAGAGGTGACGTAAATTGGCCAACAAGACCGTGCGATTAGACCCCACTGGACCTTTTCTTGTGGGTTTTTTTAAAGTCGCAAGCCTATGCCAGTAAGCCGCAATCGACCGATGCCCTCAAAACCAACATAACTGAAGCCATCGCTCAAATTCAGCCGAATCTATGCGGCAAAGTCATCGAATATTGGACCTCTCGGATTCGTGCCACCCTGCGAAGCCGCGGCGGACATTTGAACGATATCATACTCCACACATAATGGCATACATAGGCCTTTCAAATAAAAAAAAATTTCGTTAATACCTCACACACAGCTTGTTTTATTCCATTTTAACATCGACCCGCCCTTATTGGAAAACCCTTTACTTTGTTATATCTTGTCAATTCTTTATTTATCTTGGTATATACAGGTTTGTTATCGCGACAATAAATAACACAAAATAAAAAAATTAGGTTCCGACAATTTAATTGTCCAACAAATCAAACATCTGTGTTTAACTTTTGGGCAAAACACACACAAGTCAATACTTTCAATAATTACGCTTCGAAATACATGAAGTGAGAAGGCCTATCTAAAATAATTTAAGGTCAGGATGAAATCCAAACGATGAAACCTCACCCAAAAAAATCGCCCAAAAATTCTCTTTAAAAATGGCAAAAGTTAATTTCCAAGAAGTAGCGTAACCAGATTGAAGCTACTTCGAAAATCGTGACGAGCGTTTGCAATTACTAATATCTCATCTCCAACAACCTCATTAATAGATCTGACATATGAAAATCAACGTGGCCTAATTACCGTTCTGCCATTCATTAAAGCAGTCCACTGAAATGCCACGAACAAGAATAGACGGTTTTCCACGAAAATGGCATGACACAATGGAAGAACCACGACACGAATCATGGTAAATTGATCCCGAACAATCCATACTGTTTCGGTAATCAAGGCATCGGCCATTACTTCATTATGTCTACGATGAATCCCATTGTCTTCGTAGGTTTTTGTTCGCTCAGGGAGGAAAATAGCCGCAGGATAAGGAGGACAGCACCCTTCCGTAAAAGCACGTCCGAGCACGTGTTTACAGAAGAGATTACATGGACGAGGGTCCCTCATAAAATTCTTTGTTCGCGGCGCTCCGATTGTGACACGCGAACGACCGTAAAAGTATGGCGTACCAGCTGAAACACGCCCTTGGGAGGAATCCGGCATCCAACCGTGCCAGAATTTTTCCACTCACCGATAACGACCCAAAGCGATCGAGAAAGCCTGCCTCGGAGATATGACGGAGTCCTTCGGGAAGATCCTACAGAATGGAATTCTCCTTTCGTGACAGAAACCGACATTCCGATACGCTGGGAGAATTGTTCTTGAAACCGACATCCAGAAGGAGAGGAATACCTTTTGGTATCCTCCTTGCTTCGATTTCCGATAAATCATAGTTCGACGAGGCTATTTGTTTGAGCCTTTTAACATTACTGTGGGATATATTAATCCTTGGCGCTCCTTGCATTCCTTGCGCCTGTTTGTAGTCTACTCTACGGACTTTTAGACAATATTTTGTAATCACAATACTTTGAAAAAAATACTGCTGTTTTTAGAAAAATGATTTTTCATTAACAAGAATTAACTCAAAAACTTAGTTAACTTCAATGTATCTTAAAATAAATTCAGATTCAAAATATACAATTTGGTTGACATTTTTTTTATAGCATAAACGGCAGAAAACCATTTTGATGAAATTTTTGTAGAACTGCATTAAACATCGATTAATTACTTAAATATTGATTAATAATATAACATGTATTCATGTATAAGGTTAAGTTAATTTAACAATATAATAATTTATTTCTTATAAACTTTTCTTGTATGATAATTTAAGAAACAGTCGCCTACATGTAGACCGGGTTTTCTTGTACATGTATCACAATAGAAAGTTATTCTTTTTTTTCCTGAACCACCAGGAGTTGAACAAACCATACATATTTTGGTCCGTTTACGGTCACTTCTAATTAGTAATAAGTAGAAAATAAAATGTTGCCAGGAGAGCTGGTAGTTGGAGTAGATCGTCTTTACTTGTTATGCCAGCCAGACTGATAGTTGGAGCGCAAAGGGTTAACACATTTCTGTCATATCATTTTGCTGGTATTGTACTTTGGCATTAACCCTTTACGCTCCTATGTCGACTGTAACTCGACATTAGTTTGTATCTCAGAAACTCCTTTATATCACTTGACAATTTTTCAAGTTCAAACCAATAGATGTTAACGTGCGAAAGAAAACCGGGGTTGTATCCTAGAAATTTTTTCAAGAGATATCATGTACTTGCAAATTACAAGATACAATAGCTCAACGGAAGCAGATATTTTATTGACTTTGTTTCTTTATTTATTTAAATTTCTCTATTCTCCATTTCAAGTAAATTTCTAACAAAACACTTAAAAGCGTTGGGAGCTATTGGTAACAAAATTGAAATATAATTCGGAGTGCACAGGGTTAAATCATATTTATAGTGGATCTCGAACTTTGTTTATATAGATATATTGACAAAGAATTTCTTTGTAAATTAGACGACGTTGTACTTATTTCGAAATTGATATCGAAAATAAAATATCCAAAATTGCACAGCTCACTTTGTGATTGAAGTGCAATAGGATTCACAATCTAATTCGTGACCTGTGAATTGAAAACAGCATCGATCGAAGCGCGTGGAATAAAATTGTACGATGGAATATCAATGTTTCATGTACTCCCGTAACTTGTTCTTACAGACATACCAAATGTTTTGTCCCGTGTAACTGTATAAATAACAATAAAGACGAAAGGACGATAGAAAAATGTGATTTATGAAATTCTTTGGAAACTTTAAACCCATTTATCTTAAGAAAAGAGAAACGTGACACGGTACTCTTTTACCTCGGGTCTTTCAATTCATGGCACGATAACGTTACGTTTTCATGCAAGCTTTCTTGCCTTCGTACTAGTAACTACAATGTAAACTCCTTAGAAAATCGAAAAAATTTGCATAATCTGTCTTCACGAAGAAGAATCAGCAGCTTTCGAGTCGTTCCATGTAACATCCCCGGTTGAATCAACGTCGATTAACTAACTCAGACGTCAGTCGTAACTATCCTCTCTGTATTGTCCCTCCTTTATGTGAGTACGCGTACTAAGAGCAAATTGAGTTTACAGCTTTGCGTATACGAGTTTAACGTCTTTGGTACTATTACGTCGCACAGTGGTTCATTTGGCCGAAAACCTGGCCAAAACTCAAGGAGTTTTTCAATTTAGCTGAAAATTGGTGTATTAGTATTATTTGGGTCGCTGATTAAGAATCTGTACTCAAAATTTCGAAAAACAAAATGGCGGCTTCAATATGGCGGATGCGAGTATTGAAAAATTGTCGGACCGGCATGAAAATCAGTAGTCTTATGTTTTTCCGGTCGCTGATTAAGAATCCGAACTCAGAATTTCCAAAAACAAAATGGCGGCTCTAATATGGCGGGTGCGAGTATCGAAAAATTGTCGGATCGGCATGAAAATCAGTAGTCTTATGATTTTCCGGTCGCTGATTAAGAATCCGAACTCAGAATTTCCAAAAACAAAATGGCGGCTTCAATATGGCGGATGCGAGTATTGAAAAATTGTCGGACCGGCATGAAAATCAGTAGTCTTATGTTTTTCCGGTCGCTGATTAAGAATCCGAACTCAGAATTTCCAAAAACAAAATGGCGGCTCTAATATGGCAGGTGCGAGTATCGAAAAATTGTCGGATCGGCACGAAAATCAATAGTCTTATGATAGCCCGGCCCTATGTCATAAATGCACTTCCCGAAGCATGGCGCGCGCGACAAACAAATAACAATAACTCAAAGAATCGCAAAAAGTCGCAAGAAAACTCAACGAGGTCTTCTTCGGGAAGCTTCAAAGTTTAATTTAAAAAAAAATATATTATGTTATTCCATGGACTTCTGCAGTTTTAATGATATTTACTGCAGCAGTCGCTGTATCTTAATACAAGCATGTCATTGCTATTCCATCTCCGAATTTCCCTTTGTTTAATAAAAATTTCGGTCGAAGGAGAAAGATGAAACATTGTATGGAACAAATATTTCCCTCATACCTGCAACTAGCCAGATTTTCATTAGAATCGTCAAAGATCTTTCAGTTTATGACGGTAAGCGGTCGAGGTAGCCGCGGCT
Source organism: Cerceris rybyensis (assembly GCA_910591515.1). Classification (NCBI taxonomy): domain Eukaryota; kingdom Metazoa; phylum Arthropoda; class Insecta; order Hymenoptera; family Crabronidae; genus Cerceris; species Cerceris rybyensis. The sequence continues at coordinate 31,413,865 of OU342790.1, forward strand.
ATTTATAGTTGCCTCGAAACAATAGGCCACCAGCTTGTTTAAACTCATTCTGATTTTTAACCCCATGAAATAAACATATTATTTCGTTAATTGCCAGGTTGATCTTAGAGAAGGATTAGCAGTATTCATTAGGTAAAGCACGATAGCCCAGCTCTATGTCATAAATGCACTTCTCCGAGCATGGCGCGTGCGACAAACAAATAAGAATATCGCGTACAATTGCAAAAAGTCGCAAAATTTTACAACGGGGACTTCTTCGGGAAGCTTTAAAGTTTAATTTAAAAAAAAATATATTCTGATATTCCTTTTCCTTCAAAAGTTATAATGATATTTATTGCAACAGTCACTGTATCTTAATACCAGCATATCACAGCTATTCCATCTTCGAATTTACCATTGTTTAATAAAAATCTAGACTGAAAGAGATTGATAGAACATTGTGAGAAACAAATATAGCCCTCATACCTGCAACTAGACAGATTTTCAGCCGAAACGTCAAAGATCTTTCGGTTTGTAACGGTAAGCGGTCGAGGTGATCGCGGCTATCTATTGTTGCTTTGGAACAAAAGGCCACCAGCTTGCTTAAAATTATTTTGATTTTTAACCCGAACGAAATAAATATAGCGTTTCGTTAATTACAAGGGTAACCTTAGAGAAGCATTAGCATTATTCGTTTGTCCAAGGCACGATAGCCTGGCAGTATGTCATAAACGTATTTCCCCGAGCATGGCGCGTGCGACAAACAAATAAGAATATCTCGTAGAATCGCAAAAAGTCGCAAAATTTTACAACGGGGACTTCTTCGGGAAGCTTCAAAGTTTAATTTTAAAAAAAATTCGCGTTGTACTTTTGCGTACTTCACAACTATTTCCTCTGCAAAAGGAAAAAAATGTATGGGTTTTGCAATCTGTGCCATCGCAGTTGTAAAATATTAAATAAAAAAATGAAACCAAGGTACTTATAATTTAAAAGTATGACGAATAGCTACAAATACTTACAAAGTTGACTGTACTATTATTTCACATTGAAAACGTATTCTGAATTTCGACGTGAATACGTTACATTATTCAAGTGCCAACTTTGACATTGCATATCTCTAAGAGCGTTGTTCAATAAAAACTTTTATTAATGGAAACCGATGCTCTGATATGTTACAAATAAAACGCAATTGCTAAATTTTGAAAATCGCGAAAAAAATTTTTAGCTTTTTGGCCAGGTTTTCGGCCAAATGAACCACTGTGCGTCGTATACCAAGATTAAGTCTGATAGTGTCGTAAACAGTGTGCAACGTAGAAAGATTTAGATCGTCAGTGACGCGAACATAAAAGATGTTCTAGAGTACTTCGAATGGGATCTAGTGATAATAAAATAAACTTATAATGATGTTTAATTCGAAAGAAATGTAGTTGCACCTTAACTTGTCGATTGTTCGATGCAAAAATGTGTCAAGGGTTATGGCGGGTAGAAAGGTAAAGCCTGTGACTCGCAATTACAGGCGGCTTTAAACTTCTGCACAAGTTGTAAAAATTCAATTTTTTAGAGGTTCTTATCACTTTTTCAAGAAATGTTTCTTTCCATGCAGTCATTGCCACACATTCACACATTGCCTATGATTTTCTAATACTGTAATATAATTTCTAGTATTGCCTACTAGATAATAGAGAATCACAAGTTCACAAGGAAACCATACTAAATTCTTACCCTACGATTTATTTTGCGTCTGCGCTCGCTATAGTTTAGAACTTAATTGCTGAAGTGAAAAATTGATTGGTGATTCTAGATATTTCGTAAAATTTAACGTAATATTAATACTATAGAAATAATATTATCGCATCTCGTTTCATTAACTTTTTCAGTTTGATAGGTTTTGCAACATTTGAAAACTTCCTATGCCATTTATCTCATCACGAGTGCAACTCGTCATGGTAGGGTAAGGGGTTAACATACAATTTTTAATGTTTTTCCTGTATCTCTCTAGTTTCGAATATTCAACATTCGAGCACATTTTCAGGGTCCAACTATGTGCAAAAGTAGAAGGCTGGCTGTGATAGGACATAGTTTAAATTCTCACTCGTCACGCATGATAAAATTTTCAATTACGATCAAAACTCATCTAAAATAGTGGGTACTAGGTGAAATGACCGTAGTAGTTGAAACCGAAGAATAAAAAAGAAGAAGAAATGTATGATTAGTTTTATTCTTTCTTTGGAAATAATTAGGTATTTGTTCTTTCACTATCTGAAATCAGATACATTGTGTGAGACGCGAACATCATGGACGGAAAACAATGAAATCACACGGTAAAGATAAGTACGGAAAAGTATGATTCTCGAGATAAACTTTCGAAAGAACAGCGAAAAGTTTGTAGGAAGTTCTTCGTTATCTCTTCGAAGCAGATTCTGAATTTCGTCCGCCCACGGGATGAAAGACACTTGAAATTCCTCGAAACTGACTATTACAGAAATCTCTGACCCGTGAAGATGTTTCATTTTATCGGAAACGATGTAAAGCTTGAGATATTCTAGGTTATAATATTTTACATTCGAGAATTTCATACATCGCATTCAAACCTCATATTTGTTCGAAACATTAAAAAAACTACCTGTTTCAAGACATCAATCATATGACATTTTTTAAATTATTACTTGTTTCGTTCTTAAAAGTAGACGTTTGAAAGTTCCCAAAATGAGTGATTTCTAAATTTGTTTAAAAGTCCTAACCCTTTACAGTCCTGTATCGAGCTGTACTCGACATAGCTTTTCACTTGGTTTTATTTTCTGACAATTTAATATCGGCTTTCCAATTTCATAATAATTTCGTAATATAACCAATTTATCCATCAATACCTACAGCTATTGATATCATTTTGAAAAAAATACTAACCGGTGATAGAAAATGTTGCGCAATTAATTTCATTTAGTTCACTACAAAACTAACAAAATAATTCAGAACGCAAAGGGTTAACCCTGGTCTTCCTTTCATTCTTCATATTCATGCTGCAAAAATTTCAATGACGAAATCGTTTGCAACACATTCATCTAATATATCTAACAATAAGTCTATCAATTTGGTCACCGACAACTTCAATATTTAAAAAATAATGTTTAAGTAACAAAAATCTGCGAATATGAAAACTCCTGTTTAAAAATATGCTCAACGAGACAAGACACGAATTGTTGATTAATTAATCGATTAATCAAATTCGACTACTATATTTGAACAAAACATTTTCATTATTGCTCTCCATTCATTGTTGCAACACGTAACGGTTGATACATTTAAGAGACACTTTGTAACATCGTCTTGTTAACTTTCCAAAAAGGACAAAACACAGTATCACGATAATAACTTGACGTGCAATATCGTGCAACGATTTTACGATTGCAAGGAAGCTGCTGCGGGATCTTCCATCAAATTTATCTCTTTAATTGAAGCGATAAAGGTTAAATAATATACCAGACACTCAACATACAGCTGCACTTTTTTTCTTTCTTCTCATGCAAGCGGTAAATACATAAATATGCCGCGTGTTGGGGGTTTATCTTAAACTATATCTTTATACGTGTAGAGGCATTAAGGAAGTGCGCAAGGCGTAAGGCGTGGCAGACGTGCAATTCCGCTTCATCCAGCATGATTTACATCTCGGAGATGACCATCGTCGGACGTCTACTCGTTATCACGAGATTAGACTCACGCATATGGTTCACCATAGATCCATTTGATCCATAATCTTAAAAGCTTCATCGCTATTTTGTAACTCGGTGAAAATTTACTCACGTACTTTGACCTGTAAATGTTGCTAATGAATCGCTGGGAATGGAGCAATATTCATTCTCCTATGAATATGCTAAACCTCGAGATTATAATCTATCCATTTAAACAGAGATCACGATAATATATTACCCGGGAGCGGTCCAGAAACATTTCAGTGGACGAGTAATTAAAATTTACAACCACACCACTCGAGACACGATATTCCTCTCTATCTGCAAAAATTCTATAAACTCCGTCTGTTTCACTTTTCAAAAAGCACGCTACCTTTAAAATCCCAACGACAACGTACATGCATAAATACATACGTACATACGCCGTTCAGTATTTCACTCGTGGTTTCACCACAGACAACTTTTTGCAGGCATTAAGCAAAGATCATTAGCGCGAGTTTCTCCGTGCTGGGAGAACGAAACATTTTTATCTCGAATCGACATACTCGGCCGGGTTTTTTTTTTTATTTCTCCTCGGTCTTTCTGCAAGAAGGTTGCGAGAACCTCTCGTAGTGAACCTTTCTGCGCTCCTTCTTTCCCGGGGCAAGGGAGAAATTCATCCTTTCCTACGGTTGCATGTGTTCCAACACGCATAATCTAATAACATCGTAAAAAAACATCCGCGGAATTCACCTCGCGGTAACCCATACGAGCTAATTAAACTCAGGTAAGATGAAATATCGAGATACGTTTGCCGCGCTCTCCATCGCAGAAACAAAAGAAAAACCGGGGTACCGGGGTGCTGCTGGACGAGTACTCCCCTTCGTACTCTCCTCTTATTTCCCTTTCTCTCTCTTTATCCTTCTCATTCTCATATTTAGCCGATGAACATAGTTCTACCCTCTCCCCACTTCTGTCGCTAATGACCACGCGATGACTACATCATGGATTTTTTACAATGCTTGTAATTTACTGGGCTTTTAAGAACGTACCTTACTGTTATGCCGGGAGCATTGTCTTCTTCTCTTGGTGCAAGGGGTACCCGTATGTTCGTTCCTATGGGGGTTTTCTACCCACGCGCCTACTTGATCAACTTGGCGCGGGGTTGCTCGTAATAACGGAACCATGCTTTAAGGCGAGAGGAGCTCGTAAGTGTGGTACTTTATTGTAAAAGGAAAAAGCAGTTACGGAGTCGAGGTGCATAATGAAGCGTTAACGCGGTTCAGAATTACTGCTTTCAGTATCGTTTATCGAACGGTGTTATTTTCAATTTTTGCGCGGCAGATGTTGCATGTAGTTTCATTGTGGTGCGGAGAAATGTTGAACGAATATTGTCGATAATGGTGCGAATGCTTTTTGCGCTTAACGAAAGAATTTGCAGAAATGGAAATAATTGGTGGAATGAAAATTAAATTCGCTGTTTGAACTCATTTCTGAGGTGGAAAAATTGAAATTACGTACTGTTGGCAAAGGAATTTTTCAGATTCTCATGATTGCGTTGAAAGTAAAGATAAATTAATTTCCAAGGTATTTAATCGTCTATTCCTTTATATTAATATTGTACCTTGTGTTATATGAATAGAATATTATATTATCAGATATTCTTTCATCAGATATATCTGTAGATATTCCTTTTATTTAGTTATGTTATTCATCGTCAGTTATGTTTTAACTGTTCTAACAGTTTGTTTGAATTCTAATTTGTATCAAAAATTTTTTTATTAAAAATTGCTTGGCCACGTTATCTCTAAAACTAGCCGAAAAGTACGTTTCATGGTCACCATTTTAAAACATATCCTCGATAACTCGCAGTGTCGATATTTCGATACGAGAACACGCGATAAATCAGGTCATTCGGATAGCGGACAATTAAAATTTATGTCGCGGTATTTTACCCCCTCGCCATCTCGTAGCGCAATATTCTCCCAATACGTTAATCGATTTTGTATATAACAATTGACAGAAATTTTATCAGACCACTGATGATTTATTTCATGTTCAAGAATACTACGCTCAGGAATTTGTCAAACAGCAGAAAAGAATATCGTTGCATCCATTGTTGCAAGAGGGAACAATCTATTGAATTATGAGAAACTCTTAGTAATCTTTCGATTTACGTGCAAGGAATAAAAAATTCTACTTACTTTGTATCCATTAAAGTAATCTCAATATCGACTGTTCGATTCAAATGCACGAGATGCTAATTATAAGGTAGATATTCAATTCCACGTCTCGATTACGTCTCTCAACGTTATTAAATGGTTTTTTAAAAGAGAAACCTTCTTATCGATTGGATTTATCTTCTTCTCATTCCACTTACAGGGCAACTAACGAGTCGTGAGTGGAAGGCTGACCTAAGGGGCCGACGCAAAAGATCCAGTGCACGTCTTATAATGAGAAAGTATTACGAGATGCAATAAAATCTATCGTTATCTCGCAGCGGAACGATGCAAACGCGTTGGAAGGGAAAGGCTAATGTCTTATCATGAGAAATCGACAGAGACAGGAGCAAGGAATTATACCGAGCGCAGCACAATAATTATATGCTCTTCTTACCTTCATATTAGTTCCCTTAGACTTCTGTTCTCTGTACTCAAATTCAAACTGTACTTGCTTCTTCGACGGGTACAGAGAACTGCGTTGACAACGAGTCAATGATAAGTACTGAAAACTCTTTAAGTCGTTCTCCGTACTCAAATTCAATGGAAAACTCAAGAATACTTAACACGTTAAGCGCCAAACTGGTCCCTAGGGATAGTTGTTGATTTTTCGTTCATATTTATGCTGATTAATGAAAATTAACGATTACTTTCTTACTTTAGCTACTCAATAATGCCTGACAGATTCATAGTTAATGATTTTGAGCAAGAAATAGAACATTTCATCGAAAATTAATGTAGATTATTAAAACAAATAGAAAGATACCTTTCTGAAAAAAACCGAGTCGAAATATTGAACCTCATTTGAACCTTTTACTACCCAACATTTAGGAATTAAAAGTACAAAAATAGGTCTAAATTCAATGTAAAATAACATCCTATTTTTCGCCTAAAAGTGGAACAAATTTCCCTTTATGCCATCTTAAGGCTCAAAATAGGACGTCAATTTCAACCTCCGTTAGGGATTTACATCCTATCCAGTTATTAGTGTTATTATTATACTTATTATTATTATTTGTATAAATATACACATAGTTCTCAAAAATAAATTTGTCAAAATCAGTAAAAAATAATGGATTTTTACTCGTTTACAATTACAAGTGTACCACTATTCAAATTAATGTGATTACTATAATTACAAAAAAATAAAAATACATTATAAATACATATACATTATAATGGTATTAACTAATTTATATGTAAAAAGTATACATGCATATTGATGTAAATTGAAAGGTTATTTATTCACTTACATTACCCAAATGACTGTTTTTGAAGTATTTATTCACTAATTACGTTTATGTATGTATACATTCCTTATTAATTGATTATTAAAAAAAAATTAAAGTTCTTTATGCGATATTAAATATATATTGAATAAAAAAATTATTATTTAACCTAGGAGGAGTAACAGGTCCAATTCAGGGGATAAAGGTTTTGGTGATAGCTAAATAGGCGTATCATTTTACTGAGAAGGAGTTGCAGGTTTAAATTAAGAGTTTCAGTGTTGAAAAGTATCATATTAGGTTCAAATAGGAGTAAATACCATGAAAATAGGTTCAATATTTCGACTCGAGAAAGGCCTAAAAGTTTTGTGTCGGTCTCCAGGAACAGGCGCTTAAGGCAGTATCCTGAATTAGAAGGTTCAAAAAAGTCGATTTTTTTTATTGCTTAAATCTGTTCCTAATATATCTAACAATAAGTATATGTAGTCAAAGTTATAGAAGCTAATTAGCAATATTTTCGAAGATACGGGACTGAAAGCGGTGGGCAGGTACGAGCGCTCGGATAGACCAGAGCCAAATTTAAAGCGCGTTTTCTGGAGTTTTCATTTTTACGATTAATATGAATTGGCGAGCATCATTTCAAGAAAACTATACGACTTACCGAAACCAACCAAAGCTTGTTATCTTCAGTTTTATATTCTCTTCTATTTGAACTAAAAAAATTGATAAAAAAAATTGTTTACAGAACTTTTTTATCAAGTTAAAGTGATTCATTTTTTCCCGCAAAACAAGTTTTTCTTTTTAAACTTGAAGTAATTCAAAGGTCCAGAAATTTTTCGTGTTTTTCTTAGTTCACTTAGAAGAAAGATGCTTGAAAAAAACAATTCTTCTTGGTTTTATGTTTCAGACCAAAATTACGACCTGTATCTTGTTCGCAGATAGGAGATTTTAATTGTAAGGTGCTCTACAAATGTGAGTCTCACTCGGCCCAGTTTCAATATTTTTTTATACAAATTTTTCTACAGACTATTCAAATATATATTAGAACAATATAAAAAGTTCGAGAGATTTACTTATTTTTTTCCATCCTAAAAAAATTACTAAAAAAACGTTTCTTTTAGGCCTCCTAATTCAGGATACCCCCTCTAGTGTGAACACTAGATTTACGGATGTCGATATAACTACTTTTCTGACGTGAGCCAATCTGACTCATAGAAAAAACATTGTTTTTTGTAAAGAAAATAGTTCCAAATCAATTTCCATGAAAGTTTTAGCATTAAAAAATTAAGAAACCAGCATATTATATATATATAATAATCCAATTTTGAATGAGCCAAATTGCGCTTGTAAATCTGGTATTAATAATAATGAACTTATCGATATAATAATCATCATCTAGAACTCACAATCACTGCTCTTCAAACATACAGATTTATATAGTATTTCGATAGTGGTACGGCCTGAAACTGCATCGTTTACAACGATCATTTTAAATACTGTTACAACAGTCGATGTCGCGTTGTTCTCAACAATACTTTTTATTACTTATAAATCGATGCAAATGAAAGTGGCTTCGCCCTACTGTTAAACGTTAGTGCAAACTTCCCACATAAAGGAAACCACGATCGATATAGCGAAGCGAGCCGAAAAGGCAAGCAACGTCAGGAAGACAGATGGAAACTCACGCAGGAAGGAAGAACGAGCATGCGATACTACTCCACAGAGTGCTTCGAAACTGTCTGTTATCTATAGTAGCCATTTGGCCGTACATTTACTCGTCCGACCGACCGAATGGTCGACCTACCAACCAACCAACCGACCGACCAACTAACCAACCAACTAACCAAACCTTCGACCATCCGACTAACCGTTCAACTGGTCCCCGAGGGTTGCTCGTTAGCGCCCAGCATTAGCTGCTATGACGTGTACCATGGTGTTACGTAGCCGCGAGGTTACCCGAAACGGTTTCTCCAGCGGTGTTAGCTTCGCCTCTGGCGACGCACTGGAGACTCCCTCGCGTGCAAGTTTCCCTCTCTTCCTCTCTCTCACGTTCTCTCGTCCTCTATTTCTCTCTTCCTCCCTCCTTTACTCTCCCTAGACAGCCTCCTGCAGGTACCCCAGGGATGGAACAATGTACCATAACTCACGCCATGAAACCTGCACACTGGTGGAGGGCTAGCGTGTTTCAGTTGGCGTCGAGTGAAGCCATGGCTTTCTCTTTCGTAGATGCCCGCACATTCGAAGGGGGGGCCAGTGGATCGTATGGAGTTCCGCTCTGGTCCCCGACGTGCAACCAGGACGTTCCGGAAAGCTCTGGCCATTGGGAGAGGTAGGTTATTGCAAGGCGTTCATCCAGCGAGCTTCACACCGCGTTGGCATTTTCAATACGCTCGTTTAAATCTCACGATGGATTAGTCTTTTGTTTCAATTACATCGAGGACATTGCACGTGTTTGAAACTATATAAGCAGAATTTGATGTTCGTTATAGTGTAATTGTTAAGTTTCTTGTTTGGTAGAATTATGGAGAACGGTACAACTCTTTTGAATTTTTTTTTAATCTGTTGCCGTACGACTTTTTTAACTTACTATCTTTAACATCATGATTCATTTAGTACTGGCCTTTTGACATTTATAGAAGATTTACCACGTGTCCTCGTTCCATTTCTATACAGGCTTGGCATTTTCTTCTCGCAGAGTTGCGAACTCTTGAAAATTCCTCATCTCTGTGACGGATTGTTTGATTAGCACTGTAGATACGGTGAAATTTTCAGTATTTTGTAACTATGTAATAATTAATAAGATTCACAATCGATGATATGCAGCGGACTGATTCCGAAAGAAATCTACTGTCGGCACTTGAATGAGGACATTCAGAACGTGGTTTATAAAGTTTAAAATTAAACATCGCGTGCGATGAAAGTAATTAACTTATGATAGTGTTATTTTACTATTACTTTTATACTTAGGATAGTGTTCTACATATCATATAAATATTAAATGTTTTTTAACACCCTGCAAATCTATTTATATTTTTAAAATTTCTGCTTTCCAAAGATGTGATGTTAACAGAAAAAGTTTCACGTTAGTAAAAATGTTGATATTAGTGAAGTATCGGTAACATTCAACATGTTAACATTTTATTAACACGTTGAACATCACCGATATTTCGCTTATTTCGTAATTTCTACTGAAGTGATACTTTTTCTATTAAAATCACATATTTACAAAACAGAAACTGTAAAGATACTGATAGATCGATATTCAGCAGATCTTTATCTTCTTAACATCAATATTTAAATATTCAATATGTTAGAAAATTCATAAATATTGCAATTTAACTCTTTGAGGCACGGGAATTCAAAAAATAAAGTGACTAATGTTGGACAGACATTTTTTTAAAATTTTAATTGAATAAAGTTGTTTTGTATTTATTCACAAACTTATATAATAGGGTAATTCCGGGGGAGATGGCCGTACGGGAGAGATGGCCAATAGAAAAAACTTCAAGTAATAATTCATAAATGGCAGTACTTTAATTTAGTATCGATTCCTTTTGGCACGGGCAAGAAGTGTTAGTGGATTTTTTTGCGAAATAATTACGGAAAGGTGAGAAATTTGACTTTGTTTTTTAATAACACGTTCGATCTAAACTAAGCGGTTGACATATTAAATGGTCACAAAGAAGTTTTGTCCGTTTTCATGCTTTCTATGTGAAGTAAACAAACTTTCTCGTGTTCTAACTTCAAAATTAACTACAAAATTGAGAAGTTGCTTTAATTAAGTAATGTGGCCATCTCACCCGGACAATCGGGACAGATGGCCATAGTATTTACGGGAGAGATGGCCATAAAATTTGGACGCGACCTGAACGGAAAGTTCAGTATCAGTCACCGATCACTTTTAACATCTGAAGAGCATAATAAAAAACGAAAATTGAAAGAAAATGAAAAAGAGAAAAAGGAAGAAAAGTCAAAAAAACCAAAAATAAAAACGGAAACTAAGACTGATAGACCTAAGAAAAAAAATACTGTTTAGAAACGAAAGGCAATTCGTAGGTTGTCTTATAGCAGTTGCGAAGAAATTCCCATCGTTTTCTATGATACCTCTGAAAGTGAATCTGAAGATAGAGAGAAAGAAAACTGCAGAGGTTGTGGTGATAATTATTACAGGACACAATTAGCTGAAGATTAGATACAATGCAATATTTGTATGTTCTGGGTGCATGAAAACTGCACCGAGTTTGAGGATATGTGTTCTTACTGCGGTAACAAGAAAAAAAAGGAGTTAAAAGATCTCAAGGGCAAAGGGAAAGGCAAAAAGAGTACTGGCCATCTCCCCCCGATCACTATGGCCATCACCCCCGGACACTCTGGGAGAGATGGCCAGTCCTAGTTTTTTCTAAAAGTTTAAAATTACATTGTTTGCATTCTTTAAAGTAATTTATCGTTAATGTTTGATAAGAGTAATAAATAAAGTTTATGTTCTATATTAATTCAATGTTTTATTCGTCATAATTCCTTCGCAATAGAGTCTTAAAGTTACTAGGGCCATCTCCCCCGGACTTACCCTACTATGAATTTTCGAGGTGGGACAAAAACTGTCCCACCATGCATCTTCACGTATCGAAGAGATGGGACACTTTTCACCCCACCGTGCTTCAAAGATTTAAACGTAACATAAAATTTCATTGAATTCAGTAACACCCGTCACCGTTGATTCCCATTTAAGTCAACGTGTTAATCAACAAGGGGTTAGTTATGAAAGAATCAAAAAGTTCATCCAACATAACGATTCAACGATTCCGAATATTCTCTGCATCAACGGAATTGGTACAACTCGTAATTGCGTCCTTGCTCCGAATCCTCGAAGAAAATCGAACGATCGATAGCCCGTAACGACGGCCAAATTGACTATCCTTTTACCGGGATCAAACGGGCGGATACGCTTTTAAATCCATCCAGGGAACCAATCGCGCAGATTTTTCGAACGACACGCAAGTCTGCGCTTTTCCTTTGAAACAGCAAATTACGCTGATCGGTTAAACGGCCAACGGACATTTATCATTGCGAGCCACCTGGCCGCAAGTTCCTCCCGGGGCGTTTATTTTTTTCTATCCTCTTTTTTTTTTCCTCTCGGCTCAGTGTCGGTGGATTACCGGCGTAGAACGTGCGGATAAAAAAGCTAGATGGAGACGGATGAATCGAACGAAATAATTGGCAGATTTAGTAGATACTACGGGCATGAAACAGCAGCAATAGCACCGACACCAGCTGCTGGATTGAGTAGTAATGCGTTCGTGCATGCAGAAGGTAGTCCATGATGGGGATGCACATGTATGTGTTTACTTGCACTCATGAGGATGTGGATGCACTTATGCAGCTAGAACGCTTGCATGCAGGTACAGTGGCTGTGCCGGTACCCTGGTAATAAGTCACGCTGGCGAACCATAATGAATTAGTCGCAGCCTATACGATACTCCCTTCAGCCCCTTGTAAACTCCTTCCTTTCCCATGGCACACTCGGCCAGCGCGATAAACGTAACTATGTGCTCATTATGCTTTCATGGTATCGGTCACGGGAGATTGTTATGCGATTTAAACAATTAAGTATGAACGAATTCCTCATCTCGAAGCTTCCGGCTGGAGAAGACTCTTTGAAGAGGATAGTATCGTCTTTGTGTTTTTTGATATTGGATGCTATGGTTTTTATGATTACGTATTAGGATATTTTATGAGCATGAATTTTTAATGGATATTTATTAGATGAGTTTATTATTAGTTTTTTTTAGTTACTCAATTTTTAATTTGGAATTCTAAAAACGTGAAACATCAAATTTGAAAGATTCTTTGAAATTATTAATATTTTGAATAATTATTAGAGTAATTAAAGTAATATGTAGAGATAACTAAACAAAGGGATTATTTGGAATATCGACGTTCTGTTCTCGTTCTCATAATGCGAATGTTGCGTTCCATTAAAATTTTCAAAGCATTAAATTCTGCTCGATATTCCAATATCTGGATATATATGACTTTTCGAAGAGTACTTTTTTCTCCTCGATATTAATGGAGAAGAAAAATTTCCGGCAGAAGTTGATTTGTCGTGTTTTAGCGGAGGAATATCCAGTCATCGGAATAGGAGTAGTTACGTGCTTACGTGGATTCCCATGAGACCTCCGACTGGTTGAAACTATCAGAATTAGTCAGAGAATTAATGCCCGTACTTTCACGAAGGTAGAAGCGTTTATGGCGTGCCTTTGGGATTAACGGATTGCCACGGCTCGGAAGTTTTCTTATTAACGAATTAGTTATAAACGACGTGCTTTATGCGGAGCACGTGAAATAATATGAAAACTTTATGAGATCATTGCTTGACGAACTTGGAATTTTCTATGCAGAGCCAGAAACAAATATACAGTTTCTTTTCGCCCAAAAAGAACTCACGCCATTGACGATTTGCATTTTATTACGAATTCTCTCGGTGCCTGAAATTAACCAAAAACACGTTATGCTTTCTGCACTCAAATTTCATATTTTTGCCATGAACATAAATAAATGATGAAAATAATTTGTCGCTGTACATAAAGCTTGTAACATAGTTCGAAAATAATATTCGATATAGTATATACATTTAAATAAAATCACTGGCGATTCCATCTCCGTATAGAAAAATTTGTCAAAAAAAATAGAATATAGGATGGAATAGATTGAATCTAAAATTTGCGAATAAAACTAAATGCTTTATAATCTAGTTAAAAAACCAATATTGCTTTTAACACAGTCCTGGTAGAAAATTCAGCGCACTCTATTCTAGTTGAATTTTTTGTCATACACTCGTGAAATTCTTATTCTCCCCCGTAGGGAAAACGTGGAACTGTGTGTTTCGCGCTGAAATTCGAGTGATACCTTCATCAAACGAAGGTTGAATCAGAAATCGCGCTTTCAGATGTACTCAACCATTGGCTTCAGTGAAAACGCATGTTTCCAAAGCGGAGTGAAAAAAAAGTTGGTAAAAAGAAGCGCTCCACGACTCGTTCAAAGGAAGGACTGTGCTCGGCCGGCGTAAGCAAGGCCGGCCTTGCCAAGCAGATAGACGCTGCATTGGTCAGAGTAGGTCAGAAAAATGAAACAGGAAGGAGACAGAGAGCGAGAAAGTGGTCGGTAGAAATTACACGTGAGAAAAAATCAGGTAAAAACTGAAAGAGAGAGAGAGGGAGAGAGAGAGAGAGAGGAGATTGGAAGGGAGGAAAGGTACTAACAATCTGCTTAGTACATAGTCAAGGCCTTCTATGCTCAGCAACGTCCTTCTTCTTTTTTCCCCCTTTTCCTCATATTTTTTTTCTCTTTAGAAGCTTTGAAACATGTGCTTCATACTCTTTCATCGCAGAGCTTTAATCTCTCATATTTAATTTCCAATGATACGCAACCTCTTTGGGTAAAAGGGCCATATATATCCCTCTTGTTAGGTAGAGTGAACACGAAGCTCCTTATCAGTATTCGGTTATCCTAATTAGAAGTCCGACTATTCAGCAAGAGAGCATGAACATTCACGATTGCGACTACTTTGAAACACAATCGATTGTTGAACGTTAACCAAATGCGGAATTTAGTTTTAAGAATCCCTCGCAGGCTACGGAATTAAAATGGAGCAATGGCATGGTATATACGTTGAGGACAGGGCAAATGCTTCTGTTGTAAGTTTTACGAAAAGAGGAAAACGGAAGAATTATATTTTCATATTATAGATAAGAATTATATATTCATGGAAGAATTATATTTTTAGTCGATAAGATATTGACAATTTAATATTAAAAATACTACCACAATAGAACTTTGAATTTATGTGTATACACTTATCGAGCGCAGTTAACAGGTTGAAGCTCTTCCTTTATGCCCAATTTCATTATTGTTCGTACTAAGTTAATGTTATTGAAACGAAATATCGGCATTGTCAAACCGTTGTTGAGAAAATTTTAATTTCTGGGAGTCTAATCAAAACTCCTGAAAACATTTCAGAAGAGGCATAATTGAATGACAATGTTGTAAAAATAGTAGATCAAATTTTGTTACGGTAAGTAACAAAGAATAAAGGAAAAATATACTTTCGAGTTTCCGGTATTGAATTTGATACACTGAAATAAATTGATTTTTAAACATTTGATGAATTTCAGATACCTTTATGATCGATATAGTATCAACTTCTCATTAATTTGCGCATCGATTTGCGAAACGAAGTACATTTATTTCCTTCTAATTAAAATGTTTTTTATTTACGCTTTGTTACTATTAAATTCCCTTCCTCTCACAAAATAGTAACTTCTTCAAAAATCCAACATCGGGCACGGTGTTGGCAGAATTATCAAGGGGCTTGTTAAATTTTCATACATTTCACGGACTATTTACTCTGTTATTGTTCTACAATGTGAACCTGATTGTAATAACAGGGCGTCTGCAGTATTTAAGAAAATGTGAGATACTGATTAAAATCGTCGACAATGTCTTGTTTCAATGAAAAGTCGAATTACAAGTCACTCAAGGTATTAATTGCGATTCTTATTTCGCTAAACTATAAAATGATTGATGTGGTGTATTTAAAGAGCAACAAGGAGCTTAAAACTAACAATAAGACGACTCCGATCAGATCTTGAGATGTTTCAAGATTCCAAGAGAAAATAGAAATACAAAACTGTTTCACCAAAGTGTAATACCAGCTATTACAGAATTTGTGTAAACATCATTCATTATTAAGTACCGAAATTGTTATGTCAACTTGTTCGATCTAAAGAAATAAAATTGTTAAATCATTCAAATTGAACCATGTTAACAAATTCGCGACCGCTGACGTGAATTCATGCCGTTTTAAGTTCTATTTCTGGTTGCCGCTGACGTGAATTCATGTCTTGCAATTTCTGTTTCTGAATTTGTCTACATTAGGTGCTTCTGATAACCGCCCTCTTAAAGAGACGCCATAATCATCCTTACACAGTTACAGTAATCAAAATATTCACAAAAACGTTGTAGACTTTAAGAAACTTGTGGAAAACGTCGTGACACTTCATATATAGGTATATACAAATTATGCAAAGTTCCTTTATGCAAAAGTCATTGTTTTTTATTCATTACACTAAATAGAAACATTAAATTTTGCCTTTACTCTGCTTTACCAAAATATATGTAATATAATGGTAAATAAACTAAGTATAACAACAACAAGTGGTCTATTATCTACCTACAAAGCAAGTACACAAATTATAAAAATCTTTTTATTTTAAACAACGCATAATTGCAACATTGATATTTCAAAACAAATATTAGAATTTTTTATCCTTGCTTGAACGATACAAGTTTGCGGCAACCAGTTTTAAAATTTCATTAATTTCGCCGGTCCTCATTGTCAGTATTAGAAACAGAAAAAATTGCCGGTCGGGAATGTGTTAAATAACATAAATAATGCACAACATGGAGAATTGTTTTCTCAAAGTATTAAATAGCATTCGATCAACAAATGTCGAAAAATATTTTAATTTCTCGCTCCTCACAAAATTCATTTTATTATCTGGTGTCCACGCTTCCTTTCCTCAATTGTTCAAACAACGGCGTCCTAATAACCACAGAAACATACTTCACAACAAGTGCCTACAATCACACCTCAAAAACATCAAATTTCAGAACTCACAACAAAAAGTACAAAACAAAAAAATTCTTAGCCTAATTCTCACGATACCTCAAGTCACCCATCTTAAAGAACATTCATAATCGAAAACAAGTACAAACACTGAAGCTCGTGCGAAAACGCATGCCTCTAGTAATGCATTCTCTGACGGCAGGAACAATTTGAAGCGAAATCGTGGTGGACGCACGACAGTAACCGGTTCCGGGCACGCGGTACCGACATCCGGTCGTTGGGCTCGGTCAGGTGTGTACCGCGAACGCACTAAATCTACGAGAGTTACGCGACCGGCGGACGAATAAACGCTCTCACCGAGATTCATGGGCCAATTCACGGTGACTTGATATTGTTAGGGGCGAGGAATTATCCCGAACTGTGAATACGGAATATCGGGGTGCACCGTTCGTCTCGCACATCACCGTGGACCAGCGACAACGAGGAATCGGACTTTAGTGGATAGTCATAGTGAGAAGGACCAAAGGGAGCACAGAGAGGGCTGACTTTGGTGTCGGTGGAGCTTGTAATGGTATTCGAGATGGCTGTAAAGCTGTCTACCAGCGGTGGAGTCTCTGTCGACGTACAACGTTCCGGAGTACCATCGATATCGCTCTCACCGAGTAACATCGATGGCCGATCGATGAATTACATCGAATCCACTCTGTTAACTACCACACGCCGCTCCGATACCAAATCTCTTCGGCAACGATCGATACGATCGATTCGATTTGCAAGAGGCGAGAAACTCCAGGTCCGGTGCCCTTTGCATCCGTCTTACCGCGCCCCGAGGCTGATCACTGATAAGCCTCTACTACCCCATGGATCCTCGTAGAATCTAGAAAATCCGTGGCCCCAAGCAGAATATCAGGAGGAATTGTACTGCTTGTCTCGGAGAATGGCCCCGAGGACGATGAAACTGTGATGTGAATTCACCCCGGGCGTATATGGGGTAAATGGAAGTATGAGCTTTTGGTAGCTTAGAAATTCATTTTCTATAGGAGATTTAAATTTGCTTTCTCTTTCAACATACTCTCTCCTGCGATTCTTTGTGTGTACGTGGAGGAATCTTCGTAAACGGAAATTCCATAGCTGCCTCGACAATCTCGATAAAGTGAACTTAAGAAATTCAGATTTATCGGAGGCTCGATTATCGTAGAATTTTCGAGAATTTCGTCCGACTTAATGGATCTTGCGTCGAGTATTTGTGGCATGTCGTTACGAGTGTTTTCCGTAATATCGATATTTACAATTAGTAACGTAGAGAGGTATAAACAAGACTGAGAAAATTCATTGAAATACTGTGAAAATCGTACGTTTCTTTCCGAATAAATGGATGATTGTTGAACGATCCTTAATATTTCACTCATCTCGGTAAGTTGAAATAATAAATACCACTGACTGTTTTTAAAATAGTTTCACAAACTTACATCGTGCAGCATGTGGAAATATTTAAAACTCTTTTATCTCTCTCAGTCCCTCTCTTTTCCTCTTTCCCTCGACAATCTCTCCAGTGCTTGCTTTAAACCACCGTACCACGTGGAATGGCAGACAATCCGCGGAAATATTTCTCTCTATTTTCCGTATAAAGCTCCGCAAGATTATCCGATGCCGTCTGCCCGTCTCGTCGTGTTTGTGTGTTACAAGTTCGTCGGAACTGTTTGCCCAACAGAGAAACGTCGAGCGACTGGAAACATCGAAGCCGATGCAAACAGAGCCAAGTGGCTGATGTCGATGGCTTTAGAATTCTATGGTATCGAAAGGGAAGCAGAGTCCTCCGAAAGAATCCTGCCTTTCAAAATTTTATAACGTAATAGCATTACAAGCATCGTCCTTGGGGAAATCTCTCGATATCCCGTTGTCCTACAGCGATACCTCGACGGTGAAATCGACGCACTCGAAAAATGAACGTCCATGGTTAGTGACTCTGGGAATTGTTCGAAGCCGACTGATCGAGCTTAGAATCAAGAATGCGTCTTGAAGAACAGAATTTGAGATTTAAGATTTTATATCCAGTGACTGTCGCTAAGTACACTCGTAAATCTTCAACAGTGACTCTTGTGGTTTTCCTTTTTCAGCTAAGAAATACTGGAGAAAGTCCTTATGGTTGGAACTAGATTTTTATATGTACGCGATGATGAAATTTTTGATCGAAAAATAAATGTAATGTAAAGAATTGTTAAAAATCTTTTTATAGAATATTAACCTGTTAGGTGTGATTGACGAGCATACACGTTATGGAGAAACGGTAGAATTTTGTAAATTGATGAGTATACTCGTCGTGCGTAAAAGTTAGCGATCACTGATTATTTAAATCATAATTTTGACGGAAATTAAAATATATTCATCAATTTCAAAATGTTTGGAAAATGGTGAGGCAGTGGTGAAATAAAACCAATAACTAAAAAGTATAAATAACTTGAGATAGATTTATGTTAATCTCCTGATTTTCGTGACCCACATTAGGTGCAAACATTTCAAAAGAAGTCGCCACAGTTAACGGGTTAATATGTAAAATTTAGTTTAACACTAGATTTACGGAGCCAATTTAGCTCATTCAAAATTTGATTACCATATATATATAAAATATTAACTAGTTAATTTTTTAATAATAAATCTCTTATATAAATTGATTTGGAATTATTTGCTTTGCAAGATAACTTCAATTTTCTTGTATGAGACAAACTGGATCACTTTAGAAAAATAGGTATAATCAACGTCCGTAAATCTAGTGTTAAGAACTAATACGTAGAGTAGAAGGAAAATATTCAAAAAGATAGATTTTTAGTACCTATGTGGAAAAAGTGGAACAACAAAGGATTTGATTAGATTTGATGTTAGATATTAACTTCTGAGATGTTTTACAACATTGTAATTAATTAATATTGTTGTATAAATAATAATGGATATATACATTCTTGACACATTGAAATTCTGTGATTGTGCACCCTCTTGGTGGTGTATTTCAATACTTTTGGAGAGTGAAATTTTGGTCGGCTTTCTTAAACTTTATGATATCCGTACAATTGGTTGCGCAAGATTTCCCGCAGTGACACGTAAGTTCATTCGTCGTACCAGTAATGGATTTACCTTGTACTCTTAGTAAGCGTGCAGTCTTATCGACATCAAAGTTTACTTAGGTGATGTGCTCCAAATTGACGGAAAGGCGGCAAAAGAATCGAGAAAATATTGTTCTCTATTCGTGCTAAAAGCAGCTAAAAATATCTGTCAAAGTGATCCTCAATACAATCAGACAAAGAAGCTAGTCAATTTGCAAAGTCACAGAATCCTACCATTTAACGGTTAACTTTACTACCAATCATTGTTTCGTCTACTTATTCCTTCGTCCATACTTCCATAAATTCAAAATAACTACCATAAAACGAAATAATATTTGCAACAAAGTCGAATTTTTCAATTCCCATAAATGGAACATTTTCATTTCTTTCAATATTCATTTGACCAGGAAGTTTACTTGACTTTTCAACAACTTCTCTGACATTCTCTTCACAGACAATTATTGAGGGCAGAGAAAGTAAGAAATAAGGAAAGAGAGAGACTGAGAAGAGCCAGTATTATCCTACTTCCAAATAATCCATTTCCTGGAGATGCGCAGGTCATTACAACAATCACCGTAGGAGCCATCGTCAAAGATGCGATTCAGAATTTATTAAAAAATGAGGAATCTCGACGGAAAGGTTCTCTCTTTGTGCGAGATCTCTACGATTCGAGTAGCACATTAAAGGAGAATCTTAACGAGGACCTCCCGACAGAATTGTCCGCCAGTTCCAATTATACTTTCCGCTGGAGCCGCGGTCTCGAGAGAGCGTCACGGTACGTTGAATTCGGAAAAGTCCTGTAACGGATGGAGTTTTAATCTCGCTCGACCGAATTATACGGTGTCCTGGAGACAGGAGGATCACGATGAAATCTGGGAGGGCATTCCGACTTGATGCGCCGAGCGGAACTCGCTACGAAGCGTCGAGTCATCTGCTTTAAATGAGAGAGGAGAGACGAATGGAGACAAAGAACATTGGATGGAGATGAACAGATAGATACACAAGAGAAACCAAAGACAAGGAGGAATAGATAAGCAAAGAGAAGCATAAAGGAGAGAGAAATAGAAGAGGTATATCGAAAACGACGGAAAATCATAGACACAGAGCAGGAGAGAAGAAGAGAATGCAGGCCTGTCTGCAAACTTCCTCGGGGTACTTCTATTTTAATTATATATTGAGCTGTATTCAAACGCTATGTTGACGAGGAACTGAAGTGATGTTACAAACTCCGAATGAAAATGCAACAAAAATCTTCCGTGAATGGTAAGATGATACAGTCCGACAACTAAAAGATGTCCAGGAAACCCAGTGGTAGATTTCGCCGAAATCCTGGCCAAAACCCCTAAATGTTTTTTCACGATTTTCAAAATTTAGCAATTGCGTTTGATTTGTAACACATCAGAGCATCGTTTTCCATTAATAAAAAATTTTATTGAACAATACTCTTAGAGATATGCAATGTGAAAGTTGGTAACTTGATTAATGTAACGTTTTCACGTCGAAATTGAGAATACGCTTTCAATGTGAAATTAAAGTACGATCCACTTTTTCAGTATTGGTAGCTATTTATCATACTTTTAATTTATAAATATCTTGGTTTCATTTTTTTATTTAATATTTTACAACTGTGATGGTACAGAATGTAAATCCTATGTATTTTTTTCCTTTTGCTAATGAAATAGTTGTGAAGTCCACAAAAGTCCAAGGTAATTTTTTTTTTAAATTAAACTTTAAAGCTTCCCGAAGAAGACTTCGTTGAGTTCTTTTTGCGATCCATCGAGTTATTGTTATTTGTTGGTCGCGCGCGCCATGGTCGGGGAAGTGCATTTATGACATAGGGCCGGGCTATCGTGCTTTACTTAATGAATACTGCTAATCCTTCTCTAAGATCAACCTGGCAATTAACGAAATAATATGTTTATTTCATGGGGTTAAAAATCAGAATGAGTTTAAACAAACTGGTGGCTTATTGTTTCAAGACAACAATAGATAGCCGCGGCTACCTCGACCGCTTACCGTCATGAACCGAATATTAGAGCCGGCATTTTGTTTTTGGAAATTCTGAGTTCGGATTCTTAATCAGCAACCGGAAAAACATAAGACTACTGATTTTCGTGCCGATCCGACAATTTTTCGATACTCGCACCCGCCATATTAGAGCCGCCATTTTGTTTTTGGAAATTCTGAGTTTGGATTCTTAATCAGCGACCAAAATAATACTAATATACCAATAATCAGCTAAATTGAAAAACTCCTTGGGGTTTTGGCCAGGATTTCGGCGAAATCGACCACTGTGGAACGGCAGAGCCTCTCATTTTTGGCAGTCTATTCCCGCCATTTCGTTTTTGGGATCTCCAAACTCAGCCTTCTAAAGTAAACTCTTGCCTAATCGTTTACTTTAAGAGGCTGGATCTGGAAATTCAGAAACGAAATGAAGGGAATAGGAGATCGAAGACAGGAAGTTCCACCGTTTCCTAGCCGCCTTTCAGTTGTTAGACTATACATCTAACTCTATAAATATTATGATCCATAAATTCCAATGACAGCGTAGATGATTTATAACATATATTACTTTACAATACCTATTTATAACACTTTGTTATCAATTTACTCACGACTCTCAAACAGTTTACCGTCCAGAAGTTTACTATGGCAAAATTACTATTTCCAGTTGCCCATCCCAATGACTCATCAACCGAAGAATTCATATTTGCATTGCAACTGTACTCGACGAATGCATCGTGCTCGATACCGAGACCATGTAGTATATTAAATTTGCGTTGGAATCTTGCAATACTGGACGGCTTCTAAATGGACAAAGGAAGCAATTTTGTATCTCGCACCGAAGCCAGTGTCGTTTTGATAAAGCGTTATCGAAACACACGCGCATTGGACATAAGTGGCAGTTACATAGCCTACGGTATCTATGCAGTGCACCATCGTATAAGCAACGAGACAAAGTGAATCTACGAGTCATAAAACACAGAAGCCATTATCAATAGGGTAAAAATCCTCTCGAATAGTCTAGAAAAGGGAGTAACCTCGAGAAGGATTTCTTTCGTCCTTTAATGTAACTTCGTAGGAGCCAACATTGGTTACGAGATGTTTGATACTTCTCGATGCATCGAACCATTTTGCGATATCTCTGCGCTCGAGATCGCTTCTTGAGAGTGCAAATTGTTATCTTTGGAATACAATATGTCATGATCGATGTCGTATAGTAATATCGACGTAAAAGTGAAGTCACTGTCCTTCCTACGAGTCGGACTACTGTCAGAACATGAGCTCCCTTCGCGAATGTGAATGGAGATTTAAATAGCGATAAGAATGAATCGCGTTTTATTCGACCTCCCATCTAAACGTTCCCAACGTCCCTCTCTTGGCGAATGCACACGCGAACGCCGAGGCTGCAGCCCCGCGACTAATGGCAGATGCAAATTTAAATCGCTCCAATCTGAATCATCCACGATTCGTCATTGAAATTTTTAAGGAGGCCGCGTTGTTGCAGCATTGCGCGCATAACTGCTATTGGATTACCGAATGATCCGAATAACTCAAATTATGAACGTCATGCGTAGAATACCGATGTATAATGAAATATGTTTCTCGAGGTAAAAATTTATCCGGTCATTCTACCGTCGATATAATTTCATCGGTACTGAAAATTCCGAGATAGTATGCGTGGAATTTGATACGAATAAATCGCGTGACAAAGTAGAACAATGAAAATGGTCGGAGAGTTAAACAATTTTGCGAGAACGTTTTTTCGATTATTAAGATACTTCGTTTGATGCAAAATTTTGCGAATATAGAATACATTGTGGAGAGAAAATTTACAGCACAGCTGTCTGCCTGTCTAGCTGTCACAGCTGGTATGTGTTGGTGTCTAGTTTGTATTTACGAAGTAAAAAAAAATGAAGTTCACTGTAATCCTTAAAGTCCTATGTTAATCATGTAAAGCGACGATACATTTTATGGTATAATATATTTTTTTCGCTTTCTTTGATAATTTTTTTTGAAGAACCATAAAATTCTGAATCTTCAAATTTTTACCACATTTTTATTCATATTTTTGTAGTCTATTGGAATTTTGGTAAACAAAAATAACGATTTTTGACGGCTGCCATGATTTCAGAAATTCTTAGCGTCTTAAACAAAGAAATCGAACGGAATTTTATTTTGTAAACTAGAATAAAATAAAAATATCGAAAACTGAAGATTTGACACAGCTTTAGAAGCTAAGTTCCAAGAATCGTTATATCTTCTCCGCGTTTTCAGCTTAAAAAAAAACAAAGTATGACATATATGAGAATTAATCTAGTTTCTATTATAGCCTTAAGTTTACAAATTAAAGAGCCCTTTCATTTTCTTATTTCAGATTTACGAAACTCCTGGAATCATGGCAGACGTCAAAAACACGTGAATATCTTACGAACAGTTTAAAGTCGATAAAAATCATTATTTCTGCTCGCAAAAATTCCAATAGGCTACAAAAGTATCAACGTGTGGTAAAAATTCCAAGATCTGACACCTTTATGATTTGTCAAAAAAATTTCCAACTAAAGTGAAAAAAATAGCCCTTAACACGTTCCGTGTCACGCCGTTTTTGCCCAACATGATCTCTAGGCCATTCGCTGTTTTGACTAAAAATTGATATATTGTCACACAATATGTCATTACATCATCAATCCATAAGTAATTAGCTTGTTTAGAGTAGTTGCGACACCGTGTACCATTTATGATACACGTGGCGCTGCGATGATTTCGACTGTGAAAGTCAATCAGTTCGCAAATTTTCAATTAGTAAAAAGAACCTGTTGTATTCGGAATTGTTAAGTACAAAACGAGGGAAATAGAATATACAACAAAAGAGCCGGTAGGTATATATATATATGCAGAGAAAACATGGTTTGTTTTTCATTTGTTTCTGTGAGAAAACATGTTTCTATTGTTACCTTTCATTAGTTTATTCTTTCATCTTTTAATTTTTTGTATCGATCGAATGATCTAACTTTTAATTTTTATCCCTTATGATAGGCAATATGGAAGTACAAGACGCAAATAGTTCTAGTTCTATTTCCAGCGAAATAGAAATCCCATTTAGTATAAAACGCTCGCGTAATTCATAATTATTGTACATATAACAAATAAACAAATTTATGTGCTTTGTTCTATACTGCATTTTGTTTAATGCCTCATTCTTTTAGTGGAAATATATTTTATAGAATTAAATTTATCATAAAACATATGTTTTTGGCGGATTAAATGAATATGTCTGCGTGTACCATTTATGGTACACGTGGCCTGTAGATCAAGTTTGACGTGTACCACAAATGGTACACGTGGCACGGATCGTGTTAACTACTGAAAAATTGTTACGAGGTTGATAAACTACCATCAAATATATAATTACTTTCATTCTATTGTTCAACATTCACTAGAAATTAACGTGTTATTATCAGTGTTGATTCAACGTTAAATCAAGCGAAGCACATCTACGAGTTGAACGTGTAAAGTGTTAATTCGTCTCGCGACAAGTAAAACAGCAGCAGGATCCTTCGTAAAGGTAAATCCACTTTTCCTACGACGTAACAGCTTTCCTATCTAATTTAACTCCATTTTCGCCGACGAAAACCCATCGGTACAAAAGCATTACATCACTGCCTGAGGGAAACGATCGGAGTATTATCTCAGGATGTAAGTACGGTAGATCCAAGGAAAAATATTCCTCACTTTCCACGACTCCTTCTTACGGAGATGCACGCCGAGGCACTTCGATAATAGAATCGTTTGTTATGCGCGAGAGTGCCAGGCAAGGGGCTTTGTACGAAAATTTCCGCGAAATGGGAAGACGAATGCGCCGGATAAAGTCGAGCCATCCACCGTAAGTCACATTTCAATGACTGACAAGGGATCTCATACATCTCGGCGGCGCGTTATAAAGTGCTTATGCAAATCAACCTAGCCAGATATAAAAGCCACGCCAAGTTTTCTTGTTAGACTTTTACAAACTCCTTATTACTTTTGATCACATGGCTTTGAAGTGTGCCCGATGAATATGGATGTTCCTACTTTGCGAACATTATTGGAGAAACTTCGTGGATTGTATTATTAATTGGGTATCAATTACAATGGTTTTGTATATTCCTTGCTGCACTTATTGTTAGAATATTCAATCTTTGAACCATGATGAGTTATGATTGATCTAGACATTTTAATTTATCTTTAACATTCTGTTTTCGAGGGTGGATAATTACGTCATTTTTCTATTTCAATGAATTTACAAATTTTTGAAAGTTTCCATTACCTGGAGGAATATCTTTTTCTTTGGAACGACGAAAGGTTATAATGTCAAGCGAAGAGAATTTCAAAAATTCAAGGGTGCATTTCGCGTGTCAATTATTTAGACTGCTGAAGATAGAAAGCGGCAATTCTTATACTGAAAAGCGAGGAAATTCACTCTTCATATTTTAATCCCTTTAATCCCATTTTCTTCCATATAAGGTACACTCGCCAAATTTCGTCCCCGAGCCTAATTTCGTCCCCGTCCGTTTCTTCTTTTCTAAGTAGCGCAATTTAATTTTCATAGCCCGAATCTTAAGTTAGTGACCTCAGTCTGCCATTGTAAACAATTCGCGGTGAAGTGTCACTTCAGTGACAAGATATTTAAAAAAAGAAAAAATTGTTCAAGGTGAGTTTTTGATTGATATATTGTCAGAATGGTTTAATTATTGATAGGCTTGACTTACTGAAATGATTTTTTGGACAAAGTAAGTTGTTATTGCATAGATTCAAATCGGTACGAAAACATTTAGGTTGTGACATGTGTTTCTTGTTGAATGGATGTTATTCATAAAAGTAGCAAATTCCTAATATCGTCTAGGGGACGACGTTATTTGTGTAATTTGCTGGGAGAATTGAAATTTCTTAAACTATACCAATGATTAATGACTGATTAGATACAATAATTATAATGATTACATTATTGTTAAATTGATAAAAATGTAATTTAAATTCAAGTGATTATTGTGATCTCAATATTGTCCCCGGGACGTAATTAGGTGCCCAAAAATATATTCCTAAAATTTCCACTTTATTGTAAAATCTATTCTTATAGAAATAGTAACAAAGATAACGAGTTGTTGATTATTCTAAATAATAAAGACGTGTTCTCCCTAATCTTTGACGTTTCATTTATTATTATTTTTCTATAATTTTTTTAAAAAAAGAGGGTGATATTTGACGACTGTACCCTATATTGCAAACAGTCGATTTTTCATAGTTATTGTTCCTGTTCTACATTTCTAAAACATCATGATAACTTAGTTCACCGAAGTAACAAAATTGATCATTGCAAAATAACTTGCCACAATGATCTCTCCATCGATGTCAATAACATCGATGATCTTTCCTCGAAATGAATCGCATTATTTGCCCAGTAATTCGGTGTATTCAAACGTCTTTACACGACAACGATGATTTACGATCGAGCAAAACGGCTCACTTATGTAGATTTCAAGTTGATTTTCAAGCTCCGAACAAAGAGAACAATGTTGGTCTTCGAATACACCAGTACCATTTGCAAGACCATTGGACAAACAGTCTGATGATTTTACAAAGAGAGTCTCGTCGAGCGGAGCGTTGCAAGACACGCAACTTTGGTTGCTCGGCAGATGCAATTCCGAGCACGAATTATACAGGTCCGCGGTTCGTGATGCGATCATACTCTGTAGCTGTTGGGTACGCCTTTATCAGGGACGAGTTGACGATGGAATAAATTTGAATTTTGGCCGCGAACCGTGAAATTCCCATATCAGTGTCGGAATTACATTTGCATCGGGCTGACTGAAGTCGCGATGCGTGTACGCGCTCTGTGTATTAAAGCGGAAACTCGTTCGCGAGAATTGTGCAAACGTTATCGCCATGGTGCGAAAATAAAACGTGCAACACAACGATAATAAAATTCAGGGCGAAAGTTGATTTCAATTATCGTTAATACTTTTTTTTGTGCTCTTGAACGAGGAGGAAAGGGGAGTCATGTTTTGAGGTGGACAGAACGGGACGATTGTTAAATATGATTTTTGTCAATGTCTGCTGACAACTTGGAATAATAATTCGGAATATATAGGATTTTTTAAACTTCCCCTTTTTTTTAAATCTTCAATAAATCATGTCATTCTAAATTTTAACAAAAGAGTGGACGTTTGTGGAAGGGCAAGAGGTGGTCATCTGACGGGTATTGTTTTTTGTACATAAATGGCATAACTGACACTTTAATTATGAATAAAATGTTTTTTGAAATCAAAGAATATTTTATGTTTTATTAAAAATCTAAAGAAACGCGTAAGTTGAAAGAACCTTTGTGTAACTCGTATATGGAACAGGTATAAGTTCCATAAATACAATCATCAAGTGTTTTATCGTTAACCTATATGAAAATAATCTTTTCTATTTGAATGATATGTTTGATCCAAAAATTCGTTTAATATTCAAACTCAAGTACTGAACTGTCGATACTTCAAAATATGTCCAATTTGTCACGAAAGAGACTTCCACGTTTTGACAATCAACGCACGCCCAAAAATTGAAACACCTCACGTCGGATAGCAACGGATCAACAAATATTGCACGTAGTTTCCCGTCATTTACCGTATTTCTTGCATTTTTAAAACCGTTCTTTCCTATAAGCTCATTTAAAACAGAAAAAAAAACGTAACTCCGATACTTCTATACGTTTGCTTCCGCTTCATAGTGGGACAGACAGTAGCCGGTGAGCTAAATTCGATTACGTTTCGCCCCTGGTCAGATATTCTAGCACGAAAAAAGCAAACAGAGCTGCAAACTTCAAATGCAATTCCTCGGCGCAAAAGTTGCCGCCACGAACCGGGGGGTTTTCAATCGAGCCATAAGCTCCACACCGAACAAAAAGTAGCCATTCTTCTCTTCCCCGTGTTCGTTTCACAATGCCATATGAAATTATAAGTGCCGTACGTCCAACTGTACATTTTCAGACAGGGAGGGCTGAAAAAGGCACGCATACAAACGTCCATCGTGTATATACGTACGTAGCAATGCGTGTAGGTGGAGAAGCAGCCTCCAAATCGAAGAGAAAGACTCGAGGATTGGAAAGGAGGACTCGAAGGGTGAAAAGAGGGAGAGGATCCGTCCCGAGTGCATCGCTTTTAACACCGAGTTCAGAAACTCTTCTCGTTGAACCGTACAGAGTACCCACTGCTATTATCTCATTTTTATTCATTCGTCACATTGTCTCTGGATTATGGGTTGTCTACCGATCCATTCGTCATTGCCTCCATTCTTTGACTCGGTGTAACCTCTCGTTATTGTCTTTTTCTTCGTCTGGTATACCGCCATGATTTAGCACGGTGCCGAAATATGTTTACAGAGGTACAGTACAGAAAGGATAGATGCCATTGTTCTTGGTGAAAAGCTGATTTTTTGTCCGTGAAAGGTTTCTAATACAGATGTAACTCTTAGACCTCCTAGGGGTGGGTTAGAGAGGTGACACTAACAAGGATGGTGTCTAGGTGAATCGTCTTTGAGTGTGTAATATATTTAGCCCTTTAGCGCTGTATTTAATCAAATTGCAAAGTTCTGTACAACTAGTTTGAATTTAAGGTATTTTGTCATTTTCGAAATACACGTATTTGATGTACCAGATATATATGAATTTAAAAATAATTTGAAGAGTATAGAATCAGTTGGCAGAGAGAGCTTTTCTTAAGAGTCCAGAAGTTTCAAAATTCAGATTCATCAACGACAGAGAGCTTTAAGTAACCTGATAATTCTAGAGATGTAACTTTGTAACTTTAAGTACAGTGAAAATCGTTGCATCTACTTCGTAGAATCTTAATTATTTAGTTTCATCAAAGTTTCTTTAAAAGCTACATCGACTACAGAGTTAGAGTATCGATCTCCCAATCAATATCCAAGCTTACGTTTCCATCGATCTCCATTAACAAATTTTCCCGACCATTTTTCATCCTTGCTAATTCAGATAATTCTATTGTGCCTTCGACAGCAAAGACTATAGCATGATATTGTTCGTCTCAAGCCTCTTTCGTTCAGTAGCCCAGTCAGAATACAACATTGTAAAATTAATTGTTACTACTGTAGTAATATAATTTTATTTCAAAGACATTGGATATATATAAAAATATAAAAACTTCAATGCTCCGATTTATACAACGGTTTTTTTAATAAAAGCAGCATTTGTTAGCCCTTTCGCTACGCAGTGCTTTGGCTATAAAGTGTATTAACGTATGTTTGTTTTTTTAAATAGAATGAGGTACGTTTTTATGCATCAAGCGATACAGCCAGACATCCTTTATAAAAAAGTACTGACTATTTAAAAAAACAAAGTTGACCTTCATATGTCCTTGACGCATCCAACTACGGAAAAACTAATGATACCAGATTATGCCCCACTTGATACCATTTAAGTTTCCCATGAAACATTTTTTGATACATACTACAGTACCGAAGTTATCAAGATGTCAACATCTTTAAAATAAAGTATATTGCTACACTACTTGGTCTCTAAGTCACATTATACTTTTCAATATATACGCCCCACTACATCTATAATTTCTATATGCAAAAAATACAATATTTCATATACCCTTTTCCCGCTCAGCATCGCATTATTATTTTAACTTTGAAATAGGTCCATGCACCTATATTACGCACGCGCTATCTCGAACGTACCCGTTCAGGTATTACTCCCGAAACACCTAAAATAATGGTCTCAGCGCGCGAGATTTCATGGGGTTTTTGAGCACGCGGTGTAACGCGAGCTCGAGCGTTACATTTTCAGAGCTGGCGGATCGTTATGTACGCTGCGAGCTGTGTTATCGCTAGACTGAATGAAACGCTAATACTATTCTTTAGTCTGAGCGTCCTTTGTGTTGCATTATCGTGCAGCACAGTCAATGCGTTATCGACAGTGTGCTCTACTGATATACGAACTGCTGCGTATGTCCTATTCAATGGGATATTAATATTATATTGTCGTGCAGTACTTCGTATATAATTCCACGCTATCGTCTGTGCAACCAATGAGGCATAAA
The DNA here is from genome assembly GCA_910591515.1 of Cerceris rybyensis. Taxonomy (NCBI): domain Eukaryota; kingdom Metazoa; phylum Arthropoda; class Insecta; order Hymenoptera; family Crabronidae; genus Cerceris; species Cerceris rybyensis. Next base: position 31,444,764 of record OU342790.1, read on the forward strand.
TGTTGCTAGACGTTACGAGATACAAATGTGTTCTCGATATTTATCATCACAGGAGCAGGTGATATGTAAATGACTTTCGTTCGTGCAAGTCGTCCTTTGTGATTTGCTAGGTGCTGCTTTTACCTTTATCTCCTTTCTTGTGTTATAAATTTTACAACGTCTTTGGATGCAGTGCGATGTATGGGAGGAAGATGGATCTTTCCAAACTTATTATTTTTTTAAATCATTGTGAACTTATTTTACCACGTTCAACGCCACGCTCGTTCCTAGAAATCAGTATTACACTTTCCGTTTAGGATTTTTATTAGAAAAGATATCTTTCTATTTGTTTTAATAAACTACATTAATTTTTGATAAAATGCTTCATTTCTTCCTTAAAATCACTAATTATGGATTGGTCAAGCGCGACAACGTAGCTTAGGGAAAAGACTAATCGTTGATTTTCATTGATCAGCATCAACATAAATGAAAAATCAACGACCGGTCCGTAGAGACCGGTGTGGCGCTTAATGTGTTAACCCATTCGAGACCAATCGCACACCGTGTGTGCAATGATCTTGAACTGCAATTATCAGTCATTATAGAAAAAACAGCCGTCGAAATAAGACTAGCTTAACCCATTAAGGCCAAAAGTTGTGTTAACGGAACATTTTGTTGAGGCGTAATTGCAACGCGGGCCTTGAGGTTGCGAGGGCAAAATTTCTAAATTCTATATTTTAGAGTCGCAGCTGTGTAGACCCGTCCATCTGGCAACCACCTTCGAATATTGAGGGATGGCACGTGGCTACCAGATTTTCACTTGAGAATTCTTGCGCTAGATTTATGACACCTGTCATAAATCTAGAAGTTTTCGTCCACACCTGAATCACCCTCGCGGCCCAAGGCCCCCCACTGCCTGGGCCTTCCGTGGGTTTTGGCAACACCAATGCCAATTCTGCATTTTGGTAACCACCTACGAAGTCCAGGCAGAACCAATAACATTTCACCAAGGCCCAACATTCTCCTCCCTATCAAGCCATCCCTTCTTCCTCGTCGGGGTTGCCGACAGAGGAAGGGATGCTTCCGAAATTTATAAAAGAACGAAAAGTGAGCCAAACTTCAGATTCTCTCCGTAACTATATTCTTCGTAACATCAAGTCTTTTTCTATACACATTTGGCTCGCTCGTATTTATATTTGTTATTCTATTTGTTAATCTTTCTTGTTATTGTTTCCGTATATATACTTGTTACTCGTTATAATAAACAAACACCAAAACCAGTTCGGGAGTGTCGTGTTTATTAATTCTCCGAGAGAAGAAATCAAACTAGATTCCGACGACTTAATTGTCCGAAGAGTCGCAACACATTTCACTTCTAATTTTTTTTCGGGGAATCGGATTAAGTTAATTTATATTATAAATTATGCCATAGTAAAAGAACATACCAAAGGCTTAATTTATGCGCTTTTGTTCTCTAATTAATAAATCCTACAATTTCTGAAGCTTTGGAGACAAAAATAAAAAAAAATTTATAATATTTATATCTACTTTTATGTAATCCTATAACAAATAAATGGTCGCACTTAAAATATTTCTGTTATTTCAATGCTTGGTCCTTAATGGGTTAAAACAAAAGGTATCTTACAAGTGTGTAAACATTACATTTGGTATTTGGTTCAATTTCGACCCTAAAGTAGGTGACCCAAAGCCACAATCATTAGAAATACAAGAAATGGTAAATATAAAGCGAAAAGTTGTTGGTATTTCTGGATAGTCTCCAAAAAATGCAATCAAGGTGTTATTGTATCCTTAGTACGGCAGTTTGTGTAATGCACTGATCCTTCAACTAACAAGGTTAGTAATATGTTCACTAATTTTTGGTACATCAACAATGATACTCGATGATCAGTCATCACTCCCTGATTCACTGCCAACTATCATCCTAAATCCGAAATCCTATTTTCCAGAATCACCGTCCCAAATTTAAAAATCTTTACCTTCTTACTTTGACCTTTCAACTCTCTAACACAGTCATCCTACTCTCCCTTCTTTTTCGAAAACCTTTAAAAACTCTGAGCTCATTTATGTCAAGGTTCAGTTCAATTTCCACATATTGCAAGTTCATTCTCATTACAAGTTCTTCGTTCATAAGTTCAAAAACTCACTGCTAGTTGAACTGCTAATTCTAGGCCATTGCTAATTCTACTTTAAAATCATACAAGTTCAATATTAATTTCAACGCCAAGTACTCATTATTCTCACATTTTAATTATTTCATTAACATATGTATTACTGTTCAAAGAAGACGAAGTTTAGCAGTAGAACTACCAAGGTGGTCAAAATGACTCGTTCCTTATTTTGGTCTAAAATCTTTTCAAGCTTATAGAAGAGCCATACTATAGAGTAAATGTTATAATATAAGTCCATTTAATAAAATATGAATTACTGAATTAATCAACTTCTCCACCTTTCGATTTCTCGTTTTCTAAAGTATTTATTTCATGTATTGAAATATAATAGACTTAATACTGGCAGTTCTACTATTTAATATAACATATACTAAAAAGTAAAAGTTTTCTTATTCCGGTGGACGCAAAAGAGCGAATAGCCTTATTCGCCATTACGTTTGAGCAGAGTTGCATAAAATGAAATTACATTTTCATATCTTCCCAACTGTTATTTTAATATATAAAATACACCGTACTTTATGCCATTTCTAAAATCAAATGAGTCAAAATGAACAGAAATCCGACAACCACTAAAGTAACTTGTACTTTGATCGTATGACTCAAAGTATTATCTAATTGATTAAAATTTTTGCAACAACTTTTCCGTACAGTTTCTAAGGCAATGTTAAAGTATGGTTATTGCGGAAAAATGTCACCGGGGGGGTAACACATGGATCGCGTGATGCGTAGGAAAATTGTGGAACAACGAGTACACGAGACAGTGGAAAAAAAGCAAAGTAAAAGAGAGAAAAAAAAGGAAGAAGGAAAACAGGGAAGCGGACTAAAAATGAGATAAAGTAGCTCCGCTAATGATGCAGCAGTTCGAGTTTCCCTGTATGCTTGCGAATTCAGCGGTTCTCGTTTCTTAGCGATTTCGCGAACGCGTAGGAAGAGGCGTTTCTTTTGTGCGGCCGCACAATACCGGACGGAAAAATAACGCTTCGTCGGAAACAACTGTCTCTCGGAAAACACCCGCGAATAACAAACGACCAACGGGATTCTAACGGCATGTACGCGTACACAAAGAACGCCTCCCTTTGATCTATGTTAATGAAACTGTTAGCGCTCCTCTGATATTTTGCGAGTGTACTTTACTTTATGGCCCTGTTTCTATGCCAATTAACATAGTAATTAGCGAGCGCGATTTGCGATAGTAACGCAAGCAATGGGGTAAGCAAATCTCCGAGAATAATAGATAGAATAATAGATCCGAAGAATAATAATGCTTATTATTCGCGTTAAATCGTAGGATTTTGCGCGTTCATTCTGTGAGAGGTAAACTTCTGAATAAAAAAATGTTAAGTTAAAAACTCAAAATATAAGGTACAATTGCCAAATTTCGTTTCCGAGCCTAATTTTCAACCAGCGCCATTTAATTTTCACGGCCCGAATCTTAAATTAGTGACCTCAGTCGGTCATTGTAAACAATTTGAGGTGAAGTGTCGTTTCAGTGACAAGATATTTAAAAAAAGAAAAAATTGTTCAAGGTGAGTTTTTGATTGATATATTGTCGGAATGTTTTAATTATTGGTAGGCTTGACTTACTGAAATGAGTTTTTGAACAAAGTAAATTGTTATTGCATAGATTCAAATCGGTACGAAAACATTTAGGTTGTGACATGTGTTTCTTGTTGAATAGATGTTATTCATAAAAGTAGCAAATTCGTAATATCGTCCCCCCATGTGTGCCTAATATCGTCCAGGGGACGACGTTATTTGTACAATTTGCTGGGAGAATTGAAATTTCTTAAACTATACCAATGGTTAATGACTGATGAGATACAATAATTACAATGATTACATTATTGTTATATTGTTAAAAATATAATTTAAGTTCAAGTGATTATTGCGATCTCAATATCGTCCCCGGGACGTAATTAGGTGCCCAAAAATATATTCTTAGAATTTCCACTTTATTGTAAAATCTATTCTTGTAGAAATAATAACAAAGATAACGAGTTGTTGATTATTCTAAATAATAAAGACGTGTTCTCCCTAATCTTTGACGTTTCATTTATTATTTTTTTCTTAATATTTCTTTTTTTATAATTTTTTTAAAAAAAGGGGGCGATATTTGGCGACTGTACCCTATTGTAAGTTTGTAACAATAATTCAAGCTTTATTATTATTGCAGTGACTTGAATTAATTCCGCTATATTCAATTTGTTACGATAGACTTTCAAACAATAGTGATATGATGGATAAGGATTTAGGATCCAAATTATTCACGGTCAGATTTGAAAAATTTTTCCTACTTGATATGTGTATTTTAGCACTGATGATTCACAGCCCATCTAAAACCAAAAGTCCTAAGCGAAAATGCTGTAGAATCTATCGCCGAAAGGCACAAAAGAGAAATTTGAGGTATTTACAGAGAAAAAGAAAATTTCAGACTCGAAGTTTCGAATAATTTCCAATACGGCAGAAATTCAAATCAGACCTTACGTCTCGCAAACTCGAACGATTAAACCTTTTTCTCTCGCTCCACAACTCCGTCGAAGGTTCCCGCGAACCGCAACAATACGTCGACTAAATTGTACGTAATCCCGGTCTTTCCATCTTAAACGCACGATAACCCCGCTTCTCGACGGCTTACGATTTACATCGCCGTAATGCGGGAGGAATCGTAAAGCGGTCGTTCGAGAATACGCCAAGGACGTAAAACAAACTTCGTGGAAAACGTGAGCCCGTAAGGACCTCTCCGTCGTCCCTCTCGTTCGCCTTGGAATTCTGACGATCGTTATGTAAATGACGCGTACACGGTAAGAGAGGGTGGAAAAAAAGTAAGAAGAGAGGAGATTTTCCTTCGTAACGGCTTCCCTTCTCGCGGAATACTCATTAGAGAACGACGCAAAGTAGTCTAAATATTCCTCTTCTCTTTCCTCCTCTTTTTCCCGTTCACGGCGTCCTGTCTCTATCTTTTTTATTTTTCTCCATCTTGCTATTTTTATGTATCTCTTACCCTTTTTTCCGTTCTTCTCTTTTCTGTATCTTTGTCTGTCTTTCCTTTTTTCTCTCTGCCTCTTTGTCCTCTCACTTCTCTTCTTGCAACTCTTTTCCTCTCTCTCTTTCTCTATTTTTACAACTTCTTCACCCTCCCTTCTTTCAAGGTATCCGAGCAGCAATAACGCAACAACGAACACTCCTCGAGCAATCGTATCGCTTTTCTCTTTCATCCCTTTCTTTTCATCAAAGACTCGTTTCAGTTTCTCTCTCTTTCACCTTTAACCATCTCCAAAGGCCTATTCTACTTGCGCGTGGCTTTTCACAATTATCCACGCGCGTGGCGCTTCGCTCGGCATTATTGCGCGAAAATGCAAACGCAGTACGACGAAGACACGAGGACGACTGCAGATGAAGATAGGAGAGCACGGATACCATGAAAACCTGAGTAAACGAACGCGCGACAGAATTTCCGACGCCGACAGGCAAGTCTGTTTTGAGGAATCTCGGTTATCATACGCTTGCCAAGTTCTCCAACGTAATCGTTGGCCTCCGAGTGACAATGAAATTGCGAGAGTCACCTTCTGCCAGAAAGGGAGAGCCGAAATGGAGTCTATTCTACGAGACGAGCAACGAAAGTGGACGATTTCAAACGTGAGCGCGTTCAATGGCACGGAAATTGTAGAACTGTAATCTCGTCTAGGAGCAGTATATACTTTATACTAAGTACTTAGAAATACCGACGGGGTGTTTAACGAAATAGTATGTCGTGTTTCGCTTGGAATCGTACGGTGAAACGTTTACAACTTATGGATAAATAAATTATGTATCGATAAAATACAAATTGGTGTATTCCGTAGTACATGAAGCTATTTTGTTTAACACGTTAAGCGCCCACTCCTAGAGACCGACAATACACTTTTAGGCCTTTTTTAGGAAAGGTATCTTTCTATTTGTTTTAACCCTTAACGCTCCTACTTTTAAGTATGGATATCGACCGGCAACTCCAACTTATTCTCGTCATATTTTGACTTTTGTACGTTTTTACGTGTTAGTTTCAGTGCTACAATTACATGTAAATAATAATATTAAAGTCATTGAAAACAATCGTTATTCAATTTAGAAGTAATATAATTTTGATTGTAATATTGATATTATCAATTATAATTGATAATGTGTGGAAGTGTTTTTAAAACAGACATTGGAATACAAACCGGCTTTGCTCTCACTGGTATCACAAGAGGAAACTGTTTGTTTTTTTACCGCATTACTTCCTTTTGGCTAGTTAACAGCTACGTCATTATAAATGCGATATAATTTAAAAATGGATGGATTTACAATAAAACAGGTTGACATCTGACTTTCTTTACTGATCGCTGGCAACTGACTGCAAAATACTATTTTTTATCTATAAATAATTATCGTTAACGACCCGAACAATATCCAACGTAAAAAACACACTAGAAGGAGAACGCCGTACATCGGTGGTGCCTCAGAGGCACACTTGGAGCGATAAGGGTTAATACACTACATTAATTTTTGACAAAATGTTCTAATTCTTATTTAAAATCATTAATTATGCATTAATTATCGATCTGACGCTACTGAGTAGCCTAGGCAAAAAACTAATCGTTGATTTTCATTGATCAGCATGAACATAATCGAAAAATCATCGACCGGTCCCTAGAGCCCGGTGTGGCGCTTAACCCATTGTCGTGCAATTTTTTTGTGATTAAATGTGCAATGACACTGAATTAATTACTAAAATAACAATCTAACCCCCAGTTTCGGATACGGTAAATGACTTAACATTATATTGAATAGCGTAGAATTAATTCTACTTTATCAGAACTGATATTTGTAATCAAATAATTTTTAGAGCACTTCAAAATTGACTATTCCATTTATCGCGTCACGAGTAGCACTCGTTATTGTACGTCAAGGGGTTAATGTGTTAACCCCTTAGCCTACAATAACATATGACACTCGTCACAGGGCAAATGGTGTACGAAATTTTGTTATTTTGCAAAAGTTATTAAACTGTGTAGCAGGATGTTGGCCGTTCGTTAATTATTTGAGGGCGTATTAAAATTAAAGATATATATATTTATTAAATTAAGTTAAATGTATATAGAAATAAGAAATATAAAAAAAAAACAACACTAATTAACTTAATAACTCTTAACAATACGAATCAAACATAAATAACATAAATGAACATAAGACCATAAGAAATACATAAAAAATAAAACATAAATCCGTAAAACGTCCGCACTCGATCGTCGCAGAGCACGTTCTGCTCTTACAAGGAGAGGACCCCAACTGTCCGACTTCGATTTTAACGAGGCTTTGCAAGATGATAGCTTGTAGGTTCCTAATGATATGTGTAAAACATTAGCCGTAGTTATGCAGTAGTTTTAAAAATATAAGCGATTAAAGTTCGTACCTGTTTGTATACTATGAATGTGAATCTGGTTACAACAGCTCTGGTGGCGCAGTGACTGCGGTTTAAGGCTCACGAGCCGAACATCTTGCGTTTGAATCCCCATGACGGACAATTTTTTTTTCTATTTTAATTTCATGAAATTGCGCACGAAACACATGGTTTCCAGACTTTTATTCTAGGCTCGCTGCATGGCAATCGCTATTGAAAGTACATCGAAAATACGGAAATAAATCAAACTGCAGGGTAAAGATTTCCAGAGACCTAGGCCATTAAAAGTAAAGAAAAGTGGCACCCGCGTGGCTGAAAAAACGTAAACTTTCCGAAACAGATTCTTTCTCGGACTGTGCAGTAAGCCTTGTAAAATTGATTGTACGCCTTAAAAAACGCACGGCTAATGCTTCCTCCAACGGTTTAAAATTAACTAACTTTTATTTAGCTAGCTATACAGTTTGAATTGTCTTCGAGGACTTTGAAGATTAAATATTTCGAAAAGCTGTAAGAAGACAGTTTGCGAGGTCCGAAACGTACATAATGTAAATGTATATATTGCAAGTGTACGATAATTGTTATTCTGCATTGTGTGCAATTTTATCTAATTAAAATAGAAAAAAAAAAGTTACCCGTCATGGGGGAGTCGAACGTACGACGTTCGGGTCGTGAGCCTTAAACCGCTGCCACTGCTCCAACACAGCTGTTATAACCCAAATTACATTTATAGTATATGAAGAGGGATGAACTTTAATCGCTTATATCTTTAAAACTACTGCATAACTACGGCTAATATTTTACACATATCATTAGGGACCTACATGCTATCGTCTTGCAAAGCCTCGTTAAAATCGAAGTCGGACAGTTGGGGTCCTCTCCTTGTTAGGCCCATCCGCGGCCGCACGCTGCACATCGTGACGTCACTAATCTAAACACCATAACATTCCAGACGTATCTCGCTACGACGGCATAGCTAACTTTATAAAATATACTACAACTGAAAGTATAAATTGGTTACGAGGCAATCAAATCATTTCTGTACTATTAACATTGCGTTCATATACACACACAAATATTTGAAATATAAGAGAAATTTTTATTGCAGAGAGAGAATTTTGAAATTTTTAAACCAACATTTGGTCACAATATGACGCGGGTACTAAAGAATTAGGCCTCTCGTTTTACCTTTCTTACAAGGAGTCTTTCTTACTTATAGATTAGGATATTTAACCCTTTGCACTTGTGTTTCATTAAGAACAAAATTTTAACCGCACCTAAAACAAATATGCTAAAATCTTAGTAGAAATTATATACAGGGTCCGTCAGCAAAATCCGGACAAAATTCTATTTTAATTTCCCGCTACACATAATGTCAGCAGTAGATGTTTCTTTCTTTTCAAGCAAGGCATACTTATGAACAATACGTATGTAACATCTAAATGGCAGATTTGATTAGATAGTGTTCGGAATATATTCACAAAGCAGCAATAACTGAAGCGCTTCGCGCGCAGCGTTCAGCTATTGAAATTATTCGATTCTTTAGATACCCGAATTCTATTGTTTATGGTATTGTACGAAGGTATGCGGCTGTAGAGAAGTTTGTGGAAGGCTCTGCTAATCGGTCAAGGCGAATTTATTCCAAAGAAAAGTCAGTAAGCACAGCGGCTGCCGACGAAAGAGCTCAGCAACCCGCCACATTTCTTTAAGAAGGGTGAAACCATTAACAATAAACTGTACCTCCGGGTCATAATTTCGGTAGTGAAGCCAAAGATGGAAAGTGTAGCATCCGGGAGATCCCACATTTTACCATAGGTTGACGCACAAGCTCATACGAGTCATTTAATGGAAAACTGGTTTTCCGATAATGTCGAAATATTTCGGTCCAAAGACTTCTGGCCTCCCAATTGACCAGACTTGAAGCTTCTAAGTTATTATGTTTGGAGCGTTATTAAAAGGATGTCTAATAAATCCAGACACCCCATCGTGGCATCCCTTCAGGTCGCTGTAGAGGCAGCATTCGCGAATTTGAACAAGGATCAGGTGAAAAGAACATGTTCGCGCTTCAGAACAAAAAATCCAAGAAGTGATCGCAGCGGAAGGAGGCTATACTGAATGATAAAACGTAAAAAGGATCCCCTAATTAATTTACACATTTTTTTTCATCAATACAAGTAATTTCTAACTAAACAAGTGTTTGAAATGAACTCTTAATTTTGTCCGGATTTTGCTGACGGACCCTGTATACCTCAAAAACGCGCTGATTCTTTGCTTAGCTGGCTGAGGGTAGACATACAATGCCAACGGTGAAAGTACTTTGGTGGCTGAGAGCAGACTTAGGGTCACCCACTAAGGATTGATACCACTGTGAGGTTAGATTACCAAGTAGCCGGCAAATACATCTCGTCTTTGTATTATACACCAACTAATAGTTGGAAATAGTTGAACTCAATCACGGAGCACTGATCACTCGTCGGTGGTAACGGGGGAACTAATAGCGAGGTGAGACGAGCATCGAAATGACTTATTGTTGCGATTCGCGGAGAGGATACCTGTAGGTTACCGTCGCCGAGTTTCAATGAGGATGTTTTGATAACACGCCACGGTCAACGTATTTCTTAGCCAGTGAAGTGGAAATAATTTCTCTCGTTGCTCATGGAATCAATTTTAAAATTGTAAATGGAGTTGAACGATATTATTTATTTATATAAACAAATGTTCCAAATACCGTGCTTTGTTTAATATAGTGTTATTGTCAAAGAGTAACTAATAAACAAAGATTGTATTTGTTAAGAGCCTGGCTTAATGTACCGGGTTTATTATACGGACGATTAGTCGACTATTTTTGAGTACTAATTACTTTCAAAGGACGCAGATGTGTACCCTTGGACACATCTGCGGACCTAATCCTGCAAGACGTCCTTGCCTTTGAGTTTGTGGATACGAAGTGTAGATTAAAGTCCTGGTTGGTTGAGGTGGAAGGTGAGTACTTCTACACCGTTTATTTCAGAAGTTCTGTGTGACTGCTCGCGATCAAGTGTCTAGTCGGTGCGAATTTTCCACCGACGTAGACTTCTTGTAGGCGGAGCGAAGTTTTGGGAGTTTTTCTCTATTACAGTTTGATTGGTTAATTAACCTGATTGGTAGAGAAAAACTCCCTCCACTTTGAAGGTGGTGACTGGAAAAGAGAGGACGTTTTTGGGGAAAACCTGGCCGGCGGTGAGTCACGCCGTGGCCGAGGATTTTTGGCTTCCTCGCGACCCGCGGTTTATGACGGTGCATTCCAGGTGGTCAGCAGATGGCTAGACACAACCGTACGCGAGCAAGAATTTATTTATTTATTGTCCATTGTCGTCAAAAACATCTGCGACTTGTAACTACTTTTGAGGATCATTGTTTTGATCCTCGGCAGTTCCAAGTCGGCTTAAGGAATTCCGAGAAACAGTAAACCGCGTGTCGCTACATCACCCCCTTTCCAGTGTAACGATATGGTATTTACAAAACATATACAATACTTAAAGCTACTATTTACAAAAAAAAATGTGTTAACATTTTGTATGTGTAATATGTACAAGAAGCCTGCCGTCGATTAGGCTTGATAACGCTCCGTAAAGCGCACTCTGCGACCGGAACGCGTTATCACTTGCCCGTTTGACGGAGTGCTCGGGTTTCTCGCGGCAACGGGTCTCGCGGGGATCGCGGAGCTCGCGTTTCTCGCGGAAGGTGTCCTGGAGGCGGCACTCGTGTTTGTCGCGGAATTCGCGGATTCGGAACTCGCGTTCGAGGCGGCACTCGCGTTGAAAAAGTTACTCGCGCTGGAGGCAGCACTCGCGTTGGCGGCGGCACTCGTGTTAGCGGAGGCACTCGCGTTTTTATTATACACGACGATTGTTCGTGGTTGCGCGAGCGGTTGGAGAGAGTTATCCGAGAGGAGGTGAGCGGGTTTCAGTCGGTCGATCGAGATTGTGACCTCTCGGTCCCCGATTCGAACAATGAAAGTTTTCTCACCTCGTCGGATAACTTCGTACGGTCCATCGTACGGAGATTGTAGGGGCTTCCGGACGGCATCGTGCCTCACAAAGACGTGCGTCGAAGACGCCAGGTCTGAGTGCACGAAGGCGGTCCTCGTACCGTGTCGAGATGCTGGAACGGGACGGATGTCCCGCATCTTCCTTCGCAGTTGGTCCACGAAGTCGGAGGTGAGGTCGTCCGGATCCGTGACGAAGAATTCCCCAGGGAGCCTGAGGTTCGTCCCGTAGACGGCCTCGGCTGAGGTTCCCTGAAGTTCCGGCTTGTAGGCGGTGCGGATTCCCAGCATCACCAGTGGCAGTGCCTCGGTCCATTGCGCGGTCGCGTGGCATTTGATCGCAGCCTTCAGCTGCCGATGAAACCGTTCGACGAGACCGTTGGCGGCAGGATGGTACGCAGTTGTCCGGATGTGGGTGGCGCCTGTAAGGCGCGTTAGCTCCTTGAACAACTGCGACTCAAATTGCCGTCCTTGATCCGTCGTGATCCTCGCGGGCACGCCGAATCGTGAGATCCAGCCGCGCAGGAGGGTTGCTGCTACCGTTTCGGCGGTGATATCGTCCATAGGGATCGCCTCGGGCCATCGGGTGAAGCGGTCGACGCAGGTCAAGCAGTACCTCGAACCTTTCGAGATCGGCAGAGGTCCCACGATGTCGATGTGGATATGCTCGAACCTGCTAGTCGGCGTTTCGAAGTTTCCGATCGGCGCTGTAACATGTCGCGTTACTTTATTTCGCTGGCACTCCACGCAAGCCTTCGCCCAGAGGCCGCAATCCTTGTTGATGGATTGCCAGACGAAACGGTCGCTGACGAGCTTCCTCGTTGCCCGAATGCCAGGGTGAGACAGATTGTGCAGCGCCTCGAATATCCTTTTCCGGAACGGTCCTGTGACGTACGGACGTGCTCGTTCCGTGGAGAAATCGCAGATGATTTCTACGGGGCCGGATGCTGTCGGAAGGCTCTTGCGCTGCAGTTTCAGCGATGACTCCGACTGAAGGAGACGTTGGAGCTCCTCGTCAGCCGATTGTGAAACTGCAAGAGCTTTCAGGTCGACGACTGTCGTTCCAATGCTCTCGATCCTCGAGAGAGCGTCAGCTACGACGTTTTCCTCGCCGGAAATATGGCGTATGTCGGTCGTGAATTGGCCGATGTAGTCCAGATGCCGGAACTGTCGTGGGGTACATCGCTCCGAATTTTGCTTAAAAGCAAACGTCAACGGTTTGTGATCCGTGAAGATCACAAAACGATGTCCCTCGACGGCGTACTGGAAACGGCGGACTGCCGAATAGGCGGCCAGCAATTCACGGTCGTACGCGCTGTATTTCCGCTGGGCCGAAGAAAACGTCTTCGTGTAGAAGGCAAGGGGCTGCCAGGTGTCGTTGACCTTCTGTTGTAAGGCCGCGCCCATTGCGTAATCCGACGCGTCGACCACGATTGACAGTGGAGCGCCGGGAACGGGGTGAGCTAGCAGTGTGGCCCTTGCCAATTCGTCCTTCGTCTGCTCGAAGGCTTTCTCTGCCGCAGGAGTCCAGGTAACCGGCGGGTTACCTCGGGCAGGTAGTCCTCGGAGCAGGTCGGTGAGTGGTGCCAGCAGTGTTGCGGCACGTGGTACGAAGCGGCGGTAGAAATTGACCATACCGAGGAAACGGCGCAGGTCCTTGATGGTGGCCGGTTTCGGGAATTGCGCAATGGCTGCGACTTTCCCGGCGTCCGGCGTTGTTCCCTGCTTCGTCACCGTGTAACCCAGGAAAGTTATCTCCTCCTTTCCGAAGACGCACTTCCCTGGATTAACCACGATGCCGTACTCCTTCAGGCGTTCGAATACCTGCCGTAGGTGATCCAAATGCTGCTGCTCGTTCTCGGACGCTATAATGATATCATCGAGATAAGCATATGTGAACGTTAATCCACGTAATACCTCATCGATGAATCGTTGAAACGTCTGGGCAGCATTCCGAAGTCCAAACGGCATAACAGGGTACTCGAACAGTCCGAATGGAGTGGTGATGGCAGTTTTCTCCACGTCGCTCGGCTCCACTGGAATTTGATGATACGCTCGTACCAAGTCGACCGTGCTGAAGATCGATTTCCCATGCAGCATCTGTGAGAAATCCTCGATATGCGGCAATGGGTACCGGTCCGGCACGGTTCGAGCGTTGAGTGCCCGGTAGTCGCCGCAAGGTCGCCATCCGTTGTCCTTCTTCTGTACGAGATGGAGCGGAGACGCCCATGGGCTCTTCGACGGGCGAATGGACCCTTCCTGGAGAAGATGCTCGAACTCCGTCCGAGCGGCTTTCAGGCGGTCCGGTGCGAGCCTCCTTGGCTTCGCGTAAATTGGAGGTCCGGGTGTCGTCTCGATGTGGTGCGTGATTTTATGTTTCGCGGTCGGACGCAGCGCACCGGGACGAGTAATGTCGATGAATTCTGTTAGTAAGGCATGGTAAGGCGATGCTCCTACTACAGTTTTCACCGACTCGTTCGACTGAAGGACTCGTCCGATGGCTGAAATCGTCGTATTGCTGTCGACTAAACGCTGGTTGCGTATGTCGACGAGCAATCCGTAAAACCGGAGAAAATCAGCACCGATGATCGGCTTCGAGACGTCGGCTATGACGAATCTCCATTTGAATGCTCGACGCAGGCCGAAATCTAGTTGCAGCAGGATGTCGCCATACGTCGAGATGGTCGACTCGTTCGCTGCGTACAGGGTGTACGAAGATTTCGGCGGCCGGGTCTTGAGAAGCGTGCACGGGTACACGCATAAATCGGCGCCTGTATCGACGAGGTACTGTACCTTACTGTCTCTGTCGGTAACGTACAGGCGGCATGTAGAGGGATCGACGTCGGTAGCCGCGCTTACGGTCGATCTAACCCGTTTCCCTGCCACTTGCAAGGCAGGAGGCAGCGTTTCGCCAGGGCGCCGTAGGTGCGGTGGTAACCGCATACGCCGGTTTCGTCCGCTTCCCGGGACTTGGATCTCGCTCGACCGCGGGAACGGCTCCTCCGTCGATTTTGTCGCTGCTGCTGGGGAACGTAGTGGCCTCGCTGTTCAATCCGCTCAATGCGCTTCGCCATGCTTTCGAAGGCTTGTACGAGCGCCTCGAAGCGGTCTAATTGCTGGTCGCTGGAGACGGCCGAGCAATGTTGGCGCGAGGTCGACTCGGCGTATTTGTCGGCCAGTTTCGCCAGTTTGTCGAGCGGAGCACCTTCTATCGTTGAAAGAATCCCGCTCATAGCTTCGGGCAAACGGCTCAACCACATCGTCTGCAGAAACTGGTCGTTTACCGTTTTTCCTGCGAGCTGGCGCAAATGACGGAGAAACTGAGAAGGCGTTCGATCGCCCATCTCCTCGTTTTTTAAGAGAGTCCGGATGCGTTTCTCCTGTGACGTCGAAAGGCGTCTTATGAGCTCAGACTTGAGCGTCTGGTACATATCGACTTTTGGGGGATTAGTAATAACATCCTCCACTTCGTCGATATATTTGAGATCCAACTGCATCAGTACGAAATTGTACTTGCGTGCGTCGGCCGTAATATGGTGGTGCGCGAAATGTGCTTCCACGTTGAGAAACCATAGATGCGGTTTCTCTGGCCAGAAGGGCGGCACTTGAATAGCGACGGCACTGACTTCCGGCGCGGTTGTTTCGACACTTTTCGCCATTTTCTTCGCGCACTGGTTGACCGGATAAAACCAAAAAAAAACTTTAACACTACTTCGCGTTTCCACGATCACGGAAGTGATCACGTCGGGGTCACCAATTTGTGGATACGAAGTGTAGATTAAAGTCCTGGTTGGTTGAGGTGGAAGGTGAGTACTTCTACACCGTTTATTTCAGAAGTTCTGTGTGACTGCTCGCGATCAAGTGTCTAGTCGGTGCGAATTTTCCACCGACGTAGACTTCTTGTAGGCGGAGCGAAGTTTTGGGAGTTTTTCTCTATTACAGTTTGATTGGTTAATTAACCTGATTGGTAGAGAAAAACTCCCTCCACTTTGAAGGTGGTGACTGGAAAAGAGAGGACGTTTTTGGGGAAAACCTGGCCGGCGGTGAGTCACGCCGTGGCCGAGGATTTTTGGCTTCCTCGCGACCCGCGGTTTATGACGGTGCATTCCAGGTGGTCAGCAGATGGCTAGACACAACCGTACGCGAGCAAGAATTTATTTATTTATTGTCCATTGTCGTCAAAAACATCTGCGACTTGTAACTACTTTTGAGGATCATTGTTTTGATCCTCGGCAGTTCCAAGTCGGCTTAAGGAATTCCGAGAAACAGTAAACCGCGTGTCGCTACAAGTTTAATTGTTTCCATATTTTGACATAGGCTCAATAGTTATTGCCGTGTAATAAACTGGTGAGGCGCTAGCAAGGCGGCCTAAATTCATCGTATAGCACCCCCTGGGCCAGCAGGCCGTAAGAGCTGCGCCTCCAGGTAAACCCCCCTCACCCTTACAAGCCGCTCGGGGGTCAAGGGTGAGGAGTTTCAACCTGGAGGTATTGCAGCGTTGCCGATGCCCTCACACCCCCTTGAACGACGATGTCACTGCATTCCACCAAAATATCAGAGTCTTCTGATTGGCTCTTGGAAAAGAGTGGGAGAATGCAGTGACAACCCGTAACGCATAAAAGGAGCACGCATTTTACACTTACAATTAGACGCGCATTAACACCTCGAACATCAATCACTCTTCACGTTTGTAAATAGTTGTAAAATACAGTCCATTAAAATTTAATCTTAAAAATCTTAAAAAATTTAATCTCTGTAAAGCAAGCTACATGTAATAGCACAGAAAGTCATAAAACAATTCGACAAGAATAAATGTTTATTTGTAAAGCATACTATAATCTATCGTTTCCTAACATTAGAATCTCTCCTTGACGTCTAATTTTTCGTATACATTGTTTTTAAAAACGTTCCCCAATGTAACGTTACATATTACTTACTTTAATGAAATAAACGTTTAAACATGTTAAAATGTGCTCAAAGGAAAATCATTTCTTCATAATCTAGTACTTTTTCGTTTTGCTTACTTTTCTACTTTTCCTTTTTCTTTTAACCCTTTCGGTACTACCGGTGACTATAGTCACTCAACAAAATTTCATCCCAATGATTAATTATTAGATCATATTTTGTAATTGAATATTTTTCAAATATCATAAGTTCTTATTTTTCCTGTATTATAGGCGTAGTAACTTCGATAAAGAATTAATTATTTATATTATATCATTAGTCATTAAAAGTACTTCGTCCGCGGTGCAATTGTTCCCTGTCGTAGCAAGCTTGCGGAAAAGTACTCCAGCTTGCGAAAAAAGTACTCCATATCGAAAGGGTTAATACTCTTAAAGTGTAGCTTCGTGACACACATGTAATGGGCGAATTGTGGTTATTCGCACTTAAGGTCCGCCAAATAAAGAGAACTTGTACTTCTGGACGTTTATATATTAAAATAACTGACTCGTTCCAAGAGAGATTCAGTGTGTCGAATGATTTGATGAGGACTTGTGAGAGTCTTGTATTAGATTTAGGATTTGGAATTAGAATTAGAAGATGACTCTCACAATTCGTTGGAATTCGTAATTATTAACTTGAACCAGCGTAAGAGTAAGAGAAACTGGTGACTTTGAATTGAGAACTGGTTACTTTGAATTGAGTGCTGGTTACTTTGAATTGAGGATGTAGGGTTTTTAAAGGTTTAGAAGAGGACAGGGGGTAGGGTGATGGTATTTGGGAATCTAGGAGTAGGAATAGGAAGTTGGACCTTGGATATGGATGATGACTCGTGGATGAGTAAGGACCAAAACAAGGAATAGGATTTTGGACTTGAGGTGGTGATTCTAGAATGACTAATGATGGTGATGAGTGAGCCGCGTACAAAATATTTGTGTTTACACAATATTCCTTAGAGATATCTTATGAACTAACTGGTCGGAGGGTAGGTACATTACACACATGAGCGGCGTACTTTTCTATCGAAATCAATATTAAAATCGTGCATTAACCCATTAACGCCTAAATTATATATTTTTTTGAAAAATTAAGAAAAATAACGAAATTTCCAAGTTATGTTGGTTCAAATTTACTAATTTATAATTTATTAATTTTTTTTTCAAATAACTTGTTTACAAAAGGATGATCTATGAATAGATCGCTGGGCAAATAAATAAATAAGTGAAGATCTTGAAAATATTATGCATTTAAGTAGTGATCTATAAATAGATTCGGAGCGCTAATGGGTTAAGACTTTAACTATAATCTCAAATGAAATTTTCAAGAGTTTATAAACGAAAAAAGGTATATGACCAATGAAATCCGGAAAAAACTTATATCAGAAAATGTTTTGTAGCCATATAATTCCTCTTCAACCATGACACCACCGTTGTACATATTCGTTCTCCTTTGCAAAAAGCACCGGACCCTCCTTACGCGTTTCAGCTTGAATGGACCACCCTGTGCAGTGTTCATGAATCATCCCAGATGATCTTATGGAAAGCTATATGTAATGATTTCGAAGAAAACTGCAAAGAGCAACATCCCGCACTGTGGCTCGCCTCCGAAAGGCCTTCGCAATGTGAGATGACCACTCCTATGGTGTTGCAGGAGAAACTGCCGCTGATTCAGACGGCCAATTACACGAGAACGCGAAACATCAGTGTTACATATTTATGCGTACAATCGCCTTCTCCACGGGCACCTTTATGCCGGTTTTCTTCTTGGCCACGTGTAATCCGATATGCAGATATTCGTATGCGTCTTCGGGATGTCGAGGGATAAGCGTAACTGCAATAATTTGCAAAATGGTCACGTAATAACAATGGGGGAAATATCCTCTTTTTCTGGTGTCCGTTGAAACGTATTAATAACACGACTTACGTTCCTTGAAAGAGTATTATTTTGCAGGAATATTCGTCCAACAATGGATGAAACATTCGTTCTTTATTGCAGTTGTTGAAAGTTATTAATAGCGCCCGTTTGCGCTCATTACGAAAAAAGAATTCATGCAATAACAATGGAGGAGAAATTCTTTCTTTGTTACGGCCATAGAAACATATTAATACGACGATTTATATAGTGGTAAAATATGTATTATATAACTTGCGTGAAAGCTTCGTGAATAATAATAGAGGAAAAATTCGCTGTTTAGCACGAACTGTGGAAGAAAATTAAATATTCTATATAAAATATCGTCACCGAAAAATTAATATCTGACGGCAGTGAATATTATCAAAATTAATTTCAATTAATTGACAATAACGTGGAGAAAATATTTCAATCAAAAAGAATTAACACGTCCAAAATTCTAACACGTCCATTATTTAACCCTTTCGCGTCGGCAGTTCAGTCCGCCGAAGTGCTGTCACCGAACGGAAGAACGCGCCATAAATGTGCACAGTGCGCGTGATTTTGTATATATGTTCTTTCAAGTGTTCAATAATTACTATGCTTAATAAAACAATTGTTGCTCTAATATAGCACGTATTCTTCACATTTTTAATATGAAAATACCATATACAGAATTAT
This sequence comes from Cerceris rybyensis, assembly GCA_910591515.1. Lineage (NCBI taxonomy): Eukaryota > Metazoa > Arthropoda > Insecta > Hymenoptera > Crabronidae > Cerceris > Cerceris rybyensis. The sequence goes on from OU342790.1 coordinate 31,463,884, forward strand.
ATTAGTTATTTAAAAAACACTAGACCAACTACAATTGGTAATTATCATATGGATGCCGGATATATTCGGCGCTCGAAGCGAAAGGCTTAAATACTGAAGTTCAAAAGATAAAATCCTACTGAATATATAATTATTTGTGTCTTTAGAGTTTCTGCTTTACAAAGATAGGATTTTAACAGAAAAAGTACTTCAGTAGAAATGATAAAACGAGTGGAATATCAATGGCGTTCAACGTGTTAATATGAAGTTTTAACATGGTTTACGATACGTTGTTAATAGTTACATCGAAATGAATATTGATTTTTCATCAAAAAGCAAATAGGACGTCGTCTTCGCTTCTTGACAACTTTACACTCTTAATGTCGTAGACACGTCAAGTTGTAAATTTATTGGTTTTCCGGACGGGAAATAATTCCTACCAAAATGTTTCGACATACTGTAAAAAATAAATCTCTACAGATCGTAAATCAACGTAACACGTAAAAATTAATACACCGAACGGAACGTTTTAGTGCATAAATTTCAGGAGTGAAAGTTTCGCTGACGTTAAAGGTCCTACGGCCCGAAAATCGTAAACCGAATTTCCATCCGACATATTTCATTCCTAGAAATCGACCGAATGAAATACCCTACGATAAAGCAACGATATTTTAACAAAGATGCGTGACGGATTTAAACGTCAGCCGGAAAACAATTTCCATGGCAAATCGCGAAAATAATTTTACAATCGCTCTGCATTCAATTTAATTTACTGCGATTCATTGCTACATTCAAGTATTATCATGGTATTGTATTTCTCTCTCTATTGTCGTTCCTTTCATTTTCCACCGTAACATTGTAATTTCAATATAACTGTGTCATTATTATATGAAATCTGTTAATTAATATCGATGTCACTTCTAAAGTTCCATTAGTGTTTCGCTGCAATAGCGAACTACAGCGATACGAATTGCAAAGAGATTAGTTTTTGCAAAAGAGTATACCAAAATTGTAGAATTACTTTTCTAAAGTCGATTTTGAAGGCTAAATAGAAACAGTTTATCAAGTGTAAGACTCAGCGGCAGCGAGGCGTCGAGCTAGGCGTTTACACGCCTGGCTTTCGTCAAGAGGACAATTCCTCCATCGAGGGAGGAAAATGACCCTCACCCCTACCGGGCCTTTTCGAGGAAAAGGGGGTCCTCGAAGGACCCAGCAATAACAACGAGGGATAGCAAGGCAGTCGTTACGAGTCGCTACTTACAAGAGTGACGTCGCGATCAAACATTATATATATTTGTATTATTGGCGGGAAACGAGTCTATTGTAAATTGTACTTATCGGCTTGAATATTTATAAACGCCCGTATTGTATTATATATATAAAAGGAGAAATTGGTGTCTTACACAAGTGACACCTAATGACACTTTAAGCGGTTATAATATCTGTGTACAATGTGGATGCAATATCGAGTGCTTAGGACTTACTAGTTTACATGTTGAAATTGTAGCCTATCGAAAGTCACACTATCAAATTATCCTCTCATTAACGCCCATCAGCATAGCTGTTAACAATTAACGACCCTGAAACTGCTGTAAAATGAGTCAACTGTATCAAATCACATATCAAATGCATTTTCATCAATACGATCGCTGTCAACATTACATATTCGCGATAAATACATACACATTTCATATTTTAATTTGATAAAATTTCTGACCGTTCACTATATCAGATGAAATTACTTGATAATATTAATTACTAGCAAAACAACCTGTTAGATGAAAACAGAAAAATGAGACAACTCAAATACAAATCTAAGATTACCAGGATAGCATCGAGACACGTTCATATTTTATTTCAATCATGTCTATAGAAACTTACAAAATTTCTACACTGTCGAATTAACCCATTAAGGCCCAATGTTGCGTTAACGCAACACTTCACTTCTAATTATTTTTCGGGGAATCGAATTAATTTAATTTATATTTTAGCCCATGCCATACTAACAGAACATACCAATGGCTTAACTACTGCACTTTTGTTCTCTAATTGTTCATCACCTTAAGTCCTACAACTTCTGAAACTTTGGAGAAAAAACAAAAAAAAATTATAATATTTTATATCTACTTTTATGTAATGTTATAACAAATAAATAGTCGCACTTAAAATATTTCTGTTATTTCAATGCTTGGTCCTTAATGGGTTAAATGCAGCAGCAATTCTCTCACTTCACATTCTCTCCAATATTCCTTCAAGTTCCACCCCAACAATCGTACCGATAACAAAAAATATTCTCGACCCGTTACTTTTTCAAGCTCCACATCCCTTTTATAATTATCCCAGGATCAGCGTACTATGTAATTTATTTTCAAGTGAAAAGAAACCTCCATCTACCAAGTCGTATCCCTAACGTCTCATACGAGCGAGGTAAAACGTAAGGGCGCGTACAGTTCGTCCAATTCGAGCGAACGCATTCCGTTCGGATCAGTATTCTATCCACGTCTTATCGGTGTAATTGATCGGCTAAATTTCATCTCGTCGGACGGACCATCGTTCGCCGTAAAGCAAAGTGGATCGATAATGAGCCACGTTCGATTTTTCCCGTCTGCCGAGCGCGGAGTGGAATTACAACATCGGTCGTATCGGTGCACGTGTATTACAAGCATGCTCACGCGATCTAGCGAGATAATTATTGCGAAGCAGCATGCAGTTCGTCAAGTGATACGCGAGCAATTGCGTGCAACTTCACCGCAAGCTATCTCGACGGGGGTTCGAGGGCGAAAGAGAAGGAGGAACGAGGATGACGAAGGATGAGGAGAAGGAGTCTGCTGCCTTATCGTTTGTATCCAGGATTTGCCAGGTGTTATTATTCTCCTTTGCTTATTATTCTCACGTGGTGCATACAGTGCCGACGAATACGTTCTTCCGAGAAGTGATATTTAATTAATGGGCGGTGTATGCCGGGCGTAGAGCAAACACCAGGCTAACACGGCACTCTGCTCACGCAGATGTTTTTCCGAGTTCCCTGCTTAATTTACCTCCAGAGAGAATTTGTCCTTGGTTGCTGACACAATTGAAATTCAATTTACAGGCATTCTACGCCTCTGGAATTGCTTTAGAAACTGGAGATTTCAGACTTTTTTTTTTCGTTGTATTTAAGAGGGTCATACCATGTGATAGCTATTTTTTTTTCGCTTCGTTTGGGATGTTTTTTTCTGAATGATTAAAATGTAAAATTTTGGAATTTTTACTACACGTTTGTTGATACTTTTGTAGCCTATTGGAATTTTTGCAAGCAAAAATAACGATTTTAATTGACTATACACCGTTCGAAAGACACTCATGTATTTTTGACGGCAGTCATGATTCCAGAAGTTTTGCAAATCTGAAATAAAAGAATTAAACGGCATTTTAATTTTCAAACCTAAGACTTTTGCCGGATCGATAATAATTCTGATATATGTTATAGTTTGTCTTTTTTCAGCTGAAAACGCCGAGAAAATATAACGATTCTTGGAACTTAGCTTTTAAAGCTGTGCCAAACCTACAATTTTCGATATTTTTATTTTATTCTAGTTCCAGCAATACACTTAGCTTTACAAATTAAAATGATGTTTGATTTTTTTATTTGAAATGAGCGACACTTCCGGAATCATGTCCGTCAAAAATACATAAGTGTCTTACGAAACAGTTCAATTAAAACTGTTACTTTTGCTTGAAAAAAATTCCAATAGACTAAAAAAGTATCAATAAACGTGTGGTAAAAATTACAAGATTATACAGTTTAATGGTTCGTCGAAAAAATTCACAAAGGAAGCGAAAAAAATAGCTATCACACGGGTTGACTTCCTTAAGTACTATTGTCCTGATAGAATACTTGGTAGAATACTTCTTGTTATTTAGGTTTTGAAAAAATTATAATAATTCTATGACTCTGATATCAATTTGCTTTTTTTTCTTAATATTCCTTGATAGGGGTTGTTCTCTCGTAACTCGTTACATCTTGGAAATCGATCAAATCTCGCGATGTAGCAACCGGACAAATGGAATGAACGAGGTACTGTGATTCGTTATAAAGATTTTTGCGTTCTCCGGTTCCTCGGATAGGCAAGATTTATGACCGAGAAATATTTGTATCCGTAGTTAATACGTATTACGTTACAAGGGCCTAATTATATGAACCAGAAACGCGGAGTTAACAGAATAAATTGATTCTAAGTGCCTCGACTGACATCTCGTTAATTGGTTTCTCATATATTAATGCGTGCAGCGCGAAGCGCGATGGCGCGGTTAAAATACTTTCTGGCCTTGTAAAGGAATATATAATCCAACAATTACCTCTCATAACTTAACGTAATTGATTTCCCATCCTGTGTCGATATCGACCGCGATACAAACGCACGGATACTAGCTCCTTCGCCAATTGGTTTGTAACGCTAGTAACAAGTTAATTTTCCATCGAATCCTTCGGGGAACGAAACGAGAGATTAAAGCATCCAATGAAATTCGAATTACACTGCTAATTGCGTAAAGACCTACAAATTTCTTCTATCTGAAGCTTGAAGTATTGAAAATCTGTGTTCAAGGCAGAAGAAAAATTATGGTTCACATAAATTAATAATTTTCGTTGCCAAAATAATGTGGTGGTATAACATATAGTAATTATAGAATAGCCAAAGAATTAAATACTACAAAAATATCGCAGAGAACATAATAAATATGGACTTAATCTCTTTCAATCAAGAAGCCTGAATTGAAATTCTCCATCGCGTCTGAGAAACTTTTCCTATGCGAGACGTATGTCATAACTTCGATAAACTAGAACCTACTTAAAAACAATAGATCCTACCCGAAAAATGATCATATCAATTGAAGTTAACATGTTGAACGCCACCAGAATTTCGCTAGTTTCACCATTTCTACTGAAGTGAAAGTTTTTCTATTAAATTCACACCTTTATAAAGCAGAAACACTAGATTTACGGAGTCAATTCGGCTCACTCAAAATTTGATTACTATATGTATAATACATTGATTGGTTAATTTTTTAATAATAAATCTTACATTTAAATTGATTTGTAACTATTTTCTTTACAAAAGAGTTCAATTTTCTGGTGTGAATCAAATTGGCTCATTTCAAAAAAATAGGTGTATCAACACCCGTAAATCTAGTGTTAAGGACACAAACAGACAGATATTCGGCTCACCTTCATCTTTTCAAAGCCAATATTGAATTATTCAGTATGTCCGAAAATTCATAAATACTGCAATATAAAAGTTACATGAAATTTCATTGAATTCAATAGCGTATTCGGTGACCCCCATAGCAGTCAACGTGTAAAAAAAATGCAAAAAATCTGAAACAAGTCCCAAACGAGGCACGTGCCTATGCGAAACAACTTCGTGCAAGCGCATACTTTCATTCAACGGATTATGTTTTACGCATCGCGGAAATGGCTATTCGCGAATGGTTTCAGCCTACGAGGAAGCGCACAAGGAAGACAGCCGCGCATTGTTTTGCGGCAGTACGCAGAAACAATGTGGGTGCCATTGAACACCCTAACGAACGCCTACTACCATCCATTGTACGAGGAACGTCGTGTATGCGTCGGACGCATAACCGTGCACGGTGCCACGTATAAGTTGCCATTATCGTATCTCATCCAGTCTCTCTGCTTTGCATACAAAAAGTGTGGGCGCATTGTCACGTAAATTAAGATATAAATACAAAGTGCAAGGTAATGATGGGCCTCTTTTGATCGTCAAAGGACGGCCCTGAGTCTTCTCGTGGTAGTATCAAGGTCGATCTGCATAAGTCTGATAGGAGAAGACAGGAGAGGTGGTTAACCTCTGCACGACCGCCAGGGTGGCGTGGTGAAAGAATGTTCTCGCATCGTCGGGGATAATGCCGAGAGATTTTTCGTGTCACACGTGAATGTTGGGATGAGGAGAGTCTATTGTTAGCTTGGAAAAATTCGCTTCTTCGTGACACGCCAGCGAAATGGTAATTCTACGGGATTTCGCGTAGGCTCGGATGATTCTCGCGAACTTGAATACGTATGGGCGGGAAACGTTTTTTTGAAAGTGTGCGAGAACGGATGGATGTATTGAGGACATTTATATTCGAATTCCGGAGATGTTTTACGCGGTTTCTTTTGGTTTTCAGTGAAACTCCATTGGCCGTTGGATAATTTACTGTTTTGTATCGGAGCAATTATACCGTTCTATCTCTACACTTCAGTACTCTTACATTTATACTTGATTGAAATTTAATATCATGTGTGAAGCGAATAAAAATAATTGGAGATTTACTTATATTTTTAACACATTGTTGTTCGATCATGATCTCATGTTTGCACTTGCGTTATCTATTTTAATTTTGCCACACCTAAAAGTTGCTAAAATATAGTATATAGCAGATATGTACAAAGTTTCATATAAATCCATTGCCTATAAACTATAGTGCCCTTTTAAAAAAAAATCTTACGAGAAGAAGAGATTACGTAGGCAAGGGATTAATATCTCGAGTTCGCGTTTTACATTGGTTAATTCAGTTAGCTAAGTTAGCCAGATGCGAAACCTTTAATACCGTCTTTAATACCATTATTGATATTACTATTATTATCATTATTATTATAGCAATTAATGTCCTTCTTTTATCGAAATATATATATTATTAATTTGTGTTGTGAGTTTGATCACTATTTAATACCCCTTACTATAAAACAACGTATACTGAAGTATATTTAGATTCAGGCAATTTCATACTTATCACGGAAAAATTGCTGGTCAACAATCTATTAATAAAAGGAACTTCTTTGATCGTAGTGGAACTGGAGATGATGAGTTTTCTAAGTTTTTTGAAATTACGGTTAATCACAAATGTTACCGTAGAATAACAGTTGCTATATAGAGTAACAATAAGATATGCGTGGTCTAATTAACTACATTCAAAGCAAAGGGTCGATCCGTAATTTGAGGAAGGCAAGTGAACCGCCATTGGTATGCGTTCTCTGAAATTGGACAAAAGAAAAGAGAAGCGAGAAACAAGGTGATTGGAATTCGGTCGCAGATCAATTCAATTACGTATTTTAATTGCTCATTATAGAATGATTATGCGTTATTCTCATCGATGGAATAATTCATAACGAACTAATAATCATTCGAGCAACGTAAATACAACACACATGCTATACTTCTAAATGTAAACCATCGTTAATTAACAATAGCTCATAGAATATTCATCGCAAAATATACTTTTATCGATGAAACTTCGGTACGCAGAAATTTTAATTGGAGGGCTGTACTCATTGTATTCTCACGATGAAACGAATCGATTTGAAAGTTAACCGAACTTTCCACCCCTCGTAACATTGACGCCAAAGTCCGTCTCAGTCCAATTCGTGCAAAAAGCATCTATCGAGACAACCCGACGATAATAATGACCAAAGAAAAATGCAATGGAAACAGACTTCCCTTCCGATAACGATTTACCAATACATCCTCGATTCATGCCAGAGAACGCAAAAACAGTGGAACGTGATTAAAAAAAAAAAAATGAGAAAAAAAAGAGACCAGAAGAGAAGAAAGGAATCACTGAACAATCTCCATGATATCCAGAGAGTTCGATTTCAATCTGGAATAATTATTTTCCCAACATTCGTGAGGGAATCATGATGACCGAGTTGGTAGGGTCTCTAACATCGCCATTAAGCAACGATAAAGGAGAGAAGGGAATAAAGAAACGGGTCGTGGCAGCTGGTCGGACGATTTGCGCGTGATCCTCGTGCTTTATGAAGCGTACAGAATAAAACGCGGTGGAAGGACGTTTTGCAAATACGAGCCTTCCGTGACCGTAAACCGTATATGAGAGTGGTGACGCTTTTCGCCATAGGACATTCTCGTGCAGCTTACCCGTATACGCGCTCGCAATGGCAAGCCACCGTATTCGGTGTCCTACTCTGTCGTTTCACGCCTGCAGAGGTTACTCTTTCAACGGTGCTGCATTTTCCTACTGTATGTATATCCTATTCTGAAGAAGACTCCCTATAATATTCAGTCCGCCTTGACAGCGGCGATGATACGACGTTAAGGCAGTTTAACATATGTGAACTTGGGTGGTAACGGATCAACATACAGTAACGGTGTAAAGTATTCTCGTATATTTGATCTTGACTGTGAGCTTTTAGGTTGTCTCTGTTTCATCGGTTAGGAGTGTTTCTGTGAGTTTCTTGTTAGGAAAGAGATGGCAAGATTGAAATGTTCGGGATGATCGTATGTAAGAACCACCGATTTCTCTTTTATATATAAAATACGGGTGTTTATAAATATTTGCGTCGATAAGTGCAATATACAAGAAACTCGTTTCGCGTCAATAATACAAATATTAATACATAGTGCTTCTTCACGACGTCACTCTTCTAACAATAAGAGTATGCTTTCGGCGAGTACAAGGCGTCGGCTCTTTGACAACTATATGTCGACTCTTTGACGACTATATGTCGACTCTGTGTCGATTCTATAACGACTGAATTTCTCCTCTTCTATTGCTGGATCCTTCGAGGACAACCTTTCCTCGAAAAAGGCCCCGTAGGGGTGAGGGTCGTCTTCCTCCCCCGCTGGAGGAATTGTCCCCTTGACGAAAGCCAGGCGTGAGAACGCCTACCTCGTCGCCTAGCTGGCATAGGGTCTTACACGTAGTAGTATTAGTTGAAATGAAGATAAGGGCAATGACGAGGGATGTTAATAATAATCGTAGATTTGTGAAAGGAATCGTTTCTTTTTTGGCGATTTTTAGGTTTCTTTTTTAATTCATTGCGGTTTCAATTGGTCTTACTTTTTGTTAAGTAATTGACGTTAATGATAGAAATTCTTTTTAGCAGAATATTTATTTTTATTAGGTGATAGTGATCACCATAGTTTCTCGAGGGATGTTTCGACGAAGATATGAGATTATTGTGGAATTTTAATGTCGAAGTTAGGCCATATAAATAATTAATTATATGGAAACCATATTGAGTGTGTCCAGACGCAGATTTATATAGGATTAAGGAGATTTTTTTCGTTTTTTTTTCTTGATACTTGCATACTGAATTGTCGTGACTTTTATGGAGACTTTTGTATCACGCAGGCAAAATTGTTTAGAGGCCACAGTGGAGAAATTTCTTTATGTAGGTATTTTCTGTTATGTCACCATTGACGGTGAAAGAGTCCTGCGCAATATGGAGCGATTCGAGGCTAAGGGACAAATTCTGTGTAGGAGTTTAGATTAAGAGGTCTGGAAAATTCAGTTCGTAGAATCTTGAATAGCTGGGATAGCAAGAGCAGTCGTCCGACAAATGAGAAGACCCAGATTCGATTCCCAGTCCAGAAGCGATTCTTCACGACCCGATTACTTTTCCAGAGCCTACTCGAGACATTTCGATTTTCTTGCTTCTAACGAAGATAATACATTTTGTTCACCCATTCATACATTAAATCACGAAGAATAAAGTGAGCCTGAAATATCCACCATTGCCCACAATACCCACAATGCAGAGGTAAGTTCTCCAAAACCAGTAGAAAAAACAAACGTTAAAAAACTCCGATCCAAAGAAAAATTCGTTATCAGAATCAATCAAAATTCTCTTTTAGCAACTATCAATAAATAAACAAATGGCATTAATTTCCAATATTTTTTATCATTGGTTATTTGTCATTTTTATAGTATAGTTTTATAAGTACTGTAGTATTATATAATACAGTGTCACACTCGCGACGTGTTAAATGAATTGGAAAATTTTCAAATTTTGTAAAAATCCAAGAATTGAGAATATCAACAAGATACGACAGGATAAAATTATATCTATAATATTAATATTACGTTAAATCATATGATATATGTACTAGCTAAAAGTTCCCGTTCTTCGCTACGGTTTAATCGAAACTAAAAAAAAACCTTAAAATTTCGAATTTTGAAAAATCCTTTCTTAGTGGGTGCTTATACCCTAGAAGGAACGCTCATGCAATTTCAAGTTTCTAGGTCAAGTAGTTTCGGCTCTGCGTTGATGAGTGTGGCCCATACTTTAACCCCCCAACCCCCCCCCCCCCCTAAAATTTCGAATTTTTCAGAACCCTTTCTTAGTGAGCACCTAAGACCCAAGGGGAAGGTATGTTCCAAATTTCATTGCAATCCGTTCTGTGGTTTTTGAGATTTCGTGATGAGTGAGTGAGTCAGTCAGTCAGTCAGTGGTATTTGAGCTTTATATAATAGATAGACTAAGGCTCGCCGATCAATTTTTATCTTAGTAATACAATTCTGAATCATTGCGAAGGCAGTCACAAAACAAGTCGTAGTGCAAAGCGTTAAAACAATGACAATAATGATAAATAATTTCGAATATCTACGTAATATCACAAAAAACCTAATTGGAATTGAAAACTCGATATTAAATGGTTGAAAAATGAACTGCAATGAAGAACTATATCGAATAGAACTCGACACAGGATTCCAAAGGGTAACTTCATTTCAAATGGAGATTTCATTCTAAGATGAACGAAATCCATCGGAAGTACGGGTCTGCGTAATTTATCGTTAAAGAGCATCGGTTTTCACGAAGCACTTCCTTCGGAAATGACAGATCGAAGGTTTATCGGCATTGAGGATTAAGAGGGTGCTCGGGCTTAATCACTCTTCTGCGATACACGAAGCGATTAATCTCGTGCAAGGCTGCCGGCGCAAGTCGTGCGGCAAGTGTTACACCGCACGACGTGAAAGGACCACGAGCCGTCCGTGCCGTGACTTGGCGATCCTCGTGGAAACAAGGTCTACCTCCTGTTTTGCGTAAGTCACCGACTCAAGGCTACTGCTTCTTCGCGAGCCTCCACCGCGTTTTTGGTACACATAGACCTTCTACGCCCACTATTTATACTTCACTTTTTTTCTTTTCTTCTCTCTTTTTGTGTCTCTGTCTGTTTGCATGTCTATCTATCTTTTTCTTCCTCGATCTCTCGACTCGCCCTGGACGTTGTACAATGTCAGACGGGAGTATTAACGCAAGAGTATTTTTAAATGATCGATGAAATCCGGCTGGATTAAAATTAGATCGACGCGGTGACGCGTTTATTGACGCAAAGCTGGTGCCGCTCCAATAAAAAGATCAGGGGAGGGATAACTGGGTTGTTTTTATAGTTTAGGTTTAAGATCATTTGCTGATTGTGGAGGATGACGAGGAAGTATGACTGGATACTTTAGAATGTGAGTATTTTTGGAAAGGATAAAAAACAGTTTGTGAACGCAGGATAAAAGAATAGGAATGATACAAATGTAGAGGAGTATGACATTGATGCGGTAAAAGAAACTAAAAGTATGATGGATACAATTTTCACGGATGTGATCAAAATATTAACACTAAACCTACCAAGACGGTCAAAATGACCGGTTTCCAATTTATTCTAAAAATTCCCTAAATTAATAGGAGAGCCATGAAGCAAAAATTCCACTTCTATCTCATAAAACATATATTAGTTAATTAATCGTCGCTTCACCTTTTGATTCCTCTTTTCCCAAAGCACTTATTCGGTGTATCTAAATATGAGTAGATATAAAGCCGGTAGTTTTAGTGTTAACAAGTAAGCAGATTGTCATTGGCACAGCATCAGAGTGGATGATCGGCTTTTTGATAATCAAAGTTGGAAAAGTTGCTGCATTTGCTGTTAGTAGTATCAAGGTTACATTGAAATTAATTGGGATAAAGTTCTAAAGAAAGTATAGAAAATTACAGGTAAAGTGGTGAAAATAAAGTCTGAATAAAATGTGAAAATATCATTTGGGGACGTTGTTTTTTGGTTTCAAAAGTATTATGTTTGAGTACAAATTGCTTGTAGCCCCATCAACTGTGAATTCTGAATTATTTTAGGTCTCGCAATAATTATTAGGGGTACCAAAATGTAATCAAATTTTTTTTTGCTGGCGAAAAACATTTATTTGCTACAGAAATCTTAAATACTAATCAACAAAATAATTTTCATAATTTTCTGACACTTTCTGCCAGTGTAAAGGTAGTTGTTTGATTCCCTCTTTGTCCTTCGAGTTTTTGTTGAAAAACGTTTCCAATTACGTTTTTACTTCTCCAATTTTGGTTACTTTTCGGAATCCCTAATATATTCGTTTGGAGTATCGTGGAAAACGGAGAATATACTTGACGGTTGAAATATAGTAAACGTAGAATACAGTAAATTCAAACACATGAAATTAAATTGTGAAATTACAATCGAAATGAAATATCGACAAAACCAAATCATATTAATCTCAAGATTATCTACCAAGCTAATAAACAACTTTCACATCAACACAGAAAGACCAGCTCAAAGATGAAAGTATCTCCAGCTCCACTAATTTCACGATCAATTTCGCTAAAACTTCTCCGTTCAATTTCAAGAAAATAGTACTCAACAGCGACATATATTTAGGTTGTCCCATAAAATCGTCTCTCGATTAGCCCGGTAGCAGCGAAACGCAGTCAATTGTAATCAATCCGATCGATAAGACTGCAAGTCAGACGTACCGTTCCCTATAATTTTCTGCCGCTTTCATCAGCGTTACGTGATCTCTGGAAAAATCATAGTTAAAACTCTTCACGCGCAAATCCCGCCTGCATGGTTTGCCGAAGGATTCAATTCGCTCTGGTAGCCAAGGTTAATTCTATCCGCGACTCGGTACGTGTGAGGCTTAATTGAAATTTCGCAGCATTCCGATTGCCTTTGTCGTAATCACGATTAAGTCACGAACGATGCCTCTGTACGCTGCTTTCTCATTTTATCAGCTTTACATCCTTACATTCAGACTTGATAGAACGAGAAGGTATTTTAACCTCGGACTTTCCTGCGCCCGGATTATCAAGTATGAATGCACTGAATTTCAACGGCCAACTGGATTCGATACTTTGTTCGAGTTCTTTCTCGATATGCTTCTTGTATTCGAAGGAAGGCTGGCTCACTGCTACGGAATTACTTTCTGAGAGGAGATCGTACGATATCTCTTAGAACATCGGTACAATGACGAGGGAGGATAGGGTTGGACTTATTGTGTGGTCAATCATAGAGAAGAATCGATAATCGATCATTGAAGATTCGTAAAAGACGGGATAACGAGAAGAATAATTTTCTGAGCCTCTTTTTCTGGATGCACATTATTTCATGACAAATAATATCGATGAAGGTATAGGAAGACTTTGGTATCGACGATGAAAATTATGTCGAAGATTGTAAGATCATTGAAGTTATTTATTTTAGAAGGTTGTTATCGTAGAAGAATAGTTATTAGCTTGAAGGGTAGCTTGAGAAATTTCTTACAAATTTAAGTAATTAAGGTAAAGGTACCAGTAGGTGACACTTTAAGGAATTTCTTTTCCTATTTGTTTACATAACTCAGGCTATGTTCACTTTATGGAAAATTTATGATTAGTAGTTGCTGCACAAACTAGTCTTCTATTATATTACGACAAGTATTCGTTCTTGCTGGCGGTTGTAATTTTTTTTTCTAAGAGTAAAATTTGATTGAATAGTTGACGAGCAGCAACAACGAAAGATTTAGTAGTTGACATCCTTTTGTTTCAATATTTGGCACAGGGAGAAAAAACAATTAACGAACTAGCCTTGATAGTATATGAATACAGGAATTAATTGAATGTTTAAAAAAGATTATTCTTGAGTAAGTTTACAAAAAAAATATTTGATAATTAGAAGTTACTTCCTTAAAACATCTAATTTAATTCGGTAACTGAATACATATTTCCGGCTCTGTTCATTTTAGTTGTTTTGTTCATACAAAGCACCACAATTTCCCATTCATAATCTAGCTTATCCATTTTTCCCGACCACTTTGCCACTGCTGAAGTCTCTTGCAGAACAACTCTTTTTCGTAAGGAAATACAACATATTTCCTTATGTCAACTACTGAATAATAGACAATTAGAAGTTCCAATAGTTGACACAGTGTGAATTTCGGCAATTTATCATTCTTTGTTGCGAATTTTAATACATAAAACCTTTTTTAAGATTCAAACAACATAAACGAATGCCTTTTTATCCGCAATGATTAAATAATACAAACTTATAAAACTCACATTTCAACCAAGTCCTTAACGATTTATATAAGAAAATACTCAAAAATCGTAATAGCCGAGCACGGGTTTGATTAACCAGTTTGCTATGACACTTCTCAATGGTGGATTACGAGCAATAGTTCGCAATTAAGCCGGTGAAAGACGATACTATACAAATTGATAAGGTTTGATGTATTCCACCTTCTGTGCTTCCTTATTTATTTACATTTTTCGAAGAAGTGTCAACTACTGGTACAGTGTTAACTACTGGTGCTTTTACCTTAGTCTTTGAGATAAAATTTATTAATCTTGTTGTAGATGATGAGTTGCAAGGGTTTATAAAACAAATCAAGTTTGTTTAGCTCGTTTCTTGGATTTAATACCCGACAATTTATGATATTCTATTATAAGGTTCGTGAAACTTTAGTAAACAATTTCGAATGAAATCATACATTTCATTGCACGAAAACCCGTAGTACAAACGTACCCTACATTCCTCCGAAATATGGAAATTATGCGGTGGCGAACTCCTCGAGAAATACGGTGGAAGTGTTCGCGAAAGTTCGGCAGAATCGTTACAGGAATCGAGAGTTACCTTTGACAAGTTAACGCCTCACTGTTACGAGCCAGAATGACTCTCTAAGTTCGCGGAATTCAATTTGTCCATGCGTACGGAAGGAAAGTTCAACGACTCTTTCGAAGACCCATCTTCGCTATTGGAAATAACTTTTTTCGATTACTCTTCACTCGTTTCCTGCGCGTCGACTTGGCCCCATTGTTTCAAGGAAATAAGTTCTCGCGCTTCTTCCCTCGTCTGTAGACTACAAAATGTCTGCTTATTATCATAACGTTCAAGTTCCGATGAATAAACTATAAATAATTCATGCAGAAAAATTGTGCAATTAACAGTTCAAATTTTAAGGCTGTTTCAAAGACGCGCAAGTAAGAATAAAACTACCTGCCGGGCTAGGGCTTCTTCATGTCAATTTACAAATTAATGAGGAATATAATTACCTTTTTAAACAATCTGGAAATTTGCTAAGAACCATGGACAAAAGGTATGAATAAGAGATTCGAAATTTTCTCCCTTTTCTTGAAGCCATAGAAGAGAGGAACAACGACCCAGTAATTAAATATTCTTTGCTAAGTTATATCTGAAAATTTTATGGAAAATTGTCAAGAACGATAGCCAACAAGAAAGAATGGATTCAGAATCTAAAATTTAATTATCGCCATGTAGAAAGAAAAATATAAATTCCAGAATAACAGAGAAATTATCCGTTTTCACGTGTTTTCTGTTGCATTGCAAACTAACGAATAACAGTGCCGTGTACTTTTGAAGGGTAAAAAAATAATCCAGAATAATTGACGAGAGATATGAGAAAGTGACGTACTTTCCTAACGACTCTACGTGATTGTTTCGCGCGAGATAATAACGGGACAAAATTTGCAGAGAATTTTATTCGCGTATTGCGATTGCGAATAAGTCTAGAGGGGAAAAAATTCAGTGACGTTGCAAAACGGGGAAACAAGTCCTCCGGTAATGGTGGACGTCGATCGATAGGAGCGTTAGTTAGGTAGAAAGAAAAATGAAATTGCCAGTGGACGATATGGGAGAATGGCTCGACAGGTCCTTCCGCGCGCTACTACCGATCCTGTTATGTATCTCGAATGAATAACCGACATATCAGGTTCTCGCATGAGGGTCTTTTAAAGAGGGTCGCCTATTCAATGCAATCTGCCAACATTGAGGCAGGAATATACGTAACTTCGACCGCTGGTATTTAGGCCCATTCGTGTGTTTCCGACCGCGATGATATCTACCACGAATGCACCGCAATTGCATATACTCCTATCGAATGCATCGAATTAATTAATGGCTGCCGTCTCGTTATGGGGTGGTAGCGTTTGGTTACACGGTATAATTAAGCCAGCAATGATGAAAATTACGAAGAAGGTGAACAGTCCAAGAAATGAAAGCAGTTATCACAAATATGTTGATTGTGCATTAAAGAACTGCCCCAGTCGAAATATTGAACGTCATTTGAACCTTTTACCACCCAACATTTAGGAATTAAAAGTACAAAAATAGGTCTAAATTCAATGTAAAATAAGATCCTATTTTGCGCCTAAAAGTGGCACTTTCCCTTTATGCCATCTTAAGGCGCAAAATAGGACATCAATGTCAACCTCTGTTGAGGATTTACATCCTATCCAGTTATTATTGAATTTTGACTGTCAAATGTATGTTTCATTACCTATTAATAAAAAAAAGCTGGAATAAATAAAAAATGACTGTTTTTGAAGTATTTATCCACTAGTTCCATTTATGTATGTATACATTCCTTATTAATTAATTGTTAAATAAAATTGAAGTTCTTTATGCGATTATTTTGGTGGTAGCTAAATAGGAGTATCATTTTACTGAGAAGGAGTTAGAGGCTTAAATTAGGAGTTTTAGTATTGAAATGTACCATATTAGGTTCAGATAAGGTTAAGGAAGTTCGAGCGAATCTAATGTACAAAAACTTTTTCCAACTTTAAGCTTTGAAACTCTGTATACATGTAATTAAATAGTCGATTGTATATCCTAAAAATTTTGAAACGATCCTCCGTCTAGTTTCTTTGAAAAAAAAATGTTAAAAATTACATTTTTTAAGTCCTTATACACAGGCTTTTATGGCTGACAAGCTGTACTCGCGCCTTTTTCGATTTTTTTCGATATTAACCTCCCAACTTTAAGGAAAACAAAACTATGTGTAATAAACTTGAATAATTGTAGAATAAGATTAGATTTCAATAATATAACCTTACCGATGTAGTTTCGTTGATAATTTAACATAAACTTTATTTGTTACTCATGCTTATTGGTAGCCGTACACGTTACTGAACGTTTGGCAACGTTGCGAGAACAGCTGAGAAAAGTATAAGGATAGAAAAAGAGATAGAGAGAAAGAGAGAAGATAGAAAATTTATTTTGTCACCTTAGTTAGTTCAAAAATTGTAGTTTGAAGCAAATTAGAATGATTTTAGTTCTTGAATAAATGAATGAATAAAATATATAAAGTTATAAATTAATGAAAATAATATCACAATAAGTATATTATAAAGAAAATCAACTGTGTTTATGTTTTTAAAAACTAAAATATTCGATGTCAGTATGAAAACGGGAGTATAACCTCAAATTAAATAAAAATGTAAATAATTACCTATAAATTTTTTTTCTTTTCTTTTACAATAATTGCAATTTTTTATTTTGAAATTATTGTTCCTGCAATCAATCCGAGCTTTGTTACTCTTGATAACATTTTGTCTCCATTTCACAATATTTTTTTTTTAACTCGACCGTTAAATCTGTGCATTTTTGCAAATTATTTCCATTCACTCATGGACTAAAACACTTAAATTTGATAATGCTCTCTCCGTGCTCTCTAACTATAGTACATAGGAATAACAATACGCTGTTGCCAGATCTTCTTATTCAAACGGATGAGTCAAAAGTCACGTAGTCATTTCGTTACTTTTGTTAATTAAATAAATAATGTTTAACAATTTTTGGATTAGATATGTTATTATAAATTGAAATAATGAATTTTTATTACTATTACAAGAATTGAAAATACAGAAAAATTCAATTACTATTTTGAGTCATTAGTTACGCTCGAACTTCCGTAAATACCATGAAAATAGGTTCAATATTTCGACTCGGGTGTGTAATGAAGTAGGTGAATACTGACGGATTTTGTTATCCTCCCTTTCCTTTTGGGGTTCAATTAATATTGTATGGCTGCTTATCCTGTCGTCCGAGATTAGTATTTTTCTTCGCGAAATCGATATTTTTTAAAATCAATGATAGATCAATAATGTTAGGAAATGTTCCACAATATTATTGATTTTACGCTAATCATTTTTATTAAAAGTATCTTATTGTGGAGTGCTAAAAACTGTTTCTCAAACAATTATTGAACACGTTAAAAAATATGTACACTCTTTGAAAGTAATTGAGAGATACTCTTCTCAATTTGCACTTTCGTATTTGTAAATTCGGGTAGCTGCAAGCAAACTATCAATTTCCATATATGATTTAATTTAGATTTTTTGTATATAATACAACACAACAAATCAGCGATTAAAATATCGTACAAACGGTGTTCACTATATTCTTTTAACGACAGATTTACGAACTTGAAATCTATTACATTGCAATATGTTAAATAAGAGCTTGGGAAACTGGGGATCAAGCATCAAAAGTGATAATTCGCCAAGGAATTTTTGAATTATAAAATATGTATTGTACTGTTTCTATGTAAATTTAAGAAATATTTATAAAAAATTAAAAACTCGTCAATTTCACGGCTTCCGTAAATCTAGCGTTAATTCACAATTGAGCGAGCATAAGAACTCAAAAAAGTAAACAAAATGAAGAAAATTCGTTTCGATGACGTTTCATGGAAACGAGTCATATATTTTTATCAGCATAGTTCAGAGATTGAAACTTTGCAGGAAAAACTGACGAGAAATATAAATCAGACGGCAGTAAGGATGATTTTATTTCGGGTGTGCGTGTCTGAATAGCGAGGAAGTTAGAGTACGATGGAAACGGAAAGGGAGAACAAATGACTTTTCAGAAAGTTAGAATTTCGCATTGACGCGCGATTCGCGACGATGTGACTTTTTCTGATTGATAGCGCGTCCCATATCCGCTGTAGAAAAAGAGAACAAATTGCTCGTGAAGATAGAGAGAGGCTTGATTGAATCGACATTCTCCCAAACGATCCTTGAAATTTCACGTAACGTCCAATTGCCAATGAGATAGGGAACGTTTCGTCAAATCGCGCGGAAGGAGCGAAATCATTCGCGTTTTCACGCATTCTACTATGCCAGCGGATCGAGCTGCAAGCGTAAAAATAACGTAAACGTAAAAATCCGAGCTCTGAAATGCGGATTCCGTAAATAGGATTTTTCCAATCGACATCATACGTGATGTACGGTTTCACGTTGGAACGGCGTAAACACGTTGCAGGATTTAAGTTATTTCCGATATTCTGGCTGGATTTTATACGTGGACCGAGTGAATTTTATGAAACAAAGAAATCTAATTATTTACGATTCGTATCCCTCTAGGAAACTAGCTTCATTCTCTTGTAATAAGTCCATTATACTTTATCAAATAGAAAACTATTTTTAAAGAAATAAGAATCAAGTTTACACGTCAGGAACAACGTCTACTGCTATGTAACTTCTTAAAGCCATATTTTCCTTCAAAAATAGGCACATTTATTTTCATTCCTTACCGATGCCTGCCTTTCCCGCAGTACATGGCAATATAAAAAAGAAAATATCACATCGTAAAAGCTTCGAAAAGTCCGAAAAACAGGAAACCCATGGAGAAGAGATTTACAGGCATCAGCGAAAAATACGTCGAGTAGAATCCAAAACTTGGTACATCCTTCAAATTTCTCGACAATCTTTACGTTCCTCTCGCTTCATGTTTCTTTCAGAAACTGAATAAACTTTCCACTAAACGGTCGACGAGAATCGTTTCGTAAATCAAGGTGAAGGAAATAAAACACAGGAAATAAAGAAAACTAAACAATTTTAAGATTCACCACCACGAAAGTGGAGAGATTTTGTAAACGAGGACAACCGTGCGTTATTGAGTGTAGTTAAATTCATCCTCGCGTGAAATACTCCCCGCCATATTTATTCTTAGAAGCAGGTAAAATCATTCAGAATTTCCTCCCAAGTATTATCGTGGCAGATGGCTCGACTCCGACGAACATCCAGCTCGGAAATAGACGACGTTTCGTATTTCGCCCCGAAATGTGAGTTCCGGGGCGGGAGCAGAGACTTTTCCTGAATGGCGCTGGCACTCGATATCCGTGTTACTGGATAGAGGGAGAGTTTCCTTCTCTTCCTTTTTTTTTTATCATCGAGCGGCTGCGAAATCGACAGGCTCGACATAGACGGTTCGTTGGCGTAAGCCGAATATTACTTTTTCGCGCCGTTACGTTTTAATAAAACTCCAACCCCGTATCTATCCTTCGAGCGTTCGTCAGCGACATCCTTCCTTCGTTCGTATTTCGAAGGCTGAATATTAATCGTCCTCGCTGTCGTTGCTGCTGTCCACGAGCTATGACGCGAATTCTCTCCTCTTTCTCTTCCTTCTCTCTCCTGTTAACGTTTTTCGTCCTACGCCACCATTGTCCGGGCATTATATTTAAATTTGCTCGTACGTGTGGGAAGCATCGTGATGCGACGGGCATACTAATTGTCCTCTATTTTTGCGCACACGCGATTCCTCGAGGACCGATGCGGATCGGTCAAGCTGATTCGAAGCTGTCCTTCCGATTAATTTCTCCCTGTCGCGCGAACTGCATTTGCGATTCCTGTCGTGAACCATGAGAGAAGAGCTGGTCCCCGCTGGGGAACGTGATGCGTCCTATCGGGACCATTCCATCTCCCGAGATACCTTTCCTTGTCATCGTAATTTCATTCTCGATATCTGCTTCGCGAGAGTCGGCCTTTCAGAACTTCCGGAGATGAAACAATCGTACAATTAACCCTTTGGCCTACGATTTTGTTTTCTGACGGGTACCAAGACTTAAAATTAACCCGAGTCAAAATGTTGAACCTATTTTCATGGTATTTACTCCTATTTGAACCTAATATAATACTTTTCAATACTAAAACTTCTAATTTAAATCTGTAACTCCTTCTCAGTAAAATGGTACTCCTATTTTTGTACTTTTAATTCCTGAATGTTGGCTAGTAGAAGGTTCAAATGAGCTTCAATATTTCGAATCGGGAATACTTGAAATCAAAAGTTTTCAATGATTTATGATATTTCGTCTAACTAAACGTGATATTAACACGTTGACTGCCATGGGGGGCACTGGTGACCGGCGCTATTGAATTCAATTAAATTTCATGTAACTTTTAAATCGTAATATTCATGAATTTTCGACCATATTGAATATCTAAATATTGGCGTTAAAAAGATAGGAGTCTGCCGAATATCTATCAATCTGTATCTTTAAAGTTTCTGCTTTATAGAGATGAGAATTTGATAGAGAAAGTTTCACTTCAGTAGAGATGATGAAACTAGCGAAATATCCGTGACATTCAACGTGTTAACACTAGAACTAGCAAGCAAGTGAAAATTACTGATACATAATTATTTTTCAGAAATTCTCCAAGCTTGTGGAACAGTCATGGAGCAGATATTACTACGCTGATCTTGTAAAACACAGATTACCGTATCACTCATCTTTTCCACTTCTTCATTCCTCCTTTTCTAAAGCACTTATTTAATTTATTGAAATATATTGGATTTAACGCTGGTAGTTCTAATGTTAATAGTATAGAAATAATGAGACCGTTTTGCGAACGGCTGATATTTTCAATTTAATAGTTTTTGAAAGACTTCAAAATTTCCTATTCCATTTTCCACGCCAGGAATCTCGCACGTTGTAGGCTAAGGTGTTAATGCTTTCATATACCGTGAATTTTAGATGTAATTGTGCGATGATTTATTGTTCGTGATGTTCCATATGTTTGATTAGTAGTCCAGTCAAATTAATCATTAAAATAGAAGTTAGGTTACAAAAATTCCCATAGAGCTAAAAATTGGTATGAATGTTCAGAATACTATTATAAATGAATTGTGAAAAGTCCCCATCAATCCCCCTTGTGCAAAAAATTTTATTGATGGTGAAAGTTTGCAAAAATAGGTTTTTCGCGTTTTTCTGCTAAACGGTGAGTTTTACAGCAAAAATAGTTCAGACAAAAATTGTAGATCATCCGATTCTCTACAAAAAATGTATCCACACTTTTTTTCATAAGTATTGCCATTTCCGTGATACAGCGGTTCAAAGAACTGAAAAAATTATTTTATTCGTAATATGCACGTTAATGTACTTTTATATACATTTTTGAACCGTTATACGAGTACAAATATGAGTCCCTATGTCTTATACATACAAATTATAAAATTCTTAGAATATAAATGAACGTCAAAAACTCCGCCCCTATTTTCATTTAGTCGCATGGCCTTGAGTAACATTTGTCTTCCATTCAATTGTCAGCGTGGCGATGCTCGTATACCTGCTCCGTTTCAAAGGTTTCATACTCAACAAAATACTGTTAGTCGTAAGCATTCCTTCGTAGTGACAACTCGTGGCTATCGCTTATATTTTGTAACCAAGTTTGTGCATTTTACTGTTTTTAAAAAAAAATGTCGCAATTCTGCTTTATTTGTAGTCAACCTTTGACTGAAAGTGGAGTTGTTACTGTCGATCACGGCATGAAAGCATTAATTGATGCAAGTATTGAAAGAGGTGATGAGTTTTCGGAGTACCTGAAAGACGAGACATCTGTAAAAATTCATGTGCAGTTATAATCACTAATGGAATTCACTTTCTTCTTTCTATGTACGGAGCTCCAAAAAAAGTTACCTGCTTGGATAAACTCCGATACTTATCTTTTGCAAAAAAAAACTTATAATAAAAAACAAGTGCAATTAGCTTGTCTTCCCCCAACCTCTGCTGCTGCTCAACAACATCTATTCCGGGTATATTATCAAGTTCAAGTGTGGCTTGGTAATAAAATGGATCCAGAAGACTGGGGTTGGAAGTTGGTTGACAATGCATTGGAACCAATTCATACGTTACTCCCACCTGCACCAGAAAAACTCCTTAACACCATCTTTTGCAATTGCAAAAAAGGTTGCAATGCTAAATGCGGCTGTAAAAAGGTTGGACTGTTTTGTTCTTTAGCATGTACCAATTGTCAAGGACAGTCGTGCTCCAATGTTGAATCGATACTAGATGAGGATAATTACGATATCAGTGATGAGACATATGATGTATCACTTTTAGAACATATTTGTATCCAGCAGGAAGATGAAGAAAACGAAGACAGTACACTAGAAGTTCCATTGGATTATTATGAATCCGACGAATAATTTTTCCAAATTATTTTTTCATTTATATATTACATAAATACACAGCTTTCATCATTTTCAATACTCAATTTGAATTCAATAGGATCACAATAGATCGTGGAATAGGCCTACCGGGGAAACCACGTTAAAAAAAAAGTGCCAAGCACACTACCTCATAGGTGGTGTGGAAACGTGTGCATATTACGAATAAAATAATTTTTTCAGTTCTTTGAACCGCTGTATCACGGAAATGGCAATACTTATGAAAAAAAGTGTGGATACATTTTTTGTAGAGAATCGGATGATCTACAATTTTTGTCTAAACTATTTTTGCTGTAAAACTCGCCGTTTAGCAGAAAAACGCGAAAAACCTATTTTTGCAAACTTTCACCATCAATAAAATTTTTTGCACAAGGGGGATTGATGGGGACTTTTCACAATTCATTTATAATAGTATTCTGAACATTCATACCAATTTTTAGCTCTATGGGAATTTTTGTAACCTTCAAAGTCTTATTTGACTGGACTATAGGGACTTTGAGCGTTTTTAATATTATAGCCGTGACAGAATAACTTACTTTCGAGGTGGGATCGTTTTCGGCCGACGTTATTATTAACATGTTAGACGGTAGAGGAAAAGTCTTGCTGTCAGAAATGCATTACGATGAAATATTACTATAGTTGGATTGTATAAAGTTCTTACGTCTAATGCATTTATTTCACCGCGGGTTACCTGTGAATTCACGCTGTGATGATACATTGCGAGCCAATGATATTGTGTTACGATTATTTGCGAAGCAGAGTATTGATACTTATTATTATTATTCACTACGAATGCAATATTCTCCGGTCTCCAGTTTATTTGCACTAGTTGTAAGTGCATTGAAATAGCATAGTAATGAATAATGCAGTAGGAAAATCTTTGCTCTCATTTTTTTAGCTTCATTAGCGTTTATTCACCTCTGAACTATTCGCGTTTCAAATTACATATCGAATTTTTTGTTAGCTGGCTAAAATATATTTTCCCATAGTCCCTACAATTGAATATGTATTTCCAATGGCCGCATCAATTTATACAGACGTGCAGAATAGATTAAATATTCAACTTAAAAATTATAAATGCACACTTTTATTCATATACCTATACCTTACTATCTACCAAATTTAAATAACGTTTGCATTCAAATATTAAAAAAATCTGTCACGCTAAAACTGTACATTATTAACACTAGATTTACGGCTGCTAAATCTGGTGTATTTAAATATATTAAATAAGTACTTCAAAGAAGGATAGATCGAGCGGCAAAAACTACGATCAGTTAAGTAATTTGTTTATTATATGATATGCGCGAAATATCTGCTGTACTCCTCCTCTATAATTTCGAGAAATACTTTTAAAAAGTGGGGAACCACTTATAATATATATTAACTGTGTCATATTATCATAAACGGTACGCAATCCAAATTAAATTAGTCCATTAATCACGATAATCATAATATTCAACATGTTAACGTAGAGACTTCCATCTCTGTCGACATAATTGGAATCGGTAGTGCCACTTTGGCTTTCATTCGCAAATAATTTCGCTCAATATCAATGCTGCTGTATCCTCGAGAAATAACAGAGTGCAATAGAAAGTAAAAATGAACGAGACCGTGTGTCTGGATGCTATGCGTGGCATAGAATAAATTCTGCCTCTGGTAATAACGAAGAGCAAACCTAGTCGCGCAAGCATTCGCAATGCCGCTGAAATCGGCAACAAGAGAACCAAGATACAAACCCGCTACTCTCTCTCTCTATCACGGTTGAATGTAATACTGGTTTCGTGTTCTTTTCTTGTTTTTTTTTCTTCCTCTATGTATTATCGTGTTCTTTCTCGATCAGCTGTTACAGATCCTTTTTCATGCAGCGTGGCAATTAAATTCATAATCTGCCACCGTCACTTTTATTTATCGAAGATTTAACGCGTGCCAACATCGCCGCTATGATAATATCTTTATCGTTGCTGGAACACCGTTCGCACGTTCTTTGTAGAAATAAATGGCGATTCGCGTGGGAAAAATTGCAAAAATTGGCGAGGAATTTAGGAATAATTTTATGCGGAATGGTGTTACGGTGGTATTTTTTTTTTTATGTGTGCCGGTGAGATAGAGGAAGACGATTGTGGAATGCAAACGTTTGTATTATGCTTCTACGAAGTGAATGACAGCGGCGTGGCAGTTTTTGAGAAGTGATGATTCTTGAGAGCTATTATCCATCTTGGCGAATGTCATTTTTCAGAGGGAAGTTTCGAAAGGGTACTGTTATTTTAGACATGGAAATTGACAAATAAAGAAATGAGTATAAAAAGGTATGAAAGATATTTTGAAAAGTTATTTTGAAAAGGTTTTTTTGGACGGTGCCATCATACGAGAACGTAGATATTTAAAAATGAATTTGAAATATGGCATGTTACTTTAATACGATTAAACTTCAAGAAATCTGATTTTAATTTTTAGAATGCAAAATTAGTCATACATTTTCCATGTTTTCCAACGTAAATATTTAAAAATTAGTTTTATATTTGAATTATCGTTTTAATTCGGTTAAACTTCATGGCGTTTGAATCTAATTTTTGACATTTAAAATAACATATACATTTTCCACAGGATATCAATTCTTAGCAGAGAAAAGTTATATTAGATTTAATATTTTATGAAATGTTAAATATGTGGATAATTAAAAATCATTTTCGACATCACTTTAAACAAACCATCCTCTATTTTCAGAATATTAGATACTTGAAAAGAAAATACGTTTATCCGATACAATTGTAATCTCAGCTTGCTTGAAAACCGCAATTAAATTTAATTATCGGTTACGACGGTGAGCGCCTTCTTCCGACATTTGATACAATTTAGAATCAAGTAAATGTTCCTTGGCAACGATTAATATCAATTCGCACGGTTTTCTGTGAGTAAAATCGCATGAAAATAAATGGCGTACCGAACATTCTTCGGATATTAAAAACGTGACAAAATCCAAAGTTATTTTCAGTGACAAGGAGAACGAGATATTGTAAAATCTGCGATGAAAGAGTTGCTAGGAAAATTTGCGGAATGAAAAGTTCATAAAGTATGTGTAAAATAAGTGCATGTAAAAACTAAAAATTCTTAAAAGAAACCAATATAGTTGCGTATTTTAAAAAGCGAAGATCAAGAAAAAGAATAAGATGGGAAACTGAAAAGAAAAAAAAAAGAGCGTAGGGTTAATCCGCTCTGGTAAAAGTTTTGCGGGGAAAATAGTCCAAGACCCGGGAGCACATAAAACACCTGACGGGTTTCTTCTTTTTTGTACGTACATCTTGATAAAGATTCGACCAATCTTCCTTTTTTTCGGTCCGTAGGGTCACACGGCAGTAAAATACCTTGGAATATTTCGCAAGTAAGAAACTGCCCTTAATGCAGTAAATTTTGTGAAAAAATTTTGTAACGTGTTCGTGTGTTTCAGTGTAACCGTGCAATAAATCTACTAATACAAAAACTTCAAAACTTAACTTAAATATCTCGTATATCTGAAAATATTCTAAATTCAAATTAATGATACTTTTCGTGTTTTGTATTTCAAATCATTTTTAACACGATACCAAACGAGTAAAAATGACTAGTCTACAATTTTTTTTCAAAAATTCTCTAAGCTTATCGAAGAGTTCTAGACAAGATATTCTAAACTGATCTTATAAAACAAAGAATTCTGAACCGATCATCTTTTCTTACTCTTGATTCTTCTTTCTCTATAGTACTTATTTAACATATTGAAGCATAGTAGATTTAACGCCGGTAGTTCTATTGTTAAATAAAATGAAATTTATTTTGCTTCCAAGCCTTACAATAATTGTATTAGTAATTGTTCGTCCTAAGATGAACTTCCGTCATTTTTCAAATAAATGAATTAATACTTCTTATTTCTAACTATTCGACAAGTATTAAAACTCTTACTAAAGTTTCAACAAACTATACTGAACATTTTAATGATATGGTACTATAGAGATATTATGTCCTATAGGAGAGAGTGTTAAAAAAACATGAAGGAATCTCCCTCAAAAAATTAAAGTACGTTGAAACAATGTTTGCAAGAATTCTAGACAATTTCGTCCTCAAAATCCCACACCGATCGAATCAACAACACTTGACCCAATTCATTCAACACAAAAGGAGAAACCAACAAAGAAGAAAAATGTCTTGGAGACGTTATTTCTTCCAACCACGAGCTGTGAGTTTTTCCTCAGGTTTGGAGTGAAAAGAACATTTTCGTTGAAAGTGGCGAGAGCAAGGAGGCAAGAAGAACTCTCGACGGCTATGCCACTTTCAGTTTTCGCCTTCTTGAAGAGGATAAACGGGACCTTTACGTATGTAAGACATCTTCAAGAAGTGCTCATGCATATCGCATTTAATTCGCAACAACCTACTCCACATTTAACGACCGATCGTATTGAAGGGAGAAACGAATAACGAATTTTTGCTCCTCCAGCGAAACGAGGAAAGTCAAACGAATTATTTGGATTCATACAATCGTCTGAAGAATTTTTTCATAACATTGTTCGAAACAATAATATGGAGGCAAAAATAAAATATATTATAGTAAATATTGAAGACTTTTGATTTATAATATAAAAACAAAAATTAATAATAACACTTTGTAATAAAAGTAGAATTTAATATTTAAAAAATTATTGATACCTTATAATTCAGATATTATTATTGATAAGTGTTCAACTATAAAATACAAGCCCAAATTTCCCGTCTCTTCTAGGAGATATACCTATCATTTTTCCCATATGTATATCTTACAATTAGCACAGGTGGTTTGGAAATCACCTAACATAATGGAAGTTAGTATAGTAATTACAGTTGGAAAAAAATAACGAGAAAGTTTACAGAAGCAGTAACGAAATTTTCCGATGGAACGGATACTAAAATTTGCAAAAACCTGTCGAAAGAAGAATAGGTTCATTTAAATAAGTACAAATGTTTCGACTATCACGCAATATTATGGTATAACGGTATCTGTATAAATTATCCGAGAAGCGAAGACAAATTTAATTTGCATTTACATCATACAAACTTTCGCGAATTGCGCAACTGCAAGCTGCGATACAGGTCGACAACTTATTTACTAGTTTTATATGGTTACGTTGCATTATTATACATCCAAACTTCACAATAAACCGGATCGCGAAAGGCTACCCGGTGTTTCGTATCACTTTCGCGCCTAGTTCGACCGGTTGGCTAATGTGTAACATAATTCATATCGCATTTTCTCTGTTTCAAGCTATTTCCCTATCAGATTTACACTTTCACCGGGAAATTTTCATAAAAATATATGTAAAATTTGCAAATCCTTGCAACAGGTACCTTATTATAGCATGGAATCTTGCAACTTTGTTTCTCCCTCTTTCTCTGACTATTTTATTTACATTTTTATTGAAATTAATTTTGTAATTGTGAATAGGATACTTTTATATCTTTAGCCTAACAAAAGTCATCGGCTATAAAAGATTAAAACGCTGAATGTCTCCGGTGACCGGCGCCATTGAATTCAATGAAATTTTTATGATTCTCTTTATGACCTTAAAATTGTAATATTTACAAACTTTCTTACGCATTAAATATTTAAATATTGGTATTGAAAAGGTAAAGCCCTACTGACTATATTTCTATTTCAGTTTCTAAAGTTTTTACTTTGTAAAGACGTAATTTTAACATTAGATCTACCAAGGTGGTTAGAATGACTTGCTCTGAATTTTCTAAAACTATTCTTGAAATTTCTAATCCTGCTTATTTTTCAATTTTCTACGTTTATCTTGAAAATTGTAAGCGATTTGGTAATTTTAAATATGTTGAATTCAGTGTCGGCAGATCTAGTATTAATAGAAAAAGTTTTACTTTTACACTAAAAATTGTGACACAAGCAAAATACCGGTGACGTTCAACGTGTTGATACCTAGTAGATACACGACTTCTTGCACTTCTAACATCTGCATTCTCTAATGAAAAATTTCACTTCAATTTAAACGAGAAAAGTACGTACCCCATGCAACGTGTTAATCGTTCATAAAGGACAGGCGAACCACCATATAGCAGCTGTTTCCACCGAAATTTACGACAAAAGTTAAAGCAATCGAGCGAAACTAATTCCAGGATCACATATTGTCAAAATCCCCTAATACAATGCACTGAAAGCAATATTCGACGGTTTGCGAACAGAGAGTTATGGTATAAACGAGGGTGAGGGCCTCAACCTCATATAGAGAGTTCCAGTTCGACCCACCCTCGTCTCTGAAATTTTTACTATGCGATATGCAACATACCTTACAGCCTCATCAGTGCAATATTTGCATAACCTTTATGCTTCAAAAATTATTGAAAATTTATAATCGAAGGCTGTAAATGTTAAGCTAAAGTGTTACTAAATTTAATGTAAAAATGTTGTTAGCTCTTAACACTTGATTTACCGGCGTGAAATCTATTATATTTAAATGTGTTAAATATATACCTTAACACTACAACTACCGGCATCAAATTAACATATTTTAATAAATTAAATAGGTATGTAAGTACTTTGAAAAAGGGGGAATCAAGCGGTGGAAAATTTGATCGATTGGGTGATTTACGTTTATTGACATAGACGTCGAATATTTATTGTGTGATTCTTATATAAACTTGGAGAGCTTTTTGAAAAAATTGTGTACCAGTCACTTTGAATGGTTTGGTAGTTCTAGTGTTAAAGCAAGGAAAATTAAGACGTGGAAAAGGTGATAAAATTCCGTAATTTATGTTTTATACGATGGACGAAAAATATTTATTCTACATCTCTCTCATAAATCTGTAGAATTTTTGGAAAAAATTGTGTACCAGACATTTTGACTGGCTTGGTAAATCTAGTGTTAAATAACGCGTCGTTACAACACAGTAACAACATTACAACTATACAAGCTAGAAAAATAATCGACTCCTAACGAACCGCACCTGCTTTGGGAACCGAATCCGAGACCTTTCATTTCCCGGACGATTGCTCTTACCCAACTGAACCATCGAAGTCCCTCGTGAAATGTATACTTTTCCAGACCTCTTAAATCTAACTACTACACAACCCCATCGATTCGATACCAGCATGAGACTGTAAATTCTCGACGAAAATCACCGTACCAGTTAAGTCCGTCTCTAAAAACACATATCCCTATACAAGCTTTATACCTTCCTATTTATCACCCAAGGTAGAATCTCTAAAACCCACCCCAGTAATCCCCTCAAATTCAAATACCAAAATTTAAATCTCCACCTAAAATCACCAATCATCCTACAAAATAACGAAAACCATTGTGAATGGCAGAAACGAGAGAGAAAGGGTAGAACCACCGAACAAGTACAAGCCGCGATATTCGATCCATCGAGGCAAACCGCGCTCCCTGTAATCTCTTTTGCAAGACGCGAGTTACGTCGTTCGGAGCGAACAAAACGAAAGGGTCCGATGTCGACCGACATTACCGGGCAGCCGGTCGCCGCCTGTTCCATTTGTCGTACGGGCGCGTCATCATGAAGTCATATTTCACGACTTATGGTAATTACGATCTACCACCCAGAAGTCACATTCAGCGGCGCATGCATGCATGTGCCGCGCAGCATGCGAGACTCTTTGTCAAGGGACGTGTACGTACACTTTATACCCGAGGCCGGGCGTACACGCGTGTTACACGCGCGCGGATACGCGTCCAGGCAACCGCGTATCTGCATTTGCATACGAGCCAAAGTGCAAGTGAGCGAGCAGTCGTACAAACCAGCGAGCGAGTGAACAAGCAATGGGAGAAGCACACGCGAGTAAGCCAGGGCAACCGAACGGACGCGTATTACGGTTTTCAAGGGACGAATTGTAGCCATTTGTCGGCGCGGCTGTAGTATCAATCTCCGGTATACGGCCCTGACCGCGACACAAATCGTCGCTTCGGGTAATAATTATTGTCTGCCCGCGGCGGAGGCCGCCCCCCTGCGGGAGAAGCGAAGAGAAATTTAATTGCCTTATCTGTCCGTCGGGACAGAGCGGTAAGAAACTTTTCCCCCGCGAAATTGCTCACCCTTCTTCTTTTTTGCCAGGTGGAAATATAGCTCTCGTTTGTCGAGCTGTTTGCCATTTTTCAATTGACGGATGTAAGGACGAGTCCCTGTGGTTCGTTAAGTTTGACGATGACGAAGGAAGGTGTATGGATTACCGGGGCGGTGGGTTTTTTAATCGCGGTAAAAGACTGCTAATGTCTCGTTTCAATGGCTGCCGAATGATTATAATTGTACGATAAAGTAGTTTTGAAATTTTTTGGACGTCATGGGAGGAGAATGTTGCTTCTGATTTATGCTAATGGATATTTATGTGTTTGATAATTAGGAATTTTGTGATACTGTTAGATGCTTGGTAAATATTGGTATTACGAGAGACTTAGGAAAATCGTTAAAAACGTATACTTTAATTATTTTTGTTAATAATCAGTCGCGAGAATCGTACGGCGAATGGAAAAGTTTGAGGGTTTTTCTGTCTTACTGTAATTATAACAACAGGATCTTATCTATAGCTGCAAATTATTATTAAACTTATCAAGTCGGACAAACAACCGTTTCCAAATTTTCTAAAAATTATCTAAATTAGTAGAGTAGCCTTAAAGTAAATATTCCACTTCTATCTTATAAAACTTGTTTTATCTCTTCATGTTTCTTCTTCTAAAGTACAATAGTTATTAAGTACATTTAAATTTTAGTAGATACAACGTCGGTAGTTTTAGTATTAATATGGGAATGTAAGGAAAAAGCTAGGACTCGTAACATTATTACAAAATTTGCAATGACATATGGCATACTTCTAACATATGAGCCGGTATATTTGAAAATGGTACAACTCCGCTTCTTCTTATGTTGAGATATTTGAAATATCGTATAAAAAGGTTCGGTGCTGTAACATGTAACGGTTGAATCTTCTTAGGCAAAATCACGAAGATATTTTATTCTATTTACTTTGCCATTTGAAATGCGCAAAGAAGACACCTGTGTTTAAATAAGAAATAATTTAAACAGACTCTTCTCGAAGACAAACTTATGCCACTTTCAAAACTAACAGCCTATTTATTGCTTTTGTCTATATATTTAACAGCACCATTCATTATTTCGCTCTAGATTCATACAAAGTGTACCCAGAATCGGAAGAATTTCATACCCGACAATGATGGAACTTGCAATTAGGGCTGGCTAGTAAAAATGCGAATTCTCTATCCACTTAACCGCTGCAGGTCTTGGGTATAACTCTGGGGCAACCTCTTAAAACGACGCTTCTCTTTAGCTTTCCCCTCGACGATTTTCTTATTACGCTAACGCATAAATTGGTGTCGTGTATGCATAAACGGCAATGACGAGGCGCAGTTGCGGTTATAAAATCGTCATTTTTTCACCTCGACTATTTCTCTACGAGCGCCTTTGCGGTCGCAGGAAACCGTCCTCCGTCTCTTGAGAAGGAATAAAACTTCTCGTTTCTTTCAAGAGATTCACCACGCCATCGTGGTACTCGAGACCCGCCGCGTGATTCGCAGTTTTCTCGGCCATCCTTCGTCTTCATGGGGGAATAATTTTTACGATCTCTCACCATTGAAAGTCGGTCTGATTAACCTTTCTACGATTCTCGATTATGATACTAATACTCTACCTATACCACGTGCGATAATCGACTCTAATCGATTAATCATCGCTCAAAACAGTTATGCCTTTATACCTGATGAATTTTATGACTAAAATCTACATTTTCAGTATTTGATTGTTACTTTAACGACTTTATCTTTTTTCGAAATTTTCCTTTAGCCAACATCTTTTGATTTAATATTTATTAATTCGTATTTATTACTATAAAATATCATAACTCGATAACGTCGGCTAGCGGTAATGTTCTTTGACCAATAATCCCATGCTGAGAAGGTTAATACAGGAAATCCGGTGATCAAGAAGCATTCCAACGATTCGAGATAGGGTGAAAGCCCTTGCGAGTGACATTCAAACTTCACCAAGCTTTGAAACGATATCCGGAAAGAATGTACCTCAATCGTATGCCTAACTTTTAACTCAACTCTTAAAAATAATTGACGAGACTATTGTGAATAAGGACCCAAAGGCTTATGCTAGCAATTAGTGGCCCCGAGTTAAAAGCTAATCTCAGTGCATTTAAATTATCACACTTTACAATTGTATTCATCCCAGTTACATGATTGATCTCAACATCTAGAAATGAGAACACAAACTGAATATAGAAAATAACAAAGGAATAGTTGTTTATTTACAACCCGTGCATGAGTAGTGCATGTCCATGGATAATTGTATCATTAATTAATTTATATTACTAAATAATTTCAACTCAAATCTTCTTCCATCACTTCTGAGAAATTGTTCCCATGTGATATCTATATCATAGCCTATTTTCTATTCCTACACACTATTTCCAATTTGAATTAGCTCCCATAAACTAATAAATCCCAGACGAAATGATCCTAGCCGCTAATCCTTTGCGAGACTTTTCGAATATTGAGAAATAACCATTTATTTGGCGAGGAAACATCGCTTTTTTATCGGAAAATCAGACTCTTAACGTATAGAAGTTGAAAATTACTATTTGCGTAATAATATTTCATCGGTTATAATTCAAGTTTTCAACTCTAACCGTGTACAAATGCATCGACAAATTATAATCAAATTTTCTCTCAGACCGCATATATGCGCCCGTTGTTCTCAAAGTGCTAAACCATAAAACTATAAAACAAAAAAAAAGTAACTGAAGTATCCAAAACATTCAAAAAAAACTTTATCCCAAAAGGAATTAAAGACCATTCTTCAAAATTGTACAAAAGATCTTGTCATGACGTGTCAGAAATGCCCCGCAATAAATCATCAAACTGCCTAAAGTCTTAACAAGTGGTATAAGCATTTTGTTCAGGCGATCTTTGTTTTGTCTGACCACCGGCGAAGACGAGGTCTCCTATAGCCGTTGCTTCTCGTGAATGAAATGTGTAGAAAGCCGCGAGGTACAACGTGAAATCGCTGCTCGACGCGATTGCTCCAATTAACTGCTCGGCTGCTCGTGCGATATTTCCTTTCGGTGCAGCATGTGCTGCTGCCAAGTACGTATTCCATACGTTGTTGAGGAAATATTATGAGAGTATTGCTTTGAGAAGGTATTTTGGATTGATCGTGAGCAAGAGTTTCTTGGGATTGCTTGGAAATATACACGACGGGTAGACGAACGATTTCGTGTTACTCATAACGACACGATGTTACGTTAGCTAGAGATATCCGTGAGATTTGATTTAAGATCGTTGATTCGTGTATATGCTTGCTTGGAAATATCATATTTATACGAAGTAAACGTGAACTTTGTCGCTGTTATGATTGTAGCAATGATGTTTGTGAATTTCGAAATACAGTTCATGAACTTCTGTAAATTTGGCAAGGAATGTAATATGGAAGACTGTATATTTTCGTAACAATTGAGTTTTGGGAAATATAATTTATGAAGGTAGTCAAATATTTATAAATGGAAGTTTTATAGATGTAGGGACACAGATAAACACTTGTCGAAGTAACCGGTAGATGTTTTTATAATGTGAATGGTACATTTTTATGGTGGAAATACGTTGAGTGAAAGAAATCTGTAATTGATCCTTTATCATTTTGGTGATTTATAGTATGCATATTTTCAAGATAAAAGGTTAGGTGTCTAAAAGAATGTATGAGAAAGGTGAAGAAGTCAGTGAGAATGTTGAGATGCATAAAATATTATTTTATACTCCTGAATGAACGGTAACTATAAACCATAGTAAATAAAGATAAAGTTAACGACCTATAAAAGACTCGCAAGGCAAGACAATAGGTTGCATTGGAGCTGTTTGAAATTTGTGACAATAAAATTCCTATCTTGGATGAAGAATACATTTAAACAAATTTCCTTTGACAAGACGGAAACAGAAGAAAACAAATTTGTTACATATAATACAATACCTAATTAACACTTTTTTCTAGTATTCTAATTATACATCAAATAAATTATAACCACTGCGCAAAATACTCTGTTAACAACTTACTGTCTGCAATCAAACAACCTTTACTTTGAAAAATATCCCGCAAATAAAGCTTGTTTATTGTAGAGAATAAAATTTCTGTCAGAAAGTTGTATGAATCTCACATTAACAATTTGGAGAATTAAAATTTGCAAAGAGAAGGTACTTTTGTAAATTTATCAGACCGGAATTAATAATAAATATAATGTACAAAAAGTCTGAAAAAAACTTGTCAAACCAACAACAGTCCTTTATAACGGGTAAACAGTGCATCATAAAATCCTTTAAGGACAAAGTGCTGAAAGAAAATGTTGCTCGTAAACCGTACGCATAGGAATATGTGTGTACACATAAGTGCAACAGCTATCTCGTAAACATTGTCGAAACTACGGGATATGACAAGTGGCATGATCGCACGACAACGTAAATTTTGAGTACAATAGCAATGCTCGACGCAAAACTGTTTGCTATCTGCCCTACTTTTGTTTATTATCTTTTTGCGGAATGCGGAAATACTAGATGTAACTCTAAATACCGTCTGTTTTTTGTTCGCTTTTACAAGCAACCTGCAGTGGCAATGGTAAATAAACAGCAAGCAGTCGACGTACCTTTTGTTGTTTATAGTATATTAACTTCTGCACTTGTATACAACTAATTATACTTCTATGTAATAAATATATACATTTCTGGCCGCAATACAAATCTGTTTTTTTTCAAGTGGCGAAGGAACAGTGAAATTTAGAGTAAAAATAATACGATAAATTAATTTACAATTATGCTAAATTTTAATTTGATTTCTTCGAGGTATAGTTAATCAGTTAGATGTGATTGACGACTATACTCGTCATGGAGAAATGGTAAAATTTGGTGTATTGACGAGTATAATCAATTAGTAGAATATACTTATTGTTAGAGAAAACTAAAATATATTCGTAAATTTCAAGATGTTTGGAATATTTTTAGGTCATGCCGAAATAAAATGAATAACAGAAAAGTATTAATAATTTGAAATAGATCTATGTTTCTCTCTCGATTTTCGTGATCTACGTAAATAGGTGCGCATTCTCAAAAGAAGTCGCCACAATTAACTGATTTAAAAATGGAATTAAGTAATTGTAGAATTGTAATGGAAAAGTATAATGTACTTGGGATATTGTAAATAAAATTATTCGGTCATGTTGTACAAAATCATACGATGTAAAAGGAGAGAAATTGAAATTTATTTCAAAATTACTTGAGTCAAAATCATGAGAGAGGCAAAGTAATCTATATACCTATATAGAGAATTAGGTTTAACAATGGTTGATTAAATATTGTCAAAATAAATTTCTGCAAAATCACTCACTCCAATCGATTAAACTGAAAACATGATGTAAGTATACGTCACGGCATCACCCTTCATTTTTCATGTGATCTAGATCAAAGAATCACGGTACACCTAATTTGCTAGAAGCTTTTACTTCCACTACAGTAATGGAACGTCCTAAGAAAAATACTGTCCCTGGTTGTTTGATGTATATTTTGCAATATCACGTCTACGAGTGCACTTTAGAGGCACTTACGGTGTCTTCTGAATTTTCGTCGTCGCATCGCAAGATAAAAATAGAACGACAGAGAGAAAATCAAATGGTCAGTCAGAAAACGAAGCACATTTCTCATGAAACTACTCATTCGTAGTTTACTTTGCTATCGTATCATGCACAATAAATAATTGCTTGGAGACATAATTTAATTCATTATACAATCTCACAGAAAAACTTTTTGAAAACGACACGGTAAAAAAGAAAAATTACTAATCATTGTATAATTAACGTAGTGGCGATTAATTGTTTAAATATAAATTGAGGAGTGCTAAAAAAATTTACAAATTCGCAGAAAATACTCTATGATCAGAGAGAAGGAATTCCATGAAAAAAAGTCAGGATATCTGTGGTTTCTACTTGATACACAGATTTTTAATGAAGAAAGTAATTTTGTGTGTTCAATATGGTTATAAAAGAATTTGAAAGTAAAAAAAGTATCAGATAGTATGGGACTTTTATCAAGGATTTTAACTCCTTAAAATAAATTCGTAATTGTAACATATAAATAATATAGAAAACAAAACAAGAAATAAAATTTACTCAAATTATAACGAATGCTGAAATATTTAAAAAATCTCAAATATTTCTTTGAGAAGGTTTCAACAGGAATTTAACTTTATTTACTCCCTGTATTCTGGCTTTCATTTTATTCTGTTTAATCTTTTCTGTCGACCGTTGACCATGATCGACAGTCTTTGAACGTTCACTATATCCAAACAGCAATGGTAATCGATGATTGATCACTCAACTTGTACGCATTAAGCTCGATAAACGGTGTTCTGGCGAAATTCATTCTGTTATTTATATTGAGAAGAATGTAGGTACTATCTACTTCCGGCACAATACGTTTCATTGCTTGATAACAATACTATTTCTATTCTAGGAAAATATCATTATTTACATCGTCTTTTTATATAATAGAATGAACTCTGTTTATCTTTTACTACTGTAATTTTAGATGCTGTGCAAATAATAATTGTACTTTTCATTATCACAAATAAGAGTCCTTGAAACTATAGGTAGAAAAACGATAAATGGTAACAAGGGTTATTCCCATACGGCACACAGTGGTTCATTTGGCCGAAAACCTGGCCAAAACTCAAGGAGTTTTTCAATTGAGCTGAAAATTGGTGTATTAGTATTATTTGGGTCGCTGATTAAGAATCTGAACTCAAAATTTCGAAAAACAAAATGGCGGCTTCAATATGGCGGATGCGAGTATTGAAAAATTGTCGGACCGCCATGAAAATCAGTAGTCTTATGTTTTTCCGGTCGCTGATTAAGAATCCGAACTCAGAATTTCCAAAAATAAAATGGCGGCTCTAATACGGCGGGTGCGAGTATCGAAAAATTGTCGGATCGGCATGAAAATCAGTAGTCTTATGATTTTCCGGTCGCTGATTAAGAATCCGAACTCAGAATTTCCAAAAACAAAATGGCGGCTCTAATATGGCAGGTGCGAGTATCGAAAAATTGTCGGATCGGCACGAAAATCAATAGTCTTATGATAGCCCGGCCCTATGTCATAAATGCACATCCCGAAGCATGGCGCGCGCAACAAACAAATAACAATAACTCGAAGAATCGCAAAAAGTCGCAAGAAAACTCAACGAGATCTTCTTCGGGAAGCTTCAAAGTTTAATTTAAAAAAAAAATATATTATGTTATTCCATGGACTTCTGCAGTTTTAATGATATTTACTGCAGCAGCCGCTGTATCTTAATACAAGCATGTCATTGCTGTTCCATCTCCGAATTTCCCTTTGTTTAATAAAAATTTCGGTCGAAGGAGAAAGATCAAACATTGTAAGGAACAAATATTTCCCTCATACCTGCAACTAGCCAGATTTTCATTAGAATCGTCAAAGATCTTTCAGTTTATGACGGTAAGCGGTCGAGGTAGCCGCGGCTATTTATAGTTGCCTCGAAACAATAGCCCACCAGCTTGTTTAAACTCATTCCGATTTTTAACCCCATGAAATAAACATATTATTTCGTTAATTTCCAGGTTGATCTTAGAGAAGGATTAGCAGTATTCATTAGGTAAAGCACGACAGCCCGGCTCTATGTCATAAATGCACTTCCCCGAGCATGGCGCGTGCGACAAACAAATAAGAATATCGCGTACAATTGCAAAAAGTCGCAAAATTTTACAACGGGGACTTCTTCGGGAAGCTTTAAAGTTTAATTTAAAAAAAAATATATTCTGATATTCCTTTTCCTTCAAAAGTTATAATGATATTTATTGCAACAGTCACTGTATCTTAATACCAGCATATCACAGCTATTCCATCTTCGAATTTACCATTGTTTAATAAAAATCTCGACTGAAAGAGATTGATAGAACATTGTGAGAAACAAATATAGCCCTCATACCTGCAACTAGACAGATTTTCAGCCGAAACGTCAAAGATCTTTCGGTTTATAACGGTAAGCGGTCGAGGTGATCGCGGCTATCTATTGTTGCTTTGGAACAAAAGGCCACCAGCTTGCTTAAAATTATTTTGATTTTTAACCCGAACGAAATAAATATAGCGTTTCGTTAATTACAAGGGTAACCTTAGTGAAGGATTAGCATTATTCGTTTGTCCAAGGCACGATAGCCTGGCAGTATGTCATAAACGTATTTCCCCGAGCATGGCGCGTGCGACAAACAAATAAGAATATCTCGTAGAATCGCAAAAAGTCGCAAAATTTTACAACGGGCACTTCTTCGGGAAGCTTCAAAGTTTAATTTAAAAAAAAATTCGCGTTGTACTTTTGCGTACTTCACAACTATTTCCTCTGCAAAAGGAAAAAAATGTATGGGTTTTGCAATCTGTGCTATCGCAGTTGTAAAATATTAAATAAAAAAATGAAACCAAGGTACTTATAATTTAAAAGTATGACGAATAGCTACAAATACTTACAAAGTTGACTGTACTATTATTTCACATTGAAAACGTATTCTGAATTTCGACGTGAATACGTTACATTATTCAAGTGCCAACTTTGACATTGCATATCTCTAAGAGCGTTGTTCAATAAAAACTTTTATTAATGGAAACCGATGCTCTGATATGTTACAAATAAAACGCAATTGCTAAATTTTGAAAATCGCGAAAAAAATTTTTGGCTTTTTGGCCAGGTTTTCGGCCAAATGAACCACTGTGCGGCATGGAGAGAACGGCAAGGAAACTCTCTATTAAAATTTATATGATGTCTGAAGGGGTTCTTTAGCAACCACAACAAAAACTTTGTAAAATTTCGGCAAATAGAAAAATAGAGGAAAAATAGCGGCACCTTCATCAATTAATTTCACCAGAGATGTGTGCAAGTTAAAATTATGCAATTAAGACAACAGATGAGACACGTTAAAAGTCTTTAAATCGACCGGCGACTAACGCTACGGAATTCGATAAAATTTCATAAGACTTTAAAATTTAATATTTAAGAATTTTCTAATACGTTTCAATACTTAAAAAATTTCCATTATCACTAGATTTACGGATGTTTATACACCTATTTTTCTAAAGTGTGCCAATTTGACTTATACAAGAAAACTGAAG
The DNA here is from genome assembly GCA_910591515.1 of Cerceris rybyensis. Classification (NCBI taxonomy): domain Eukaryota; kingdom Metazoa; phylum Arthropoda; class Insecta; order Hymenoptera; family Crabronidae; genus Cerceris; species Cerceris rybyensis. Next base: position 31,504,133 of record OU342790.1, read on the forward strand.
TTTTCTGCAAAGAAGATCGTTCCAAATCAATTTAAATGAAAGATTTATTATTAAAAAATTAACCAATCAATATATTATATATATAATCAAATTATATGTAATCAAATTTTGAACGAGCCAAGTTGGCTCGATAAATCTAGTGTTAACCCTTTGCGGACTAGCGACGCATATATGCGGTCTGAGAAAAAATGTAGTTATAGTCTATCGCCGTATGTATACACGATTCAAATTGAAAAATTGAAATAAAACCGGTGACATATGATTAAAAGTGGAGTAATTTATAATTCATATACATTAACAGGCCAAATTTCTGATAAAAAGGTCGTTTTGGAACGCCGAATAAATGATTATCTGTTAATATTCAAAAATGTCCTCGTCCGCAAAGGGTTAAACTTGTACATCCCCGCTGGATATATATCCAGGCTTATTTTTAAGGTCTCTGAATTGTAAAGACGTGATTTTAATAGAAGGAGATTCACATCACTAAAAATGTTGAAATAAGCTAAATATCGATGACGTGATCATTTGCATCTACAATTTTTTATAATCTTTCCTCTAAACCTCCACGATCTCTAATAGTCTTATAACGAGCATCTTTCGACTATAAAAAAAAAATACATTCCAAGCCTACATTCATAGATGCTCACATATTCTCAGCAATCACTCGGCAACCTCTAGATGCAGCTCGAAAAGCTGACAGTGAAACGCAACCTCAGTGATTAGGCCCTGTTCTGTTGCTTCGCCTTTCCAGCAAAAAGCAACACTTCCACCAGATAAGGTAAGAGAAAGATGCCTAAGCACCGTGCAAGATTATCCAACGGCATACACATCATATCCAAGAAAATTCATCAAGAATGTACAAACACACCTCCCGCGGCAAAAGGGTTGAGAGAATCAAGCCCACTAGAAATTCCCTGAAAACCCAACCACGATGTTCAACAATCACGAATTCTACTGAAAAGTCAGTCAGCCGGGACAACCTGGAGGAGTACCAAGAAGTCAGTTCATTGTTCTTCATCATAGCTCGTCTCCCCCTTCGACTTTCATCCCTCGAGAGATCTTGTAAGTCATATTGCGGTACGTATAGCGACCCCGACGGCTATTGTGCGTGAAGTTTTATCGACCAACGCGTATCCTCTCCACGCCTTCAGAAGCGGCCAGGCAACGTCGTCGTTAGAAATGCCATCGTACACCCGGTGGTCGAGTTTTTAAGAATCGTAACGAGTTCACCTCCAAGAGAGGAATATCTCCGTTTGCAAACGGCTCGTGCACCTCGCGGACGATATATCCAGCTGATATCAAGTGACATCAGCCGCGGTAACATGCAACGTCATTTGTTACGGACACGAACGATCGGCATCTGCCACGCCGAATGACAATGAGTTTGTCCGGCTTGAATTGCCACGAGGACGTCCCGCTGGGAGGGAGACAGTTTCGCGGACAGTGCTCGATTTTTCCACACTGTGCATACACGACTGTAGTGCCGGGGATAGCTCTACGAGTGCTCTCATGTGCGCGGTGAAAAAAGGGAAAAACGGACGGGGACGAGGCGTGGCGAAAATGATTTATACTGGCGGACCTAACGTCACGTACCTTAGGACGAACGAGCTCGTCTTCGCGAACGACGTGTGCCTTGGAATTTTAAGCTTACCTGAAACAGAAAAAGAGAGGATTTGTTTTACATTTTTTTTCGTGCAGATTTTTCAACGTATTACGATGAGGTTTGGGGGATTTACTTTGGGAATTATTAATTTTTGGAGTTGGAGATAGCGAGGGGGAGGAAGAAGAAGTTAAATTTGACTAGATGGATGGTTGTGAATTTAATTATGAGACAGTTGAATGATGCTTTCTGTAGGTTTTTCACTGAGGAGAGTACATACAGATTGGGTAATTGAATTGAGATTTAAAATTGGAAAATAGAAGAAGTGCGATTGCAAGGAAATAATGTAATTTTTTAAATGCTGAACAATATGATGTACAGAATGCTTGCTGTTTTTTGTAGAGTTTAGTAAGGCTATCTAAATTTTAGAACTTTGTTGAAACATTAAATGATCTTTGTACTTTTTACAATGTTTATGTATCTAATCCTGCTGTTTTGATCATTCATATCTCAAATTCGAATTCCTTCCAGTCATAGTGGTCCGGCAAATAAAAATTCACATTTTAAGAAACACAAAATATACAAACAGGTAAACGTAAATGTTAAATACGTAGAATTAGAATCATAGTTTTTCTTAACACATTGAGCGCCGATCCCGCGATAATGAGGGATTTTTTGTTTTTTTATATGGATATTCCTACACCTCACAGATCAAAAGATGATCACCATCAGAGACTTTCGAGTGATATGAAGAACTATAAAAATGCAAGAATCATTCAGTCACGGAGAAAAAATTTTGCGAAAATGTATAAAGTATTAAATATTTTCTCCGGCTACTTATACTGTTCAGAGACGAGCAAATGTAGCCGGCGCTTAACATTTGACTGTCATGGGGGTCACCGATGACTGGCGTTATTGAATTCAATGAAATTTTATATAACCTTCAAATTGCAATATTTATGAATTTTTGGACATACTGAATATTTAAATATTGGCGTTATAAAAATCAATATCTGCCGAATATCTATCTATCTTGAAAGTTTCTACTTAACACTTTATCGACCGGTATTTCCTTTATATTCTACTCTCTTCTGACTGGTCACTTGGCCGTAAATACTTCCGTGATACCGGTATCTCTTCGAAAATTACAAATTCTCGTTACAGAGTCCTTGGCACAGTTAACCGCTATGATAAACAATAATTTATTAATCGCTGTGGTAACCGATTAATTGGTTAAAACTCCAAAAGCGTTGGGCCTGAAAAGCCTATTAATAGGCTATCGGTCAATAAAGTGTTAATAAGGATGTGAATTTCATAGAAAAAGTTTCACTTCAGTAGATATGATGAAACTAGCGAAATGCCGGTTCAACGTGTTAATGTGTTAAAATATAATCTCCATTTCGGGTCATATAGACCCAAGCAGAACAGTAGGGCTAAAGTTTGGTCATCTTTGTGAGAAAAAAAACGTAAGTATTCTATTATGAAATCTGCTTTGTCTGTTTGAAAATACATTTGTCTGTAGATGTATAATTTATGATATTATGAAGATTAACAATCGAACGCCAAGTATGACCGTTAAGAGACGCGAATTGCGGACTGACGTGAAAGAAGAAGAAAGAGGAAGAGAAAGTTGCCGGAAGAGCTATGCATCCCATGGAACGGATAGTCACGAGCAGAAATCGACAGTATTTAATGAAGCGAGAACTTCATCCAGGAAAATTTATAACGAACTTCCTAACGATAAGAGGCGTTAATTAACACGCATCGAGATTGAATTCCAGCGGGCATCCTCGATGCAGATTCGCAGCTTAATTTAATTTTATGCAAGCCCCGAGGTATATTTCCTTCCGCGATAAATCTGCTTCTGAAGGATCAAAACTTTTCAATCGTTCCGTTCCATTCACCACAGCAAATGTGCTACGTGAAACGTTAATTGTATTGTAGTTTGGTATCGCAAACGATTCATCGGAATCTGCCAATGTTGATATCTTAGCTGGATGAGGTTCAACGAATCGTTTATATTTCCTGTGGTGTCAATTAGCTTTTGAAAACTAGCTAAAAGCTTTCAGGAATTTCGTATTCGTTATTTACTCCACTGTGATTAGGTATCGCTGATTAAATATTGGGGGGGCCGCAAAATTAATGTCGTTTCTTTAGATATTTTGCTCAAAAAGCAATTGATTTTTATGACTTTTCTTATACATTTCAATATTTAAAAAATGTCCATTATCACTAGATTTACGGATGTTTATACACCTATTTTTCTATAGTGTACCAATTTGATTTATACAAGAACATTGAAGTTTTCTGCAAAGAAAATAATTCCAAATCAATTTAAATGAAAGATTTATTATTAAAAAATTAACCAACCAATATATTAGATATATAGTAATCAAATTTTGAATGAGCCAAATAATGTCGTTTCTTTAGATATTTTGCTAAGAAAACAATTGATTTTTATGTATCCGGCATTGAACATTTGCAAACTAAATGACAAAAGGTTATTGATAATGAGAGTAACTACATCATTCATTAAAATAAAAACTTGTTACAAATATATTAGTTTGAATTTAATGTAAAAAAAAATCGACATTCCTTTCCGGTCCCCCTAACAGTTGCTTTGCAATTTTTATGTTACAATTTTAGTTAACCCTTTGACTGCTATAGGCGTATATATGCGTTCTGCGAAAGCCATCGATGGAGACTATGGACGCAAATATGCGCCCGGCGGAGGCAATTGTTTCTGTGGTATATCCATACTATGCGGAAAAGTATTCAGTCTCTCCGGAGCGCATCGGCAGAAAATCGTCCGCACGCAAAGGGTTAAACTACGATGAGAAAGTCATGAATATGGAATTGTTACTTCTATGTCTTCGCGAATTTTACAAAAATATTTCAACGAGCTACCTTTTAAAAATAACAACAAATTTTGGTTCGTTATTTAAGAAAATACTGATATTTAGAGATTGGGATTATATTTGGATTATCTGATTTGTATTATCCGTAACGGTAATTCGAAGTACAATTGGAAATTTTATTCAAAGAATATCTTAGCCGTTGATTCACTTAAATGAAGCATAATGTATGTCTAATAACTAAACCAGGAGCTGCAACTTAAAAAGCACACGTCTATTGAAACTCAATATACGTGCATAGTATCACGTAACGTGCATATAATACATTTATATAATGTCCATTGAATCTGGGGTTCATGCATGTTTCAGGCAAGCACTTTGACGTCCCCGTTATAATGGAAAATTTATACGAGACTCGGATTATTTATCGAACAGTTTTCGTTATTAAAAATAACATGAAAAGGCGTTGCATGGAGATACCGATACTTCTGTAAATATTAATTCCTTTGTTATTTTTAAATGACCTAAGAATTCTACAATTTTGCTTTAAGTAATAAATACCCATATGCAGTAAGTATTACTAACACGTCAGTTAGTAAAATTTATATTAACAAAAAATTTATAAATAATCATAGTCTTTAAGGTGGAAAATCTTTACATATAAATGAATACTTCCATTTTCATTCATATACTTTTAAATATAGCAAATTATGGGAGTTCTTTAAACCCAAAATTCAGAAGTAGGTACAAATAGCAAAAGAAACTCAACATACTTTTTCATCACAGGAATTATATAATTGGGTAATTCCCAGAATTTTTTTAACAGGTTGACTGCCATGGGACTTTCAATTGTACCAAATTCAATTTACAAATTTTCTAACACATTTAAATAACAATTTAAATACTTACGTTGTGAAGATAAAATCCTGCTGAAGATATATCTATTTGTGTCTTTAAAGTTTCTACTTTACAAAGATGAGATTTTAATAGGAAAAGTATTACTTCAGTAGATATGATAAAACGAGCGAAGTATCAGTGGCGTTCAACGTTTCAACAGTTCAATTTGTTATAATCAAAAACTACCTCCAAAGAAGTAAAAACTTCCTCCTACTTTAAGAAAAAAAAACAGCTCTTTCCGAGAAAAGTATCAACATAAATAAAACATGTAATTTCACGTGCTGTAAAACTAATTTAAGTCTTCAACAGAACCGATAATTATGTATTTTCCGACATTACTTCGTAAAGTTCCTCTGGTTTATTTGAAATACAAGAAGAAATCAGAAAAATAAAATTTAAAATAGAGCTACCAACAGATAACGAATAGTTCGATTCAAAGTAAATGTAGATCACTTGATAAAAATTTCCTTCGAGCCATGGCATGGCTTCTCTTCCAGGCAGAAATTACACTTCGACCCGGAGCTCATTAAGGATGCTCCGAAGCGTTTGATCGTGGAATCGATTATTAGGCGACGAAGCGCGCCACCTCTCCTCGTAAAGTGTGATTGGAATTTTATTAATTGGTCGTTGCATAATTCATCCCTGCCACTTTCAGCTTTAACCCTCGCCGGTTGAACTCGAGGGATTCGAGACGAATAACCCTCCCGCGAATAACGTCTTTTCGATCGTAAATAACGTAGGTACCTAATGTTGCAATGCGACAGTATTACTTATTAATTTGATGCAGAATTCTAACTATAAATAATTTTAGTCCTCTTAGGATATTTAGGCAACTTGAATTTTTTATTGGAGGTCTTTTGCAACGTCTTAATATAGACACCGTAAGACAGAGAGATAAATTTAAAATGCTAATAAATATTTTTAAAAAGATAGGAACGAGTATGAAATTTTAAATGTGAAAAGTGTTGCATGATTAATTGCGGTGCTTTTGCATTTTGGTATTAACACTTTACCGACCGGTAGCCGATTAATCGGCTTATTGGGCCCAACACTTTTGGACTTTTAACTTATTAATTGGGCGCTACGGCAATTAATAAATTACTATTTCTCATTGCGGTTAACTGTGCCAAGGACTCAGTGAACAAACTTTGCAATTTTCGAAGAGATATCGGTATCAGGGAAATATTTGCGTGCAAGTGACCGATCAGAAGTGGGTAGGATGTTAAAAAATACCGGTCGGTAAAGTGTTAACAATAGAACTACCAAACCAGTCAAAATGACTGGTACACAATTTTTTCCAAAAATTCTCTAAGTTCATAGACGAGCAAGAGAGCGAAAATTTTATGTCCATTACAAAACACATAAACCACCCCATTTATCATAATTTCCGCCACCCGATTCATCCTTTTTCAAAGTACTTATTTAATATATTGAAATACGATAAATTTAACGCCGGTAGTTCTAGTGTTAATTGCTGTCGTCATTTCGACAAGGAATTATGTATACTTTGGACGATTGTGTGCATCACTTCGCGGTCTCACGAAGAAAGAATTTCCTAGACATGGCAGAGGTTTTAACTTGGTTCCCTGAATTTGAAGTTGGAATTATGAGCCTTTAACACCATACCCACAATAGTGTCAAAAGATGACTACGTAATTGCCTACTTCTGAACTATGGTGCAGAGACTTCTAGTTACAGTGCAATTAACTCTCGTGTCCCAGTCACACTCATTTCTTACACGTAATACCCATTGTTATTCCTACCGTTTACAACAAGAAGAGAAAAAGTACTCAAACAAAAGATGACACGATAGAGAGTAGCGATTAAAACGGTATCCGTGTAGATGTCGATTCACATTCAATGGAATAGATACTCGTAATGGAAATTAAAAAGTTGTTACTTTAAAGCATGAAATTTAAGAGAAAATAATAAATCAACGTGAAAATTATAGTCTGAAAAAATTTATGTAAAAAATTGAAGCTGTATCTAAGCTTCAAGTATACCCTACGGATATGCAAATGTTACTTCTATGCATTGAGGCCACTTGCTCCAGTGCCGTTCAATTTGTGGTCTCTTTGCATCTTACTATTTCTGCAATATATTCAACAAATCCACCTAGTAATATAAAATTAAGAAAAAAAATTTTCACAAGTAGATTATGGTAAAAGGGTTAATAAATTATATGTAATATGCTATCAACACTTTCAGTAAAATAATTTCATGAAGCAAAGGCAATTTCATGAAGTGTTTACAAATTCAAACTGACATTTATTATTTACTACGTGGACGTGATGTTTTATTTTGGATTGTCAAATGAAAAAAGCTGGACTCATGGCGAAGTGTATAAGTATTATTGAACGTTACGCTTTAGAAGATTTAATCCTCTAATATGGTAATCGAATGAGGTACTAAGCGATGTGCTTTATTATGAAAAGAGGATTATTTGATAACAGGATTACGGAAAGAATTTAGGGGATAATTAAATTCACCCTCGGGGACAAGGGATTGTCTAATTAATGGAGTATTTTCAACGGCATTTTAATCGATTTTACGGCAAAGTCAGGGACATTTTTTAAGATTAATTGTCGATTATTCGTTGAATTACAGTTTTGAAATTAACTTTTTTTTTTACTTGTTTCTAATAAATATAACGTCGATTAATCGTTATCTGCACTGACCGGACCGGTCTCGTGTGGTCCATGGCTTTATTTCGTTAATAAATTCCAACCCATTAATCGTAGTCTCTGCGACGGCAATAAAGAAAGAAGTTTTTAAAATAACTCAAAAATTCCCTATAATTAATAATACAATCATTATTGAAATGATGTACGTCCTTCATCGTATCGAATGCAATTTATGTAAAATTTGAAAAAAAATGTCCACGGATTAATGTTTGATTATTTTCTCTACTATGTACGATCGATCTGTTCAAATATTACGCACGTTTCACGATAGATTATTAATTATAAAAAGTATTTATTCCTATAGGATTGACAATCCACAGAAACATTCGCAGGCCAATTTCGTGTCTCGAAGGAATGCCTAACTGTAATTAGCCTTTAATAACGTTATAATTGAGGATTCAATTATAGATTCAAATTTCCAGCTCATAACTTGGGTGAAATGGTAGAGATGGAAACCTATAAAACGTAAGTCTGTAGAAGATTGCATAACTGGAAGTAAATTATATTCTTTGATGATGAATTTTACGTTTTTTCCAAATAATTTTTACGGCGAATATTTGTCGACATTTTTTTCCATTAAAATTAACCATCGTTTCTGCATTATCGTGAATCGAAAATGTACTTTAAAAGTTGCATAAGAAATGTCTTCCTTCAATGATAACTTCCAAAATAAATGTTACACATTTTTGGTACTAAAACTTTTCCTACTTCGGCAGATTATTTGTATCAAAATGACTACTTAAAAAGTAAAGAACATTATCGGCCACTTATTTTTTAAAATACTGATTTCGACATGTTATAATATTTTATTCTTTTAATTTACTTTGCACTTTTAAAAATATCGAAAATAACATTTCTATGCAACTAGGAGTCGTCTTTTTCTTACAATATCTTAAACTTCAATCAATTATCAATTGTTACTTCTTCATAAATTATACGTCGTGAAAGTATGTCTTATACAGGGTTTTCCAAAAGGACGGGTTGATGTTGACAATCGGTTACGACCATGTTTTTTTCGCGACGTCTGATAAATGTTGTATTTCTTATTCAGTCAATGACGCCAAATCATCATGGTAAGTTACACAATAGAGCAGCAAGTCCAAATGATAAAGCTTTATTATCAAAATGTGTGTACGTTAGTACAAACGTTGCACGAGTTGCGCCAATTTTACGGCAGACGCGGTGGCCCTTCAAAGTCAACTCTTCAACGTTTGGTAGCCGAATTCGAGACGACCGGTTCCATAAACAATCAGCCAACACACGTGCGTTAAAGGAATGCCAGATCGGCCAAGAACATCGCCACTGTTAGTGAAAGTGTTAAGGAAAACGTGAGGCAGTCAATTCCACCCCGTGCACAAGAACTTGGCCTTTCGCAGACTTCAACTTGGCGAATTTTGCGCCAGGATTTGGGTCTGCACCCGTACAAGATCCAACTGACCCAGGAGCTCAAAGTTAACGACTATAAACAACGCCGTTTGTTCGCTAACTGGGTTTTGGAGTGTTTGGAAGAGGAGGTGACGTGAAGTGGCCACCAAGATCGTGCGATTTGATTCCACTGGACTTTTTCGTGTGAGGTTTTTTAAAGTTACAGGTCTATGGCAATAAGACGCAATCGACCGATGACCTCAAAACCAACATAACGGAAGCCATCGCTCAAATTCAGCCGAATCTATGCGGCAGAGTCATCGAAAATTGGACCTCTCGGATTCATGCCACCCTGCGAAGCCGCGGCGAACATTTGAACGATATCATACTCCATACATAATGGCATACATAGGCGATTCAAATAAAAAAAAATCGTTAATACCTTACACACAGCTTGTTTTATTCCATTTCAACATCGACCCGCCCTTATTGGAAAACTCGTTATAAATGACACGTTCTATATACAAGAACACCGTAATACAGAGTGAGTAATTTCTATCATTTTAACAATTATATCCTTTATCTTACCCACATTTTAATATTCCATTTTCAAAATCGCAAAAATATCAGTAAATTACGAACATACCATAAGACGTAAAAGCACGTTCCCTAATTTCAGTTCATCAGAATTAACGACCAAAGTGTTCTCTTAAAGCGTGCTTTAAGAAAAGTGTTGTTATTTTCACAATTGCACTGAACGTCTCCTTCTTTGCGCGGTCGAATATACAGAAGCAACGTTTTCTTTCGGAACGAGTGCACCCAAGAGGGTCATCATGAAATTTCCTCCGTTCTGAGTGTCACCTGTTATCCTTCCGCAAGATGTCATAAGAACGAGATGCATTTTAAACATTCCACCTCCTATTTCTGAATCTGCTGGTGTACCTTACTTGAGCATTGTTAAAAAACATAGCACCGTAACGAAAAATAGGGCGTACATGCAAGTTGCATGGTGCATGGTGCATTGCCTAAGGTGCCGCCGGTGCTATGTAATCGTTAAGTCATAATATATTTCACGTTCGATCTCGAAAGCGTTATTCCGCGATATCGAATCTTCGATGCGAGATCTACCGTGGATAACGAGCAGGTGTTGAGAGGCGTTACAAACACAATAAGTCGATTCTCGAGTACGACGTTGATGCACGATGCTACGTCAGAGAATTGTAGAAATATATCGTTCAATCGTTAGAGTTAATCTGCATTTTATAGCAAGTAGATGGTTAGCTGATGTTGGTTTATTTTACTCTCATGGAATGGATAAGTGTTTGTGTAATAGAGGAGATGCAGACACAATATGGTAGAATTAACATTTGTTAAATGACATCAATAAGTAATAGTTAGTATTTTTAACGTATTAGAAGATGAAATCGACTATTTGCAGCGTTTATTGTACAGGGTGTTTCAAAAATATTTGTCATGGCTTTCAGGGGTTGTTCTACACCTCTGGATCGATGGAGATTTGCGAAAAAAACCTGCCGCAAAATTCGGGAAAGGGTAGCAAGTTTTTTTTTATTGGCTCATCGTATTCGTCTTGTTACGTAGGTAAAATGTCTGAGAGGAACCATGGTTCAGAAACGAACTGTTCTCTCGCAAATTAACTTTTAATTGGGCCAATAAAAAAAATTTGCTACCCTTTCCCGAATTTTACGACAAGTTTTTTTCGCAAATCTCCATCGATCCAGAGGTGTAGAACAACCCCTGAAAGCCATGACAAATATTTTTGAAACACCCTGTACATCGTTTCTATAGAGAATTAGCACGTACGGTTGATTAAGTTTAAAATCGATACTTTTATCATACTACGTGCTAAAATGAATTATTCGTATAATTTATCGTAGCGTTTTTTTAGAAGACAATTAACCTACAAAATTGTCTAAATTTAGCATAGATACACAGACGACCATCGACTTTCGCACGATTTGCTATTTCGTACGTTTGTTAAAATTCAATTTTTTAAAGTTTTTCGTCCCTTTTTCAAAAAATGTTTGTTTCCATGCTATCACTGTCACGGAGTACTGTAGCTTGCAATCACTCACACACTGCCTATGATTTTCTATTATAAAATTGAAATATCGTTTCTGTTATTGCCTACTAGATATCAGAGAGTCTCAAATTCTCAAAGAAGTCACATTGACAAACAATTTTTAATATTTTTCCTTGCATTCCTCTACTTTTGAATATTCAACATTCGTACACATTTTCAGAGAGCAATTACGTGTGAGAGTTGAGAGTTGCCTGTAGTTAAATTTTTTGCAGTAACAACGATAATCAGTCTCTGTCAAAGTAACGACATATGAACGCAAGGGGTTAATTATTTTTCAATAGAAACGTATCCACGTTATCGAAAGGGTGCGATGTTCCCGGTATCATTTTTCCCGGAAATTATTTTTATATCGACATATCGAGGGCAACTAAATACTTGGGTTGGGGGGGATTTATCATCCTCGGACGATAATTATCTATTTCTCGAGTTGGCATAATTTCCTGTTACGTGAAACCGGTGGTACGTAGCGCGTTTCTTCTTTCGAGACACGGGTGCATGCTTGGGCGCATGTATCACCTAGCGACCTTCTGAACTTCTGCAAGCTGTTCCAAGAACAAGATATCTAACCGAATGAATGCCAGCACGTCTAAGAAAGGCGTGGTCAGGCGATAGTCGGGTCGTGATTTATCTCGCGTACGGTCTCGAAAATGATTTCCTACGATATCGTATCGCCGTCTTGGAGGAAGCGACTTTGTCAAATGGCGCGACAGCGAGATCTCCGTGAAGTTACGAGATACGTTAGAAATTACTCCGGGGTCCTATCCAGTAAATTTGCTCGATGATTGTAAGTCGGAAGTGAACAATACCATTTAGTGTAAGAATGTTAAAACACAAAAGCACCTGTTACAATTAATGCTACATCCGCTGAAAATTGGTTTCTGTCTTTTCATCACTTTTCCAATTTTCTTTCTGTACATTACGCTTCGATTTTAACATTTGCTCTCACACTAGTATTGAAATCCCACTTCTGACCAATTTTAATTTGATTCCTTCTGCAATATAGTTTCAATAATTTGATTATAAGCAAAAGACTAGACCTTTGGATGCAAGAGTGACAAAAAACACCGACCGACGATATGAAGCATAATTGCAAAATAAAAAAATATATTTTGTAGATATCTAGGTCGTCTTTTTGAGGATTTAAAACGGTACGATGGAAGATTTGTATAACTTTGACAGTCGTAGAACTTTCAAATTTAGATGTCATCGTTAGAATAGTTCTTGATAAGTTTAAAATATTTAGAAAAAGCTAGAACTGAATCAAAAATAGACAGGGTGTCCTATGTGGGACCAGAATGATTTTGGGGTGAATCTTACAAAAATATTTAATATGCGTTGATATCTAAGAGTAGTATTTTTCGGTCACACCCTTACCCTTCACCCTTGCCAAAATGTTTGTATCACACCTAGCGCGCGAGAAACGAGGAATACAATTTTTTAACATCCATCAGGGATTATCCTTTAAAGAGGACTTTTAAAGAAGATGAGGAACTAAATCGTACGAACGTGCTTTAAGGCTCGACTATCGCGGCTTGTCAAGCTGTTGCCTGAAAAACGTTAGGAGAACTTTCTGCACCTAACTTCCTAAGGGTGGTTGGTTCTCACCCTCATCATAATTTACGATATACCCCGAGTACTCAAGCGATGACGAGACGCAATATGAAGAGTCTTACATGCGCACTCTTCTTTGGAAAGTCTTCAAGAAATTATCCTTAAGTGGCCTTCGATTTTTATGAAATATTTAACATCGACAGGACCATCTTCGACATCGTAATTATATCGTTTAATTATATCGTAGTTAGTGAACAATGTATTCTTAATTGCAATCCTAGTGTGTTATTTTAATCACCCTCGTCTCAACAATATCTTAAGGAACAGTAATTATTAACACTTTACCGACTGGTGGACTATTGACACTTTGACTGCCACGAAAGTCACTGGTTTATTAAATTCCGGCTATTTAATTCCGTGAAATTTCATGCATATGTAATATTTAAATATTGGCGTTAGAAATACAACGTTCTACTGAATATCTACGTGTCAGTGTCTTTAAAGTTTCTATTTTATAAAGATGTGATTTCAATAGAAAAAGTTTCACTTCAGTGCAAATGGTGAAAGTAGCGAAACAACGGTGGCGCACAACATGTTAACACGTTAAGCGCGACACCGGTCCCTAGGGACCTGGCGTTGACTTTTCGTTCATGTTGACGCTGATCAAAAAAATCAATTAGTTTTTTACCTAAGCTACGTTGTCGCGCCTAACCGAGCCACAATTAGTGGAGTTAAGTACAAAATAGAACATTTTATCAAAAATGAATGTAGTATGTTAAAACAAATAGAAAGATATCTTTTCTAATAAACGGCCTAAACGGAAAGTGCAGTACCAGTCTTTAAGAACGAGCGTGGCGCTTAACGTGTTAATAACCTTTCCGGGCCTAACGCCTTTCAAATTTTAACTTATTAATTGGTTACCACGACAATCAATAAATTGTTATTTATCATTGCGGTTTACCGTGCCAAGGACACAATGACGAGAACTTGTAATTTTCAATGACATATCAATATCAGAGAAGTATTTGCAACCAAGTGACTGATCTAAAGTGGACGGGACATTAAAAAACTATTGGTCAGTAAAGTGTTAAGTGATACCAGAAGATTAAAACTTAGTATTATTCTCCCCCTTCCTTCCAATACATTTCTCGCTTTAAATGTCATCTTACGACCCATCTACCTACCAAAAGCGAAAAAAAAAAACAAGGAAAAAGAAAGGACAGATATTCCAGAACGAATACCGGCACGTCTGAGAAAGGTGTGGCCGATCGGTCAGTTCCCGGGTCACGGCGATATATCTCTCGCGAGGTTCGCTCTCGAAAATGATTTTCCGCGATATCGTGTATCTCCGCGCGTTCTAAAAGGAAGGGGAGACACCTCGCCCAACGATAGTAACGGAGAGTGAGTTTACAGGGGGGTCTTTAGAGGTTTCGAGTCAGTCAGCAACGGAAGAAGCACACGCTTCTCTCGGCCTCGTTGGTGGTGCTCTCTTGGCCGTACTGGTGATTACGTCAGATGACCGTTACTTCTGGTACAACCCCGGACAACGCCGTGGATAGCTACGTGCCAGATGGCCGCACATATTCGAGGTGTGTCCGGCTAATATGACTGATTGCAATCTCAACGAGAGAGCGACCCGAGGCTCGCGACGCCTGGCTGCTTTAACGGCTGACTGAGCTTGCTTTACTCGACGGCTGACTGACTGAATGCCTGGTTGCTGGTAACAGTCAGTCTATACCGATATCTAGGCATCGAGATGGCCCCTCTACTGGTCTCATGTTCCTGGATGATGCTGCTGGCGCAGCTGACTTCTGCCATTGGCTCCTGCCAACCTCCCGTATTCGAAGCAGACGCGATTTAATAAATGGGGTCCGGGCGAGGTTACAACCTTCATCAGCGAAGATACACCTGATAACATCGCCAATCTCGTCACGCCGCCCAACACCATTACCGAAGTGTCTACCGTGTGCTTCGTTACATCCTACGGAGACGCGACCCGGTTCTAGCTCGGTAGCGGGCCGATTCAACGAGATGCTTTCAAGGAGGTTCTGGGTAATTGCTCGAAGATGATGGTGTCTATTCGGACAGTTATTGGATCGTTGGAAATGTGCCGGTGGATTTTTCGTGATACGATACAGGTGGGCTGTGTTTTAACTGGTAATTTAAGGATTGCTTTTAGATTTTGTTGATTTAGTGAGATTGTTTGAATAGTGGGATGGAGGATGGTTTGATATCGAGGTGTGATGGGAGATGTTGGTAATTTTTAATTCGTTGTAGAGTTTTCTTTGTTAATTAACATTAAAGGAAGGGAAGATCAATGTAGGTGTTGGATCTGAGTACTTTCTCTTGGGAGATATTAATCAAATTTTGCTTGATCATCAAGGTAACGATCGAGTTTATCTT
Source organism: Cerceris rybyensis (assembly GCA_910591515.1). Taxonomy (NCBI): domain Eukaryota; kingdom Metazoa; phylum Arthropoda; class Insecta; order Hymenoptera; family Crabronidae; genus Cerceris; species Cerceris rybyensis. The sequence continues at coordinate 31,519,589 of OU342790.1, forward strand.
GCAACGTATTAATTAACGATGTGAAAATATTTGTTTAATCGTTAAACCTTTAAGCGTGTCTCACTATCGGTAGAAAGTGTTTTAACAAGTTCCTGATCTATAAATTCAGCATAAAATGTAGAAGAAAGATTATTATTCTCTTAGAAGAATGAATTATTTATTGGTATAATAATATTTCCAGACCATAAAACCAACGACGTTGTCTTATGATTTTTTTACAAATTCTTTTTGATAAGAAAACTTGTTTCTCGAGTACGTTGCTGATTTACATCAATTTCATTCTTCGAAACGTTCTGCAATACGATTCGAATAAATTTTTTATAAAGTCAACTCCTTTTTACATTTACGTTTCATGTCTTTCCCTGAAGTATAAACATCAACATTATCAACGTAAATAAGGTGTCATCGAATAAATATAAAGAAGCATTTTAATAAAATGATCTAGCGTCTATACCGTACGTTTATCTCTCGACGGTGCCTTTATTAGCCGTAAATCATTCGGCTCGTAACTTCGGTAGCTGTATGTACGTGACGCATACATCGGCTTTCTCAAATCGATTACAGTTGTACTATGGTAACGGAATCACCACGGACTTCCCTTCTGATTTATAATACGATATGTGGTCGTATTTCTTTCAATGTAATCACCGACACGAATTTTTCTTATATCACAAATTCGAAGGTCAATGTGTTTTTTGAGGGTGAAACGAAAAAAATTGTATTATTACCCCTATATCCATCTATCTTAAGATATTTTGTTTTTCTCATTTTCGTAGTAATTATTTTACGCTGGCTATATTTTGTCTGACTAATTAACACTAGAACTACCAAGCAAGTCAAAATGACTGGTCCACAATTTTTTCCAAAGGTTCTTCAAATTGATAGGACAATCGTAGAGCATATATTCCACGTTGATCTTATAAAATACCGATTACCGAATCAATCAACTCTTCTGCTTCTTAATTTCTCTTTTTCCAAAATATTTATTCAATACATTGAAATATAATAAATTTAACACCGGTAGTTCTAGTGTTAACACATTTTATGCGGATGTTTCGCGCCGCCTCGTTGAGATTGAAGGGGGAAACTTGTTGAAAAATTTGCGTGAATTTTATTTTTTTTAAATATTAGTATAAATTGGAAACTGCTTACTCTCCACATTCGAAAATACAGTTAACCCATTCAGTGCCAACTATGAGTTATCTCGTGCTTGCGCTATAAGTTGGAATTAATAAGTTAGCAATAATCACCGAGTGTGTATAGTAATTTTGGAACAATAATGCTCTTCGTATCTTTATAAATGTCGATATCATATTTTTGATTCATTATATTAATATTTCACAGCCTTTCTGCCGTTTTCTCAAATTTTAACACGCAAAGTAATATTTGCTTAGTTTTTCCGGCAGCGAATGGGTTAACTGTTCAAATTTAAGTGATTAACCCCTCAGCTTACAACAAAGTGTGACACTCGTTGCGCGAAAAATAGAATAGGAAATATTGAAGTCTTTCAAAAACTGTTAATGAAAAATATCAACCGGTCGAGAAATGGTCTTATTATTTCGATATTATTAATGTTACGTTTAGTTATACTAAAAATAAAAAATCAGGGAGAACTTTTGATTTCAGGAATTAATTTGGATCATTGTACGCCCAGTCACAAAAGAAAACGTACCATAGGCCAAGGGGTTAATGGCTACAACTGCAATTTTTTTAAAAGGTCTATGTACAATTTCCGAAAAATGTAATTTTACAAGATACGCATACAATGTGTTAAATCTAAGCAGTTTTTCTAACATAACAAATTCGAAGGTCGTCACATCTCTTACGATCGAACAAGAAGGTTTCTTGTGTTATCAGTCATGTATATCTAATGCAATGTTGTTCCACTTTGGTAATCTTTCAAATTCCACTTAATCCAATTAATTTTACAGTCACGTAGAAGAAGGCAGAGATATTGGTAACATGAATAAATTACATAGATGATTTAATGCAAGATATTTACATGACGTCTACGCGCAATGAATACCGGAGAAGTTAGAAACCGAATTTGCTAAGCTAATCAAAATGCTTGTTTGTCCGTACAGAAATTACGAGTTCAAATTCTACATACATTGCAAAAACGTCAATGATATATTACTAGAAATTAGAACAAACACTCTGGATCCTTGTACGATTAACGTTAACTTTCGGCATGCATCACACGTGTTTCGACAATGCTGTACATATTTGGTAGTGCGTGCATATAATACTTGCCGTTCAATAATTATCTTTGAATTGAATTATATTATCACCGTGCGGTGCATCATTATCATTCCGTTTAAAGCTGCATAATAGTTATTACATTCTTTCATTACCAAATATTGAGCAGTTTAATGTATGAAGTATCACTGCTTAATATCTTGTTAAATATTTGATAGAAAATTACCTACACTAAAAATCGTTATTAACTCTTCTTAGCTTTACGTTGTGCTATAATTATACTTTTCCTTTATAATTAATTTTCTTGTCATTCCGATTTTGCGGTTTTACAATTATTTATTTATTGAGGTTTATCAATGAGGTTCATTAAATTATTTATTTATGAGGTTTTACAACTTATTATTTATTTTATATATAGAGTCATAGATTATTTTAGTCAGTTACTACTATTCTCAAAAAAAGATAAATATCACAGCTAAAGAATGTTATCAAATTAATTTCAATCTTCTGAAAACAGATGGGAAAAATTCTCGAATCATAAGAGAAAATCTGTGATCGAAATGATATTGTAAAAAGGATTTAAAATAAAAGGAACTGTACGATGAAATAAGTTTTTAAATATTCAAATACGTATATGGATTAATACAGCAAATGAAAATTTATCCAGGCAAAGTAAAGCCATGAATTCTTTCCCCCGAGAATTTCCACGAATTCTTTTAATCGGACGGGCGAACATTCGAATATGAATTCCGGACATTTTTCTTCCGGAGCGTGCTAATCGTAGAGGCTGGATTTCGATGATTTAACGCCGGGAACGATTCCGCGATCACGACCAGTGAAGCATTATAATTGGATTCGATTGTCTCGGGAGTTGGAATATGCAAATGAATCCATACTGCTGCAGCAATATCTCCGCCGCTTGTTTCTGGTCTACGAGCACAACTGCGGTTTGAAAGGAGATGACAAACGGAATGAAAATCAACGGGTTGCGTCCCCGGAATTCAAACTGAACTTAAATTTTGCGAAGAAACCAAAGGCCGCAAACAATCGATCTATTATACTTCGTTACAATAAATAGGGGCATGCTTTTTGACAAAAGGAAAATTCAACTAACGATAAAAGTTTTCATTAAGAAAGAAATCATTAGAATTTCAAATTACAAATGGTAAAATAAAAATGGACTTTAATATTACACCAACCTCTGTAAATTTAATTGTTCTAATATTTCTATATTCTCATAGAATGAGAGAGCCGGTGGTTTGTAGATAGGAAAACGGAAATTGATAAACTTTGAAAATCCAAATGAATTAATCTTTCCCTCATCAGTGAGAAAATGGACATTGACAAGTGAGATTGTACAGAATTTAAGAGTTAATTAATTTTCTGTTTTTGTCAAACCCCATTCCTTTCATATGTATCGTCTTGCCTTAGTCATTCTGATTGAAGAGAGAGTTTTTAAAATTGCGTTTTTCATTATAAAAAGTAATAACAATTAGATCACTGTCGGTTTATTCAAAACTTCGATTCATAATGCGCCTTCGTTATCGGTTTCGAGCGAAGATAATTTCCGCGCCATTGGGAATACCATCATGACTACAGGTAGCAAAAGAATAATTAAAATACTAGTAATTACGAGGAGAGTTGAACAGGAAGTAAACAAGTGGACAAATTAACGGAATAACGAAGTTTGGGATGAGCGTGACCGCCTGAAGTTTAACTAATGCACACGTATGCAACCGACTTTGGTGTACATCAAATATTCGCTTCTTGTTCAGTGTATAATAGATGTATGAAGTCGAATGAGGATTTTGGTAGTACGATTTACGTAGTCTGAGAGTTTCGTCTTAGAATGGTAAGAAAAGTCGAACAATAATTTAATAAATCATCTGCGATTTCTATCGGGGATGCAACAAGCGGATGCAAGAGAACACAGCTTCCCGTTAGTAAACCTGTACTTCAATAACTATCAGCAAGAATATTAATACAATAAACACGATTTTGGAAATTTTGTTGCGGTTTTTATCCAACTTCGAATACTCTTCTTCTAAAGATTCAACCGTTGCATGTTTATATTTCGTTCAACATTTCTGCATGTTAACTCAATTAACACATTGAGTGCCGGCCCCGTAATATTGCAGAATTTTTTGTTTCTTTATATGGATATTCCTACACCTTACAGATCAAAAGATGATCACTTTCAAAGACTTTCGACTGATATGAAGAAATATAAAGGTGCTAGAATCATTGGGTCAGGGACACAATTTTTGCGAAAATGCATAAGGTATTAAATATTTTCTTTGGCTACTTATTGTTCAGAGACGAGCTAATGAAGCCGGCGTTCAGGGTTTAAATGACTGAAATGTAGCTGGTGCTTAATATGTTAAGGTGCATGAAGCTTCTGTGTTCTATTATATTTCCAAATGTAACCTCTCAACAGATAAAAAAATCTGCGCGTAACGGCCTTATTATAACGAATTTAAATAAAAATCTTTTAAAAAAGATGAATGAAAATAATATATAATATATCCACCTAAAATTTACTTAATATCGCTTAAATTACCATATTAATGTCCACAGCTTATCACTAACAAATTTACTAATAACACTTAGAAAAATAAAATTAACAACTTTAGTATTAAGCGTCTCTTCTCCACATAATGAAATAAGAAAAAAGAAAAAAAACACTATCCTCTCAAAGAAAAAAAAGTGGATTCCGAGGAACTTCTTTCAAGGCTTTCTTTTCACAAAAAAGAAAGTACGTTTTGCCGAGCAACGAGTCGCACCTGCATTAAAGTCTTAAATTTCCCTCGACGCGTTTCAAGCGCACATCCCTTAGAAGACTATTTCATTATTCGGATAAGATGGGGCGACGAAGCGAAGTGTCGCATCCAGAACATTCAGCTCTGATTTGCCTCTACGCGTGATAAACAGAATTTCCGTCTACTCTTGGAAAAAGGCTTTTTCGATAAGACGATCGGTAATGTAATGCCAGCACGGAAATGAGAGTAGTATCCTCTACAATTTAGATTACACGAGTCGTTAAAGTCACCTTGTTTAATGCTAGCTGTCAGTTACTTCGACAGAAACTTGTTGATCGGAAAAACCTAATGAAAGTGTCTGCCGAGTGGATGAAATTGCGCCACGATTTTTACATTCATTCGGTTCGTCTCGTCGAGTTCTATGGTATCTTTTATATGATTACACGTTGGGACATCGTTATCTGGTAGCAGTTTGCAAACATTATCTTTGATTATGATACGTTTATGCCGGATGTCATAGGGGAGTTCTACTGGGATTGAATTTTACGAGGAAGATAATCAAAACACTTCTTGAAGCGAGACGCTTGCGTTGTCACTTTTTTTGCCTTTGATGGTTGAATTTAATTATATAAATTAATTTTAAAACTTTAATTTGTATGTATGGTCCGTAAAGCAAACTCTACGTTGATTAGCGAACGGCGGAGTCTCTCGTTTTCAACCGCTTATTTTCATAATTTCGTTTTTGAAATTTCCAAAACAAGTCTCCTGAGGTGAACACTCCACATAGTCGTTTTCTTTGAGACACTGATTTTGGAAATTCCAAAAGCGAAATTAGGAACCCCAACGTTCGATAGCCAAGTTAAAGATATCGGACGATAGAAACTGATTCTCAGAATTTATTACGTATTCTCGTCTGGTGATTTTGCAAAGCGGATGCAGGTTCAAAAACATTTGAAATAATGAAAGCAAAGATACAACACTATTACATATTTTGCAATGGCATGATGATTAAACATTCGATCTTTTATAAAGTACCAAGCTGTAATGTCGCAATCATTTCTTTCTACGTTTCATGTTATCGTAATTGCAACGTCAGCCACCATTATCGGTAAATAAACGGTTAAAAAGAAATTGCACACTGTTCTATCAAACTCCTGTATAAACTCAATGCAAAACTACCAACTATTGATTCAGTATATTTAAAAATACGAGATAAATACTTCAGAAGAAGAAAACATAATACGCAAAAAACTTAATTGATTAAATTTCTGACGTTTTACAACATAGATATAGAAAATTAAAAAGAATACAGCACTAAAGGTTTCAGTAACTTTCTTAAAAAACTCAGTACAAGTCATTTTGACTTGGTAAATCTAATTAAGTCTAATAAGTTAACATTTTTCAAACCTTCCCACAGCCCTAATTTCAATCCCATTTTTCGCTCACACCATCCTGAGCCGAAAAGTCCAGCCTAAAAAGAAACTTCAAATTCTAGATTCTTTTGATTTCTCATTTGCCGCTTAATTATGTACATATACCATTTTGAACCTCAAAATTCTCAACTAGTGTGCCTACGCGCCTCAAAGTCCTGTAAATATGATTTTTAGGAGTTATATGGACTGATCCGGTAAAATTTTTATTCCAATTTAATCTGACATCCACTAAAAATATGTCAGAAGTTCCAAGTCTGTTGACTCATATTCTAAAAATAGGGCTTTCAGGAGCAAGTAGGAATTAAATTATCATTTTATTCCATATAAATTCTAAATCTCCTAAAATCACTCCAATTCCAATCCAATTCTAAAACTCCTCATTATAGAATGTATGGCTCAACATTCGGCTTATTGTTATATTAATTTTTTAAATAAGAATGCTGACGATTATTTTGGGCTGTATGAAGCCTAAATTAATCCTAAACGAGGCAAAACTGGCAAAAATGAACAAGTTTAGGGCGATTGTGGAATTAAAATTTGCATTCTTTTATATGTAACATATTTTTCCATATTCAGCCTAAATATCCTAAGTTATTTGGCAATTTAGGAGGATTTTGGGCTGAAATTTTCGACTCGGGATTACCGATTACCCCAAAACGTTACATCACACAAAATAAGAAATTAAATAAGATTTCCCGCTATCTTTGACCATTTCTCGATTCTTTATCGATTGTACCTCGATATACGATCTCATAAGGATCTGTCAGATAACATCGGTGCACCGTGCAAGCACGGGTCAGCGACCATCCGCTGTCGCGGTCGATGTTCACTTCCGAAAGGGAAGACCGAGAAGTATCGTGAGAGATTCATGTAGGTCAGACAACCAAGGTACAGTTCGGCTACCTCGCTGATTCTCAATGCATGTTGTTTGCCAACCCTGCAGGTCAGACCGCGGGGTGTCTTCGTCTCTGGCACATATTGCATCGTCCACCAAACTCTCAGCGCTTCCCTAGCTTTTCATGCGGATCGACAAAGACATGCGAGCACAAATTCGCATGTACGTACGTAGCACGTACACTGGGCAATGTAAAAATGCGAAAGAGTACTCTCCATCGTGCACCAGAAGAAGCTAGTGTGTCGCTGGAATACCGCTCAAAAATTCCATAAATTTTTAAAGCGTCCTCGTAAAGGCAAACTTTTTTCGGACGAAAAGGTCGACGAAGGAAGGAAGGAAGGAAGAGGGAAAGGAGAACGGAAAGAAGGCGGGACGGTGACCCGACGAGAAGAATAATTCCTTTACACTTTAAGCCGTCCTCCTGGACGGTGCACCGACTCTTTCTCGACGCTTTCTCTGGAAACTTAGCCGCGGAAGAAGTCGGTCGATGGGCCCTTTAATATTTAAACTACGTCTTCCGTTGGGTGACATCGTCAACCTTGGAACACCGGTGCAAAGCGCGATCCTAGCGGCTTCGCAAACTCACGACATAGCAAACACTAGACGCGGATGTCCGTAGGTGAATCCATATGTGAACATATGCTGGGTTTCACGTTGTGAATTACAAATTTTCATATACAAGTAGGAGAAAAAGTGATCGATGTGTTTTTAGCGGGAAAATGGAAATGTAACATGTGTAGATTTAACCCTCAGAGTACTGTAAGCGCCTATTGGCGCTGAGAAATTTTGCATTTGTGACATTGAGAGCGCCTATAAAGTTTGCCTTTCTAACACGGAAGGCGCCTAAAGGTGCTCACTGTAATTTGGCTTTCTGACACGGAGGGTAAGTTTAAATTTGTAATATTTATAGTAACTCGGTTCAGAGAAAAAAATTATATTGTTTTAATGTAGTGAAACTCAGTCTTTTGATTATTGAAATATGTTTCCACAAAAAAGCATCCGTACCCAAAAGTTTGCGTTCTCGGCGTATGGCAGGGTCGATGCGTCTCAAACTGTGCCATAGTCAAGGGTTTAAAAACATACTAGAAAATTGATAAAACTAATACTTCATAATATTACACCTGTAAAACCGCACGCCAGCGAGACACCGAGCTAGCCGTTCTCATGCCTGGCTTTCGTCAAGAGGACAATTCCTCCAGCGAAAAAGGAAAACGCACCTCCACAAGACTTTTTCGAGGAAAGGAGGATCTCGAAGGACCTATGACTGATAGCAAGGCAGTTGTCATAGATAATCGACACCTTGCACTCTTCGAGGAAGGAACAATTTACACTCTTGGGAGAGTGACATCGAGAAGAAGAAACATTCTTATTTATATTATTGGCTCAGAACGAGATTATTATACATATATATTGTATTCATCAAGAATTATTTATATGGGCTCATAATATTGTTACGAGACGACTGCGCACGCAAAATTCTTCTGGACATATGAAATAAAGAGTGCAGTTTTGTAGAAAAGTTACAACATTTCATTCAACACTAAAACTACCTCCATTAAATCTATTATATTTTAATATATTACTTTGGAAAAGAGAAATCAAGAGGTGGAAAGGATGATCTATTCGGTAATCTGTTTTTTATAAGATCAATGTAGAATATCTGTTCTTTGGTTACCCGAGTCCAAAAATTGAACCTCATTTGAACCCTCTACTATCCAACATTTAGGAATTAGAAGTACAAAAAAGGTCTAAATTCAATACAAAATAAGATCCTCTTTATCGCCTAAAAGTGGCACAAATTTTTTTTATGCCATCTTAAGGCGCAAAATAGGACGTCAATTTCAACCTCTGTTGAGGATTTACATCCTATCGAGTTATTAATGTTATTACTATTCTTATTATTATTATTATTATATATATATACACATAGTTTTCAAAAATAAATGAGTCAAAATCACTAAAAAATAATGGAGTTTTACTCGTTTGCAATTATAAGTGTACTATTCGAATTAATGTGATAACTATAATTACAAACAAATAAAAATTCATTATAACGTAATGGTATAAACTAATTTATATGTAAAAAGTATACATGCATATTGATGTAAATTGAAAGGTTATTTATTTACTTACATTATCCCAATAATAACACAAATAATTTTGATAAATGTTATTTATATTTTATTTTTAAATTTTTGATTAATTGTCATGAAACTAACCATTTTAAGGCTATTCCTGTAGATGCCATCATTAGGAATTGTATATATATATATATATATATATGAATTTTGACTGTTAAATGTATGTTTCATTACCTATTAATAAAAAATGACAGTTTCTGAAGTATTTATCCACTAGTTACATTTATGTATGCATACATTCCTTATTGATTAATTATTAAAAAAAATTAGAGTTCTTTATGCGATATTAAATATATATTAAATACAAAAATTATTATTTAACCTAGGAGGATTAACAGGTCCAATTCAGGGGATAAAGGTTTTGGTGATAGCTAAATAGGAGTATCATTTTACTGAGAAGGAGTTGCAGGTTTAAATTAGGAGTTTTAGTATTGAAAAGTATCATATTAGGTTCAAATAGAAGTAAATACCATGAAAATAGGATCAATATTTCGACTCGGGTATCCTATAAACTTGGAGTAATTTTGGAGAAAATTGAGAACGAGTCATTTTGACTTCGAGAACTACCAAGTTCTTGTGTTAAAGCACACATCCGTCGACCAGAACTATCGACCGTAGAATCCTCATTTATTTATTTATAAACAATTGGCATGTGCCGTAACCCAGTAACATTCATTCTACTGAGTGTTGCGTTACAATGCATTGTTATATAAAGAAGGAAATTCCCTGTCTTACACACCATATTCGGTGAAATTCAAATTCAAAGCATTCAATCGAGTTGCATTATTGATAACATCAAATTTTAAGCAATACCATGTATCGTGATTGTGGAATTTTTTAAACTGCAATGGCGACTCGACGGATCAGTTCACTGCGAATTTCATTTCGCCGATTTGCCTCGTCGGATTACAGAACTGTCTCAAATCTGAGATTTCCATTGATAGAAGCACGAGTCTCAGGTAAACGGACGGAGCTATCCGATATCTCCGACACTTAGACGGCACAAAGAGAACCTAAGACGAAAGAACGAACCATTTCAACGAAACTGTCTGGTAACTACAAAGGGGACAGGCAGGCCGAGAATCTCTTCTTCCTCCATTTTTCCGTCTTATTCTATCCGTTCACTTTCTCTTCCATTCTCTCCTCGTCTCACTTTCGCGCCGAAAAGCACAAAGAGGAAGATACCGGGGCTTTGATTTTGTCACTCAGTCAGACGAGTACTTCGCCATTCCCTCGAGTTATTCTCCCTCGCTGAGCTACGCGGGTAGCTTGGAAATATCAGTTTCCACTTGAACGCTCACAACAGTGGTGAGCCTCCCTTCGGCGAATGGTGGTAGTTCACCCTGTCGTTTCCTCTAGGATCTATTCTGTCCTTTTCTCTACCTTTACGAATACCTATGTGTGCGTTTTTCATCTTTCTCTCTTTTCGCATCCCTGGCCGAACGACACGGTGCCAAGGGGTTTCAATGTGGTGAAAAATTCGCATAGCTTCGCGGTTCTCTCGGGTCGAACGGGTCGCACATGTCATTCCGTGTTTTCTGGTTCGCGTGACATTTCCACTTGACGTCAGATTTCCTGCTGTCTCATCCATACGAGCGTGCGAAGCATAGACGCATACGTTTGTTCCGCTTGTAGAAAGGTAGGAATGTATGGATGTGTGTTCGGAGAAACGAGGAGAAATAGTGTAGTTAGGAGAAAAGAAAAATTGGGGTGTGTCAGTGTCGAGTGAGGGAGATTAGATAAGAGGGGAAAGATGATTGGTATAAATGTCTTTATCCGACTCAATGGGTGAGGTAATGCTTGGAGATTTAACAAGGTATTTTTCTCGTTTATTTGTGATCTTTTAATGTCGAATGATTGCTCATGTTGTTCAGAGAAGTACTTGCTTGTCTTTACATGTTAAAAGTAAAATGTACTTAATGAGATTTAATTATCAGAGGTAGATTCTGTAATGTACTGACCCTTCGATCAATTAGTATGTAAGATAACTTTAGCGAATATTTTATAAACAGAAATATTATGTACCGCAGCGACATCATCACTGACCACCATCCTTACTCATCCTTGAATCATCGTTCCAAGTTCAGAAATCGTTACTTTCTTATCTTGAACTTTCAACTCTCAAATACCGTCATCGTACTCTTAGTCTTCAACCGAAAACCTTTAGAAACCCCATGTCTCTTGCCGCCAAGTTCTCTTAACTTCTTTACCAGTGCTCATTAACTAGCTCATAACTAAGATCATTAACTAATCATAAATCCTTCCTAGTATAATTAATTGTGAGAGTCATCTTCAAGTTCAATTCTAATTCTAAATTCTAATCCTACTTATAATTCTAATTCAAATCTCTCACAAGTCCTCATCAGATTAAGATCATTCGTAAATCACCCCTAATCACTGTTGGAACGAACGGAAATATTTAATATAAAAGACAATACAAGCGAAAATACAAGTTCTCTTTCTTGGCGGATTCTGGAAGCACGAATAACTTTATTACTGCTCATTACAGTTCTATTGACGAAATTGAAATTTAACGTACAGTCGGGCCCTCGACTTTCGCACATAATTAGTCTCTGAAAATGTGTGCGAATGTTAGATGTTCGGAAGTAGAGAGATACAGGAAAAATATTCAAAATTGTATGTTAATGTCGCTTCTTTGTAAACTTGAGATTCTCTAAAATGTAGTACGCAATACTAGAAACGATATTACAATGTTAGAAAATCATAGGCAATGTGTAAGTGCGAACTACTGCACTCTGGGGCAATGATTTTGTTGTATCCGTACGGTTTATAATGTTTTCCAGTGACTCCAGCATTATTTAATAAATATATTCACGATCAATAAAGTGAATTTTTGGTTACAAAGTGACATACAATTATTTCGATCTGCACACAAAAAACAGTCTTTTAAATATTTTTGGAAGAAAAAGCGATACGAAATCAAAAGTCAATTTCCTGTTTGGACCTGCGATCACACTTAGCAAAATTTAAATACGATGTTTTGTACAATTAGGTCGATATCCAACAATTGCATGGAAACAAACATTTTTTGAAAATGCGCAAAGAAATTTAAAAAAATGAATTTCTACAAACGTACGAAATAGCGAATAGCGTGAAAGCAGAGTGTGAGAAAGTCGAGGGCCGCCTGTATAGATTTTCTTTGAGTAGAAGTGAAAAAAATTTGAAACTAAAGTACTTTTTAATCTTATAGTTCGTTTAATAATGAATTATTTCAAAGAAACTAAAATGAAACATGAAATTGCCAGGCCATTGAAACGAGGTTACAGATAGCAAAATAGCTTACAACGAATCAATAATTTTCAAATATCTTGTAAGATAAGTGGAAGAAAATGCGAGAAAGGTTAAAGAGGATTGAGCACGGACATAGCAGAAGAGAAACGACAGGCCTGAATCATGATAAACTCGATTTACCGTACCTGGAACAGTGCGATTATTTTATTACAATGTTCCGCGATGGCAAAACAACTTCGACGTTAAAGCAGGAACAAGGAGCGCGCACTGACAGCTATCTTTATTATTACAAGGTGTGCTTTTTCAGATATGACTTCTTGGCATTCCCTTTCATCAACGATTTTGCAGGTTCTCTCCTCGATAAAAGTATTTACCACGCAAGATATAATGTCCCACACCTCTTTAAGTCGTTCCATGATCGGAATCCTTCGAAATGTACTGCCAACCGTTAGCAACTTATATCCCCGATCTTGGAAATTTACAGGAAACTTGGTTGTACTTGGTGCACGTTGATCTTCTCAAGCTCCGAGAAATCCTCAAATAAATAGTCTGCAATACAGAGCTGCAAGCTCCACGATTTTAAAGACTCTCGTAGCGTGCACGTTATCGTATCGACTAGCACTTAAGATCAAATAAAATTGTGAATTTTTCCACACTCGAACTGTGAATAAGTAGAATAGTGATGTGAAAGAGAGAAAAACGGTGACAAAAATATTGTTACGAGAGACCGCGTATGCAAAATTCTTTTGGAGATATTAAATAAAGAGTGCACTTTTATAAAAAAAAGAAGAACGATTTAAGAACACGACAGGACTATTGACCGCAGAATCCTCATTTGTTTATTTATAAACAATTGATGCCTCGTAACCCAGTAACATTTGTTCTACTGGCTATTGCGTAAAAATATTATATTATAATCATATATTTCCAAACCAAAAAAAATCTTTCCCATACAATTCTTCATATAATCTATTTTACAATAGTCTGCAATTAAAAATTCACATTTAATCTTTTTATAAAGACTAAGCATATACATACTTAATAGATTAAGTTATTCTTATTAGATTTGTGGATATCGTTGTACAAGTGACAACAATTTTATTCTTAATTTCAAGGAATTGTTAGCAAAGAAGTTATTAAATTTTAAAATAGCGTAGAAAATTTTGCACCACCGTGCAGTTTATATTAGGCGAATGCTTGCTTCTGAAATTTTTACGAGAGAGTTTCCAACGGAATTATTGCTTCGATGGAAAAAGGACTTATCAGTTTTCCACTACAGAACACACAGCCTTCCATCCCTTACCCTGTTTGTTCCGACATTCTTATAATTCTACATACATCCACGCGGAAATTCGCTGTGCACTAGCTGACGCATGCTGTTTCGAATTAGATCCTGATATACTTTTTATTGTGCTACGTGTTTCCTGTTTGGGACCAATATCCGTAATATCCGGCATCGGGAAAAAGATTTCCTCTCGTACGTTTTGGTGGACAAGGAACTCGATGGGGGCAACGAGACGAGAAGCTATTCGAAACTTCGTTTATCGTGGCCGAGGAAATAACACGCGGTACGTGCATCCTCGTGTTCGGTTCACCGCGACGAGATGGAACTTTCTTTTACGCTAACTCTTTTTTTGTTCCCTTCGGTAACTATACGTACATGTTAGCTGGAAATTGTGACATCTCCTGGATGTGGAGGGACTTAATTAAATTATGAAATCTGGAACAATTTTTCCAGAAGAGATTCACCCAATATTGAGAACTTTGGTTATGAGGTTTTATTCAGTTACTTGATGATGTGATAAAATGAATTTAGAATGACTGATTGACTGAATGTTTGAAACTCTGCAGGAAGGAACACAGGGTTTTAAGAACTTTGGAGGAAGGAGTGGATGGTGGAACAGTGTTTGGTAGTAGAAGGGTTAAGACAGAAAGTACGATTTTGGACGTAAGGCATGGTTCAAGGAAGGGTTAGTTATTGATGAAAAATTACGATTGATAAAGACTATGAGGCATAATAGACGAGGGGGTGGGCACATTATACTTTTCGAGAATGTGAGAGAATCTTTTGGAGGCATAAAATTGCTAGTACTGGTTAGACCTTTTTTGTTCTTTTTTTTCGGTTTTAAACAAAATAGATATTTTGAATTGGATCTATAGTTTTATGTTGATTCGGAACAACGGAGGCTATGATATATTTGATGGTAACTTGGACAAAATTTTGCAGATGTGACGGGGGAGAATTTCAATTTGAGCCATCTAATTGCCAGTCTGAACGTTTATATTTTCATTTACCACATTCCCATTTACTACGGCAATTTCGCCTAAGACCTATTGTCTCAGGTGTGTTCGAACCACGAAGTCTGTGACATATTTAATGATAATTTAAGAAAATTCTATGACGGGAAGAATTTGAACTGGGGCCTGTCGATTACGGATTTGAACTTTTATTTTTTTATTCTCCAGAACCGCTGTACGGACAGATTTATTTTTTTTCTAGTGCGTTGAAGTAGTATTATCGCCAATTGCTTCTACGTTGAGTGTACTAAAATATAAATGTTTTTTCGCAATCAAAGAAACTGGATAGGGTACATCGTTATGAGATAAATAAGTTCATTAACGTCTGAAGTAGATGTTGAAGAAATAAAGTGAATGTAAGGAATTACTGATACGATAAAATCAAATTGAAATTTAATGAAAGAAATTGGTATTGTCGGTTACGAACTGTAATGACATTCAAACTATGAGGATTCTTTGTTACAGTTCATAGTCTTAGGGTTCTTGTACAACTAACTGGGATAATGTCATTAATTATACGCTAAATCATCTTGAATTGAAAGAGAGTAGAAAATCTAGCAAATTATATGAAAGAAAAATTCGAAATTTACAATGACTCTCCCACGAATTCTCAAAAGAAACAAACGAATGAGTGCAAAGGAACAGTTAACGGGAGTAATGCTAAAACCACACATGTAAGAACACTCAAAACGGCGAATGGAAACGGTAATCACATACTTAGAACGAATCACTGAACCAGCTAGAATTCCATTAGCAATATATAAAGGATCGAGTCCATTTCATCGCGATAACATACGATAGAGAGGAAAACTCTTTTCTTGAATGTACCTCCCAGTCGGCTAGGATAAAATGGTTCGCTATCGTGAAACGAGAGAGAAAATCGGAGGACAGAGAGACCCGAGAAAGAGAGTGTGTTACAAAAACTGAGAGAGACAGATGAGACGAAGAGATAAAATATAGCAGAGAGAGAGAGAGAAAGAGAGAAAGAGAAAGAACGAACGAGAGAACGACAGAAAACGAAAGCAACATAGAAGGGGAAAGATGGAGAGGAATTGAAATCGATTGGATTTCGCTCTTTTCTACCACGCTTTGGATCGCAGGGCTTCAAGCTCCCTCCGTTTGAGCTTTTAATGGCCAGGTATGGGATCTGGCTTACGCAATTAAACCGGGACCTGCAACGAGTTTCCACCCCCGCGCATCCTCGAGTTAAGTGAATTAAATTCACTCGGCCCGACGGGGTATGTACCTCTGCGATCGCGGCAGGTAGTCGATGCTGTAAGTGGTCAACGAAAGATACGATTACGATGCAATGTTGGACCGATCCAACTTACCATTTAGTTATCCTATGGAGATAATCCTCAACAAACCTGATGTACCCTAGAGGGTAATAGAATTGTGAAGGTAAGATCGAAAGATCGCGTGAAATTCGAGTACTTCGTTTCAAGACGTGTTTGATAATTAACCCTTTTAGTGCCGGGCGAAAAAACACGCCTATACGAAGATAAAAAAGGCTTATAGAAATCAAACAAAAAAGAATATTTACATAGTTCAAAAAGCAGTGTAAGGATGAAATAGAAAATAAAATAATGACACTAATTTTTCTATATTCATTGAAAATTATATAAATAACAAAGGTATAAATGAGCATAAAGAAAAAGAAAAATTGAGTTCTCTCTTACAGAACGTATTTGCACATACGAAAAGTCATCTTTTCATCATAACTTTATATAGAGCATTTATTACAAAGGGTATACTTTACATTTCCAATATATTTTGTAACAAAATAAATATTAGGTGTACAAATAAGTTCTCGGCCTTTTTTCATGATAATAATGATTTATTTACTTAAAGTCTAGGTACGTTTTAATCAGGAAAGTAATCCCCGTTTGCTTCTACACATTTCTCCCACCTTTCAGGCAGCTTGCGAATTCCTTGCCGGTAAAAAGATGGTGGTTTTGTATTAACAAAGTCGGCAATGGAATTTTTTACTTCGTCGAACGTTTTGAAGTGGCTATCAGCCAAATGGTGTTGCAGTGATCCGTATAAGTGAAAATCTGATGGGGCCAAGTCTGGTGAATACGCCGGGTGTGGCAAAACTTCCCAACCCAACGATTCTAATGTATCTCTGGTCAATTTTGCAGTGTGTGGTCTGGCATTGTCATGCAGTAATATGACCGGCCTAGGTCCTTTGCCTCTGTATGGCCGCTTGCGCTCAATTTCGTCGTTTAAACGCTCTAGTTGGTGTTTATAGCGCTCAGACGAGACGGTCTCACCAGGTTTCAGCAGTTCAAAGTATAGGACACCCTTGAAATCCCACCATATGCACAGAAGGAGCTTCTTACCGTGGATATTGGGTTTAGCGGTCGATTTGGATGGTTCACCCGGGTTAACCCATGATTTACGTTTTTTTAGATTATCATACTGTACCCACTTCTCATCGCCAGTCACTATTTTGTGCAAAAAGTCTTTTCTTTTGTAGCGAGACAGCAAAGACAAAGCTGTGTCGCATCGCCTCGCTTTGTTGCTTTCCGAAAGCATGTACGGAACCCAGCAGCCCATCTTTTGAATTTTACCGAGCTTCCTTAAACGATTAGAAATGTCCTGCTGGGTAACTCCTAATGTCGTAGCAAGCTCTGATTGTGTTTGGCAAGGATCTTCGTCCAGCAACTGTTCCAAATCATCGTCTTTAAATTTGTTTGGGCGACCTTTTCTCTCGCTATCTTCCAGATCGAAATTTCCATTCCGAAACCTCTGAAACCACTTCTTCACGGTACTGATAGATACGGCATTCTCTCCCAATGCCTGAAAAATCATGTCTTTAGCCTCGGAACTATTTTTTTTTAATTGAAACGCGAAAAGCATACAGTGCCTAATATGGACGTTATTGCAATTCATTTTGATCAATGTGCTAATTATGTATATTTTAAGGTTATGTTAATTGCTGCTACGGAAAAGTGGTCTGCTAGTTTAGTATTATATGGTACTAGACTTGGAGGGAGAATTTTTACATTCAAATATTCAGTACAGTTATTTTTACTCTCAGGCCGAGAACTTATTTGTACACCTAATAATATTGCATAACAAAAATAAAGAATAACTCTAAGGTACATGGAATCAGCCGGCATCAAATATAAGGAAAAGTTAAACCGAAAAACTATTTTTTTTCATTCTCTTGTAATGAAATTATAACGTATTATTTTAGTTTGCGATAGAGTTCTCTCGCAATGCGAATAGTAAAGCGCTACAAGATGCGGGCCGATATATGAACTTCCTGCACTAAAAGGGTTGAGATTGTCTTAGAATTTCAATTCACTTTGGCGATGTAATTTGAAATTTATTAAATACTGCTACTCTCATTGTGTCTTGTAGTTTGTTGGATGTTGTTTGTGCTATTGTACTTATCAGGTTGAGATCACTCTGATATTTTTAATTTTTACAATAAATTTCGTACAAATTCAGTAAGAATTTAATGGGCGTGTATGTAATTTTTATGCGTGAAAATATTCTCACTCATTTTAATTTAACGGTAGATGCAATTGTTATTTGTATAAGGTGTAATAAATATTGATAAAATCAATAATTAAATGAGTTTCATATTTTCAATTCACTTTGACCACTCATTTTTATGTTCATACGGTATTGAATCAATATGCGATGGAAAATAAATTCTTTCGGTATTTAATATGACAGACGGAAATTTGAATTTAAGTGACGTATTCGAAAATTAAAAAAAATTAGAGAGAAATCATTTTGGTCGAGTCTATCTACGTGCGGACAGTAAAATTAACTTAATGAAGAAATTTCGAAATACCTATTGTTTCGGAATATTTAGGAAATGTTATGTGATTTTTCGTAGGTTATTAAGAGAATTGCATAATTTTGCACGAAATTATTAAACCTTTTTTTAACCGCACGGACCTTCATTAGATCTCATTGGGCCTCTCAGATTTCCTTATTGGGTTTCATTGGACTTTACTGAGCTTCATTGAGCCTCACTTACAATGGGCCTCACTGGTCCTCTTTGGATCTTATGAGGCCTTACTCAGCCTCGCTGAATCTCGCTGACAATGAGCCTCATTGAGTCGCTTAAAATTTTGTTAGGTCCCTTAAGCCTTGTTTGATCCTTATTGCTTCTCTTTACTACCTTATTCTTCTCTTTGCTATTTCTTTTTTTCGGCTTAACACTTTGACTGTCATGAGGGTCACCAGTGACCAGCACTATTGCATTCAATGAAATTTCACGAAACTTTTAAATTGAAATATTTACGAATTTTCGGAAATCCTGAATATTAAAATATTAGCGTTAAAAAGATAAACGTCTGTTGAATATTTATCTATCTGCATTTTTAAAGTTTCTGCTTTGTAAAGATGCGAATTTAATAGAAAATTTTAACTTCAGTAGAAATGATGAAACTAGCGAAATACCTGTGGCTTTCAACGTGTTAAGCTATTTTGGTCTCTTCGCCTAATATTCATCATTTGAAGTGAGTGCCGAGTCAATGGTGCAATTATATATTTATATATATTACAGTAAACTATGGTAATATGGACCGATGGTCAATTAAACGTCTCGGATGAACAATGCTTGCAGGCTATTTAGACCTGGGATGCAAATGGGTTACTTAACCTTTTAGATACGGAGCATTTGGTCGCCAATGTCACAAAAACAGTTTCCACTGCGAAATTACTTTGGAATAGACTTTAAATGAATACGATAAGAAACTGTCAAAAATCATGATATTCACGAGAACCATTATAGTGGCGTACCGTATCTAAAATCTCTTCTTTTGAAACATTTCGAAGTCCCTTTCTCTAATTATATCTCGAAACTTCAATTGAAACGTAAAAGCTACACTTGAAAAATGACTTTCTTCTTCTCTATGCCATTACTACTTTCCTGAAAGCACCTGCGCCAACAATACGATCGAATCGATCGAATTCCTGTAGTTTAATCATCTATGCAAATCGCGAGAAGTGTCAACGACTTAATAAAGATAGTTCGTGTAAAATAGACAAAACGAAGAATCATAGAACAAACAGAATTTTAGAATGTGAATTGGGATCCTTTGCAAGTGTAATTTCAGCCGAAACGAAGGTACAAATTATGCGTTCGTCGTCCAGACAGAAATGATTTTTTGAAAATACAGAAAGTGTAGTAATCCATTCGTTCATATGAGCAAACTTCTTCATTACTAAACAACGAACAATGAACTAACAGACGATGTGAGTGACATAATTATTGACAATAAAAATGCATATCATTAATTGGCATCTAATTTAAGGCTTAAAACTTGAACGTTTCTTCTTGAAATTCACTTTAAATCCATTTAAACGGAACTTTAAAATCTCACACGATTATAATTAAATTAAACATAAAGAGCTATTCGTGGTTTTGCAGGTACATGTATATTTATAGTCTTACGGTTGAAATGAAAATCCAATATATGTATTTTCAGTGTTAACGTAGAAAATAATTAATGACAATCATTGCAACTTGACATCTAGGAACAGGAATACATAATTAAGACAATGAAGCAATCAATGATAGATGCAACATAGAAAATACTGTTACTGCTAAATGTTTAAATTCATGAGACATATGTCACCGTCTCGAAATATACGGTGAAATGAGACAGATGTCACTGACATAGGGATAATATTATCTCGGATAATTGTTTTCACGTATTCTCATTCAATCACCCAACTTAAATTCGTTGTAAACATAACACGATCAAAGTAAAAAGAAATAAGATCATAATGAATATATAATCTTTGAAATCGGCACTGTCTAAACATCAAAATTATGTTAGGTAATTTATTTCTAGCGTATACTCATTATGAATAAATTATTCCCGAGGTAAAATATGTAAAACGTATAGTGATGCACGTTGGCGAGTAGTCAAGAAAATACCCATAAATTTCGTAAATTATTATTACCTTGTTGTTTCAGTGGATTCATATTATTTTTAACAAGTCAATTACGCAAGCACACAGGGATATAACGAAATTTAAACGACAGGTCCAGTGTTATTT
Organism: Cerceris rybyensis; assembly: GCA_910591515.1. NCBI lineage: Eukaryota > Metazoa > Arthropoda > Insecta > Hymenoptera > Crabronidae > Cerceris > Cerceris rybyensis. The sequence goes on from OU342790.1 coordinate 31,540,599, forward strand.
AATATTCTGCGTAGAAGGACGATTTATATCTATCAAACCTACATTTTTTGTAGGTAAATATTTAAATGTCAACAAGAAGCGTCGAACAAAACATTACAGCGATATTTTCGTTGGAACTCTGAAAAATGTGAAACACAAATTGCAAGTATTTTTAAACAATTTTTCACTGCCATTCTCTTGATATTTTTTAATACTGTATCTTTAAGATTCGGAATCTTATTTTCACGTTAAATTTTCAGTATTCTCTCAATGGCAACCCGAGTCGAAGGATTGATTTTCGGTTGGTGTTCTCGATTTTTTATACTTGAAGAAAATCAAAAGAGAATTATAATCTGTATGATCTGACCATTAAACACTATATTATGTTGATTATCTGTAGGTACTCTGTGGATGCGGATATTTCCGTTTTCACACTTGAAAATCGAAAGAATATTATAAAATGATTTTCTAGGTTCTCCTTTAATCCTCTTTCATTGTATTTTAGAAGGAATTTTTCATTATTTATTAATTATTAATATTACTTAATTTTTTAAAAAGTAAATTGAGTGACAACTACGAAAAAATTAATTTGACGGAAACTTTATTTTTATAACATTTTAGTTATATTAGTAATAACTAAAACTGCAATAGTACAAGAAATTGAACCTGATGAAATGTTTGTTCTAGAGGACCACAACATATAATATACAACCCGAGACTTTTTAAATTCAGGAAATTTAAGTGAAAATACCAAAGCTGTTAACATAATTAACATTGTTATTGTTTGCATAAAAATGATGATCAATGATATACTGTACATAGGAATACCTGTAAATAATAAGGAGTTGGAGTGATCTAATACTTCTCAAATTAAAAGTTCATCAAATTCTAAAAATGTATATAAAGAATGACAGTTGTAGAGACGAATATATGTAGGATTGCAGGAAAGTGAGGAACTATGTATGAGAACGTGAAGGGATGACAGAGAGAGAGAGAGAGAGAGAGAGAAAGTGAGTGCGTGGGACAGCGTATCTCCGATGCAGTTAGAGAGAGTGTATATCGGTGTGCATTTGTATTTGTGGGGTGCAGGGCCTCCAAAGAAAAGTCATTGCCTAAGAGGCCCAGTGTGTTTTTCGAAAGCGAACCTACAGCGACAGCGATTGAGCGTATTCCATTATAGCGTAACTTAGTTTAAATGTATTTTGTGTTTACCTTGTTTAGTGTGTCATTGTTCTTATTTTATATTTTATATTCTATATTTTTAAATTAATAAATTGATTATTATTCATTCTAAATAATAATCCTACATATATAGTAAACTTTACAATGATTAAATAATAAGATGAAAAATATGATTTCTCGCTGGTTTTATTTAATTATTTATATCTTTATTTTCATTGTTGACATGAAATAAATAAGAAATAAATTAACAAATAAAAGGATTTTTACTGTAATCTATTACAATTCGATGTCTAATTAATAAAAATGTGTATATTTATTTTCCGAAAATAAAAGAGAATCAAGAGAGAAATATAATGAATAATAGAGAACTAAGGAGAATCATAGAAATATGAAGAAAATGTAAGAGAATCATAAATGATGATTTCAGGGTCCGAGATAATCAACAGAAATTCATAACTTCGACTCGGGAACGATACTCGTGTAACAATGGCCATCTTTTCTCAACATTTAGGTGATTAAGACGTTGCTTTAATTAAACCATTGGAACACAGTTAAGTGTATCTAGAAATTCCAAGTTGGAATCAAGTCGAATTTTACGGTAGAAAGTTTTTGACGAAAGAAATTGGAATACAAACATCTCGGAAAAAGTTTCGAAACATTCTCTCCGACAAGTCAGTTCTTCCGGTCTGCATTTTATCTTCATTAGCACTTGTCACGAGGCTCACTGGACAGAATCACGTAGTTGAGTATTGATTGTCAAGGGTTTTACTGAGGGAAAAAGGGATGAATAGATCGCGGAAGTTCAAAACAGACATATTTAATTTTAACAAGAATACAGAAACAGCACGGGGAGTCGTCTCGTTTCTGCTTAGTAAAAAAAGGTAATTACCTTATTTTCACTTCGTTGAAGCCCCTTCTTAAGGAATATTACAAAGTCACTACTCCGTGAATTTTCTTCTAATTTCAACTAAAACGCGACGACGAGAAGGGAAAAAATTAATCTGCATCGTTAAGCGAAGCACGTTAAAGAAGTCAAAGTAACTGGACAAGTTAGATTTGTTGTGGAAAAAAAAGGTTTGTTAATTTGCACGAGATACGAATTGTAAGTTTTAATTTTTTCCAGAAATCACCTTCAATGTGAAATATATGTGGGTAGAAATCCAGTTAATTTTATTTTACCGATATTCAATGTATACAAATAAAGTTTATTACATTAGAAATTTTCGTTATTACGCTACATTATGAAAATATGTTTCTGACAAAAGTTGCAATAGAAGAAAATATTATCAGTATACTCTGACGCATATAAAGCTACGGAAATTCTCTCAAGACACTTTTTTTCGTAGTTTGCATTCAAACTTAAGTGCCGAAATTATATAATAAATCATATATACCAGGAAAATCAAATAGTATACTGACCTCAATTATATATCTTAATTTCAGAATCTTAGAATTCTTCCCCAGACAATGAGAACGTATTGATATCACAATTTGTCACTCCTTCAAAAGCTTCCATTTTTTACCATATTTCAAAGTAGTTCCACAACATTACAATATAATCCAATGTAAGCTCAAGTACACAATAAACTCAATTTCTTCAGATTTTTCTACGAAAATAAACCAGTGTCCTTATTTTCTTCCAGAAATTTTCTGACACATCCAAAAAGACCGATAATTGAAATTCTACAAAAATGTAAGACGAGAATTAAATTCTAAAGATCCACCGAATAAGATCTCAGTAAAATAGCATAAGTAGATACAAAAAAAAGGTAGATAAAAGCCATATCCTAGGATAGTTTTATTCGTATCAGCAGGTTCGACAAAATCGAACTTCGTTCCTTCCTAATTTCAGGGTGTCCTGACTTATGCAATTGAATTGGTAGCCACAGTGAATTCCAGCCCTTGCCCAATCTAGTTAAGTGAATTAATTCCACGTTGCGCGTATCTGCCTCAAGTGAAGCATTCACGAGTGGTCAAGGGAAGAGGCACTATTACGTTGCTACTGCTCGATGGTGCGGAACGTTTAGTTCAACTATGCAAACTCATGGAGTAAATATGAACGTTGCTGCCACACTGATCTTTCAAATGTGAGATAGAAGCTAATTCTACTCGCTAAATTTCACAAGAAGAACATCCCATTGTCGATACGTCGTCGGGAAACGTTATAAAATAGAATCATGTATAACATGAGAAATATGTTTTGCATTACATTTCACGAGTTATAACTGACTTTTCAATTCTTTTTAATTCTAAAATACAGAGACGAAGAATCTTACAATTTTCTTTCAACATCGATTGAGTTGTTCTTGGTAGCGTTTTATGGGGACGTAGCACAAGTTTTAAGCTACGTTACGAAAACAGCACGAAATACGGGGTTCTACTTTGGAGGGAGATAGGTGGAATTGCATTACTTATTGTATGGCTTGTTTTGTCTTTCATTTTTCTCCATTTACATGAGATGAACCCTTAATTTTTTTTTAATTGGTATGATTTTAGCTGATGCAGTAGCATTGATGATTCTATTATATAGTCCCTGTTATGTTAAATTGGAAGAGATAATTCAAATGATTTGTTTGTAAATTCTTTCAAAATTTCATTGAAATTAAATGAGAATTCGGAGTAGAGAAAAATCACGCTACACAGGAATAATCATTATTTCTATAGTTCTTAGAAATGATAGAGACCAACAAAATATCGCCATAGGTGGTATAATTCTTGTAATACCCAACTTTCGCAAACAACAAACGAATACCTAAAAGAGGTGATAAAACTTTGCATGTAAAAAACTTAATCGCAATTTCTCAGCACATATGTCTTTGATATTTCAAGCATGAAGAATTCAGACGCAAACTACGATAAAAGTTGATGTATTAAAATATCTTTCAGTCACAAAAAAATGGTATAAAGTGAATGACACAAAATTCATTCGCAATCTCTGAATATAATCTCCTCCGGTATTTTAAGCACGAAGAATTGCAGCACAAAGTGCGATAAAAACAAAGTGGCACAATTGCCATAAATTCTCTAAAAATGGAGGTGATAGCAACATAAGGATTTTTTTTAATCGCGAGCTTTGTTACAATGTAAGACAGGGGGAGACTTTGAGACCGTGCTTTTAACGTTCAAACGCGACTCTGCTCGCACGATTAAATCGGAGCATGTAACGAGTTTTCCCCCACCTTTGCACGATAGAGTTAAATGAATTAAGTCTGCCTTGCATGGAAGGAAGACGTGTGGCTACGAGTTCGGATAGCCTGTTACTGGTCAAGGGAAGACGCGATTACGTCGTAACTGAGGATGAATGGCCGCGCAACACTTAGTTCTGGTGTACAAACAGATTTAAGGGGGGTTTATGCACGGAGATTGCGTGTAAATTTCATACCTTTTATCATGCTCCGATGTGTTTTAAATACCGACTTGTTATTTTTAATTCGTCAAATACCACTTTCTCGGGCACAACGTTGCCGATGCATGGTTTGTCATCATTTAACACTAAATGTACCAAGCGGGGTCAATGACCCCTTTCAAAATTTACTTTAAAATCATACACTCATTGTTATTTCTTTCGTTCATTTGACTTTTTGTAAAGTCTTATATCATCTGATTATCCAATTTCTCGCTTTCCGTTTTTCTCGTAGCTTATTTTTTACCGACAAAAATTTTCTTCCTACCATACGTACCACGAGGGGTCATTTTACCCCATACGAAGTTTACGTATTTTTCGGCATTTTTCTTCAACTTGAACCTTAGTTCTAAACTCAGATACGCTTTTCAAGTGAAGGTTTCATTTATTTGAACCTGATATGTGTGTTTGATTTCGGCGTGAATACTTGGACGATCTGATCGGATCCATACGATGCATTATTCAAGTCTCAACTTTGAGATTACATATCTCTAAGAATGTTGTGCAATAACAATTTTTATTAATGGAAAAGGATGCTCTAATGTGTTGCAAATCAAACACAATTGCTAGATTTGGAAGACCGCGAAAAAAATGTTTGTGGTTTTGGCCAGGATTTCAGCGAAATCGACCACTGTGCGAAGTAACGCATAAACAGAAAAGACTGTTTTCGGAGATTCACAAAAAACACTCCCTTGACTCAGTTCTCTGTAACTAAACGAAATAGAAATGCAGTTTTATATTGAGAGTCAGCCAGTGAAGATCAGAGTCTACAAGAAATCAAGTTCGACAAGGAGTGATAATACACGACAGTTTCTGATACATTCAATTGGCCTTGTGTAATTAATTGATTATTTTGTTTATAGAAATAAAAATTTGTGCTTGATTACTTTATTAGAAATCAGAAATTATGTTGCAAATTATTTCCTTTAATAAATTGGGTATTTCTTTCTGAAAATCAACATTTATTTCATAAGGGGTCAAATCCCCTACGATTTCTTTTCTGACTGAATGTGCAATAGGTCAAAATTAATCGGTGAAATAAGAAATTATCATTGATTTCTGGTATAATGTATAATTTAACGTAACACTACTAGTATAGAAATAAATTGATCGTTTCGTGATCAACTAATATTTACAATTTAACCCTCTATAGTCCGATTTTTTTGTCGTACCAGAAGCTTAGTTTCACTATAGCGGAATTAGGAAATGATAGAAATACTATTTTAAATATTGGATTAAATTTGAATTGTAAATGTTGCTTTGTACAGAATTTCATGATTTTGACCAGCTAAATTAGAGGAGAAGGTACGAATATGAGATACCTTTTTATATATTGATGTAGAAAATCTTAGAATAGTCAGAAATGAAAAAATCAAACGTCAAAATGTAGGCAATTTTATATGGAACGTGCTACGTAAAGATAAATATTGTGTCCTCCTGGAACCCACGACTTCTTTACTTTTTCTAAATACGGGCGAATTTGGATCGTCAAAAATTCGGGTACTAATATGAGACACTCTTACTCCTGCGCGAATATATGTTATAAAACTGTATTAGAACGGTAATAGACACTTTTATTATTGAAAAAAACATAACAAAACATAAACACAAATAGAATAATTATAATTAATTGGCTTTACAATAATCGCATATGTAGTTTACTCCTTCTTGATCGGTAGCTCTTTTATCGAATTGCGAGGCAGAACGTGAAGTGCCTTCCTGTACGCGTGACAAGAGGCATGGCCCTTGACGCCTAGCGAATCAGATCCTGCCGAAACAGGGTTACCTCCTAGGAGACTTGTTCAGCTGGTCGAAGAATACTAATATGAGACAGTCTCATATTACTACCAATTGATCGTCTCATATTACTACCATTTTACTGTTTCACTTTTTCTTATTACATTATACGCAAAAGAAAGAAATCCTTTAAAAATCAATTAATATACTAAAACTGCACTTAATATAATATAACTTACCTTGCGATTCCTTAAAAAAACTCAATATTAATTGATGTACGTTTATTTTAAGAAGCACGCGCAAAAACTTCTCCGTACGGCCGAAGCGTATAACCTCCATTAAACAAAACTGCTTGAGAAAGCAATCAAAAGTTGCTAGAGAAATCATTTTAGGCGCCATAATACATAATAATGCCACGATTTTAAAACCTCTAATTAATGTGCATAGGTAAAAACCATGGTGTCTCATATTTCTACCCTATCTCATATTCGTAACTTCTCCTCTATAACATTTGGCAAAGTTAAAAATTTTACTTTGAAGAGGAGAAACTTAAATGTGTCTTACGAGACCTCAAAGTTACAGAAGGTCATATAGGGTTAATAGTATTTGGAAAACTTCATAATTTCCTGTTCCATTCACCCCGTTTCGTGTGTCACATGTCATTGTAGGGCAAGGGGCTAAACATGTGTCCTAGTGACAATTAATCCTTTACATTGTGGCTTTTTTCGAGGATGAGTGTTAACTGTATGATTTTTATATAATTTTATAAAATTAAATAACGGCTGTCTTTCCAATATCATTGAGATTGAGATATTTGGAAATTTTCCTGAATTATGAAAGATTTTATTTGAACGAGTAAATATAAATTGTGTCAAATATTTTTATCGTTACGAGAAGATAAATGAATGTAGTTGAAATAATCGTAATAGTATTTGGAAAGAAAAATAGATTGGTTCTAGAATTGCGAACAATTTTCGAAAATTGGTACTATCAAAGGAACGAGGACACGTGTAGTATTTTTCATGCGGCGGCCACGCTGTAGGATATAAAAGTTAAGTAGGCGATTTTCGCAGAGTGCAAAAATCGGTAATCTTTAGATCTTCACAGAAAGTGGCGTTCTTGTTTTCGGTGCCTCCTTTTGGCACAGACCATTTCTCTTAAATATATGATATCTCACTTCAGAAACTGCAGAAACATATACTTCATTACTTCAACATTGAAATAATAATATAGCCATTTACACTCGAATTAATGAAGTACATGTAATCCTCCTATAACACGGTGGATAGGTTCCTAGAAATTGCAGTATGATAGGAAACCGTATTATACGAAAGCCAGAGCCAGTACAAATGGAGGAGTAACGTTCCGAAAACATAATGAAAGCAAACATTTTTTTAAAATTCTATATATCTGAAACAGCAAGTCCCGTCGCGGAATACGCATAAACTGCATGACGCTTTGCGCTATAACATCGGAGTAGCGTTATAAATGAGTAAATTATAATTTATTTATATTAGGGGTACCGAAAATAATCAACATTTTTTTTTGGCTGGCGAAATACATTTATTTATTAAAGAAATCTTAAATACCAATGAAGAAAATAAATTCCATAATTTTCTAACACTTTTTGCCAGTGAAAAGGTAGTTGTTCGATTCCCTTTTTAAAATAGTCCTTCAATTTTTTGTTGAGAAACGTTTCCAATTACATTTTCTCTTCTCTAATTTTGATTACTTTTCGGTACCCCTAATATATTTTTATGTAAAGGCACTATATTTTATTATACCTTTCCATCATTATTTAAAAGTAATTTAGTTTTTAAATATCTTAAACAAAAATCATGCCATCCAATGATATAGAAGTACAGGGTGTAAAAAAATTAATGGTCATGGCTTTAAGGGGCTGTTCTACACCTCTGGATCGATGGAGATTTGCGAAAAAAACCGGCCGCAAAATTCGGGAAAGGGTAGCAAATTTTTTTTATTGGCTCATCGTATTCGTCTGGTTACGTAGGCAAAATGTCTGAGAGGAACCATGGGTCAGAAACGAACCGTTCTCTCACAAATTAACTTTTAATTCGGCCTTCCGATCAAAATTTCGTCCATATGGCAGCCTTCGAGTCACCGACCTTTCGAAAGGAAACACATGAAATACCCCTGCTAGCTCCAATAGTTGAAGCAGAGGCAACATAAACGAAGATAGAAAATTACTAGAAAAATGTCATTGACTTGCGTTCGGTGTTGGGTTCGCTCAAGGGCCCACCCGGGGAGAAGAGCATAAACACATGCACTTCTCTTCTAGTACGGTGACACAGTGCCCCATTTTCTAACTTCGTTTAGGTCGCCTCTGCTTTAACTAATGGCGAAATTTTAATCGGAAGGCCCAATTAAAAGTTAATTTGTGAAAGAACGGTACGTTTCTGACCCATGGTTCCTCTCAGACATTTTACCTACGTAACAAGACGAATACGATGAGCCAATACAAAAAATTTGCTACCCTTTCCCGAATTTTGCGGCCGGTTTTTTCGCAAATCTCCATCGATCCAGAGGTGTAGAACAACCCCTTAAAGCCATGACCATTAATTTTTTTACACCCTGTACAATGTTGTATAAAGTTTTCCACAATTTTCTTATCGTGTTAGAGCGAAACCATCTTATAGGATGACGTGTTGTAGGAAGGGTATCTGTACATATAATTATTTAACACTGACAATATAATCGTCTTGCAGCACGTACTGTTTCAATTTGTAGGACGATTTCATTCACCGTTTCATTCGAAACGAACCGTTTAACCATTCTGACTACACTTTAACACTAGAACTACCGGCAGGTAATCTACTATATTTCAATAAATTAAATATGCACTTTGGAAAAAGAGAAATCAAGAGGTGGAAAAGATGATCGATTCGGTAATATGTATTTTATAAGATCGACGTAGAATATCTATTCTGTGACTATACTATAAACGTAGAGAACTTTTAGAGAAAACTGAGAACGAGTCATTTTGACTTGTTTGGTAGTTCCTAGTGTTAACAGATTCAAATAAGAACCCAGATTTCTATGGCGGAAAGAAAGATCTTTTCTAACCACTAGTCAATGAAAAACTAAGAGAAGGTCTCGTTCACCTCGATCGATAATTACGCAACAAAATATCCCATTGCGGAAACGATCATCCAACGAGGGAGGTGGTTTCGCATGAATGGACGTAGAAAACAAAACCAACATTAGTCAACCAACTTGACAGTCTTATCTTCCGCGTTATACGTTGATTTAAATGAACATTATACATTTATGCATATACGGATACAGTGTAGACGATGCGAGGGACGATATCACCTCGCGTATTTGCATTTCGTAGAAACGGAAACGCAAATTCGCCCGGTGATATGCACAACTCGTCTCGACGTTCCTTGCCGCGGTTGACGTTGCCGTGGAAAGCTGTTTAATCTGGCTTAATAGTAAGAGCTGTGGATACTTAGCTCGTCACCCTTCTTAAACGAGCGCTGGTAATAAGCGACGTTTAAACGGCCATTCCTATCATCATCGTTGCAGACACGATAGTTGAACGAAAAGGGAAACTAATATCGTTATAAACGTAAAACTGTTTAGAAAGTAAATGGTAAACATGATTTTTCTACGACTACTTGACGTGTCTTAATTAACAGACGGTATGCAAGGTGCGGCGAAATAACATGAACGTGCGGGCGCGAGGCGATTCCTTATGAAAAAAATGAGAAAAAAATGTAGAATGAAATTTTTTAATTTAAGGTTTCATCTCCGAGAGATTCGAGTAGGAAAATTAATGTTGTGAATACGTTATTTAAATAAAGAAATTTGTGCAACTTTTATTATACCGCTGAATTCTATGTTAAAGAGGACGAAAATTTAAAAAAATATATTTCTTTAAGTTCTTTAGTTATTCGGCTATCCCACAGAAAGCATTTTCAGGCCTCCACTTTGAGGGCTATTTTTACCCCCTTGATATGCACGACGTCCGACAAAAAAGAAATACCCCTTATACCCTTTTAAGAATTAACCCCGTATTAACCCTTTTAGTGTCGGACGACGATATATCGTCGTTACCAATAATGCTAACACTGGGCATTGTAGAGTGAATATTCAGTTTTCAATACGACATCAGTAATTTTATGACAGATAATTTAAAATACACAGTTTATGCTGTATATTGCCTGTTCTATACGAAACTATCGCCAAATGATAATTCTTTTTTATTCGCAACTACATTTGTAATTAATTCAATCAATTTTTCGGTCGGCACTAAGAGAATTAAATAGTTTTTCACGAACTACATCTTACAGAAGTTTCATCAAAATATTTTTTTACTATTTGCCTATAACGAATCGCGTCGTGCCCGTTTGTACAAGTAATTCCACCACACCCTTTATAGTAGACTGTAATTTCATTAAATACTCCTCAAAATATCACAAAGATTATTTTCCTCGGCGTTAATAATATCGCATTCAAGATTCCAGATTCAATGTCTCATTGCAAGAACAATCCCATTCCGTACAAAACATCCCCTTTCTAAAGCCTCCCCGATGCTTGAATAACACACGGCGCGTCCTGCAAACGGGAAGGCCTAACGATACTCCTCTCCAATTAACGTTGAATTCTAAGAGCGACCTCCTCATTTTTCCTCATAGATTATCTCGACGCAATTTAGAGAAATGCAGCTCCTATACGTTCCACTAGCCAGCGGTCCGCGATATCAGATGCGAAACGGCGGAATACTATATCAACCTGTGAGAGGAACGTTAATAAAATACAATTCCACTTCTCGCGGGGCACGTAAGGCAGCCTTAATAAAATGTAATTCGCATAGAGAGTAAGGTAGGATAGGTTGAAAGGTAGGAATGAGCATGTTTGCCTACCCATGGTCTCGCTGGATTCGTTGGACTCTAGCGATCCTTCCCCGAAATCGGCTCAAGCGGCAAAGAACCGCATGCCCGAAGCGCATAATGGCACGCTCCACGCTCTCGAGATCCGGTCGGAAGATTACGCCACGGAGGGTACACGATAATCATCTGGATATTGCTCCTGCGTACGTTGAATCCGAATGGCGCGTACATCGGGCAATACGCAGGATCAGATAATTGGCATTCAACCGGCTATACTCGATGCAATGGCCCGAACGTATCGGCTACGATCTCTCTTTGGTGGAAGTGACTGGCCGTGCCCGACGCACGACAAACGTAAAGTCCCGCCGGCAGAGGCGGTTTCACGGCTGTGTAGGATATCGTAGAGATAACCACTGTGCCCCGATCCTGTCCGCTCTGAAGATTTTTCATGGTGTTGCGTTTAGCGGCTCGTTTACGCCCTTGATTATTTTAACCCTCTATTGACCCTTTCCGACTTTGAAGTTACACAAGATACATCTAAGCTTGGCTTGCTTTAATAACAATTATTTAACCCTTTGACTACGGCAGACTTTGGCACGCACTGGCCGTACGGTACGGCACGAATTCACTCGTGACCTCCACTGGGTACGGCGAAATTTTTCGTTAGACATGTATTTCTGAGGAAGTATATTAACCCTTTGCGGACGGAGGCATTTTTGAATATCGAGAAACAATCAATTATTTGGCGATGAAAAAACACTTTTTCATCGGAAAGACAGTCTGTTAATGTGTACAAGTTGAAATTTACTAATTGTGAAATAATATTTCAACGATTATATTTTAATTTTTCAACTCTAACCGTTTCTATATGCACCGACAAACTATAACCAATTTTTTTCTCAAGGCGGATATATTCGCCCGTCGTCCGCAAAGGGTTAAAATATTCAAAATACTGAAATTTATTACATTAAACGAATATTACTTGAAGTGAACATTAATTTTAAGCTTTTTTTAAATAACAATATATATTTTTTTAAATAACAATGTTTAATAATAAAATTTAATTTTACAAGCGAAGCAAAAAACAAGCGAAGTTTGATTTGGACGCCAATTGGCGCCTACAGTACCGGGAAGTCAACATGTGTCTGACGCCAATAGGCGTCAACAGTAGTCAAAGGGTTAATTAGTCAAGTAGTCCATTTCTTGCACGCAGATACTTCTGCATTGGAATATTTATCCCTTTGTGGTCGCGAAGAATAAACTGTGTAATCGCACTTAAAACAAAACTATTAAAATCTTAGTTCCAATTGAACATAAAGCTTTTGTGATGCACCGACGCTTTGGCTAGGCGATTTGTTAATATCTTCTCAAATATTCTCTAGCAACTGTTTTTAAATTATTTGTATTTGTTTTCAAATTCAGGGTTGTTCTACAGTATCAATGGAGATTTCAGAAAAAAACCGACTAAAAATTCGCGGAAGTGTAGCAAATGTTTTTCATTGACTCATCGCATTCGTTTTGTTATGTAGATAAAATGTTTGGAGGGAACCATGGGCCAGAAATGAATAGGACATTTAACCGTTTGGAGTCGTATTAAAAATAAAATGTGTAATCGCACTTAAAACAAAAATGCTATAATCTTAGTTAAAATTATATATACCTCAGAAACGTGTTGATTCTTTGCTTTGGTGGCTGAAAATAGATATACAATGGTAACGGTGAAAGTGCTTTGGTGGCTGAGAACAGACGTGGGACCGCTAAGGGTTAATATGTACCACTGCACAGTGGAACGAATCGACCATCTAGGTGGAAAAAAATAATAACTCCAGAACCGTTCATTTTAGAGAAAAATGTTTTATACAAAAGTTTCATAATATCGTGGAAAGAATATCGGTGTAATATTAATTTTTTATTTATTATATTTTTTAAATGTTATTTAAAGGTCAACTCCATTTTTTATGCGAAAACCTATAACTTTCTTTGCGGATTTTCATTCTACGGAAAAAATATAGAAACTTTTGCATAAGTCATTTTTTTGTTGGACTTTATGTTAAAAAGATAATTAATGAAAAATATCCTACTAAAGTCTTTCTTTACCGTATCCCTCACTTTCGACAGGTATAACATAAAAGGGCGCAGGTACGCGCATGAAATTTTTGCGTTAAATACTTCTACATAGTCTAAGGAATATATATGTAAAGTTTCAGCCCGGTTCTTTTCGGTACTTTTTAGTTATTCATTGTTTAAATGGATCGCGCGCCACGGTGAAATTCAACAGCCGAACCGTATCCCTCAATTTCGACAGGTATAACATAAAAGGGCGCAGGTACGCGCATGAAATTTTTGCGTTAAATACTTCTACATAGTCTCAGGAATATATATGTAAAGTTTCAGCCCGGTTCTTTTCGGTACTTTTTAGTTATTCATTGTTTAAGTGGATCGCGCGCCACGGTGAAATTCAACAGCCAAACCGTATCCCTCAATTTCGACAGGTATAACATAAAAGGGCGCAGGTACGCGCATGAAATTTTTGCGTTAAATACTTCTACATAGTCTAAGGAATATATATGTAAAGTTTCAGCCCGGTTCTTTTCGGTACTTTTTAGTTATTCAATGTTTAAGTGATCCGTGTACCGTGATTTTCACCCTAACTACCTAGCTTGTTAGTCTCTAATGGCAAACTAACAATAAGAGTAATTAAGCAATAAAAGTGATATTTCAGAAGTCTCCATTCTTAATGTTGCCAATAAGATGTTATAATTGCTGAACGATATTTACGTCGACGACATCTGGGCATTTTGTGACCGCGTGCTCCACGGGAAGTCGCCAGCCGTGCTGTGTCACCTAAACTTTAGAAAGTTATAACAACAAAAGGCGCAGGTAGGCGCAGCCGATTTTTGCAGAAGCTGTTACTACAAGGTTCAAACTAATTACCCTCAAAATTTCAAGGTGGAACTAGGAGGAACAATATAAGTTTTTCTCTGCTAAAGTTTACAAATTCCTCCGTAAAACATGTGTCTAAAAAAACTTACATAACTTCTTCAAAAAATAATTTTTCGAAAAATCGTTTTGGGTACTTCAAGATTAACCAATGATGATAAACTGTGCAAAAAATAAAAAGTCTCGCATAATTATTAATGCCTCTAACAGTATCTTAATTTCAGAGAAGTATTTGTACGTTCTCGCGCTGTTGAAATTTGTTGTTTTTAAGCGCTGATTTTTGCATTTAGTTAATTGCAAAATCGATTATTATTGCTATCACTGGTCTCAGCAAACATTCTAGATTAAGATAAGATTATTAAAATTCAAATCCCAGACTTGATTTTTTTCCACCTAGATTACCCATTTCGTTCCACTGTGCACTGTGAGGATGAATTAGGAAGTAGCCCGCAAAAAGTGTATGTTTGGTGATTCAGCACCTTATCCAGAAAGTATTATACACGCACTAATAGTTGAAAATATTTGAAACATGATCTCGGAGCACTGGTTACTCGTCCGCGGTCGCGGGGGAACTGATAGCAAGGTAAGGTGAGCATCGAAATGTCTTATTGTTATGATTCGCGGAAAGGATACCTGTAGGTTACAGGCACCGAGTTCCGCCGAGTATGTTTTGACAACACACCGTCGTCGTTGTACTTTGTGGCCAGTGAATTGTAAATAATTGCTCTCGTTGCTCATAGAATTAATCTTCAAATTGTAAATGGAGTTGAACGATATTTATTTATTTATATAACCAAATGTTCCAAATACCAAGCTTTGTTTAATATAGCGTTATAAACATAAAATGTATTTGTAAAGCAAGCTACATATAATAACACGTAAAGTCATAAAATAAATCATAAAGAATAAATATATATTTGTGACAGAAACATTAATAGGCGACTCTATCGCCTCCTACCATTAGAAATTCTCTTGGATGTCTAGCTTTCTGCATAAATTACTTCTATAAACCATGAAGAATATAACGTTCCATATTACTTTAATGTTATAAACGTTTAAGCCTGTTTAAACAATGCTCAAAGGGGAAACAGCGTCCAAAATGGCCCAAAATTCTGCTATGATCATTTCGACTAGAATGTACTGCTTCAATCACCGAGACTATGGTACTTTATTAGTGTTATATATACATATTATTAGTGTCACGCATGAAACACCGAGCAAGATTAATGTTACTAACTTGCGAGACATGTCAATTGTCACAACCATGGGGACTAGAAATTCTATTGGCTGACGACTTCGAATATGAACGTATTGTAAATCATGTACTCTGAATAAAAGTCATGTGCATTTCTAAATAGTGCTGATTTATTAAACTCTTAACAATATATTAAATAATAGTTTAGGAAATATTTGCTAGAGGTGATGGGAGAGGATTTGACTTCAAGCTCGTTAATTGTGGGTTTGACAAGGAGTCTTATCCACCACGGTTTCTCTGCTTTGCTGTATTTATCGTCTTTACACGTTTATTTTTTGTTAGATTGTTAATATGCGAAATAAAATATGAAATATATTGAATGCGAGCATAAATGCTGTATTAAGGTTTCCGTAACAGCTACGAATAATTTAATCCGATTTCCTGCGGAACCTAGAAACGTTTATTAAATCTTGGTCATAATTTATTCAACTTTATGCATTTTGCTGAAAGTAGAATATGATGTAAATTAAGAAGCTTAGTGAGGATTACGTTTCAACGGCATATAATTTGAAATAAGTTTTACAATTTGAAATAAGTCTTGCCATTTGAAACTTGCAATAAAATATTCTGTTAAAATTAAACCGTCGGTTAATTTTTTTTCGTAGTATTACACATTCGTTACGTCCGCTAAAGAGCGATTTATAATTTCTATGAATATTAACAAACTGCCGTGGACTTTCCTGCATTTGTAATTAGTACAAATTTCTACACAACTCGTTACGAAGTCAATTACCTAAACCACCATCTGTATAACTCAAATAGCAATGATTTACACAGATTTCCGTTTCTCGTCTTCGTCATATATAATCTCTCCAATCAATGTTTATTTCCGTTGAAATCACGAATGACAGACTTAATAAATGTCTAAATTTTGCATATATCGCATAAGATCAGGACGAATCTAATATAAAATAAGATCAATTAAACACTTTTATCGACATAATCTTTATGTCTATATTGTCTTATATTATCCTCTACATTTAACATTTATAATTGCAGTATCCTTTCCAATTACTGTAAACATTTGCTACCATTCAAGATGTGCACTTCACACATAGTGAAATTTCCTACACTAACATGTACTACAATCTTCCAAAACCTGAAGAATCTTTCATCATTAACCCCTTTCCTAGAATAACGAGTGACACTCGTGATGAGGTGAATGGGATAGGAAATTTTCAAGTTTTCGGAAACCTATTAAATTAGAAATATTAATGAAATATGACGCGATAATATTATTTCTCTAACATCAATATTACGTTAAAACATACCGCATATCAAGAATTGCTGATCAATTTTTATTTTAGCAATTAAATTCTAAACTACAGCGGGGGCAGTCATAAAATAAATTCTAGTGCAAAGAGTTAACAATGCAATATCAAGATCAAAATTACGCGACAAAATATGGCTAATCCCGAATAGATTTTTAAAAACGACGTGCACATAAGAAGCAACAGGTTTTCAACCCCGTTGGATGACATCTTTCGAATTACACGAAGATAAAATATCGACGATGGTTAGGAGCTGGTATTAACGTGACCTTCCGTAAATGTTTCTGGTACAGTCGTACACGTAAATCACGTTGTGCTCATTGTACGTGGGTGGACAACTTTCGAGAACGAAGTTGTACGCCAAATTATTCGCGGTACATCTTGCGTTTGATTTAGGGCGGTGGCAACAGCCGAGCACATTGTCAACGGGAAAATTTAATGCCGACTGTTGAAACACTAATTATCGCGAGCTAACTATAACAAGTAACTTGCTACCCCTAATGATCTGTGAAACAATACGCATGAATTGTTGCAGGCAACTGCAACCGTTGGGAAATTACAATTTCGTAAGATGCTGATAATGTATTGTATAAAGACGACGTTATCTTGCTCAATTCGTCACCGGAGCTTTAGGGTCGACTGAAGTTTCTTGGAAATTTTGAAAAATAAAAATTAGTACTATGATTATTGCTATTGTAGAATTATTAATTTGAAAATATTAAGTAGTTGCGGTACGGAACTTTTAAGATGCTTGTATTATGTTTCTTAATTTCTTGAATTATTATTCACAAATTGTTTTCCAACAAAAATGTGCATCAATGATTTCAAGCACTGAAACGGTGAGTTAAATAAACGTATGAATATCAAGTTAATCATTAACACTAGCACTACTGATGTTAAATCTGTTATATTTAAGTATTAAGTGGAAAAGATGATCGATTCGGTAATTTATGTTTTATAGGATCAACGTGAAATATCTATCCTATGACTGTCCAATAAATTTGGAGAAATTTTGGAAAAAATTGAGAACCAGTCATTTTAACTTGCTCGATAGTTCTAATGTTATTTTCAATTATCGCGTTAGTGTTTTACATAAATATTATATTTTTCGGGGTAATTTTGCACGATGCTAAGACAAGTACTATAGAGCATATTTTCTTTTTCTGTTTTCTACCTCACGTTATGCATTTAAATTATAACGTAAAATTCAAATTCAGGTTAAGTTTTACTCATTAGAAAGTAATTGCGATTAAAATGCAACATTCTCATGGTATACATTAGCATATTAAATTTTACAGAGGAGGGATGTTCTTCATCGATATTAAAACATTCATAACATCAAATTGGAGCGCAAAGCTAGACAATCAACGACTAACTATTATTCGTGTTTCCATATATGACTTTAATATACATCAATTAATTGTCCAATTTAAATTAAAAGCGAAATAAACGTCACAGTTGTCAAATATGAAATATGTTTCATTTTAGGTACATTAAAACCCGGTGGTCCTCGATTATTTTTGATAACACGTGGAATATTTAAAATACACACAATAAATCGAAAAAAAATGTGCAATAATTGAATAAGAATTCGGAAAATTTGCATAAATTCGAAATAATGAAAAGTACTCAAAGTATAAAAATAAAAGCGGTCCTAAAAGTAGTCAAAGTAATAACGCTACAGATAAACGGTATTAGAAAATAAACGGCATTGCTGCAAAAAGAAATAATCATAGAAAAAGTAAACATTATGTTTTAAATTAGTGCTTCAAAAAGTAAAAGTTGTACTGAAACAAGGGGCAATTATAACACTGTTTCTAAAAATCGTCCATGAGCCAAGTATTCACATGATTTCTCGTCAAAAGCCACCCTTAGCACTTAACGGACGGGTCGAATCTTCTCTGCCTTTCTCGGTTTCCGGGCATTGTTTAGAAAAATTAAATAAACATGTATGTATGGTTTTAAAGCGTTGTTAGTTTTATTTAATTTTCATAATTTCTTATAACATTTAACAAAGTTATTTATTAACATACCTAGAATTTTTTATGAGTATGATATATTGCAATACATGCACCTTTGTAAAGTGCATTAAAGATTCAAGCAAAAACGTAAATCTACGTGGCCCGTCCTAGGAAGTCACAAAGAAAAAACGTAAATGTACGTGACTCGTCCGTTAAGTGTTAGGATATAGGTCAAAGGATAATTCCGGCAAAGTATGTTAGATACGATTGCAATCTCATTCAAGCCAGAAAATAGCCGTGTAAGAAAACTTTTTTTGCAAAAAAACGGAGGAATACATTAACCAAAAGCTTTCTATGATATTGTTCCATCACGAAAGACTTTCGTGTTAACGGCTATCTAGACAAAGAACGACGCTTACAAATCGGCAAATAATAGAAGTACGAAAGAACTTTCGAAAGGGCGGTCAGATTTCTTTCCTCGACTTTTTTATAATTACAGCAATTATCACGAACCTCGGTCTTGGTATGTTCCACGGAGTTTCCAAGACATTACATCCCGTGACTACGTCAAAGATCATGCCCAAGCGATTTATAAAAATTAAAAAAAAAAAAATTATTCATTACTAGTAAATTTCACATCCATTCTGAAAGTTTTGACAGAAATTAAATTGCTCTACTATCTACGACTAGATTATCAATTTACCTCTCTCCTGCCATTAACAGACACTTTATCGATTCAGAATTTTTGCGCAATTTAATCATAGTTTCATAATTAAAAAAAAATGGTTTTTAATTAAATTTTGATTTAATTTATATTCTTTGCTACTTGGATTTTTTATATTCTTTCGGCTGTAACACGAGAACTACTGACATTATGTCTGTTATGTTTAAATACATTAAATAAGACTTCAGAAAAGTGGAATTAATAAAATGAAACCATTATTGATTAAGTAATTTACGTTTTATCAGATGGATATTAAATATTTATTCTTTGGTTTGTGTCGAAGAGTTGAATCTGACGCGAAACAATAAAAGAAGCAAGACATTGAAAATATATTGAAAATCGTAGTTGGCCTTGCTTCTGATGTATTTTGTTGAATCAATATTTATTCTGTTCACTGTTTCCTGTCTATTAACAAATATATTTTCATTGTCTTGCTGCTTTTATTGTTTCGCACCAGATTCAACTCTTCAACACTTCCCCTTGAAACTGGTGCGATATATTAATTATAGAGTTCAATCTGGCGCGAAACAATAGAAGAAGCAAGACAATGAAAATATATTGAAAATTGTAGTTGGCCTTGCTTCTGATGTATTTTGTTAAATCAATATTTATTCTTTTCACTGTTTCCTGTATATTAACAAATATATGTATTTGAAATACCTTTTTACTAATATAAAAGTATATAAGTTATTTATCTTTCCATGCAACGATCTATATACGGGTTTCTGCAGTTTGTTTACTAATTTGGAGAATTTTTATAAAAAATGAAGAAACTGTTATTTTTACTGTCTCGGTAGCTCTAGTATGAAGTGCTATTGTTATATCTCTTAAAACTTACTGTTTAGGTGGGTTCTGGACTATCGGGTCTATGATATACATAGAACCTACGACAAGTGTTCTAGGAGTAACAAGAAATCTTAATTTGGGCTGACTGATTACGAGGCTAAATCGTTAATTTCTTACTCTCCATAGGCCATCAGTATTTGAATTCTTTTTGTATTTTCTCGGTTATGTATTATGGTTGTTTTTTCTAAAACTTAATGTTAAATGCCTTCTGGCATGTATGTAACATAGGATAATTGTTAGAGATATTAAGGGATTTAAATCAGGATCACTGATTAACAGTGTGAAACCGTATCCCTGTATCGACCATAGCCTAACCCCCTATGATTTGTTAAAAATACACATCATAGGAATTTTCAAGTTTTTGTATTAATCAAGACCCTTCCAAAAGACATTATTAATTGCGACATACGTTTTCATACATATACTCGAGTATTTTACAAAATATTTTTCACTTATCAATAATGTGGATGTAATACAAATTGCTTTTTAAATTGCAACGATGTAATTAATTTAAAATTATATTTCTACTAATGTCATCACGTATCTTTAAAAGGTTGCATTTCCGATACCGCAACAATTTACATTTAATGGAAATTACTCGGACATCATTTGCAAGGAAAGTGGCATTTTGAAATCAACCGGTGAAGTTTTTATCGTTACTTGCTTAAGCAACACTGTAAAATATATTGCACACGCTCCAACATTTAAATCTCTGCATGTCTCTACATCATCGCCCGATTTTCCTCGATACCGGCAAAAAATAATTTAACTGCATACAAATGCGGTTCTCGTTCATTCACAATATTTTCCATCTGATATCAGTTCCACTCCTTAATTACTGCTGATATTTAAATATACCCATACATATACGCAGTTTTGAGAAAATCACGCTGCAGAATGAAGAGCTTGCTTCGTATTTCTGTATGCTTGGAACTACACACGCAATCCGGACTTGTGTATAGGGGTGGACATTAATTGGGAACGAATCGATTTCATACGCAAACTTAATTTACTCGATCTATTAAAGCTGTAATTGGAAGTAAGATGCACGAGTACACAACCAGCAATCGAAAATCGAGGAAAGATTCCGAGTAATGCAAAACCGGTAATACTGTTTGTTATTTATTATTACGGATTTCTTAACGGGGACAATACGATAACATTAATTATTATAATTTACTGTCATTAACACTAAATGTACCAACACTTCATTTGTATCTATTTTTGCCAAGACCGGTCATGCGACTCGTTACAAAATAGTTATAATATTTTTTTCAAAAGATATATAGGAGATTGTCGATGTAATCTTAGAAATAATGCAGAAATTGAAGCGTTAGTTAATAATGATACAAAAAATTACAAATTTTCATTCCATTGAACCAGTCATTTGACCGTGCATGGTACGTTTAGTATGTACTAAACCGCTCGGCTTACGGTTTCTTTTCTGTCGGGTCGTGCAAAGACTCAAAAGTAATTCCTGAAAACGAAAGTTTTCACTGGTTTCTGATATTTCGTATAACTGAACGTAATATTAATAGTATAGAGATAATGAGACCGTTTTGCGACCGGCTGATACTTTCAATTTAACGCTAGAACTACCAAGCAAGTCAAAATGACTCGTTCCCAATTTTTTCTAAAAATCCTACAAGTTTATAGGATGGTCATAGAACAAATATTCTATGTTGATCTTATAAAACAAAGATTACAAAATGGAACATCTTTTCCACATCTTGGTCCCTCGTTTTCCAAAGTATCTAATTAATTTATTGGAATATAATCGCTTTAACGCCGGTAGTTCTAGTGTTAATAGTATTTGAAAGACTTCCAAATTTCCCATTCTATTTTCCGCGCCACGAATGCCATAAATTCTTAATATCTATAATTCATTAATATGTATAGAAAATAAACAGATAGTGATTGAATATGAAAAATAACAAACTCTTGCCTAACCATACCCATCGTTCTTGAAAAGTCATCTACACGCGTACGTGGAAAATGTAAATGTTGATTATTATATTCCTATTTACCATTTTACGAAGAGAGTTAATTTACTTTAATGAATAATAAATAATCATCACTCGACACTGCATTACGGAACATTTAATCAGCTACGTCTACAATTTTACTATATACCACAAGAATAATATAAATTGACACAAATTCAATGTAAATTCATTGGACGAAATCGGAATCAAAATGATATCCTATTAGATGAGACGGAACAAAAGTCGAATCCAATCGGAGTAAATTCCTTGTGTCAAAACTTAATTGTATTTAAAAATAATACAAATATTTAAGTTAAAGTCTCTTCTTATACCTTGAGTCTTCTCGGAAGTACAAGACGATTCTTTTACCGCGAAGGACTTCCTTTGAATTGTCTTTTTCCGTGGTTCGTTTGTACTTTAGCGGCGACTCACGAGCATAAGAATTTTTACTGCGAGTCCAGCTCGTTTCTTCTTCTTGGCAATCGGCGCGCCTGATTAACACGGGACGCTTTAGGCATGCGTTTCAAGGCGAGATAAAGATAAGCTGACGAAGTCGTATTCTCTGACTGGCTACGAAATTAATCGTCAAAAGGAAATCGAAAAAGGGAAATGTCAATGTTGCAAGAACATCATGATCGAGGAGTGGGTTACCGTCGTTCCTTGTACTTTCACATTATAAATTCTACTTGATAATAAATAAAAGAGTCCTTTTATTGTATCAGTTTCTCTCGAAGAGAGTTTCATTGCACGTTCAATTACAGAAATACCGATTGATACCTGAAGAGCAAAGGTTCTCAGAAATACTAGAATTATTAGAACCGGCTGCAGAAGACAGAACGAAAAGCCTCCTGGCAGGGGAACTTTAATCAGATTTTAAAAGTAATGTTTATTCCAATTTGTACATGCTATTATCCACTAACGATGTACCTCATTCTAATAAACTACAAGCAGCATGAAAGCTTCAAAACTACTCCCGAAGCCGCATAACATGGAGGTTCCTTTGAAACGTCCAAACGCATCTCTCACAAAGCTTCAAAGCCCACTTAAAACGCGCTTTTACTTACTTAGTTCAGGCTTAAGTAACACGAATTCTCAGCAAATGAGATAGTAAGTAGATGTTACAAAGCAATTAACTCTAAAAGAAAAACCTTACTCTTTGCATTATTCCAAATGTTTACAGTCACTTTTTCGAATTCCTAATGTGGTCCACCTATAAAAAGAATATAGGAAGAAAAGGACGTGAAGAGAAAGTGTCAGAGGTCACTGGCGCAGTGGTTCTGGGCCGACCCAGGCGATCGTCGACGTTAAGCTACTCTGGCCGAGTTGCTGCCTTGGATGGGTTGCCGCGCGACTCTCTTTCTTTTTCACGACCCTACACTGATGCATCTAATCTCTGCTATCTATTTCAAATTATACAATCTAACCACCTAGAAACCTACTTTCCCAACCTGCAAGCTCAAATCTCATTTCCTTATCAACAAAATCCGATTCCGTGCCTATAAACTTGTTGTATCCCACTTCTGACACCAATTTTATGTTGTATGCCGTGGATGGTTAACAAAAGTTTATTAAAGAGAGAACAATTGCGCGCTCGGAGTTGTAACAATTCAAGGATACCGTCGTCACGAGATGCCGACGGTCAGCAATTCAATACAAAATTCGTTACTTTCGGGACAAGAGTAACCTTTTAAAGACCTTAAACTAGTGTGGTGGGAGTTTTGGATGTCCCCGATTTCTCGTGACTAAGGTTCCAAAAGGGCGATCGCTTTTCCGGTGATATTCGCTGAGACCGAAGGTCTTGAAAACATATTTTGGAAGGAAAAGCGGTGACGGAATCGAGGATGAGTAATAGTTTCCTTTTGGACCTTGAATCACGTTGGGTATTATTTTGAGCTAGTATTTTATTGTTAAAAAAGATAGTGAACTTGGAAAAACGCGAACTGAGTTGGTATCCAACAAAACTGAAAACGCTAAAAACGTACCCTTATCCCAAAGCCATTTGTTTTCAACCAAAAACTATTAACAAATCTAAACCGCAACAATCACTACGTCACCTAAAATCAACTCAGTAAATGGCTTATAGAAAACAGCCCCCTAAATCAAAATACGAAAAAGAAAGGCCACCCTAGAAAAAGTTTCTCAGTCTCTATTTCAATCCACGAACAACCACTCGGGGCGTTTCCTTCATCGTTCCTTACGAGCGGCTCTCGTGGCCAGGGAAACCCTCGAGTTCCAGCAAGTGCGTAATCGTACCCGACAAGCGTCGTCTCGTACTTTAAGTGGCAGTCGAGCCAAGAGATCTACCTCGGCTCTTTCTGTGCCGCGTCGGGCCGACTGCTTTAAGTCGGCTGCATCAGGCTGCACCGGGCTTGCATCGAGTTGAACATCAGGGATGTTGTGCACAAGGCAGGTTATAAAGCTCGCGGAACGATCGGACTAGCGAAAGGGAGGTATTCTTCTTAAGTCCGTTTCTCTCTCTCTCTCATTCTCTCCCTCTCTCACGTACAAGGGTGCTGTACAGTGGCTTTCTTGCAGCCGGAATACTGCGCTACGTATGAACCAAGAGAGCGAGACCTCCGTGTACCTCGCTGCTTGGCACCGGAATTAAGTTGTCGGGTAGATAGAAACCGAGCTGGCCGTGTTATCGCGACACGCGGATCGTGGCATGCGCCCACCTGCACCAACGGCAGCAACGGACCTGCATTAGCTTATGCACGTCCCCCGATCTACGGACCGCATCGACGTGGATACGCGCCACGGCCGGGACGTGTTCCTTGTAAATCGAACGGTTATCGAGATGCCCGCCGGTGATTTCTTTCGCGGGTTCGAACCCAACTATCTACCCATGGGGACTGGAATGGCGCGTGAATTTCACCGATGCTTACTTTGAACCCTTACGGGCTTTTCCTATGGTAGGACCTTGGTATGGTGATACGTTGCTGATTCGATGTTCCAGATGGATTTTATTAGTGATTAGTGTGCGCGCAACTGGGGTTAGGAGCGTAGTGTAAACTGTACATGCATTTATGCATGTATGAAGCCTGTGGGCTTACTCGATACATCTATCCGTAACGGGATTTAGAGGACAACTAAGCTAGCTGCTATTAGGTGATAATGAAGGGCATTGCTATCGCTTGCATATCGAAGCAGTAACGCGCTGAGGCACTTATAAGGGAAGGAAACGGTTTCTTCGAACAAAGCCGGGGAGGAAACAAATAGTAGTTGTTGTGTTTGTAATAATTAGAGTGTAGACTTGGGTAATCGGAGTGTTCGTTGGGCCATGATTAGAGGAGATGGGGAGATTGTTGAGATTTAAGTGGTACGGTTAATGAACGGTGTTGTTTAGGTTGTTGTTTAGATCAGTGTTTTCCAATTTTGCACACATGTGGATTGGTGAAAGTAGAGAACGTATTTCGCAGACTGGATTGTGTCAACAAAAAATAAAAAATATGTAAATAGGTATTTTTTTTGTTAAATCGCGTGCTATTAAATATTGCCGCGTGCAGGCACTGTCTTCTTCGAATATGGTGTGACTTGTTGACACAATATTTGAATCGAGAATATGTACAATATTTGATTACTTTAAATTAGGATGTATACTTGATATGTTCTCTTTTGATATATACACGTTATTTATGTGGTCACGTTTAAATTTGCAAATAGTATTCGAGAGGTTTAAATCAGCTTAGAAAAGACTTACAATTAAAAAATTTTTCACGGACTGGGAGGCAAAGTTTTATGGACCGCCGCCGGTCCGCGAATTACTGGTTGGGAAACACTTGTTTAAATAATATTATC
Organism: Cerceris rybyensis; assembly: GCA_910591515.1. NCBI lineage: Eukaryota > Metazoa > Arthropoda > Insecta > Hymenoptera > Crabronidae > Cerceris > Cerceris rybyensis. The sequence continues at coordinate 31,566,536 of OU342790.1, forward strand.
ATTTAACTTAGATCGTTGGAAAAGGCGTAATGGTGAGCACTTTTAAAAATTCTTGCATTATGCTTTTTTTAGATGGCTCTTACTTTCATAAATATGCGATCTTTCGTCGATCATGTTTTTGTTTTTAAGGGCTCGTAGCAAATTATTACTCATTTAAATTCTCGTTGCAATTTGATTCTCATTAATGAAGAACAGGAAGACGTAATGTAGGTAATCTGCAAGGACTTACTTTTTCATTTTTAAGTCACTCTTTCCTAGAATCCTGTTTCTTATCACTGCTATCGTGATTCCTCGCAATATATTTCCTTATTAGACATTATCGAGTCGAGATATACAGGATAGAGAAGTTTCTTCTTTCGATCTAATGGTACAGGAAGGTGAAAGGAATACCCAATTCTCAAAGGAAATGCGCAGGCACTCTACTTATCAATTTTTCTCCTCACATTCAATGAACTCGTTACGAGGACGATTATGTAACGGAACAAACGGTGCATCACTGAGGAAAGAAAATTGAAAATTTCTTCAAAACGTTTTTCTTCATCTGTTTCAGCGAGAAATTAACTTACGGATGTCTGTGAATTCTACTTCCAGGAAGCAGAAAGACAACGAAGAATCTCATTACTATCATATATTTTCTTTAACGTGGTTAATCTACCTATACACAGAACTAACTTATTATCCTATCCTATATCATTAAACATCATTCTCCGTAAATGCATCAAAATACACGTTAACGCAAACTTACATTCGCCACGATATCGCGACAATCAATCGTGCTTCCGTTTAACAACCACTTCGGAGAAAACTCGATGGCAAACTCGAACTTGTCCCGCAAACTTCACTCTTCTTTACGATACTCTTTTGCGATACGACGATCTTTCCGACACCCGCGAAAAATAGCGCTTTTAATGTGTCGATACGATCAAGCAAAATGAACGGTTTTCCCCGACTACATGTAAATCGATTGAGCAACAGAAATCTCCATCATTGAAATAGGATCATGTCTGTGTTTACATATTATAAGAAATTTATAGCATTTCGAATGATGATAGGTAAATGTAAATTAGACCTGACAAGTTGGAATACTAATATATTCATTTCTAAAGTAGTGACTCGATTCTAGGTGCTTATATTTCTTCTGCAACAGGATAGAGGGAACCGTTTATAGAAGAGCACGTACATTTTTGCAAGTGTTTAGGTAATCTACTGACGTATAAATAAGGCTATCTGGCAGAAAATAAACAACGTTTAATCAAAAGAAATACTGTTAAAAAATATCTGAAATTCACTACATTCAATTGTATTTAAGAACGATAACAGAAATTTATTTGTGGTATTACGTCCTAACCCCAACCAACAAACTCCGCATTATATCGATCATCACCATCATTGTTGTTGTTTTTATCATCATCATCATCGTTATCATTGTCATTATCATCAGTATTATTGTTATTATTATTATAAATCTACAATTCTCATGTAAGAACCGAGGTCTCTGATCCCCATTCCCAGTTTCTCCTAATTTTCTGCACCCACGACTTTCCTGAAATCTCAACACTTACTGATTTACTTTTCAACGAACCATATACACTTTTCAACCTTACGCACAAGTATTATTACACAGAAATGAAAGAAATATTATCAAATGTAGCAAACCTTTACATTTAATATCCGCAAGTTTGACACATTCCCTCACGAAGCGAGATTAACTGCGATAGCAGTTAAATTCGAGTGGAACAAAAAGAAAACAAGTTAGAAAATTTCAGGCTTCACACAAATTTTATCTGCGAAAAGAATATGTTTCCTACGTAGTATGAAAAAGCAATCATAACTATTTGATTGAAAAGTATAAATACTTTGAATTCAGGTCACGACAATATAATTGAAAAATGATAAAAAGAAGTCAGCGAGATTTTCACAAAATCCACGAAAACCACCTATCTACACGATGTTTAGAGTCAACAGGATTTCTGAAGCAGCGATCGAATCTCAACGTCAATTTGTCCGCAAGCCTCGCCCCCAAAAAAATCCTACGACGAGATCATGAATCTGAACGGATTTACAACGTGTCCCAGTATCCCGGCAATTAGAACGGCAACCATTTCCGTCAAGGCTTAATCGAATGGCAATAATTACAGCGCGGCAACACGTACTGGATCTTTAATTTAACTCACAGTACCAGCCTGATGAATCTTGTCGTAATGTCCTCTGTCATCTTGCCACGACAACCGTACCAGTTGTACCGCCATCGAGCCAATTAGTTTCGTCGTTACGTTTAGAAACCGCACGGACCGATGATTGAGAATCAATCGAAGAGAAGAACAATTCAACTGGGCAACTAGAATTCATTAAACCGCCTGGAGGAGCATGGCCAGGGAAAATAGAAATTCGAAGATAAATACCTCTCCGCGATTGGTTTATCGGAAATAGAATACCGATGTCCTGGGATTGAGCTAATTAAAAAGTAATAAAGGCAATGAAAAACGTTATTTGATAAATACAAGGCTGTACAATGATCCTAAAAATTCTAATCAATATGTGCAATTGATTTTGAAACGAACGCTTTACTTGCCAATCTTTGCAGTCGTATGTATTTTTCAAATGGCAAAATAATCGTTATTTCGCTGAATTGTAAATATTAACGAGACTATGTGAGTAAACGTAAAAGCCGTCAAATATTCATAAAATACCTTTTTAAAATAGAAATTGAAATTCACTGGGATTTTTATTTTTGAATTTTATTTTTAATGAAGAATGTTAGTATGAATTTGTTGGAATAAAAATGGTAACAATTAATGGGGAAGTCGTGTCTGTATGACAGTTGCAGAGAGCCAATCTGGGTTCAGTTCTTTGACAAAAATGTCTACTTTCACCCGCTACGTTTGAATTGTTAAAACACCATAAAATGGCTCCTCCACCGCTGTCACATTTAACACCGCATACATTCAGAATTAATATACTCGCATTTCTTACATTTAATTGATATTGTTTCTGTATCCCGTAAAATTTAACACCATGACTCTTTCAAAATCTTTTAGCCCATAAAAACAGTAAATACCCTCTACAATGATACAATAAAAATATTTCAATTAGTAATTAACTTTTGAAAAATCCTCATAAAGTAAAATAACAACTTTACAAGCACGCTCGATCCACTGTACTTTAAGCTTTCAAGCCTAAAATATTGTTGAACTCAAGTCATCTTTTCTTCTCATCCGCAACGATAGTTCTTTTGAAGGAAAAAAAAGATGGGCAGAGAATATTTCGATACGTTCAAAGATTCACATCTGTTCACGGTACTTCGTGACTGCGATTAATTAAAATCAGTGGTGTTCAGGACTTAATTCACGCACCGATGGGGCCTGACGAGTTCGTTCTAGCTTATCTACGTGCAACAACTGGAAGTGCCCAGCAGCCACGAGCCGGTTACTCCAATTACTGTCTTCATTACTTTGCACGCTCACTTGCAATGGCGGATTGAATATATTCAACGAAGAGAGCACTCGGTACTCTCGTCGTTCCTGTGGCAGCTACCTCGTAAAGTAGCGACTTCCTTCTCTTCCCACATTTTTCTCTTTCGTTTTCGTTTCCGTCTCTGCTTTGCGCAGCGTACTTTGCGTATTCTCTTATTCAAAAATTCCATGAACAACGAGCTCGCCACTTTTTAGGAAATCCTTTGCGATGATAACTAAAAATCTTACGATGATATTTGATTGGAGTCAAATACAGGCGGCTCTCAGCTTACGCACAATTCGCTATTTCCCATGTTTCTAAATACCATTTTTTAACACTAGATTTACCAGCGTGAAATCTATTATATTTAAATATGTTAAATATGTGTAAAGAAAGCATACTTCTTTAATTGAATTTGGGCGCGCTTCACACAACTCAGCGCACTCTTCGAAGACTGATGAAATGAAAGCTGAGCAATAGAATAGAAAGAAGGAATACAATATAACAAAAGCGAATAGTTCAAAAGAAGGATAATAAACATTAATTACCGTTTTATAATATCTTTTCTTTTTTGACAAGAGGGATATTACATATGTGCCTCAAAGCAAGGAATATTAAGACGTGGAAAAAATGATAGATTTGGTAATTTATGTATTATACGATGGACGAAAAATATTTATTTTACGGCTCTCTCATAAACCCGTAGAATTTTTGGAAAAAATTGTGAACCGGTCATTTTGACTGGCTTGGTAAATCTAGTGTTAATGATTTTTGTCGCTTTTTCAAAAAATGTTTGTTTCCATGCAGTCACTCCCATGAAGTGCTGTAACTCGCACTTGCTCATATATTGTCTATGATTTTCTAACATTGTAATATAGTTTTTAGTATTGCCTACTAAATATAAGAGAGTCTCAAGTTCACGAAGATCGTCACATTAAAACTAAATCTACCGACGATTAATTCGATATATTTAAAATTGCCAAATACATCTGGCTAAATCAAATAAATGAAGAGGACAATAAATTTGATGGATTCCATCGTTTACAATCTTCAAAATAGACATTACAAATTGAAAAAACAAACCGCGTTAGGAACCTCAGGAACATTTTACAAAATATTCGTGTCAAATCATTTTGACCACTTTGGTGGATCTAGAGTTAATATCAAAATGTAAAAGCACAGCAAGTAATAACACAACACTTCTCACATTTAAAATTTCATACTCATTCCTATCTTTTTAAACAAATTTATCTATCTGTCTTACACTGTCTATATTAAGACGTTGCAAAAGACCTCCAATAAAAAATTCAAGTTGCCTAAACAATTTTTATTATTTTTCCTGAACCCTCTACTTTCGAATATTCAACATTCGCACATATTTTCAGGGACCAATTATGTGCGAAATTCGAGCGCTGTCGGTATTTGAATGTTGCAGTGATTTTGCTGATTTTGATTATACGAGATTGTAGCAGATATGAGTAAAATTTTTTCAAGGAATGACAATTTGAACCGGGGTACATCGGATTGAAATTTAAACTATTATTGCCCGCACTATAGTAAACTCATAAGTATTTGTTGTTTATATAAATTTATGATGTTTTATAAATCGATTAAGAATTTTTTATTCAAACAATCATCGTTCAAAATTACGGGGTAAATGATAGAAGAGTGATCAAAATTTCCATTTGGAGCCTTTTGTAATGACAATGTGAAAGTCAGGACATTTTTAATCATACATGTAAATACATGACTCGAATAATTTTCCTTGACATAACAATCGAGCCAATTTCATTGCATTCACGATGCAATAAGATGCAACGATCGTGAAACTCTCTGCGAGGCAATCTTGGCCCTAAGCGAAGAAATATCTATGGCGTCGAATAGTATTCGCGTCGTCGCCTTTCGCTAGAGATTCATTCGAGCCGTCGGCGATAATTATGTTACGCTCGATTACGTCCTGATTGTTCTATGAATATCAAGCCACGGATAAGACGTGCTCTCATATCTGTTCCGCGAGAGTACTACATATATTACACCTTCATTCGATTGCCACTCTCAGTCAAACCCCTTCTCACCGCTAATTACACCGAGTGCCTTCAATGTTCACAATTAACTACGTCGGCTTGTTCCACAGTAATGCCGAAATGTTTGTATGGATTATGTAACATATATTTTACATACACATCTGTATAGATTATGTTGTCCATCAGATATCAATTGATTCATTGTGCACTCATTAAGCTTCCCCATTATAATGTCATTTATCTTTGCCGGTGAATGAAGATGATAAAGAATTAGTTGAAAAATCGAAATAATTGTCGATTCTGTTAATAGACTGGACATCGGTTGAATGGAAAGGAAAATATATAATTTGATTGTCCTACCTGTCTATCGTGAAATCTTAACGTGAGGACGTTGATTGCAATGGTGATGGGATACGATGTTAACTTCGACTAGGAACACCAGTGTTTTCGTTAATTGTATTTAATCATCGAAACAACGATTTTCTTATTACGTGATTCTTTGTATTTTCCATTAATACATCCGAGACTGACGTCTTAAAACGAAATCAATTATAACTAATGTCTGGCAATGTTTGCACACTTATAATAAAAAAGTGATGCAAATCGAAACATAATTAGAAGAGTAAGAAGAACAAGTTTGAGGTAATTTTTATCATTGTGATTATTATGACTCACCACGTGAGTCTGTAGTATTAGGACACTTTTAACGAAAATCAACTGATGATATTGATCTCTACATATGACCCATGAGGTGAGCCGCTGATTATAGTGGTGAGATTCTGGAAGACCTATACGGGGAGACACTGATTTCGAAATTTGTTAATAATACTACTTTTTGACATGTAAGTTGAGTACTGATTGTAAGAAACAAAATTCACAAGGCAGTTAACGTGTTAACCCCTTAGCCTACAACTACGGGTGTGCCTCGTAGCGGGGAAAATGGAAAAGGAAATTTTGAAGTCTTTCCAAAACTATTAAAATGACAATATTAGCCAGTTACGAAACCGTCTCATTATTACCATACTATTAATATTACATTCAGTTACACGAAACATCAGAAATCAGTGAAAACTTTTGATTTCAGGAATAAATTTTGAGACTCTGCACGCACTGACAAAAATGAAATTGTAGGTCAAGGGGTTAACTACGGTTAATTGCCTTAAAAGTTTTTCTTTCTTATTTCCAGAAAAGAGCAAACAGAAATTCTCGATATTTTCAATTTCATTCGCTACACAATTGTCAGAGGAAATTCAACTGAAAAGTGGAAAGAATGACCGATGATTTCTAGCCATTTAATACGAACGTCGAGTTCGCATGAGAAATAATAGATTCGTCATTTTTCAGTCGACTTGTATCGCGAATCTCTTGCTGAATAAACTAGCTTCGTACACGTTCACCGTGCCGCAATATTTCCCATGCCAAACGGAAATCGATAAAATAGATATCCGACTCATAACGCACACTTTGCCAGCGCCTTGTCGAACCGGAGGAACGACGATGTCAGCGGCAGGAACGGCAGCAACGGCAGTTCGTTGCTGGGATAAACGATCGACCAAACCGCGGGAAACCCTCGATGCCGTTTGTCAATAGGAACGACTTATTTACGGCGGGTTAAGCAGGAATACAAGGGAACTCGGACAGGGGGTGAGGGAGATACAAGTTAAGCTCGATCGTCGTGCAGTTACAACGCGAAAGAACGGTGATCGCTGTTCATTCGGAAATTCATAAGTGTGTTTATGCCTGAGATCCTTCGTGGTCTATGTTTTTTTCAGATTTTAACATTACAACTACCGAAACAACCAAAATATCGAGTTCTAATTTTTTTTTTTTATAAAAAATCCTCAGAGGTATAGAGTTGAAGTAAAAAACGTGTAAATATTAGACGTGTATGTTACTACATACAGTCTGACAATTCTAACATGGCTAGCGAGCGGTGGAGCCTCTCGTTTTCAACCGCTTATTTCCCCCATTTCGTTTCTGGAATCCAAAAAAACCCAACTTCCTAAAGTAAATGACTGTACGGAGTGTTCGCTTTAGGTATCGCTTTTGAGAATTTCAAAAACGAAGTGGCGGAAATAAGCGGTTAAAAACGAGGGTTCGCAGTTCGCTAAACAAGTTAGAGTTGTCGAACTATAACATCAGGTAACTGATCATCTTCTATGTCGCTTGATCCCCTTTCTTTCAAAAAACTTATTTAACCCATTCTCTGTTGAAGTACCGCATATTTAAAATAATCTATCACGTGTTAATTCTTACGTTCTAACTAACGTAAAGAAATAGTTTATTTTATGTAACTAACAGTAAAAGTGAAGGTAAGCTTAACACGTTGAATGTCACCGGTATTCCGCTAGTTTCATTTCTACTGAACTGAAACTTTTTTTGTTAAATTCGCATTTTTATAAAGTGTAAACTTTAAAGATGCAGATACTTAGATAGATATTCGGCAGAAATTTTTCTGTTTAAGGCCAATATGTAAATATTTAGTATGTCCGAATATTCATAAATATTGCAATTTAATACTAAAACTACAGACGTTATATCGACTAAAATTTAGATACTTAATAACTGCCGTAGAAAAGGAGGTGGAAAAAATGATTAATTAATTAATTTGTGATTTATAAGATAGGAGTGAAATATTTACTTTACGGCTACCGTAACAATTTAAATAATTTTTAGAAAAACATTGGGACCGCTCTTTTGACCGGCGTAGTAAGTTTAGTGCTAGAGTTACATGAAATTTCATTGAATTCAATAGCGCCAGTCACCGGTGACCCCCACGGCAGTCAAAGTATTAACACTTTGCCACACCATTTCATTTGTGACTCAATGCGCAATAACTCTGAATGAATTGCTGAAATAACAATCTATCACTATTTTCGCATATAGTATATGATTGATGCAATATTAAATAATATAAAATTAATTTGATTTTATTGTGACTAATCGGTATTTTTAATTTAATAATTTTTGAAGCACTACAAAATAGACTACTCCATTTATCGTGTCACGAGTGTCACTCGTTATTGTACGGTTTTACTTAACACTAGAACTACCAGCGTTAAATCGATTATATTTTAATATATTAATTTGAAAACAAAGGAATCAAGAGGTCGAAGGGGTGATAGATTCAGTGATTTATGTTTCTCTAGACAGACGTAGAATATATATTCCATGACTATTCTATAGACTTGGAGAATTTCTGGGAAAAACTGCGTACCAGTCATTTTGATTTGCTTGGTAGGTCTAGTGTTAATTACTCTGACACAAAAGTTACAGTGTATCTCGACTTCACATCGCTTTGTTATTATTATTGTTTCTTGCTAAAGTTTTAATTATTGTATCCAACTAAAAAGTCTTATCATTTCTCTGCAGCATAAAAACCAAAATTATTAACCTCGAGAACGATGCCGGGGGTAAATGCATCCATCACATCGCTTTTGTAGACTCGCATGCGTTTCAACCTTTCTGAATGAGCAGGCAGTTATACAACTTTGCGTTATTGCACTGCACACAAGAATACGGAATGCAATCGAGATTCAGCATGTGCGTTCCATGCGTGAATGGGTCAAAAGAATATTTTCCATTCGTGGAAAACGGAGGAAACTTTGAAATAGGCTGCAACTGAAAACAGTCGCTCACGATGCAACGATGTGAAAAGCATCGTTGCCGGGTAAATTTGATAGCGTTCTCCGAGTTCCATTAATCGTATCAATGCTATAGGAATTTCAAAACCGTATAATCAAATCATTCGTTGACGCGCATTCATTTTCGTGCATTCGTTTGAAAGCCGACAGTTTCATATAAAAAAAAAAACTGTCGAAGTGACGAGAATTGGAAATGTTTCTTAAATTTTCTAGAATTATTTCATCTGACAAGATCTAAATATTAATTTTTGAAGGAACTTGGAATCTACAACTAAAATATGTTGAAAAATGTATACATATAACGTGCGAATGAATTAGAAAAGTTTTAGAATTATTTAGCTCTAGAAGCAGTCATGCTTTTTTTCCTATCAATAGTTTTATTAATTTAATTTATAACCATCATATTTACACATAACGGAAAAGTTATATTTATAATCAATCATTAGGTAAAATACGGATGACTCTCATCGAATTTTCAACACGTTTCTTTTCAAAAATGTCGATAGAACAACAATTCACGATGATCAATTTAAACTACACCAATTTAAACAATTTTCCAGCCGATAAATTTCCCAATAATTATCTATCGACCATTTAATATCAACGAAAATTTCCACTCACCGCTTGAATCTCTGTAAATCGAACTGGCGAAGATAAACTTTTTCGCAGTGAAAAAAAAAATGTTCACATTCGCTTATTTATCCGAAGTGTATACCGAATAAACTCGGTGCGATTACACGTTTTTGTTCGGCACGGGAATTGCTGTAATCCAATGTAGTATAGATTCGATCTCCGAGTATTACATTTACTACGTTTTCTACGTTTGCTACGTTTATCTTTGTGTGCTTGCCGAGCCACCAGTGTTTCTTGCGGCTCGTTTTTTCGCCACCGATTTCGTGGAACTGCCGCATCTACATGCGAATGCTAATTGCGAGCAATTAGCAAGTATAACCGTGTAGCTAATCCGTGCCGATGCTCGCCGAATCGAGTCAGAGAGGTGGACTCTACCTTCTATATCGTTACAAAGCTCTACGGTTTCCATTTAGACTCTATTACACAGTCGGTGTATAATTTTATTTGAAATAGAAATAATAAAGCAAGTTTTTATCGCTTTTCTAACGAATAAAAACTTTTAACGACCGTGAATTTTTCTCGGGGACGTTGACAAATGAATGATGATTTACTTCATGTGTTTTAAGTCGGTTCTTACTATTTATTATTAGGTGTGCATGGTTTATAATGAAGAACAGAATATTTAAATTATTTGCAACACTTCTAATGATTTCACAGTTATTACGTGAATGCAATTAAGCTGAAGGATCAATTTCCTGAGTACGAGCGCGCGCAAATAATTAAGTTGAAGTATGAAATTATCGTAGAATTATCACTGACTTGAAAAACAGAGATCGAATACTTTTAATACAATAGTTTCAAAAAGCTGGATGAATATTGAGAGATTATAAACACTTTGTCCAATTCTTTTGAGCTTCAGGGGTAATCTCCTATAAGTAGCTTGATTTAAGATAAAAATAGGAAATCTGGCTTATCTGTGATTCTTTAGTCACGTTTCCGTCGAAGCTCACTTTCTAAAGGGTCCAGTAAAGATCGCGAGAAAAGTAAGCGACCTTTGATACCTTACACAAGAAAATCAGAGTCAGCCATGCGACCCGTAACAGTGACCTCAATTCTTTATCATGTTTCTTTGATTCGACGGATTTAGAGCCTCTTAACCTCGATATGTTAACAATTTGAGAATTAATTGTACACTATGACGCAGAGATACACTGTGCATTGATCTTACTGTATATCTGATACGATTCGTGTAGTCGTTGCGAATATTAAACTTGTAAGACCTATTGTCAGCACCCATTAATGACATACCCGGTACTACATCAAAGGTGTAAAAAACATTGATTTTCTCCATGACAGGTATGCAGAACTTACTTTTAGTATTATATTGACATTTGATCAAATTGTCGGGTTAATGCATTAATTACAACTGCAAGGCTTTTCCTACTTATTCAACATAGTCCCATCGATTTCTACAATTACTTCGTCGAGAACCTATTGTTTCAGGTAGGTTCCGAATCAGCGAGACTATGATATAAGTATCACATGGGATGAATGTCCCAAAGGTGACGAGGAATTTTAACTGCCATCCACTGACAACGGGCCCAAGTCTTCACCTTCTTCTTCACCACAGTCTCATTGGAAGAACATAGGAAGAATTTCAGGGAGGTGATGGGAAATTTAAACTTGGTCCCATTTATTGCCAGTTCCAGCCTTTACTTTCTTATTAGTCCAGTCAAATAAGACTTTGAAGGTTACAAAAATTCCCATACAGCTAAAAATTGGTATGGATGTTCAGAATACCATTATAAATGAATTGTGAAAAGTCCCCATCAATCCCCCTTGTGCAAAAAATTTTATTGATGGTGAAAGTTTGCAAAAATAGGGTTTTCGCGTTTTTCAGTTAAACGGTGAGTTTTACAGCAAAACTAGTTCAGACAAAAATTGTAGATCATCCGATTCTCTACAAAAAATGTATCCACACTTTTTTTCATAAGTATTGCCATTTCCGTGATACAGCGGTTCAAAGAACTGAAAAAATTATTTTATTCGTAATATGCACACGTTTCCACACCACCTATGAGGTAGTGTGCTTGGCGCTTTTTTTTAACGTGGTTTCCCCGGTAAGCTTATTCCACGATCTATTGTGATCCTATTGAATTCAAATTGAGTATTGAAAATGATGAAAGCTGTGTAAATTATGTAATATATAAATGAAAAAATAATTTGGAAAAATTATTCGTCGGATTCATAATAATCCAATGGAACTTCTAGTGTACTGTCTTGGTTTTCATCATCTTCTTTTTCTTCATCTTCCTGCTGGATACAAATATGTTCTAAAAGTGATACATCATATGTCTCATCACTGATATCGTAATTATCCTCATCTAGTATCGATTCAACATTGGAGCACGACTGTCCTTGACAATTGGTACATGCTAAAGAACAAAACAGTCCAACCTTTTTACAGCCGCATTTAGCATTGCAACCTTTTTTGCAATTGCAAAAGATGGTGTTAAGGAGTTTTTCTGGTGCAGGTGGGAGTAACGTATGAATTGGTTCCAATGCATTGTCAACTAACTTCCAACCCCAGTCTTCTGGATCCATTTTATTACCAAGCCACACTTGAACTTGATAATATACCCGGAATAGATGTTGTTGAGCAGCAGCAGAGGTTGAGGGAAGACAAGCTAATTGCACTTGTTTTTTATTATAAGTTTTTTTTTGCAAAATATAAGTATCGGAGTTTATCCAAGCAGGTAACTTTTTTTGGAGCTCCGTACATAGAAAGAAGGAAGTGAATTCCATTAGTGATTATAAATGCACATGAATTTTTACAGATGTCTGGTCTTTCAGGTACTCCGAAAACTCATCACCTCTTTCAATACTTGCATCAATTAATGCTTTCATGCCGCGATCAACAGTAACAACTCCACTTTCAGTCAAAGGTTGACTACAAATAAAGCAGAATTGCGACATTTTTTTTTAAAAACAGTAAAATGCACAAACTTTGTTACAAAATGTAAGCGATAGCCACGAGTTGTCACTACGAAGGAATGCTTACGACTAACAGTATTTTGTTGAGTATGAGACCTTTGAAACGGAGCAGGTATACGAGCATCGCCACGCTGACAATTGAATGGAAGACAAATGTTACTCAAGGCCATGGGACTAAATTAAAATAGGGGCGGAGTTTTTGACGTTCATTTATATTCTAAGAATTTTATAATTTGTATGTATAAGACATAGGGACTCATATTTGTACTCGTATAACGGTTCAAAAATGTATATAAAAGTACATTAACGTGCATATTACGAATAAAATAATTTCTTCAGTTCTTTGAACCGCTGTATCACGGAAATGGCAATACTTATGAAAAAAAGTGTGGATACATTTTTTGTAGAGAATCGGATGATCTACAATATTTGTCTGAACTATTTTTGCTGTAAAACTCACCGTTTAGCTGAAAAACGCGAAAAGCCTATTTTTGCAAACTTTCACCATCAATAAAATTTTTTGCACAAGGGGGATTGATGGGGACTTTTCACAATTCATTTATAATAGTATTCTGAACATTCATACCAATTTTTAGCTCTATGGGAATTTTTGTAACCTTACTTCTATTTTAATGATTAATTTGACTGGACTATATTCACTGTAGTTCCATTGTCTTCTCCTACTATTTCGCCCAGGACCTACCATTTTAGATGGGTTTCGAAAACTATAATATACATATCACATGGAACAAAAGTCCCAGAGGTGACAGGAAATTTGAACTGAAGCCCACTGATAGCGGACCCAAATCTTTACCTCCTTCCCCATCATAGTCCTATTGACTTTAACTATTATTTCACCCAAGACCTACTGTTTTAGGTGCATTCCGAATCACCGAGACTGTGTATCACATAAGACAAGTTTCTCCAAGGTGACGGAGAATTTAAACTTGGGCCCACTGATTGCGAGTACAAACCTTCACGTCCACATTAACTACAATCCCAGCATAGTATTTTTGACCACCATGATAAAAAATTAATTTATTATACTATGAAATGCGTAATGATTTTTATCGACTATTTTGTGGCGTCAAAGTCCGACGTGGATGGATTCTACGACCACTACTCTCACTCGCGAAATCGCGACGATTATGCTTCGCGAATAAGTGATTTATCAGCGCGATAGTTCTCGACCGACGGAGAACTTGTCGAGTTCACGATGATGATTTTAAACTCCAACAAAAATATACGGGGTCCGTCAGCAAAATCCGGACAAAATTCTATTTTAATTTCCCTCTTCATGTAATGTCAGCAGTAGATGTTTCTTTCTTTTCAGGACAGGCACATGTATGTACAATACGTATGTAACATTTAAATGGCAGATTTGATTAGATAGTGTTCGGAATATATTCACAAAGCAGCAATAACTGAAGCGCTTCGCGCGGAGCGTTCAGCTATTGAAATTATTCGATTCTCTAGATACCCAAATTCTACTGTTTATGATATTGTACTGTAGGTATGCGACTGTAGAGAAGTTCGTGGAAGGCTCTGCTAATCGGTCAAGGCGAATTTATTCCAAAGAAAAGTCTGTAAGCACAGCGGCTGCAGACGAAAAAGCTCAGCAACACGCCACATTTCTTTAAGAAGGGTGAAACCATTAACAATAAACTGTACCTCCGGATCATAATTTCGGTAGTGAAGTCAAAGATGGAAAGTGTAGCATCCGGGAGATCTCACATTTTAAAATAGGTTGACGCACAAGCTCATACGAGTCATTTAATGCAAAACTGGTTTTCCGATAACGTCGAAATATTTCGGTCCAAAGGCTTCTGGCCTCCCAATTGACCAGACTTAAAGCTTCTAAGTTATTATGTTTGGAGCGTTATTGAAAGGGTGTCTAATAAATCCAGGCACCCCATCGTGGCATCCCTTCAGGTCGCTGTAGAGGCAGCATTCGCGAATTTGGACAAGGATCAGGTGAAAAGAGCATGTTCGCGCTTCAGATCAAGAATCCAAGAAGTGATTGCAGCGGAAGGAGGCTATACTGACAAGGAGAACGCAAGGCCTTCGGGTCACCGATTTTATTGAAATTTTGAATACTCGTAGAGTAAGTCGTTCTGATTAAGAATATACCTTATTATAGGGGCAGACGGTCAATAGTTTTTAAGATATTTATAATTAAAGTTTCATTGGCATTCTTATAAAGAACTGTAAGATGCAACATTAAAAGCTGTCGTGGCACAGTCACAACGTGCAAGGTTTGCGCAGAAAAAACTGGGGGTTCGTGTCCTGCCATGGAAAATTAACAAATTTTTTTCTTTCGATTCATTTACATGTTAGTCTTACGTGTATTTTGATGTAAATATGGATATAGAATTTTCAAGCTACTTTACATTTAATAATTTCAATTATTGGAAACTCATAACTTTACCTATCAAATAAACGCACCACTATTACACTTGCAGTTGTAATTTTATGTCTTTTGGAAAGTAGACTTGATTTATCATTTTCGAAAAGTTCTCTTTCCGTACATATCCCTCTTGCAAACTATGTGTATTTTAACATAGGTATGAAAATTTGTGCATTCAATTGATGACGAATGACGGAATGAATTTCTATAGCCATTTACCAACTTCAAATTTCTCTTCCATTTTCCACCAAATAAATTCAGATAATATAACAATTTTAATGTGTTGATATTAAATTGAACTTTGAAGATATAAACCGAACAAAAAAAAAATTCCACGAAAAGAAACGAACCCTAGTTTTTTCCTTGGAAACTCAGGACGTTGCCCCTGGCCGCGGCAGCTTTTGGTATTACATTCAATAGTTTTGTATAAGAAGACCAATGAAACTTTAATTATAAATATCTTAAAAACTATTGACCGTCTGCCCCTATAATAGGGTATATTCTTAATCAGAACGACTTACTCTACAAGTATATAAAATTTCAATAAAATCGGTGACCCGAAGGCCTTGCGTCCTCCTTGTGAATAATAAAACTTAATAAGGATCCCCTAATTAATTTACACATTTTTGTTTTCATCAATACAAGTAATTTCTAACTAAACAAGTGTTTGAAAGAACTCTTAATTTTGTCCGGATTTTGCTGACGGACCCTGTATATATAGCAAATTGTGAGGGTTTTTGTCGTCAGCGAGGTCGGTTTCGTTAGCGATTCGATTTTCTTAAGGCAAGTGACTTCGAGGATTTTTCCTCCGAAGTCCCTCGACGACGCTATGGGCCGGACATCCCCACTTGCTGAATTTTCGCGACATTTCAGCAGGCGAGTTTTTCGGATTTTCCGGGCGGTGCGCGACGTTGATTGGCCGCACTTTCCTCCGAGAGGAGTGACCACCCCCATGGGATCCTCGGCGAGAAGGGCCCCACGGTGGCTGAAGTTCACCCCCATGCGAATACGTAGTGGAGGAAAGTGCAACCATATGCGCCCAAAGAATTTCTCTTCGAGGGCGCGATTTATGACCGATTTGTCATCGCGAGTCAGCGGCGGTCGATGGGACCGTTCGGGTCGAAGTCCCTGTTTACCACCCGCTGACAGAGCACGACGGATTAACGAAAACGTTTATTCCAAACGAAGACTGCTTAATTCCTCAAGGAGCGGAGTTCTAGCACGATGGTCGCCAAATCTTGTTCGGTAGTAAAAAATCTGGCTACCAGACCCGGGCCTCAAAGAACGGCAAACTTTCGCTTCGTTCCGCACGCGCTTTTGCTTCCGTACGACGGAACATCGACATTACTCAACTAAGAAATAGTTATTGATATCTAGCAAAAGTTGAATTTACTTATTTGAGGTCATACAAATAACGCTCAATTCAAGAAGTAAAACGGAAGACTCTAAGTCAACTAAGAAATAGTTATTGGAGTCTAGCAAAAGTTGAATTTACTTATTTGGGGTCATCCAAATAACGCTCATCTCAAGAAGTAAAACGAAAGACTCACACTCAAGAGTAACTCTATCGGCGGTAACGGAGTCCGGAGTTCGTGATGAACGTAAAGTTTCTCGACCTCGGAATATGCTCTCGGCATTCGCGATGCGAACTCTTTTAGTGTAACGCATTCTCCTGCAGTATTCATATGCGAGCTGTTATATAAAGTGTATTACATAAGTAGCCCGAAGCTCGTACGCGTACACGGAACGACGATTCGACCGACACAGAAGATAATAGGACGAATCGACGTTGATCTTGCTTCTATCCGTGCGGTGCGGTTTCCTTGGCGAAATATAAATGCCTACTTCTCGGCGATTCGATGATAATCTACGATAGGTGGAGTCTTATAATTTAACCCTTTGCACTCCGTTTCTACGTTCGTGTCTGCCGTTACATCGGACTTTGTGTTTTCTTTGCTTGTACGTCGATGTACTGTTTTACATCGTTATTTGTCGGCGTTTAGGAATGAAATTTAATATTTCACGAATTCTTAATCTTGTAAATGAAAATATGTGACCTGTTTTATGGTGAATTTTATAGAAAAACATTCTGTGCAAGATTAATAATAAAAAATTCATGACGATCTGCAAGAGGTTACCATCCGAGTCAACTTTATAGAATCCTTTCGAATAGAATTGTCCAAGAGAAAGGAGAGGTAAAAAATTTTATTATGAAGAAGAACCGTTACGTATATATTTGAGGTTCTCCTGACCCTTTAGATTTGTCCTGTCTCATTGCCAGTGGAAAACGTAGAGAATTACTTCTCAATGAAAAAAGTAATATTTAATTAACAATAATTATAATTCAATTTCGCAAGATCTTTCTGAAAATATAATATAACGAAGCGCCAGAAGGTATTTAACGTTGTCAAATAAAACGGCAAGATACAAGAACCGAGAGAAAAGAAGCGGAATTTGACTCGGAATTCGAACGTTACCAGCAAAGCATACAATTGTCTCACGAAAAATTGTGAGGCCGTTTCAACTAACTTTTCGAGTGCAAAGATTCTGAAACTTCAGAGCCTCAAGGAAATTTAACGGAACTAAATACGCACTTTAACCCTTTGCGCTTCTAGCGTGCCTTGGAGGCACACCGAAGTTTCTATTACAGTTATCTGCTGATTTTCTTGATAAGAAACGGAGGATTTCATAACGTTCACGAACCAGCATCTCTTGGACGATTCGAAGATCTCTTCAATATTACTGTATATATTAATATATGTATCTATACAGATTCGACAACAATATATTAGAATTGGAAGCTGATAAAAAAAAGAAACGTGAAGGTTTTAAAAAGAAATAACAATTCCTTTCATCACTTACCCCTTCAGCTGGAGGATGGAAAAAAAAGGGGGAAAATATTCGTGTATATCTTCTCAACGAGTACGTACCTGAAACAAAGAAATAGTTGGACATGAAGACAAATCGTGCATCCAGATACTCGCGTGCAACGATGAGCGCGTCGACATTATCGAGAATCATGGAAGAACGTTTCGACGGAGTGTTGGCGACAGGTGCTTAAACAAGCTACGACGTTTTCTGTCGACTTTCTCGAATGTCTCGATGTACTGATTTCAAATGCGTACTTTTCATATCAGTGTTTAGATCCTTTTCGAAGTCAGTACATTGAGACATTAACACTAGATTTACGGTGCCAATTTGACTCGTTCAAAATTTGATTACTACGTATATAATATATTGGTTGGTTAATTTTTTAATAATAAATCTTTCATTTCAATTGATTCGGAACTATTTTCTATGCAAAAAACTTCAATTTGCTTGTATGCTTCAAATTGGCTCACTTCAGAATAATAGGTATATCAACATCCGTAAATCTAGTGTTAACACTTTAGCAACCGGTAGCCTATTAATAGGTTTTTCGAGATCAACGCCTTTGGACTTTTAACATATTAATCGGTTGCCACGGCAATTAATAACTTTTTATCTAACATTGCGCTTTACTGTACCGAGGACTCAGTAACGAGGATTTATAATTTTCGTAGATATATCGGTATCGGAGAAATATTTGCGATTAAGTGATAGGTTAGAAGTGGGTAGGATGTTAAAAAATACCGGTCAGTAAAATGTTAAAAAAAGACCGTTCCAATATTTATAAACTCCTCGCAACATGTTCATTAATACTTATAGAAATTAACTCTTTCAACGTAGAATTTAAGAAATACGTTTATTCAATTGTTTACACATTTCTAATATGTTCTGTCAGGTACTTTCTCTAGCCTTGGGTAGATCGTGTTGTATAATGAACGTTGTTTTACAAGAAATCTGAAAGAAACCAAAGCATAGCACAAAAGTTCTAAGAAGTCCTTCAACCTTGCTGTAACCCTTTGCACTATAATTTCTTTCGTGACTTTATTTACCACAGTTAACCCATTAAGGTTCAAAGTTGCGTTAACGCAACATTTCACTTCTAATTTTTTTCGGGGAATCGGATTAATTTAATTTATTTGTTAACCTATGTCTTAGTAAAAGAATATACCAAAGGCGTAATTTATGTACTATAAAATACCACGTAAGCTCAAAGTTGCGTTAACACAACATTATGTAACCCAAAAACTAGTTATAAATTTCTTTCTTCATTTCAATGCTTGGTCCTTAATGGGTTAACTATCAAATTACTCAGATAAAAGTTAAGGATTTCTACGATATCTAGAATCTTAAAAGCAAACTAATAATGCGGAAATAATTTACCGGTGCAATGATCCACTGATTTTTTAAATTTAACGATTTTGACAAAATCTTTATTTCTCTTCCATTTTCTGTGACACGAGTATCATTCATTATTGTAAGGTAAGGGATTGAACTATGCCACTCGCTCTAGTTTCTATAAATATCCCTCGAAGAATAATGTGTTAACACTTTCAAATAAGCTTCCTTTATTAAAAAATTAACGTTGCTGCCCGAAATAAAAATTCTCATTTTACGATAAGTGGACCCTTTGTTAATAAATACTTAGACAACGCGATTATATATGACAGTGATACATTATTACATCTATTACTGAAATATTTACATTACATGAGTGCTTTTTGGCAAATCATCGGAGGAGAAAAGTATTTTAATACACACATGTTGCAATATTTTTTTATCATTTAAATGTTTTACAGACAAATTTTAGGAAAAAAGTCCTCGATGCGAATGCGCTAAAAGGAATTTAGAACATTTAGTTTCTAGAAAAACCATTGCTTGTTGGATCGCAAGTTCTACAAGGCGATAAAAATATTATCGACAATGAATCAGACGTGCCACGTCGAAATCGGTTCTGGCTACGTGTTAAGGAGTAGACATAAATATTCATTCAACCAAGGCAACTTCTTTCCTGCTGAGTTTCCTGATAAATCATTCCTTTATCTCGTCTTTAGTAATTCAGAGGACAAGCATATTTTTTTTTATAAAGATCGCCGTCTTGGATTACTCCAAGTCGTTAAGAATCGAAGAGGGGTGTAAAACGTGGAGGATCTGACAACTAGAAATTATGATGGCATAGTTGATGGATGGATTGCAGTAAGAAAGGAATGTAATTGCCGTGATTCGTTCATATAAATAATTGATAAATATTTCTAATGCTTGGTATCGCATCTTTTACTCATTTCGAACAGGTACAAGACGATTATTGTTATTAATGATAGATGAAGTAAATTTTCCGTTTCTAAGTTTTCAAGCTAGCACTAAATCGTATTGCACTATTCAACTTGTAATGTTATAAGGCTAATAACTACGATTAATCCGTTGACATACAAATATTTGTATGTTAATATTTGGAATTTGACTATTTAATTTGACCCAACTGAACAGTTATGTGCAAGCTTGGAAACAGAACATTTTATTCTGAAATTTGTCCTATTGTCTTACTGTCCTGTTGTCCTATAGCCCTATAGTCTGAATTTTTTGTCGTATTTGAATATCAAATGCAGAATAAAACACTAGAAAATGATAAGGCTACAATTTCAAATAGTAGATTTAACTTGATTTTTAAATATTGAAATAGAAAGGTTTTCATGATTTTTTAGAACTAAATTGTGGTATTTAGCAAAATTAAAAAATTCACTTTGAAGTATAGAAGTTTAAAGACAGCTTATGTTAATCTGAAGTCACAAGGGTCAATAGAGGGTTAAGTAGCCTTATAAAATAATAAATTAGTAGTTCCGTTGACGCACGAATGAAAAAAATTGAATAATTTAAAAATATACTGTACGGCGTACACCGGAGACAATTCCTGATGTTTTAGAAACGTCATTGTGTCTTAACACTAGAACTACCGAGCAAGTCAAAATGTCTTGTTCCCAATTTTTTCCAAAACTTCTCCAAGTTTATAGGAGAGTAATACAACAGATATTCTACGTTGATTTTATAAATACAAATTACCGAATCAATCATCTTTTCCACCTCTTAATTCCTGTTCTTCCGATCAATTTTTTTAATAAATTAGAATATAATAGATTTAATGCCGGTTGTTCTAGTGTTAAGATTTATTCTGATGTCGGATCACGAATGAATTAAATTAACTATTATATAATATTAAAGAATTAGAAAAAAATAGAATAAACGATCTTTTTTCTGACAATAATAATACCAGCGATTTCCTAGGAAGATTTTGTTCTTCGCTAATTAAATCATCACGCAAGAAAAAAATAGCGAATGCAATAAAATGTTAAAAGAAATCCCTTACACTACAGGGAACGTGATAAAAAGAGACTCGGTGAAAAGCATATTGGACATTGAACAATGACCGTATTTCGACGATACAATAGAATGAAGTGCACCGCACGATGCACCGCAATTTCGGGCACACAATAGTAGCCCACGTTTCTTGATAATTTTACCGATCCGATTTCAATCGCGTTTGCTGTACTACTCGCGGATTTCTTTGTTTGTCGGTGATGCGTTTAAAGGAGCGCACAATTCACTGCTCTATGGTTGTATTGATTGATAAGTTAGCAAAATTGAAAATATAAAAGTAGACTTTGTCTTTTATCGGAACCTCACCACGAAAATCAATTTTTGTTACAAAGATCGTTAAAGAACAGAGAATTTTTTTGCAAGTTTTTCGTTTTTAAATTGTTGTAGATATGGTGCTTAGTTTTCCAAGTTATTATTCTATGTCGAATATTAAGTTTAGTTCGTTATACAAGTCTTTAGGTTTATGGTTCGTTTAACTGCTTCGTTTTGAATTATTTCTACTGCCATGAGTCAATATTGATGAATTGTTAGTGACGTTAGATTGATATTAGTGATAAGATTAGCAGGAAATATGGAAAACTGTCATTCAATTGCAGTTCTGCTGGTTTAATTCTAGCAAACTATGATTCTTTCTTTGTTCTTTCTCACGAACACGTAAAAAGAATTAGTAATACTGCAACTTAACGGCAGTTGATCAGTGGCATTCGGTCAGACTATCGCTCCACTTTCCGCATTTGATCATCTTTTTCATCGAGACTGTAACACTCATAACACGCAGTATATTTCCACAACTAATGGCAACTCGAGCTTAGACTCACTATCAAGGAATTTCAGCCGTTACCCCGTTATTATACTCTATTTTAGATAAGTGCAAATGATTAAAAATTACTTACATTACGGTTGAAACCAATCGTCTCAACAAACCAAAAAGTTAAATCATACGATAAAAGAAAAAATTCGAAAGTAAGACAATAAAGAAAAGTTAAAAAAATAATTCATCAAATTAGTGAAAATATCCAAACATCTAATCCCAACAATCGCTAGGCAACAATAAATATAGGATAACAAAACCATAACTTTAAAATCATCATATTTTAATTCATAAAAAAATAATTCGCCGAGTTATTTAAAATATTCTAACATTCAGTCCCATCAATTCCTAAGGAACAATAATTACTCCTTACTATTAAATCAGTGACTTTTAAATCCGTAACTCTCAAAGAAGAAATCGACAGATCGAAGTTCCCAAAAAGTATTAGCTCTCGCAAACATCCAATCTGTTAGCCCGAGAACGGATGACCTACAAAGGAGTCCAACTCGACCATAATCAAAGCCATTCGTACAAACATTAGCGTTCAAGAGATAGAAAGGGTTTGGGTATCGATCAAACATTGCAACTGTCGTCTTTACGATATCCTTTCCCTAACCCCATCGTGATTTTCCTTAGTTGCAGTCTAGAAGTTTTTCCCGGAAGAAGAACAGGGTGGTCTCTACTCAGGAGAAAATCTCGATGGAGTAGAGCCAAACCGAACTCCATAGGGGCAACATTGTGCAGAGCAGGGGAAACAGAACGTCAGAAGCAAAAGTCATTCGCCGTGACGAGAAGAAGGGGTTTTGGATGGAAGTAATATCCGGCCACTCTTTTCATACGGTGAACGAGAAAGGACATTTGTATAAGGACGCTTACATGCGCCCTGAATAACGTGGCTTTATGAGAGCTCTATCTAATGTACCATGGATGCAGAATGTTTGACAAAGAGAGGAGGACCAGACGTTTCAAACGATTTTTGTTAGTTTTTGCGGACAGATTGCATGTGCTTTGTTGTTTAACATGGCACGGAGGTCATTGGTGACCTATTGGATTCAACGAAATTTCGTGACTTTCAACACTAGATTTACGAACTGAGCCAATTTGACTCATTGAAAATTTGATTACTATTGTAGGATTGCAGGAAAGTGAGACACTATGTATGAGAACGTGAAGGGATGACAGAAAGAGAGAGAGAGAGAGAGAGAGAGAGAGAGAGAGAGAGAGGGAGTGAGTGCGTGGGACAGCGTATCCCCGGCCCCGATGCAATTAGAGAGAGTGTATATCTGTGTGCATTTGTATTTGTGGGGTGCAGGGCCTCCAGAGAAAAGTCATTGCCTAAGAGGCCCAGTGTGTTTTTTTAACACGAACCTACAGCGACAGCGATTAAGCGTATTTCATTATAGCGTAATTTAGTTTAAATTTATTTTGTGTTTATCTTATTTTAGTTAGTCTTTGTTTTTATTTTATATTTTATATATTTTATATTTAATAAAGTATTTATTATTCTTTATTGAATAATAAATCCTACGCTATATATATATACATATATGAAAAAGTTAAATATTATTTGTGAAAAACTTATGATGGTTTTTTTCTGATGGGTTCTCGCAGAACCCTTCATTTCGCATTATCGAATGTGGAATACCTATTTTTTTCGGTTGTGAGCCAATTTGACTCATAAAACGATTTAACAGTTAATCGCATAACACATGAAAGTAACTTCCATCAGACCAGCGTATCTTGCGCCTTGCAAGCCGCACGTGATTTGTTTCTCCTCTAATTTTCCTCTCTTTGCATACAATGTTTATTTGTATGAGAGCCATCCTCTTGTTTTCACGACTCCGCTACATTATCTTTCATACCTACCCACTCCTGTCATCATTTCAATTTGTACATCGCGCGTGAACAGACCATTTTTAGTGAAAATGTATATCAAAAACAGAGTTTCTATG
Organism: Cerceris rybyensis; assembly: GCA_910591515.1. Classification (NCBI taxonomy): domain Eukaryota; kingdom Metazoa; phylum Arthropoda; class Insecta; order Hymenoptera; family Crabronidae; genus Cerceris; species Cerceris rybyensis. Next base: position 31,590,631 of record OU342790.1, read on the forward strand.
TAAAAAAGGTTTTTAATGAATTTTTTAATAATAAATCTTTCATTTAAATTGATTAGAAACTATTTTCTTTGCAAAAAACTTCAATCTTTTGTAAATCTAGTGTTAAATTTATTTAGTTATTTTCTAATACATTTAATATTTAAATATTGGCATTTAAAAGACACAGTTTCGCTGATCATATAATTATGAGGGCAGTCTGAGAAGTTCTCGGCCTTTTCCGACTGCCCTCGTAATTGTATCTTTGAAGTTTGTGCTTTGTAAACATGTAATTTTACTAAAAAAAAGTTCTTGTAGGAATAAAATACTAGTGGTGTTCAGTGTGTTAAGGTTTGACATTGTTAAAATACAATAATAGTTTTGGAAGGTTCGGTGAAAAAATGAAGGAATATGTTGAGACGTACTTGAGAAACTGGTTCAACGAGGAATTAATGTTATAAGCTTATAATTTCTTTTTTACAATTCAGAATCTACAAATTCAAAATTCAGGATCTACAAATTTCAAACGAAAATTTGGAAGAACTTTAAAATACGATGACCCCGTAAAAAATGAATATGATCCGTTGAACTTTGAAAATAGTGATTTTAAAAATTCAGTAGTAGTACTTAAGCCTTTTTTGGCAGCTTTGTCAAGTAGAAGTCCTCGGCAATTCGAAGTAGTAGTCCTCGTTTAAAACTTCAGCACTTGTTCCTATTTCGAAAGCATGAAGTGTAAAGATTGCTTTTTAAGTTGTTTTTGGCACAGCAATGATAAGAATTCAGTATCTTAGTATTGTATTGTATTATACTTATAAATTTCGACACCGACTGCTTTGTTCGTTGCACTGTAGACTTTTATTGTTAAATGACTTTCAAGTCGTCGGTGTTTCGATGTATATTTCATTTAGGAATGGTTAAATAGTTTAATGTCTGACCACCGAAAATATTTATATATGTACTTATAATTTTCCGACACTGACTGCTTTGCTCGTCACGCTATAGATTTTTATTGTTAAATGGATTTGAAGTTATTGACGTTTCGACGTATACTTCATTTAGGAAAGATTACATAGTTTAATATCTAAGCACCGAGAATATTGAAATACTTTGTATCACAGTTCATACAATTTTTGCACATGTTTCTCGAATTAACGATCATTTTTCTCATAATTTAACGGTACTTCCACTTTCACCGTTTTTCCTCGAATCATCAGAATCAGGGTCTCCCTTGTAAATTCCTATCTCTTCATAATTCTGTGAACGAGGTACTATACACGCAAGGATATCCAAGAAAAGGGTAGAATCGTGAGAATACAGCAGATGTTTCACCGTTGGCGACTATGAAGTTGCGAATTATTAACACACCGAATTTGGACTGTTCCATTCGCGAAGCAAGAAAAGCATGAACGTGTCAGAGGATTTTTCACGGTCGATGATGCGAATAAAAGAAATTTACGGCCGTAATCGATATCTCGCTGTAATCCCGAACGAGCCACGGTGATCAATGCGACCTTTTTTACATCCCAATAAAACGATACTTTCGGCCGTCAGTTGAGATTGTCCTTGAGTCTATTTTTCGTTTGCCAATTAAACCGCTCCTCGAGGGACGGTGTGCAATAAAGCTGGACGAAAAGTTTTATAATACGTGAAGAGGGAACCATGATAAAAAGATCTCGGCAAGAAGAGCTTGTTCCTTCAACACGGATACTCTTGGACAAATAAATGCGGACTGCGTGAAAACAAAAACGATAAATGCCATGAAACAGCCGAGATAAAATTCTGGCCATGTTAATTGCGAAGGAACGTATTCGTAGAATCCAATTTGCCGGGCATCACAGTCACTGAGATCCTGGACAAAAAACCCATCGTTCGTTTACGATAATATACGTGAGTTTTTCGTACAAACAGGACACGAGGAATTCTATAAATGTCACTAACGTCGACAGATAATATTCGCGAAACACGACGGAGACGCGAGAGTGGCATTAAATTCCGGAACCATTCGCGATTGCCAACGTCGCGCTTCTTCTCGATTCTGTACTATGCGATGTTGCAGTTTGTTCTTTTTTTTTCGTCAATTTAAGTACAGAAGGAAGCACGATTATTTCGGCATTTGGTACTCATACGACATTGTACAATGTATTTGGAAATGTTGCGAGTTATTAACACGTTCCGTGCCACGCCGTTTTTGCCCAACATGATCTCTAGGCCATTCGCTGTTTTGACTAAAAATTGATATATTGTCACACAATATGTCATTACATCATCAATCCATAAGTAATTAAATGGTTTAGAGTAGTTGCGACACCGTGTACCATTTATGGTACACGTGGCGCTGCGATCATTTCGACTTTGAAAGTCAATCAGTTCGCAAATTTTCAATTAGTAAAAAGAACCTGTTGTATTCGGAATTGTTAAGAACAAAACGAGGGAAATAGAATATCCAACAAAAGAGGCGGTAGGTATATATATGCAGAGAAAACATTGTTTGTTTTTCATTTGTTTCTGTGAGAAAACATGTTTCTATTGTTACCTTTCATTAGTTTATTCTTTCATCTTTTAATTTTTTGTATCGATCGAATGATCTAACTTTTAATTTTTATCCCTTATGATAGGCAATATGGAAGTACAAGACGCAAATAGTTCTAGTTCTATTTCCAGCGAAATAGAAATCCCATTTAGTATAAAACGCTCGCGTAATTCATAATTATTGTACATATAACAAATAAACAAATTTATGTGCTTTGTTCTATACTGCATTTTGTTTAATGCCTCATTCTTTTAGTGGAAATATATTTTATAGAATTAAATTTATCATAAAACATATGTTTCTGGCGGATTAAATGAATATGTCTGCGTGTACCATTTATGGTACACGTGGCCTGTAGATCAAGTTTGACGTGTACCACAAATGGTACACGTTGCACGGAACGTGTTAAAAGAAATCTCGTAAATGATTTTTCAACTAGATTTTATGAAAAAGAGGATACTTATCATAATCGTCTAGACTTCTATTGGAGCATGAATAACATTTTCAACTTTCTGTCTTGACATGAACGTCGATTTGATATTAGTAAAATACCAGGTACCAGGTGAAATTTGGACATTTGTTAATTATTTTTAAAAATAAAAATAAATTTAATTTCGTCCATTTATTAAAATACTTCAGTTGGGACTGAAGTTACACGTTGAGGTAATTAATACTAGAACTACCGGCGTTAAATCTATCATATTTCAATATATTAAATAAGTACTTTGAAAAAGAAGGAATCGAGTGGCAGAAAGGATGATCAATTCAGTGATTTATGTCTTTTGTGATGGGCGCAGAACTTTTGTTCTATGGCTCTTCTATGAACTTGGAAAATTTTTGGAAAAGATTGTGTACCAGTCATTTTGATTGGTTTGATAGTTCTAGTGTTAAGGAAGATGTAGTTAACGAGGTTCGTGGAAATAATGAATTATAATACAGCTTAGTACGCGAGAAAAAAAGAAAAAGGAGGATGCGAATTGATTGCACGACAAAGAAAGTATATATTTTGGCTCCTAATTTAATTTTTGATACTTTTATCGTTTTACCTAAAACACATGATGCTTGGTCCATTACAAATCTGGTTCCGTTATATCGCCATATCTAATAAGAAAAATGTAGTAATTTTTGAAATTCCAAGAAGGAAATGTGAACGATGACGATAGCCTCTATATGATCGGCATTTGCTTTCTTTTGTTACATCCATATTATGAAAATATCAAGTTAGTTTAATTGTGTTATTCGTTTCAATATTATAAAAGGGTTGTAAATACATTAATAATGTTATATCCATAAGTGTGATAAGTTCTATGGTGAAAGCATAATAATGTTTAATCAGTTGAATCATAAAAACATTTATAAGAAATTGAAGATGGAATTGTAGCCTCCAATGTCATATTATTATAGTTATTATAGTTATTTCCTCCCTCTGATTACAATGACTTCTAAATTCAGTAAGTTTTATTAAAATTTTGTTTGTTGTACTATTAGCCCGTGAGAGAACTAAGTAATCCGTATACTTTAAATATCCCAAATTACAAAAGAGGAAACTCTGGGTGTACACTTAATATTACCAATGAGAAATGTAATAATTAATTGCTATTCTTTAATTTCTTCTTGCAATCCTATTATAGGTATAACAATATTTATTATTGAAATGCATCACAATACGAAACATAAAAAGTTACGACGCAGAAGTGAAAAATAATCGGAGTATTTAATTAAACTTTCACGGCTGCTACGATATTTAGATCAACGTGATATGAAATTTTTAATTTCGCCGTTGCCGTTACGTTACGGCTCCCGTGAGATCGACTTCGATCATTAATTAGCCTTTCTGACTATAATGAAATATGTGGGGGAGAAATTACGAGAAACTCAGCAAAACTGCACCAACTTTCTTCGGCTCTTTTATGGCTTACTTTCGCAAACCTTATAATTCAGTGGTACTATTAACGCAATCTCCATCTCGTTATTTCTCCCGGGCACAATTTTTTTACGGCACTCGGTAAATTTTATTCACAGCACGTTATCTTATTAAAAAAAAATTGTTTCCAACAATCGCCCATTCTGATCGTGTAAATATCCAAGTCTATGTACAATATAATTATTATTATTTCTACGATCACAAAGTTTGATGATAATACTGTTCCAAAATTTCAATCTCTCCATTTTGAAAAAACCATTTCATTATAATATAACCATATTTTCGTTCTCTTATTTTTGCACATACAAAATTATTTTCACAAATATTACAATAATTAACACGTTGACTGCCATGGTGGTCACCGGTGACTGGCGCAATTGAATTCAATGAAATTTCATGTAACCTGTAAATTGCAATATTTATGAATTTTCAGACATGCTAAATATTTAAATATTGCCATTAAAAAGATAAAAGTCTACCGAATGTCTATCTATCAGTATTTTTAATGATTCTACTTTATAAAGATGCGAATTTAATAGAAAAAGATTCAGTTCAGTAGAAATGATGAAACTAGCAAAATACCCGTCGCATTCAACGTGTGAAAACAAAAAGTAGATAGAACCATAACCGTTTACACTATTTACGATATTATCGTTCATATACAGCCTTTCAGCTACTGCAAGTCTCCAATGTTCCCATTAATTCTCACTGCAGAAAGAAGACATTTCTAAGACACCAAAAAAATATCCAAAATCCCAAGACCTATTTGATCCAATTTCAATCTACAGATTCCCAAGTCACCCAGACAAATCTGGTCAACACGTTGCTTCCCACTTGGTGCTTCACTTGCAAATTTCATTGTAAGAGTAACGTGATCGATGACCGACAAAGACATCTTCACGGACAGAGAGACGCCTTCGACACTCCGTATACATACACATACACCTATATAACCCATAGATGCGTGGGTGGGTCAGAGGAACAGTTATCCACGATGTGGAGAGAGATTTATAGTAACAACGGGTCGATTCGTACGATATCCCGTGGAATATACATACACGGCTGTCCACGTTGTTTGTCCCACTCTTCCGTTGGACGTTCGACGCAAGGAGTTTTATTGGGAAATCCACTTCATGAAATGTGTATAGGACACGCTAAACTTTTGTACGAATAACCCCTACCCTTAACCATTCTTGAACCCTCTTTTCCATTCGCTCATCCTCGCTTCCTTTTCCTTTTCATCTTCTCTGACGTAGTCTTTTTCTTTTCCCCTGTAGACTTCTTCCGTTCTACCTTTCATTTCCTCTCACTTGCTTTCTCATTCTCTCATGCACTTTTCTCTCCGGCTATTGTTGTACGCTTTTTTTTTTACCCCTTGGAGATTTTCACGTTTTACGAAGCGATCTCGGAAAGGTGGATATAAAAATCGTATAAATCGTGTTTACGAGCCTTTCGGTCCCGGAAAGGAACAGTTGACGCGCCTTACGGATTCCATGGTTGTAGGTGCAACTTGCACCTGCATAATGTACACGTAATACCGTGGAAAGTTGATGGTATTCGGTGAGAGAGAATCGTAGAAAATATGCCGACAAGTGAAACGACCGGGGAGACAGTTTACGAAATATTGCGAGCAGTGCATTGAGATTGTTGGTGAGAGAGGATGATTCGATTGAAATGGATAGAAAGGAATCCTCCATGCTCGTGAACTTCTCCTGTGACTTGAAGGACGAGAATCCTCGATTTCGCTTCTGTCATTTAAGAGTACGTCGAGTATCTTTCGTGTATATGCTTCAACGTGAAATACAAGGAGAGATGCACTACATAAATTTACAAGTCATGATAGCGTTCCGGCTCGAGGTGGCACGTTGTAAATGTACGATATTTCACCTTCAAGCTTCACAATAAAATACACGATATTTTATACATCGTCCGTCGTGAGACCATTTTTGTAGGGAAGATGCATGGGTTGTTTTACACGTGGATCGTCTCCGTTCAGAGTTCCTGGTAGAAATGGATGGTAGGAAAAATTAGGATAGATGCTACCGTGAAAGAATACTTTTGAAATTTCAATTGTTGACGGTATAACTAATGGAATTATTGTTATCTTAACACTTTACCGACCGGTAGCCTATTAACCAGTTAACTGTAGCGAAAATTCTTTTGAATTTCGTGTCACGAAAATCGAGTGATGAGCATAAGTCTATTTCAAATTATTTATACCCTTTAGTTATTCGTATTATTTCGGCATTGCCTCTAAATATTCCAAACATCTTGAGAGTTACGAATATACTTTACTTTTCGTCAAAATTACAATTTAAATCACCAGTGGCAGCTTACGCGTGACGAGTATACTCGTCAAACACAGCTAACTGGTTAATAGACTTTCCGTGCCCGAAGCTTTGTGAATTTTAACATTCGATTATTAGTATTAATCGATTGTCACGATAATTAATAAATTACTTATCATTGTCGTTTACTGTGCCAATGACTCAGTGACGAGAATTTTTAATTTCCGAAGAGAAATTCCGAGAGAAGTAGGTAAGATGTTAAAAAAATATCGATCGGTAAAGTGTTAAATTATATTTCGCATTATCTCTATCTACGATTTATCTATAACTAGCTGAAAGCTCCCGTGCTTCGCTACGGTTTAATCGAAACTTAAAAAAATACCTTACAATTTCGAATTTTGAAAAATCCATCTTAGTGGGTGCTTATACCCTAGAAGGAACGCTCATGCAAAATTTCAAGTTTCTAGGTCAAGTAGTTTCGGCTCTGCGTTGATGAGTTTGGCCCATACTTTAACCCCCCAAAACCCCCCCTAAAATTTCGAATTTTTCAAAACCCTTTCTTAGTGAGCACCTAAGACCCAAGGAAAAGGTATGTTCCAAATTTCATTGCAATCCGTTCAGTGGTTTTTGAGATTTCGTGATGAGTGAGTGAGTGAGTGAGTGAGTGAGTCAGTCAGTCAGTGGTATTTGAACTTTATATTGTAGGATAGAGAGAGAGAGAGAGAGAGAGAGAGAGAGAGAGAGAAAGTGAGTGCGTATCTCCGATGCAGTTAGAGAGAGTGTATATCGGTGTGCATTTGTATTTGTGGGGTGCAGGGCCTCCAAAGAAAAGTCATTGCCTAAGAGGCCCAGTGTGTTTTTCGAAAGCGAACCTACAGCGACAGCGATTGAGCGTATTCCATTATAGCGTAACTTAGTTTAAATGTATTTTGTGTTTACCTTGTTTAGTGTGTCATTGTTCTTATTTTATATTTTATATTCCATATTTTTAAAATAATAAATTGATTATTATTCATTCTAAATAATAATCCTACAATATATAAAATAATATATTTACATTTTTCACAGAAATACGTTAGACGGAAAGATGCGACCTAGGCAAAAAACTTGACTAACTTAATCGCTTGCAATCTATAAGCCAGAGATAGAAAATTGAAAATGATATTGCTTATTAGAAATTTCAGGAGTATTTAGACAAAATTCAGAGCAAGTCACTTCAACCCTTTGCGGTCGTATGTCTGCTCTCAGCCACCACAGCAAAGAACTATACTAATTTTACATTGTATTCATCTGTGTATCAATTTCTACTTTCTCTGAATGAACCTGAATGTCTAAAGGACCTATTTACGAACCAATACGGTGCTCCTATCAATTGGAAACAAAAAAAAAACAGTTTAAACAAATACTATCATATTTTATTCGCTATGCAAGACGCTGTGACGGAGTATCTTCAAAATCGGGAAGACCATCGTTCTCAGATAAAGAGGAGAGGCTTAATGGAAAGCAGCACTGTCAAAACATAAAAAGTAAAGATTGCTTCGTACGTTCAAACAGAAAAATCCAGGGCGGAAGATGTCAAACTAATTATTTTTGCGACACGTGTAGTCGAAACCAGGTGGTCATGTTGGAGACTACTTTGAAAAATACCACTCAATGTAGAATTATAAAATACAATTTTTATATAAAAACATTACATTAAAACATTATTGTGTAAACATATATCTAAAGTTGACAAAAGAATTCATAAATCTTGTTATTCCTTCATAATTTTACGTATCATGTATCACGGCTCGTTGAACGGAAATTAATTACGACCAGTACGGCACCCATGTCTAAATTTAATTACGACCGTAAAGGGTTAATCATCTTGGTAGTCCTAATGTAAGTCGAACACATCGATGTTTTAGCCCTCTGTAACGAGTCTCTTACAAATTTCTACTAGGAAACAAACTCGGGGGGCAAATGATTAAAAACAAATCACCAAAATGAAATGATATATGCTTAGCGCCGTCACGGTTTCGGTTTTATACATTGAAAGGTCAGGTTTGCTTCTGAGACAAGTCGTCTCAAGAGTCCAACCTGACAGGATGATTCATCTTGTGGCTTTCACTATCCAAATACTTTTTAGAGCTTACTTAGACATAGCGTTAAACGTTGAACGACCCTGGAATAACAGCTTTCACCGATTACTACCGGAAAAGTAACCGACATCAAGTTTACGACAATGTCCACGCAAATGCTCTTACCTTCCTCGTTCGCGAAAATATAAAGAGATTTCAACGTATTTTCTTTCGAAACCATATGTGCGATAAGAAGAAATCACGTCGGTGGAACGAAAAGAATTTCCATTATTTCCATCGATTCAGAATATCGGTCTGACCCGTTGAAACGATATTTCACGTGTTTACGTGTTGAAAATAAATCGAAGTTTAACTCTCATAAAAATAATGCAACTTTGCAGTATCACGAAAACCATCATAACATTCTTTAATCTATTCTCTTCAATCTACTACAATTATAAACTATCTATTCTCTTTAAAAAATGCGTAAAAATAGGATATAAAAAACACATCGTTAATAAAAGAAATGAATAAAAAAAACTGCTACAAATAATTCTGCAATAGTATTCCTCCTCTTTCAAAATTTCTCACTGATAGATATTTGTTCTCCCAAATGAGATTCAATGAAACGATATCTTGGAGGAGAAGGCACGGGATGATTGTCGATTAAATGCATCGGAAATTCCGGAAACAGGGTTTTTAGGCGTTTCTCATTGAACTATTATTCCTCACAGCGAGCAGCGTCTTTGGTGGCCCGAAGAATCGTTCGGGGTGAAATGAGAGGAAGAAAACGAAGTAGAAGAGACGAGGGAAAAAGGAGGGCAAAAGAGGAATGGTAAGAGGGGGGTAGAAAGGCGAAGAGGAGCTGACAAAAAGGTAGCGGTTCGTGTCCGGGGCTAATGCATCCGTGGAATGGAGCAAAGAGGTACGAGAAGCCCGAACAAGTGGGTGAAAGAAGGAAGAGGAACGAAGAAAAGAGGTTCATTGACCCGCTGACACACTTCCATTTCCATTTTCAACAAGGCAGCAAAGTCACTGGGCGCATCGTCCGCCCAGACAACGTGTGGGCGCGCATATAAACGGCCCCGTAAACACGCACCTACATTTCCACCTATCCATATTTGTAACCACATATGTATCTATATGTATAGAGATCTATGGTTACTACCCTATACACGGTATCCGCACACTTTTCGCCCTTTATTTGCACTTCTTTGTACGTCAACGTACCACTGCGCGAATGAAATTGTGCCATTGGCTAGTCATCAAACAATCTCACGGGGAAGAAGTTGACCGTCCTCGAAATTGCTTTTCCCATTATTACGTTTCAGAGGGTATATTTGTGAGCCGGATAATAGGAAGAAAGGAACGGATTTGGTATGGAAAAACGGTTGGAATAAAGGACGACGGGTTAAGTCGTCATTTAATTACGCCCCACTTGGCTTCAGTTTGTAAGGGATGCATGGACTTATTAGTGTTTTTTATACTGCGGGATAGTCAATGAGTTTGTACGTAAGATTTGTTTTACTTATGGCGAATTTATGATAATACTTTTAATATATTTTTATGGTGTTGTCAGAATAGATGTAAAGTGATTTTTAAATTGATGTCAATTTCTATTGATATAAGCCCGTTGTTCTCAAACTTTTTGAGGATTTCTTGTGTGACGGTGCCTTTACAATTTGTGAGGTTGCTTGAGAATCTTTTAAAATTAACTATAATTAAAATGTAAGCTAGTTCTACTCTTTTTGATTAACAATTAATTGTTTAGAAAATGGCAAATCTTCATCATCAAAAATGTATATTCAGTAACGATGCATCTGCTTTGCCTGAACCAACCAAAAATTTCAATTCATAAATAATCTCTTCACGGTCCCTTAAAAGCTCTTCCGCGGTCGTCTAGAGGACCTCAGGTTCGAGTTTGACAAACACTAATAAAAACGAATTAAAATTAGAAAAATAAATACCTGAAATAAATTAACACGTTGACTTCCATGGGGGTCACCGGTGACCGGCGCTGTTGAAGTCAATGAAATTTCGTATAACTTTTCAATTGCCATATTTACGAATTTTCTTACACATTCAGTATTTAAATACTTGCATTTAAAAGATAAAATCCTGTTGAATATATATATCTTAAGATATAGATATACACTTCGTGTAACTGTTTGCAATTTACGAAATGTCTAGACACTTCATGAACTGTCTAGTTTTACGATCTGTCAACGACATATATATCTATTTGCGTCTTTAAATTTTCTGCCGTACAAAGAGGGAATTTTAATAGGATATAGTTTATATTTGTAATGTATATTATATTCAATAGAATAGGTGTCACTTCAGTAGAAATGATAAAACGACCGAAATATCAGTGTCGTTTAACCTGTTAACCCCTCAACGCCGGCCTCTGAGCACCGCACCGTCTGTTATTTTTTTACAGTCTGCCGGCCTCTGTGCATTGCACCGTCTGTGCAGCCCCAAACTTAAACTGCCCTAGCAGCCTTGTTTGTTCACTTCTATAATATTTTGAACAAAATTAATGCGTAGTATTTAAGACCATGATAAGATTCACTGTCGTCTCCACAATTTAGTAAAAAAAATTATTAAAATTCGTCAATATTTGTCAAAATTATGACAATTTATTTCAAGTGTTGCAAAAGAAGGCTTTTAAAGTTTAAAACTCCTCCGTCCTGGTGTTAGCGCGGCATTTAAATCTCCTGCATCGCTGAAGGGTTAATAAACAGCAATGAAAACTACGTGTTATTTTTAAATAAATATTCTTCGCCTGCAAATTAATAGTTGCAGTATTCCTTTGGACTTTTGTTTTTACGATTTTTAGCTGCACGGTTTATTAGCTTACTGTCAATGTAATCAATTTTGAAGCAACTTTATTCACAATAATGTTGGAAATACATTCAAACTGGAAATACTTACTCTATTTTCGATAGGCTAAGAATAATAAAAGTATGCGGGACCAGGAATCCGAGGAATGCAACTTATTTAAATTTCATGAAATAAATATTGTCTCCCGTGATCGATATTCGCATTATACAAAGTGAATCAAGGAGGAAGCACGGAATTTCTAGACTGACGGTTCTTATAAATATAAATAAGTTGTCGAGCGTGGATCAGAAAAATTTATCATTTTACGAAATATAGAATTTTTTAGTGACACGTAAAACATTTATAACTACAGTTTATTATAATTAGACTCCGGATGTTTATGCATTTATGACAAAATGAATACGGCTAAAATACACAAAACGAACATAATATAAAAATATATCCGAAATATCCAAAGTATGGTATTCGTTGTAACATTTATCGAGTGCAACAAATCCCTAAATAGGTTCTCTTGTCTTAACTGCATTTGTTGAATTTGAAATTTGCATAAACATCCGGAGTCTAATTATAATTATTCGTGAATGAGTTTCATCAATTACTAAAGTCAGCGTTTAAAAATATTTTTTAAATTGACATCCGTCTGATATAGTTTCATTATGTTGTTGCCCTATGGAGATTATCTTTAGAAATCTTATTTCTATTTAGTAAAATTCTTCTTTAATTATTTGCATAAGTGCCACAAGTTTTAACATCTCATATTTTGTAAATCGCTCAGTACATATTATAAATATTTAATTCGTTGATATTTCAGTACTTTATGAACGTTCGCATTTAAATCGGTATTATTATTATTTATTTTTAATATCCAATTTTTAAAATGGGCCATTGAAGGCTTTTAGATATTTAATGATTTCATGAAAATTCAGAAAAACGAAGTATTTATTTTAAGCATATTTCTACCGTGCTATAATGCTACAGTAGAATTATCATAATATCTGCAGCCTGCAGAATTATAACGAGCATAATTTGTATTTATTTAAGAGCACATATGGAGAATGTCCTTCTCATCCACTTCGCGATAAATGCATCTAACGATTAAAACGGCCATAATGATCCAAACAATGTATTTCAATTACAGCTACATTCAGCCTACAGATTCTTCCTAAGTGCCAAATAAATTTACCTTAAAATCGATCAACTTAATGCAAAATATATTTAAGTACATAATTCTCCATTTACATCGAATTAAACGTAATGTAAAAAGAAATTTATTAAACTTACAATAGCCACTTCAATTGCACTATAAGTCTTTAATAACAAAGGAAACGAATATTGTATAATTAATACGTTTGTAGTGAATGATCTGCAAGCAAGATCCTTTTATACGAAACTCAAAAAGTATGTATACACTTGCGGTAGATTACTGAAATTTGATATCAATTAAATATTTTCCTACATTTTATGTTTGTAAATTATTTCGTATCAGAAAATAGATGGCTACGTTGAGTATACAAATAAAGTCTCAAATTCGCAATTAGCGGAACCGAAGTTAAATTTTCCCAACTCACATCTGGGAAATTTTTCCAACCTTTTTTTAATATATAATAGCCTCAATGATTTCGAACCCACTTAAAATAGTAGATTTCTAGTCAAAACAACCACAGCAGTAAAAACTCAAAAGTTAAAAACCAACAGTGTATTAAAAAATAGAAACAAAACACCAACAAGTTAGTATACAAGATGCATAATTCCAGTAAATTTACTCCTCTAAAATCATTGAAATGGCTGCACAATTAAAAAAATTTCAAACTATAAAAGCTCGTTACAATTTTATCACTAATGTCGCAAAATGGAAGAATGCGATTCAACGTCAAAAAAAAAGAAACACCCTAATTGTGTTCTTACGTGTGACGTTCAGATATCAAAATCAAGGAAGAGCCATCGGATACGAAAGTCTGCGGTAACGGAGTCTGAACAAGATGAACAGCATAATCGCAAGATAAGACCGGAAAGTCGAAGAGGGAAGAGAAAGAAAAATGACTGTAGAAAAAGGCGATGAGGAGACACGGAGGAGAAGAGAATGGAAAATACTCGTTCTCTTTGTCGTTTGAGAGTGACGAGGAGGGGAATTGAAAAATACTTCCTACCAGTGGAAGACGTTAATGGTTTTCCCATTCAGCGAACCGTAGCTACCGCTTTCCTAAGGATGATCGACGTTAAGGGGACGGTCGGCCCTCGGTGGTGCATTATACAGAATTAGCTCTTAATTAGGCCGAGCCATTATGACAACCTGAGCGCCTTCAATACCGAAATTACGGTTTTCGCATGCTGAATCTTCTGGTCTCTATATTCATAACGTCCCTAGCTATCTTCTTTTAATTGGTGCCAGGAGAGAGTTTTCTATGGGGCGCGTTTAGAATGCGTTACCGTACACCGCAGACTTTTTATTAAACAATTTTGATTTGACACTGAATCTACAGATAACTTTTGTATCATGCCTATGAAACATAATTATATGACGTAATGTGTAATGTAAGTAATAAAACTTGAAAATCTAAAATCACCTATTTTGTGGTGCATACATATACATAAGAGGATATGAAATTATTTTAAGTTATATGAAATTGAATTGTTTCATTATACATATAAATTTATTCCGCGATCTGTACACACGAAACAAGATGAATTTTCTGAATTTTGATGTAATTTGCCGAATCGCTGCAAAGAAAATTATTAGGATTTTTGTTTTAATTTTATTATAGGAATTTCATATTAATCCAATTAGCATGTTCAAAAGAATACGGTGTTTTAGGAAGATTATTTGGAACCTTGGATTGATTATGGAAAATATGCGGTGCAAGGAATTCCTTTGAAATATAAATGCATGCAATTTTTCTCTCGGCATCGTTGCAACCCTGCTTACAAGAAGTAAGCAGATAAAATACCCTATTATTCGTATCCCAAAGGAATCGCCGGTTCAAAGGCACTGACCCAGACGTCCGAAATTACCTCAATCTATTCTCATATCGATTTAACATTCTCCCGAGTGTACGACGACAGCCTGACATATTCCGAGCATGAAGTTCAGAGACCATTTTCAATATATCTTCCTCTTATCAAAGACCTCGTCGCATCTTTGAATGAAAAAGTAAAGCCACGACAGATTTCAATGGTATAAAAGATCAAAAATTTGTCCCGCACGCCTTTCAACGACGTGTTATAAAAAAGAATTTCACAGAACACGTCGAAAAGATGAAAGAGTATTGTGATAAGGTCGACACAAACACAGTATTACATATTAATCGATAAAGTCAACAGCAAAGTCTTGGTACAAAGTTACGTTATAAAATGTGTGGAATATAGGGTTGGAAATGTTTGTATAAAGCGTTTAATCCCTTTGTAATACTGCGTCAATATGCACTTGGCACAGCTTTCAGTTGTGGCTGCTTTTCAAAGGAATTCATTTTGACTTTGAATTTTACTTACGACTTTGTGTGTTTAATTGACGTACGGGTCAAGTTTTATGGGTTCTTAGGTATCACCGAATAAAAGTGAATATTTATTGTCAAACAATGGTAATTATCGCAAAGGATTAAATATTAAAACAACCAAATATCTCAAAGTATAGTAACAAATTAACAGAAAATCACGAAGTATTTAACTCCATGAAGATCATTTATTTCATTTACAAATAATTTTTATTTACTAATTACTATTATTTCACTTCTTTCAATTAGGATCGCAAAGGATTAAATATTAAAACAACCAAATATCTCAAAGTATAGTAACAAATTAACAGAAAATCACGAATCAATTAACTCCATAAAGATCATTTATTTCACTTACGAATAATTTGTTTACTAATTACTATTCTTTCACCAAATGTATCTGATAATGAGTGAAAACTATCGGACGCAAATTAAGTAGATTACCCCTTTGCGGTGCTATGTCGACCTGTACTCGACATAGTTTTTCACTTACAATTAGATTTTATTTTCTGCCCAATCTCATAATGATTGTGTCATATCACTATAATATCCGTTTGCACCTATAGTTATTGCTATCATTAAAAGAAAAGAATAATCAAAGATGGAAAATGTTGTGAAATTAATTTCCGTCAACGCACAGAAAAATCAACGGAATAATTCGGACCGCAAAGGGTTATGTATACTTAACACGTTGAACGCCACTGGTATTTCGCCAGTTTGATCATTTGTACTGAAGTGAAACTTTTTCTGTCAAATACACATCTTTATAAAGCAGAATCTTTAAATGTACAAATAGATACAGTCCGACAACTAAAAGATGGCTAGGAAGCGGCAGAGCCATTTTCTGCAGTCTATTCCCGCCATTTCGTTTTTCAAATCCCCAAACTCAGCCTTCTAATGTAAACACTTCCCTAGTCGTTTAATTTAACAGGCTACACTTGAAAATTTCAAAGAGGAAAACGGGAAGCTCCACCGTTCCCTAGCCATCTTTCAGTTGTTGGACTATACATATACGGCAGATCTCAATCTTTTTAACCCCTTGCCCTACAATAACGAGTGACACTCGTGATGAGCTAAATTGGATAGGAAATTTTCAAATATTACAAAATCTATCCAACTGAAAATATTAATGAAACGCAACACACTAATATTATTTCTATAAGATTAAGTTTACGTTAAATTATATGAAGTATCAAGATTCACTGATCAATTTTTATTTTAGCAATTAAATTCTGAACAATAGCGGGGGCATTCACGAAACAAATTGTACAAGGGGTCAACGCCAATATTGAAATATTCAATTGTCTCGAAAATTCATAAATATTGTAATTCAAAAGTTACATGAAATTTCATTGAATTGAGTAACGCCGGTCACCGGTGACCCCAATGGCAGCCAACGTGTTAAGCAGTGAGATAATCCGATACAATAATAGAACATCCACCGAATGATTCACCGTCGCTTTTGTAAGGCAAGACCCGTTTTTTTCGCCGGCTAGTAAACCTTCGGTTAAATATATGTTGATAGCAGACGAAAGAGCGTTCCGGTTACACGAAATCGTTCGACTGACCTATATAGTGTTCCGACAATCGCAGTAATGTTTCTTTCGTCCACTTTCGCTTCGAAGGCCATGCCGTAAAATCGGGATCCTAGCTTTCTTCTAAAGCGAACGTACCTAAGTACAAGGACGTTCGAAATTTGAAGCCAGATCCTACACAAACTCGATAGAACAGCATCGAGTGTTCCACTTCTGTGATGTTCTACGAAACGTAGAGACCCTCAGGAGGTATGTACTAACTTTAGAGGAAACTTCAATTGCTTTGGATACAACTGATTGTAACACTTAACGATTCGAATTTTCATGGCGGTGTATTTTAACATTTGCCTTTGTTATTTTAACCCATTAGCATCACAAGCGCATATATACGTGCACGTTTTGTGGTCACTATCACCGAAACGCATTTATGCATTCACATTGTGAGTGGATAGCAACACATATGACCAGTCTAAATTATTAATACAATATTCGTCGATTAAAGTACGTCACTTCTTGAAATACTGTTAGACTTAGACTTAATATAAAAAAATTTGATAGGAAAGATATATTTTTGAATTTGTCACATGATGAAAATGGGTTAATTGAAAAGTGATTTATTTTTTTATATTGAGGCTCCACATATATGTGGAACGAGTTTATGAATTTGTAGAAAATGAAACATTTGTAATTTCGTTCCCTAAACCATATAGTTTTACTTCGTATGAAGTGAAACATACAAAAATATTGTTGGGATTGCACTTCTGACACCAAATTTAAAATAATGTTCCGTGTGACGGACACAAAATTTTATCATAAGGAAAAGAATCGAAGACTTTTCGGATACAGACAAGACAAAAGACGCAGGTCGATAATATGATTTCGTAGAAGAATTGTAAACTAAAAACTGTCTTATCTAAGAGTCTTAGGTCTTTTAACACTAGTTTTACTGATGTTGATATACCAATTTTTCTGAAGTGAGCCAATTTGACTCATACAAGAAAATTGAAGATTTTTGCAAAGAAAATAGTTCCAAATCAATGTAAATGAAAGATTTATTATTAAGAAAATTAGCCAACATATATATTATACATATAGTAAACAAATTTTGAATGAGCCAAATTGGCTCCGTAAATCTAGTGTTAAGGACTCCAAATTATTGTTGTGGAAGGTTAACAAACTCTGACCCTTGTAACTCGGATTCCAAAAAGGTGAACGTTGTTTCTATGACATATCTTGGTAACTTCGAATTATTTAGAAAAACGATAAATGACCGAAAAGAAGCAGTGCATTCTTCTTGATATCAGAATCACTTAATAACATTATCTTACAAAAATGTGTAAGATGAATCGATATTCAACAATATAGTGGTTTTGATACGATTAACACATTCCTAATACATTCGTTCCTATTGTAAATCAATAATCTAATACAATTTTATTTTCTCGTATAATTTAACCAGTTATTCATACCGTATAATCATAACACAGTTATTTTAGAACAACATGTTACTTATTAACATGAACGTTAAATATATTAAATACCGTAATCTGTTTAAAACAACGAGAATCATCATTCAAATAGAAAGTCACCACCCACGTAGGACAAGAATAAATCAGTTTACGGTTGACTTCGTAGAAGTCGAAGCACAACGGGGTAATCGCATAAAATGATGGTATTCGTGCCGTTATAAGTTTTAAAAGATAAAGCGTAACGTAGCTTCTTTTTCGTTAACAACCTTTGCGATCACACTTTGGAAAATTATGAACACTTAAAGGATAGAATTTCTATACGGTTCTTTGTCAAGAATCGATTCAAGGTAGCGCATCTCGTGTCTGAAAAAGCATCAGCAATTTTCAAGGAGCCGAGCAGAAGGAAAGAATGTCATATCATGGTATATTGCTGCCGGCCAACAAAGAGAGCTTTCAAGTTATCAGAAAACACGCTTGCATTCCCCTCGAAGGAATTCTCTCTTCTCTCGTCTTTTTCGCTGTGCCGTGGCAGCTATCACTAGCTCGTTTTTCCTTCTTCTATTTACTCATCTATCGCGTCGAATAAGAATATTCCCCTGGTGATAAAAAAAACTCTCGCCCTAAAACATCATCGAGCAGTATTTAAAAGAGTAATTTTCATTAATGGAATTAGAAACATGATCTTAATTACGAAAAAATATTATCGAATCCCTTGCTTCTTTCGAGATGATAAATTATTAAATACATATAGAATAATTCACTGTCTCAGTTCTAAATATTACTGATATTCCTACGCACCTGTCTATCTGTAGGTCTAGATATTAATGTCATTCTATTGTTATTTAATGAATTAATTAATTCTGTAATTACAGGTATTATTTAAATCTCTAATTTCGTGGTACTTATATAGAGTACCATTCATACTTTAGGAGTGGTATTAGTAATTTTACGGAACAATTTAGCAGAATATTACTCAAGTGTAACATCATTTATATACAAAACGGTGATGAATTTATTTCAAAAATGGCAGTTACTCCCAAGAAAACAGTAAAACATGAAACTACAATTTTAGTTTCCAAATCCCCTTCAAAGCTCAGTGCACAAGAGATATCCCCCAATAATCCCCTATAAATTGTAACAACACACGCAAAAGAGTAAATTCCTATCATCTCCCGTTTCGTAGAGATACTTTTTCATAAAATAGAAAGATAAAGAAAACACGAAAAAAGAAAAGAACAGAAATCTAATACACACCGACTAAAGTTCTGCTTATTGAATTTCAAGCATAACTCTACAACCTTCATAAAAGCTTTCGCAACGCAAAAATCTAATCCAGAAAAACACGATATACCGTCTTTACAATGTAAAATATTACACGACAGTATTCGTCATAAACTGTATTTTTTATCGGCGAAGAAACAACAATAACGAGAAGATCAACACAAAAATGACGATCTACGGTACTCAACCACCATTTCCTCCCTGAAAGAAAAAGCAGGAAGATAGTCGTGCACCAAAAGACCGAGGCGAGGTCGCAACGAGACATCGGTTCACCATAGTCTTCCTCACGACAGTCCGTGGGCTCGGTTTCATTTCCATTTAGCCTCGTTGATTAGCCGCAACGAAAAGTAAGTACATGGTTGTAAATAATGCTTCCTCCAGTTGGAGACGAAAGGCCACACCGTACACTGGTGGTCCATGCGAAGTTTATGTGGGCCAAGGGAGGCCAACGAACCTTGGCCCCGCTTTTGCTAACGTTCTTCTGAACCGATACGACCCCCATATGTTTCCCGCGCTATCAATGCCTCGTATCTTTCTCTCTCGATATACACTTTTTTCGTCAATACGTTTCAACGCTGCTAGCGCCTATGTTTTTTCATAATGGAGGGAAACTTTTTATCCTGAACTTTCGTTCTAATCTCGAGAGGAGAATCGCGATCAAGTTAATTTGAAACTTGACGAGTTTAAGGAAACGTGATTAATTTGCGGTGCTATGGTATTAGAACGAATAGGGTTGCTTTTAGCGGGTGAATTATTTTACTCGGATTTGATGTCTGACGTGTTTTCTACTTTGTAGGACAAGTTTTTTCGGCGAGTTTTGTATCAACGTGCTGCTCGACCGATGAATTATGTAGGATGTTTTTGCGGAAAAAATTGAAGGAGTATAAGGCTTTCAGAGTTCGATAACGATATATTGGTATGTTGAAATTCGATGATGAAATTTGGCGTAAGGTTTGGTGGTTGCAGTTTTCATGTTAAATTTCATTAAATATAGGTAGTAGTACGACGAATATTCTTTATCATAGATTTCTTATTTTCATAAAATTTAATAAAGTAATGTCTAACGACTTCATTAAGAATTATTTTTCTATAATAATTCGTAGAATTATAAATTTTGAATTCTAAAATTTCAAATTCGAGTAAGTGCCCCACGAAACCAACAAAAAAATCAGTTTCTATCTCATTCAATGCTGTGCCTCTGATCTATACTTCATAATTGTTTTTGTTTCCTTCAACAAAATTTCATATTTTAAAAGTGCAAAATATAAATACAGACGCAAATTTTTAGTACACTGAGTATCAAAAACATAATCTTCATTTCTAGTCATTTAAACCCGAGGAGAAGGGGAGAGTTAAAGAATGAATGTAAGTTGCAGAACATTAACAAAATTTTCATTGAGGATATTATAAAATGAAATGAAGAATTGCTGAATATAGCTTTGCAAACGAAACTAAGAACAACTCGTCATGATGTGGCTGTTGATTCATTTATCGGCAGGTTTCATGCAGGACAGCAACGAAGACGCCATATATCTGCTTGATACGACAGGATATGGTTGCACACCTCTGTGAGTAATGTGCCCTTCGTCCTATAAATGGATTTACAGTTGCATGTTACAGTCATGCAATTGATTCAGCGTTCCATTCAGTAGATTGAACCAGCTCATTTACCGAATGCTCACAAGTTATCACAGCTTGACCACTGCTGAATATTGTCGTGCACAGATTAGACACGCAAATAATATTCAAAGTCAGCTTTATCGGCACAGAAATTGTAAAGTACAACATTACAGAATCACTAACTATTGTATTTTTAAAATACAATTCTATTTGAAAGCTCCTGATTGCTACTAATTGTGAATGCAAATCACAAATAATACTGATAATCTTCAATTCGTTTATTGATCTGATTTAGAGATGTGATTAACAATTTAAATGCTGCGCATGTTTCGGCTTTTTTTTACTTTTTCGACTTTAATTGATGTGGTTATTTCCCCTGGTACTTAACAGGTATATTCTCTTATCAAATTATAGGATTATTTATACTATTAGATTGTTCGGAAAGTAATTTCGTTTTTTCCGAACGGAAGGCATAATTATATTTATCCACAGCCAACTTCACACTTAATTCGCATTGTCATTATATATTTTGACAGATGATATAGTAATGCTTGTTTGCAAAAAAATTTGTTTGATTCTATACAATAGGTTTTGTTTGGTGCCCTATTAAAGATAGGCAGTCGAAAGCAGCATTTTCGGCATGTTTTACTTATTTACTATCAAAAGGGGAAAATGTTGTTCAAGCAAGAAAAAAATTATTCGATGTGTGTGGAAAAGACGCATTGACTGAACGCCAGTGTCAAAACTAATTTGCAAAATTTTTTAAACTGCAAACCGTTTACTTCGAATGAGGACGTCAAAAATGGCTTAGATCAGTTTCTTGTCAGCAAAGATCAAAACTTTTATGAGCTTAGAATCATTTTACTGTCAGAAAGATGACAAAAGGTATTGGGACAAAATGGAGAATATATAATTCAATAAAATATTTATGGACTACAAGAAAATTGTCTTTCATTTTCACCAAAACGAATGTAATTACTTTCCGAACAACCCAATACTATATTACTATATTAAATAGTATTATTTTGTAATAATCCTAAATAATAATTTAGGAAAAATGTGCAGAGTTGACGAAGATTTTACCTCTGATCGACTGATTGCGGACCCGAGCGTTCAACTGCTCACCCACCATTTGACCGTTTGACTGTACTGTTACTTATATTGAAACTTTTTTTATAAAAGTATATAGAGTAGAGTAGAATCAATAAAGATAAAAATAATTATATATTCAATAATACTAATCGTAATGTGTAATAGTATTTCAATATGTATATGTATATTAGTGAATTTAAGAATACTAATAACTTCTGAAAATCACTACAAAGTTGATTAAATTTCGAACATCGGAAATCGGTAACCTCTCTGATATTCGACGTATCAAGATTTGTTTTTCTCTTTGCAAAAATATACTATACGTTTTGTTCGATTCGAAATTGTATTGGAAAAGTTTGAATAGGTACTGTAATATTGCAAGTGGGGATTAATTGCTCGAAAGATTTTGTATTATCGTTACAACGTGAAATTTGATAATATGCTTTTGATAGTTGGATATGGAAGGAATAAAGAAAATACTGAACACAAAAATGACATTTTAAAACGAATCATACTATGTGATTTACTATCCACGAAATAAAATGGACACGAGTATTTAGCCCAAATTTTCAGCATCTTGCGCAATTTCATATTTACCTGGTACCTGAGAGTCCTTAAAAAACACTCAAAACTGAATTTCCTCAGCGAGAAAATAACAAAGACTTTCAAACATACATACGCGAAGCTTTTGGATTAAAAACCCTAAGGAAATTAACCTTTACATCATAGAGGAAATAAATTGAAATTAAAAGTTCACTGTAACAGAAAATGTAATTTTCTGTAAATTTCCTGAAATTTTTCGCTCTACTTTGTCAAATCTATTTTGAAAGCTTCCATCGAGAACCGTGCGATAAAGGAGTCTTCCTTTTATCCTTCCTTCGCGTCATTTGCGAGTCGATTTCCAACACGAAATAGAATTTCAATGAAACGAAAGTGCATCGTGTGTGCAGTTAGAAATTCATCGGTCGACTGTACTCGCATATATTCCTCTCCTTGTTCTCGGAGGACCAGGCTTTGAGTTTAATTCGATATCACGGCATGATGATCAAAGCTTTCGTTCCGACTAATGGGCGATTGTTCGAGAAGTCGAACTTCTCATTGGAAGACATTTGTGTCCAGAAGTACGTGTATATTGGGAGAATTCTGCCAATTGAAAATTCAATTGCAAAGTGTCCAAAGAATTCCAAACATTCGTCTGTAGAGAATTTCGCGAAATCATTTCTTTGTATATTTCTGAACGAGCTATCAGATTTTCTCGTCTAAATGGCGAAGAGGAAAACATGCCGCAATTGTTTCGTATTGGGCAACATGTTGAATCACAGCCGTTTGGTTTCGAAAATATCATTACGTGATGTTATTTGCAACTAAACAGGAGAACACCCTATGATACGGTACCTCTGACACAACATTGTATGTTATATACGTCCCCTGCGTACAGTAATTAAAAAACAATCAGGCAAATTTCAAAGAAAATTGCAAGGTAGTTCATTTCCGCAATTTTGAATTAAGGAACATTTGGAAGGCTAAACAATTACAAATTGAATGACTAAATGGTTATATAACGCTGGATGTGTCTCCTGCGTTACATGGGATTTCATTGTATTGGTTTACGATTTGTTTGTTGGTTTCAGAAATTTTAATAGATATGGAGAGAAGAATTTGAAATTCCATTGAAATAGATTTCAGTAACTTAATGATATGTCAATTGTTAAATTTAGTTTATAATTTAATATACGGTCAATCTTAGACGACTTAACGGTTTATTTCCTACGGAGCTATTCGGAGTATTTAGAAATCCTCGTTCTATAACTTTCGGTTTTTATAACGTTCTATACATTGAAAATCTTCTAGGTTTTCTGTTTTTGTTTCTATAGCAATTGGTTTTTCAACTGTTAACATTCATGATGGTGTTCATAGATCACAACAAAAACAGAATAAGCCACGATATACTGTAACCAATACGAATTAAACGTATAAAGGGAATAAGAAGTTAGTAAATACTTTTACGAATTATTACGAGTAAAGAAATTGTCTCCCTTACATATAGTGTCGATTACTAGAGCGATAGCAACGAGTTGCAAATATTGATATTAATATGTCAAAGAGAGTTGCCTGCGAGCTAAGCGATTGAACCTGTTTAAATAGAATCGTTATTTTTATAATTCCTAAGTTGTTTTATTATGAAGCACCGCAACAATACTACCTAAAGTAACTAATAAGAAATTTCAATTATACGTGCCCATAATTATGAAAATGGTCTAAGTCATATATTTCTTGTTTCGAGATATTTAATGAATTACATTTGATTGAATTAAATAATATTTTTTTTATTATGCAACATCTTAATTTAGAATTTTATTAGTATTGATTAATGGAAATTTATTATGAATATGAAATTTTGCGTGAATTTCATACGGAAATGTTGTTTTTAAAGTTTGAATGGACTTAGACCATTTTCAAAACTAACTAAATGTCCTATAAATAACTTAAAGCAATAAAAAACTACGACTTTTATTAGAAACAATAATTTTAATGAAATAATTCATGAACATTTATTAATTATTTTTAAAAAGTGATCGGTTTTGATAATTTTAGGCTTTTATTATTATGAGTTTTTGAGATTCTTAAAATGTTCTTGAAAAACTGGAGGGATGTATGGTATTATAGTAAACACATAGTATCTTTATGTTTTCCTTCCGTTACTGGTCTAGTGGTGGTGTATAATGGAAGTAATTTAATATTTCCATATATTTTTAGTCTCCCTCTTTTGGGTGAAGGATCCAAAACGTGGAATTTAGAATCATCTAAAGAAGTTTTATAGAACATCTTATAAGGTTCATTTTGCAAGAATCTCATCCATTGAATTTGCAGCGAAGAGACAGATTCGCCCGCGGTATTTTTTACTCTTTTTGTCGTTGACTCTTCCAGTGGTTTCGTTGAAATAAAATCCAACTACGTCATTCATTTTACCGAAAATGTATTTCTTCTTCTACACTTTTCTATCAATTCATAATAATGCCCAGGGTTGTATAAATAATTTACTTTTCTTATTTTCATTTCTATCAACCCAAAATCACGGTCATTCGGTAGAAAGAAATGACCAGATACCAAAAATTTAACGGTATGTTTATATAATTTTTAAAAATTCTTGACTTAGACAACTTTCATAATTAACACTAAATGAATTCCGTATAATGTTAAAACTACAACCACTATCTAATGAATCATTTTTGACAATATCATAAAAATTACATTGAATCAATTTAGTTTATAACAATGCGGTGTGAAATAACTAATAAACTCATTTTTTTTAAATTTTGACTTACAATTAGACCACTTTCATAATTATGGGCATATATATCTAAATAACGCTCAGCAAAGAGCCCTTATTCATTTATTCCGTATCATAGATAATTGACAAACGATCTAATGCAAAGAAACGTGACAGGTGTTACTTTATCAATAAACAAACTACCATTCCCATCGACTTTACACTGCCACGTTCAAGGCAAATCATAAAACTGTATTACAACCGGTATCAAGAACTCCTCAGCTTCTCCTCTACAAACGATCCATTCGGTTTCACCGAATCACTACCAAAACATTCTCATAAAGCAGATATATTATCACATTCATTCTACCCGCGAATGATCGCATTTCCGTTGTTTCATTCGGGCACGGAGAAATTCGCAAATCAACGTCACGCAAAACGTCGTCATGTCTCGATCAATATTTCGCATGAGCAGTCAGCCGATTGGCCGAGAGAAAATAAGGTCTGCGTTCTCCAACAGGGATTGGCGGATCGACGGGACAGTCTCACGACTTTAAATTGTCCCTGTCTCCAGAGACTCGAGTTATGTATACGTGCCAATGGTAAACTGACCCTAGATGTCCATCGTGGCGAGATGAAAAGGCCACGACGGATCTACTTTGCTCACGGAGTACCGTTAGACACACCGCAACTATCAGAATCTAATCACCAAGTAGCATCAGACAGTCGGTTTGTTCGACTGCGTCGTCCGGTACAAATTGTCGGGAAGATAGTCATCGTTGCCCTGACGGGGTCAGCAGATGTAGATATTCGGCTGAGTTTGTCGCGCCGAGACCAGACACGGCACTATTTCTTGACCGTGGTATTAAAACTGAGGGGAAACAACGAATAATCCACGATAGGTGGATGTATTTTGGCCTTTGCGGTTCTATATATGAACCTGATGTTGAGTAACTCCTTAGCTTAGAATAACGCGTGACACTAGTGTCGCAGTGATAGGAATTGCAAAATTTGAAATTTTCTAAAACTATTAAATTGAAAATATCACTACGTCAATCAGGGATGATTTAATCATTTCTTTTATTATTATATTAACCCCTTGCCGTACAGTAACGAGTGCTACTCGTGACGCAATAAATGGAATAGTCAATTTTGAAGTGCTCGAAAAATTATTTGACTACAAATATCAGTGGGTCATGATCAAATAAAATTAATTCTACGCTATTCAATATTACGTTAAGTCATTTACTATATCCGAAATTAGAGGTTAGATTGTTATTTTAGTAATTAATTCAGAGTCATTGCATATTTAATGACAAAACAAATGACACGGCAAGGGGTTAATGTTGCGTTCAATTACACGAAATATTAGAAATCAGAAGGAAATTAACACTAAACTTACCAAGCCGGTTAAAAGACCGGATCAAATTTTTTTTTTAAATTATCTAAATTACTTACTGGAGTAGCCATGAAGTAGATATTTCACTTCTATCTTATAAAACCTAAATTAGTTTATTAATCATCTTTTTCTACAGTTGTTATTAAGTATATTTAGATTTTAGTATATATAACGTCGGTAGTTTTAGTGTTAATAAGCGAGTATTGCAACGTTGGGTTTCGATAATCGTTCGATACGTTTTTAGTAGTTATTGTAGCAGTCGGATTCAAACGTTGTGTTAATTTAATAGTAGATTTACGGGCGAGAAATTAATTACACAGCGATATATGAAATAAGGACTCGGAATAAAAAGGGATCAAGCGGCAAAAATGATAATTCATTAAGTAACTTTTGTACTATAAAGTTCACGTGAAATATCTACTATTCTACTTTCCTGTTAATTTGAGAAATGTTTATAAAAAGATAGGAACCCAATTCTGACGGCTTTTCTAAATCTAGTGTTAAGTGTTACGTTAAGGTATATAGGTTAAAAGTGTGTTTTGTGGAATACAGCAATTTCAAAATCATTTCGAAAAGGTAAAAGGAGAGAATGCATTTGTATTTGGGAATGTTAAAGCAGCAATATGTTTGTATCTCTTGATGTTGTGCAGATGTGTTCTCCAGTGACGTAATAGATTGGATTGAGAAATCTTTATTATTTTAAATCTATTAAAAATAAATATAAATTGCATCTTTTTGTTTACTCCGTCTGGCATATCAACACATACAACGGTGAGCTACAGTCTTACATTGTTTCGTGATACTAATATCACCTGAAGAAATAAAAAAGTATCGCTGATAAAATACTGTAAGATCATTTAAAATTCGATTCAATGTGAAATGACATAGATCAATGAATGCGATATGAAACTTGTAAACGAAATTCATAAAGTCACATAAATACATATTTTGCGGATAGTTTAATTGTCTCTAATTTTTACATATTATAGTCAAATCGATTACTAAATTATTTCTAAACTATAACGTGATAAAAACATAAGTTCTACCCTTGATGTAATTCGATGACTCAATGTGCATCCACTTTCAAATATTAAATATGAATTCATACACTATGAATTAATATACCTTCAAAAATCTGCATACAATTAGAAACTATCCCCAAAAAGCAAAAAATACTCAAAATCACCTGCTTCCAAAAATGGAAACATAGAATTAAGTTTTCATTTTTCATTTAAACCTTAAAACCATTTCATTGCATCAAGTTCCAAACACGAAGTACGACAAAACCCCGTGGCACAGTGTTTTTCAGAGACGAATGTAATAAGCAACGACACAACACGGAGAACACGGTATCGCATTTGCGATGTGAAGCTGCGGCAAGGAAAAGGAGAGAAAGCGAGAGAGTTTATCGGTGATGCTCGATCGCAAAGATTACAGAGGCGTGAAATTAATTATTTCACGATGCAGTCTTATCGCTGATACTGGCAGAGCCCGCGAAATGGATGTATGTCCGCGAGCATGTATCCTTATTCTCGTAGAATTCGATCGTCCGACGCGATAGCTACACAATCGAAGCCTGAGAGTGACTGAGCCTAACCAGAGTGAAAATGGAATGCACGATGAAGTGCATACAAACCGAGATCGCATTGCAATACCTTCGTGATGGCTTATATAACACCTTGTATCCGGCAGTAAGTCTGCCTTATTGGCAGTATTACGGGAGAGCGACGGTAGACGGAGAATATTATGCCAGTTTGATAACTTGCAATATTGTCCATGGATGTTGCACATGCAATTTTAACTCACACGAAACAATACTATGTTCGTTAAAAGCCATATACCGTAGACTTTCTATACTCTATTTCGCAAACTTTTATTTAGGGCGATTTAACCGGCATTTTTGAGTATGTTATGAAACTTTTAGTATAACGATAATAAAAGTGTAAATAATGAATTATTCTTTTAGAAATTGATGAAATATTAATAATAGATCCATCAAGATTATTAAGATCACTTGCTCCGATTTCTTTCAAAATGTTCTTGAAGTTTTTATCGCATTTTTCCAATTTTCTTCGCTCACCTTTTGGATGCGTTAAATCGTTCGTTTCTTAAGAACTTCGATTTTAGATATAATGGATTAATCGTCGGTAATATTAGCATTAATAAGTAATATTACAAAGGTGTTCATCAAAAATATATTGAATTTTTTATCACGGTAGGAATGTGGAAACGGAAATGAGATGTAAAATATATCATTATAATAAAATTAGAACGTAGAACATTAAAAATAGATATTGCAAGAATAGAATGAACCTCAAAAGTATAATAGATTATGTTAAAAAGTAATGGAAGAATATCGATAAAAAATGTTAGAGTAATCCGTAATATATAAAAAGTAGAGAATGAGATTAAAGAATAACCTTATAAATACAATAGATTAAGAAGAATACTTCGAAGTGTAAATATTTTAAAAGAAAAGTCAGCATTTTTATCAATTTACTCCTATTCCAATATATTTGTTACATCAGGTTTTAGCTGTGCATTCGCAATGATTAAAGCCGATAAGAATCAGAATTGAAACTGCGTGTAGATCTAATGGCAATTCATTAATTAAAGCCTGATTAGATAAGTAAACTACAAATTAATTAATGATACTGTATGCGGAAAATATTCAACGGAGCTTATCCTGTGGAAACTTGAGAATACTATCTGAAATACGAGATACTATTGTACCAGGAGAAAGCTATGGTGGTTAAGGAGATAAAGGCTCAAACTCGCAATTAGTAGGTACGAGTATGGAATCCACCTACAACCTAAAACAATAGACGCTGGGCGAACTGACCACAGTAATTAAAGCCGAAAGATACGAAAGAAAGAAACACGTTGAGATGTGAAGTTATTTGAAGATATTCTCCTACGATAATTACTTTTATTATATATCTTCATTCTTCCGAAATTATTAATAGGTCAAATGAAAAGAAACGTCGTTTGATTTATATGTCTACTAGGATATGTCAAGTATAATTCATTATGAATTATAAAAATCTAGTCAGTCTATCACAGCCGCGGTCTATTTTATGCCATTAGAAGAAATAATTATGTACTTTTTTTTGGAAAATAAATTACTTCGCATATCGAGTATAGTTCATTATGAATTATAAAAACTTGGCCAGTCTAGCACAGCTGTGGTCTACTTTACGTCATTAGATGACATAATTATCTATTCTTTTTTGGAAAAGTAAATTACTCCGCATATCGAATATAATTCATTAGGTATAAATTATAAAAACATAGTCAGTCTATCACAGCCGTGGTCTATTTTGAGCCATTAGAAGAAGCAAATACTATGTATCTCTTTTTTTTTGGAAAACAAATTTGTTCGCATATCGAATGTAATTCATTATGAATTATAAAATCCTGATCAGTCTGTCACAGCCAACGTCTGCTTTACGCCATTAGAAGAAATAATTATGTATTCTTTTTTGGAAAATAGATTTGTTCGCATTGTAAAACAAATACATTTTCTTTTGTTTCACCTAATATTTGATATATGATAGCCCCGGTGGTTTGGAACCCACCTGATTCCCATCGAGGCAAAATCACCATAGCAATTAAAACCGAAATGTACCAAACAAGTATTGTATCGGGAGTTCACACAAGGTGTATCAAGAATCGACGCTTATCCCCATACTCTGTAAATTGCGAAAGTAGCGTTGTTGCACATCCTCATCGAGATTTACAATCGGCGTACCGTGCAACGCGAAAGTGTGTCTTATGAAAACTGCACTGTGCGATTAAACGAAGGACAATTGCCTATCTCGCAATAAATGCATCAACGTTCTTAGAGAAATCGTATAAAATACAAATGCATCTCCTCTTGGTGAAAATTGCGGTGACACTTTATCTATCGAAATTCCTATTAACACTAGAACTACCAAGCAAGTCAAAAAGACTCGTTCCAAATTTTTCTCAAAAGAATCGATCTTCTTTTCCACCTCTTGATTTCTCTTTTTCCAAAGTAGGTATTTAATACATTGAAATATAATAGATATAACGACGGTAATTCTAGTGTTAATTGGTTCTTCGTATAACCATCCTCATCAACTGATAGCCTACTGATTAATTATTATAAATGATGATAAAACAGAAATGCTCTACGTTTACAGAATTAAAATTAGAACAGTATAATGAATAGTTCTTCACATTTTGGATTTAATATTAAGGAACTTTACAAATAGATGTATACACTTTCGCTGGGTATCCAAAAACTGAGCAGTGGATAAACTATTCACAATTATACAGAAAGCTTTTAAACTAAATGGTAATTAATTTCATATTTAACACGTTCCGTGCCGGATCATTTTTTAAAGATTTTCTGTTCAGGCCGCGTGGAGCGTATTCGACCCACACTTTACAATTAAAAAAATTTGTTTGCAGTTTACATGATATTAAGATGCCTATATTTAGCTCTACAATATATTTTTCACTATATTCTTCTTCGTCTTACAATGAGAAATACAAGCGGCTTGAACGAAAAGTTTAGTGGGGGCCGTACACGCCCCACGCGGCACGGAACGTGTTAATATCGCTCTGTCAGAATTTAAGAACTACCCAAGTAAAAGCGGAAATTCCACTTTCGATTTACGAACATACCTTAAGAGGTACATGTATGCTAATGAAATATACCGTTATCATTATCTTTCGTTGCCTCGTAATTCTGTAAAGATTTACGTACATCGAAGCATTTGATTACGCGATATTTGTTCATAAAACTTAATATTCCATACTTCCTGCACGAATGTATCAATTTATCTACGTGTGACATGAATTTCTATGACTATCACATTTCAATTTCTGTATCGAAGTATCGAAAGCAGTCCTACAACATTGAATTTCTGAATAAATTGTGAACGACAGATCATATTAATTGCTGAAGCAATCGGAGCCTTCAAAGTGGAGAGAATTCACGAAGATACTTGTCGGGACGATACTAAACGACACTGTAAGAAGCTAGAAATGGAAACAAAGAGCGAACGACAATGTATCGTTGCAGTGAATGTACAACGGGAGGTCTTCGGTCTGTGCCAGGCGATTGCTAAAGTCGTATTGCACGCCCCTATCGCGATTTACAACCGTGGTAGTATCATACAACTTGAAAACGTTTCTAGCAAAAACTAAGAATGGAAGACCGTCTCAAATGGGGAATTATTATTGCGGATGCGTGGAATATTTTCTCTAGAAACGGAGGTCTGACTTCTGAATGTCTAATAAACCTCTTACCGCATTTTTCACAACTTTCCCTCCACGGAATTAAACTCTGTTTGGCTCTTTTATCATTCAAGATTCCTAAAGAACTTCAAATACCATTAAAACGGCAATTAAGATCGAAAAATAAATATCAAGCACATAACACACATTATAACCTGTCTCAATCAATAAACATTAAAAATACAATATTATGGTATAATATTTAGCCATCGATAGCCTCAGAGTGATGTCTCCCTTAACACGTTAAGCGCCACACCGGTCCCTAGGGACCGGTCATTGATTTTTCGTTTATGTTCATGCTGATCAATGAAAATCAACGATTAGTTTTTTACCTAGGCTACTCAGTGGCGCCTGATCGAACTATAATTAGTAATTTTAAGTAAGAAATAAAACATTTTATCAAAAATTAATGTAGTTTATTACCTTTCCTAAAAAAGGGCACAAAAGTGTAGTGCCGGTCTCTAGGAGTGGGCGCTTAACATGTTAAAGATGTGTGGCTTAGAAAGTAGTGGGGGAGATCGTCTTAAGAGTTTGCGTCTCGTGACGCAGGAAGAGTGTGACTTTTGAAAATTCCGTAGTCAGACATTCACGAGAGAGACTTTAGAGACGTTCTTTTTTTTAATCTTTAGATATTTTAGTTCATTTTAGTTGTATCGCTATTTAGCGTATTCTATTTTAGGCCGAATCCTACTACAATACAGGGTCGGTCAGCAAAATCCGGACAAAATTAAGAGTTCATTCAAACACTTGTTTATTTAGAAATAACTTGTATTGAGGAAAAAAAAATGTGTAAATTAATTAGGGGATCCTTATTAAGTTTTATTATTCAGCATAGCCTCCTGCCGCTGCGGATTACTTTTTGGATTCTTGATTTGCAGCGCCAACATGCTCTTTTCACCTGATCCTTGTCCAAATTCGCGAATGCTGCCTCTATAGCGACCTGAAAGGATGCCACGATGGGGTGCCTGGACTTATTAGATACCCTTTCAATAACGCTCCAAACATAATAACTTAGAAGCTTCAAGTCTGGTCAATTGGGAGGCCATAAGTCTTTGGACCGAAATATTTCGACGTTATCGAAAAACCAGTTTTTCATTAAATGTCTCGTATGAGCTTGTGCGTCAACCTATTGTAAAATGTGGGATTTTCCGGATACTACACTTTCCATCTTTGGCTTCACTACCGAAATTATGATCCGGGGGTACAGTTTATTGTTAATGGTTTCACCCTTCTTAACCCTAGATCACAACCTTCGTCGATTCGACGACACGAATTTAATAAGTATGCCATATTAATTAACGTTATCGTAATAAATAAATACCTATCTTTAATAATAGAAAAAACATGTTTAAATTTTATTTAAATAATACTCTTTAATCCCTTTTGTAAACACCGTAGTCGAAGAGACGAAGGTTAGTGTTAAGCGTCAAAAAATAAGGTTAGTGATCTAGGGTTAAAGAAGTTTGGTGGGTTGCTGAGCTTTTCCGTGAGCAGCCGCTGTGCTTACAGAATTTTCTTTGGAATAAATTCGCCTTGACCGATTAGCAGAGCCTTCCACGAACTTCTCTACAGCCGCATACCTTCGTAACAATATCATAAGCAGTAGAAATCGGGTATCTAAAGAATCGAATAATTTCAATAGGTGAACGCTCCGCGCGACGCGCTTCAGTTATTGCTGCTTTGTGAATATATTCCTAACACTATCTAATCAAATCTGCCATTTAGATGTTACATATGTATTGTACGTACATATGCCTTGCGTGAAAAGAAAGAAACATCTACTGCTGGCATTACATGTAGCGGGAAATTGAAATAAAATTTTGTCCGGATTTTGCTGACGGACCCTGTATATATACCATTATATTCATAAAATTAAAATTCACCTCAACCATGAAACGATCACCACTTACATTTAAAAAGATGAAAATGAATAATCTACCATTTAAAAACAACACAAGACTTCACGTGTAATCTTATCGCCGTCTCTACGGCCTCGTAACCATCACACACCGGAAGGTCGTTTGCAAGGTAGACCAAGCACGCGCCAAGGGGCTAAAGAGTGAAGGAGAGGAAAGGGAAAAAATGAGAAAGATGGGAAAAGAAAACGCGTCTAACCGAAGTTGAAAAGCCACGAACCTGGTGGTCTTTCCGGGCACGCATAACCGACGGTGGCGGGTGAGCTTCTGGCAGGCAAGCGATAAGAAAGTATAAGGCAGTCCTAATGGTCGCCTCGGCTTAGGCCGACCCAGCTACCACGATAAACGATAATAATATCTATTATTGGTAAGCCGGAGAGATAAACGATCTCACCGAGTGTGGACTTACGCGCAGCGCAAGCCTGCGGTCAGAGATACGATCGGGGTTGGTGGTCTCGCTGAGAGATTTCAAACCGGGGACACGTTAACCTCTTGTAACCACCGTCGACTATTATCTAAACCGGGCAAAACATAGCCCTCGTGCCGATTCGCAATTACATTGGAATCGTTGTAGCCGCTTTTCCTTTCTTTTTTCA
Source organism: Cerceris rybyensis (assembly GCA_910591515.1). NCBI lineage: Eukaryota > Metazoa > Arthropoda > Insecta > Hymenoptera > Crabronidae > Cerceris > Cerceris rybyensis. The sequence continues at coordinate 31,625,188 of OU342790.1, forward strand.
AGCCTCGTTGCAGAGGCGCGAGCCAATGCAAAGACACCTTCAAGAAGAGTTCTGTGGTTATTGAGATCGTTGTTCTTTATCTTGATACCTTGCTTCGTGTTGCAATTATCTGAATCGTTTGTTGCTTTTCTTTTTTCACTTTTCCGTCGTGTCGAGAGGATAATATCGAATCACGGAGATTATCGGAGCTAGTACTATCTAATTACACCGGAGGATGTACAACGAGAGCTGGCATGCCGGTGATGTTCGTGCGTGTAGCGCGAACGTTCGTCGACGTGTTGCACATTGTAGGAGATTATAGCAAGTGTTCCGAGGAACGTTAATTATGCCGAACAACGAGACTGATTTTTCGATAGGTAGCTTATGGAAGTTGTTGCTGGTCTACCGATGGTAATTAGTATACTGTCAGACGTATGCGGCTTGCAGCCAGGGGATATCTTTGTAAGGACTGACAGTGTAGTAATTATGAGGAGGAAACATCGGAAAAGGGAAACCAAAGGGTACGAATACCGGCGAGACACTGTATGAAGATTATATGAAATGGATTAGGTGAGGATGTCCCATTGGGTTTGTAATTGTCGGGATTATTCAGATAAAATGAGAGTATTTAGTAGATGAATAATATAAAGTAAAAGTTTTTTAACCCTTTCGGCGCTGAGTTATGCGACATTAAGCTGCCCACTTTTTACTACGCAAGCTTGGCATACTGAAATTTCATTGCAAAATATTGTTACGAGTCGGCCGCGCACGCGGACATAATTAATAAAACACAATTAAAAACGATAACGTTTACTTAAGAGAACACGTCTGTCAACGAAGACCACCGACCGTAGAATCAATACTCTTTATTTATTACAAACAATTGCCAAGTCTCGTTACCCAGTAACATTGAATCTACTGGGTGCTTCGTAACAATATATTCATTGTAATTGAAATAATTTGAACAACGATTGCAAAAACTTTAGAGAAATTAAACAATGGGAACATAAACGATATTAACCCCCTTGCCTTACAATTTCATTTGTGATCGAAGGCACAATAACTCAGAATTAATTGTTGAAATAATAATCTATCATTGATTTGATCACTTGTGATATATGAATATAAGTTAACGTAGCATTAATACCATAGGACTAATTTCAAAATCCCCTGACCTACTAATATTTTCATTCAATAGTTTTTGGAAAACTTATAATATTTTCTATTTCATTTTCCGCGTCACGTGTGCCACACGTCATTGTAAGGCGAGGGGTTAAAGATAGGAAATTATATTTTTTATTATTTTTTTGGAATTCATAACCCAGATTGAATGGTTACCTGATCTTGAACGACTTTACCGAACGCATATATACGTTCACAGCCCTGAAAGGGTTAACAGTTGTAAATATGAAACGAACATGGAACGCAATACTCTCGCCGTGAAAGTAAAAGTATAACTGTTGATAATACATGTTACAAGATAGAAACCTATCTCTAATTTAAATTAATTATAAACAAATTAAAAATAAATGAATTGGGCACTCTCTGTGTTCAAAAATACAATAGAAAATATAGAAAGCAGTGATAACGTTACTACACTAATAAAAATATATCTCTTCACCTTAATACCATCAACAGAATTAATTTCACAATAACAAACATTCACCAAAGCCCACGAGAAATAAACACACCAAAACCTACCAAATGCGATGGACAAAATAAAACAAACAAACAAACAAAAAGTATTGCTTCCCTGCGACTTCACAACCGTCCTCGTACAGTTACGTTTTCAATATTTACCACAAAACGAGACAATGGCTTCGTGAATATTTCATCGAAACCGGAATTCATCGTGAACGCTTCAGTCCCATTGAATTTCACGGAAAGAGCGTTAAAAGAAAATCCAAAACGTCGAGTTTCAGATCCCGATGCATCTCGCCAACGGCTACCACAGGTTTATCTTTTTCCCGGCGGCTTAGGTCGTTCCTCCGCATAAAGAAACCTCCGGGTGCAGAGCGTGGACGATGGCAGACGAAGGTAACGGTACCTGGCCCCTACTGCCTGCCTTCCTTCGCCACGATTCTCTACCTGACCTGATTTCCTGACCCACTGCCGGCAGCGTTATCCTGTCTTACACCTGGACGCCTGTATTCGTCCATCTAATTCAATTATGGCCTTTCACGATCTATCGTCGATTCTCTTAATAGGAGTGCTCGAGTTTCTCCATCTATGATCTGCTTGTTGAGAGTTACGGATGTGAAATGTATTCATTATGGGATGAACCCTCTGCTTTATGATTTATTAAGTAACTGCGCATGTCAGTGTTTATGAAAGTCGTTTCGAAAATGGACGAGACAACGAGACTTATGGGGGTTAACCCTTTGCACTCGAATACTTTTTCGCTCAGGAGGTCTTGCAACTTGAGACTATTTTGGTCATATTAGACAAGTGTTTTACAGATACTTTAAAATAATTTTATACTAAAAATGCAGGCCGAGTCGAGTTCCAGAAAAAAATTGGGATACAGATATTTTATCGTATGGGAAATACAAAAATTTAACTGAAGACACGCCAGGGCACCGCAATGGCGCCTATCAAGTGCAAAGGGTTAACTGGAGAAGTGGAGGAAATATGTGCTATAATTAGGAAATTGAACGTAATTGTTATATTTAATTAAGGGAAATAAATGTTGGAGAGAAGAAGATAATGTGAGAGGTTTCTTTTGAAAACGACGTAATTCGGTTTTAAAAAGGATGGAGTTATTGATAATGTCAATTATCGTTTCATGACATTTCTTTATTTTTATGGTATTTGCAATTGATGTGATGGTAATTAAATTTTGTGGAGAGACAATTGGGAATTATTAGTGTACTGAAAATGTCTATTTTGAAACTGGGTTAAGTCACTTTGCTGTAATGAAAAATGATTATTTTGCTGTGGTTGTAGAAATTATTTTTACTAACAATAAGAAAAATATAAGTAGTCGAGGTAAGAAAGGACGCAAGTTTTCTCAAAAGTTAGCATCAATATTTTTAAACACTTTAAAACGCAAACCCTAAGGTATCTGGATTTAAAAAGAAAGTGGTTTATGTTACTTTTCGAGAAAAATTCAGTTAATGATAATATCCATTAATTTCGTGACCACTCTGTAGTTTGATAAAATTTGTAATCAACATGATAAAAGTAATCTTAGGTTTGTTACAGAGAAATTATGCTGGTAAATGATATAACAAGCAGAGTATAATGTATATATACAAATATGTAAGGTAAAAAGTGCAAGTAAATCTTCTGGAAAATTGGCACAAATATTTTTAAGCGCGTTAAAATGCAAACCCTTAAATATCTCGATTTAAAAAGAAAGCGACTTGTGCCACTTTTAATATAAACGGGTCATATGGCGGGTTGGTCAGTTAATTTTTTAATTGTGAAGTGGACGGTAAGCGAAATAAGTTCAAAAAAATATTAATTTATCGGTTGGATGAGTTGTCCAGTTATTGAAACTATTTTTCTATATTTACTTTACTTTAAATCTAAGAGAGTATATTTATATACGGGGTTTGATTTGTATATTGTATTTAACAATAGAACTACCAAGGAGTTAAGATGACTGGTTCCCAATTTTTAGAAAAATTCTTAAAATTTACAGAAATACAGGAAATATTCTATGTTTATCTCATAAAATATTAACTACTTAATTGATTATTAAGATGAATAAAAGTTATAAATCTTTGCAAATTCCACTGAACAACTGAGACAGAATTGTGTGATTTTCTATTGTTGGAGTCATTAATCAGATAAAGAAGCCTGTGCAATGATAAAAGATTCTACAAATCCGATGGAATAATGCAAGAATCTCAAGTCCATCTCCAATTAATTAAAAAATGTAATTCAACGCAGTGTCTAAATCAATGTATGTACGAACTGACAATGAGATGTGCGTAGGACTAAACTTTCCAATAACATCGTCGAGCACCGGCAAAGTTACTGCCATGATACACTTTCAAAACAAACTCAGCAGGGTGGATTCCACGAAACGTTACAGGTGGGACGCTTCCTAGAATTCGCCTTACATTTGACCTACAATTTAATCATTTTCTCTATGCAAGGATTCTTCTCGCAACTGAGAAATTTTCTGTAGAAGTGCTTGCCAGTAACCGATGAAACGTGATTTGAATTATTAATCACGTCTTATTAACATTACAACTACCAACGTAAAATCTATTATATTTCTATATATTAAATAGATACTTTGAGCAAAAAAGAATCGACAGGTGTAATACCTATTGTTTTATAATGTAAAACAATCGATTCGGTAATCTCTGTTTTATAACATCGACTTATTGTTAGAATATCTGCTCTACGACTTTATTATAAACATAGCTAATTGCTGGAACATATTGGGAATTAGTCATTAATGTGCTTGGTAACTCTGCCGTTAACGCTTTTAACCACTTAACAAGAAAATGCTTCTATCATAAATTTTACGGAAAGAGGAAAACAAAACATGGATTAATTACATTTTTAGCCGATAAGTAATTGACAATTCAATATTAAAAAGGCTATCGCATTAGAACTTTGAATTGACATGTATACACGTTAACGCAGTTAACACATTAAGAGCCACACCGGTCCCTAGGGACCGGTCGTTAGTTTTCGTACATGTTCATGCTGATCAATGAAAATCAGCGATTAGTTTTTTACCTAGATTTTAAGTAAGAAATAGAACAAAAATAGAAAAAAAATTAATGTATTTTACTAAAACAAATACAAAGATACCTTCCCTAAAAAAGTCTTAAAAGTGTAGTACCGGTTTCCAGGAGGGGGCGCTTAACGTGTTAATAGGTTAAAATAGTATATTGTATTGTGGGAGCACTCACAAAAAAAACTTTAAGAGAAAAGGATGTGGAAGAGAATTTCAATCATTACACACATATATTTATACCTTGATTAAATAAACATCGAATTATATTTCCTAACCAATAATTTACACATGTGAAAATGTATGCTCCAAATAAGTAAATTGCCAAGCGTTGTAAAAGATTACCACAAGCAACGTGTCATTGCATGTTAATTTCAACATTAATTTCCATACCTCATCACGTAGATCGAAGCGGCGTCAGTAGATGGTTGCCTCAGGAACGTGGCAATTTATTTGATACACTTTCACTGTAGTAATAATGATGGATAGTTAATTAAATACGTAATTGCGTCAACTTACTTCGATCCGCGATCGTTCCGATTCGATGTCCCGCTAGCGACTGCCGCGCCAATAACCCCTTGCGGACAAGTAAACAATTGCCGCGAATTCAAACTGTCTCACGCTTAACGCGGTTAATGGCAGATGTATCGATGATTCTTTCAATATATTCAAAAATGTCAAATAAATACGATAACAGGAAAAAAATTGTAGAGGTAAAAAGATTGATTGATTTAGTAGCTTGCAATCTACAAGATACACGTGAAAGATTAGAAAAAGAACGGCGCTGGAAATTTTAGGAACATTTTTCAAAAATTGCAAACAAGTTTTTTTTTTAACTAGGTTGATAGATTTTGGGTTAAAATTATACATGTTCTAAATTGCGTTGCAGGAAAATGAAACAGAAGAAATTTGTAATATAGGGGTAATGAGATATATTATGTTTTACTTCAGTAAGGAATTTAAAAAGTTTTTGTATTTTGATCCGTCGTGGAGTATAAATGGGTTTTTATAAAGGAAATGATTGTAACGTGGCTAGGATATTGTGAAAATTGCCGATGTATGAACTTGCGTTATACGTTAACATATTACGTTTTCATAACAATGAAAGTAATTGTTAGTAATAATTATGGATGTTGAAGGTTGTGCTTTGTTACACACTTACAATGATTACTTAAATTATTTCAGTAGTTTTATTGTAATTATATTGTTGTATATAATGTAATAAATTGTGTAAGTACTTTGTTCCATTTTGGAATATGTCATTTTTGTACACAGGAACGGCCCCGAGAAAAAGGTCAGAGAAAATAAAAAAACTTCCCTGTAGGAAGCCTGCTTGGAAAACGAAGATTTTGTACACACCATGGAAAACATCTTTCTAACTTTTATAGCTTCTAGTGGGAAGAAGCTTTTGCAAGCCTGGCCAATACTAGCCGAAACTTTGAAAACTTTTACTTTCAAGAATTTCAAGAATCTCTATGACGTAATTTGTTTACGCTCGTAATTGCACGATGCCAATTAAATGTTGGCGCAGTTTGAATTAAAACGGAGTTCGAAGTATTAGAACCTAAGCAGGCCTACAGGATGTAATTGCTTTTCTAATTTTACGATACAAATGTAGGTAGTTGCAATTTGCCAAATTGAAACACTTCCGGCAGACCAATGCACGCGACTGCATTGAGTTTCGACTTCAACGCTTTCACGAACAGTTGGCAAGTCCTAATTACGTTTGTGCAAGTTAAATACTTACCAATTAGTACCCAAAGCGCGCGTCTATCTAGTATACTTCGACACAACATTGTATAACAAAAAGTAATGGACAAAAGTACAAGGAAATTCACGTAATATTTTAGCTAATTTTAGCCAAAACGTCAACAATCGTTATTTAAATTGACAACCGTTCATCAAAACTAATGTAACAGCTCAAAAGCGAATAAAAAACTAATTTCCACGGTATTACAAAATTATATTTGAAATGGATACGAGTATTTTTGTGGTAAAAACAGTCGTATAGAAAGCTCCTACTTTGCCTGTTCTATGTGTTGTGAAAGTAGCTTGATCGATTCTTTGAAATGAAACGGTGGATTCATCGAGTTAGAATCGCCATCGTCTCTGAAAAAGGTTTTCTACGTGGCTTCAGTATTTGACAACTCTGCTAAAGCTGTCAATTTTTAATGAAACGACTATGGTACTATTCATACAGTGGTGTAAATGTAAAGTAATCTCGAAATTAATAATATCTTAATAATATCCTTCATTACACTTTTACGCTCAGAATTCTCATGGATAATAATAAAGGGATGTCCTATGGGACTTATGGAACAGAAGTAAAACGGTTTACTTTCTTTCTTTCATTTTTGCTAATTTGACCTTCTTTCTTACTTGTTGCTTATATGACGCACGTAAATGTTTATACGACTTAAACCAATGTCAAAAATATCTGTTTATAATTTTCAACATAGGACCATCCATGCCTTTTCAGGTGTCAACAATATTTTAAATCATTATCGATGTCAGTTTTTCTCTATACGTCTCAGACTTTTTTTTCCTGACACTCAATCCTTAGCTATCGACTGTGTTAAGCGCATTTTTTTTCTCTTACTCCGCAAAAAAAATGTATATATAGACATATTGTCACTCACTGTTAAAATTTATGTTTTGAGAAGCAGCAATGCTGCCACATTACATATACATGCCCATTTATATTTGCCTGCCGTTTATCAGGCTAATTGCTATTATATGGTGACGTCAAAATAAACGAATTTAAAAAAAAAGAAAGGTGTCAACAATACGCGTCAGCCATTTTCTTTATTTTTTCTATATAAACTAATTTGTGTTTTTGGCTATTAAGATTCTATGAAAAGTTAATTTTCGGCATTTTCTAAATCCACAATCGTGTAAGTAGTCTGTAACAGGTACGTACAAGATGAAGTACTTCGAGAAGCAGCGACACTGACATGCACTATAGTAAAAAAATAGAATTATTTATTGCCCCTTGTTTATTGGAGATCGCCCAAAATGTTATCACATCCAAGACGTCCAAATAATCACGTAAGATGTTTCAATAAATTAAATGAGTACCTTGCAGGAACATCAAGCGGTAAAAAATATGATTAGTTAAGTAATTTCTATATTATAAGATACCCTTGAAATATTTACTGTACTATTTGTCTAGAAAGACTATAGGAGGATAAGTATGATCCAGCGGCCTTAGCTCCGATCATGCTCGCTTTTTTTTGTTAAATTAGTACCTATGTGAGTACTTATCACAGCAATTTTCAACCCTTAAAAATTCATCCCCAGGGAGTAATCGTTAAATAAACAAATTTTTTCAAAAATTCATAACTTGAGAACGACTACTTTGATTTTATTGAAATTTATTGAGGACGTACATATAACTAAGGTCTCTGATTAAAAAAAATTCCAGACTTGATGAATTGACATAACCTTAGAAAAAAAATTAAAACATTTTTCAATTATTACTATTGGTAGGTTATGTTTGAGGCACAACTACCAAACTTTTTTTATAGCTTTCTAACACCATTTTGCACCATATACAATTTTGGTATAATTTATTTCTTGGTGCGTCATATCCAAAAAAAATAAAAAGTCTAATTTTAATCATATTTAATTTTTTTAAATATGTTATAATTATGGCACACCCATCCTAATTTTTTTCTAGTTTTCTAACGTCATTTTGCACCATATATAATTTTGGTATAATTTATTTCTTGGTGCGTCATATGCAAAAAGAATAAAAAGTATAATTTTAATCATTTTCAATTTTTTTCATTATGTTATCATTATAGCACAATCATCTTAATTTTTTTTTAGCTTCCTAACATTATTTTGCACCATGTGTAATTTCGGTAGAATTTATTTTTGGGTGCGTCATATGCAAAATAAATGAAAAGTCTAATTTGAATCATCCTCAATTTTTTTCAATATGTTACCGTTATAGCACAATCATGTTATTTCTTTTGGTTTCCTCACATCGTTTTACTCTATCTATAATAATTTCTGAATTTATAATTCTCAGCGTGTTACATTGGAATCAATAAAAGTATAAAGTTTTCCTATATTTCGGCAACTTCCAAAAAACAACAACAAAAAGTCCATTTACTACAATGACGATGATAGCGAATATTTAGTTTTGATTCGGCAGATCGACCTAACGTTCTAATGCAATTTTCGTCCGTTGCTAGTGCTGTGGTGGATAGATGTAGCGGGGATATGCGTTTTAGTGGTGGGTATAATGAGTTAGGTACATATCAAGTCTGCCGTTCGCGCGGGCCCGCATGAGCGGGCAAGAGCTACAGACGTATGGAGCTAATCTTGCCATTGTCTTTATTACTTTTATAACTATTATAATCATTGTTTCTGTTGTTGTTGTTGTTGTTATTATTATTATTATTGTTATTATTATTATTATGAATTATGAATTCGGAAATTATTATAGATAGAGTAAAACGATGTGAGGAAACCAAAAGAAATAACATGATTGTGTTATAACGGTAAGATATTGAAAAAAATTGAGGATGATTCAAATTAGACTTTTCATTTATTTTGCATATGACGCACCCAAAAATAAATTCTACCGAAATTACATATGGTGCAAAATAATGTTAGGAAGCTAAAAAAAAATTAAGATGATTGTGCTATAATGATAACATAATGAAAAAAATTGAAAATGATTAAAATTATACTTTTTATTCTTTTTGCATATGACGCACCAAGAAATAAATTATATCAAAATTATATATGGTGCAAAATGACGTTAGAAAACTAGAAAAAAATTAGGATGGGTGTGCCATAATTATAACATATTTAAAAAAATTAAATATGATTAAAATTAGACTTTTTATTTTTTTTGGATATGACGCACCAAGAAATAAATTATACCAAAATTGTATATGGTGCAAAATGGTGTTAGAAAGCTATAAAAAAAGTTTGGTAGTTGTGCCTCAAACATAACCTACCAATAGTAGTAATTGAAAAATGTTTTAATTTTTTTTCTAAGGTTATGTCAATTCATCAAGTCTGGAATTTTTTTTAATCAGAGACCTTAGTTATATGTACGTCCTCAATAAATTTCAATAAAATCAAAGTAGTCGTTCTCAAGTTATGAATTTTTGAAAAAATTTGTTTATTTAACGATTACTCCCTGGGGATGAATTTTTAAGGGTTGAAAATTGCTGTGATAAGTACTCACATAGGTACTAATTTAACAAAAAAAAGCGAGCATGATCGGAGCTAAGGCCGCTGGATCATACTTATCCTCCTATAGCCTTTGAAAAGAATTTTTAAAAAATGTAGGAAGCTGTCAATTTGATGGCTGCCGTATATCTAGTGTTAAAAAAAGGTGTCAACATTGCCAGTAAGACATCCTACCCACAATATAGACGTTCTCCTGAAAAGTCAACAGAAAAAAAGTTTTGCTTTCATTTTCTTCAAGTAACACTTCCAACTTTCACGGTGCAAGACGAAGAGTCGCGAGCGACAGGTATATCTATCTAGAAAACGGAAATCTTATATAGTTAGATGCGGTATTATCCGAGATTCGATAGACCCACGGAGAAATTCCACAAACTCCGGAACCCAGCTCCCGCTGTGTACTTCCTGCGTGGTGGAGGCCATATACCCGTTGTCGGAAGTAAGTCACGGCATGCTCGCCATCCATGACAAGCTTTTGTGCGAGCCTTTGTCTACCAAACTTTTGACTTTGCTCTGAACTTCTCATACCGCATTCAGGAAAAGCTCCTTTCCCACGTCGTACCTCTTGTAGGTTACCCTCTGCTGGATTGCATCCTTCGAGAATTACTTCCTCTTTAGCAACGAAGTTTAAAAACGTGACAAAATTTTACATCCTTTATCCTCTGTTCCTCTTTCCTCATTCTTTTTTCGTTTCAACTAAATATCTGGGATTACAGGAACATGAAGGGGGCAAAGGGATGTTCGTTCCTTTTTATTTGGGATTTTTCACCGACACGAAAAACAAGGTTTCTTTTCAGAAACGGCCGGAAATTAACGGGAAGTTAACGAGTCACTGTAGAATAATGAGAGAGTCTCGAGCCAGTTTGTTGTAAGGTTTTCAGTGCATTCGAAAGAAAAGCATTGTAATAATTAAGGAGGAATGAGGCGGCTAATAATTTAACAAGCTTTGACAATAGGCGAACAGCGTGAAGCTTATTTTAGTTTAAAGTACATTTATAAAATGTTTCTTTTTTATTTAACTTATAGTTCTTGATATTATAAGAGATTACTTTTAATATAGTTCTTTCGCTTAATATTCTTTTGGTTTTATATCATCGAGTGCAATGGAATTTTTTGTGCTCATCCGAAACAAGTGAAATAATCAAAGAAATTGGATGAAAGTAGATGTAAATTCGAGGAAAGTTTGCCATTGATTTGCGTTGATTTCAGTTCGTTTACGTTACTTTTATGTCAAACATCTGTTTCGAATATTTTTCTCAAATATGTTTAAAAGATCTGCGTCGCAACGAGGATTCAAGTAGCGGAGAACATGATAGAACAATCTCAGGTTAATCAGATTATATTATATACATTTTCTTTCATTCACTTTTTAGAAAATACTTACGAGAAAGATAATATATTACAGGTTAGATTTATAATTTTTTTTCTACGTGATATTTTTATACTGAGTTATCTCAATTTTCTTTAGTTATACACGTGTACGTGGTGTCCCGTTTGCGATAAGCGAGTTAGCGATAAAGGAAAGGATACCTACGGCTTACTCTCACATATTCGCAAATTTCACCCAAGACCTTCTAATCAACGATTAAATCAGGTACGAATTATCTTCTTCATTGCAAAAATGAACTCTACAACTAATTTGATTTTGCATATTTCTCCTATTAATACTTATTTCTGCTCTTTTTTTAATCATATGGTTTTGTATTCGTAAAATAAAATCTTCAAATTTTAATTTAGTTTGCAATTAAATTACACTTCTTTCAGAATAATATTTAAAAACATCGAATGAATAACGAAGGATGTCACGAATACTTTGTTACATTGGTTTATTTCATCTTCTTTTTTAACAGAACTGTCTATTGAAATTATTTGCAAATTTTTGCATTCTCCCATATAATCCCAAAGCATTCAAAATACTTGCAACCGAAGAATCTTAATGAAAGTACGGTCGGCAGAAAGAGGTCACAGATTTTCAGCCCAACTTTTTTTCTGTTTCTTTATCTTGAAATGTAAGAACTGAATAGTTTGAGCACCGCTTCTTTCTTCGCGTGCACAGTTAACTATATGTGTCGGGTAAGATGTTTTCTCCTTACCTTAGATAGCAGGTATCTTGAAAGAACATGCTATGAAAATTATGCACAAAAAACGGTAGGTGTGTAACAAGAGATACCATAGTACGTTTAGATTTGTACCCTTATCATGTCGTACTCTACCTTCGACCTTTCTCTTATCCATCCTTCTCCATTCTGAACCCACGGTTCTCAGGTTGAGAATACATAAGGTCTAAAATGGATATAAAAGAGAGTTCTATTCTCATCATCTTTCGAAGGGATTCTGTACGTGTGGCAAATTTTAAAATAATATGAGGTGAGAGTGAAGTTTACCAGGATACGATGATTTCAACGAGTTAACACTTTACCGACCGGTAGCCGATTAATCGCATTTTCGGGCCCCACACTTTTGGACTTTTACCTTATTAATTGGTTGCTACGGCAATTAATAAATTATTATTTATCATTGCGGTTAACTGTGCGAAGGACTCACAAGGGAACATCCCGAGGTGTAAATCACCGATTTTTTTGAAATATTAGTATAATATAGTCCTCGCGAAAATATTTGACCCGTATTTTTTTTTTATCGCCAACCGTCCACGTTAAAGGGGTGAAAACCACCCTCAAAGTTGGGGTCCTGAAACTTCTTTATCGAATATCTCGAAAACTATTAGAGATACGAAAATTTCGTAGAGAGTGAAAATGAATGCCTTTGGATTTTGAATCCAATGGTATAATCATTTTTTTTAAATCCATTTGTTTAAATAATATGCTAAAAAATACCACTTTTTTAATCATTTTGTCAGTTAAATTTCAATCAATTTTTTTGAATATTTGTTTGTGAATACTATATATCGAAACACAAAATACGGATAAATTGAAAATTTGATATTTATATTACAAAAAAAGTTATTGCATTTTCAATTTTTACGCTTGCGTACTTGTCAAGTAATTCTTTCGTATATACATGTATGACTGCTGTGAAAGGTCAGATTTTATTGTCAGTCACCCATATTGCTTTTATATAAATTTAAAAAATGCGATTGATTAATAAATAATTTTTAATAATTATTACAATAGTGGTATTCATTGTTATTGGCATAACAAATATTTTCTACCACCACGACCATTGTAAAGCAGCTATATATCAGTTAAAGCAGTTTATATTTGAAAATTGTATATACATAAAGCACAACTCTTCAAAATTGTTCAATTTTTCAGGTCTGTCGGCTGTAGAGTCACATCAATACCATGTATGACTATCCCTAACTGTAAATCACCAATTCTTATGAAACTATAGTAAAAGGTGAATTTTGTATAAGGGTAATTCTCACGAAATTCCGAAATTCTTGTCCTAAAGGTTTTATCAAAAATCTAACAAACATTTAACGGTTACCAATATTTCCTTGAAATATACATTACTGTGGCTAAAAGATTCACTTATCATTTTGGAACAAAATGTGTAAATAAAAAAAATACATCTATATAATATCTCTAAAATCATTCCCTCACTATGTCCCAAGCTTCAATTCAATAACTTTTGTATCATTAAACAACCAAAAAAAATCTTATAATAGTCTTGCAAGTATGACCGATTAATTAAAAATATAGTAGATTAATAAAAAAAAACTTAATTTGGTTTATAAAGTAATAAATGGATTAAAAAAAAGAAAATATACACGCGTCCCATAAAAATAAATCATTCCCTCACATTTTTCTGACAATCGATTTGTGAACGCATTTTCAATCAAACATGAACGCTACCATTAGTTTTTGAAAGTTGCTAGTACTATCAATTTAAAAATATGGCGAATTTAACGTGAGCGTGTTGGAGTTTGTGTTGCAAATAGATATCATTATTTTTTTTGTTTCATTACATTTTTGATCATCATTCCCTCACAACCTAAAAAAGAAAAGATAAGATACATTATCTGTTATTAACTGCATAGAGAAGTAGGGTTTTGGGAGTAATAAATTTAGGCAAAAGAACTTTTTTAAAAATAAGGTTATGTGATGAGCTTTTTTTATTATTCTTTATTTCGTCATTCCCTCACATAAATTAGTAGTGAGTGAATGATGATTTATGAGGCAATGATGTTTGACTGGGTCAGCTTGCTTTGAATTTGTTGTTGCGATCTTGTTGTAGGGCAAATAATGCCAAGAAAAAAGAAGGTAAGCGAAGAAGAAGCAAAATTAAAAAAGAAAGAATATGATAGGAAGCGTGGGGAGAAAATTAAATCCGATTCTGTACGTATTGAAATACTCCGAGAAAAAGAAAAAAAGAAAAAGGGCAAGTAAAACCTATATCCGCCATGAGTTCCAGAGAAAGAAGGCAAAAGAGAAAAAATTTGAAGAAAAATAGGCAAACATATAGAGAGAAAACAGCGAATGTGCGTAAGAATCGAAAAAGATTGTTAGACATGACATGAAATAATTCTCATAAAACAAGTTTATTCTGGGGACCACTATATAATTAAAATCTAGTAATATTAGTACTACGAAATCCATAGAAAATTAATACAAATCTATTTCAATATTATTTGTGAATTTGTAATGACCGAATTTCGGGATTTCATGACAATTACCCGTAAATATTTGACACCTAATTTGTTTTATCGGCAACCGTCTACGTTAAAGGGGTGAAAACCACCCCCAAATTTGGGGTAACGAAAACTATTTTATCTAATATCTCCGAAACTATTAGAGATACGAAAATTTCTTACGGACTGAAAATTAACGTATTTCGACCACGAATCCAATGGTATAAACATTTTTTAAAAAAACCCACTTGTTTAAACAATATGATAAAAAATTATTTTTTTCAACTTTGAGGGTGGTTTTCACCCCTTTAACATGAACAGTTGCCGATAAAAAAAATACGGGTCAAATATTTTCGCAAGGACTATATCATACTAAAATTTCATAAAAATCGGTGATTTACACCTCGGGATGTTCCCTTGTCAGTGAAGAAACTTTGCAATTTTCGAAGAGATATCAGTATCAGGGAAATATTTGCGGGCAACTGACCGATCAGAAGTGGGTAGGATGTTAAAAAAATACCAGTCGGTAAAGTGTTAACAGCAGAATAGTTGTGCAGAATTTTCTAATCGAATTCCGAGCCAATTTGCTTTCACAAAAAGAATTCAGAATGTATTGGATTAATGCTGCACAAAATTAAAATTGTTTCTGTTATTTCAAACGTGTATACGATTACAAAGCGCACTAGTTTTGAAACAATGCTTACAATTTATTCATTCGATGCTTTAATTCTACTCCGCAGATCCGATTCATTATCGTTGCGCTATACATTGTTGAATAATTCCTCTCATAATTTATTAATAGTAATCAATACATAATTTAACGGTGTACTTCGAATATATTAAAAAAAAGGATTTTTGTTCTATAAAAGTTAAACGAAGTAGTGTTAAATAAAATTTAAACTTGGAGTCGAAGAATTCTGTTTTTAAGAAGAAGAACAAAAATAGAAAAATTCAAAGAATTAAGAAAACAGAAACTGGTTCAAAAATCCTTTATTGTATTAACAAGGCAAAAAGGAGGTATAAACTATGCAAGGCGAATAATTTACTTAATGTGCAGAGGGAAGAGAAAAAAGCAGCACCAAAGTATCCTGTAGCTTCAAGTCGTCCAAACGGTTCAGTTTACGAAAGCAGAAAAAGCGAACCGAAGAAAGTCTACGCCACTCGCGGTAAATTTATTATTATTCTTAGGCTATCGAGGAGGGATATATTAAATCATTTATTATTCCGATAGTGGACACATGGAAGTCGCACAACGAAAAGAAACTCTGTCCCCAATGCAAGAGGGAGGCAATTCCGACACTTCATACACGGGGAGACAAATTGACGACTTCTCATATCGGGGCACTGTGCCTGCTAGGGTATGCACAAATGTTAACGACATATGTGAGCCGTTTGTTTTGAACGTGTGATAAATCACTTTCATTTGAAATCAAGATATTTAACTTTTAATTTTTAACGTATTTAACACTAGAACTAGCGGCATTATGTCGGTTATATTTAAGTATATTAACACTAGAAATACCAAGGCAGTCAAAATGACTGCTCCCTCATTTTTTTATATGTAGTCTGTAAGTTTATAGAAGATCCATAGAATATACGTACATTTTTCGTCCATTTTATGAAACAGAAATTACTGAATTAATCATCACCACCATCTTTTGATTTTTCATTTTTTATAGCACTTATTTAATACATTTAAATATCATAGATTTATCATCGGTAATTCAAGTGTTAACATTAGATCTAAGGCAGCTGTCAAATTGATGGGTACCTGATCTTTTCAAAATTCTTCTCAGGTTGATAGAGAAGTAGTACAGTAAATATTTCACGTGTATCTAATAATATACAAATTACTTAATTGATCACATTTTTTACAGCTTCATCCATCTTTATGCAAGGTACTTATTTCATACATCTAAACCTACTAGATTTAGCGTCCGTAGATCTAGTGTTAAATAAGTACGTTAAAGAAATAGAAATGAAAAGGTGGATAAGCCGATTAACTCGGTAATTTATTTTTTATAAGGTGGAAATTAAATATGTATTCCATGGTTTGTCTATTAACTTGTAGATTTTTTATAACGAATGAGGAGTCAATCATTTTAACAATCTTAGTAGTTCTAATGTGGAAGATAATGATGCCAATTTTCTAAAAGATATAATTGTCAAAAGATCAACATTTTTCACTACGGTAAAGTGACTTTTGCTACTTTCAAAGTAAACGGATTTATACAATATTTTTTCTTCTACTATAAAATTTACTTTCGTTTCAGACGTTTGAATTTGAACTTAGTATTAATTTTTTTTTCTGATATTCCGATAATGATAAAATATCGGTATTAGTTTACGAATTACAAAGATAGAACGTGATAAAAGTCTGTAGGTTGTAACTGCAAATATTGGGGAGAAATTTCAAATTTTTTAAAACTTCTGCCATTGTTTATGTATTATTTTGCATTAATATAAAAATCTGAAAATTATTGTTATTGCATTTCATTGTGGCGATGGCGATCCATATGAATAATAGTTTATGCCAGTCAAATGGAAACAACAAATATTGAAAGAGCAAAGATAGTAATAACTAATTAATATAACCGAACATTCTTGTTTACTTTTCGTTATTTTATTTTGGGGAGATGCAACGGTAAAAGAGTTTAATATTTTTAAAACTGTGTATATATACTTTATATTGAATCAATCGATGTGGTTTCGTTAAAACGTTCAATTTCACAGAGTAACAATATTTTAAATATCCCTCGATAATACTTTTTGTACGTATAGCACTTTAATTAAAAGAATACTAACGATGTCCATTGAAACATTCAACTTTGTTTGCCAAATAGAAATGTATTAATGACCTCTACATAAAAGATATATGTGGAAAATTCGCACAGAGTAATTTTCAAGCCTATAGAAACATCCTCGTAATTTTCATTTTCCACGTATCTTCGTGCTTTTGGAAAAAAGAACACTATTTTTATCTTCTCAAATAATACCTAACTAATAAAACACAGTGCTATGTAAATTGCCTTCTGGAGAGCAGCACGGTTAACTAAGCTGCGCGTAAGAATAAAACGCCTGAACACCTGTGGCCAATCCAATCGCGTTTTACGATGTAAAAAAGCTAATTCTCCAGTCTTTTACGTAAATATTTTCCGCCTGCTAAAGCGCAGAAATTGCTGGATTATTATAGAGGAAGCAGTTCACGTTTTTCCCCAGTTAGTATTTCATTATAACAATCAAAGAGACAGTGGTTTTTCTCGATGTTAATGATATGCATCAACGGCACGAGGTATCCAGTTGGAATTTAGAGCTCACAGGTTTTTGGCTGACGTGCGAGCAACCAGCAATTAATTTTGCGCTCTCTCTCTGCTCGTTTGGCGGCTGTCCGCGTCGCTATGAAAGATTAATGAGCGGTTTTTGTCGAATCCTAAGCCACGTCTTGTAAAGCTTAGATGCAATAATCCCGTTATCGAGTCGGAATGTCATATGATATAAAACAATCTGTTTCAACCTGCCAACGTTACGATAGGTGCTTTCTCATTAATGTACGAGAAGCAGGAATTATCTCTTTTAATGTAGAAAATAATTAAACACCGCTGTACAACAAGAAGAAAAATATTCAAATGTACTATAAAGTAAAAATTGATAGGAATTTATTACAGGTGTGGATAGAAAGTTGTAATTAATGTTTTACACCTAGCTTTTTTAAGCCTTTGACTGCTAAAAGCGTATATATATATATATATACGTTTTCACAAGTCTATGACTATATACGAAAGACGTAAATTTACACTCTCTGCATTGTTTTTATTATAGCACCTTTTACTGTTTCACCAAGTGACTCAACATGGAATTGATCACTCTATGTGACATAGCAATCAAGTATCCGCAATTGTTTCATTTAACATTAGGGTTACGGAAGCCGACAAATTGATGGATTCCTACCATTTTAGAAACTCCTTCTAAAATTATAGAGATGTGGTATAATAGATATTTTACATGTATCTTATAATATACAAATTACTTAACTGATCATCTCTTTGCCCTATATTTTCAACGTCCTTATTTAACACTTTACCGACCGGTATTTTTTAACACATTAAGCGCTGACTTCATTTGCTTGTCTCTGAACAATAAGTAGCTAAAAAGAATATTTGACACCTTATACATTTTCGCAACAATTTTTTTCCTTGACCCAACGATTCTAACACTTTCATAATTTTTCATATCACGCGAAAGTCTCTAAGGGCGATCATTTTTTGATGTGTGAAGTGTAGAAATATCCATATAAAGAAACAAAAAATCCCGCATTATTACGGGGCCGGCGCTTAATGTGTTAACATCCTACCCACTTCTGACCGGTCACTTGGCCGTAAATACTCCCTTGATACCGATATCTCTTCGAAAATTACAAATTCTCGTCACTGATTCCTAGCCACAGTAAACCGCAATGGTAAATAACAATTTATTAATTACTGTGGCAAGCGATTAATAACTTAAAACTCTAAAAGCGTTGGGCTCGAAAAGCCTATTAATAGGCTATCGGTTGGTAAAGTGTTAATTTATTGCAGTGTAATAGATTTCACGTTCGTAAATCGAGTTCTAATGTTATTGGCAATTATTATTTTGTTAAATCCCACGAATGGTATTGAATCTCTGGATACTCTCTTGGTTACTAGTCAGTGAGTGACTAGTCGCAGCGACTGACACGCAAATAACGTGCCGTCCGTATTAAATAATTCCTCCAAGAGCGCGCCGCAGTCAAAGGGTTAAATTTGTTTCATATTAATATCGTTCTGAATAAATGATGACATATATTTTCGTTTTATCGTTACGACAATAAATTTTCTAACAGATGTTGGCCACTTTGTTTTGTGCCGTTAATGATGAAGCGTGCGAAGAAGGTTCGCATGATCTGTCCACTTTGCGGATATATTTATGGAAGCTTTAAGTACAAAAATACCGAACTGCAACCTTGTAGAAATGATTCTGGTGATTTGCAAGCAAGACTTTCATCGCCGCCGACGAGTTTTCGTGTTCAAGCAACGAGAGAAGAATTTAAGAACTGAACACCTTTCAGACAATAATTATTACTTAAAATGTATCTGACAGTTGCGATTATTATACGAGATATTGTTTAAAATAAAGTATTTTTACACCGTCGATATTGTAGCACTTTTGAAATGAAAAGGAAGGTTTAAAAATTTGTTTAAGTTTTGTGTTCTAGGTATAACGTGCATTATATATTTTCTCTACTCGTAGAAATTACTCATTCCCAGCATATTAACTAATACCACTTCATTTTGAATTCATAATGGAGCAAATTCATTATAGCAATCCATTTCTCAAACCGTGCGTTATTTTATGTCACGACGATTATTATGATTACCCGAGTCTTTAATATAAATAAATATGATTAATTGATATAATGTAGACGCTTCATTGTTGCAACAATAATGCAACAAGTTCTTGCAAATTGAAACACAAATTTAATAATTAGCTCAAGTATTTCCCTTTCATCCTTACAATTTCAACGACGAACTAAACCGGTCTTAATAACGTTTCGCAAGTTGTCGAATCGCACATTTATAATTGCACTTTAATTTATGATTTTAGCAAATGTCGTTTTATAAAACACTGGAAAGAGAATGCGAGAAAAAGTCTCAAAGTAATCGTACAAAGTTTTCGTGGATCTCGGAATTAAAACTGCATAGAAAGAAATCAACGGAAGAACGGACTTCGGAGTCGAGAAAATCGCAGAAAGTTTTCACGACGAAAGGTTTGTCAAGTTACAGTTAATTGAATGTATTAGGTAATGACGATTTAATCCTACATGCAAAAGCTAACGGAATGTTCCAAGAATGTTTTTTCAGCTTCTTTACGATGGCGATTCGATAAGTCATAAAGATATACGCTCAATTCCATTTTCTCGTGTATGAAATTCCTTCTGTTTACCAGTCGAAACGTGGAGGTATCATTCGAGGAGCATGCTATGCCCAGCATGTAAAGAAGAAACCGTACCTATAATCTTCACAAAACAGCAAAAGTTCACGACCTCTCGTCTCGGTGCTGTATGCCTCTTAGGGTAAGCGAAAGTTTGCTCAGCAAGGTTCTCACAAAGCTCTTATTATGAACGTGGATTATCACACCGAGTAGCATTAGAATTACTCCTTGTAGACAACTTAATATAGGTCTTAACAATTAACATTTCAAAAATTAGGCCGAGTCATAAATAACTTCCGTTTTATTAAGAAACATTTATTTTACTCTCATTAAATAACAAAATTATATTAATTTATTATGTATTCTCCGTTATTAGGTACGTATAACCTTCTCCCATCCTCCCGGCAGTTTATTAATCCCTTCCTTGTAAAATGTGGTTGGTTTGGACTGGAAGAAATTTTCGATGGCTTCTCTGACTTGTACTTCGGAATCGAATGTGTTTCCATTTAAAAAGTTTTGTAACGTACAGAAAAGGTGGTAATCTATTAGGGTAAGGTCTGGGGAGTAAGGTGGGTGTGTTAAAACAGATCATCCAAGCTGGAAAATTTTTTCTTGAGTCACCCTTGCCGTATGTGGTCGCGCATTGTCGTGTTTTGCAAGTTTCTTCCAGTCCAAACCAACCACATTTTACAAGGAAGGGATTAATAAACTGCCAGGAAGATGGGAGAAGGTTCTACGTAGTAACGGAGAATACATAATAAATTAATATCATTTTGTTATTTAATGAGAGCAAAATAAATGTCTCACAAGAAAACGGAAGTTACTTATGACTCGACCTAATATCTATTGAATTTCTTCTTTTCTTTAGATTCTACCATATTTTATTATTTTTCATTGTATAATCTTTTGAAAATTGAGGAACATAGAAATAATTCAAACTCCATGTATTATATTCAACGATATTCCTCTTTCAATAATAAATATCGACGAGCTGTATACGATAAGAATATATTACAATACAGTGAATAATATTAAACCAGCTTAAAAATTATTCGTATTCGATATTTCGAAATTAAATCATTGCATTATTTCTTTTGTAATGTACGATTTGTTTTTAGCTTTATGGAATACTGTTTCATTAAACCAGCAGATTTTAATATTGTTGAGTTGCAATGTATTATAATATCTTTTTAATTCGTTTATAAAGAGAACATCGTCAGCACGATGTATTTTCAGATGTTGGCCGGTGTGTTTCATGCCGTTGATGATGCACACAGATAAACGTGTGCGGATGAAGTGTTCAATATGCGGTTACGCTTATACTACGAAAATAGATAATAAATGCGAAAATTCCAACTCCACCGTGAAACAATTATCAGACATTTCGCGTACAGATTCGATGAAACTCGCAGCTATGGAATATCCGTGTCATCGTACAGAATGTCGACTGAAAATGGAACAGGAACATCAGGATACGCGTGTGAGTATATTCTATCCTGGATTGTTATCTTAATTGCATTAGAACAGTAAATTTCCAGGGATGTCCAACCCAAATGATCTTGCGGGCCGCATAAAAAAATTATATATCCCCATATTAAATTTAGAATCATTATAGTCATTTCTCGGAGTGAAAAATTTTAATATATGAGTTATTATTATTGTGTTTACTATTATTCTTAGATATAGACATAGATGATATAATAATAATCTCGCGGTACGGAAAAATGTTCGAGGCGTGCCGCGGGTTTGGCCACCCCTGTTCTACACCCTTGGATCGATGAAGATTTGTGAAAACGCCGTAAAATTCGCGAAAGGGTGACCATTTTTTTATTTGCTTATCGCATTCGTCTTGTTACGTAGGTAAAATGTCTGAGAGGAACCGTGGGACACATATGAATCGTTTTCATATAAATTAACTTTTAATTGTGTCTTCGAGAATAAATTTTAGCTGAATAAGTCAGACAATTGGCTTCATTGAATTTAAATTGTTTACGAATTCTTTATACTATATTTATTAACATGAAACAAGTATTAATAACAGTTATATAATAAAATAGCTTGAAGATTTTCATTCTTAATAGAAATACCTATATTTCAAATATCGTTGGATTAATTGAAAGTCCCAATATTACTTTCATTTCTATGGATTTAATTTATATCAGTATTTACTCAAAAGTTACAAAACTCGTACTTTCAAAACACTTTAACTTTTCTCCTTTAAGACTAGTGAAATATGCGATATATCAAAATAGGTGGGAAATATGAAAAAAAATCTGGCACACATGAATTTTGATAATCCAAGAAACTTCAAGGTATCATCGAATCCTCTGGCAATAGAACAAACACCTGGGAAACTAAATTCACCAGGTGCATATGGCTTTTGTTCGAGTCAGGTCACGACTGAACGTTCTTATCGTACGTATGCAGAGGACTCCGTGCTAGATTACTCCTCTGAATCTGAATTTGGCTCTATGCGGCAAAAATCTATGGGGAAAAATTCGTACAATCATCGAAATAATGATATTAATGAGTTTCACTAACTACTGGAAAACATCGAAGAGAAAGAATTGTTTATTCGAGGTTACAATAACATTGATAACGTAACAAATGATCATAGATCGAGATCCAGCAATAAAATAGAATTTCGTACAAGTATAAATTAGTGTACCTTTAACCCTTTGCGGACGGAGGCATTTTTGAATATCGAAAAACTATCAATTATTTAGCGTTGAAAAAACACTTTTTCATGGGAAAGACAGTCTGTTAATGTATACAAGTTGAAATTTACTCTTTGTAAAATAATATTTCAACGATTATATTTTAATTTTTCAACTCTAACCGTTTCTATGTGCACCGACAAACTATGACCAATTTTTTTCTCAGGGCGGATATATTCGCCCGTCGTCCGCAAAGGGTTAATAATGAATGAATTGAGACGACAAATGCAGTTGTGCAGAGAAATTGCAAACTATTACTTCTAAACTAATCCGATTCTCGTGGATGTCAACAGACCAGTGAAGTACCAATGTAACTTCTATGGAAACCCAAGGGGTCAAATACTCTAGATCGCGTCATTGAAACTGTACGAAACTTATGTCTAAAGTTAACCGATATCTCGAATACCATGAGAATCGAAATTCCAATTAATGATCTTTGTTTGATAAAAGTATATCAAATTTTTGCAACCTACCTTTTCTTTTATGGATCGTTACATTCTCTTTTCAGCAGAAATAACAATTGTAGAATCTCGTAAGTATTATCATCCATACTTATTAACTAAAAGCTATCTCCTATCTTTAAAAAAATTACGATACTACACAAGTGGCAATGTTCTTTGTTTTATACTTTTTTAACTGCTATGTTTTTTTGGCTAGATACTTTTGTTTTATATGGGCTTTGAATCTCAGAGACCATCGTATGTTGACTAGTAATTTGGGAAAAATTTCTCATATGGTGACTGGGGAGGATTTGAACTCAGGCCTACTAATTGCTGACAATTAAACTTCCTACCCGCTATTGCTGCCTATGGAAGCATTTCTATCTCTTAGCAGAAGTTACTTCCGTTTGTAATAAATGAGCGAAGTTTGCTACGCTTTTCAATAAAATGTTCATGAAAAGAAGCTTCATAAATAAAATTTTTATTGCCCGGAAACAAAATATTTTTAGATCTATGTACTTATATTACCCTTCATTTTTATGGTGAACGGAAAATGCATTTAAGGTTCGATCGTCCACTTCTAAGAAATTCTACGTACAATACAGTAAAATCTACAATATCTAGTTACAAAAGCATACATTTAATGCATTCTTTAATTTATAGCCGGACTTAAAGTTGTAAAACAATAGATTATCATAACGTCTAAGGAGATTTATTTCATTTTGTTATTACCTTATTATCTTGCATCCACTGCACAAAATATTCCTGTCTTCCTACTTTGTACCGATAATAATTTCTGGGAAGTTCGTTCAGGACGAAGATCCATAAAACGTCGGAGAACACTCGGAACAAGTTAGTGAACGAATTTAAAATCTCACTGAACTTGCCTTAGTAGTGAAAGGCGTACGAACGTTCTCTTAAGAAAATTAATGAAGTACAACGAATTTCAGATCCTTACTGTCGGTGATTTGGTATGAAAGTTTTGCGTTAAGTCAGTGCCACTTGGCATCAGTCGAAGTTATTGGAAAAGTTCATTAAAATGGTCCATAACACGTTCTATTCTTAATATTTGCATACTGTTTCTAACGAGGTTAATTAAATACATAAAAACGATAAAACAATCTTTACAATTTTAACTGATGCAAATTTTTTTAGCACTAGATTTACGGACATTAAATCTATTACACTGCAAAATATTAAATAAGAACTTTGAAAAAAGGGATTATGCGGCAAATATGATAATTTGTTACGTAATTTTTGTATCATAAAATACTGTACTCCTTCTCTGTAAATTTGAAAAATACTTATTAAGGAAGTAGAATCCCGTTATTTAATGGATTCCGCAAATCTACTGTTAATAACAAGCAATTAAAATCAAATATCGAAAATTCAATAACACCAATGTTGTTTTAAGAAAAGTTCATTTCAATTAGACTAATTTTAATAATACATAATATAGGTAAACTTTAATTAGCAGCCGTCCGAATGAAGCATTTTTAATTTTCATCATATGTAATTTGAGAAAAAGGAAGAAATAAAAAAATATATAACAACCATCCGTTCAAAATACAACAAAACGAAACGTCCTGTACACATGTACCTTCTATCACAACAGCAATTTGCAAACCAACAATATGTCGACGTAAATGAAAGGCACAATTTTAATTTCCGTAATTCCGTGAATTCAAAACATCGTATAAATCTGCCGTTAAAACGCGTAGAGGGAGGGAAGGGAGGTGGAAAAAAATTCTCATAAAAATTCATGCTCGAAATTAAGAAATGTCAGAGAAGGAAATAAAAATTCCTCGGTACGTTTGGAAAAAAGTGTTCGGATTTGCTTATCTAAACAGTTAGTATACATGGTTACGAGAGTATACGTTGTATCCTCTGCTTTTTGCAGTAAATTGAACCGACCTAACAATGCACGTACACCGAGAAAAGAAGCCCTGTCGCGAAAAAAACGTGAAATACATCCTGGTACTTCAGCTTCTCTTCTTTGCTCCGTAAAGGGAGATATTCCCAAAGGGATCTCACCTCTTATTGTCATTCGATGCCAATAGCACCTTGGCGAACGCTGATTGGCCGACAGATGAAGGATCCTTCTTTCGTTCTTCAAGTTTTACCGAGTCAAAAGAACGATCGGGAAAAATGTCCGCAAGCTGGCATCGTTCGTGCGATGATGAAAGTAATCTCAGAAGGAACTTAATGCATTAAAAAGTCCAAGGAATTGAAGACTTTTCCGATAATCGATTACTAAGTACCTCCGTTAGATTGTATTTTTAATGAGGGAGAATTCCGAGGGAAATTGCCCCTTTTTTCTATTTCAAGTAACTTGATAGTTGTTACGATGATCCCATTTCTCTTTTTTGTTAGTTTTTATGTTCATAAATATTTCAACCTTATTGACTGTTATTGTTGATAATGGCAAGAATTATTTTAATGTTTTGTAGTCAATAATATTTAAAATATGTACGATGATAAAATTGTTAATTAAATTAAATATCATTCAGCATTATTACTCAAATGTTTTTAATTGAAACGATGAGTATCTCAGTGCTGAAAAAGTACCTTTTATTTTGTAATCGTGTTGTCAATTTGAAGGTTTATTAACGAAGTAATTTGCATCTTTACACAATCTTACAAATGTTTATTCTATAATTGATAGTTTCAAGTTTACAAGATTTTCTTAGAAACTTTTGAAAGAAAAATTCTCACTTGGACAATTATCACGACTTCGTGTTTCATTTTGTGTAAATATCAGGCAAACGTTTCACCAGAATTGTTTGAGAATTTTATAAGAATGTTTGGATAAAGTACACGAACTACAAGTTCTCCAAAGGAAAGTTTAATTATTGTCTTGCTATTGGCAAACTGAGTCTGATTGCTTGGCGAGCAGTCTCTGTGCTATTAAAGTTGTCTTCATCTCGAACAAATTGCGGGGAACGTTGCCAATATTGTAGATAACGATTACAAAGTGATGAGAGTAATTTTCACTCGCAACATATATTGCATCTTCAACGAGGTTCAAAAACAATTAAAATGTTTAAAACATTTCCAATCCTCTCTATAATCGGTCGTTACTATTTATATCAGTTACACTCAAAAATCTTTGCCAATTATGAGGTTCTGAAGAAGTTATCATAAGGTTCATTTTAAAAGTGTCAAATACTTTTCCATGTTGGTAGATTTACCAGTACCTGATAAATCATATTTGTGAACGTGAAATATTACATTATTTTATAATTGAAAATGAATTCTATCATTGCATAATGAAATTTTGCATAATGTTAAAATTTCTACCATTACTATTCGTACGACATAACTTTATCCTGCACTTATGTGTGCAAATCTTTTCGTATTTCTGATTGATAATAAAGTAGGAATCATTATAAACTATTAGTATATACAACGATATATTTTTATTTAAGGATTTATTTAAAAAATAGTTAAAAAAGACCACTATAAACAGTATATTACTATGAGGAAATATGTAAATGCCGACAGAGCTGATTTTATAGATCTTAAATAAAAAATTTCATAGAGAATAGTAGCCGTGTCGGTAATACAGTAATGATGCAATTAAAACGTTCTCATGTAACAATTAAATATTCGTTTAATTATATCCGAGCTTAACGTGTTCCATTTATACTGTTAAGAATGCGTTTTATCGTCGAAAGAAGGGGTCGACTCGATTCAGAACGACTCGGCCAATGAATTACAGCAAGCACTTGAGAAATTTAGCTGACAGCGCATAAATCAACGTTCAAATTACTTTTCGTCCTGAAGTTACATAGTGCCGTCCCCCTTTTCCTCGGATATTCCATTTTACACTTAACTTTTCTGCGCCAATTTAATAAAACTTAAGTCCATCGAGCCTTTGAATAGCAATCGAACGGGAGACTTCGACTCCATAGAAATTTGTTTTTTATCAAATTCCACTGTAATCAAATAAGAAGTATTACATTCAAATCCTCAAAAACGAGGAAATGAATGTTGATTGGCACGAGTTCTATGAATTCTCCTTCGGTACTCGAAGTTTCTCTCAAATTAAAGAAGTCAATACACCATGAAAGCAATTCATTCCGAATTCATCGATAATTAGAATTAATCATAATGTAAATGAATGTTGTTTCACGAAACTAGAATTATACGATATGAAATTGAAATCTAAAAATGATGCAATTTAAAATTTCTTAAGAAAAAAGACAAATTAATATTTCGACATTCAATTGAGCATCAATTTAAGGAAATTTCGTATTATTCAGTATCGTTTCACCATATGCATAAGATTTTCAGGGAAAACTCTGATTGCAAATGTAAAAGTACCTAACTACCGGAACAGGCTTCCAAAGGAAACATAAGTAAGTGTCCTACCTCCTTTTAAACGTTTCTCTTTAAAATGTTCTTCTTTGCTCATTAAGTCATAGAGGACTCGTGTAAATCAAAGGCGAGTATCTACTAACTTCCTTGTAAATAGTTAAATCCACGAAACTCGCAAACGTCTTCCAGTTTAAGTACTTGAAATGGTAGTACTCGGATACTTTACAGCTACCGCCGTAAATGTAGTTTCAACCTACCGCGTGGGAGCGACTATTATCGAAAGGAACTTAGCACGGTACGCTCCATAGATGTACTTGTAGATGTACTTCCAGTTCACGGTAAGAAACGTAATACAAGAACGATTGTCAAAAAGAGTATTTAAGCATCGATACCAAACGAGGAATGTTGTACTAGTAAACGCAGCATGTGCATCAATGGTATGAAAATTGTAATAGTTCAATTACAAAAATAATGAGAGCTGTACCAATATCTTATAAACTCTTAACCCTGCCACTGATATCACAGTAAAACACTTTTACATCTGAAACATTTCAATATAATAATGAAAAACACTTTTGAAACAATTACTTTTCTATATTACCATTTAATCCTCTATGGGCCTCTGTAACTTTGACCTTTAATGGACGGGTTACGTAGATTTACGTTTTTGTTTGAATTTTTAATGCACTTTACAAAGGTGAATGTACTGCAATATATTATACTCATAAAAAATGCTAGGTATGTTAATAAATAACTTTGTAAAATATTGTAAGAAATTATGAAAATTTAATAAAACTACAACGCTTTAAAACCATACATACACATTTATTTAAGTCTCCTAAACAATGCCCGGAAACCAAGAAAGGCAAAGCAGATTCGATCCATCTGTTAAGTGTTAAGGTAATGCAAGACACATTTAAACTTCTATTCTTCAAAGTCAAATTTTTTACTTTGCTAAATATTATAATTTAGCTCGCAAAAATCATGAAATTCTTTATAATTCAATGGTTAAAAATCAGGTTTCATTCATCATTTAAAATTGTGTTTTTACAATTTTTTAATTCTGCTATTCTGAAACTGGTCTTCTGATTCCACAAACAATCTGGACTATAGAGGGTTAACGTACCTGTTCACAGTCAAACAAGGGAGTATTTAACACTAGAGCTATCAAGTTGGTCAAAATGACTTTGGCTGAATCTTTTGTGATTGTTCCTAAAATTTCTAAGTCTGATTCAAAATTAATACCTAAAATCAGGAGTTCTCACTATCTTCTGACATTTCGTATACTAACTGAAAATAGTATTAATAGTATAGAAATAATGAGACCGTTTTGCGGCTGATATTTTCAATTTAATAATTTTTGAAAGACTTCAATATTTCCTATTCCATTTTCCGCGCCACGAGTGTCATACATTGTTGAAGGCTAAGGGGTTACTTTTCTACGCCTATCCTTTAAACTGAAAGCGATTACATCGATCAAGATTTTTGCTTTTTTCATTCCTTTCGTTCCAACGTATTAATTTGCCATTTGTAAATACATTACATTAATCTTCCGTAAATCTACTCTTAATTAGCATATCTCCGCCCTCAAATCTGTCAATTATTACACCAATTCCAAATTCATACCACAATCAAAACTAACAATTAATCCACGATATTCGTAACACAGTCATGAATTCCAGACAAACATACACCAAACCAATCGGCAACATCCGGTCACGCGGCGTTGACTCCGTCCGATTCGTTCTTCCGCGAGTTAACGGTACATGTCGAAAAATAAAAATGAATTATGACGCTCGTAAACAGTCAGATTCTACAGTCTTATTCTCGTACAGAATCGCTCGAGCGACGCCGAAGCCAACACCGCAAATAGCAGAACTCACCGTGGGAGAGAGTGCTACTAAAAGCTGCTTAGCACAGCGCCGTCCGGTCTCGTTTGCACAGACGGATCACAGGGATGAGAAGTGCAATACGAGATCGGAAGTTACACGGAGTAGAATTCTATGAGAGTGATGCGAGCGTTATAAGAAGAGCAATACAATTAGCATTGCTAACCTCGCTCCTCTCTTTCTCAAGTACCTACTTCAAGCTAGAAATCGTTTCCCTATCTCTGCTTCCCCGTTCTACTCGGGACATTATTTGCCGTAATGGGCTTTCTGCAATTTTTCCAGACTCCGCCTTTCCAACGTCTAACTTCTTCTCTCCTCTTCCCTTTTATATCTGACTTCCCTCTCTTTCGTCGGTTATTCCGGCATCGGCATGCTTCACTGGCCACGCAACAAGAGCTAGTCCCAAGCGTAGTATCATCCGCTACTTCGGCCTTTGTACTGTTACCCGTGACCGTCCTGTAATCAATGCATCACCATCGCCATCGTTACGGCCACCTACGATACCGATATCGTCGTGGATTTTACGATCTCTGGTAGCCTAGGGAGCGGAAAGACGAGGAGCGCACTTCCTGGAGCCTCAGGTTTTTCGCAGACCGCGTAAAACCGCCACCGTAGGGTGCCGGCTTTCAAGCTCTTAATGACTTTCTTTCTACTTGTGCCGAGAAGAGGCCGAGATGCGATTGTGCAACTTCATGGAGGACAATGGCCAGACTCCGGAATTTGAAGGTGGAGAGGAGAAAGAGGGAGTTCTTGCAATTATTATGCTACGCAAATCGGTAAATATAAAGTGTTAAGGTGCTTCTGGGGAATGGAGGAGTTTCGAGGATTAATGGCCGAGTCTCGTTGGGGATGCTCGATGATTATTGTAACAAGGGAGGCTGGTGAATTGAAGATCGGGGATGGGGAGGAAAATTTGGTGGATGGAGAGTGATGGGAGATGGGAAAAATGGTGTAGTTAATTTATGCTTGTCTTCTGTGAACGGTGAAGTATTATTTTATGGTAAGGAGGCGATGGGGCCGCTGTTTTGTAATGAAATGTTAACATATTATGATGTTAGTAACAAATCTATAAAAATATGTAAGTAGAATTGTTAGTTTCTTTCTACATTTATAGATGTATCTTACATATTTTGGATTTGTGTCAACCACAGACTCACAAATTATTACCAATTTAATAAAATATGAAAGAAATGTATCATTTTTACAGAATGAAAATTGCCACATGATCTAGTTTAACTATTTTAATCTGCCCTCAGATATTTCTATTCGACGATATGAATTACCGCATGTATCGAAAACAACACAGGCAAACGCACAACAACAGTTAGTAAACTTCAAATCAAAATTAATTCCGCAAAACATTACACATGACTACATCGCGTAAATCTCAGCAGAGAACCACAAGAATCGTATTTCTTGTTAGAAGATTCAGTGTAGTTTGCACCGTACCACTGTGAACGATTTATCAGAGTTTGAATTTCGAATTTCCTTTTGAGAGAAACACATTCCTGATTAAAATTTCAACGAGTTTCATTATTTAACCCCCAACAGTACATAACGAGTGTTGCTTAAGTCTACTTTTACGGTATAAGCGGGTTGGAATAATGGAGGCCACAACCGCCGTTCGCCGTTATAAACGATCGTCTCTCCGTGACGAACGATCGGTCCTCCCTTAATATACCTACCAACCTAACCAAAACCACCCCCCGCAAACCCCATAAGCCACGAATGGCGGCTACTTTCGAACTTAGTCTCCAGTTGGTATTAAAGCGTTATTAATGGTGCACGGATTAATTAGTGTATGAATCTGTGGACAGGCCGCGCGGGTTTTTCATCGAACGTTTAATCTTAGAAAGTATTCCCGCAGTGATTACAACTTACTTCGCTTCGCCCGGATACATAAATTTCTAACAAGCACCCCAGCAAGTTCAGCCAGGGGAGAAAAAAAGAAGTTTTCCCTTCCGGCTTAATCGTTCCTCCGTGTACCTTCCGTTCTTTCTGTTCCTCTTTTCTTTTACTTCTTCTCCCTTTTCTTCTTCTTTCTCATTCCCCACCCCTTTTTTTTAATTCTTAGAGGAAACGAAATGAACGCGCACTGTGCAGGAAGCAATATTCGTAATGAAAGTTTCGCACTAAAAGCAGTGCCGTTGAAGTTCCATTGGCGAATACGACGACTCTCGTGAACTCTTCTCTGTTTAGCTTCCAGTTTCATTGTCCGATGCGATTCGCAATTGATTCCGGCGATAAAGATTTCGGTGTTTCGAATTAAGAGTCTCGAATTCGATGCATTATTCCGAAGGATGCGTCTAGTGGGAAGTAAATGTGGATTCAACTTTGGAACTTGGAACAATAGAATGAGAAGATAAATAATTCGATGCACAGGAACAAAATTTGAAACTTTGAAAATAGCCCAGTGAATAATCGGAATAATTCATTGTTTTAATTTTACGACTTTGTAATTTTTAGTAACAAGGTATGCAAATTTGAGTAACAAGACCATATCGCTGTTAGAATCGTTTCACCAATTTGCGATCGAAATACAACATCGTGCGCTTCAAGTAAATCATTTTCATCCAATTTTATTCGCAGAATGTACACACCGAATAAAAATTCAATAACACCATTGTTTCTCATCTGTGGCTTTACGAGTTTTCATTGTTCAGGTCTTCCAACATTCAACATCATTAAATTTTGCCGAATAATACAAAATATTTTATGAATAAGTTTTCCCATTGCCACGACCAATTAGTAACATGAAAACCATAACAAAATTTTCCAACATTATATACAACGTATTGCTACCCTGTTAAAATAATATTGATAATTTACCCAACTAAGAGAAATCATAGAATTTCACAAAACTACCTTGGCACAATTTCTGTTCGAATTTTTCCACAAAGTAATTCCACAAAATCCATCAGACAGACGTCGCGTTAAAACGAAGCTGAAGGAACAAATAGAATCGCAAAGAGTAAACGTTTGACAGAATCACTTTTCAGGACTCTCGATCTTCGTCAATGACACGAGTTTCCCTTTAAACGGAAAGCAGCACAGCGTTTATCTATATTGAATTCGATGAATTGACGTTGGGAACTCGTTGAGCTGTGCTAAATCGCCGTGAGCGGCAGAGTACGCATGATACGTGTACTTGAGTGCAATTTCCAGATCAATTCCAGGGTTCGAGGCGCTCGCATGGGATTTAAGTCCGGTCTAATGGGTACACATAATCCATGAGAGGTATGTATGTAACGAACTTCGCTGCATTCTGCTCGTGGCGAAAGATTACGACTGAACTTTCAGGTATCGCCGTGATTGTTGTTCCTCGGCGAGGATGCATTCCGAAAGCCCTGGAAATTAGCCGATAGCAATTCTTGACGGATGCGATTGAATCTTCCGAGCTGTGGTTTAACTATGCGATTCGATCTCGTTCTCGTTTGATTCACCAACCACACGCGAAAGTGGTTATTGAAAATTCAAGACTATTAACATTCCGAATTTAATCTGCATGCTGTTACGATGATCTTTTTGTTAACGCTGATAAATGAAGTAGGAATAGGATTGTAATAATTTACGAAAATCTTTGTCGAATTTTTCGAGGTGGATAAGTTATTGAAGTATAACGGAAATTGTACACATATTTCTAAGCGGAATTAGTTTTTTAAAATGAAAGTTAACCTCTTGCTGTACGATTTCTTTTGCGAGTGTGAATGCAATAACTCAGAATTAATTTCTAAATAAAAATTTCTCACAGATTTCTGATATTGCGTCTAACTGAACGTAGTATTAAAAGTATAGAAACAATTTGACCTTTACGTGACCAACAAACATTTTCAATTTAATAGTTTTTGGAAGACTTCAAAATTTCTTATACCATTTATGGCATCACGAGTATCACACGTTATTGTAGGCAAAAGGGTTAAAGAATCATTTTCTGCGAGATGAATGAAATTTCTCAGTAACATAATCAATAATCAAG
Organism: Cerceris rybyensis; assembly: GCA_910591515.1. Classification (NCBI taxonomy): domain Eukaryota; kingdom Metazoa; phylum Arthropoda; class Insecta; order Hymenoptera; family Crabronidae; genus Cerceris; species Cerceris rybyensis. The sequence goes on from OU342790.1 coordinate 31,658,956, forward strand.
TACTATAATTGAGAGTACCGTTTTCTTCAGATTTTGATACGTTAAAATTCAAAAAGACACTTTCATCCTAATCTATCTGGATGATGTTGCAAATCACAATGAAAAAAACATTCCACGAGAACCGACGAAGGGGAATCGTAAAATAATTCGTTCCCCGAACAGTCATGTATTATTACAAGTTACTGGAGAGGATAGCACGATACGAAAGGGGATTAAAGAATAATTGAAGAGCAGATGAAGCTGAAGTGTTCGATGCGGTTAAATGTTTAAAACGTTGTCGGTGAAGGAACGAGAAATATTCAAAAGAGGAAAAGAGAAAGGTGAACACGTATGATACGAGGCTGAAAATCCGATTTGTGAATACTACAAGACTTTCTGCATCTGCCGCCATTACGAATTAGATATTTATGTAACAGGCTGCACAGTGCATCGCAATAAACGTCCTGGGAGAACCGTGACAGCACGATTGTGAAACGAGCTCATAAATATGTGGTTGAAATTGGCCCCGCATGGATTTCGCAGGTTGCTGAAGTCTAAAAAGGATGGACCTCTCTTTCCCGTACGCTCGTTTTGTCCGAAGAGGGTGGGAACTGAGCTTATTTAAATTCTGCCGGCGAGTGCACAACGATATTCATGTATTTAAGCATACATTATAAGGTCGACATTACATTACAAAGAGCATTAATGTATAATGTCTTTATATTAAAAAGTAGCTCTTGCGTGATATTCGCTTTCCACCGTGTAGATTTGTGGGTTAATACAAAAGCAAGTTTTATCGTTGTACTAATGAAATATCGTTTCTTATTACAGACATTTTGCGAGGTCATCTGTGAAATGGAAGTACTCTTTAAAACGTGTGTAGTTTCACGTAGAAGTCTACTCGACGTGCTTTTTCATTGTAGTTAAATCTTTTTGATTTTAAAACGGACTCCGGAATTTGGAGATAGTTTTTTGTTTATATCTAACTGACCTGTAGACTTTATTTAGTACTGTAGGAAAGTGAAAACGAAAGAAAGGGGAGCGGTAACCCATCTTAGCAGCGTACTTGCCATGAGTATCTTAACACTGGAGATCTCGTGGGTCGACGCGAATTATCACGCCAGCGTCCATCCCTTATCTTCTTTTTTATGTCCGTTTTTTTTTCTAAGTTCTTTATAATTTGCTACAGGAAAAAGAAATCACTTGGTATGTGGTGCACTGAAAGGGCAGACTGTCTCTCGCATTGCCTATTCCCATCATATCGGTCCTTGAAATCTGAGCTCGGCGAATGACAACACAAAACTGAACTCTTATTTCATTGCTTCCATGATAACATAACAAGTGTACGTTTTTTTCGGCCAGTAACGCATTCAAATCGAAAATGACGTCAGAACAAAGGATCCCTTCATCCGTCGGGCGAATCAAAGCAAACCACTTATTAACCTCTTGAGTACTGAATTATTTGAAGATTTTTATACATATATAACGAATTTAATTTTTTGCTATATGGATTAACCTTATTTGCAACTGTAAGATGTCATAGACAAACGTCAGGCAATTGTTTGCGATCAACACCCACGGGCGGGGGTACCGCAAAAATCAACGCCTGCTTCTTAAATTCAGATGACGAGTCAGACTCGTCCATCGTAAATTGGCCTAAGTAAGCAGATGACGAGTCAGACTCGTCCACCGTAACTTTGTCCAAGAAAGCCGATGACGAGTCTCACTCACTCGTCAAATGTACCCAAAGGGTTAAGTGACTTCTTTTGCTGGGCCAGTGATGGGAGCGCTTCCGCCAGATCTTACAGTACCTATAGCTTTTGCTATTGCAGGTTAAAACTGGATAACAATGACAGTGAGTTTCATTAAATTAGTTTCACTACATGATGGAAAAGTAAGAATATCATTAAAACCGTAAAAATATAACGATGCATGGGTATTCAGGCTACTAAATTAATAACGAGAAATTCACTGAGTGACTTTTGTAAAATTGCTGAGCCAGCAATAAAAACTGGTCACAGAGAACGATGTAGTAAAGACAGACAAAGTTTCTGCCTCTTTTCATTATTATTTTTTTTTGCGAGTCGTATAAAGTACGGAAAGCTAATTAGAAGAAAAGGGAAAAATGGAATGCACCCAAACAGTAGTCATTGAAGTAGATCTGGCGTAGAAACTGGGGATCAAAGGGAGAGCAGAAACTAAAGTAAAATGGATAAGTTAATCCAAGAACTGAAAAAGTACGATAAGCCCTTAATGAAGAACTTTGCGTAAGTAAAAAAAAAAAAGGGCGATAAGCAAACCCAGTTAAGAACTAATCTTTTCCTGCAAAAAACACTTTCAGCGATTCTGTTGAACTCGGTGGTAAATTGAAACTTGCGTGCTTAGTTATTCGAAGTTGGGGAAAATCCTTTTACCCGTAAGAATTGCGTGTTGCTGTTAGAGTACGACGATGTGTCTTAATGAAAAACAAACGTAACACGCACCTTTGACGTTTGATTAGACGAATTTTTTCTTTGATGTCAACATTCACGTACGTGGCAGCATTATTCCTTGATTACGAAATCAAAGATGAAATACAACTATTAAAAACTAATTACTCCATAATTTCAAGTAGTTTAATTATATCAAAACTTCAAATAACAAAATTTGAAACTGTACTTATTTTTTGTCAAAATTAGAATTTTCCAATAACCGCAATATTAATCCATGAACCCTAGATTTACCAAGCCAGTCATAATGACTGGTACACAATTTTTTCCAAAAATTCTACAGGTTTATGAGAAAGCCGTAGAATAAATATTCTTCGTCCATTGTATAAAACATAAATTACCGAATCTATCACCTTTTCCACATTTTAATTTTCCTTGTTTCAAGGTACATATTTAACATATTTAAATATAATAGATTTCACGCTGATAAATCTAGTGTTAACGTCCTAATTATATTTTTTTTTTAAACATTAAGAAAAATTACGAAATTTCAAAGTTATGTTGGTGAACGATAGATTATGCATTTAAGTGGTGATTTACATAAATAGATCGGTCGGCGCTAATGGGTTCACGCTAATCGTGCCACCCGGTTCGATTACCAGTTTAATGGACCGAAAATATGTAATTTTTTGTATTATTAAGCAAAGACTCCTTTATATGTTTTTATTTGTATTAAGTTGACAGTCGTTAATATTTCTTTCAGATAGGTAATTACTGTTCAACAGAAACAAGAAGTCCCTTGGCAAGTACTTTGCTCCGATTCGCCTAATGGATAGAGACATCCTTCGTTCTAACGTTATTTTCGATTTTAATACCTCTGTGGCTGAAAAAGTCTCACAATCGTTACTTCGTAATGAGAACGACGAAAGAAATGTTTTCTTTTCAATTGTTATTCGTCGATATTACTCACTCACACTATCCCCTTACCGTGTAACCGATCCAAGTGACTTCAAGTTTCTGTCAAATGGTATTATCGTAATTTTATAATCAGTCAAAAAATCTGCAATAGTTAGGATAAACATCCATAAACTGTCGGTACAGTTAGTACTAAAAAGAAATAAGAACAAACAGCATCACGGGAAGTCTCACAATTATTATAAGTCAATTCATTCTCTACCATTTCATTCTCTACTATTTCATTCTTTATCATTTCGTTCTCCACCATTACATTCTCTACCATTTCATTCTAATAAGAAATTCAGGCGTTTTCTGATTGATTATTAAGAAAGATAATAAAAATAGCGAGAATCGTCAACCACGATTTACAATGGATTGCAGAAGGGTCAGTCCACATCGTTGAGCGCATAGAACGTAATCGTACGTACGAATAAACGGTATGTTCGGGGATGACCAGCAAGAGCAGTAAATTTTCTCAACAAGACCGAGAAAGAAGAACGGCCGTCGTTTGTCCGAAAACCGCATTTTCGATACGGCCCATTGTCTGTGTATTTTGCGATATCCCGCATACCGCACGAGGGAGCCGGACCCCAGAGAAATATTTTCTATTCATTCAGGGTTAATACGAGGCACTAACATTTGCGGGTCACGCACGAACGGGAAAGCCGTAGTTCGGTTTTGATTTCAGTATATACCCACCATAGATAGGGGCCTCGACTTTATGGAGTATCGGGATTATATCATATTTTATTAGGAGCTGTTGCTCGCAGCTGATACCGGAAAACTCACCGCTTTCCGATATTGCTTCTCAACGATGCTTGCCTCTACCTTTCGCCAAACATCCCTGTCGTCTATTCTCTCCAGCTACCATGTTACACACATGAGACACCCTTCGTGGTGGATTTGTTCTTTTTATGAAGGACCAACGATCAATCTTTGACAAATCGATCACGAACAGTCAAGAGAACAGTCAAGGGAAAGGAGATTTCGTGAAAGAAGCGAGAGGTTAAATTACTCGATGAAGTTCCATGCAGGAAACATTAAAACTGAGCTGCCGGGAGAACGGTGATGAGAATGCGAGGTGTAATAAAGATTGGACATAAAACACGTTGTTCGGGTCGCCGTAATGATTCCACGTTTCCTGATAATCGAACTACTACGACTTAAGGGAAGAGATGCATGGAGTCAGATTCTATCAGGGTAAACATCATAAATTTCGTTGGTACATTTCGTGGCAAACTAACGGAGTTTCCTCTATTTCTATACATTCATCTCCTCTGTTCTATACATTCATTCTTTTTATAGTTGTGGTCAGGAGGAACAATGGCTGTCTTTTACGGATTATAGATCGCTGGATGTTGTTCCGATGTTTCTTATTCATTAACACTAGATTGCCCGAGATTTCTTGTATACCTATATTGCCCAAAAACAGTCAAAATGACTGCATTGTGAAAAAATAACTAATGTGTAAACAAATTTGTTTAAAATTAATTTTTAATATTTCTTATATTATTTACAGTTATACAACAAGTTATTAGTAAATATTAACAATAAAAAAATTTACTTTAATTGGAAAAAAATAATTTATGCATTATTATTTGTACATCTTATGCAAATGAAAGTGGAAATCTTTTTATGTGTACATCTTCCGCAAACATATTTTTGACATTTTTCACATATATTATTTGTTTTGTTGTCATGGCAAAGTCGTACTTGACAAAATTTGCGTTTGTGAGAATGGGTTGCATTTGATGATGTTGCAGTTGATCTTTGTGGGTCTTCATGTTCTGATAAATTTTTCTGCCTTGCAACTCTATATTCGTTGGAAAGCTGTTCTGCTAATTGAAATAAGAACTCTTTTCGTTCTATTTGTATTCCTGTCGTTTCTTTGTAAATGATCCAAGCATTTATGGCAGCCAAATCTAAAATATTGAAAAATATTTGGAGGGGCCATCTACGAGAACTAGCTTTTACTGTATATTTTCTGGCCATTTGATCCGCCATATCAACTCCAAATTTTGTACTGTTATAAAATTGAATTGATTCCGGTAACATTTTTTTATTACTTTTATCAATTTTAACAAATTTATGCTTAGAACTTAGAACAGCTACTCTTTTATTTGGTTTGCTTTTATATATTGTAAGAACACAATTCTCTGATTTATATAGCAAAGTGGAAAAACGAGGCATGTTATCCTTCGTTTGTTTGGCTGCTTTGGGTAGTTCTCTTTTGTTTCCTCTAATAGTTCCAACTAGAGTTGTTTTTTTGGCCAATAATTTTGTCGCGAGTGACACGCTAGTGAAAAAGTTATCGGTCGTGATATTTCTTCCACGGTTTGTATATGGCTCGACAAGTTTCAGAACAACGTGTTCACTGAGAAGCATTGACGATGGTCGTTGTTCATCTTTCCCTAAATAAGGAAAACCATTCAAAATATATTTGCTACTAACATCTGATGCAAGCCAAAATTTGATGCCAAATTTGTTGGGTTTATTAGGCATATACTGTGTAAACCTACACCTGGCTTTTGACGGAAATAATTGCTCGTCAACTGTTATATTTTGCCCTGGTTGATAGCAAGCTTGACTGTTTTCAATGAACTTATCCCATATTTTCGAAACCAAGGCAAATTTATTTGTTTGTAGGCGCCTACTTCTTTCGGTTCTTTTGTCAAAACGAATAAATCGTAGGATTTGCTTGAACCTTTCTCTGCTCATAGTTTCTCTAAAAAATTTGGGACCCCACTTTGCTGACCATAAATAACTCAGTTTTAAATTTTTTGCCTCGTAGGCTCCACGAGCATATAAAATCCCAATAAATGCATGTATTTCCGGTAATGTTGTTGTCCAATCGTTCCTCAAAATTCGGCGGCCTTCTTCTTCTGTGCACTTTCTTATATGTTTGATAATATAGTTATCTATTATCAACGAGAATGCACTGATAAGGTTATCTGCTATAATGTTCCTTTTAGCGTAGCCTGTTGGCCCTTTCACACCCTTGAAAATACAAGTAGATGGTAATCTTCCAGGATTACCAACTTCGTCAATTTTTGTCCACACAGTACCATCGGCAGCTGTTTCGACCTCTTGAAACGTATTTTCAGTTTCTTCATCAGAATCTGAACTAGTTAGCACCCTACACCTTTTCCTGGGCATATTGATGACACTTTCATTTTCATCATTGGTGATCGACTCTTCATCGCTGTCTTCAGCGTCAGATGTTTCACTTTGAATATAATCCGCTTCATCTTCAGATGATAGTTCAGAATTTGTTGCATTTGATTCTATATCAGAGCACTCTTCACTTATGTTCGTTAGGTTTTCCAATAACTCATTTCTGTTCGACATTTTCTTCATGAAGTTAGGGCGCAAAAGAAATAAAATAAACTTGTTAGAACAACACTTCATAAAGACTCGAATAACAAGTACTACTTTAGCTTATTGAGCAACTGCAACTTATCAAGTATACGCCCAAATCGACAATTTATCATGCATCGGTATGTTACCGTAATCGAAAAAAAAATAAAAAATGTTATTTCAATACAAAGCCGAACTGGTCATATAAGAAATTTACTCAATTCAATAATAAGAATCTTTTAATTATTTAAAATTTCCCAAGCAGTCAAAATGACTGCTTCTGGGCAATATAGGTATAACACATATATATATACGGAAGTAAAGGAGGGCGGAAGTAACTACAATTATTCATAAACGCATTTATATGTTGTAGAAAAAGTCACCAAATTCTAAGAAATTGTGTCATTATATACATAATTGTTTTTCTAATTGAAAATAAAAAACAGTCAAAATGACTGCCTTGGGCAATCTAGTGTTAATCGCATAAGGACATAATTCGAGTTAACTCGTTGTTCGTTTGCATGAATTTTGTTTAGCTCGAGATAACTCGAGTAGACAGAATTGTATTGATCTCATTGGAACAGTTGAAGCATCGACTTAACGAGTTAAATCGAGCTATGGATTTTTTCAACTATCGTTAACTATTAATTGCTAAATTTTCTGTGCTGGAAAAAATTATTTAAATTACAATTAGGGACATTAGTTTGCTTCCGAATTAGCAGCAAAGAAAAAAAGGAAAATTCGGGCAGAATATTTAACACGTTGACTGCCACGGAGGTTGTCGGTAACTGGCGCTATTGTATTCAATGAAATTTCATATGACTTTTGAATTGTAATATTTACAAATTTTCTTACACATTCAGTATTTAGACACTGGCGTTTAAAAGATAAAATCCTGCTGAATATATATTTATTAGTGTTTTTAAAGTTTCTACTGTACAAAAATGGGATTTTAATAGGAAAAGCATCACTTCAGTTGAAATGATAAAATCACTTCTTAAAAATAATGGTCTTTAAGCGATTACCGGATTGCTCATAAAGCGAGTGAGTTTTATCGAATTTTAGAAATTTTGTAAATCTGTCAATTGCAAACGAGTCCTTTGGTCTATCTTGTTTCCTTTTCGCTAAGAAAACAATTTTCTCCATAATATCCTGATCCTTAATCGAGATCTATCTCAGCATTTTATATTTAATACCATTTCAATCGCAAAATTGATATTAACAATTTTATTGTTATGCAGAAGGAAACGATGAATAGATCAAAAAGAAATCTTTGTATTAAGACAGTGTACAAAGACGAGTCGGTCCTTTCCGAAGTTAATTAAACCGTACTTCCTCAGAGAATATCCAATAGCACGGGAGTACTCCACATTGTTCCACTAGAACGCAATCCCAACTTTTTAATTAAACCTCAGTTTTCGCAAGAGGTCTCCGTGGATCAACCGGGGAAAGCGTGCAATCCTTGCCGGGAATAATAAAGCATCTCATTTGGTAAGTGATAAAATTCTGGCTGCATATTTTTTATTCATCGTCACCCATGGTACTCTTGTTTAGTCTTGCTTCTCGCTTTACCTTCGAAACCAAATATGACGTTTTAACATCAAACCAGCTTTCCCTCCATAACATATGTTTAATCGATATTTATACAATTAAACGCAAACTCTATATTTGCGTGTATTCATAAAACACACACTGTATGGCGAGCAATATAAAGAATTTGAAAAATGTCGAGATACATGAAACTTCCGGATAAGTTTTATTGGCTTCGCTGTATCTTATAAATATCGGGAAAATTTGCTATCAGTTATTAGATCAATTTCACTATCATCATAGGATACGGAAATACACGTGTACGTATAAAGTCGATTGACGTTTTTAATTATACTAACTTTGTATTCGCGAATGGTTTTTGCTGCGCTTAAATCATTTTGACAAACTAAGCATATTCTCGAGGCAAAATGATCATAAATCAACTCATAAAAGCTACATTTTAAATTAAAAATAAAAGTGGAAACATAAATGAATTTATTAAACGATTGCAGTAAAACACTCAGTTTGATTAAATATCTTGTTCAATAAATATACTCCAAACTTTCGATTTCAGGTAATAAAATAATAAATTTACAAAATGAGATCACATGTATATAGCAAATTTATTTAAAATTAAAGCGGATAATAAATAATTTAAATAGTAACGTTTTAGTATAAGTCCTTAAAGGAGTTCTTGTCAAATAATACAAAGATATCCATTTCGATGAAGTGCAACAATAAAGAGCGAAAAGTAATTACTCTTAATTTATCCTTCTCGCCCAGATAAAAAAGCAGGCTGAACCATTAGCTGGAGTAAAAATCATCAACGTCCTGCTGACGTAAAATTTCTGTTTTAATCATGGAAGCCCTGCTACTCGTGTTCAACTCTGATAAAGTTAAATGTGCAGAAAAATTGTCGCCCCTCCCGTACGTTCGTGTTTCCTACAAAGCTCTAGCAATGTCATGCATCGTTAGTAGTAAAAGCACGGAACAAACTTCCGTCGTTGCGGTAGTTGCTTTCCCCTGAATGTATTGTAATGTCAAAGCATTTTTAAACTAGCCGTAAAGTATATAAAAAGAAAGAAAGTTTTGATTTTTAAAAATAGTAGACGTTCCTTGTTTCGGCGATAATTGTCTTTGAGAGAACATCAGAAAAGTTAGCGCATGTTAGATAATATCTTGGAAAGAACGGTATGAATGAAATATTTTCAAAAATGAAGAAAACATATTTAATATAAAGTCGTTGCTGATATTTTTATGGTTTTTACATCATTTTAATGTGAAACGAAATATTCCATTTAGGACATATTGTTGCGGAGCAATAATACGTCCCTGAGGCTCACAGATGTAGCTCAATTCGTCGTAGGATTTTTTAATACTCTCAAGATGTGCATTTTAGAGAAATAGCTGCCGCGACTTGCAAATACTTTATTACTTCAAAATCAATGAGTTTTATGGGCCTCTTGTCGTCAAGACTTCTTCAGGAAAAGTTTGGTCCTGTAAGAAGTATTGACCGGGGACTTCTTTCCCCACTGGAGCCGGGGTTTTTCCTAAGACACCGAAGGCTGAGGGAGGCTCTTAACCTATGGGCAAAGGACGATTCCTTTGTCCACCAATCGCAAATTTAATATTTGCAAACTAAAGAGTCTCCCAATCAGCAACGTCCCTGCTCTGCAATAGTGACCGCCCCCGCCAAATCGTGACGGAAGCGCGTTTTTACGCGCTTCCAAAATTTAGTCTTCTACAAACAAGGAACCAAATAACATCTAGCGCTCCTAATAGAAGCTCCATTCGCGAGGTTAAGACCCGGACGTAATTTCCATAGTTGTACCTGTATAAAGTGTAAATAAACCACTTAAGTTAGGCAACTTTGGAACATTTTAACATCATTTTACACGCAAGACCTTCGTACGTGGTTCAATTCGGGTGAGCCTGTTTTAATATACGCTCACTCCAGAGGTGTCGCCGAAAAATCGTGGAGCAGGTATCAACCCACGAGGCGTACATCCGTAACACATATTGTTATGAAATGAAATTCATGTTTTACTGTTATTAAAATTTTCACTGGTATAAATTTGTATAATGTATTTTTAGTGAAATAAGACTCTTTTGACAGTAATGCCCTTTCAAATTTGTTGCTTGCGTAGTATTTCAATGTTGTCATTACCATTAATTGCTATGTTGACGTATCACCAAATTATTAACCAGTAGTGAAATATTAATCTGATACGTATAAAATTGATATTTAATACCTACTGTCTTCATTTTTGAAGTTATTTTGAATTTTATTGGGAGTAAAAATTCGTTCGGTCCGTTTTCAAACTATAGCTGTGGCTGTTATGAATGTTTCATAGTGACAGCTGATTTTAGATGTTTCAGAGCGGTTAGACATCTGTCAATAATATTCAGTTTGTATCGCTTTGAATTTCATATAAAAACCTTGTTTTTTATTGTATTGAATATGTCAAATTTTGTGTTAAGTAAGCACCATTTGCGGTAAGTTTTAGTTTTCTGCTTTAATTGGAAAGAAAGTGCAGCTTTTACATTGGATTGTGATTGGGGATGATAAATGGATATTCTACGACAACCCCAAGAAGAAAAAATAGTAGACTATGCCCGGCCAATCGTTGCCATCAACATCAACATCAACACCAAAGTCGAATATTCATGATTCGAAGGTCATGTTGTGTATCTGGTGAGACCAAAAGGGTGTTGTATACTATGAGCTCCTTCAATCTGGCGATTCTATTATTGGCAATCGGTATAGGCTACAATTGATGCGTTTCGGCCGTGCATTACGAGAAAAACGGCCGAAATACGAGCAAAGACATGACAAAGTTATTCTTCTGCATGACACCGCTCGGCCTCATGTCGCAAAAATCGTAAAAAAAATATTTAAAAACGCTCAAACGGGATATTTTACCGCACCCGCCGTATTCACCGGACATTGCTCCTTCTGATTACTGGATGTTCCAATGGATGCAACACTATTTAACAGGTCACCGGTTCACTTCTTTCGCAGAAATCGAAAATTAGCTCCTATCTTGGATCGCCTCAAAAGACGAGACATTTTTTCGAGATGGAATTCGAAAATTGCCTAAGAGGTAGAAAAAAGTAGTAGCCAGTAATGGATGATACTTTGATTAATCTGTTCATTCATTTTGTACTGAAATAAATATATTTCTGACCACAAAAAAACGGACCGAACTAATTTGTACTTCTAATATAAATTTTTAATTGGTCGTATGAACAAGCCTCGTAAAAATAACGTTAGTGGTTTAATTTACACTTGGCACATTGTAATCGTATCTGAAAGAAGCGACTGCGGAAAAAATAGCAGTATGAAAGTCAGACGCGACGTCGTCGGAGGTCGATGCACTTTGAATGATAACTGTTAGATAAAGCACCCCTCAACTGTATCGATAACGCGAAACTCCGCACGATAGCCGCGTAAAATAGAAAGAACTTTTTGTTTGCTTGAAGAGCTGCTCGCCCGAGAAGTTATATTTCTTTAAGGAGAATGGAAAAATGCCGAATATCATTCACATCTTAAAAAAAAAGGAAAACGTTCGTAAAATTTAATTGACGATTAATATTAAATTTAAATTATTAATAAGAAATTAAAATTGTCAGACGACGTTTGAGGAATGTTTATAAATATATATAAGTAGAATAGTACTTCGTTCTTACGGACTTACTGCTTTTAATTAATTAGAGACTTTCTTTAAATGGACACTCTGGCAAACGGAAATATTAGAAAAACGAATAAATATCATAATTAAAAATTTAGAGATATCACAACAAGAAATGTGAATTTTAAGCATCAAACGCAGAAATGTTTTTTTTTTGTCAAGATTTTAAAACACGTAGTAACATGATTTCGATTACTATTAAAGAGGAAGGAAGGAAACGAGAGAGACGAGCCATCAGCGAAGTTGAAAACGAGTTCAACGTGAACTCTGCCCTTCAATAAACTCGACGATGCTCGGCCCAGCTGTTAATATTACGAGTGTGTTTAAATGAAAATGTAAATGTAATTATATCAGCGTACAACTGAGCAAGACTGACTTATCAAACTGCAGGAAATTCATTTTCAAACATTATATAGGCAGTGTACTGGGAGTATCAGTCCAAATGCATTGTGTAATGCGGGTAAAATTTACATCCATATTTGCACATTTCCTTTATGAATTTGATACAAAAGCGACGATGATTTTGTAAGGTCTACGGTATAAAATGGTTTTTACTTATTTATTGGAAGGTGCAATGTGATAAAGAATGAAAAGCAACATTATCTTAAACGAGTTACGTAATAAACAATTTGGATCAAAACATGAAACCTTTTCTATTAAAATCACATTTTTGTAAAACAGTAACTTTCGAGACACTGATAAATAGATATTCGGCAGACCGTTAACTTTTAAAATATTTAGTATGTTCGAAAATTTATAAATATTCTAATTTAATAGTTAATAGCCAGCCACCGGTAACTCCCATGACAGTCAACGTGTTAATATATTAACATTGATGCTGAAAAGTCAATTATAAGGTAAAAATTGATGACCCTTTGTAAGAATCCTTTACGGCAACAATGTTTAACTTTTAAAAATTAAAGACACAAATATGATGAAGATATTAATTTATATTACTTATATTTTTATAAGTTGAAGAATTTCGCAATATAATCATGCCTGAAAGTCGAAGCAGAAACTATAATGAGCATGCCTGCAGTCGACAATGAACGTGTTAAACGGCATTTAAGTTTTAAGTAAGTTTCACGCTATTAGGAGACCATTTCCAACACTGATATAAGTTCAAACTTATTTAACTTGATAGAACTGTTGCCCGCTTTTGCTGCTGATTATTACCATTGAATTCAACCTACAAATGTGTACCTGAATAGAAGTTTAAAACAAGAGTAACATATTTCTCTCTATTAAATGCCGTAGAAATTTCTTTTGTGCAGCAAACATTTAAGTATTTGTTCGTATTTTATAGAAGAATTCATTTAATTGCAAGACTTCATTGCACAGAAGTTACAGTTGAATTTATTCTCTATATTCTGTGCTTATGAATGGAATAAAATTAACGACAGTCAATTACATTCATAACGTCCATGGGCAATCTCAAACGATAATACTTAACAAAGAAAACTTTCAATTAATACTAAATAACATAATATTTCACGTTATTATCAATTATCACGTTGTATTACTTAATAGAAATCCAATTTATATTCGTAACAGTTAAAATATTCTTTTAAACGACATAATCGTCCATTTCTATGAATACAATTGAAATTTATTTTTATACCATAGAAATGACAAAAATTCGTGATTCTTCGTCCGTAATATTAATCATTTTTCTTTGTCTCTTTTACATCAGAACAACGCACAGCAGATAAAAACATTGCATCGCTTTATGCTTTTTCCATAGCGTGAAAACTCCAGCTCCGACTACCGTGCAATAAAAGTCGACGAAAAATGATAAAAAACCACCTTTGTCTTGATAAGCCACAGACGAAAATGCCATGGTTTCAACTTTAAATACCGTCGTAACATTCTGCCTTCAGAGAAGCTTCTCAATACTGAAGATTGCGACAGCCGCGGAAAGTGTAAATTAAAGCCTCACGGCGAGCTGGGTTTTCTTTAACGGAAGGACGATCATAAACGGCGGTCATTCTACTGGCGAACTTTAACGAGCATTGTTCTCAGAGCTTTTCGTGCAAAGAATACCGAGGAAGTAAATTTTAATTTGTTTGCGCACTGGGAAACATACTTAACGCGATAATTGAAATTAACCGAGGGGCAGAATGGTACTTGGAAATAGCACTGATATAACCGGAAAAAGTTTTTATAATATTCCTAATACTTTTAAAAACATAATTCGAATATTATTAAATATTTCTGTTATGGTTTAAAAATATTGTAATGTTTTATATTTTTAAAAGTGAAATTATCTATATATTTGTTCTGCCGAGGCAACGTTTCACTGAATTTAGCATTTTAACTCATTATTAAAAGTTGGAAATATTCCCATTCATAAATTAAAGTGAATTATTTAATCTTTACAAGTTTGCTTCAAATTTTAATTAATTATGACTTTATTAAAATGTAAGAATACATTGGAAAACTGGGAAACAAACGGTTGGAAAAATATCATTACTCGTTACAACGTATTGATGAAAAGAAAACCGATTTATTATTTAGAAAAGAACAATGACGTGAGAATTACAGAAGAAAAATGAAACGAGGTTGAACAAAAGAGAATCAAGATTACAAATTAGAAGGCGTGCCGAGCCAAAACTGTGCATATTTGTCCGCAAAGTTAGTCGCTGACTTAATGCAGGACTTACGTAGATTAGAATTTACGACACGACTATCGCGGTTGCACCGGGATAATTTTGTCACCGTTCCTCGTAATAAAAAAGAACATTTTAAATATTGCACAATAAGCGCAACACCTAACGATCCTGAAATTAAAATTAACATTCCGCCGAAAGTTTCGTTGCTAGACACATTTTAATTATGCCCCTGCATTTTAAATAAACAACAATGATATAAACTCTTAGCGAATAAGATTTATGTTAAATATAATAATAATACTAATCGTGAGCTAAAGTCATGCAAAAAAAAAAACATATTTGCATATAAATCTAGAAAAAAGTCATACCTTAATTGAAGAAAAGAACTTCCTTTTAAAAAAATTCTCCTTATTTCACATACCTGTAACAGAAAACAAAGTAAATGGTTAAGAAAAACATTAATTTTCATTAGAACTGTAATGAATAGCAACGATGTAATTATATAAAAAATTTTATATCACTTTCAACGTGAATAATTACCAGGCGCAAAAGTCGATGGCGTGTCACAAGTGTTTGGTCTGATTCGCCAGACGGTTAGAATCATTCCCCATTCACATGCCATTTTTCATTCTAACGCGTTATTGGCCAAAAAAGCCGCACATTCTTTATGTCGTCATGCGAACGACAAAAGAAGTGTTTCATTTTCGTTTGTCATTGGCCAAGCTTTAGGTTTCTTGGAACGATATTGCGGAAATAGGAGGTCCGGACGACGACCCATATTGCCACACTGATTGACCGTGGGCCATTAGATCTTCTGTGACCGGTATTACTTACTCGAGCTACTAATTACCAGACGTATCTTTAAAATTTTATTCGACGTAGTTCGAAGCATACTTACTCCAATTCTTTCACATGATTATTCTTAGATTTTATACACTAAACCAGTGACTTCTAATTTAAACCTTTCTTTACTATATTTTACGAGAAAGGTAGAAACATTAATACATATATCTTTCCTATTAATTGCTATTAAAATTTAAACAAGAATAATTTCCAGGGGGCGCTAAGTAATAGTTTTTCTGGAAAGGGGGCGGTAGGCCAAAAAAGTTTGGGAACCACTGCACTAAACTGATTATGTTTTACTCTAAAATATTTTTTATAGTTGCTTATATTTTATTTTGCAATACTTTCTACCGTGTTTTATTCTACTTTATATCTACATTCTATTTCCTTCCATCTATAGGTACACAAACCACAGTAATTCCTCCGTCCGAAGAAGGATCGCGAAACGTAAAGGGAAGTATAAGTTCCGCAGAGCATTCATCGCTTCAAGCTTTCTAGAAAGTAACGACCAAGCTGAAGAGTCAACTCGTAGTTTCCACAGCTCTTGACCATTTAAGCCGTCTTTTTATCGAACCGACACTCTCGGTAACGACGCCTCGTAGAAGAAACGGCGCCCGTTTTCTGAAAGGACTACGAGACTCGCACACTAATAATTAGTTCCCGAGCGCCATAAAGCTCTGCCAGCCTCCTACTCTTTAACCCTTTCTCTATAGCAATGGCTAACCGAAAAACACTATACTAAGCGCTTTACTCCTTCCCGGTCAATTACTCTGAATTGTACGTTAAAGTTTCACTCTGTCACGATATAACACTATAGGGTCATGAGTAATAGAAGGCTTCACATTTTAGCTGATGCCTGAATTTCAACAATTAGAATATAAAATTGATCAGGTAGAGTTTTAATGAAAAATGGCACTAACTCGTGCTGCTAAAATTTTTCTTTCTTTTCTTCCTTAACACTTTATCGACCGGAAGCCTATTAATAGGCTTTTCGGGTCCAACGCCTTTGAACTTTTAACTTATTAATCGGTTGCCACTACAATTAATAAATTGTCATTTATCATTGCGGTTACCTGTGTCAAGGACTCAGTGACGAGAATTTGTAATTTTCAAATAGATATCTGTATCAAGGAAATATTTGTGGCCAAATGATCGATCAGAAGAGGATAGGATGTTAAAAAAATACCGGTCGATAAAGTGTTAACATGGTATTACACGGTGCTATAGCTCGCGCAGCGAAAGAAGCCACTTGATAAGTGGTATGTTCTGATTCGCTAGACGCATAGAGACATCCTCGTCCTCAGGTATTTCCAATTCTAATGTATGACTGGCCAAAAATGCACTTAATGACTAATTAAGTGTACAGTTTTCGGTTGTTATTCGCCGACTTCAGGTTTCAAAGGCGAATACGGTGGGTGTAGGCAGTGTGAAGTTAATCTTCCTTTAACCAGTTAAGTGTGTTTGACGACTATATCCGTCATGGAGAAATGACATATATTTCGTGTCATGACGACTATATCCGTTATGTGGAAAATTTAATTACCATTTGCTATTTAACCAGTTAGCTGTGATTGAAATGTATACTCGCCATTGCCTGATTTTCCTGACTCACGTATAATAAATAGATAGATGCACACTCTCCAAAGAAGTCGCCACAGTTAACTAGTTAAGTACCTCGTACCTCATATAGTCACACAACTGATAGATGGCTAGAAAACGGTAGACTCTATTGTTTTTATCCGTCCCTTCCCGCTATTTCGGTTTTGCAATCACCAAATTCAGCCTAATGTAGATAACCACGCGGAATGTTTATTTTAGGAGATTGGATATGAGAATTTCAAAATCGAAATGACGGGAATAGGCGTTTAAAAACGTGCCGTCGCTCCTTAGCCATCTTTCAGTTAACAGACTATACCAAGTGACTTCATACCATGCATAAGCTATAGAAACAAGTCGCGCGGAAGGTGTTTGAATGCAGTGGCCGCTTAATTGGTCAATGTAAAGAGAACAGGATTCTTCTCCTATACATTTATGAGTGTAACGTCTGATTTACTAAACGATCACATACACTCATCGGACTTCGTAACGAAGGAATTAGACATTTAGAGTCCCGCCACACTTCTCGTCAGCATCGCATGATAATTGTGTCTAGCTACTTGACTGAAGTGTGAATGAAAAATCACCTTATTTCAATCATCAAAGAATAATATATATCCATCGCAGAAAATCTTTCTATGGTTAGACTTGCAATTTACTCACCCTAATCCATAGCGTTGAGCAACGAATAACCATAGTTACCCTTGGTAATAAAAGAGTTAAAGCACTCCGTTCAACGGACATTGTTCTCTGAAGTCTATCCGTACATCGTCGTGGCCGTGAAAGGCGATGGAAAAGAAGACGAGAACAGCCGGCGGACAAATGCGAGCGGGAAACGCTGAGACGAAGTGGAGGAAGAGGCCAAGTGACGCGCCAGAACTTTAATGGCAAAGTTGTCCGCGACTGTCTACGTGATAAGTTCATAATGTGCCGGCCTTCCGACTGCCATTGATAACCGTGGTGTTTCACCGTAAACTTTGAAACGACAGTCGAGTAACTTTGCACTCCTAGCTGGATCACTATCGACACCCTGCTGAAGGCCGATGTTATTCCATAACGAGCTAGAAGTCTTCGAAAATCAGATATTAAATTATGCTCAAACAGAGCGTATCCGTTTTGCGGACAATGACACTGTAGATATTAGTATCGTGTGTTTAAATTTCATCTTGGATTTTTGTATAAATGGTATTCCTTGCAATCCAGCACATCAATTAAAGTAAGAATTAAAGTAACAAATAATTTTTTGTAATTATTATATATATACATATCGATAGATTCAGAATTTCGAGACGCACAATTTGAAAAAAATTGGTTACCTACGCCCTCTAATTGTGGAGATATTTCGAAAAAACCATTTTCGACCGCAAAGTTTGAGGGCTATTTTCACCCCTTCATGTAGACGACAGCAGATAATATAAAAAAATATTTTTTCGAGAGTTATCTACCACATAATTTTCATAAAAATCGGCGTGTACAGGTTCGGTATGTTCCCTCGTGAGTTGAAATTGTAGCGATGTAAAAAAAAAATATTTCTTAGCTTATTACTATTTTTTATTTCAGAGTAACGTGTTCCTCAAAGCAAGTGTTCGAATGTTCGTTGAAAGATATGAACTTAAAAAATGCTACGTTAAAAATTTGTGTGTCGATATTATTCAAATCCCCTGAATCATTGTCTTTCAAGATTCAACGATTTGAGAATGAACCGCACTCTATTCTTCGTTTCTTCTGCCAATCAAATGTTTCTTCTATGAATGAATTAACGTTTTAGAGCAGCATACTGTAAATACCGAATTTCCAATTAACACTAGTACTACCGGTTGTAAATCTATTATATTTCAATATATTAAATAAGCACTTTGAAAGAAAGAGGAATGAACAGACTGCAAAGATGATCGATTCGTTGATTTATGTTTTTTTGAGACGAAGGTGGAATATTTATTCTATGACACTTCTATAAACTTGGAGAACTTTTGGAAAAAATTGTGTACCAGTCATATTAACTGGTTTGGTAGTACTAGTGTTAAACAAAATCTAGTTAACAATTTTACTGCCAATCATGGACGATATTTTCAATGATTAACACTAGATTTACGGGTGTTGATATACCAATTTTTCTGAAGCGAGCCAATTTGACCCATACCAGAAAATTGAAGACTTTTGTAAAAAGTTTTTACAGAAAATAGTTTCAAATCAATTTAAATGTAAGATTTATTGTTAAAAAATTAACCAATCAATGTATTATACATATAGTAATCAAATTTTGAGTGAGCCGAATTGGCTCCGTAAATCTAGTGTTAATGAAGAAAATTATATGTATATATTTTGTTTCATTCATAAAATTTAATTAAAGAATAACATTGTTTCATGTTTAAAGCATTCAAACTACTGAACTACCAAGCCCATTCATCTCTGGATGCAACTTCCGTGTACACAATGATACATGCACATATGTGAGTTTCAAGGAAAATTGATGTTAGTCGATCCAAATACATTTCTAAGCTTTCTCTCGTCCATTAACTTAATAAACGGCAATCCAATACGTTACTGACATCCAGCAAAATTACAGTTCCAAAGTCATCGACGTATATGCCGTGGGAAAAGCAAGTTTACCAATATTTTAAAATCCTCTGCTATTAATCTGCGCTTCGACGTTTTCTACGAGGCAACGTGTATCGTTTAAATCTAAAGTCAATATCGGTTAATAATTTCCCAACAACTTCAAGGGACACCAAACGTACAATATTTAAATATCTATGGTTACCGTGAGCAATTAATTTTAAATACTATACATATAATGCTAACGGTACATTTAATTAATAATTTAATATAATTAATATAATATTACAATTAATATAATATTATAATTAATATAATATTATTAATAATATAAATTTAATAACGGTAAAATAACATTAAACTTATTTTAATCATATGGTCCAATCTGAAATAAAAATTATAATATTACATCTGCATGTTTGACGATCACTGATGGAAGCTAATGTTTCGATTCCTGTGTATAATCGGGAATCGTTGTCGTCATAAAGATCAACGATTGAGTGTAGTCCATTTTCTGCAGGAGAATTCTTGGAATAAATCAATCATATCGTACGAAGACTGTAAACATGACTAATGGACTTGTCCTCTTCTGTTGCATATTGAACTGCACGTAAACCTGTGTACATTCTGCTAGTCGTGTGTTCCGAGATACGAAACGCAATGGTACTTTATGGTAGATGGAGGACAATGACTTTATCATAGCATTGGTATTTAGTTTTCCTGAATATTCTAGTTATATTACTTTTATCTATAAATCACTGCGTTCCATTACTATTTTTTCGGAATTTCATGTGGCACCGTAGTTGATAGAATCATTGGAATTAATTTTGAGGTGAAGCTATGGAAATTGTGTGATTTGATAAATGTTTTGCATATTTAATTAATGTCTTTGGCAATAAGGAATGTATAACGTATTTGTATTGGGACAGCAGGAAAGTACTTTCGGTCTTATAGTGTGAAATAGAATTCAATTTTTTGTAACAAAGAATTTTTTTCAATGACCTTTTGCCACATTTTTGGCAAATTCAATAGTCTGCTTTTATAGGAATTTTTGCCCTTATCAGAAAAAAACTGAGCCAAGTGTGGTTTTAGGCTATTATCACCATTGAAAGTTTTGCCATCCAAAAAGTTTTGTAAACTTCGAAATAAATGGTAATCTGACGGTGCCAGGTCAAGGCTATATGGGGGATGTGACATTACTTCCCAACCAAGCTTTGCATTTATGAAAAATAATAAATAATTTTGTCATTACAAATCATCATTTTTCATTGCGGTAAAGTGACTTAAACTACTCCCAAAATAAACGGCTCATATAAAGTAATGTGCACAATGTGAATAATTTTCAACTAGCACCCCGAATTATACAGTTGTCGCAATTTCGAATTCGAACATCGACAATTGGCAGTATCAGACAGCATTCAAGTCCTATTTTAAAAGATGTATGCAACGAATGTATCATTTTTATTCGTTTCCGTCAAAGAATCGATTCCCAGCGATGATTCTACCAATGATATCGTTACATTCGTATAGTAAAATCAATATACACGTTCGCAGCAATTGATACGTCAATAGCAATTGATAAAGCCGCGTTCTAGGGTACGCGATACTTCATAATTACCCCGTTTGAATATTCGCGCAATTAACCGATTCAAAATTATTCGTTCGAACGTGTTGCATGCATAAAACGCAAAATACACGGAAAACGATATTTCGAGGCTTGTAAACCAAAGATAAATTATCCTTTTCATAATGCCGCTCTGCGCGGCTAAATGCGAATAGGTGCCACCATAAACCCGTATAAATTTCCCGTTGATCTTTGCCATTTGTACTCACCGCGTCGCTTCGTCATTCGGAGCATTGAGATATTTTTGTATGTACCTCGTAAAAAAAAAAAAAAATGCGAACTGTCGCCTCGGCGTGCTGGATTTTTATTTATACCCCGTCGGTTCTTGGGACGAGTAACGTAACAATGCAACAGTGGTGTCGAGTCAACGACGAACGGTGGTGGCTCTACGAAATGGAATGTTCGTAATGTCATGGAGCGCAACCTGTTCGTCCATTTGAGTCACAATCCATCAAGGGAACGTCAGTTGGAAATTTTAATGTTCACGGGAGATCTTCCAACCTGTCGTCAGAGATCCCTCTTCGTTTTACGCTGCTCGCTTCGTTCATTTCACGGGAAACCGTCAATTTTTGCTGAATCGAACAGACCATTTTTTCTAAACAAATTAGTTTTCCCAATGTGTGATATTTTCATCAATATTTCCAATCAGAAAAATCTGTCCCAATAACATATATGTACAATGCAATTCTGTTGTAAACGAGCAAACTGTTTGCCCCGTGTATCTAACAATAAGTTTTATGTGTAGGAAACTCTGCGTTACACGACACATATGCATGGATAAGTAAAACTTAAAATGATATTTATGAGACTTGTATGAAATATTTATTTCATAAAGATAAAATGAAGTAGGAGGAGATCTATAGGAGATTTTTGAATGCGGTGCTCGTACCAGGTAGCCGTTTTTTTTTTTGACGGACGATATCATTCCAAGCATCAGTCATTACTACAAGATTTACGGTCGGGAAATCTGTTATACTGCAATATTTTAAATATGGACATGATCACTTAAGTAATTTGTATATTATAAGCTACACGTGAAATATCTACTGTACCGCGTCTCTATACGTTCGGTAGATTTTTCTAAAAATTGACGGCTTCCGTAAACCTCGTGTTAATGTCGATAGTCTGGTCTCAGCACGGCGTTAGAAAATAACTAATTTGTATTTTGCAAAGACGTATCCCGGCAATTAAAAGGAATATAAGAAAACAATTCCAACATTAAAAAAATATTTGTCAGATTGCGTTCCCGAAAAACCATATTTTTAATTACACAATTTACGTATCGATCACTCTATATTCAGTTATCATCACTGTCTTGTTATATAAAATTCTATGTGGTTTATTCACCACTATACATGCCATTCTATTTCCATTCTAGAGTATGAAGGGGGAAAAAACGAAGTTTAGAATGTGATCGTTTACAAAGTGGCATAAAAATGAAAGGGTCAATTGAACCAATGTCATTTAGTTGTGTATCATTCGATAGAAGCGTACTATTTAATCGTTCCTTTGTGCCTTCAATTAGTTGAAAGTGCATTGTGCTGTTTATTTGACCAACACAATTACACGGGAACAAACGGTTAATGTCATTAATGACAGCTGTATCCTTCTGTCGACTTTCGTAATCAATTACTCGAGGTTTATGCGGTATAGCGAGCATATTACCTGCGTAACTTTATTTTTACGGGAGAGGAAGTTTCCACGGTTCAGGTCGCTGAGCAATTATCGAATCTTCGATACAATTACGACTAACCGTGAGACCATTAATCTTTTGCGGCCTTTTAGTGTGCCGTCAGTTGCGTTGGATGTAAGTGGGAGAACTACTACATTCGCGAAGCAAAGCCCAGAATTAGGATACATCGCCATTAATTAGACGGTTATTCGTAGCAGCCGATTATCGTGTAGCGTATTATAAGGGCTTATACAGGTTTCTTAATGTTAATTTCGAGCGAGTTATGAGCCTAAGCTCCGACTTAATTTCCGTTGAGATCAACGCTGCCAACGCTACTTTCTTTTATGTACTTTGTTACTTGCTTACACAGGCAAATCACAATTAGTGCAACGAACTAGGAAAGTGCTACAACGAAGGATATATTTTTATATGTTTTTCACTCTAGAAATGTATGATTTTTAAATATATTGGATAGGAACTTCGGAAAAAGAGAGAACACGAGACAAAAAAAATAATCAATTTATATTCGATATATCGACGATTCATCCAATATATTCCAAAATGTGAAATAAATACGGGAGAAGAAAAGAAATGAAGGAGACGAAGACCTTGATCGATTTAACTCTTTGCAACTTTTGCATATTTCAATTTTGTTACCAATAGCCCCCACGCTTTTAACGCTAGAACTATCAAAGCAAGTCAAAATGACTGGTTTCCATTTTTTTACAAAAATTCTCTAAGTTTATAGGAGAGCCACAGAGCAAATATTCTATGTTGTTCTTATAAAACGCAGATTACCAAATTGATTATTTCTTCCATTTAACAATCCCTATTTTTCCAAACAACTTATTTAATATATTCAAACGTAATGGATGAAATTGACTTAAACTGACAAATAGTGAAATTTAAATAAATAAAGAAAGAAACAAATTCAATTAAATATCTGTTTCATTTGCACTATTGTTCTATCTTGTAATTTGCAAGTGCATAATATCTCTTGGAAAATTTCTAGAATGCAATACTGGTTTTCTTTCGCACGTTACCATTTATTGGTTTGGACTTAAAAAAATGTCGAATGAAGCTCGACAAAGGGATGCCTGAGATACAAACTAATTGCTAGGAACGCAAATATTAATTGCTTACAGTGTACTCGATAGATGCAGAAAATCGAAAAAGAAACGACATTGAAAATTTCAGAAATATTTATAAAAAAAATTCGAAACAAGCCGATATGACCACCTTGGTAGATCTAGAGTTAAATAATTTATGATTTTTTTTTACTTTGGACTATAGCTCGTCTGTATATTTGTAGAATTTTTATAAAAGATTTGGAACTTGCCACTTTTGCCGACTTAGCAATTCCAGCATTAAAGTATATCTTGCAAGTTTAGAATCGCGCTTTATTTGAATTAAAAGGAAATAAAGAAGTATATTTTCGTGGTGCTAAAGGGAAATAGAACTGAATCAAAAGGAATTACAGAAACCAGCCAGCAGATTTGGACTGTTCAGAGTTTTTATTCGTTCGAGCGCAATAACGATCGAGGAATCCTCGGATAAAGTTACCAACAAACAACCAGGCATCAAGCTTTCGCGTGTAATTGCCACGATGAGAGCGAGTCCTGCGCAAGGAGTTAAGTGTTCTTGGCGTAATTGGCACAGTCCCCATGTACGAAAAGTAAAGCCTGGAATTAGGATGCATCACCATTAATTAGGTGGCCATATAAAGAGCAGCCGGTCTGCATAGAACGGCAGCAGGATTACACAGCTTTCTTAACGCTAATGCGATCCTGTGCTTAAGCACTGTACCAATTTCCGTCTGCTATGCGACAACATTAATACACTCGGAGAAAATTAGAGATAAGAGTAACTACTTTAAATCTCACGACCCAAAAGAACTTACAGCACTAGAAACTTCATCTACCGGACTATGATAAACATTCGGTAATTAAAGAAGCTTCAGGAAATCTTAATCAAATTGAATGTATAATTTGTTTTCGAATTTTAAACACCCTGTTATCATTCCGCAGGTTGAATATTAAATAATCCAAGGAAATAGAAACAATATGGTGCTTACTTCTTTGCGGACGGCGGCATCTTTGAATATTAAGAGATGATTACTTATTTTGCAATCCAAAACAAGTTTTTTTATCAGAAAGTCAGAGTATTAATGTACAAGAATTACAAATTACTATTTGTATAATCACATTTCAACAATTATGATGGGTGAAGTAAAAAGTTCTGAGCGTTTTTTCTCTTTATTTTGATGATAAAATTGACAAACTTAGAATTTTCGGAATTAGATCAAATAAGCGCCGTTTTGTTCAATAACTTTTGCCCATTTTGAAGGCAATTTCATAATTCCGCGATTGAAGAAGTCTTCGTCCCTATTGTTAAAAAACTCGACCAGCTCACTTTCACAAGCCGCTCTTGAGGCCAGTTTTTCGCCATCAAGAAAATTTCGTACATGTTTAAAAAGATGATAATCGCTTGGTGCCAGGTCTGGGCTATACGGCGGGTGCGATATAACCTCCCATCCAAGCTCTTGATGGCAAAAAAACTGACCACAAGAGAGAGTTGTGAAAGTGAGCTGGTCGAGTTTTTTAACTATAGGGACGAAGACTTCTTCAATCGCGGAATTATGAAATTGCCTTCAAAATGGGCAAAAGTTATTGAACAAAACGGCGCTTATTTGATCTAATTCCGAAAATTCTAAGTTTGTTAATTTTATCATCAAAATAAAGAGAAAAAACGCTCAGAACTTTTTACTTCACCCATTATTTCAGTTTTTCAACCCTAAACATGTATACATATGGCAATGAATTATAATTAAATTTTCTCTCAGACCACATATATTCGTCCGTAGTCCTCAAAGGGTTAATGAAGAATCTTGTTACTTGATGGTATTTCATCAAATAAACCTTAATGAAAATTTTAAAATTGAAATAGTAAAAGACTTTGAAAATGAACCTTTTTATACAATTGTCAAAGTAATACTAGAAAAATCTCTTGTAGTTCTCCCTTGAAAAATTGAAAAAATCCTAACGTCACATGCAATAGAGTTTCATCCCCTTCTCCCTTGGCCAATCGGATTTAACACTTTGCAGTAACTCCGCCAATAAAATTACTTGCTCGTTCTATCTGACGAGAACAATTACCCACTCCCCTGATCAAAGTCACCAGCAAATACCGATGCATCGAGAACCAGTCGTATAACTGCACCGGCAGTAGCTAGTTGCAATCGCACTGGCTGCGCGTATGCAGCCAAGTTAGGTACGTACGAAAAGTAAAGCCCAGGAATTAGGATGTATCACCATTAATTATACGACTGTGCAAAGACCACTCGGTTGCTCCCGTTGACCCACAAAGCCGACTAATCCACGTGCTAGGCAGACACCGTTTCTGTTTACTAACGGCAAAACTAAGGCCAGAGCGCAGTCGTACTGCTGCACTTCGAAACGTATGCAATGGATATGCAATCCACGTACGCACGGTATGCTTACTGTTACAGCGAAAACAGTACGTCTGACGCGAATCATTTGGTCCCGGTTGAATTCACATAATCCGTGTCTGTGGGTTGCATTAATTTTAGCCGATGCACACTTTAACGTTTGATCGATCTGAAAATCTGTGCTGAATGGTAAGAGATTAGATGGACCAAATGAATATTAACTGATTCTAAATGAATTGGATACTTCATAATTACTTTGAGCGATCATGATGTGAAGGTATTCTTATCTCGTGGTTTACATTGGACTTGCAAGAGAGATAGCGATTTTTTATTTATATAACAAATGAGCTAAATTCTAACTCTTTTAACTCCTTGACTGCAGTAGACTTTGGGACGCATAGGCCGCACCATACGGTAGGAATTGATGTAGGTACATACGATGTAGGTACATACATACGCCGAGAACGAGAAACTTTTTAGTAGGGATGCTTTTTTGTGAAAACATATTTCAATAATCACAAAATTGAACTACACTACATTAAAACAATATTATTTTTTCTCTGAACCGAGTTACTATAAATATTACAAATTTAAAAGTGTCCCATGTGCCAGAAAGTCAAATTACAACGAGCACCTTTAGGCGCTTACTGTTTCGGAAAGTCAAACTGCATCGAGCACCTATACGCGTTCTCAGTGTCACAAACGCAAAATCTCTAAACGCCTATAGGCGCCCAGAGTAGCGAAAGTGTGTGTGCAATTTTCAATTGTGAAGAATCTTCAATATGAGTACAGTCGTAATTAGAGAACAAATACGTAAAATGCAAAACGTCATATAGTGGAGAGAAACAGGACTTTGGCTTTTTCAAGTATAAAGGTAGATAGGGTAAAAGAATTGAACAGTTTTTTCGTGTATACAAGTATACAAAACTAAGAGATTAATTTCAGCGAAGTCCAACATTTAAAGTGAAGCAAAACAGCTAGGCGAACTATGAGAACTTGATGCCACAATCCTGTAGCATTTACGTATACCGTGTCACTTATAATTCGTAAGCAAGATGAGATAATTCTCTTTGATGATACTCTTTGATGTTTAAAACTGTTTCAAGTTACACAAAGTCCTTTTAAACGACAAGAACCAGAAAACAACGGCAGAATCCCTCTTGAAAAAGTAAGAGCACGAAAAGCGGAGGAACGTTTAGAAGCACACCCTGGCACTGGAGAAGCATCAAGTATAATCAGCTCGGGCTCGCGTAAAATGCTCGAATCTGAATGGTAAATCGCGGAATTTATATCGCTGGCAAAAGCTTGCCATCATCGTGGAAGAAAGACAGAGAGAGATTTCTTTCCTCCCATAAGGCGCATACGTAACAACCGCGAGAGAGTGCAAAGGGCGCTGGTAATTGCTCGATTACCGTTACCGCATGCTGCATTTCGTCCTGAGATTAGAGTTTACGATTCGCGCAAGATTTAAAACCGAAATTCTCACTTCCTGGGGAGACTCTCCGGTTGAGCTACGTTCGTACTTTAGTAAGGAACGAATGTTACCGCATGTTCATCGCTCCCTCGATACTTTCTCTTGTAATTTACGCATCTTAGTTGTGAAATACTGCATTACAGGAAGCATTTGTAGTTAAGTACTGCAGCCGCGCTATCTTATCCTGAAGCAGTGAATTTTTCTGATACGCGATGCGTAACGGTGTAATAATATGATACAAGAATACGCGATATCCGTAGGCTTTTCCACGACGTTTACCCAAGTTCAATGAGGCGTGGTTTTGTAACGTTGATAGAGACTCGAGGAACTAGGGTCTGACCATGTTACGAGTATTTTCGCACTCTGACGGGTAATCTGTTTGCAATTAATATGAAAGGGAGATTATCGTAAAGTACGGGGCGTCTGCCGATGCAATTTTGAAAATGAATACGTTGCGTTCCTTTCTCTTTCTTTGATTAATACATTTATATAGCTGAAGGAGACGAGTCGGGATATGCAGGAATGTAGCGAAATTTTAAAATGACTTCTGAAATAGCGAAATAAAAATATAGAAAAATATCTGTACACTGGTCGCATTCTTGTTTGATACTCTCTCTGTTCTTTGATACTTTCATTTGATCCTTCTTGCTCTTATCGTCACAGTTGACTCTGTTAGTTTGTCAGGAGATAGAATAATTAACATTTTAACACTTGACTGACTGGTACTGTTTTAACATTCTATTCACTTCTGACAAGCCACTTAGCCGCAAATACTTTCCTGGCACCCATATCTCTACGAAAGTGACAAATTCTCGTCACTGAGTCATTGGCACAGTTAACCGCAATGATGAATAACAATTTATTAATGGCTGTGGCAACCGATTAGTTAGTTAACTTGCAATTTCTTTTGCGACCGAACGCACGATAACTCAGAATTAATTGTTGGAATAATAATCTATCACTGATTTTCGATATACCGGTGGATGTTAACGCAATATTAATAACACAGAATTAATTTCAACGTCTCCTGACCTATAAATATTTTCAATTTAACAGTTTTTGGGAAACTCAAAAATTGTCTTTCCTACTTACCGCGTTACGTGTGGCACACGTAACTGTATGGCAAGGGGTTAAAAGTCCTAAAGGCATTGGGACCGAAAATCCTATTAGCAAGCCACCGGTCGGTAAAGTGTTAACATCATATCAATGACAACACATCTACTATTCATTCTGCACAAAAACCACATTGCAACAAATGAAGACATATGTCCAAAGTTTTATGTCACATCGAATATCACAAACAAATAGATAATATCAAATATCGTTGCACATAAAAAATCTAAATGGCAGTAAATTTCGCTAATCTCAAGACACGAAAAGGAGCAGCAAGTGCAGATCGTTGTAGAACCGTTACAGCTATTAAGGGTAATGACACGAACTCTGTGAACGGCAAAGGGTTAAATTATGTAGGTGGTTGGGTGCGGTGCAGATTCATTGCAGAGTATTGTTGACATTCCTTGTATACGTGGGTACAAGAGCCATCAATTGCGTTTTTCTCCGACGTTCGATGCGGGAAGCTTATCAGGATGCAATTTCGCGTACGTTCCGGGAGAGTCGAACAAATCGTCGGTTGTATATTAGTGGGCGTACTCTAGAATCTCCGCTGCTTTGCCCCGCCTCGTTTCTCGGTCGTGATCCTCGGTGTACAGGACGAGAAGAAAAAAAAAGATACGACTCAGGATTCCCGGTTTAGGCTGATACTTTCACGAAACCATCATCGGCATTAGTCGGCGAAAGATCAGAGAGACGTTGATTGGAAAATGCAAAAAGAAACGCCGGAGAACATGTTCATCGAGTAGGTGGAATTACGTGGATGTAAAGGGATGGAGGGAAACAAGGTTGATTAAAATGTTACTTGCCGGTTTATTAAATGCATGAACGTGTGGTTGGCAGTTGAGTTTTTGAAGTGGTTATTACTTGTCCTTCGTTGTATTAATAAAGGATGTATGGTAATATTTATAAGTTGTACTATTTCTATTTCAATTCTGTGAACTCCGAATTTTATTGGTCAGTTGATGGATCGTTGAAATATTAGAAGTTATTAAGGGTGTTATATTTTGTTTTAAGCATATTGGTGTTATTTTTGGGATATTACATAATACGATTTGAATTATACGATTTTGTATGTATGCTTATATGGAGGTTTATTGAACAATGCAAAAAGAAACGGCGGAGAACATGTTACTTGATTAGATGGCATTACGTGGATGTAAAGAGACGGAGGGAAACAAGGTCGATTAAAATGTTGCTTGCCCGTTTATTAATTGCATGATCGTGTGGTTGGAAGTTAAGTTTATGAAGTGTATATTGCTTGTCCTTCGTTGTATAAACACTATGCTGCCCGGTGGCTCCTCATTGGTGCCATGAGAAAACAATCGGTTAAGCGCCGCTAGCACCACGTTGGAACCATGCGAAAACTGTAGGACAAACGTCTGTGACACCAATGTAGTGCCGTGTTCAAACCAACGCCAATATTGCGTGTGTTCTGTTTAAGTAACAATAAGTTACAGACATATTAAGAAGTTTTTGTTTTTATAAACGCAAGCAGAAGAAGCGGAACCGGCGACAAATGAAATGATGTGTCTGCCCTACCGGCGTCCAACGAAAGAATCTCGATTATATGCATGGACGTCATAGTGTTAATAAAGGGTGTGTGATAATATTTGTAACTTATATTGTTTCTATTTCAATTCTATAAAGGGTATAGCCGGTTAAGATGGTCAAATGTGCCCTTGAACCGAATTCAAATCGCGATGAGTCATTCGAAAGCTTATAAAAAAAGAATGATTTCTGCCAAGTTTCAACTTTGAATCTCGACCCGGGGGGTAGTAAAGGGTAAAAATAGAAAATCAGGTTTTTGCCGAATTTCTCCTATACCAGCGGATAAAAAATTTTGAAAAAATTCAGAGGCACTTCTGTTATCAGGGCACATATTAGAGAATTTTTTCAGATTTTTAAATTGAAAAAACAAGCTGTGAAAAATAAAAAACGCTAAAAAATTATGAAAAATGCCGATTGTGTATCGAAGCAGTCTTGGCACTATAATTATATTTTTACTGTAACTACGTATCATTGTTACTATTGTCCTGAATTTTTTCGTCGTTTTTTCCGTGTCAGAGTAACTTATACGTCGAATTGCTTCATGAAATAGGTATTTTATGCGTTCTTCTATGTTTATACGTACAGCAAAACATCAGAGGAATTAAAGAAACTGAAAAAACCGAATCATTTGAAACTGTTATGCTCTACCGTATTTTCCAACGGCGTCGGTGGCGCAGCGGTAGAGTGTCGAGCTGCTATACCGCTGCGAACTTTTTGAACGTAGGTTCGAGCCTCGAACTTCCAAGTCCCTTAGGCTGTTTTTTTTTTTTTTTTTTTTTTGTTAATTATATATATTTCCGAACTTTACGACACAACGATCAATATTTATTATCAAATGTTTTAAGAATATTTGAAAAACATATTAACCTGAAATATACGTAAATATAAGTTTGGACTGCTTGTTATGCCGCCGTTTATCCTGTCAATTACGGCATTGTTTGAAATTGGTTTTCAAATCTCTTACCTTTAACAGTTATGGATGGATGGCAACAAAAATCGTGTTGTTGTTTTTCTACTATTTAGCCTTTTCGTCTATTCGAATTAGATCATACAATTCTATTCTCTCTTTTATTCAAAATGTATGTTAGAATTTCTGTCACGGGTTCAATGCATGAAAGGTAAGAGATTTGAAAACCAATTTCAACCAATTTCAAACAATGCCGTAATTGACAGGATAAACGGCGGCATAACAAGCAGTCCAAAGTCATATTTACCTATATTTCAGGTTAATATGTTTTTCAAATATTCTTAAAACATTTGAAAGTAAATATTGATCGTTGTGTCGTAAAGTTCGGAAATATATATACTTAATTAACAAAAAAAGAAAAAAAAACAGCCTAAGGGACTTGGAAGTTCGAGGCTCGAACCTACGTTCAAAAAGTTCGCAGCGGTATAGCAGCTCGACACTCTACCGCTTCGCCACCGACGCCGTTGGAAAATACGGTAGATACTTTACAATATAAGGCGCATAACAGTTTCAAATGATTCGGTTTTTTCAGTTTCTTTAATTCCTGTGATGTTTTGCTGTACGTATAAACATAGAAGATCGCATAAAATACCTATTTCATGAAGCAATTCGACGTATAAGTTACTCTGACACGGAAAAAACGACGAAAAAATCGGTTTTTAATTTTTTTAACTGCGGCGCACCAAATTGAAAAATCTGAAAAATATTCAGGACAATAGTAACAATGATACGTACTTACAGTAAAAATATAATTATAGTGCCAAGACTGCTTCGACACACAATCGGCATTTTTCATAATTTTTTAGCGTTTTTTATTTTTCACAGCTTGTTTTTTCAATTTAAAAATCTGAAAAAATTCTCTAATATGTGCCCTGATAACAGAAGTGCCTCTGAATTTTTTCAAAATTTTTTATCCGCTGGTATAGGAGAAATTCGGCAAAAACCTGATTTTCTATTTTTACCCTTTACTACCCCCCGGGTCGAGATTCAAAGTTGAAACTTGGCAGAAATCATTCTTTTTTTATAAGCTTTCGAAAGACTCGTCGCGATTTGAATTCGGTTCAAGGGCACATTTGACCATCTTAACCGGCTATACCCTTTGGAATTTTTTGAGTCACTTGATGGATTGTTCAAATGTTGGAAATTATTAACGCGTTGAACGTCACCGTTATTTCGCTAGTTTCATCATTTCTACTGAAGTGAAACTTTTTCCATTCAATTCAAATCTTTATAAAGCAAAAACGTTAAAGATACAAATAGATAAATATTCGGCAGACCTTTATCTTTTTAACGCCAATATTGAAATATTCAGTATGTCTAAAAATTCATAAATATTGCAATTTAAAAGTTATTCGAAATTTCATTGAATTTAATGGTGCCGGTCACCGGTCACCCTCATGGCAGTCAACGTGCTAAGGGTGTTATATTTCGTTTGAAATATATTTTTGTTACTTTTGAGGTATTAAATGATGCAATTTGAAATGTAATTTTGTATCTAGGCTTATATGGAGAATCATCGGAGAGTAGAATGCATATATGTACGCATCACACGACAGAAATTTCCCAGCGGCGATGACGAGGAAATTCGAACACGACCCCGCTAATTGGTAGCTCGAGACTATCCTCGCGATCGGAACCTCGTAACCATCCGCTATTTCTTCTTTATCGAAACACTCAACGTCATATTCTCCTCAAACTGTGAGAAACCATGATCACGTTAAAAGTGGCACAATAACTTCTCCATACGTGCACGTTTACCCTTTGCATGTTAAACGTAATACTAACCGCAATATCCTTCAATTACAAGTATATAAATATCAGACAATTCCATGGTATGTAGAATTCCTCACTTTTCAAAGAATTTTAACGATCCGCAACATACTAATCATACCTCACAGTCCATTATCATCTATACATTGTCTACCTAAATAGACTATCCGTACAACGTATCATTACTACTGTGTAGCACAAATTGTCAAACGCTCCAAAAAGGAGAAACCCGAAAAATCCAGAAATCACGTACAAAACTCGACCCACTGACCTATGTGATATTCAAATTACTTTTTTTCCTCGCATTTCTTAACTAACACAGGCCAATAATTATTCCCCGCGAGCGTGCGAAGGTGCTATGGGGTCACCATAAGGATATTTCACTCGGTTTCATCGGGTGGCCGGTAATCAACGTAGGATTCGAGGACGATCGATCGCCGCAGGGATAGATCGTTCGACACTACGAGGATTTACTACAACCGTGTCGTAGTTCATAACGGTACGAAGGGAAACATCGAGTTGTGAGCAAAGGGCAGAGAGAGGGCAAGAGAAAGAGAGAGAAGAAGATGCGATTGGATGGACACGTCCAAACGAAGAAAACGAAGCTGAACGAAACGAACGATGGTGTCAACGACAGATGCATTGCGATATCGATGTCGCGACGACGATTCGCTTTCTCTTGGGTTTTTTTTTTTACTTCGATGGATAGTTTATTGCACCGTCTCTCTACCAGCTGGAAATAAAGTTACATCTGTACGTCCGGAAACGTATGAGTGCGCGGATTAAAGGAATTTTTCTTTCTTTCGTTTCTAGGAGTTCCACGTTGAGGTTTGCGTGTACGGCAAAACTCGTCGATGGTCGACGATCGATCTTACCGGTGAAACTAATTACGTATCAAACGCACTGGATAAGGATAAGTTGCCCGGGTTAATGGTGATTCAAGGCTGTAGATTATGCGTTATGTCGTTTATTACTACGAATTAAGCAAGGGTTATGCACGCCGCCGCGGCTTTGCAATCGGATACGAACAAGGAAATGGGTAATTAGGCGGAACTTTTGTAACGGTGCATTCCAACGATGTGTGAGATACTTTAATTATAGGGTTGATTCGATGGCAGATTCTTGAGGATTTAAAAAATTCTTTGGCATTAGCAGGGATGACTGGAGACACTGTTACGCTTTGATAATATTTTCGTTAGAGATATATTTTCTGTAATCTTAGATCTTATATAGACAATGAGAATTTTCGTAAGCTCTGAATTATTTTTACAATTTTTTGAAACGCTGAGACAAGTTCATTTCGCGAAATTCTGCATCGTTAGCTCTCGATTTTTACTTAGAAATAACAGACAGTATAAATACAGAGAACTATCCAGATAAAAGTATGAAATCATTTTTAAATCTCGAAGTTTAATCTAATCTGACTGAAAATTAACTATAAACATCCATCAAGTTGAACATAGAAGTGCAAAGAATATATTTTCATTAAAAAAAAGCCATGTTAATACAGTACACATCCAGGAAGATTTAATATCCGCCGCAACAGCACAATCGACCAAGTACGTTGAAACCAAGTGTAACTTCCAAGGTAACGATTAATTCTCGAAATATCTCGATTATCACATTCACGATATTGCAAAGGCTCTTTAGCAGTTCGCAGAACTAAATTACCACGAGTATCCACGTACATACGCAACTCTTCTTTTACCTCGGCCCTCTGCCCCGAGGGTTCTACATCATCGACGCCATAACAGAATAAGAAAAGAGGACGGAGATTTCCGGTCGACTATCAGCATGCCGGAAATCTCTCGTACACACGATATCGACCTTAACGCCTAACTATCGCGAATATGCGGTTGCATGTACCTTCTCTCATTCTCGCTTTATCCCTCTTGGACTTTGCAGTACCTACGCTCTCTGCACTAGAGGATACACGTCGTTCGTTTGCACGCGTATGTATATATGCCGTGTACTTCGCAAATTAGCACCTTACACGAGCATACAAATAAGCCACCTTGCTACGTGTATCTACCCAACCTACCTGCTCCACACCTTCTCCTGTATTCGCTCTCTTTTCCTCCTCCTTCATCTCGTCACCTTCTTCTCCCTTGTTCTTTCCACCGTCCTTTCTCTCTCGTGCACCATCCTTTATAAGGCCTTTCTCCATCTCACTGTCTTCTTGTCACAAATTCTCTGTCACTCTCTAGCTCTCCTGGTGTCCCAAGAGTATAGGCTGAGAGAACCGTGACCTCTGTTCACTTTATGCCTGATAGTTAATAGCATTGTGTCTTTCACAGCAAGCAGAATAATAATAGCGCTAAAGGGGAACATACATAGGTCCGCCCATATTACCGCGCTGGAAGAAAACACTTTCCATGGGAGGAAAATCTGATCTCGACGGTAAATTCACTCGGGCGTAAATAAGAGTGGTAGAAGCGAAACACGAGTGCGCGTGAGATTTTTAACGACGAACGGTAATTAGGAAAAGGGAGAGTGAGATTTGACGGGATGGTGTGCCGTTAAGGATCTGTTCGCTTTGGTGATGAGACGCTGGTATTCTGAGGTTCATGCACGAAAGACCGTTCAAGTGATTTTACGAGGATGTAGGAAAACACTCTTCGATACTTTCGGTGAAAGAATTTTTTGAGTGGCAAGATTTTTATTTTTGTGTTTGATGTACATAACGAAATAAAGTAAGGCAGAATTGAAAGGACTAGGTAGGATTATTAACTCTTTGCGAGCGGAGGCATTTTTTAATATTGAGAGATCATTATTTATTTGACGATTCTAAATCACAAGTTAACACTAGAACTACCGATGTTAAATCTATGATATTTTGTTATATTATATAAATACTTTAGAAAACAAAAAATCGAACGGTGGAAAGGTTGATTAATTCAGTAATTTATATTTTATAAGATGGATGAATACTATCTACTCAATGGCTCTCCTATAAATTTAAAAAAATTTGTTGTAAAAAATGGGGAATAAGTTATTTTGACCACCTTGGTATTTCTACTGTTAATGAAACAGAATTATAAAGTACTATTTGTATAATTATATTTCAATTTTTCAACTCTTAAATGTGTATACATAGTACAATAAACTACAATCAAATTTGTTTTCAGAATGAAACACATATGTGTTCGTAGTATTCAAAAGGTTAACGATTTACTTTCTTTACTTAATAGCTTTTTGATGTTCGGATAGTACATGGCGACAAGTGGGGTATGTACGGTGAATAATGAAGTAAATCATGTGTTTTTATGGTTTTGATTGTATTTAACGAACTCCATTGTTCAACAAATACTTATAACTATTTGAAGTTAAATGCTCCTCGCTTTTCAAACTCTCATTAAGTAATGCAATTGCTCGATCGTCCCTTTTCAAAACAAAACCATTGATACACAGCAGGTATGCAGCGTGCACACTAAAAGGCTCTTCAAGCATATTACTGCATGCAATCGATGGACAGAATTTCAAACAATACGACGCGAAATTTCCAATAGCAACGTAGTGTGGCTAAAACGTAGATTATCTAACGGAGTATCGACTTTCGTTGCTAAAAATTTCTGGTACACGTTCAATTTATATTACGATATTTCATGAAATATATAAAACACACCGCAACGAATCTTCCGACCTATCTACGTTGAAGGAACGATTCTGATAAACTGTTCGTGAGAAATCACAATTGGAAGAGAAAATACTAATGCCATTGCGAACGTACGAAACGAGAAACATAAATTTGAAAAATTCCCGATAATCTTGATGTACGTTTCAGAGTGTTTTAAGCACGATATTTGCTCCTCGTATTTATCGTACGACCGATTAATTTACTTTCGTTCGAGCACATCGTATCGATAAACAAGGTATTTGCCATTTTCACTGTTAATTCACTCGCTTCTGAAAAGCGATATCTGAAAGTTTCTCTACAATATGAAACACAATATTTGTTCCGTCGTACGGAAACAAAAGCGCGTTCGGAACGAAGCGAAAGTTTGCCGTTCTTTGAGGCCCGGGTCTGGCTGCCAGATTTTTTATTATCTTCCAACATTTGGCGACCATCGTGCGCCAAGGCGGCTAGAACTCCGGTCCTTGAGGAATTAAGCAGCCTTCGTTTTGAATGAACGTTTTCGTTAATCCGTCGTGCTCTGTCAGCGGGTGGTAAACCGGGACTTTGGCCCGAACGGTCCCATCGACCGCCGCTGACTCGCGATGACAAATCGGTCATAAATCGCGCCTTCGAAGAGAAATTCTGCCGATCGGCCGGACTAGGATTTTTTGGGCACATCTGGTTGCACTTTCCTCCACCACGTATTCGCAGGGGGTGAACTCCCGCCTCCGTGGGGCCCTTCTCGCCGAGAGTCCCACGGGGGTGGTCACTCCTCTCGGAGGAAAGTGCGGCCAATCAACATCGCGGACTGCCCGGAAAATCCGAAAAACCCGCCTGCTGAAACGTCGCGAAAATTCAGCAAGTGGGGATGTCCGGCCCATAGCGTCGTCGAGGGATTTCGGAGGAAAAATCCTCGAAGTCACTTGCCTTCAGAACATCGAAACGCTAACGAAACCGAGCTCGCTGACGACGAAAACCTTCATAATTTGCTATATATATATATATTTTTTTTTGGAGTATTGAACTATCTCGCGAACGAACAAGTTCTCCGTCGGTCGAGGACGATCGCGTCGATAAACGACTTACTCGCGAAACATAATCGTCGCAAATCGTGAGTGAGAGTAGTGGTCGTCGATCTATACCACGTCGAATCTTGACGCCACAAAACAATATTCGTTTCCTTTTGTTTTACATTTTTCGGCTGTAACTGCTACATTCATTTCGCCTAGGATCAATTGATTTAACCCCCTATGGGCCCCTGAAACTTTGAAGTAACACAAAACAAGTCTAAGCTTTTAATTTTCAAAATTAATTTTTTATCATTCTCAAATATTACAAGTTACCTCTTCAAAACCACGAAATTTTTTACAAACCAACGTTTCAAAATTAAGTAAAATTTATTATCTATAATAGTACTTTTATTATTTTTTAAATGAATTTCTAACCACCAAGGCTATGATATATTAACTATGCCGACCGGTAGCCTATTAACCCCTTACCTGTGGTACGCTTTACAATTTTATTCGAGAGCGTCTGTACACTTCGATGGTTCTTCTCGATCTACTTTTCGAGCTCGCACGCAATGGCCGGTATTAGATTATACATAATTCTTTGCGAATTTTGTTAGGTGTCGCTGATAGTGTTACATGGTACCTGTCGCGATTCTCATTCGTACTCTCTCACTCGCTCATATACACGGTGACCATATACCTTACAATGGCGTGTGGCACACGTGACGCAGTGAATGAAATAGAAAATTTTTGAGTTTTCTAAAAATTATTAGATTGAAAATATGAGTAGGTCAGGAGAGTGATTGCGCGTTCACAAAAGAAATCGTAAGGCAAGGGGTTAATAGACCTTTCGGGTCCAATGCTTTCGGGCTTTTAATTTATTAATTAATTCTCACGGCAATTAATAAATTGTTATTTATCATTACGATGTACTGTGCCAAGAACTCATTGATGAAAAAATGTCATTTTCGAAAGGATATCGGTATCAGAGAAGTATTTGCGTTCAAGTCATCAGTCAGAAGTGGGTAGGATGTTAAAATATACCGGTCGGTAAAGTGTTAATTAACCCTTTGACAGCGGACTATTCTAAATTGAAGCGTTTCGCGTGTGCGGCATGCGACCTGCAGATACGATCACTGGCGGCTCAATACTTTTTCGTGCAGTGTGGATATACGGCAGAAACAATTGATGAACACAAATACATATTACACCATAATAGATAGCCAAAGCCATTGCCGGACGTGTATTTGCGTCCATAGTTTACATCGTTAACTTTCGCAGAGCGTGTATTTGCGTCCATACTCTCAATTGATGTGTTTCGCAGCGCGCATATATGCGCCCATAGCAGTCAAAGGGATAATAATTTAAGAAAAATTTCCTAGAACTGACAGGGAAGGATTCCAACATCGATTCATCATTTGTGTGGGACTTTGGTTGGATTTAGTAGAATTTTATTATAAAAATAACAATAAAGTAACAAAACGGTTGATTTTCACAATTCTCACACGATTTTTCTCACAATTCTCTCACAATTCTCCTTGTCACCTTCCTCGCTCTTTACATACTGTTTTCTTTGCCGTTGCCTGGTTTTAACCACTTGACATACAATGACGTCTGAGAGACGTCATTCGTTTCGTGTGCCATATAGGAGACTTTGACGTCTCCGAGACGTCAGGAACTGTCTCCGAAGGACGACGCATAGTATATGATTATATTATTTAATTATGTCACTTACATCAACAGAAATACTAATTTATTATATTATAATATTACTTAATTATTGCCTATTCAACGTGATTACACGTTACATAGCAATGCAAATTGCAAAATAAAATGTTCTGTTTTTAAGTTTGCACATAACTGTTTAGTTGGGCAAAATTAAATAGTATTTTTGGGACGCGTCGAATTCTGTTTTATTTGTATGTCATGGGGTTAACTCTCGTCTTTTAGAAAAATCGGCGATCGCGTAGCTGTCGCAATCCGCTCGGTTTTCGATTGCGCGCGGATCAACATTTGTGACCTTCAGTCTTTATTTCGTATACATCATAGCCCCTACAATACCTACTCTTGTATTGCATTTTCATAAAAAATAAATTATATTACAAGTATATTTGAAGATGGAAGATGAGAATAAAGATCACAACTAATTATCGCAATCACGATGTCATATTTAGGCATGTCTGATATATAAAATGAGGAGTTTTAACATCAAAAGTGCACGGAATTTCCTTTCGTTAGCCACCCAACCCATCTGTTAAATTAACAGTCTGCTCACGCCTCTGCATTTGCAACTGCAGCCAGGTATCCATAATTGCTAGCTAAGATTACGTCTGGCGATGCTTCGAGGCGCCATTGAAAAAGAATAATCGAGTGACTCGCACCAAATACGAAGCAGAGTGGAAAATATGAATACAAAGTTAAGCAGTGATTCGATTATAAATAACAGCTTGCTGTTTTTGGTATGATGTAAAAAAAGTTGTTGTGTTTGTGTATTAAATTCTTTCATTACGAAACGTTACTCTAATTGAAGAAAAAAGATTGTTATAATGAAGGCATTCTTAGCAATACGCTTTCAAAACTTCCCCGTAGTATTTTATAATACGAAATTTTCATAAAAGTGATACAATGACGTCACGTGAATTGAACATCACATGGAATTTTCAAGAATGATATCCACCAGTGACGTTGATATTCCAC
Source organism: Cerceris rybyensis (assembly GCA_910591515.1). NCBI lineage: Eukaryota > Metazoa > Arthropoda > Insecta > Hymenoptera > Crabronidae > Cerceris > Cerceris rybyensis. The sequence goes on from OU342790.1 coordinate 31,699,446, forward strand.
GATCTTTTTTTTCATATTAATCCGAACATAGAAACGAATTTGAATTTCATCTATAAGTACGTTCTTATGTAGAGTTATCGATATTCTAACATATCAGAGTAAAGTTTTGAATTAGTTGGAACAGCTACAGGCTTTGTCAGTGTCAAATTAAAATGTAGCTGCCTTTCCTAGAGCACGTGTTTGACCGTACGCTGTGTTCTGCGAAAAAACGTGTAATTAAAAAGTTGATGAAAAAGAAGTACGATTAATGAGTAAGACTTTATTGTTCGTTGGTACTCATTAAATACCTTTGTAAACGTAATTTATGCTTTATTATTGCATTCTTTTTTTCGACAGCGTCAATCGTATTGTATTTAAGGCACGACGAAAAAAGAACAATTTTGTGCTTAAATAAACTCGCAAAGCAGATTTTTTCATCAACCAAATTCGACAATTCTAACTGAAACTAATTAAATCACCGTGACGTGGAAAACATGTTTGCTATCGTACAAAATATCGTGTTGAAGCTTTCAGTAGACAATCAATTTTTGAAAATTGCTTTCATATAGCATAATTGAAATTCATCTGAAACGTGCAGGAGTGAACAACAAGATTATGAATAATAAATACTTATTACAAGTATAGATTCTTTCAAATTAAGGTAAAGGTAGCAGTAGTTGACCAGTTAAGAGAAATTTACGATAGAAACAATAGTAACTATTTACTCTGTCAATAACAGGCGAGAGTCGATGCTTGGAGACGTTCTTTGAACGTTCTAGATTATGTAACAAGACCAATTTTTAAAAAAACATAAGTAACAAAAATTTGAGAAATATATTTAAAAATTCGGCAAATGCTTCAGTAGTTGACCACTTTTGAGATCGATAAAACTAGTAATTGACCACCTTTTTCCGTTAGTAGTTGACCGCTTATATTCGAAGCAGGGTTACAGCAATAATCCTGAAAATCACTTTATTATCGTTTAATTTTAACAGTTACCAGTACAAATTATCATTAATAATTAAATAATAAAAGAAGAAGAAGAACAAAGTAGACATTGGACACTGATCAATAATTGACCGCGAATGCAGTTAATAGTTGACCGTGTCATCGACTAAAACTCAGTATACTACAAGATATCAATTTACATTTTGTATTTCTAATAAAGTGAGATGTAAAACGGATACATTATAAATCGTAAACAAATTTAAATGAATAATGTCGGTAATTAACCATGCCTGTCAACTTCTGAAAATTGTAGAGTACCAATATCCAGAAGTTGACCATTAAAAAATTATTGCATTTTGCGGTTAAAATAATAAAAAAGATGTATATATTACTTATAAAACGTTGCAAGGTCTTAAAAAGTAAATAATTCATTTGCGAAATCTTCACAATCTATGAATTTTTTACATGAACCGTACAGCCATTCTTAACAGAAACGTTAAGGAAATAGAGATATAACGGCATATTACTTACCTTATTGAATTCAAACGTTCGCTGTTAATAGGTATACTTCACTTTACATGTAATTGTTTCAAAATATAATCGACAGATGCTGCGGTATTTGAAATTCACTTTCATCGAAAGTGCACAACTTATGCAAACCTTATTTTTTTATGTTTTCTAAAAAATGGTCAACTACTAGTACTTTTACCTTAGTGTATTTTTAATTTCTCTCAGAAAATAAAATGGTATCTTTATTCATTCGATACGCAAGGTAAAATCATGTTGAAATGCGAGAACACTTACATATTATAATCACATAATTATGATAATTATTATCGTATTAAATAGTTCTTATCACATTCTTCTACTTCGATAAGCGTAATAATAGAAAAAAATATTTTTTAATTTTATCTCCTCAACTTTCTTCACAAAACTTTTCGACTTAATGTTATCTAGTTATATTCATTGCTTTAATTCTATCTTTCTCCAAGTTTAAAAGTTTGTCATATGATTGATATGAGTCTGAAAGTAGATGTATCCATCGCGGTATGTTGAAGCGTGCATAACCCCAAGTAGAAACGTGCCCAACGAAGCGATTCATAAATCGATTTATGCGTAAAGGCAAATATCGGTGCGTGGCGCCTTCGACCAGAAAGATATTGTCTGTGATAAAGATACATTAATAATCACCATGTCAAACAAATTCCCTTTCAGCGAGCTCCGGGTTATCATTAAAAATTCGCCGACAATGATAAATCCTGTCCATCCATCAACCGGAACCTTCCTCTCCTCTATCAAAAGAAAACAGTAGCGATTTGTAGACGTGGGTGGGACAAAATGGAAGGACAAATTCGTAAAAATTGCAAGCAAGATGAATACAAAGATTTTTCATGTCCTAATAGAAAACGACAGAATCATTTATAAATACGTCTACATTTTGTTCAATTCTAGTGGTTATATTTAAAAATAATGTTTTCCAACGTTATTTTTAGAGGTATTTATGACTTTAATTTATATTTGAAAATTAATTTGTCTCGGTACATATTGATACTGTGATTTCAACAACAAAAAATCACTCTGAAATTCATTAATTTATCGTCGCACAAACTTTCCCTCAAAATGATCAAACGATTCGAACGTTGAAAAATTTAGGTCAGACGAACAAGTAACGCAATTTTAAGCAGCAAAGTACATAATGAAAACACTAAATTAAAGCCACAAAATAGGGAATAAGAGTGTGGTAAATATCAACATCTACGATCTCAAAAATGAGAAATATAACAGAAAACGAAGAATTACGATTACCAGTTAACATGCTCTACCATCTGAGCAGTAAAGTCTCTTACTTTACAACCCATCATATTCTATTACGGTTACTGAAAAATGCTGAACATACGATCGTTCTTTTGAGCAGAACATAACGTATTACCCAACTAAACCACATTCTACCGGTGAAGGAGAAAAATCGTTGGCCAGCGAACTAACGTGCGAACTAGCTACAAAATCCTGTGTCATTAAATCTATCCGTGCCAGCGATGAGTTAACGAATAGGAAGGTGTTAGACCCTGTTCATTTCATTAAGTCTCGTATGTTCGTGGATCGGTGGAGTTTCTCCATCAAAGCGCGATAGGCAGCAGTCGGTGCGTCGTCTCGATGAATAATGCTGAAATCAATTTGCAGGGTAACGAGACTACGACGACGTTAGGGTTAATACATGCCCGCTGTTAGTTTGTGGCGCAAAGCGTTCCTTAGGACTAAATAACCTCGTCCAGTCGACAGTTTCAATTTGCGTGCAGAAACGATTAAACGTCCGACCGGTGGCTTGACTTACGTATACGCATGTACGGGGTGTCTTGTTTTAATAGCTATGTAAATCTATCGAGATGAAGAGGAACCTTGCACAAATAAGGATACGAATGAACAATTTTGAAAGAAAAATAAATCTGGCTGAAGGAATTGCGAATTATTGGAGAAACTGTTTCCAGAAATTGGAAATTAATCGTTCTACTTTCACGGTGGTTTTAAACGGAGGATGAAATTGTTGATGCGCAATGTAGAGGTATGGTGAATGAAGTGAATGTTAAATTTTAGAAAATAAGAAGACTTTCTCTTGCAAATGCAGAGCAGATATTTAAGTATCCGGTGAAACTAAACGGAGCAAGTGAAGGAAACCTGTTCGTCTGTTTATGGCTACGATCGCAATTTGGTTTAATATAATATTTCCTTGTGACATCAGAGTAAAATTGCACTTTGCAACCAGACAAAAAATTTATAAAAATCAACCTAGCAAAGAACTATGTAAGCATCTTCAAATTTCCCTAACAGAATTCTCATTTCTATCCTTCTGAATTAAAATTAAAATAAAAAAAAAAGAGATAGAAATCAAGAAGTTCTTGAAAGCAGTACACCTTTTTAGATCAATATTAACCCTCGTCTTACAAACTATTGTTTTCTTTCGAAATGAATCCTGCCTTTCAAAGCTACCTGCCATGCTGTAACGAAGCGAAACACCTTGTACCGGCATAAACGTGCACGTATGTACTATTCGTATATACCTGTTTACACTCGTGTGCCAACCAACACAAGGTAGAAATATCGCGACATCGTACGTCGTCGCTGTGAGACATATCGGAAGGCACGATGGGCAGATCGCAGATAGAAGCTAGAATCGTTTCTTACACGTACGCCAGGATAATTAACGCTATTCTCTATCTGGCAGCTTAATAGCCACGATTACCATGAATCCTGTTTAGGTGGGAAGCAGTTACGCGTAGCACTGGCCCGATTGACGATCAAACGATGTAAATACGCTTAGTCTGCCATCGTATTGCATCGTACAATTTCGAATACGTCCATGGTGCATTAATGAGTTCCGTTTCCGATGTTCTATGATCGGTTTACGAACATTTCGAATCTCTGACTGCCTTGATAAGACCGAGTGCCTCTCCCATCCGGCTGGTCTTTAGGACAATGTGTATTTGATTTTAATTAAGATGCACTCAATGAAGTATTGAATTGTAATAGATTACATATAATTATAAATAGAAGATTATAAATAATAAGTACTCATTACAACGAGTATACATTCTTTCAAATTTGTGTACTTTTCAAAAGTATTGAATTCCATTTTTTCAAAGAATTAGTATTTTTTCAAAAGTATTGAATTGTAATATACAGTCTGTATCACAAGAGCGTGGACACGATATCTCTGTGGGAATAAAGCTTTTTTTATAAGAAATATCATATAAATCGAAAGTACAACTAAAAAATTGATACGCACTTCCTCCTTAATGAAATGTCCAATATCCACCATTAGCGATTATCGTTTAACAAAGTCTCGGCATGCTTTCAGCCAACTTTTCAGCATAAGAGACAGGAAGAGACTTCCATATCTCTCGAATTCGACGAACTAGTGTTTTCAATTTGAAAATATGCTTTTCTCGGAGTTTATACTTCATAACAGACCAAACATTTTCGATTGGATTGGCATCGGGGGACTAAGATGGCCAATCCAACACATTAATACCGTTCTGTGTTTTCTATTCCGTACAAAGACGGCTTCGATACAAATATACCTATATTAGTAATTTTATAATATACCTTTTTAATATACCTATATCTATGCCCTTTTTAGTTAAAATTGTTTGCGTTTTACGTAAGGAAAGCGTCGGATTTTTTGAAAAAAGGTGTAAAATCGCTTTATCTTCCCGTTTTGTCGTAACCCGTTTCGAACCTCGATCAGGGAGATCATCGACACAATTTGTGTCTTTAGGCCGTTGCACCCACTTATTTACGAATGCGCGAGGTTTATGCAGATATTTCGCTGCATCTGTAACAGTCATTTTAGGGCCTTTCGGGTGATGGCACAAGAAGACCACTTCGAATTGTTTAGCGTACACGGCACTCATTTCGAAATGAATTGAATTTCTCAGAGGTAGAAACGATACTAAAAGAATTGGGCCTATTGCGTATTAGAGGAAACTTTGTATGTTTAGACCAGCACAGTCTTTAACAAATTGCATATCAGATTTCACAAATATCGCGTCCACGCTCTTGTGGTACAGACTGTAAATTCGTTCAGTCATGGAAGTATCGCATTTTACAGTAGGATTATTAAGGTGTAACACCATGAGCTCTTGAAACGCAATGAAATAAATAATGCAGATTGTTCTTAACAGTTTTACAGATCGACGCCGAAGTTTAACGATTATTGATTTAGCTTGGTCAATCAAAAGAGGAGTGTGAAAACATATAAAATGAATTTTCGCAGATTGAAAGGTTAACTTCGACGTGTCAATCATAAGTGACAGAAAGTTATGTCTCTACTTATTGTTAGATACGTAATCCAGAGAGTTGTGAAAATAGATATAACGTTTGTAATAATATATTAACGCAGAATATAACGGGAATTAAAAATGAAATATGTTTAATTATGAAATTAAATGTATCGAGCTCTTATCTGCGGAGCTTAATTCGAGACGCGTAGTTTACAGATTTTAATTGGATAAGGGGAACGAGGGAGTGGGAAAGCGATCGTTATTGATTTAATTAGTGTGAAGTAATTAAATTTAGATGTTAAAGTGTTGGACTGAGCTTGCTCGAACGCTTGAAACGTTCAGTACCGCCACAAAGATTATTGATTCCGGCAGGGTAAAGAGGGCGGAGACAAGGGCAGTTCTTTATTGATTTAATTAGCAAAAAATACTCCAATTTATTTGCCAAATAGCATATATCATGTATTAATTTCCGATATTAAAAGTATTTCTCGAAGAGAAATATATAATTGTCTGTTTGAATTCATCATGAAAACCGGAACAGAATGGTAGAGATGTTCGAAGTTTTTCAAAAAATGTCCCCAACTCTTAAGTTTATTCCCTGTTTATTACGCCCTCAATATTTAATGTTTTTTTAAATATTAGATGATTTTCAAAAATGAACAGTAAATGGAAGGTAATACGAGCAATAAATTTACTGTTATTAAAAGTAACATCCAATTTTCAACTCTCACCTTTCGTAAATATATTTCAAAGAATATTAATTATTCTCTTGGCATTTACCTCATCTATCATGCAGTCTTCAGAAAACGTTCGACATAGAAACATCAAATGAAAAGTGGTATTATAAATTTGCTACAATTTACTGTTCATTTCTAGACAAATTGAAATCCATCCTAAATTTTTTTTGGCACCGAGCCAGTATAAAAAACACTAGAACACCGGCACCTTCCTTTAAATATAATTTAATACCCAAGTTCAACGTCAATCATCGATAACCATGTCAACCAAGCGTCAACTGCGGCTTTTAAACCTATTTTTAACTCTCAATCCATCAAGGCATCGTAAAAAAACAAACCCAAAAAAACCATTCCACTCTGACAAAGTAACGCACGATGTCTTATTAACATACTTAAAGTCCAATTCAACCGGTCGTAATGTCCAGTGCTGAGAATAAATTCGTTCCGCAAAATCGATTTATCTGGACGGTAATAAATCGCTTTATTCATTCGCAGTTTCAATCGTCTCCTTTTAATGATTCAACCTGAATGCCAGGTTCTATTACGATAGAAATTATACACCTGTCCGTTTCCCACGTAGCATCGTGTCAGCGTTGCTCTCATTCGAACGGTTTCCGAGCGATACTTTACCGTTTGTCGATGAATCGTTGAAAAAGAGCATCGAAGACATTTCATTAGGCGGAACGGTTTCTTCGACAGGATTATCCGCAGTGATTTGAACCTGTAGCTAGGATCCGGTAGCTTTAAACAATGCAGTGCAAAGAGAAGAAGAAAGAGGAGGAGAAAGGAGAGAAAAGTTCGATAAAACCCCTCGGTATGCTTCGGAGCTCAGGTTCTTTTTAAATCAAGCGAATAATCGCGAAGGAAACCGCGACTCGGTCCAGCCAGCAATTATTCTAACGAAGGGGCGATGCCTCGTCGGAGATCGTTATCGGAAATACTTTCCTTCTGAATGCTGTGACGCGCGTTATATACAATAAAGGGATACTCAACGGGCGAAGATAAATAATTAATGAGCTGGGCTCCCAGTCGATGCTTGAATTATTGTATTCATACATTTTCATCGGACCGAAATCGCTTCTGGCACCGTGTAATGCGATTCGGCGTAATTGGTTATTTGCAAGTACGAGATCTTATTTGTAAATTCGTGATGTGGCATCCGATAAGCGCGGAGAATTTACGTTTTGCGATTCTTGCCGAGAGCTTTTCAGGAAACGTGGAATCTTGTTATTCCAGTTTTCTTGGATAGGGTGTGTGAAGAAATTTTATATTGTTTTTCTTTTTTTTTTTCTAGAAATTCAAACGTTTCACGTAGATTTAGTACATCTATATTTGATTTAATTATGCTTCCTGTTACAAGGTATTAATTAAACTGTACACAATTCGATTTTTTTAAAAAGATTCCTCTATCTTCGAGTCTGTAAAATATTGCTAGGCGAGCGGTCATGTAACGGGAGGACAACTTCTTTCGGTACGAATGAAAAGTGATATAGGACAAGCGTGGAGGAATCTTCGTGTATTGCAATAATGTATTCGTTCCTCGAAAAAAGAAAGTATGTTCGGTAAAACAAATTGTATGAACAAATTGATTATGAACTGCACGTCAGAAATTGTCATAAAAAAATAATAAAAAAGCTTACCACATATTGATTCAAATGGAAGAAGGATTCGATTTGATTGTTTTTGAGATAAGGAATATTTTTTGGTGTTGCAAGATATTTATGTCATTTTTCGGTAACATAATCAAATTATTTTTAATTTGATGTGCTCAAATGAAAAGCGAAAATGTTGAAAAGAAAGAATACAACGTTACTAGTACAATTTCGCTAATTATTAAAATTCGTATGCCACAGAACATTTCCATTTTAAATCTGACATTATATTACAGCTTTTATAAATATTAAATTTCTATTGGGACAATGACAGAATTAAGTAAACTAGTACTTTATGTTGGAATCATTTTACCAGCATGATACGAAATGCTGCCAGTGAAAATTTATCTTTAACGTTATATTTAAAAAGAATTAAGAGTAACTTTGTTACATTTGTAATCCTATTATTTGTAAAATATTTCTTTTTAAATTTAGAAAAACAAACAGTAATAACATCTAAATTCACTTAAATATTGCATCGAAGTCGGACTTAGTGTTGCCAGACTTATATTTTCTTTTCTTTTTTTCACAGGCAACACATAATCACACGTATAAAGACGGGAAAAATAATGTTACGTGCTTCTAGGAGATAATAAGTAACATGGGTTCACGGCAGAGTTTTATCGCACACGTAACCTCCGCGCACCTATTATCTCGGTCGTAAGTTTTTACCTGACATTAGATACACACTAAGTCGGCAGAGTAAGCTATTGCTCTTATTGTTGTTTCAAGATTATAACCACTTTCTGACCCACCGTTATTCATACAGATTCCCATTATCTTCCTGTTTTCTCTTTTGTTTTCTTTTATAGTTTTATCACGATATTAAAGTGCTCATTTCATATTTTCAATAAAAAATTTATATTTATAAACTTTTTTCATTTCTAAAAATCGATTCGTCAACCAAAAAATCTGAAAATATTCTAAAGTATGTACACCATTGGGTATAATGTCTGCGATTTTTATCAGAATTTTCTGTTGATCCAAACGGAAGATGTAGAGCAAAAACTATAAAGTACGTTTCACCCTCTAACTACCCCTATGGTAGATTTCCCAATAGCCCTATCGAATGGTGTACCTCAAGATTAATTATCTTTGGAGGCACTTTTACCATGCTTACCCGGCTAGACACTTTTCTCTTTTATTAAAACTAAAAAAGAATTATAATTAACTAACTAACAAGAGTTATAATGGAGCAACATCTGCGTTGAAAGTCACAAGAAGATTTCTGACGCCCGGTATTTAGAAATTTTTCCAAATAGATTAATTTTCCTGACTTATAATATTGCCAGTTTCCAATATCATCTTAGTTGCATGGAATTACATGCTACATGGAGGCAATATCATCTACTTGCATAATAATTTCATTCCCGTTTCTTTTCTGAATCGCCACTAAGGAAGGATTACCTTCGTTAGCCACGGGGAAAGTTGAAAATAAGGAAGGGCCCGTAAGCGAATCCGTGTAATATCGAACAATATTTTATCCTGGCTTATGGTGCAACACAACGTGTTTAATCGCAATTCCAGTCTCATTATAGCAACCTCGGTGCATTCAATGGCCACTAATAACGATAACTTGCTGATTCAAAGTTCTAGAAGACAGTGAACGTCAATGCTTGCAATAACTGACAAAATCTCTGACTTTTATGGAACGTTAACGGTTCGAAAGTGGAAGGAGTAAATTCATCTTTTCCACTGATTCTTATTTTACCTTAGAATGTTTAAATTACAGTGCAGTGACTATAAAATAAAGTAAAATGAATTGACATCTCTCAATTACACATTAATTTCACAAAATAAAAAATTCTACACTATACTGAAAAAATATTACGTAGATAATTTGTCAAATGTATCCTAATAGTCAGCATGTTAATCCCTAAGCCTACAACAACGTGTGACACTCGTGGCGCGGAAAATGGAATAAGAAATTTTGAAGTCTTTCAAAAATTATTAAATTAAAAATATTAGCAGGTCGCGAAATGGTCTCATTATTTCCATACTATTGATATTACGTTCAGTTATACGAAATATCAGAAATCAGTGAAAATTGAGGAAAATGAGATTTGAGGAATTAATTTTGAGTCATTGCACGCCCAGTGAAAAATGAAATCGTAGGATAAAGGGTTAAACGATTCTTAATCTTCAATTATTACGATTGTACTCTTATACCATTTCTTAACTGTACGTAAAATACGTTTAACTTTACTTTCACCACGAAGTATTTATAAAATTCGAATGGAACATCGATCCATTGAAATTGGTAATTCAAAAGACTCGTCGGTATCCTCAGATTGTCGGGAAAAGAGACTTTTCCTTCAAACGATGCCGTAACAACTACAATCTCAACGGCTACGATGATACCGTATTTACGAAAATGCCTGAAGCTCAGACTTCGGACACGGATTTCCACGGTGTCCTCGAAGAATAGGGCAGCCCTTTCTTGTTCATCGCCGTATCGCCATCTCCCGCGATTCAATTTGCATTTATATTGTATTAATTTAAAGAATAGAGACGAGAGGTTGGGAACACGACGACGAGGCGGACGACGAAAAGAAGATGAAGTTCAACGGAGAGACAAGGGAAAGGGCACAGAAGAACAGCGAATGAGGAGTAATAAGAACGAGAAAGAACGAAGTAATAGATGCAGTAACGAGGAAGCAGTTTACCCGCCTTGCCGGCTTCAATTTCCCGAATTACGCGCGCCGTGAAAGTGCGCGGTAAAAGCACCCGCTGTATCCGCGGCCCATGAAGCAAGTTACGGTCCACTTTTCCCCATCCCATCCCACACCACTCTTTTGCTACGTGCTTTTTTCCATTCCCGTTGGTTCCTCGTACCTATTTACGTCCTTCTTCCCCAGACAATGCGACCGGCAAGGGCCTTCCCTTTGCAAAGAATAAACGGCATCTCGTCTGAACGCAACGATAAGTTTCTACCGGTGAATTACTGGTGAAACTGCCCCTTCAAAACGTTCGTTTGCGAACGTATTTCTGTGCTGGTACTTTTACGCAATGGATCTGTGATGGGAAAGAGTCATATACGAGAATGAAGTTTTAAAAAGGATAGGTGTGTTTAATGATCGATACTTTGAAACTTCATATTTTGGTATCTAGATTAAGTAATTATTATCTCTAGATTAGATAAAAAATGGTATTCTTTTGTTAATTTAATTGAAAATTAACACAACTTTTTACACACAATTTTGCTATCATGTAGAAACACTGGCTGTCATATTATGTATAGCCCGACAATTACTAACTTGACTGGCAATCGGCGAAACCTCTGGTTTTTAATCACTTATTTTCACCATTTCGTTTTCGGAATTTAAAAAATCAAGTCTCCTAAAAACGGAATTTTGGAAGTAAGCGGTTGAAAACGAAAAGCTCCGCCACTAGCTAGCCAAGTTAGAGATATCGGACTATACTAATAGGTTTTTCATTTATACCAAAGCAAAGTATACCAAATTTTAACCCTTTACACTTAAGGACCTTTCACTCGGTTGAATTAGCAAGTCGAGGCGATTTCGGCTAAATTAAATAAATGTTTTGCACGTATGTAGTTTCAAAAGATTTTATACTAAGAAGGTAGACTGAGTCAGGTCGACGAAAAAAAATTGGGACAAGAATATCTTATCGTATTGGAAACAAACATATCGAGCTCACTCACAATTTTAACACTTTACCGACCGGTAGTCGATTAATCGACTTTTCGGGTCCAACACTTTTCGGCTTTTAACTTATTAATTGGTCACTACGGAAATTAATAAATTGTTATTTTTCATTGCGGTTAACTGTGCCAAGGACTCAGCGAAGAAACTTTGCAATTTTCGAAGAGATATCAGTATCAGGAACATATTTGCGTGCAAGTGACCGAACAGAAGTGGGTAGGATGTTAAAAAGTATCGGTCGGTAAAGTGTTAACACTAGATTTACCAGCGTGAAAACTACTATATTTAAATATATTAAATATGTACCTTAAAGCAAGGAAAATTAAGACGTGGAAAAGATAAGAGCGGTAATTTATGTTTTATACGATGGACAAAAAATATTTATTCTACGGCTCTCTCATAAACCCGTAGAATTTTTGAAAAAATTGTGTACAAGTCATTTTGACTGGCTTGGTAAATCTAGTGTTAAATAGTAGAATATTTGTAACAACTTCTATCCCTTTTCGTCATAAAATATAAACTATTTAAAAACAAGAAACAGAGAAGAAGATAGAACAAAAATCGTAAATCCTTCCTCTATCGATCCTCGTACAAATCCTTAAAAATCCTGTCATCATCGGTAGCAAGAATCTCCTAAATTTGAGATATAAATTCAACAATTTCCGTCCATTCATAAACGTCCCTTCTCCGTCTACGGAGTACTCTTTTTCACTTCAGCGATTCTGTCTTCCCCATCCACGTTCACCCGGAGACAATGAGAGCAAGGAAGACCTCCGGTGTAGGAAGAATGGTAGGTGCTTCGCAGGACGACGACCGCCATATAATTCTCATCAAGGTCCCATTGCCTTCGGGGCAAAGCATCGTAAACCACACACCGCGGAATCGCAATCAAATGAAAAATATCCCCACCCAGCAGGCGGGATACCGGGTCAGGGTGTGTACAGTCAGTCAACTCCGACGGTGCAGAAACAACAATACAAAAGCAACGACAACGGGTCCCGGCGCCGTCTGCGAATTACGACTCGTTGCGTCGTTCGAAAGCCGACGTTATGTTCGACCCTATGCACTTGCGGAAAAGCTTTTACCCCCAAAAGATATGTTGCATTTATTGCATCGAGTTGCGTGTTGCTGGCGATGGCCGTTCGATACATTCTCGAGGAAGTTCTCTGAAGAAATTTTAGACGGAGTTTCGAATCGCTCTGGGAATTATTTGAAGTCGGTGGTTCTTCTGAAGAGTCTCGAAAACTTCAGGAGACTTGACTTTCCTTGATAGTTTTAATAAGACTTGGAAATCTTGAAGCGTGCCTCTTGGAAATTATGAGTGGAGGATTACGCGGTTTACGGATTTAGAATCTAAATTATAATTAGTTTCTGGATAGTGAAATGTCAGTGGACATTGCTGAGGTGTTGAGAAAGAGTTGAGATGAGTGTATTATTTTAGTAGAGAATGTTTTACAGTTATAATGACACTTGAAGACTATAAAAATTGTTTAAATAAAGGAAATGAAAGATTTATGTCTGTGGACTATTATGAAATGTGGACAAATACGCGAAGTTCAACGTCTCATCGATGGATATTATTTGGATAAAATGGATGCAATAATTTTATAAAATATTAACTCGGACGCGTGGTTATATTAATTAGAGAATCTTTTTTAGTCGTTGGAATTTTTGTAATTAAACATTTTCATAAAATGGTACGTCAATATTGTATTCTACGTAAAAATCTGAAATTTTCATAGGGAGAAACATTTTTCAAGAATTTAATATTCAGAGAAAAATAAATACAAGCTGATCGATGGAGTATGAGGAATTAATAATGTGATATTATAAAGGTGAGAGAGGTAAAACCTAATTGAAATTTCCACGAAACTTCATGTACAATATATTTCATATTACAAAAGAAAATCCTATTAAATTAAGAATAATAACCTGAATACCGAATAAACTGTGTATTGGAGAATTCCCGAAAGTACTAATAAAATTACTGCTTGTAGGAAATAACGAACGTCATATTTGCAAAAGACATATGAACAACGAAAAATAAAGTTATAAATGCAGTGTATATTACAAGTCATACATTTTGTTTTCCATGTTGGCCAATGCATTAGAGATTTGATAACTAGTTTGATCAGGATTAACGTTGAGACTTGTAAATAATGGGCAAAAATAAATTTACGTTACTTTAATACGTACTTAAATGGAAAATTATCAATTCAAACCTGATGAAAATATTTTTTAACAACACATTAATGTGCATGTGTAAAAATACATCGAATCAAATGACTATTAATTATATTATTTAAACCAACATTTTATATTTTCTCAACAAAATTAAAAAAAACTATATTCATATCAAAAAATACATCACACTGTACAAAATGGCAAAGTAAAAAAACAAATATCCTGAATGAAGTTAATTACAATTACGTGAGAAAATGACATGTTTGACTACATATCGCCACCGACAAAGGATAAATATAATTCATTGGGTTTAAAGTAGATAGTTATTTTAGTAGCTCCATAGAGCTCGAGTATCGACGTTGTGAAATTTATTCTCAAGCTTCTAAAATCGTGCCGAAAAATACCCCGCCTGTCCAGTCTACTTCTCTCCCGTCCGTACGTTTTATTACTCAAAAAGCTTCGTGCTTAAAACCGTCGAAAACGCTAGGCGCTGACCCGACGAGAAATTGCCAACAGAGAAAATGAATGTTTTCCTAGAAGCCACATTGCTTCCTTTCTCCAACACTAAAACGTGCCACAACGACATTTAATATAACCGAAAGGACACCGCTGACGTCTCTTCGTTTGAACTTGAGGATAATCAACGAGTAGCGAATGACAAACGTACTGCTGCAAGCTGCCTAGAAGGCGTGAGGAAACTTATTTCACCGTTTAGTGTTTCCTGTTGCATAGTAATAAACGCTACTCCTCGATTTCGTGACGCGAGCAACTTGAAAGCAACGGAAGATGTAGAAATTCTAATAGCAGACGTTAAAATTATGCTAAACGATGAAGGAGCTGTAAAAGATGTGTGTCGTAGGGTAATTTCTCAAACACGATATCATTATATATATAATTTAAAGACAGACACGTTGGAATCCCACTTTTGACACCAAATATAAAATAATATTTCTGTAATACGGATCCAACAAATTCATTATAGGAAAAAGAATCAAAGACTTTTCAGAATACGATTGACAATGAGATAAAAGATGCAGATCGTATGACTTTGTAGCATAATTGCAAACTAAAAAGTATTTTATCTAAGAGTCTTAGGCCGTCCCTTTAACCAATTACCCGACGCAATTTAAAAATACAAAAAAAAATTAAATTAACAGTTTAATGAGGTTCATAGTAACCAACTGAAGCAAAAAAAATGAAAATTTGTCCCAAAAAAGGATATTGGAGGTGTTGACGCGTGATAGCGCAACAAAGATAAACGATCCGCCTAAGAAATCGGTGGCCTCGCGAAGCGGTCACCGGGGGCTGCATCGCGTACCGTTAGGCGCGACCTGGCTGGTCATTGTTCGGCAGGATTACCGAAAATACAGGAATCGACAGGCCCATCTGGCTACCAGATGTTCCAAGTTCAGTCGTCTGGTTTATGACTCAAGTCATAAACCTAGGCGACTGAAAATATTAATTATATTCAACGTTCGTACATCATTTCTTAGAACCGAACCACCGGTTCTTGGAATCCTGCCGTCTACAGTGACCAGCCAATCACAAAATTCGATTTCAGTGACCGACGTCACTTCCGTTCTATCTGCCAATCAGAAAATCATATTCTGAGAAGTACCGAACCCTCCAATCGGAAAATTTCTAAGTTTGCACATCACCCCTTGTCACTACGAACAGTGAGGAGGAGGGGGTCGATTGGAGGGCGATTCGGACTTTGGCGGATAGAACGGAAGCAGAACTGTTTTGGCAATCAAACGAATTAGAACTATTTTTTCCAACAATCTCGTACAACATACATCTCGAACAAGAGATACATTAGTTTAAGTGTCGTTATTTGACTGTTATTTCATTTTAAGTGTAAATAAAGTATAACTCGATTCAAATCAAGATTCAGCTAATTCGGGAGACCCAAAAACACCAGGTTGCGGCACTTTAATTAGTCCCGCGCCATCACGTCAACCTCGCAACCAAGCGAAAGAGACGTGCGACTCAACAGGAGGATAATGATTTAAGGACAGTGGGAGGCTAAAGAACTTTAACGCTACTGACTTGGATCCCAGAAAGGTGGATGTTACTGCTGTAACGGCGAATTGTGGTTATTCGCACTCAGGATCCGCCAAATGAAGAGAACTTAAACTTTTAGGACTTTTATATATTAAAATAACTGACTCGTTCCAAGAGAAATTCAGAGTGTCGAATGATTAGATGAGGACTTGTGAGAGTCTTGTATTAGATTTAGTTTTTGGAATTAGATTTAGAAGATGACTTTCATAATTCGTTGGAGTTAGTAATTTATGATGAACTTGAACTAGCGTAAGAGTAAGAGAAACTGGTGACTTTGAATCGAGAACTGATTTTAGCGAACGGACTAATGAGGCGTAGGGTTTTTAAAGGTTTTAGAAGAGGAGAGGGGATAGGATGACGGTATTTGGAAATCC
Source organism: Cerceris rybyensis (assembly GCA_910591515.1). NCBI lineage: Eukaryota > Metazoa > Arthropoda > Insecta > Hymenoptera > Crabronidae > Cerceris > Cerceris rybyensis. Next base: position 31,715,827 of record OU342790.1, read on the forward strand.
AGGAGTAGGTATAGCAAGTTGGACCTTGGATATGGATGATGACTCGTGGATGAGTAAGGATCAAAACAAGGAGTAGAATTTTGGACTTGAGGTGGTGATTCTAGTATGACTAATGATGGTGATGAGTGAGCCACGTACAAAATATTTGTGTTTATGCAATATTTCTAAGAGTTATCTTATGAACTAACTGATCGGAGGGTAGGTACATTACAATGTATCTATTTTAACGGATCCAAACTTCTCGTTCAAAGACAACTCTTTTCTCTCCTATTAAATTATTATTGACATTTCCAGTTCGTTGTTATCATTCTCATAATTGATATCAAATATAGGGGAAGCAATTTCGTTACGATAATTCGTAACAACATTAACAAAATAAAAGAAGGATGCACAGTCCAATTACAGCCACTGACGTCATACGCTCCTTTCTGTCAGCTGGCAATAGTACATTGCCTCGATGCTGTTATACAGCGCGAAGCGAAAGACCACGTCGTTTGAACCCGAAAGTACTCGCCGGTCCGTATTGCGTTCGTCCCTGTGCTGGTCGGTATGCCAGTGACTAAGATTAAAATGTATGCTTCTCGAATGCGTCGAGAGTCGACTAGTGGCGAGGTCGAGGCCTCCTCATAAATCATTCTTGCTTGAAAATTTCAAGTAGCGCCTAGCAGGAGAGCCTGTGCTCACGCGAGGTCCCTCGTGCAGCTTGCAACTTCGATCCGCGGCAAGCTGCATATATAACTCATGTATGAGCATGTTTTGTAACGTGTGTACGTATATGTGAACGTGTGTGTTGGAAGTGTTTGTATAGAACGTAGGGAAAAGGGAATGGTGGGAAATGATGGTATGCGTGAATGTAAACAGGCAAGCTTTTCGGAAAATTTTGTGGAAGATGAAGATCGATGAAGGCATCGCTGATAGTGAAGGCGAGTGCTGAAAGTAATGATCGCATCTCTTTACTTTTTTAACGGTAGTTTGGTTTAATATTTAAACCTCATATCTATGATAAGACAGATTTTTTAAATTCAGTGCACTTTTAACAATAGATTTACGGATGTTGATTATATACCCATATTTACTGAAATGAGCCAATTTGGCTCATACGAGAAAATTGAAGTTTTTTGCAAAGAAAATAGTTACAAATCGATTTAATTGCAAGATTTATTATTAAAAAATACACTGAAAACATTTTTTACATAGAAAATCTGTTTTTGAAATACATTATCACTATAAATGCTTTGTTCACGCGCAATGTACAAATCGAAATAATCAACATTTTTTTAGTGTTAAGTGGTATCATTTTGAATAGATAATTCAGGTAGATCTAACTGTCTTTGTTAAAAGGAGGACACCATTTGAATGTTTTTTCTATACGTTGCAAATTATTTAAAGATATAGGACACAGGTATCAACGTAAAGATGTATGTCGTTGTTTACTTAAGTTCGAACTGCACATTGTAAATCATACGCATCGTATTGTAATGTATACTTGAAAAGTCAGAAAGTAGAACACTCTTTCTTGTCTTCCACCGTCTTTGCTTTTTCCATGGTCATTGGCAGGGTGTGCATATCGTGTAAATAGGTCGCAGATCAACCCCGGTTCGAAGTTGCATCCCTGTTTATCATTGTCATGTGATCTATATCACTCATGCCATGCATGAATTGCACGCTTCCTGGGATAAATGTGAGATACTCATCTCACAGAAAAGACAAGATATCCTCGTCGATTAGAATACTGCGTCACTGTTTCAGCTTGAATAAATATTTGCAAAGAATGTACATTGTTACATAGTTCTACAAAAGTTCGCATACTTAATATCATTTTTGCGATTTTGGTAACCAGAACGAGCACAGGAGAGTCAGAACAGCATTTATTAAATAAATAATTTATTAACACTTTCGTCAGCTAGCGCAATTCGGTTGAGTTTCTCGCGGGGCCAAAATCCGACTGTCGCATAGTGGAACAAATCGACAATTTAGGTGGAAAAAAATAATAACTCGAGAACCATTGAATTTAGAGAAAAATGTTAGGTATATATAAAAGTTTCATCGTATCGTGGAGAGAATATCGGTGCAATATTAATTTTTTATTTGTTATATTTCTTCAATGTTATTTAAAGGTCAACTTGATTTTTTATAGAAAAATCTATATCTTTCTTTGCAGATTTTCATTCTACAGAAGAAATAAAGAAAATTTTGTATAAGTTATTTTCTTGTTGGACGTTATATAAGAAACATATTTAACGGAAAAGAGCCTACTTTTTCGACAGGTGGACTGCCTTCCTAACTTTTCAGCAGGAATAACAAAGAAGGGACAGGTAGACGCACTAAATCTTTGCAGAAATTACTTGTATATAGTCTAAGGAATATATCTGGGAAGTTTCAACCCGATACCTTTCGGTACTTTTCGGTTATTCAATTTTTATGTGAACCGTGTACCGTAGAGAATATGATTGCCTTCCGCCTAGATTACCCAGCTCGTTACTCTTTGCTTGTAAGCTAACAATAAGAGCAATTAAGTAATAAAAGTGATTTTTAATATTTTTATGTTGTATATCCAATATATATATTTCAGTGTTTAGTCTATTAAATTCTTTTTAAAAAATCCAACTGAAAATCCTATTTAAATCGAACAATCAGAGCGTCACCCATATTTGGGTGACGGGGCCCCCGCGGAAGCATAACCGCTACCCAGATATGAGTGGCGCGGCGACGAACGTGTTAAATCGAAAACACTGTAAATAAGTAATAACTCGAGGACTATTCGTTTTAGAGATAAATTATATGTACGTAAGTTTCATAGCACCACAGAGAAAATAAAATTGTAATATCTATTTTTTGCCAAAACAGGCAGAAGCATCAGCACAGGACAAAGTGTGGCAATACAGGACAGCGCAGGACAACGGATGACGGCACAGGAGAGAACAGTACAGCTAGGACAACTAGGATATGCACAGACATACACGGGACAGCCGGGACATACATAGAACAGTCAGGGCATACACCAGACGACCAGATATGCATAGGACAGCGAACGCAGCATTTATTAATTAAATAATTTATAGTCTTAGAAACACACAATTGTATTTTATACAGGGTGGTTGGTAACTGGTGGTACAAGCGAAAAGGAGGTGATTCTACATGAAAAAATAAGTCGAAAATATAGAATACATATTTTTCGTTTGGGGCTTTGTTTTCGAGAAAATCGACTTTGAATTTTCGCAAAGTACGCGTGGACTTGATCATGTCTCGTTATTACTCCAGTGTCAATCACACAGTCAGATAAGTAGTACAAGTCAGACAGAGTTAAGAGTTCGCCTGAGATATTTTGGTTTATACTACTTGCGAGATTTACAATTTTTCGGCAAAATTTGACAAGTGAGAAAGTAGTACGAGTCGGTGATAAATCAGACAGAGCTAAAAGTCAGCGAGAGATATTTTGGTTTACGCTGCTTGCGAAGTTGCAAATTTTTCGGCAAAGTTTGACAAGTGAGAAAGTAGTACGAGTCGGTGCTAAGTCAGACAGAATGAAAATTCCGTTTGAAATTATTTCAACATCGAATTTGGGGCGAGTCAGATCGGGATTTATTAAATAAATAATTCATAGTCTTAGGAACATACATTTGTATTGTATCAGTCGCGAATTCTGGAGTGAAAAAGTGAAATAGAGTAATAGTTTAATCGAGTGAAAAAAAGATGTAGGTTACTGTCTGTTCTTTATAGATAAAGGTTTCACTTGGCATCGTGGATAAACAACTTATAAGATCGCCATGAAGTCAATCTGCTACATGGACGTTGCGAATAAAGATATTCACACGAGATAAACAGTAATAGCGTTGCGATATTTTTGCAAAAGATTTTCAGCTCTGGCTCCGACAGTTTTCCTTTCATCTTATTTTCTACCACCTGACAAGCGTCTCATCTTTATATTCCTTGGCAAAAGTGCCTCTCAGCTAGAATGAGATTTACGCACTCAGGTACCGGAAATTCAAGATCATGGAAAATTTCCGCTTGCTCTTTCAGCTTCCAAAACAATGCAATATAACCAGAATAGTACGTATGTATTATAATACTTTCACATTAAAAAAAAAATAGTGATATATTACTGATTATGCAAATAATAATACATAATTGTAAAAATGTCATTCCGTAATTCGATTCATTCAACACCAACAAAAAACTAAAAATTCAAAATTCTTTCAAATGAGAATGACATCTATAAAACAATGCTTTATAAAAAGTAATGCTAATCACAATCCGAGTGTAGGCAGAATATTTGACGTGATACTGTAACATCTTGCTATTATTGCGGACTAAAGAAAATTGCAAACAATAAAATCGAACGGCAGTACTTCTAGATGAAAGTAATAAATAGAATTCATTTTAACCCTAGATCACTAACCTTCGTCGATTCGACGACACAGATTTAATAAGTATGCCATATTAGTTAACGTTATCGTAATAAATAAATACCTATCTTTAATAATAGAAAAATCATGTTTAAATTTTATTTAAATAATACTCTTTAACCCCTTTTGTAAACACCGTAGTCGAAGAGACGAAGGTTCATGTTAAGCGTCGAAAAATAAGGTTAGTGATCTAGGGTTAAAGTGGGAGAATAAAAAATTCGTAAGAGATATTGTTTCGTGAAACGTAAAAATTGAAAGCTACCTTATCGAATTATTACACTCTGTATGGAATCTATGCAAAATTAATATCTTCCGAACATCAAAATCAATGACAGACAACATCCTCGATCATTTTACAATTATTTGTCAATTATTGACAATGAAGATTGATATTTTCTTTCATTAGACGATATCAATTCTTCAAGGTCGCCGGGTAAAGAGCTAAGAATAGAAATTATCCGGGCATGGTCAGATTTAAACTCGTTACTAACGGTACTGCCGATCTACGTATACGTGATACACACAAGGCAGAGTCATTTTACATTTACGGAAGCACAGGTTACATGAGTGCATAGAGAAAGCCCCTTGTAATATGATCGAAAAAATATGAAATCCACAAAGAGGATATCAAGTTGGTGTCTAACGCACGAAAAGACAACCAGGTAATGTTAAAGGCTAACGGTAGATAAGATTAAGTATAAACTACATTTTTATCTTGTAGAAACAAATCACTGTAGGTACTAAACGCTTCGGTTGCTTCTGAGATAAAGGAGTGTCCTATCGTAGGATGCATTTAACGATCGTGTCGATGGGTATTTTTTTCAAAGTGAACGCACAAGTCCCGTAGAATGCGATGCTGTATCTTGCTTGAAATCTTTACATTATGTCTGATGCGTAATGTCTGTAAAAGTACAGTAGCGTGTAACAATCAATGCTAATAAAGGTGTTACTATATATTAATGTTATCAATTAATTTCCAGTTTAATCAGTTAACTGTGGCGAAAATTCTTTTGAATTTTGGGTCACAAAAATCGGGAAATGAGCATAAATCTATCTCAAATAATTTATATCCTTTAGTTATTCGTGTTATTTCGCCATGGTCTCAAAATATTCCAAACATCTTGAAATTTACGAATATATTTTAGTTTTCGTCAAAATTACAATTTAAATAAGCAGTGGTAGCTTTCAGGCATGACGAGTATACTCATCAAACACAGCTAACTGGTTAACAAAGATTATTACTATGATATTCTATTACTATTCTTTTATTTTTGCTCAATAATTCGAATTTATTCACTGTTGTCATTTCACATAGGATTTGCAATTTTAAATAAGTTTAACACTTTGACTGCCATGGAGGTCACCTGTGACCGGCGCTATTGAATTCATTAAATTTCCGTGTAACTTGGAAATTGTAATATTTATGAATTCTCGGATATATTAAATATTTGAATATCGACATTAAAAAGATAATGGTCTGTCGAATATCTATCTATCTGTATCTTTAAAGTTTCTGCTTTGCAAAAATACGAATTTAATAGAAAAAGTTCCACTTCAGTAGAAATGATGAATCTAGCGAAATACCGATGGCGTTCAAAGTGTTAAGTTACTAAATTAGATTCTGACGTTTGGATCTCAAAATTTAATATTAGTTTATTATCGAAGGTAGATGTTACCGTTAAAAAGGTTGCTGATAATATATCGTCGTTCTTTGTAAATATACAATAAATATATAATCCCTTCAGTATTCTCTGCAATTCCGATATTATTTTCAAAGCTTTTGTACGGAGAAATCATCAAAGGTGGATATTATAGTTAAAAAGGTTGTTAACAATATGTCGTTACTCTTTGAAAAAATATACAATAGATACATAATCCCTCCAGTATTTTCTGCAATTCCGATGTTATTGTAAAAAGCTTTCGTACGAAGAAATTTCAGCAAGAAATAGTTGATTCTCGTAAAAAGACACCGTCCGAGAAACGATAAGTAAACGATTCTCTTACACGTTCCATTTTCAAAGGAAAGGATTCTTTGACTAGTCTCCCCGATAAAAGATTTCTTTTCTTCCCGTAAATTGAGCGAAAAGTACACGAAACCTTCAAATTTGTAACTCAAACGATTCAACAGAGAATACAGTTAAACACAAATAAAGAAAACACAATATAACCCTCGTTGTTTATCACAAAATCAAACAAACATAGAAAAAAACAATTATCTTCCCTCATTCTACTTCATCAAAACTTTGTTCAACTCTCTTAACACGATTAAACCATCAACCCCTAATACTCTGTATTCCGTCATCTCCTTTCCATCCATCAACTGCATTCCACCGAATGAACAAAGAAAAGCACAAAATACAGAATCCTCAGATTTACCAAGAATTTTATCAAAGGCTTTCACAGTACAATAAATCATCGAACCGTTCTCTGTACAGGAATTCTTTAACGTTCAGTCAAATTGTTCCATCGACAGCCTCGAGTGTCTTATTTAAAATGGAAGAAAAGTTGGAATTCCTTCCAATCGAGCCTTTGCCCGGAACACTTTAAGAGAAGCACTTTGCCAGCGAAATTGGTTCACCGCCGACACGCAAGTGACCTCTCGGCCAACCGGAGCGGATATTCTTCGAGACGTCAGGAAGCCAACCAACTTCCCTGAAAGTGTGCCCGTACACAATCGAACATGGTGTACAAGTATCGAAGACGGGTCTGCACACAGTCAAGGGAAATACGGTGTGCAACTAACTGAGATAAGACAGCTATCCTCTCTACAACGTAACAACCTTTCGCGAACGACTCCGCGTGGGAGCTAATTACGCGGAACTGATGAGATCTTCATCGTGCTTCGTATTATCTATTCAGAATCTACTTGCAAGCTTGTCGCCTGACGTCGCACACTCATCCACCTACGTAAATTCAGCTCGCAGGGAACTTCGTGTCTCATTGCGATGTACATTAAAGGACTTAGTTGTTTCTAATAATTAAGTCATTGCAGCGTTTCCGGTTTATTTTCTACGTGTAAGACGTTGAAAAACCGGTGCACGTTTTCTTGCTTGATTTTATGTTCATTTAGAAGCTTCAATGTGATTAGTTAATGAAATGGTGGAGATAAAGTTTTACCTGGTTAATGGATAAATGATAGTGTTGCGAGATACGATTTCTACTCTCAAGGTCGTCCCGTCTGCATTTTGTTAGAAATGCTTCAAGATTTTCGATGTGTTTTATTCATGTAACAACACGTTATATTTGTGAGGATGATTGTTATCATTAGAAGAAATGAATGGGAAGTTTAAAGTTAATAATATGATAGGGGCATATGTGAATATGATTGTTTTTATTAACGGGAATGAATAACGGGACAAATTATAAAAACAATGAATGTGTGTGGCTTGAAATTTGTTGATTTTGCTTGGTGACGAGAACTTGGGGATACGTGTAATTTGTAATGAAGATTCATTAAATATGTGTTAGTTCCTATATTATTAGATTGATTAATTTATAACCAATATTCAAAATGTTTTGACACCTGATTTTTCTAAGATTATCATACTGTAGGATTTTCTATAATAAGTTTATTATTTGCTGGATTAATGTAAATACAAGAAAAGAAATTAAATATCATATTTTCCTTATGTTCATAATGTTGATTGTGACTATTGACTATTCACAGTGAGAATAATTATATATTGGGTAAGCAAGAAAGTAATTTCGGTTTTTTATGAGAGACAGCTTTACGTTTGTTCTCAATGATTTCTGACAATGTTATTATTTTTTTCTTCTAACAATCAAAAGTTGTGAAACTTTTGACGTGGCTTAGAAACAAATTGCGCTTTATTTTGTTTGTAATTGTTTGTTTAGGAGAATTTTAACATAGAGTGAAAGACGGACATTTCTGATATGTTTTACTTTTTTATTTTTTGCAAAATCCAAGCTTGGTTGGGAAGTGATGTCACAGCCTCCATGTAGCCCTGTTCTGACACCATTAGATTACCATTTATTTTTCAGTTTGCAAAACTTTTTGAATGGTAAAACTTTCAATGGCGATGATAGCCTAAAATTGCATTGGGTTCAGTTTTTTGTTGATATGGGCCAGTATTTCTATAAAAACGGAATCACGAATTTGTTAAAATGATGGCAAAAGGTCATTCGAAAAAGTTCTTTGTTAAAAAAAATTAAGTTATATTTCACACTACAAAACGGAAATTACTTTCTTGCCAACCCAATATATTCATAGTATGTTGAAGGCCTCTTGAAAAACAAGCGATCGACACTCGCATTCATACTTCTTTTAACACTTTTAGCCGACCACTGAAAAAAAAAATTGCACGCTATACACCGCCCACATTTCAGCAGTAAGGCGAATTCATAAGGTGGAAATTCGTAAGGTGGAATGACCCGTTCGGTCATCAACTGTTTTTCTTTGAAACGAGGAGATCTCCTCATTTGGTCGGGTAAGTGTTAACATTCATCCTTTTTCTCACATACAAAACTTTTCACTTAATCCTCATCAGAACTTTTTAGACATGTACATCAAATTTTCTAACACTCTACTTCGGCTTTCCTATCAGACATCGTTTCCTCATATTCACCTTACCCATTTTCCTCTATCCCTTATTTCCCGATTTTCCTTTTACCCTGCAGAATTATCCTATTCGTTAAACCGCCTACTCTTCCCGCGGAGGTCCTTCAATCACAAGATAAATCGTATATTCCCTCCGTTACACCTTGTCTGTCACGTGCCACGTTAAATCCGTTCCGCGGCAATTAAATTACCGTCGGTGCAAACGCCATATCTCGCAAACGTCAGAATACTCTCCAGAAATAACGGAGAAACCAATCAAGTCGTAGTGCCGAGTAGAAAACATACATAAATGGTATAAGTGATCCTGCTATCGCATTTTAAATGTGAAGGAGTTAAATTAAGGTTACAAGATCCCGCATATTACGATACTTACTCGCCTGGATTTTGTTTCAACCGACATATACCGAGCAATGTACAAATCGGTCCCCGTTCTAATCTTGAAATCGTATAGGAAATATTTTAAAATGGTACACACCTCTTGGGCAATCCGCGTGAGCGACCGCCACGGAGTACGGCAATATCGGACACCTCGCATTTATTACACGGGATTATGCACTTTATTATCATCGTCTTAACAACCGGTATAATCCGTGCCTCTACCTGTGCCATCTGCTTTCCGGATTGTTGCTCGTGCCGACCGGTATGCCGGGATGTTCCAAGCTGGCGATGAGCGCATAAACATGTTACCTCAATGGTTTCATTCATTCACCTTCTCCTGTTCTCCCTTTTCCTTCTTCTTTCTCCTCACTCTGCGAGCCATTCACTATTCTGCATCCCCCTTTTCGCTCGTCCGAGACGCCGATTTTACGCTCGGGAATCTCGTATTCATAATTATAATCATGGCAGAGAACGGGCCTCCCGAAGGATTACAGTTCGCGCGAGTAAATCGCGAAAGGTGTCCTGCTATCTGTAAATTATCCTTTTCGTATTCAACGATCTGAATATTACGTTGAACTGACGATCGCAACTTTGTGTATACACGATGGAAACCCTGGTAATGAAATTCATTTGTGACATATTCTATGATAAATTCAAAATAAATTTCTGCGATGAATTCACGCGCATTGATCCTATCTTTGTGGACTTACGGAAATACGGGGATATCGTTCGCCATTGAATTACTCTCCCTACAAGTAAAAAAAAAAAAAAAAAAAAAATAAAAAACCGAGTAAAACCACGAGTAATGAATTCTTCATTTACAGAATAATGTAATTATTCATAGTACGAGTTTATCGAATCTGCACGATACGATAGGACGAGCAAACAGTTACCGACCCAACAAAACCAATAAACCCACTGCGAACATCGTGAAACCACGTGTTGAAAGCAAAAAAAAATTGTTTTCAAATAAAAGTATAGAAATATAATACGGAAATATAAAACATCGCGGATCGTATTTTACGTTTGGCACGCACATTTTACGGTGCATTCCTTCATCCAATTAAAAGTCAGACGTTCATACGGTAGCAAAGAATCTACCCACCATCTTCTCAGCGACGAGAATCGGTCGTCCTCGTCGAAGAAACCGGAGTGGTAACAGGTTTCGTTTTAACGAACCGACTCGTCGCACATTTCACCGTTTCGAAGTAACGCGCGTAATAACTCGTGACTGCGCCTATGTATAGTAAGGCCCCGTTCGCCGTTTGTTGACATGCACGGCCAACAAGGGGCATAACTTTCGTTATCGTGAATACGCAACGATGAATCACGCTATCCGGCACCCGGCCTACACGTGGGGGCGACAGGTTCCAGGCAACATCCCCATGGGATAGATTTATTCCCCTTTCAATCGACCATGCCCGCGATCTACGGATATATTCCAGTGTCTGGCTGTATTTGCGTCGACCCGTAAGCAACAAACGCCACGATATACTTTGAATACACGGGATTTCCCGCTTTTTATTCCGTTTGTTGGTGTGCAGTAACGTTTACGTGAAAAAATAACACGGGCGACTGTGCTCTCGCATTTCAATCCGTACGAGTCTGATTCTACTGAAAGGGATCATTTTTAAAGCTCGTTAGTATTCTGAACGAAAATAAGAGAAAAGGGTGTACCGTTACAGAGAAGTATTCGTTTTTGTCGAATGGGATGTTATTTGTCTTTTGTGAAAGAAGGCTGTTGTTTGACTTTGTTGAAATCGTAATGTTTCAAAAGCGTGGATGTCAAAGTAGATTTGGAGCTTGTGCTTTTATTTTGGAGAGATACATATTGTGAAATACTTTTTACAGGGTTGCTTTTCCATTTGGAAAATGACGATTGAGAATTTTTATAATGCTTGCTGTGTTACAAATCCTTTGGTGTGTGTAAGTGCATGGATCGTGAAGGATATGATTATTGGAGGATAAATAGTGGGATGAAGGAATTGATTTTAGTAATTACCTATTACTACAAATTAGAAGGTTAAACAAAATTCGCAAAATGACAAAAATCCTTTACTGCCGAAGATAAGAACAATTTTAGTCTTTCAGCTATAGGGAATGAAATAGAAGTCTCAATAATAAATAAATATAATTCTATAGAAAGATAAATTCCCCAAAATATCCGATCCTCTCGCATGCATCCTAAATTCACCGAAGCGCAATGCTCTTAAATAAAGTTTGCTAAAACTCTAATGTTCCAATGAAAGTACCACAATAGCACCTCAAAGTTGATTTCAAGATCGTGGATGTCTAAGTAGATTCGAAGCTTGTGTTTTTAATTCGAAGAGATACATATTGTTATCTACTTTTTACAGGGTTGCTTTTCTATTTGGTAAGTGGATTAAGAGTTTTTAAACATTTTGGGCCATTATAAATTTTTTGATACGTGCAAATTCAAGGGTCGCAAAGGAGAAGATTATTGGAGGATAAACAATCTAATGGAGAAAACAATTTCAGTAATTACCTATTACTAAAAATTAAAAGGTAAAAAGAAGTTCACGACACAACAAAAAATCTTTTGTTGCAGAAGATAAGAATAATTTTAATAAATGAGCTATTCCGAATTAAATAGGAGTCTCAATAATAAATGACTAAATTCTATAGAAAAACAAATTCTTAAAAATATTCGATCTTCTCACTTGCATTGTAAATTCAGCGAAGCCCAATGCTCTTAACGAACTTTGCTAAAAGTGTAATGTACCAATGAGAGTACCACGATAGCACCTAAAAGTTGCACGAGAGCTTTTTAACGAGTGCAACGATATCCGCGAAACACGAATGATCCAAGGAAAGAGGCTCGAGGTAAATATAAGCGAAGAGTACTCGATTGTTCGCTAGTCGCGCACGAATTCGCCATTTCGATCTATTGGAAACGATTTCATTCGCATGGTGTACTAATGGCCACTTCACGCGTCAGGAAAGTTCCCGCAGCGTGGTTCGCGACACGATTTCGCGAGGCGTGAATTATTACGGCGGATAACGAGCTATTCGAGCAAATACCGCTTTCGCGAAAACGTGCAATTTCGCGGATCTGTAGATTCGTGTTTCGATCTGATTCTCATTCCTAGTGATTTTTACCCTTTTTTTTGTATCCCGTTTATATTTGCATCGATAACACGTAGCTTTTCTCAATTTGTACACGTATTTTATCCTTTAACTTGTATCTTTATTTTATTACAACAATTTTTCTTACACAGTGTAATATGTGTAATATGATTGTATCTAGATTTTATATTAACACAAAACTTTTACGTTTAAAAATGTTGTGAGTTTTTTCAATCCTAATAATATCAATTTTGCGATTATGTATATATTTCTTGTTTCATTAAAAACCGTTTTACACGGATTGTACTTTAGATAGACAATTGTTTATTTAATATATTAAGCTCTTGCCTTACAATGACGGGTGACACTCGTGATGCGGTAAATGGAATAGGAAATTTTTAAGTTTTCCAGAAACTGGTAAATTGAAAATATCAACGAGGCAGGAGACGTTGAAATTAGTTGTATGTTATTAATATTACCTTAACTTGGTATGTAAGAAATCAGTAATAGATTATTACTCCAACACTTACTTAATTCTGAGCTATTGCGCGTTCACGAAAGAAATTATAGGGAAAGGGGTTAAAAGAGTTAACATATTTTCTCGTTAAACCGAAGCAACAACAAAGCATCGCGGTCGCAGGTAAATTTAAAACATCACCAACAGAAAAACCTACTAACCCCTTAACCAATAACAACATGTGACACTCGAGACGCGGTAAATGTCATAAGAAATTTTAAAGTCTTTCAAAAACTATTGAAATGAAAATATCAGTTGGTCACGTAACGGCAAAATTATTTCTATATCATTAATACTGTGTTCAGTTAGACGTAATCAGAAATCAGTGATAAATTTTGATTTGAGGAATTAATTCTGAATTATTGCATAGGGCAAAGAGTTAATGAGCTTTTCGATTGTCAAGTTCATAGCTCGATAGCTTCCAACTAGACTATCTATTATATAAAGCTCAAATACCACTGACTGACACACTCACTCACTCACTCATCACGAAATCTCAAAAACCACAGAACGGATTGCAATGAAATTTGGAACATACCTTCCTCTTGGGTCTTAGGTGCTCAATAAGAAAGGGTTTTGAAAAATTCGAAATTTTAGGGGGTGTTTTGGGGGGTTAAAGTATGGGCCAAACTCATCAACGCAGAGCCGAAAATACTTGACCTAGAAACTTGAAACTTTGCATGAGCGTTCCTTCTAGGGTATCAGCACCCACTAAGAAAGGATTTTTCAAAATTCGAAATTTTAAGGTTTTTTTTTTAGTTTAGATTAAATCGTAGCGAAGCACGGGAACTTTCAGCTAGTTATAAATAACAATAACATAACATTACACTATCTTGAAACAAGTGTAATCATAATTTCACAATGGATTTTATATCACATTTCAATTCTAAAGCCATAGAATTTTAGAAGTGGATATATAAACTTCTACGAGATATGAAAATAAGTGGACGGCAAATAAAATGTTAAGAAAAATACAGAAACCAATGCACCCTTGTGTTTCATCTCTCAAAGAGTAATATCATCGCTATCATTTGTCTTCGGCGGTGAAGTGATTTCACTTTGACTCGGTTTGCTATTCCACCTGCGTCACGGAACTTTCATGTTTATGAAATGGCTCGACGCGCACGGTAGGAAGCTCAGAAATAACGTAAATCCTAGGGAGTGCAACGAGCAACGGAGTTGCAGAGTAGAATGCAAATCTTCCAATGTGCGAGGGAACGTAGACGAGGAGGGTAACCGTACGTGGATATACCGCGGTGAATTCCTCGTGGCAATATTGAAATCAAAACAACGCTGTATAAAGCCGGGAATTATGGGCCTCCGTACGCATTTTCTTCTCAGCTGCTTGTTAGAAAATCTACTTGTAACTCCAACGGCGACCATTTTGACGTTTAACACCCGCTTGGAAGGAAATGAGACACGAAAGATCATTTCTACATCCAAGGAAGTTACTTTTGGAACCATCGAATCTCACTGTAATACGAGGTAGATTATTATGTCGTTAACTCTACAGAGCTACCTTATGTAAATTTTACCGCAGTAAAATTCTCATGAAATTTTCAACTACACCGTAGAAATGCCAATAAACAAGAAAAGAATATACGTATTCGAAAGAAATTATTTTCTTAACTAACATTACATATTTATTTAATTGACTTTTTTTTTTAAATTAGAGAAATTAAGTATTTAACTTCACATATGATTCTAGGTTTGTACGAAAAAAAAATCAGATAGTTTTTCCATATCATTTCCCTTTGAAATTCCATGAAGGAAAGTGTCCATCTTCGTTAGAATTTCAATGTGAAACTTCAATAGAATTTGATGCAATCCATTAGAAAATGGAAGGAAAGAATGCGTGCTTCTCTGCACAACGAGAAGAGTATTTCATTCGTATAAACGAGAGGAAAAAAAATGAACAAAAATCGAATGGATGCTATTGAGAAAAATAACGCAACCCCTTCATCATGCATGCATTGTAACGGCCACAATATGTGTGTGCAGCCCTCGGTTAATCAATGCGCCCGAATTTACGTACACAGAGATCATTCTGATACGCTTTCAATCGCACGATCATCAACGTGAATATCAGCATCATTCGTAAATCCACAGATCGTATGGGGAAACGTTCCTCCATCGAGCTTTTGTTGCTTCCACCGCCAAGAGCGATTTGACATTCGCCGACCATTCGGCTGATTAGCGGCCATCGGTTATCGACCCGTTGATTGCGACACAGTTCGTGCCCCGATTTGCTGATGCACTTTATTTTCGGCTTTTCGTGGCCTGCGAATTTGTGCGCTGTACGCCAATCGTGTTAATTAATCACGTTAATCGATAGGCGTGCGCGCTTATACAGGTTTCACGGGGATAACGTAATTTTGCTTGGACCGATTGTTGGAGTTGGTTGAGCGTATCCGGGAGGAAAAATTATTATTGTGGATTATTTTTCTACTTAATCCTACATGGTCGAATATTTTTTAGCTAATTGATTACGTTGTAGGATATTAATAAATGAATAGTAGCACTGTATATAATAGAGTGATTTAACACTAGATCTACCTACGATTAATTCAATATATGTATTGTTACGAAGCACCCAGTAGATTCAATGTTACTGGATAATGAGACTTGACAATTGTTTGTTAAATAAAAAGAGTAGAGATTCTACGGTCGGTGGTCCTCGTAGACGGACGTGTTCTCTTTAATAAACGTTATCGTTTTTAAATAGTGTTTTCTTAATTATGTCCGAAAGGATAAGGCGTGCGCGGTCAACTCGTAACAATATTTAAAATGGTCAAATAAATTATGTCCTGATCAAATAAATGAAGGGGGCAAAAAACATGATCGATTCAGTTTCCTACAGTTTTTAAGATGGACGTAGGAAATTGAAAAAGAAACGTCGCCAGGAATTCTAGGAATATTTTCAAAGAAATCATTGCAAGTCATTTTGACCAGCTTGGTAGTTCTGGTGTTAATTTAGGAATTCTCTACTGTAAAGACAGTTTGGAAATCACGACTCAAGTTATAATAAGCGAGGTTAACCTTTTGCTCTACAATTTCTTTTCCGATTGAATGCACAATGACTCATAATTAATTGCTGCAATAAAAAATGATCACTAATTGCTGATATAATGTGTAACTTAACTCAATATTAGTAGAATAAAAATAATTGAATCCTTTAGTGATCGACTAATATTTTTAATTGCCTTGTTTTTGGAAAACTTCAAAATTTTCTATTCCGTTCACCGTATTACGAGTGTCGTACGTTATTGTAGGGCAAGGGGTTAATAGCAATAGTATTTTAATAGATGTGTTTCAATTTCAACAAATATTTTCACAATGTTTAGAATTTTCAGATATTATAATAACTCATAAAGTTAAGAAAATTATATAGGAAAATAGAAGAATGGTTGTATCGTGATATGCATTAAAGTCAGAATGAGTTACACAGACTTATTGTACTTATAGCAATAATATTATAATATAAAAATATGTTTGTTTAAAATTTTAAATCCTAATGTCAAATACTTACGATAGATATCAATAAATCAATTATTTAACAGTAAAGCTATCGACGATCAAAGCAATTGTATGGCTATAAATTAGAAAAGTTTTGATAAAAAAGTGAATAATTGTTATTTTAACTGTTTCAATGGATCTGATAATTCATTGTCGCCTTATTTCAGTCACAAACAAGTAACATAGTATTTAAACAAGAAATATACGATAACCACGCACGACTATCACAGAAACTTCTACTCTTTACAAAACGAATATCATTATTCTTGAACTGAACAAAAATCGGTAAACGGTGCGTATAGAATAAAAGGATCCAACTGAAGAAGTTAATTCCAAGATTAAATCCAACTATCCCATTCCTACACTCTTTCAATTACGTAAATTTGAATGACATTATTCGACAAGAATTGATTCATATTAGAATCACCAGTTTAAAGAGAACATCGCAATCACTGTTGTACTCATGACATCCAGAAATTCGTAATAAGACATGATTTATTCATCTATTCATACGTGCTATGCAAATGTGCTAAGCTCTCGGAAGCGCCTTTCACCCTTCTTCGCTCTTCTGCTCGAGGGAAGAAGACAAACTTGAGCGAAACGAAACAACGCACCGGAAAAATATCAAGATCGTAGTCGAATGGATTTCTAAAAGTGATCGCCGCAAGAACGTTCACTGATAGCAATTCCAACGCTGAATATTTCCTTCGTATTTGCAACATGGAAAAATTGAAAATCCCACGAATAACAGTCACGTTTACAACTTTATCTTTCCTCATCGTGCCTACTTTACGGAAAAGAGTCGAGTCTCTTCGTCTCAAGTCTTTCAAAATTCCTCCATGAATTATCTGTCATCGTTAATAAACGACGAGGTGTAAAAAAATCACACCTTACGCCGTTATAAAGGCTCGTGAAAATGTTCAATCATTCCGGACGAAATTCTAAGCAGTGGAAGCAACCGACGTCATTCCCGAGTGACAAATGAGAATGGCAATGACCCCCTAGCGTTCGAGAATCTCGTTAGAATGCAAATCACCGACAAACCCACCGACACGGTAATAGTCGAGAGAAGTAGCTGAAAAAAATCACAAGAATAGGATCTATTAAGTTGTCGGATGTGTGCTAAAGAGGGAAGGAAACTTTGTAAAAAATTCCACCGTACGTTAGAAACGTTGAGAATGAATGAAACTGGGTCATAATGGAACCAACGATTTGTGTAATCTCTCATTTGATACGATTACTCGTCTCTTTCCGAAATATCGGCTTAAATGTAGAAATCATTTTCGAGTCTGCAGCTACTGAACGTAGGAGTTGCGGTTGGACGTTAGGACGGTAAATAGAGTTCGTGTTAAACATAGTTGCTATTAAATCCTTGGAACGGCGGATTATTACTCGATTGCTAGTCATTCGTAAATCACTTAAAACGAACCGGTCGATGGGTTAGAGCGTTAGATTGTACTTTCAGAGGCGCATTACACGTGCAATGCCTCGGCTAATGATTCTCGATAAACTCGGCCACGCGCTCCATGATACGCTAAAGGAGTTATGGCTACGAGTTAAGTGCAGAATGGTCATAAAGAATCGAGGTCGATTATAGGAAGGGTACCGTTTGATGTTAACAGTAGCACGCACGGGACGTTTTCTTTCGAGAGATCCTGTAACGGTGAATAATTAGAAAAAGCTGAAACGTTGGAGATTAATAGCATCTTTATCTTTCGACTTTGAAATAACAGTTGAACCGTTCGGTCAAGCATTGAATAAATACAAAGGAGCATGGAGCTATAGAGTCGCCGTGTCAATTTAATAGATACGTCTATGCGGATATTTATTAATCTGACAAACATTGGGATAATTGAGCTCTTGGGAGAACTTATCTTTACCTTCTGTTGCAGGAACGGTTAATGAAGTGGCAGTCGATATCATAACAAAGAAATTTGCGGATACTACTTCAACGATGTATCGTTATCTAAACTTCCTCCTTGAAAAGACAATTATCATTACGGTTGAAGCAAATAGGATTGCAACGATCGATGAATCAAGCGGGTTTGACGTCTGATGACTTAAGAGGTGAATAAAGCTAGCCGGCATCTTGGAAAAAGAAAATATCAAGGGGGAAAGAGAGAAAGAAGGGGAGGAGAAGGAAGCTTCGGTAAGACGCGTGCGCAAAAGCGATAAATCGCGAAAGCCTTTCGTCTTGAATAGGATTCCTATGATTTATCGTGACAAGATATCAACAGGGATAAAGACCTTCCACCCCGTGGGGTTTCGAATCGATCCGCTTTCTCGATACTCTCCAATCCCGTCATTTATTATTGCACAACCAACGACTTAAGACATCGGTGATGTCTGAATTGTCTGCTCATACAGAGAAACTTGAGACAATCAATTTTGTAAGAAATACGTGAGAATACTCGGACAGTCAGTCATAACTGGGTTTTGTCACTCTAGCAGATTGTTAATCCTATTTTCCAATTAATAATTGACATGTTTATATTAAATAAAATACTTTTCGTGATATTTCTTGCGAGCTGTAATTGTAGGAACTAAAATATCTAATTGCGTTGAAAATATTCTTTTTTTCTGAACTACTATTTTCAAAATGTAAGTTATTCGCGATGACTTTCCCTAACTATATTTGCCAAACTCTTATCACTAGATCTGTGGGCTTTAAATCGGTTATGTTTAATATATTGAATAAGTACTATGAAAAAACATGAATCAATCAGCAAAGAAAACAATTAACTCACGTATTTTATCTATTATAAAAAGCACGTGAAATATCTACTCTACTGTTTCTCCATAAATTTGGGAAATGTTTATCAAAATTTAAAACCCCACTAACCAGTGAACTGCGTTCGACGTGTATGCACGTCAACCCAAAGGCCCAATGCGGTAGCCTTTTTAATATTGAATTGTCAATTTCTTATGTAATAAAAATGTAATTTTTCCACATATTGCTTTCCTCTTTCCGTAAAATTCATAAGTAAAATATTTACCCTGTGTTCGACAAATATACACGCCATTGCTCCATTTTAATTCCGTATCCTGTGAGGGATTCATAAAACTAAATTCCGCAGTTAACTGGTTAAATTGACGGCTTCCGTAGATTTAATGCTAATGGATTGATAGAAAATAAATTCTATAGTTCGTGGATTAAGATGTGTCAATATGGAATACCGTCACTGTCATCATTATACTGAAGCCGAAGTAATGGCTCGACAAAGAGAAACATGAAATTACCAACGTTACCTCGTTTTTTTTGCCGTTAAATCAGCTGAGGTTTTTTCAGCTGAGGTTTTTTTATAACAATTTTTCCTCTATAATGATTTCTATCTTTGTCATTAGTCTTTAAGTACTCCGTTATGTTTGAATGTTAGACAAACCTATTGGTTTAAAACATTTGGTCTACTCTGTATCTGTCAACTGTATTTCGTTGCAATAAAGGTTATTATTATTATTATTATTTGCCATTAAATCCATTACACCGTCGTATCTTTCACTTTATCCAAACCAATTACTGTCACTCCACTTAATAACATTGATATAAACACAACAAAATTAACGCAATAATCATAATACCAATTATGCATTCATGAAAGATAGAAGTAGTTCAAAAAAAGCCTTCCATACACTATGTAATTCATCGTGAAAGAGAAAATTTCCCATTCGAAGTAAGTCGAAAAGAAAAGATCCGCGAAAGAGAATTATCATTATCAGACCGTCTCAGTCTCCGCGGAGCAATTCACCGAAGCCAGAGATCGTCAAATCGGAGTCGTCGTCTTTCCCGTTCAAGGGCAAGCCGGTTCTTTCCGGCTTCCGTAATGAAAGAAAGAATTCTCCCATTCCAAGCTCATCCGTCGTTACTTGTTCCTGTCAGAGCGGATCTACTGGCCTCGGTGCAATTTACGGTCGAGGAAGAGCGGAGAAGGAGCCAGAAAAATCACAGAAGACTCAGGATAGCTCGAGGAACCTGAACGGTCATAGAGCATCGACGAAGGAGGGGTCGAATAGTCAGACCGGAGGGCTCGAATGGTCGTAACAACGTCTTTATCCCATGCGTATGGTTTCAACGTTACGATGGTATATCCTAAAAGAGGAAGAGAGATAAAGTGAAAGAGAAAGAAGCAACGAGAGAAGACCAAGAGGAGCGGAGAGCGGGATTGAAATGTATCTTGATCTTGGAAGTGGATTTACATAATTGCTTCTACTTCGCTGTCTTTTTCCCCGCCAGTATCGTCGGTCTTCCTTGCAACGGAAAGGTGCCCCCACGCGATATTGGATTTCGCGACGTAACAAACAAGTAGGACGTATCGTAGGACGTCCCAAAAGGACGAGGGACTCCTGCTCGTAAAATAGGGTGTGTAGAAGCCGAACGAAACGAAGAAACGTTTCCTCTGCTTTTGGTCAGATCGTCCACTTTGAGTAGGATCGATCGGTTTTATACGAGATATTATAATACTATGGTGTTCGTTGTATCCTGTCTTTTGATGGGTTATCGGTATGCTGATTTCACTTGGTCGCGTGTGCTTTGGTAATACGTTGCCGATGCTTGGAGAAGGCGGGAACGTTTATCGGTGAATGAGAACTGGTTGCGTGTAATGTAACGCTACGGGGGAGTGCTGTTTACTTTCGAGAGATGGATTTACCGAGATCGCGCGTGCAAATTGCATTTGTCACTGAATTGGATATCAATGGACTCTTAGGAAATACGATTATGCAATAATGGCCGGTCAATGGATAAAGGATCACTGACGCGTTTAATGTGATTTCAGGGGATAACGCAGTCGAAAGTGAATTGTCGAATTTCATTGAAGAATTATCTGGATGATGTGCTAATTCGAGAACTTTTATAGCAGTAGAGTAGCGATTTGAGATGATGATATGTTAAAGTTTCTTGATTTTTGCATTATTGTTTCCTTAAAACTATAACTACCGACGTTAAATCTATTACATTTAAATATGTTAAATAAGTACTTTGAAACAAGCTGTATTAAGAAGTGGTAAAGATGATCGATTCAGTAGTTTATGTTTTATATTATGGCTGTAGAATTTCTATTCTATGACTGTCCAATGAGTTTGGAGAATTTTTGGAAACAATTGAGAACCAGTGACTTTGATTTGCTTGGTAGTTCTAGTGTTAAGTATCGAATTTAAATCTATATGTAATTTTATTTTTAAGTTGATGTTTTTCGATGTTGGAAGATTTTAATTCATTTTGAGAGATATTAGGTTATTATATTGATTTAATTAGAAACTACAGTTCAATCCTACGTTATAAATGTGAACTTCATAGAACGACAAATTATCGTAAGAAATTTATAAGCTGCCAAGTAATATTTCAAAAATAGAAAATATATCATGAACGTAAAGTTGAATTATGGGTCTTACGACCCATATTCAGCCAAGCATTATGCGCTGAGTCATTTGTGAAAGTTTGGGAAATAGTCGACTCAGGCATTTTAATGGTTCGGCAAAGCATGCAACAACCGCAAAAAATATAATCACACAAACCGATCTGTTCGTTAAAGATTAATCCACAGCCTGTCGATTAAAACTTTCTGCAATGAATTCCTACTAAAACCAACTTCGTAACGTTATATCTCTCATCGTCTCCATTAATCAAAATCACAGATAAGATCAAATAAAAATACTATACAGAATGCACTAAGATAACCTATTCCTAATTCCATCCCCAGATTCGTTCCACAGAACTCATTATTATTGGAAAATCGAACTATTCCAATTTTTCCATTACGTTGACTAGTCGAACATATCAAACGATTCAACAATTACCAATTTCTAATGGCATCCATTGACATTTCACTGCAACTATTAGGTTGGTGCGTATGAAATGTCGGATTTTTAAGTGAATATATGAAACTGCATATCTTTTTTCAAAAGCTGTTTATTTCTTCAAAATATGGTTCTTTTGCTTCAGTACACTTTTCCCAACGTGGTTTTAATGCATAAATACCTGTTTTAAAGAAATTCTGATCTTTAGAAGCAATAAACTCTGATATGGAATTTTTCAGACTGTCTTTATTTTCATACTATTTAGCCTGTAAAAACTGTTCTAAATGTTAAAAAAAATGAAGGTCACTTGACGAAAGATCCGTTGAATAAGCTGGGTATTGCAAAATTTCATATTTTAATTCATTTAATTTTAAAGTTGTTTTGTACGACGTATGCGGCCGAGCGTTGGCATGGAGAAGTATTGGGTCATACCGATTAGCAAGTGATGGGCGTATCATTTTCAATTTTTCATGCATTTCATCAATGTACTGTGGCAGTACTTTTCGGCTGTAATTGTCTCCCCAATTCGAAGGAATGAGTAGCAAATTACTCCACTCACATTCCACCAAACTGTTATTAAAATTTTCTGTGGATGAAGTGATAGTCTTGGAGTATAATCACAAGTCTCATTCCTATCGAGCCACCGAGAAAATCTTTTCCTATTCTCGAAAAGAACACACTTTTTATCACAAGTAATAATGTGATCCAAAAATGGCGGTTTTAATTCATATCAGTACAAAATTCAAAACAACTAACAAAAGGAAACACTTTGAAGAAAATCTTCTTTACTAACATGTAGCTCTGGCAATAGACAATACGAATATAAACGTGATTATGCCAAAAGCAAAAGCACAATGAAAATAGAGAGACAAACGTTTACATGTAAAGAAAATCCGGCATTTCATATGCACCAACCTAATACTTTTGATCTCCTCCCTGCCATTCCGAAAGAAGATCTATGAAAGCATATCACTTATGGCCAATTTCTCTTATAATCGTCTGAGACTAAAGTGCAACCACGTATAATGTCCATGGTGCGCATCAACGTTCCAACTTTTTTCCAAGCATAGATATATCTTTACCGTCTCTCTTGCCTGTACCAATGTAGCAGCCACCGATTCTACGTGACCGGACGACGAAACGGACGTGTCTCGTTTCCTACTCCGAGAGAACGAAGAAACGGGTATTCTCCCCTGCGGTTACCACCACTGTCCTTCTATAGAACCCTCCTACCTAACGTTAAGACGACCAAAAAGCTTACATACGGGTGCATCGTACGTGCATGTTAGCAATGCTGACTTCCAACTATACATGGTGTGCTAGGAGTCTCTTGGTAAAACTAATTTTTCATATAGTTAGGGCTAATATGTGCTCGTGGGGTATGAAAGTGAATGGATGATTTCTGTGATTGAAATTATCAAGTATTTTATGGTACATTGCAATACGGTGGAAAAAGGGATGATAAGGGAGTGGATAGTTGACTCATTACAGAGAATTCAATGTGTAACCTGACAAAAAGACCAGACTGTTTAAAAATGAAGAATAAATGATTCAGAACAGGGGTAATCAATCGGACCCCTATCGCTCAGTATTGCAAGGGATCAGAAACAAGGCACTTGAGAGGAAATCGCACTGCGAAACAAAGAGAGAAAAGAAAAAGCCGTGGAAGTGAATGCGACAGCACGATATCGATCGTGCAAATCGAAACATTGACGTATGCATGATATTTTTATTATTAGGATGGTAGGCACCGATTTTACCTACTTAAATGAATGTGAATAGCTACGACTATGAATGAAGAGGACAGCAGACATACAGAATAGAAAGAGATAGGTAGTGCGAGAGCAGTCTCCATTTAGGTCCCAAGTGTCTTCTTTCTGATCCCTTGCTATAGTAACTGGTTGAGGATTTTATGGTAGGTTTTGCAGATTTTGTCCGATGCGGAAGCTATTTTCTTTTTTTTTTACCAGCGGCCATCATTCGAGTTGAGTTTATTTCTCCTTTAAAGAAATGACCAATTTGACTGTATATTTGTATCAAAACTTCGCTCTGAAACTACTATCACTTTGCAATTGTACTAAATTAAGTTATTACAGAATTGGTCGGTGGTGAAGAAATTTTACTACTGAGAAGAATGCAAAAATGGGTGGTAGGTAGAAAAAAGTTGAATGCCCTTGATTTGGACCAATGTTATAATCACCTGCAGGTTTTAGTGGAAAGGTACCATCGTAAATTTATGGAGAGAATATGCAGCAATTATCAAAGGTATTATCAGAGAAATTTCGAAGCGGTATCGATGATATACCATAGAATGATATGTAAATGTAGAAACGGATGTAATTCTAATGCATCTTCTATCGAGTTACTGGTATAAATCAAATAGTCGCACTTATTTTACCGTGCTACAATTTCTGGTTACAATTAATTGAAATTAATTGCTGTTCGCGAAACATGATATTAGATGCAGGTAACTCTCCACTAACACAGGAATTTGATTCCACGAAAACACTCCGTAACATGAAACTATTATTGAAGGGATTTAGAGCCGAAACCAAAAATGAATTCAAATCAAACAGATACAAAAAATATTAATTATTTCTCCACAAAAATTGCCTCTTCCATTTAACAAATTTGTATCATAAAACTCAGTTATTACGTCCCCAAATAACATTGCTTCGCCACAGACATACTAAATTAAATTTACGACTTCCTTTTACATTTGTTTATTAGAGTGGATACAAGAGGAAACATATTGGCGTAAAACTTAATTTCTGTCTGTATCATCCCGGAAACACATCAGGAAATAATCGTGCCTGACAGTTACATGATTTGTGATACACCCTGTACATGCGTGTCCAAATGGATTTAAACGAGTCGTTATATCTGCTAGTACCGATGCCGAGGGATGCCTTCACAGGAACGATGAATTATTTACTAGATGTGGACATGACGCGCCGGATATACAATATATCTACATTTCTGGATCTTCTCATCGACTGCCAGCCATTGCGTATGGTGGGATGTCGCGGCGGAAGAAACTAGGGTTAACCCTTTTAGTGCCGGACGACGATATATCGTCGTCAACAATAGTACTAACGCTGGGCATCGGAGGGTTAATATTCATTTTTCCAATACGATATCACTAATTTTATGACAGATACTTGTAAATATAGGGTTTATGCTCTATATTGCATATTCTATGTGAAACTATCGGCAAATGACAATTTTTTTTATTCGCAACTATATTTTTCATTAATTCAATCAATTTTTCCGGTCGGCACTAAAAGGGTTAAAGAGGATGCCGTGTACTGCACGTGCTTGACTCTATTATATTGGACAGTCTAAATATCTTGTTTAACAATGTTACATTTAGCTATTAGATTTTTGAACCCTTTATACTTCGTTGTCACCGCAACGGCAACATTGCGGTAGCAGCTGACCACTCCGCTGTCAGATACATCCGGTGTATGGTTATACTGTATTTTGTACATTGTATTATATTATTAACCCTTTGAGGACGACGGGCGCATATATTCGCCCTGAGAAAAAAATTGGTTAGAGTTTGTCGGTGCATTTCTAAACGGTTAGAGTTGAAAAATTAAAATATAGTCGTTGAAATATTATTATACAAAGATTAAATTTCAACTTGCATACATTAACAGGCTGTCTTTGCAATGAAAAAGTGTTTTTTCATCGCTAAATAATTGATTGTTTCTCGATATTCAAAAATGCCTCCGTCCGGAAAGGGTTAAAATATAGTTTCAAAATGTATACGCTTCTTTTTAATACTTTAGTGGGTGCTCACACAACATGTGTGTGATGCTACCGCCGAGAGTTATTGGGTGATAGCACACTCTCTGTATGATGAATTATGAATGTAAACAAGTGTGGGTATTGCTATTGGCTTTGTATTTCATCGTTACGTCTTTGATATTATAAGATCTTCTCTTAATTTTAACAAAGTTTTATAGGATTCCGGAACGCTATTGTGCGGGAAGAATAAAACAAAATGGATATGCTAAGCTCAACATATATTAATTAAAAATAACACGTAAAACTAGAATTAAAACTAAACTGAAAATAACTATAATCACGTCTTAAAACTGGTCGTTTTAAAACATACGTCTTATAACTCTCGTCTTAAAAACTCGTCTTCTATTCGTCGCGTCTTAACGTTTTCTCCCCCCAATCGTCATCCCTCAGCATCTCGATACCCCATTCGCACACTTATTCATTCAATATAAACACACATATACGTGATTCCTTAAAACGCCGTCAAAAACGATTCCTATAGTTTTTTAAATTAATTCTTCAAAAATACTGCCGGCCACTGGCAACATTTGACTGTATAGACGTGCGCCCATTAAAGTGTTAATGATGAAAGAAAACTTTTGATCCTCCATAGAGGTGCATTCGAAAAGTTGTAAATAGTTCTGAAGTATCTGGTAGCTTATAATAAAAATATCTCGGAGTAACGAAAAGATCATATTAAAAGATGGAAGGAGTGCACAGGTGTGATCTTGTTTCTTTTAGATTCATTTTTAATTAGCACTTTTTGATTTTCTATAGTCTTCTAAGCTGAAGGAGATCATTTTAGATATAACAAGCTTCATGTTGGTATAACATTTTTTCAACTAGATTTTAATAAACGAATGGTAGCTGTATTTAAAAAAATAAAAAAAGTTTGTACACTAAAATAAGTAATTTTCAATTTTACCCTCTAAGATTCTACATAGTGTAGAATCACTGTCCCTTTGCATGAAACTTATAAAGATAAAAATATACTCTCAACTTCGAATAAAACCGACGAATAGCCCAAATAGAGTGTCATAGAGATGTAATTAAATAAATCAATTCCATTCAAATGTGTGGATTACTAAAATATCAGATTTCAAAAGAACCTGATAATAATTTAACCCTGTATAGTCCGAATTTGTAGTGATATCGGAAGATTAGCTGCACGATAGCATGTTAGAAAATGATAAAAATACGATTATAAATAATGGACTTAAATAGATTTTTAAACACGGAATTTTAAAGAATTTCATGCATTTTAAAAACTAAATTGTTATATTTGGACAAGTTAAAAAATTCGCTTTGAAGAATGGAACTTCAGGAGTTTCTTGAATTTCTTGAAAGTCGCAAGGGCCTATAGAGGATTAAAATCTTTCGTGAAATTGCACTGTATATACGCGCAATACGTTATGCGATCCTGGTAGATCCGTAACAAGCTGAGCGTATAATTACGGATGCGGTACGTGAACATGTGTATTGGATTGTATTTGGATACGGTGCAATGTACCAATCGCTTTACGAGATTGTCTGAGATGGTCCGAAATTGATCGTTGACTATCCCAAGTAGCAAATTGATTCTATATCGCCGACGGTACTATCATTATAACACGTGCGAAAACAGATTCTCTATTATCCGCGGCTATTATTTTAGTAATTACTGCCCTAATGTTCGTGAGTCAATTAACGTTATAAATGGAACTACGGAACGTGAGATTACATTACAAGTATAGCAGCGGCGTTTCATGTTGTAACGTTTTAAAATTCAATGTTCCTGGCTTTCTATAACGAGACATTTTGTATAAATATTTTCAGAGAAATATACTTGAGGGAGAAAAGGGAGAAGAAGAAAACAAAATAGCACTTTGATACTTCCATCTTCCGTATTTTTCGCCAAATTATTGTAGCCGATTTATAAGGAAAATTATAAACAAGTCGGTGCAGAGAAAGTTGGGAAAAGTTGAGCCACATCTTTACTGTGCATTAAACCGTAAGTTCCCTGGCTAGAATATATTTGAAGAGTTGTCGATACTGTCACATTATTATGTTTTATTGGAGAAATACGAAAACAAGTTTTATACTTAACGAAGTTTAGATGTATTACTAGAACGAAGGAATTATATTGGTATTTCGAGCTTCCTATAAATATTTACATGCTAATATAATAGGTGATTTAAAAAGAAAACAATACACTCAAAACGAAGCTAACTGAAGGAAACGTCTTTCGTATAAAATGATACTTGAACATTTTAAGGAGATAACTGCAAAAATTCAGAAGCTATTGCAACACAATAAAGATAATTTAAGCTCTATCGTTCTACGACAGAAAATAAAATGTTAAAAAAGTAACAAAACCTTTATTTACTTCGAGAGAAACGATGGCTTTAATATCGAAAACGTGTACATCAACTTTTATAGCTCCAAATTGCAATTTTCTTCTCAGAGTACGTTTTTTAAATCACATAAACAAAATGTCCAAGACCGCGAAGCGGTAAGAGCCGTAATGGCATCTTAATTCTCACGGTACGTTGAAAGTTTATTCCAGGGAAGTGCACGCAATTTCGGTATAATTAACAAATAATTAGGCTAACCGCTTTCCTATAATGATAGTGCAGAGTAACTCGCCGTGAGTGGCAGAATAGCAAGATGCAGATCGTTTTCTCCTTCTCTCTGGTCTCCTCCTGCTGTGAATCATCCCGTCTTTTCTTAGACACCACCTCCTATACTTCATCTCAGTAAGAAACGCACCTTCCACTTTCCAGTTAAGCGCAAACACTCACGAGAGTTTAATAGGAGCAAGGTCAAGGGTTATACTGGCGGACAGAAGCCATATACACGTTGCTCTTGAGCATTAATGCGCGATTGTTGCGATTCGCTTGATACCACGGAGAACTACATTCTAGGCTACTTTGTCATGAATTATGAGTCATGTGTCTCTCCTCTCTTGATGTGGAGATACCAAGGCGCTAGGTTTACTGTCTTTTACCTCAAACACGTATACAAGTTCCTTCTTCAGTCTGAGCCCGCTTTTTCATTCGAAATGACACCATCTTAACTCTCTGTGATGTCTCTCTACCATTGAAAAAGGACATTTTTACCGACAGCACAGAGAACGTTTTTGTTTCCTTTGTAAAAAGTCACTCGACACGGCAAAATGTTTTGAACGAGATATTTACAACAGGCATGGCATGTTATTTCGTATGCAAAAAGAGAGTTAGTGACAAACAAGCAAGGACGTTTGTAATATACTTCGTTCACCACGTAAAGTACGTATGGAGTGTTTTTTTTTTCTTTCTCTTCTTTCGTAGAGCTTCAACAGCGCGTTGCTGAGACAGTGAACTGAAAAATCAAAATTCGCGCCGTGAAGAAGCATGAATTTTTCACCGCATGGTATTCGGTATTCATTGTGCAGTTTTGGAAGCGACGCGGTGAAAATTGCGGGAAAAAGGCAGCGTATACGTGGCATTTAGGAATGCGCGGAGATTTTAATGACACTGCTTTCACCCTGCTGACATTGTTACCATTAGGCATGACAGGGACTCCGAATAATTAAAAGTAACGATTCTTGTATTTCACATACACAGCTTTTCGCATTACACGTTAATAATAATTACGTACTTTCCGTGGGAATTTTAATGAAAATATTATTAAATTTCCGTAACTATCTTGTAGTAGCGTTGGAATTGTTATTTGATACAATTCATTTGGTATATTTATCTCTTAACCAGTTAACTGTGGAATTTAGTTTTAACAATCCCTCGCGAGGAATTAAAATCGAGCAGTGACGCGTATGTACGTCGAACACAGGGCAAATGCTTCTATTATAAATTGTAAAAAAAGAAGAAAGAAAGAGATGGAATAATTACCTTTTTAATCGATATGAAATTGACTATTCAGTATTATTACTAAATCTACGGCCGCTAAATCTGGTACATTCAAATAATTGAATATGAGCTCTAGCACTAGGCTTACGGAAACCGTCAAATTGATGGATTTCTATCTTTTTAGAAACATCTTCCAAACATAGATAGACGTGACTTATAGAGACGTGACACAGTAGATATTTCATATATCTTCTATTATATAAAGCTCAAATACCACTGACTGACTGACTCGCTCACTCACTCATCACGAAATCTCAAAAACCACAGAACGGTTTGCAATGAAATTTGGAACATACCTTCCCCTTGGGTCTTAGGTGCTCAATAAGAAAGGGTTTTGAAAAATTCGAAATTTTAGGGGGGTTTTGGGGGGTTAAAGTATGGACCAAACTCATCAATGCAGAGCCGAAAATACTTGACCTAGAAACTTGAAACTTTGCATGAGCGTTCCTTCTAGGGTATCAGCACCCACTAAGAAAGGATTTTTCAAAATTCGAAATTTTAAGGTTTTTTTTTTTTAGTTTCGATTAAATCGTAGCAAAGCACGGGAACTTTCAGCTAGTATTTTATAATATACAAATTGCTTAATTCATCATGTTCTCTGCCACTTGATCCCTCAATTTCCAAAGTCTTTATTTAACCCTTAACGCTCCAACTTTTAAGTGTGAACATCGACCGGCAACTCCAACTTATTCTCGTCATATTTTGGCTTGCAAGTTTATAAGTGTTAGACTTATAAATGCTATAATTATGTGTAAACAATAATACTAAAGTCATTGAAAACAATCGTTATTCATTTCAGAAGTAATATCATTTTGATTGCAATATTTATATTATTAATTATAATCGATTAATGTGTGTTAGTTTTTAAAACAGTCATTGGGATGGAAACCGGGTTTGTGTTCATTGGTCTCACAGTAGAGAACTGTTTGTTTTTTTACCGCATTACTTCCTTTTGGCTAGTTAACAGCTACATCATTATAAATGCGACATAGTTGAAAAATAGATGGATTTACAATAAAACAGGTTGAGATCTGACTTTCATTACTGATCGTTTGTAACTGACTGAGAAATACTAATTTTTATCTATAAGTAATTACTGATAACGACCCGAACAATATTCGAAGTAAAAAGTACACTTGGAGTACCACGCTTTAAATCAGGTGTGCCTGACAAACACACTTATTGTTAGAGTAGAATGGCGCACATCGGTGGTGCCTGAGAGACACACTTGAAGCGATAAGGGTTAATATATTGCTGTGTAACAGATGTCACACCCGTAAATCTAGTGTTAAAAAAGAGAGATCAAGCGGTAAAAAATACGTCCAATAAAGTAATTTGTATATTCTAAGATACACTGTATAATACAATTTTTACTGTCCTGCTTTCCTGTTAACTTGGGGAAAATTTAAAAAAATGCAGGAACCCATCAACTTGACGGTTGCTGTAGATCTAGTGTAAAAAGGTTACTGCATTAGAATTTGGGATTGACGTGTATACACGTCGAACGCAGTTTTTTTTCATGCGGATCTTTGATATCTTTCGAAGATCGGCAAAATACCGATTCCCGTCGCATAATTCAACTTAATATATGCTATCTCGAAAGTATATCGGAGAATCGGACACATAATCCCACGATACTAGTTTCTGAACTAAATACCAGCTCTCACGATCTGGTAATTAGAGAAAGCAGAGGTTGAAACGGTGCCCCTTTCTATTTCGCGCTTCATTGGCCAATAACTGCGAACGTGAGAAAACATTACACGTATCCTAGATATAAATATGGATTTTCTTGTAAAAATTGTATCATCGGGAAACACAGTTTCATTTGGACGGGTAACTCCAGATTTATTGATCGTACTATCACGCTCCAACGAGCGTTAGTTTAATACGATCTATCGGAAATAGCAACATCGTTGCTTTCGTTTCCTGCCAAGATTTACAAACGCCAATTGAATCGTTGATAACTTTTTTCAGTGTCCCATTTCCCAACTACAAATTCAGGATCTTCTTACAATGCTTACATTCATTTGACGTACCGTGCCAAACAAATACGAAAGAAATTGCATTCTAAGAGTAACGTTATTTTCAACCCATCCAAATTTGTCAATTCTAGTTTTTTTTTTTTTATAATTCTTCGTTAAAGAGCACTTTATTATATTTTCTCCTTTAATAAATTATAGTAATTGTAAAAGTACGCGAACTTAGAACAACGTAAAATAATAAAACAATGAAAATGAGTCGCACAGTTTTGCACAATTTTGCCAAAACGAATGCGTAGGTCGGACTTTAAAAGACGATAATTACGTGGCTGGCCACCCAGCGTGAATTGTAACTACCGATGCAAATTACCAAAGTAATTCCGCAGTTAGATTGCCAGGTTTCGGTAATAATGGCGATCAATCATCGTAACACGTCTGGATGAAGGTTCGCTCTTCCATCGAAGACAGATAGGTACTTATACGGGAGAAGATAAGCGCAAAGTATCGGACCTTCGATACTTTCCCTTTTACTTCTTTTACGCTTTCCTCGCCTCTTACGGGTGTAGGACGAAAGTAATTTATATGAAAATTTCCTCTGTCGATCGGATATTTGATATTTATGACAGAATACAATCAATTCGAGCAAAAAGTCGACTCGAGATACGTCTTTATCTCGTGTCTTCGCTCAATTTTTACGACGTTTCAATTCCGTTGTATTATCGTATTTAGAAGAATAGCTTCAAGCTGATAGATTCTGTTCAAAATTATTTCGTCCCCTTTTATCCTTTCATCAGGAATTTCTGTGCACTGAACAAAGATTATTGTTCGTAACAAATATCGTATTAATATTAGAACTACCAGCGTTAAATCAATTGTATTTCAATATATTAAATATGTACTTTGGAGAAAGAGAAATGAATAAAAAGATGATCGATTCGGTAATTTTGTATTTGGTACGATCAATGTAGAATATCTGCTATATGATTGTGTTACAAACTTGGAGAACCTTTGGAAAAAATTGGGAACGTGTCATTTTGACTTGCTTGGTAGTTCTAGTGATAGTTTTACCGAAACATCCTCTTGTGATTTCTTTTGTGATTAAATATGCAATAGCTCTGAATTAATTACTAATATAATAATCTAGCCCCTGATTTCGGATATAGAAAATGACTCAACGTAATATTGAATATCATAGAATTAATTTTATTTGATCAGGATCTACTGACATTTTTAATAAAATAATTTTTGGAGCACTTTAAAATTGACTATTCCATTTATTTTGTCACGAGTACCACTCGTTATTGTACGGCAAGGAGTTAATGAAATAATCTGAGGGATCTCCCGTATGAGTAATTTGTAAATATTTAGTTACGGTAAGTCGTTCTAGCCATAAGTAATTTGTGTTTGTAGAAATTCATGATGAAATTATTGGCAGAGCTATTTCATCTGTGGATAATAACGAAATATATGCATTTCTACATTTCGCATGGAAACCACACCGCAGCAAATATCCACCGTAGGTAGAAAGCATTGGTCAAACCTCATTTTGAATTTAGAATACACATTTCATCTACGTAAGCTGCATGAAGGGACGAGTTTGGTCAATTTTGAAGACGTTCTTTCTTTTCTGCGTCGACCTTGCGAGACACATCACCGGTTCTAAACTTAGGAACCTGATTATAAATGTAAAGCACGTTTCGGGTTCTCTTTTTCGGCGTATCCCCTTCCTTCGAGTTTTGTGGACAGAAATCTCGCATGCTTCCATCTCGATGAAAAACATAGGGAATGCACCAAAGTCGTCGAAAATTTTCAAAAGTAGACACGCAAAGTAAGTGGACACGTGGCATATTTCATGCGAACACTTCTGAAAGATGCACCTTTTAAACCCATAAGTTACTTCCTTGAAATGTACGAATCCGTGTATGATCTTTAGTGAATCATTGGTTTTTTATGGAATTTTTACAAATAAATTTTTGATAATTGTAAAAATTATTATAATTTGCACCCGCGCTGGCCATTTAGACTTTGGAACGCACGATTAGAAGTGTAAGGAATTCTTCGCAGTTTTAGAGTTTGCGCAAATTTTTTGCCATCAAAATGATGGACATAAAAGAAATAATTTACCATAGTCAACAAATTCCTTTTTTCTGCCAATATGATTTAATTTGAAAATTTAGATCATGAGCGTTAGATGATTCGCCGGAAGTAGTGCAACAAAAATCAGCCACCTACTTCAATTTTAAAACAATAATCAGTCACCTACTTCAATTTTACAATAATAATAAATCTTAATCAGTTTCTAAATCAAATTCCCACTGTTACAGCTAATTACATAAAGAACAAGAAACTACAATGATCAACATATCGCCTCACGCGTTATATTGTACACCCGTGCATTTATAAGAAAAATTTTCCTTTAACCTGTAATTACAAGAATAACTACCGGCTAGGGTTGCAATTTGCACGCGTATAATATCTACAGACACTCGATACAGACGAGTACCGTAGATATCCCACGACTGAAAAATGGTAGAGGTATATGTGGAGGTATAAAAATTCAAATTACAAAAAGCCTCTTTTGCTGCGTCGATCTCGTAGTAACGAGAAGTAGCTTATCTATCGTTTCTGCATTTTTCTCCCATCGGATCCTTTCGTCCTGTCCACCGATAACTCGCCTTGAACGTCGACTGAGAGGAGAAAGGGAGGGAATTTATTAACGATAAGAGATAGAAGGGATGGGCGTAGCTCCTAGCTGCGATTCGAAAAGGAGAAACAAGGTGGGAGCACCATCGGACTGGCCGATATCGAGAAGGGGAACGGATATCGAGAGGCGAGGTGTAATTATTATAAATATAAGAAGGCGCGAGCTGAGTTATTGCTGCTGGCTGCCTTTGTCGTGACTAATAATGCCGCTGTGCTCCACCGGATCGCCTGCGAACCGGGTAATTTATCGCCCGACGCCCACCGTAAGCCCGCAAGGTATACGTTCAACCGCGAAAACTAGCGATTCTATCCGCGAATATCCTCGATCCTGGTCAAGTGCGTCGACGCAAGCCTTTCGATAAGATCAAATAAAAATATCGTACAAAATGCAATAAAATAACCTACTCCTAATTTCTTCCCTAGATTATCATTTCAGGAAAACCGATCTATCCCGATTTTTCCATTACGTTAACTAGTCGAACGTATCGGACGATCCAATAATTACCAATTTCTAATGGTATGCGCTGAGATTTCACTGCAATCGCTTTCGATCTCTACCCTGACATTTCAAAAGGAAATATATGAAAAATAGCACCTATGGACAATTTTTCTTATAATTGTTTGAAACTAAAGTGCAATTACGTAAATGTCCATGGTGAGTGTCGACATTTCAGCTTTTTTTCAAGCATAGATATATCTTTACCGTCTCTCTTGCCTGTACCAATGTAGCAGCTGTGAATATTGTTGAGTCGCACGTCTCTTTCTCTTGATTGAGAAGTTGACGTGATGGCGCGGGACTAATTAAAGTGCCGCAACCTAGTTATTTTGGGTCTCCCGAATTAATTGTTGATCTTGATTTAACGTAGGCGTAATTTATTCACAATTAAAACGAAATAACAATCAAAACAACGACACTTAAACTATTTTATCTCTTGGTCGAGATGTATGTTACACGTGGATTAATTAATTTCTCAGTCGAGAATGATGATGTACTGCGTTTGTTAGAAAAGCCGTTCGTGTTCGTTGCAGTTAAAAAGATCTAATGTGTTCGTTTGCCAAAACAGTTCTGATTCGTTTGGTAGTTAATGCAGTTCTGATTCCGTTCTATCCGCCAAAGTCCGAATCGCCCTCCAATCGGCCCCCTCCTCCTCACTGTTCGTAGTGAGAAGGGGTGATGTGCAAACTTAGAAATTTTCCGATTGGAGGGTTCGGTACTTCTCAGAATATGATTTTCTGATTGGCAGATAGAACGGAAGTGACGTCGGTCACTGAAATCGAATTTTGTGATTGGCTGGTCACTGTAGACGGCAGGATTCCAAGAACCGGTGGTTCGGTTCTAAGAAATGATGTACGGACGTTGAATATAATTAATATTTTCAGTCGCCTAGGTTTATGACTTGAGTCATAAACCAGACGACTGAACTTGGAACATCTGGCAGCCAGATGGGCCTGTCGATTCCTGTATTTTCGGTAATCCTGCCGAACAATGACCAGCCAGGTCGCGCCTAACGGTACGCGATGCAGCCCCCGGTGACCGCTT
Organism: Cerceris rybyensis; assembly: GCA_910591515.1. Classification (NCBI taxonomy): domain Eukaryota; kingdom Metazoa; phylum Arthropoda; class Insecta; order Hymenoptera; family Crabronidae; genus Cerceris; species Cerceris rybyensis. Next base: position 31,752,001 of record OU342790.1, read on the forward strand.
CGCGAGGCCACCGATTTCTTAGGCGGATCGTTTGTCTTTGTTGCGCTATCACGCGTCAACATACTCCCCCCCTTGAACGGCTTGCGTTCAATGTGATATACGTGCTTGTATAAATGCGCCAAGATTCGCTAGGGAAGATTACGCCCTCGGAAATTCGTAGCATTTAGCATGCCGTGTTATATGATACTGCTAATGGTTAATATAAGATGATTATACGATAGTTATATGATTATAAGAAGAAGATTTACATACGCTATACGATAGAGCTAAGAGTAATATGCAAACTTACTGAATGATATAGAATTGATGATTTACATAATCTATATGATAGAGCTACAGATAATATGTGAACATAATGATTAATAGAAGATAAAACGCGCTCGTGGTTATTCGTTTTCTATATCTAACAGAAGCGGTGATATTAAATTTACGCTGTGCTTATTCGCTTGTTGCCGAACGTATGCAATAACGCGAAGGACGGTATTGGTACCCGGATGCTTCTCGGACACTCGCGCTAGTTTTCACTCCGTCGCGATGGTTGTTTTCGCTCACTGCTAGTAGTGATGAACGAGACAAGCTCGCCATTGTCGTAGGTCGCAGATCTCGATTTGATGTGCTTGTTGTCGCATCACCGATTAGGACAGGATCAGGAGTCATTAGGAATACGGGAAATTGGGATGCGCTGTCGCGAGTTCAAGATTCGCCTCAATTTCCACGAGACATGATAGACGGAGCTTTGTTGCTTAGCACAGCATCTACGATTGCGAAAATGACATGGTGTTTCCGCTGTTTTCGATCGTTTAATGGTCAATGAGTCTGGCGCATGGCGCTTAATATTGTGGATGCTCCGGCATGATAATGATTCGTGTGAATTTCGTGGATAAGAACGGTAGTTAAAAATTATACAGAGAAGGCAAAGCTATCGGATGGCGTTGGTGCTATACTGGTACGTTTGATCCGACCTCCCACTCTGATGATGCTATGATTGTTAAAAAAATGCTGCTAGTGTTGATAGTCTTCTACGTTTATCGATTGATTCTTCGCGCAGTTAGAAAATGTATTTTGCCTGGAGTGAAAGAGTCTGTGAAATAGTATGGGATGATTATGTTTAGCGCTATGGTTGATCGCGTTTTGGAATCCCTTGGACTCGTACGGTCGTGCTGGACCGATTTCGCGACCGAAATCCAACGACTGGGTTGCCGACTGGAATTTCTTCGCGCCGATGTAAAAGTTTCCGCTACTGCAATTCGATTTCCTAGAGGGTGCATTTATTACGTATCGCCTTGGATTTTTGGCTCGACTGGTGTGCATTGCGTGATGCGTTTCGTACGCTTGTCTCTTTGGAGTTAAGAGCTGTTGCTCGCTGTACTCCTTGCGGTTCACGATCTTCGCGTTACTTCTACATTGCCCGGTTGTCGATAAGTGACACCTTGTAGTGTGAATGACTGTGTTCGGATGCGGTGTGCCCGACACGACCCAACCGAACTTCGTTTTTTGGAGTGTGACTGCTCCATTGTTCAAAGTGATCTGTCCGACGCACAGTAATCGGCTGAATAATTCAGCGCCAATTAGACCGTCGATGTTGGCGGGTTTATGGAAACCTGGATCGGCCAGTTTAATATTTCGCGGTAGTTGTAGCGATCCGCGATCTACGTAACGCGATGGAAGCGTCTCGCTGATTTTCGGTATGACTAAGAATGTTAGTTCTTGAGTAAATGTAGCGTTTCGTGAAGCGATGTTTGTACGTACCTTGTGTTTTACGCGTGATTCTACTTGATTAATGCCGCTTACCGGAATATCGATTTTGGACCGTGTTAAGTTTAATTTTTTTGCTAGTTCTTCCGTCATGAAATTAGATTGCGCGCACGAATCTAAGAGGACTCTACAAGAGTGAGCCCTTCCCTTTCGGTCTGTGATATCAATTACCGCTGTAAATAGTAATGCTTCAGCTTGTGTCGAGGACTTAAGACAAGTTGTTAGAACTTGCGATGACGATGATTCGCTATCAAGAATTTTTTCAGTCTGCGGCGAAGGTTTAATCCCGTCAGGCTCGCAATGGAGAAGCGTGTGATGCCGGCGATTGCATCGTTTACACGACGAGGCGGTGCATTCGTCGATTCTATGCCCGGTGCGCAGACAGTTAGTGCATAAATTTAACCGTTCGATTAACTTAATACGTTCGCGATGATTCGTCTGAGTGAGTCGGTCGCAGTTTTGCGTATAATGAGCATTCTGGCAAATGTTGCAATGTTCCCTTGTTCGGGTTACGTAAGTGTTGCGCGGTTTTTCGCGGTATACAACGTGTTGCAGTGCGTGAGGATTTGAACGCGTATTCTGATTATGATTTCGCGGCGTTTGTTGTGCAGCGGCTTTTCCGTTTACCGACGTTATGATATCGCACCGCTCGCGAAGGAATTCGAAAAATCTATCGATGTCCGGGAATTCTGTCCCCTTCGATTCTTTCCATTTTGTTAATAAGTCGTTGTCAAGATGAGATGTTAACAAGTGTATTAATATCGTATCGACAGTTAAATGCCCCGACGTTTGTAAAGAACGATAGTGTGCTGCGGCTTCCGAGAGAAACCGATTTAAAGGAATGTTTTGTGTTTTGCTCTTGGTTGATAATGACACTAGTGCTCTGATATGGTTGTCAACCAGAATGGATGGTCGGTCAAAGGCCTTCTTCAGCATGGACCACGCGATTTGATACTTGTTTGCTGAGTTCCCGAGAGACTGTATTTCCTTTGCCGCCTCACCGGTCAAGCACGACTGTAAATATGTAAGTTTTTTATGGTCCGGGATTGTGTTATTTTCGTGGGCCGAGGAGATGAATTGTTCGGAAAAACCTGGCCAGTCTTCGTACTGACCATTAAACGATGGTAGGTTTATTCGTGGCAATTTGATATCGCTCTCACCCATGTTACTGGTATTATCGCTTCGCGGAGAAATCGCGCCGTGAGTCGACGTCGTTGTTGTAGTCGCGGTGATGATTAAATGCTGTGCTCGGCAGTCTAAGAGATCAAATTCGTCTTCTAATTGATTTTCTTCATCCGCGCAATCGATCGTATCGTTACCGCATGTTAATTCTAAATGTAACTTAGAAACGTCTGTGAAATGTTGGGTAATGCGGTTTAGTTTGTTTCGAATAATTATGCGATCTGTGTTTTCATCGCAACCGTCTAAAAACTTTTTAAAAAGGGTCAGTTTCCCCTTTAGACTCGTGCGTTTGTTACGAAGGGTATTGGCTATTTGCTCGGTAGTCATGTTGGATTCAACAGGGAATGACATTATCGGCGCTCAAGGATATTGCGCAACGTGGTTGGATTAATAAAAGGATGGTGATGCGACTAATAAGCGTACGATCTGACCTTGTTTCTTGTTTGACGACTGCCGATGATGCTTTAGCTGCGAGAACTGCTTGGCCACGTGATGCTGGAGAATCTCTCAGTTGATCCGGTTGGCACTGCTTGGCTCCGGTTTTGCACTGCTTGGCTGCGTGATGTCGGAGAATCTCTCAGTTGAGTCGCTTGGTTGCGTATCTCTGCGTGGCTCTGCTAGGCTCCGGTTGGCACTGCTTGGCTGCGTGATGCTGAGAACTGCTCGGCTCTGCTGTGTTCCGGTTGGCACTGCTTGGCTCCGGTTTGCACTGCTTGACTCCGCTTGGTTGCGGCTTATAAATCCGTGAGTGGATTTCTGTGATGCTGGGGTTGCCTCTTGTTTGAGCGCAACTTTGCGTTGGTATGATGAAAATCCGTGGGTGGATTTGTCGTTGCTTGGGTTGCCTCTTGCTCGAGCACAACCAGTCTCGTGTTTAATAGTTTGTTGCTGTTGCAACTCGGGAGACAATCGGATGCAGTCGCTGGATCCGGCTCGAAGGACCAAAATGTTGAGTCGCACGTCTCTTTCTCTTGATTGAGAAGTTGACGTGATGGCGCGGGACTAATTAAAGTGCCGCAACCTAGTTATTTTGGGTCTCCCGAATTAATTGTTGATCTTGATTTAACGTAGGCGTAATTTATTCACAATTAAAACGAAATAACAATCAAAACAACGACACTTAAACTATTTTATCTCTTGGTCGAGATGTATGTTACACGTGGATTAATTAATTTCTCAGTCGAGAATGATGATGTACTGCGTTTGTTAGAAAAGCCGTTCGTGTTCGTTGCAGTTAAAAAGATCTAATGTGTTCGTTTGCCAAAACAGTTCTGATTCGTTTGGTAGTTAATGCAGTTCTGATTCCGTTCTATCCGCCAAAGTCCGAATCGCCCTCCAATCGGCCCCCTCCTCCTCACTGTTCGTAGTGAGAAGGGGTGATGTGCAAACTTAGAAATTTTCCGATTGGAGGGTTCGGTACTTCTCAGAATATGATTTTCTGATTGGCAGATAGAACGGAAGTGACGTCGGTCACTGAAATCGAATTTTGTGATTGGCTGGTCACTGTAGACGGCAGGATTCCAAGAACCGGTGGTTCGGTTCTAAGAAATGATGTACGGACGTTGAATATAATTAATATTTTCAGTCGCCTAGGTTTATGACTTGAGTCATAAACCAGACGACTGAACTTGGAACATCTGGCAGCCAGATGGGCCTGTCGATTCCTGTATTTTCGGTAATCCTGCCGAACAATGACCAGCCAGGTCGCGCCTAACGGTACGCGATGCAGCCCCCGGTGACCGCTTCGCGAGGCCACCGATTTCTTAGGCGGATCGTTTGTCTTTGTTGCGCTATCACGCGTCAACAAATATGATTGCTTTTATTAACAGGAATGAGTGGTGACATTTAAAAACAAAGAATGTGTGTGGCTTGAAGTTTGTAACGAAGATTTATTAAATTTTATATGTTCATTATTATACTGACTAATTAATAATCAACATTCACAAATTGGTAGCAGAGCGCGGTTGATTATATGTTTGAATACACGGTGGGATAAGTAGCAACAATTGAAAAGAAGTCAGTGATTAAAAAGTTATAGATATTGTGTTAGAAAGAGGATCATAATTTCGTCAAAAATGACAGAAGGATGAAATCTCGCAAATATTGAGCCCTTGAATGATTTAAATTAGTTTTTAGGTAGTGAAAAAGTCAAAGGTACTTTTACGATCCAGAAAACTTTGGAAGACGGTAATAGGAGTGAAAGCATTGGTAAAACCTGGAGAAAATGAAAATGATTATGTCAAAAAATTAAAAAAATGGAATTAAGTACTGGGATGATGATAATTATGAAGAGGTGTGTGATGATGATTGTTTTTAAATGAATGAAAAATTTAAAGTTTATAAAATCCGAGGGGGTGTATGCAATTATGATTGTTCTTATTAAAAGGAATGAATGCAGGGGCATATAAAAACGAGGAAGAGTGTGGCTTCAAGTTTGTTTGTTGATTTTACTTGACAACAATGATTTGATGATACGTGGAATTTGTGACGAAGATTTATTAGTTTTATATGTTAATTGTACTGATTAATCAGTAACCAACATTCACAGCAGCCACTGATTCGATGTATCCTGACGACGAAACGCAAAGTATACGATTAACCCCTTGCCGTACTGTAACGAGTGATACTCGTAATGCTATAAATTGGGAAGGAACTTTTTAAATTTTACAAAACCTATTAAACTGAAAATATCAGTGAGATAGGACATAATAAAATTATTTCTATAATATTAATATTACGTTAAATTATACTATATGTCAAGAATCACTAATCAATGTTTATTTCATTAATTTAATTTTGAATCATTGTGGAGACAGTCACAAAGTAAATGGCACGGCAAGGGGTTAACCGCGAAAACTTGCAATTCCATCTGTTAAGTAAATAAATACGGCTCTGTATTTTATGTTTCGGGCAAAGACAAAAGACGATCGCGAAAGTTCGCTCGCGTTGCAAACGCCACGTTTTTCTTCAGTTCCTGTCACGACGACCAGAGAAAGGCACGTGCCACCACTCGCACCTATTTTTATTTTTTGTATTATCTTTAAATATATTCACGATCAATAAAGTGAATCTTTGATTACAAGGTGACATACAATTATTTCGATTTGCACACACAAAACACCATCCGCGAATATCCTCGATCCAGAACGTCGACGCAAATCCTTCGACGAAAACAAATGGAGAAAATTTATTAGAATATCGCGGATCATTTTTTCAGATATACCTTGGGAAGTTTGCTCGACTAACGGTCATTTCCTTTGAAACGTACTGAGATTGGATTTCTATCTTGGTTGTTTAACCCTTTACGCGTGGTCTTTAGGGATTTCGATTGGAAAATGTGGTTTGTGTTTGTTCTGAGCATATTAAATGTAAAGTGGAGAATCACGATGGTAGTGTGTAATAATCGTAGAATTATTTGAACGATATTGAATTTCTGAGAGTATTTCATCTTGAAGTAGTCTCTCCGTTGTAGAGTGAATCTCCAGTAGAGAAGAGTAGGATAAGGTATAGGGTGCATTTGAAATAGTATGTGGATTATGGATGAATAATATAGTGATAATTGTTTCGCTCTGTGGTTGATACTTGGAGTTTGTAGGTAATAATGGTACTTGTGATGTTATACTAACAGATTCGCAATCTCTTTATCTATTACCTAAGTTTGAGGTTCTTTTGAAAGCAATTAACTGAGCAAGCACCAGATGGTGCATGCATATGGTACCAATCACTTCATTGTTCTAAATTAATCTTGATACTTAAAACTACTAAGACACACAGTTTATGTTCAGAATGTTTAATGGTTACTTTTAATGATACACCTGTCCTGTTTCATTTTTCAAGTAAATTTATAATAGATGGAAAATGAACCTCGAAATAGTGAAATCCAGCGTAGACTTTTTGCCATTAGCAATTAGAAATTCATCAAGCGTAAGAAAAGTTGTTCTTAAACTAAAATTAATCATCAAACTTAAATCCCGACTCATTATTTTGCACCGTGCTGTTACATCAATCTTCCTACGTGTGAATAAAAAGTTCGTGTTAGCAAATATGAAAGAAAGGAAATTAAGTTCTTTGTAAACTTAATCGGAAAAATTGATGTGACAGAAGCAGAAAGAACATTCTATCAGTAGATGCTTCATTTAAATGTTTATGGGAACGAAGGCAGCTTTCTATATAATTTTTTTTTCCACATTGCAGCCACGAAATTGTACATGACGGTACGTGTATATTCAATGTGCATCGCTCTATTTATCAGAGGTAATAGTCGTTTCCGCAATAGACAATGCGAAATTGCACATCTATGGTTTTTACTTTATCAACGCTGACACGTTCAATTACGCGAAGCTTATTAATGCGGTGCATCGATATCTTCGTAAAACTTAATGAGTTTTACACGTAGCATTCAGAACACTTAAATAATGAGAATACATGGCAGTATAAGAAATATAAATATGTAACAGACGTTAATGACAGATTGCCGTGATAAAGAGCGAATTAATGAAGGAAAGTTTGAAAATGAATGTAGTACTAATTGTACCGTTATTTCGAATGAAGAATGTAATATGTTAATAAATTACACTTTCAACGTATTACAAAAAATGAAATCAGAATGACTATTTATCAGAGCCGAAGGCGAATCGATATAAAAGTAATTAATTAGTTAGAAAGTCCTCGATTCAATAAGAAGCATGTTGAACATCATGTTTGAAATCCTATACATTTACAATATTATTTCTTTTGTTAACGAACAACATAAAACAAAGTCGTTAATGATACGAGAAAGAAGATGTTGTAGAAATAGAAAGTATGAGAATCTTAATACGCTTGTAATTAATTTTTATTTAATTTCTTCCTTACGTCTTCCTTAAGACTTCCTTCAATGCGAAACAGTTATTTCAGGTATTTCGCAGCAAATTGGAGTTTATACATGGAGGAATATTAAATTCCCATTCTAATTTTACTTCATGTCAAACAATAGTTTCCTAATTAGTATCTGTTGCAGAAGTAAATCTCATGTATAAAAAAATATTTTAGGAATGGCAGAGAATATATGCGACCAATGAAATAGATTTTAAAATTTCATCTATGACCCTTGTGGCTCTGAACTAACACAAAACACGTTTGTGATGTTACTCTATAAAGTTTTTTTTTGTAACTTTGCACAATATTAAAGTTCAATTCCAAACAGTCATAAATATTATTTGCAACGAATAGTTTACAAACAAATTATATCCATTATTTAAAATAGCATTTTTAACATTTGTCTGCGTGCTATTATGTGACTAATCTACAGTTGTAATTAAGAATTTGAATTATAGAAGATTAAAATGGAAAATCGAAAAGAAAGAATACTTGAAGTTAAGGACGTAAAACGAACTGGTTACAAAAGCGAGGATTTTTAACATGTGGCGAATCGACGAAGCTATTCGAAAAAAAAAACATTTTTATTCGTAGCACTTTGCAGCATTGCTCCGACCTTTTCGATGGCGAAACAAATATTTGGACCAACGCTCACCTCGGAACCAAGCAAACTGTAATACCGTGAGTTACTCAGTTGAATACGGTAGAGTATAAAACACAATTCACGGTTTAAAATAGGAGAAAAGGATCTCGCGTAACTTGATATTTGATATTCGAGTAATAACCAACAGAGTATTCTCGGTAATGGAAAAGAGCACGATGAAATTTCCTTCACATTTCGTAAGTTTACTTTCAAATCTGTTTGCGACAGCGAAGTTTCACTAGGAAAATATCCATGATTGTACAAAAGTAAAATAACTGGTTTGTATTTTGCAATAGTTTCATGTCAATTTTGATAATTTTATCAAATCGAATTATTATGTTTATTACACTATGTTAAGTATAAATAGTAATAAATATTCAGTTGATTATACACAAATTCCAGACTTTTCCAAGTCATTAATTTTCACTAATGGAACAAGAGATTGCATTTGAAAATGTAATCAGTTCATCCTTTCTACCTTCACTGTGATTCCTTTGCTTTAGAGCATGCGCGAATATCTTTTTCTACAATTCACATTCGCTTTTGCACATTTCTACTCATATTTTTCATTGCAATAATTAGCAACTCTGTTATACAAATAGCAGAAAAGTCTTTCATTCTTTTTTTTTGCACTCATAGTAATCTTTTCTGACAACGTGTTTAACTATACATCATGGCAGGATAGAAGAGTTAAAAAGAGTATTACGACAAATGATTTCTCAAAATTTTCCTTCAACGCAGAATTTCTCTTTGTATCCCAGACATAATAAAAAATATAATTTTCATTCCCACTATGTCTTTATTTATTAGCTCGAAGAAATAAAACATCTAACATTTCTCCACCTATAAATTTACGAAACGACCATAGTTTCAACTTTACTTAATTAAAACTCATACACGCGATAAAACAATTGCAGAATGGCAACAAATTTTGTAGTTCCCTAACAGGACTACTGGCAAAAGACGAGCAACGACTTCGCATTCGACAACAGAGTTATCTTAGTTTCCCGAAAAGGATAAAATACAATTAGGACTTCGACTTTATGTAAATGCTTTCTCCCCAATTTAACGATCTAACTGCCAAACCTTGTTTCCGAATTCCAAAGTCCGTACTGTACCGATAATTCCATCGTAATTTAAGTTCACTCTAGTAATTAAAATGCGAAATATATCTGTACATGTGCACACTTATGTGACTAATTAAAAATTCTTTTATTGCAACTCTTGAATCGACATTGTGAGGATGGGAAATTGTCGCCGCTGGTGTCAAACCATCTATTCGTAAAAAATGCTCCGTAACGAACTTCACTTTGAATTTCACGGGATCGTTTCATTAAGCAAGGAATAATTAAATACTCTGCTGTTGCTCAAGGCATGCAATCTATGAGGTAGGAAGTAAATGAATTTCAAATGAATTAATGATGATCCAACGTAGCATTATTGAGAGTAAATTCGTGTAAACCTATGTTTTATCGTAAAATGTAAATCTAATAGTGCATTTAACGGTATTATGTATTAAATTCACTTGATCTTCTTATTTAACCTTTCTTCTTTTTGCTTGGCACACATTTCATTTTAATGTCTTTTCTCGATGTTACACGAAACATCGTTACAACTCCGAAAAAGGAGACAGGAGAGTCATGTTATATGAGACAATGGTTGGATGATGACCTACTGAGTGAATTATGCTTGATACATAGTAATTTGCTGTCTTTCTAATTTGTTCCGAGAAAGTATCAATTCGTCACGACTAACGCGTTTGATTAGCCGCATGTAATTTAATGTAATTAAGTGATAGTTGATTGAATTGAAATAGAATGATGAACTGTTCCTAGAAGAATATAAGATATCATTTATAGGTACTAGAGATTGCTCCATCTTTTCCTTCGCGAATAGGATTAAAATTTCTGTTGAAATTGCAACAGTTTACATTAACCCTCTATGGGTCCGTGTGACTTTGAGGTAACGTAAGATACATCTAAGTTTCTATTCATAAAAATCAAACTTTCAATTTTACCAAATAATATAATTTAGCTCGTGAAAGGCTTGAAATTCTTAACAATTCAATGTTTAAAAATTAGGTTTAATTTATCACTTAAAATTGCGCTTTTATCATTCTGCTAATTGTGCTATCGTAAAAATGATCTTCAGATACCACACAAAATTTGAACTATAGAGGGTTAATCTTTCATAAATTATTAATCTAAGTTGAAATTACAAATATAAGGGTGAAAGAAGCGTTCATTCGACAGAAAAAAACAATATTCAATAAACTCGTTTCTCTCGTACGCTGACACCGTTCGAAACGTGATAAACAAAGCACAATGAAATTATTTGGACCAATGGGAAATTATACCTATTACCAATAATTATAATGTTATCGATAATTGCTCCTGGCCCGATAGTACATGGACAATTACCAAACACTGTGGGAAACATTTAAAAAGGACGTTGACGTATGAAAAAAATACATAAGCACAGAAGTAAACAGTTACGTCTACACCTAGTGAATGGATGATCTCTACAAACGGGGCCAAGTGAGGCTCATAGGTTTAATTAAAAAAGCAGACGTGAGTTTGCATATTCGGAAGTTTGGCGCGTGTTTGCTCCCGTTCTGCAGACGTCCTTCCTCGAGCTCTCTCTAATCTCATTCTGCATACACCGTGTGTGCTGTCTCAGTGAGAGTGAGTCAGCTGTTTGTGATAATGTAAACTTAGCAGCCACTTGGTAGAGGTCAAGGTGACAAGGTACCGTCAGTTTAACGGTTTGACGATGCTGTAACTGACGCCTTTGAACACGACAATTTCAAAGGAGAAAATCATGAGAGATGAACATTCTCTGGGTCAAATTTTGTTCACTTTGTTTCTAAACGTGCAAACGCATTGTTTCGCAAGACAAATAAATACTCCTTACGACATTCGTCCTTCCTTCTTGCTACCTGCTTTGCAACTTTCATTCTTTCGTCTGTTAATCCTTACAGTTTGAAAGAACCTTATATAACGAGATAATCTTATTTATAAATAATTTTGAAATAAAATCCGGGGCTATGTCCTCGGATAATGTGGTTTCGACAACCACTCAGTCAAATTTAAAATAAAACTTTATGTTGTTAACTTCTGTATTTTAGATTTCAAGGGATCATCCCATATGTCAGCTATTTCGTTTCGCTTTTTTGGGGATTGTTTTTGACGAACCATTAAAATGTACAATCTTGAAATTTTTATCACACATTTATTGGCACTTTTGTAGTCTATTGAAATTGGTTTTTGTTTTACAAATTAAAATGCCGTTTAATTTTTTTATTTCAGATGAGTGAAACTTCTAGAGTCATGGCAGCCGACAAAACTACATGAGTGCCTTTCAAACGGTGTAAAGTCAGTTAAAATCGCTATTTTTGTTTGCAAAAATTTCAATAGTTTACAAAAGTATCAATAAAAGTGTGGTAAAAATTCAAAGATTGTACATTTCAACTGTTCGTTGCAAAAAATCCCAAAACAAGCGAAAAAAAGCTGTCACATGTGATGATTTCTTTAAAAAAGATTTGAAAGACAATAAAAAAAGCAGAACGTAATGCAGAATTTACCTTCCACGTTCCACAGAATCCTAGTGTATAAGAATCTACGAAAGAGAATATCTAGAAAGTTGTTAAAGGAAAAATAATTCACTAGAAATAATAAGCATTAATAATTCACCGACATAATCAGACGAGAAATGAAATGTCTGAAGCCCGATATCGATTGGTATAATGGCAAGTAATTTAATTCACGTGAAAACGAGCCTGAAGAGTAGTCTGCGTATCGATTCGAATGACAGAAAATTATAGCCGTTGAATAAATAATTGCAGGTACACCCCTTATTTTCTCAATACGAGCTGCGATACGCGAACACACACAATCAAACCAAATTGCTGGAACAGCAATGAAATAAGAGTTCCCCAAATAATTTCTATTCAATTTGAATTAAAAGGAATAACCGCAGCTCATTCGACATCCGTTCAATGAACCCGAGAGCGGAAAGAATGAACAAGGACGACAAATCGATCGTTAATGTTACCGATAAATAAATTCACTATGTGAGAAGGGATGGCGATTCCCGCGGGCAACAAATGTCAATTTCCGGTCATGGTGGCTTAACAGCGTACAATGAGATAGAAGTGTTTAAAATAACGAAATACGACAATGTATATATCAATCATTTGCTTTGTTACAATGAATAATATTTTGTTACGAATTACATCACAAAATTGAAAGAACATTAGGTCTATTTTTGATGATTGTGTAATGTACTGACTTGCCCGACTGTTACTAGTACATAAAATAACTTTAACAAATATCTTGTAAACACAAATATTTTGTACCACAACGACAGCATCACTCACCACGTCCCTTACTCATCCCTGAGTCATCGTTCTAAGTTAAAAAATCCTTTCTTTCCTTCTATGTCCTTTCAACTTCCAAACACTATCTTCCTACACCCACTCCTTTTCCGAAAGCCTTTAACACTAGGTTTACGGGCGTTTCTTATATACCTATCTCTACGATCGTGCGTCAAATTGACGCGTAAGCAAAAATGCGCATTTCCTTTAAAAAATCAGTTTTTTCAAATTAAGTATAAATTAAACAACACTAGGGTTCACAGTTAGATACATTATTAACAAGTAAAAAGTCAATTTTTTTAAATTGCCACGGAAATGTTAGCAATGGTATTAACGGTATATGGCAATCACATTTATTGAGCATATTTTTTATAGACATACTGAATTTTGTTTGTGCATTTTCCGCACATGATCTGTTTGCAATATACCATATACAAAAATTACTGTTTTCATTTTTCTGGAGGTTTTTCGTGCCTCTGTTTGAGTGCAGTCTTTTATGTGTTCTATTACGTGTCTGTCAATTATCAATCCGAAAGCACTAGTTACATAAACTGACATAATATTTCTCTTATCATAGCCAGTAGGTCCTGTGATATCCTTGAATATCAAATGAATGGGCGGCCTACTCACAGATTCGTCTGCTTTCAATTTTATCCATTACATGTTGGGATGTGCTTGGAATGCTCGTCCTCTCATCCTCGGAATCAAAACAAGAAAACATACTCATCCTTTTCTTACTATGATATACTTTCAAGAAATTTTCCTCTTTACTACTCGAAAATCCTTTTATCTTTCCACTTTCAATGCATTCGGAGCTTTCACTCTCATCTTCGCTTTAGAGTAATTCATATTGGTCATCTTCGGAGGTATCCCCACAACAATCTTCATTGATTTTGACAATTTTGCTCAACATCTTATTTTACTATATCTCCTGGATTTACGTCATATTGCTAGAAAAGGCGGATTGACCAAAATAAAAAAAAAATATTGTGCTCCAATTCGATTACCCTATTGCAGAAAGTTACGATTAGCGAAGACTGTCTGAAATAACAATAACTGTAGAATCTTTTGCACATTATGTTTGAAAAACTGTAGTAGTAAGTAAACTGAAATAATGATTTTACGAACAAAGCAAATATATAAAAACTACTCGTGAAATTAGCTAATTCGTCAATTTGACGCGTTTCGTAGAGATAGGTATACTACATACAGATTTTAAAAATTAGAAGGCTTAGGATAAAAATAATTGAGTGTATAAATTCTTTGGTTGAAATGATTAATTTACGACAAAAAGTGGTTGCAATTAACACTATGGTTTTTGAGATATTTCATTTCGAAGTTTGAAATGCGTCAAATTGACGCGCCCCGTAAACCTAGTGTTAAAAACCCTGTGTCCCTTTACGCAAAGGTTTACTCTCATTACGTTCACAAGTTTATTGCCAATTATCATTTCAACTGTCAAGTTCAATATTCATTTAAACGCCAAGTTCTTATTATTCTCTTATTCGGATTATTTGAACTATAACTGGCGGCATTAAATCTATTATATTTTAATATATTCAATGGCTACTTTGGAAGAAGTGAAATCAAGGGATGGATATGATGTTTGACTCGGTAATCTGTATTTTATAAAATCAATGTAGATTATCTGCTCTATGACTATTCTATAATCTTGGAGAATTTTTGGAAAAAATTGGGAACGAGCCCTTTGGACTCGCTTGGTAGTTCGAGCGTTAAATATATCACACTCAAAAAGTAAAAGTTCTGTTGTTCCGGTGGATCCAGAAGCGCGAATAGCACGATTCCGTTTAAGTTACGTTTTGTAGCGTTTACGTCTTCATCATTTCAATTTCAGCTCCATGAATATCCCTCCTCATAGTAGAGGTTCATGTTAAAATGGAAATTTTCATCTTTTCGCAATAGCAAAATGTTTTGCAATGTTCTCCAGTGTCGAGAAACGAGGAGAATGTTACCAAGCAACCAATTACATTTTATCGCTTGTATCACACACGTCGTAACATGCCACCAAAAAGGACAGACATATGTATCTTCACAAATATTTGATATTGATTTTCCTCGAGGCAACCAGAGACGTTCAAATAACTTGGGACATTCTATAGCGGCGCCGTGTACTTCATCCGCGTGAATTGCAAAATCTATCGGCACCGGGGTGTTTTCGTATATACGCGCATTTTATGTTATTAGATGTTTGCCAATGATAAATATTGCATCGCGCAATTTTATATTGGACATAAAAAATGTTTGTAAATCCAATTTGTCAACATATGAACCGGCCAATTCTTGACGCGGAACCTGGAACGTTTTTATTTTATTAGCGAATATTGAACGCGAAAACTCTGGTGGTCTTGTTAGTTCCAATTTGTATTCGAAGAGCCCATTGGATAGGATTTCCCGGCGGATAAATTGTAACGACATTTTTAGAATTACCTCAGGCGAGAGAAGCCTTTATGCTTGTGCCATGTTTCAACGTCGAGGGGACGAAAAAAAACAATTTAATTAATTATCGCGAAACTTTGAACTTTCAGTTGCAGAGCGTTGATTAAACGTCCCCGAGAAAAAGGAATTTGATTGCAAAAGTTTGAACGTTGCACTCGTACACGACGTAGAGATCGATTGCCAATTATTCATTATCGAACTGTTGACCTATCGATTTTGCTAATGTTTTCCGCGCGAAAGGTGTACATTCTTAAAAATCGGCAAGGTACTGGGGTACCGAAAAGTAAACAAAATTATTTTTTTGCTGGCGAAATCATTTATTTATTAAAGAAATCTTAAATACTAATCAATGAAATAATTTCTATAATTTTTTGTTAGTTTAGTGTTAATAATATTTAACACTAGATTTCCCAATCTCTTTAAGATAACTGATTTTACAATTTTTTTAAATAATTACAAAAATATAAATTTATGCTGCAAAAATATCCCATACCTCAGCCGATCTACACAACATTTTTGCAAGATATATTAATTTTCTCTTTTTAGAATATTTAATATATACAAAAAGAACTCATTATGTCATCCACAATTCCAATGCTAAAATATACACAGATCGAAGATTTTCTCATTTGCAATACTTGAAGCCTTGAAATACGTCCATACGCAAAATATCAAATCCGCCGCCATTTTTTCGGATTCTATGAGTGTGACAAAAGCCATACAAGCCACCAACAATAAATTTACCCACGAAGTTATAGCAAAAATACACGAAACATACTGAAAACTAATCAGCAACAATAACAACATCGACATAACTATTATCTGGATCCCGTCACACCAAGGAATAACGGGAAATGAGGCAGCTGATGCAGCAGGAAAAGATCCATGTTACCAACCCAAGGAACTGTTCCCATTCCATGTATAGACTTAATAAACAGCATAAAAATAGCTATAAAAGAAGAATGGTGCAATACATGGTCCACAATAAGAAGAACCAAAATACACAGCCTAATACACAATTTTTATCAACAAATTCCCACTCAAAACCTAAATAGGAAGGAAAAATGCATTCTGTCCCGCCTAAGGTCAGGGCACACAAAAATAACACGAATACCTCATCAAAAAAACAGATCAACCATACTGCACGTACTGTTCCAACGAAATCCTCACAATAGATCATATACTATACCAATGCAATAGTACCGAATTCCAAAGACAAAAATATGGTATAAAACCAGATACAGCTCTCACAACACAGGACCACATAAGAAACACCATAAGCTTCCTCAAGGAGACTAACACGTACAACAAACTGTAACGATTGATCATTAAACCGTCGCCAATGACCTCGTAGTCGACGCGACCTAAAACAGCAAATAGAAGAAGAAGAAGATTTTCGATTATAATTATGTGTAGGAATATTTACCCTTACTGAAATTTTTCTAACACGACATTAATCGAATTGCACTTTCAGGAAACGCAGTCAAATTAATTCTTACGTCTTTCTATTTGATGAGAGCAATGCTACCGAAGACAAAGAGGTGAAACAAGAAGAGGGAAGAGAGAGGTTGAGCCAGACGCTTACTCCCCAGGGTGGCAATTGAAATTCTAGTCGTGGAAACGCGAAACGACTAACCACATGCGCATTTACCAGCGCATATTCGTTTCACACATATGGGCAATCTACGTAATACCATCCGTTCTGAAATGAATTTCATCCCCGCGAAGGGACTAAAGGATGCAACGAAATTCTGATATTCGACCCTTTCGTTTGTTTGACATACACCATCTACGGGTACGGAAATTTGTTTATGCTATAATTATTTGGAAGATTAAACGTCCGAGCACCGGAGAATCGTTGACTAGGAAATGTCAAGGAAACTTTCCCATAATGTCAGAATGGTCCTTTAAAACCCTTAGGAATTACAAGGGTGTCAGAATAGTAATATACTTACAAGTACAGTTATTAGATGAGACATCATGATGAATATTCTCATGATTTCATTATTGTGCGATAAATAACATTAACCTGTTAACTGTGTTTGACGTGTATACACGTCAATCCAAAGTTCTATCGCGGTATCCTTTTAACACTCAATTGTCAATTCCCTATCGGCTAAAAATGTAAAAATTCCACGTTTCGCTGTCCTCTTATCGTAAAAGTTATAACAGAAGTGTTAGCTTTGTCTTTAACGTATATATACGTCATTGCTCTACTTTAATTCCGTACCCTGTGACGGGATCCCAAATTTAAATTCCGCAGTTAACTGGTTAATAGGGCTAGTGTTTCTCTTCTATTATAATAAAAACTTTTTTCTTTTCCAAAATAATAGAAATGTGGAGTAATTAACTCCTTGCCGTACGTTTTATTTTGTGACTACCTCCGCAATAATTCAGAATTAAATTGCTAAGAAAAACTTGATCAGTGATTCCTGACATATCTTAGAATTTAACGTAATATTAATATTATAGGAATACTTTTCCTATAATATCGCTCATATTTGCAATTTCGTAGATTTTGGAAAACTGGAAAATTTCCTATCAAGTATGGCAAGGGGTTAATATATTTGAGAAAATTAAAAACCATGGTGGCAAACAAGTTGCACCTGCTCATTTCAAGCTAACGAGCCAGAAAGCGAATATTCTTGTCCTTGCTTCTGCAATAATTCTTTTTTAATAACATATATAATCATCGATAGTTGAGGAACCACTTAATACAGTATTCTTCCAGAGATGTTCATAAATCGTGAGACAAAACAGTAAAACAGTAATTTTAGGCTGTCAAGAGATCTCCACTTCCTAGAATCACGCGTAATAATTTATCCAATCAATAGAGAATACGAAGACCAATATTTCAAGCCCCATTGGTTTTAAAGCGACGCTATAAAATATTCCTCTTGTCCTCCGGGACTGACGGATACTCCAGGCGTAACATACGATAATTACTGTTATCCGATAAGTGAATTCTGTTGTTAAATAATGTCCGATAACATCGTGAACACTTTCTGAGTTGAAAGCTATGAAAATGTGTAAGCACAGAATACAAGTGAGACGACGTGAAAGGCATATAAATTCATCGATTAACAGTTCGGCAAAAGGAAAAGCGGATGCGTGCAAAGTTAAAGATTGTTTATTTGAATGAGAAGCCGGACATCGGTGTAATCCACGCCCACGTTAACGAGTATCGGTAGATGCGTGTGTACGCATTTCCTGGATGTAAATTATCATCGGTTATGCAGAAGCACGCTGTGAAATAGTACAGCCATTAATTCCTAATAGACGAGATACACGTCGCGACGCGATTCCACGGCGCTTCGATTATTCAGACGCTACTGCTAAACGAGCATGCACGGTAGCGAAATAAGATCGATCTGTCGGTCGTTAAGCAAAGTCGATTCTCTGCTCAGATAGAAATTCTACGTCTAATGATGTCATCGTTATTATTTCGATCGTTTTGTGCTACCGTGCGACCACTCGAGGCTAGTTCTGTCTAGGTGGGTTTCTATTGAAAGGAAGTTCGAGTTATAGTCGATACATCGATGTTTCTCGAATGATAGTTATGCGAAAATCAGATTCGAATTGCGACATGGAATTAATTTATGACGGCGTTTAAGTTTACTTGCAATTTTGAGTTTAGTGTATTTGAAAATTTATTAGACTTATTAATTTCATAGTATGTTGATAACAAAATTGTAAATTAGTTATTGCTTTTTGTGTGGATACTATTTAATAATTTTTTCAATGATCCTATAATTTTTCATGTTCCCTTTGGACACGGAGAATAATGAATTTTTATTTTTCTATTGAGATGTAATTTTGTGCTACAATGAAACTTGTTAGTGGCACCGAACTTGGAGATAGATTATTTAAAAATGAATTAGTGTCCAATAAAAATGTAAGAATTTTTTCATAATTTTGATGGTTCTGTGATATCATAAAAACTTCGGCATCGCTGCTTTTAATTTCGGAGCTCGTTTTGTTCACCCAGATCGTACAATATTTGATAATAGCAATTATACTGTAATTGAAATTAAAAGCGAAACGTAATTTCAACAACTAGCACCATTCGTTTGAACACAATTTACGAATGATATCAAAACAAGCGACCCACTTTTAAAGATACCTTAAACTTAATAAAATAAATAAAAAATCTTAACATTCAATAAAACGTAGATCGAGTTAAAAAGTAAAATTTTATAAATCACTTTGCAAAGTATTATTTCAAATTTTAATGCTTTCAAATGGGCCACAGTTAGGGTGCTCAGAATTCGCGCAAGTGTAATTTTTTAGAAACGTTTATCGCGATCGACATTCAACTCTTTCGCAGTATACAAACTGATAATCGTTACTTTATAGTGTTTTTATCGAGGCTGTATTTGCGTTCTACCATACCTTTAAATCCCACGAGATGGGCGTACGTATAAATATGTAACAGATTGCCTCGGGCGGAGATACGTGCGGCTACGCCTCTGTGAATTTTAGGTAATTTCATCGACAGTGATGCAAGTTTATTTACAGGCATGTAGTTCGAAGATAAATGAATAGAGAAACGTTATATCTATCGCTTTTTCGTGTAAACTATCTAAAAATATAAATTATAAACTTGAAGATGTGTAAACTTGATTTTTTTAAAGACTCTCCTACGTTCTAATTGTCGTTTAACGTTTCAGCCTGAAATAACAACATTCGTGGCAAAGAAAATAGAATAAAAAAAATTCTAGACTATCTGGAAATACGATGAAACATAACAGCAGAAAATTATTTGCATGCTCTCAGTTTTATTTCGAAACATGTGATGTGGTTGAAACCACTAATAAGTTAGCATTTCAGCAATTTAACCTTTTGCGCCCCTTGCATTTCTTGCGCCTGTTGGTAGTCTACTCCACGGACTTTTAGGTAATATTTTGTAATCACAATACTTTGAAAAAAATGCTACAGTTTTTAGAAAAATGATTTTTTATTAACGAGTATTAATTCAAAAACTTAGTTAACTTCAATGTATCTTAAAATAAATTCAGATTCAAAATATACAATTTGGTTGACATTTTTTTTATAACATAAACGGCAAAAAACCATTTTGGTGAAATTTTTGTAGAAGTGTATTAAACATCGATTAATTGCTTAAATATTGAATAATAATATAAAATTTATTCATATATTAGGTTAAGTTAATTTAGTAATATAATAATTTATTTCTTATAAACTTCACATGTATGATAATTCAAGAAACAGTCGCCTACGTATAGACTGGGTTTTCTTGTACATGTATCACAATAGAAAGTTGTTCTTTTTCTTCTAGGATCACCACGAATTGAACAAACCATACATATTTTGGCGCGTTTAGAGTCACTCCTAATTAGTAATAATTAGAAAATAAAATGTTGCTAGTTGAGGTGGTAGTTGGAGTAGATCGTCTTTTCTTGTTATGCCAGCCAGACTGGTAGTTGGAGCGTAAAGGATTAATGATTAACTATGGCATACCTGTTACAAAACGGAATCGTAGGGTATGGAATTAATAAAGCACCGGTTATATGCAGCGAATGTATAAAATGTTCCATAAAAACAGATCAGTGGCTGAAACAAACCTGTCGCTCGAGAGCAATCGAAGGTCTAAAATTAAAATGAAGATGAAAAATTATGGAAATCGATGGAATCTAATGGAAGTGGTATTAGAATATTAACAAGACGTTGATAAGTGGATACTGAGACTATTGGTAACAGATATATCGTCCTGCAAGTGCTATTAAATACTAAGGAACATGCTATTTATCCCCTTGTTGAATGTTAATTATAACCTGTCAACTAGATTCTTAATAAGTGAAGTCTCCAAGAAATGATAAATTTATTTCCTTAATTTGATTTCTCTAACATCGTAGGACTAGGATTTTTCTTCTTAAAAGTAGAAATAGACTAAGACTTATAAAACTTTAAATAGCAATGTCTATTTTATCGATGTCACGTACGATTTTGAAAAAGTTTGTGAATAATAAAGTTCTTTTTAAACTATTTTTTCAACTTTGATTATCCGCGCGATAAGAACTTGCTTTTAAAAATGTTAGCGGCAGGGACAGCGCATGGAAAATTACTATTCCGGAAACGAGCCATAAATGAGTAATTGCTAACTTCCGCAAGAAGGGTGTGGTATGTAACTTCTCACTTGTTAGTTTGATGTATTGGAAGCAGTTAAAGTAAACATCGGCAGGCGTGCAGTTTCATTAGAAGTCATTTCCGCAATATCGATGCATCGTGCAAATCATTACCTATTGCTTAAATATTGTACCAGCTCGTAAATTTAATCAGCAGTTAGAAATATGGTGAACGAACATCAAGATAAAACTAGTAAATTATAAAATTTCTCAGATTCATTAACATACCAAATACATAAATAAATTTCAAAGCATAAAAATTGAATTCTTCGGTTGAGAAAATATTAAAAAAAAAATCGGAGTCTCTCAGTGAAACGATTGAACATAAAGTAGTTCCAGCTAGAAGAATTCAAATATCCAGTAGAAAATCTATAAAGTTAATAAACTCGTCAACGATTGGAAAACGAAATGACTAATGAAAAGGACTTTTAGTCATTAAAATTTGCTAACCTATTATTTCATAATATGACCATCGAACTTAACTCCTAGATTAAAATTCAGTCGAACAAAGGTGAACTTCATACTTTAGAATTCTAATTTGCATAAAGTAATTTTTCTGTTGAAGTCGAACATCGTTGAAGTAGAGCAAATTTTCATCGGAATAGAATGTTCTACATCAGACAGATATTCTTGTTTCCAGTATTTATTAATGGAAATCTATACTTATTGATGTACGATTCATTCGAATTTTACATATTATGCTATTTATATTACATCAAGCTAAATAATGCATCGATGAATTCACATTAGCCAAAAATTAATCCCAGATACTAACTTCAGAACGTACGTACACTTACCCGAGTATAATTAATGCAAACCACCACGAAACTTTAAATATAAATGCACGGTCATAAACCACTTAACATCCTATACGAAACTCTGTTGCGTCATGGTGCATAAACTCATGAAAATATCTTTGTGAATGCAACAATACATTTTTCATTATTACTTACTATAAACTCTTGACAAACGTTTCTCAACAAAACGATAAAAATTAAACTCAAAGTATCAGTGCGATAAATCGAATACACGATTTTTTAATATAAATGAAATCTCTACTTCGTCGAATATCAATCCCTGGAAAACTGTGCAATTAAATTGCTAAAATATTCTAATCCATCTTCTTTGTGCACATTTAACACCACACGACTTATTGCGAATAATTGCAAATTTTCATTGTAATATTTCAATTTAAAATTTAAACATACACTTCAATGTATTGTTAATCAACAAAAATAAGCTAAGAATATTCCCTAAACCGTATGAAACAAACATTTCTGATAATCAATGCTTCAAGAATCGACAGTCAACATCTCTGATCCTACATCGCATCAACTTTTCCTATCACAAAAAATTCCACCGAGATACATTTCTACAACGAATTTTTACGAAAAATAAATGCACCACCGTCGAGATCCCGATAGAGAAAGAAGACAGAAAGAGCATCGTGAAACATCTTCGGGAACTTCAATCTATCTCAGCGTGCAACGAAGCGAATCGAACAGACTAATCATCCAAAGCGTGAGAACTTTCCCGACGTACCGCCACCCACTTCTTAGATCATGATGCAACAGAGGCAAACCAGTATATACATCAATCCATTCCTTCTTTTTTCTATGTTATACACGCTTGAATTACTTTGACAAATCTGTTCGTCTCAGAGTGCGATATCTGTCGTAGAGTATTAACACTCTGGCAACCTTCCTACCGGCGAACTTTCTCACTTGGAGAGATTTCGTGGCATAATTGTAATTACAGATAGTTAACGTTTCACGCTAGGTCGACCGGAACGGTTGCCTCGAGTTATCGAGGATTACGGCCAAGGTACCATGCTGGCAAATCTGGCCAAAAGGCCCTTTCCGGCTACACGGTTGACGAGATCACGAGAAGACTCTTACGAGACCGGAATCTCCACAGTGGAAGTTAGCGAGTTACGAACTCGCACTCTCGATCGACCGCGTAATCTCGCTTCTTGTCCTTCTCTTTGAATCTCTAGAGGGTTTTACGTACCTGCCGGTGAACAACAGGAAGGTCCGGTCAACTTGTCGACGAAACGTAGGGAACATCGTCTGATAAGTCTTGTCGTCCCTTTACTTTACGTGATACTAAACTCTGGATGGGGACTACAAACCTTCCGTACTGATGGAGTTCTCGAAGGTATGAGATAGGGTGCCTGGAGCCTTCTGGGTGATAATAGCGAGATACCTATATCTGGGACGGGTAAGAGGCCTCTCATTTATCTTAGTGCGATACCATTAATCTTTCGCATTTTAATTAAAAAACGTGAGATGCGCTGAAGCTGCATCGAGCGCAAACGTATGGAAATATGGTGGTGTAGGTAGTATCTGTTAAATAAATCTGAAAAGAGATCAATTGGAGGGATGAAAGTCTTCGTGGTTAAAAGTGTATTCCGTGGAGGATTCAATTACGATGAGATATCGATATTACATCTCGTAGAAGTTATTTCATTTTGAAAATAATAGGTCTATGTAGTTCGAACCTACTAATATATGCACTAGTACATAGCAACATATAATGAAAATAGTTGGCAAACATGCAGATAGAATGAAATTCGTAAACTAAGATTCACCTATTGGGTTGGTTTCATTGAAAGTGTGAAGCTGAAAGTTTGAAAAATATCTGCCAAACCTGCCATCTTTCAAATTTTACTTTTTACACAATGTAAATTAGGACTTATTAATAGAATGTCAAAATTTATTAGAAACACGAATAAACTTATTGTTATTGTTAGTCTATGTACAGCTAATAAGACCCACTTTGGAACATGGCTATTTTATTTGGTATCCCTACTGCCTGCCTCATATAAATAACATAGACATGGTTCAGCATAAATTCTTAAGACTTGTTGCCAAACAATGTGGAAAAACTCTACCTCCCTCTTGTCATGTATATGATGTAAATTCTAAAAACTTTTAATTTACAACTTTTGAGCTATAGAAGAATAATGTTTGGCACCCTGTTTTTTAATAAAGTTGCTAAAAGAACACATCCTTGTCAGAAATTAGTACAACTTTTTAACCTTAATATTCCGCCCAGAAGTCTTAGGACGTTTAATTTATTTTACACCCATGAGCATAGCATATAATACAGTTACTTTTTTAACTGCGTTAATATTGGGTTGGAAAGAAAGTAATTTCGGTTTTTGCTGAGAGCTAGAATTACGTTTGTTTTGAATGACTTCTGACAATGTTTTGATGTTTTTCTTCTGACAATTGAAAATTGTCACTTTGGTTTGGCTTAAAAAAACAATTGTGCTTTATTTTGTTTGCAATTTTTGCTTAGGCTGAATTTTAACATGGAGTGTAAAAACAAAAATTTCCGACTTATTTTACTTTTTTATATTTCGGAAGGCAAAGGTTAGTTTGGAAGTGATGTCATGGCCCCCATATAACCTTCACCTGACACCATAAGATTACCATTTATTTTGATCCCCGTAAAACTTTTTGAACGATGAAACTTTTACTAGCGATGATAGTGTAAAATCGCAATTGATTCAGTTTTTTGCTGATAAGAGCAAGAAGTTCTATAAAAGCGGAATCATGAATTTGTCAAAAAGATGACAAAAGGAAAAATGGAACATAGGTCATTGAAACAATTTATTGCTAAAAAAAACTGAATTCCATTTCACACTACAAAACCGAAATTACTTTCTTGCCAACCCAATAGAATGCTTATTTAGGCAAATTTATATCGAGATAAGATAAATATATTTAAACAGGTCTTATTAGCTTTAAAAAATATTCTAGAGCAGCTACTTTAAGTTAATTTTTGCGTATATGACATTTTCTTATTCCATATCCATTCCTAGTTTTTGACTTTTATTAAATGTCTGTTAATCCCTAAACTATTTTATACATTCCATGCCCTCTAAATGCAACGCTTGCATCAAAGAGTTTTTATTCCCGTAAACTTGTGAATAAATAAATTAATTAATTAATTCCTTTCGAAGTAATTAGATGCAAAATTAATAACTGTAATGGACCATCGAATAAATAAGCATCCTTTAAAAAAGAAGTCAATATTATGATCAAAAAGCAATAACAATATAGAATGACGTGTCAATAATGAACGCAAAAAGAATCGAGGACGATTCTAGTAGAAAAATCGCAATAGATAAGATTCCTCTGTTCTGCCAATGAATCATCGACAGGACATAGTGGTTATTGTTCGTACTGGCGAAGTTATTAAGTGACAGAAGATTATGAGAGCCCGCCTCGCCTTTGATCCCTTGAGCATGACCAAGCTTTTCAACTTATAGGCCAGTTAGTAATGGAAGGCCTCGACGGATGCACGTTACGGACTATGAGCTTCATCCTCTTAGGATGGGCCGCGTTTTCGACGCCATTATTGTATCAGCAAAGCCTCGGCAGAATAGCGACTTTGAATCATATTCCGCTGATAAGTGCTCTCTCAGCGACATCGATAATCATCCATAGAGTTTCGCAGATGAAAGAATTTGTGAGAGGAAAGTGCTCCGTCATGCTATTACAACGATGGACCGAGTTTCAATCTCGAGTCACTATGAAAATAGACGTTGCTTTTACGTTTTGACTTGAAATTCTCGTTGGTTTATGTTAAAATTGCATGTCATGCGAGGTAGTGTAATTGATGCTAGTTGAGCTGTAATGCTGGTGGTCTTTGCAATGAGGAATTGAGAATTTATATAATTAAGTTGCAAAGGACAGTAGGATGACGGTTTCGAAAAATAGATCTCGATAATGATGCGACAATGATTGACAGTTGTCTAATAATGGTAGAAAGATATGCTATGGTTAGAGAGTTAAAATACTGATAATTTGATGTAATGAAATTTTGATAGATTTCTTTTTTTGCTGAGAGGAAAAACGTATCGATTGTAATTTCAGAATCGGCAGAGTAATGCTGCGACTATATTTTCATAAGCTGAATTAACTATTTTATAGTAATTGAAGCATGAATAATTCCAAGTGACCCTTTTTTCAGTTATTTAATAGTCTAACGGTACCAACAGTAGCGTTCCACTTACAATTTCTATATTTTTTTCGCTCAGAGCATGAGAAAATAATTTACTAATTTTTCACATCATTATTCAAACTCTGTAATGTTATCTGATCCACCAATACAAATCTTTTATACTTGTCAAACAACTAAATTAATAATGAAACTGATTATTAGACGTTTGAACAAAGTCAATAGCAGTAGACGTTTCATGAACGACTTTAATATATCGATCGCCTATAAATATTAAAAACACAAATCTCCCCTAGCATATACCAAACAAGAACAAATCATCCCCGACTCTATATCAATAATTCCACCGAGCATCCCACAAATAAAACGAAACAAAAAAAACTCACATCAACTTCCCTAAAATCGTCTCTCGCATTAACAAGAAAACCCAATAACCTCTCTCCACCCCCAAACTTTTCACCGTTAAAAATCTGACCATACACAGCCCCTATAACCATCCGAAAAGCGAATTTCCAAAGTAATCGGCCCAAAACGAAATCGCCAAAGTGGCTCATCGAAAAAAAACAAACAAGCAATTTCATGTAACGATTCCTCCAATAAAGTAACGAGCACGCTAAGTTAATTAGAGAATCACAATTGACGGTTGACAAGGCAGAACTCACTCTCGTTTCCCTCCTATCGCTGCCATTCCACGCTCCTATTTCCGCTATACTCCCGGCGCATTTGCTGCCTCGGTATAGCGGCGAAAATTACGTATAACGCATCGATACGGCGTAATGAACAAGCATGTCGCGAGTACACTCGGAGAGAACCCAACATCTGCTCAAACGGTAACAACTACAACAACAGAACAACGACAACGGCAACGACATCGACGACGACAACGACAGAACTGTCGTTGCGCGGAAAGGCGTGCATCCCTGCACGATACTGAGAATGTATACGTTCCATAGATGTATATCGTATACAAAACTGGTACAGTGACCTATAGTACACCAAACCGCGGGTACACGCATGGCCAGACGTCCATTATACGGGTTTTGCACGCGATAATTACAGAGAGACCCAACGATGTTGCAGTTTCAACGTCGCGCTGCACCGTCGTTCGCATCACCTGCGACGACGACGACGAGGATGAGGACAGGGATGCCGACAAATACTAGGTGCATTGCAATACTATGGATAACGTGGAAGAATGACACGGACAGGAACGAGGATACGGACAACGACGGAAACAGCGGAGAATGTCGAGAGAACGTGAGAGTATCGAGAGACAAGGAGGTTGATAGCGCAGAAATAACGAGGACATGGGAGTACGCGACGTGGAAGATTGCAGGTACGACCGAGACGATGGATAATACTGTTATAATTATGATATCGTGATATCGGACGGAAGAAAAAAAAAAGAACGCGAGGATAAGTCTTGGAAGACAACGGAATGTCATGATGACATTTGTTGGGTTGAGTTCGATGGGATACACTTAGGGGATGTCAACGTGAGGACAATTGCGAAGTTACGGTTGGAGAGATTACAGTGACAGTCACGATCGAAAGCGTGATATCGCGGAGAGTAAAAAAGAAAGAAAAGAAACGTCCAGGATGATGACGAAGGCGATGGTCACGAGAACGAGATACATCGGTGGCAATGAGGATCTTGCACGACGATGTCGCCGTCGTAGTCGTTCTCCTTCTCGTTGTCGTCATCATCGTCGTTGCCGCAAGGGATACGAATAGTTTGGTGTCGAGTTCTCGTGGATTCTATGGCCTTTCTAGAATGGAATGCTTTACATAATGTGACTCCGCAGACGGCATTGTGCGGAAGCGAACTCTCCAATTCCTGGTGGCTTGGACACGATCCAGGATGCTTTAATATGGATTTTACTTTAATTTTGAATCACTTTTTCTTATCGAATGGTTCTACAGCTTCGGGGATTAAATAGGCTGCTGATTATTTACTTTCATTTCCTGAAAATAACAGAAATGTGGAATGAAGAAAGTTATTGCCATGGAAGTAGCTTAATTTACATTCGAAAGAAAAGGTCTAAATGGTTTGGAAAGAAAAATGTGTTAAGAATAAATTTAAGGGATGAATTGTATTAAATTTTATCGTAAAATAGACTAAAGGTTAGAATATGATTACTACGAATATTGTAGTAGTTAGGAATTAAACTATTAACACTTTACCGACCGGTAGCCGATTAATCGGCTTTTCGGGCTCAACAATTTTGGACTTTTAACTTACTAATTGGTTGCTATGGCAATTAATAAATTATTATTTTTCATTGCGGTTAACTGTGTAAAGGACTCAGTGAAAAAGCTTTTTGAAATATTTGCGTGCAAGTGACCGATCAGAAGTGGGCAGGATGTTAAAAAATACCGGTCGGTAAAGTGTTAAGATAATTAGACTATTTTGCAATGCAAGTCAATATAATTTCACGGTTAAATTTATAATTACCGTATTTTTTAAAATCAGTTAGAATCAATGGTGATACTTTCTTCCGATAAAACATTTCCTTTAACGGTATTTTCAAAATGAAATTACAATTTTGTTTTCGCTGTATACTCTATGTTCCAGGCATCTCGATTTTATGAATTTATACCCTTCATTTTCGATGTTTTATCATAATTTTGATACTATTTTCCACTTCCATGAATTTCACATGAGCTATTTCGCACGTGAGCGCCGTTAAATTTGAATATTTTAATTCGTGCTAAGGATACGGGAATTTAATTATAACTAGCGTGTGATTACGAATGTTATGTAAAATCATTTTTACCAACGTTCAATTCGTGATTTTTGTATGTAAAAATGTACGGTAAAACACAGCAGAGTATCTCTTTGCTAACATGTCTTGAATAATTTAATATATAAAATATAAAATGATTATTAACACACCAAAGTCTAAAATGGAGTTTCTGAATAAAGAGAATAATGTTGAAGCGTTCTTCATTTTATAAGGTTTCAAAAATTATAATGATATATTTTAAAAGAAATTGTAATAAAATTGTGTAAACATCTATTTTTACATATTGGATGTTCTTAAAAATTCAAGTTATCAATATAATTAAAGAAAATAAAGATCTAAAATAGGAAAGTGAAAAACATTTCGAACCGAGTTCACCATAGTTTCTGCTTAAAATAGCAACTGAAAAATATTACAGTATGTAACTCATATCCTCGACGCCGTAATAAAAAACGGGGTACAATATACGAGCGCAACCAGTTTCCCTTACAATAGGAATATTAAATGGAGAGAATCAATTACCTCAAAATAAAAGTACCTTTGTCTCGCTCACGCGAACTTACGTGGGTAACCATGACGAATATATTGTTACACCTGGCGGAGGGTCTTCCGCGTTTGGGCATTTCTTTATTTCACAATTACAAATACAGTATGAAATAGAACGTCTGTTCTCTACGAAAGCTCGGTAGCGACTTCCTGTATAAACGTTTCCGGTCGTCAGGCAACGACCGGCCGATCGATCCATCGACTTCGATTCGATACTCGAATCCAGCGGGTTCGAGGGAACAGCTTCGTTCTATACGCCAATATGAAGTTGGCGTAACACTGCCCCCTCCTCTCGAAAAGCGGTCGTCTCGACCGCGGTGACTTCAAATTGGAGAGCCCAGTTTTCAGGTTATTTCTTGAATCCATAACCTTTGTAAAACTGCTTGGGAACCCGATGCCTTAGTTTGAAGAGGAAGTAGACAACTCCAAAGATAACTGGTCTACTGGTGTGGCTCCGATCAAACTAACGCCTCGACATTTGTCCTCCGACCCAAGGGAAAACCACCCAAAAACCTTGAGTGAGACGGTGGCATTTCATCGATTCGGTAATCAAGTTCTTTTCTTTCCAGAATCCTTTTCCGTTTCATTTTCTTGCGGAATCTTGTCCCATCTATACTTCAAATCCATCTTGCGTTCTTAATTCCTTCGAAGGTGTGCGGGTATCTTCGAAACGGGCAAGTCGATTCACGTGCACCACCTTCGGCTTCGCTTTTGGAGAACGAACAATCCTGTAGATTAGTTCGTTCAAACGTGCCTGTACTACGTATGGGCCTTCCCAATTGGCTTGTAATTTTGGGCATTTTCCCTTCGTGCGTTTTGGATAGTACAACCAAACTTGTTCTCCGGGCACGAAGGAAATTGGCTGGGAATGTGAATCGTACCAGGTCTTCAACTTCTCGCTGCAAAGACGCATCCGTTGGCGCACGTACTTATGAATTTCTTGAAGTCTTCTTTTTGTCTCCCCGACGAAGGTGTTATCTTCTATAGTCACGGGGGTTGGCCCTCTCAAAAGGTCAAGAGGAAGACGTAGATCGTGACCCATAAGTAACGTAGCCGGTGTGTATTGCGTCGTTTCGTGCCGAGAAGATCGGTATGCCAGGAGGAATAGCGGAATCCATTGGTCCCAGTCCTTTTGATTGTCTGCGATATAGAACGACAAATACTGCAGCAGAGTTCTATTCATCCTCTCTACGAGTCCGTCCGACTGAGGGTGGAGTGGCGTCGTCCTCGTCTTCTTGATTCCGAGCAACTGCATTAGTTTCTTGAAGACTGCCGACTCGAAACTTCGACCCTGATCAGAATGGAGCTCTAGAGGAACACCATGTCGACTCACCACCTCTCTCAGGAGAGCTTTAGCAATTGTCGCCGCGCGCTGATCTGGCAACGGAATCACCTCCGGCCACTTGGAAAAATAATCCACCACTACCAGCGCGTATTTATTACCGCTTGATGATTTCGGCAAGGGTCCAACAATGTCGAGCGCCACCCTCTCAAAAGGTGCCCCGACATTATAAATCCTGAGGGGTCCTCTACCCTTCTCCTTCGGACCCTTCCTCGCCGTGCAAGCGTGACAGCGGCGACACCACTCTTCGACATCCATTCGGTGTTCGGGCCAAAAGAACCTCTGTCGCACTTTCGCAAGAGTCTTGCGTACGCCGAAATGTCCTCCTGCAGGAGCCTCGTGACATCCGCGCAGCACTTCTTCGACCTTGCTTTTTGGGACCAGTAGGAGGTGCGATGCATCTTCTCCGCTCGCGGATTCCCATCTTCGGAAAAGCATTCCGTCCTTCACATCCAGCGAATCCCATACCTTCCACAAGTACTTTGTTACAGGTGGATACACGGAGATCTCTTCCCAAGTAGGCTTTATTCTTCCGATCTGTTCTATCCGTTATTTCGCAGATAGTCCTAAGGATGTGATCCGAGACTTTTTCCTTTCTCCGTTGTGCTGGAATTCTTCGCACGGGCGAATCTATCTGCATTCAAGAGATTCACCCGTGAGCCCGTGTCCAGGACTATCTGACACTCCTCTTCTTCCAGGCGTCCCACGACGGATGTAGTTTCCTTAGTGGAACACCTCCCAACTACGACGGGGATTGGAAGACTTCGAGTCGGTGGTCCCCGTTCTACGCCGGCTCTGTGTGGTTTCCCTCAGTCTTCTTCCGTTTCTTGGGACAATTCCGCTCTATATGTCCCTTCTTCCCGCAGGTCCAACATTCTATCGGCCGCTTCACGGAATTGTTGCTGGAAGCTCTTTCTTTGACGCACGATCCCGTCGTCGTTGTTTCCGTTGTCCTCGGAGGAAATCTATTAAAAGATGGAGAAGGCCGAGTCTGTGTCCTTTTTTGTATTGGAGCTACAGAAATAGACTCCACGGCTTCTATCTCAAGAGCCCTGACAACCGCGGCTCTCAGATTTGCGAAACCGCCAAGTCTCAATGTACGTTTCATCTCTTCGTTTTCCAGGGAAGAGATAAATTGAGAGGCTGCGAGTCTGTCCCGTGTTTCCGCAGGACAGTCGCCGAAAGCGGCATGAGCCAACCTCTCCACTTCCGTGGCCAACTCGGAGATTGACTGTCCTTTCCGCTGCCGACACGATTGGAAGAGGAAATAATTTAAATTTGATAGATTTTTGGTTCCAAATCGTGCCTGAAGAGCCGAAACTAAGTCCTCATATAAAGGTTGTCCGGCAATAGAAAGGGAAACTAGAATACTACGAGCCGATCCCTCCAAGGACGCCACTAAGGCTAAAGCCTTCTTCGGTGCATCCCAATTATTCGCACAGGCCACTGCGTCAAATTGAATTTTATATTCTTCCCAAGAAGAAGTTCCATTAAACATAGGTGGTTTTAGTGTATACCCTAATTCCGTACGCGGGGGAATCGGCTGCGAAACAAGGGGAGCCGCGATCCGTGTATCCCCCGTAGGAATCGGATCACGACTCTCCACAGCAACAAGAGGAACAGAAACTTCGGCGTTCTGGCCGATCTGTATCGTGAGCGCTCGTAGCTGGGCTTCGAGCGCTCCAAACCTCCTATCGAGGGCTGCTCTCTCGGCCGCCCTTTCTTCCGCTTCTTTCTCTCGTTCTCGATTCCGTTGTGCCTCCGACAATTCTTGTTGTCTTCGCAACTGAGAACTCAGATTCTCCAGAAGTCTTTCCAGACGGTCCGGCTCCTCCGCAGGCGTAGTGGGTCGGGAATTTTCTTCCCCTCTATCCAGCATCCCACTTCTGACACCAATGTTACACCTGGCGGAGGGTCTTCCGCGTTTGGGCATTTCTTTATTTCACAATTACAAATACAGTATGAAATAGAACGTCTGTTCTCTACGAAAGCTCGGTAGCGACTTCCTGTATAAACGTTTCCGGTCGTCAGGCAACGACCGGCCGATCGATCCATCGACTTCGATTCGATACTCGAATCCAGCGGGTTCGAGGGAACAGCTTCGTTCTATACGCCAATATGAAGTTGGCGTAACAATATTATTCCATTAAACGAAACTGTAATCTATGTGTTCTGTTCGTATGATTGCTATTTCATGTTCATGTCCGACAAAAGTAATTTCATTTTTCGAAGACTGCGACGAAAAATTCATGAAACAGAAGAATTTGGTTAAAAATTCATATGTTTGAAGAGAAAATTAATCGTAACAGAAAACGTAAATCTCGCGAAAGACAGTTTTAAGCAAAGTTCTCCGAGATCATGTGCACAATGCATTCGAAGCGTGCACACGATGCATGCAAGATCGATTGTCAAGTTGACGTCTGACAGTACGTAGTTAATATAATGCTTACGTACGATTTTATCGCGTGCTAATTATATAAGGATTTAATTTCTTCATTACCATAATTTACATTTCTCGAGATGATACACGGAGGGAACAGTGGAATTAAAAGGGAAATATGTGGCGGTAATTAATGTGTGCAGGAAGGCTTTGCACGAAATTATCGTGATTTGAAAAATCTCTAGGCGCGATAAACAACGGCGTAAAAATGTCAAATTAAAAAGAACATAAATGAAAAAAATGCTAATAGTGCTAGATAGAAGCACACATCCGTGTGTTTTACTAATTGTAAGACACAAATTAAAATCGAAAGCAAATGTAGAAATATATTGGGAAAATTTTCTATTATTAGTACAACACATTAATCATTTGTACGAATCGTTTGGTGAAATTTGTAGAATTTCCTTATCAGAAAAATGGACGAAATAAACAATTTTATAAAAAACTGTTAAATAAAAAAAAAAAGCATTATGAAACGTAGAATAGATTTTAAAACGTAATCTAGAAGCCACTCTTGAGCACGATGCCGATATAATGAGTAAACTTTATAACGAAATTAGGATCTAACAATCGCTATTTATAATGCGTGATACCAACAATGTAAAGTAATTAGGAACATTACAATACGCAACACGTACGAATTATCTGGAGAAACGTGAACAAGGCACGACCGATAAAGGGAGCAGCCTTATCAGATGCCTAGCTATCTGGGACGATACATTTTCTAGATCTACCATCAGTTTCGCACACTTATCGCAACATGGAATGTAGTTTACCGAAGCAGTTACCAACTTAACTTCACTAACGACCATGATTAAAGCGTTTCTTCCGAGTTGCAATCATATCTCATCGGAATCTACGACTTACTGTTGCCGAACAAAAACGCAGAGACTTGTAAACGATAACAATAAGAAGAAGAAAAAAGAATGAAGAAAATTAACGACCCAAGACTCTGACGGAAGAAGAATAACGCAAAGTCAGTTTGCACAAAGGGAATGAAATTTAAATAAAAATACCCAGGTTCGACGTCACAAGCAACCCATAAGAAAGAAAAAAAAAAAGAACGAAGAATATGATCATAGCTGGTATGCAGCGACTCATTAGCACAACCATTTGCGACCTAGACAAGGAAGATGTTAAATGGAAAGCTTCATTCAACTAACGGATCATAATTGTTTAATCGACGATGGTACACACAGGAATATGACACGGCATACACGACGTGTAAAGAGTTCGCCAGGGCTATTTACATTCCTCAGGCGAATATCGAGGGAATAACGGTGGTGGGTTTATGTTTGGGGTATCGACGATTTCATAAATAATGATAATAATTCAATTGTGGATTTTTCGACGGTTCGATCGTTTGAGAAATTACGGGGCTCCGGCGGTAGGAACGTAGATTGCATCTACAATCGAGCAAACGTTCTGAGAGTAAACGTCGCTGTCCACTTATATTAACGGTACCCCGTGGCAGAAAACACGTACAATTACAACCTATCGTTACCTTAACCGTTGCTTTCGCGCCCACGCTCTTACCACCGTGTCGAGTTAACGATATCCACCTCGAGAGGAGCTATCGGCAAGCCTAATGTACGTTATCGTACGAGGACAATGCGACTACTCGTTATGACTTAAAACGAAAGAATCGGGAGCACTGCTGTTTTGGGTTGCTCTTACGAGGTATCGAATATAGGAGAGACCATTGTGCCATTAGAAAAGATGTGAAACTGTATATATATAATTTTACGAACAAACTGCCAATTATTGTAT
The DNA here is from genome assembly GCA_910591515.1 of Cerceris rybyensis. Lineage (NCBI taxonomy): Eukaryota > Metazoa > Arthropoda > Insecta > Hymenoptera > Crabronidae > Cerceris > Cerceris rybyensis. Next base: position 31,787,229 of record OU342790.1, read on the forward strand.
AGTTCTGACAGCGCTACTATAATACATTAATACATTGAATGCCACGGGGATTACCGGTGACCGGAGCTGTCCAATTCGATGAAATTTCTTACGACTTTCAAACGACAATATTTAGGAATAAGTTATTAAATTCAATATTTAAATGTTTCTATTGAAAGAGTGAAGTACTGGTTAACACTAGATTTACCAACAATAATAATAATATATAATAATAATAATAAATAATATCTAATACCTATATTAAAAAATGTGAAATAAACACGGCAGATGTATGTAGGTAATCGAAAAAGAAATATTGTTAAAAATTTCAGGAGTATCTATAAAAAATTCAGAAGTCATTTTGATCACCTTGGTAGATGTAGTGTTAAGGGGGTCATCACATGTGACAGCTATGGTTTTTCGCTTCTTTCGAGAATTTTTTTAGTAAAATCATTAATATGTACAATCTTGAAATTTTGTACCATACTTTTGTAATCTATTGGAATTTTTGCAAGCAAAAACAACGATTTCTAAAGACACTCATGTATTTTTGTGAGCGAAAATTCTAGAGTCATGGCAACCGTAAAAAATAATGAGTGTCTTTCGAACGGTGTAAAGTCCATTAAAATCGTTAATTTCGCTTGCAAAAATTCCAATAGATTACAAAAGTATCAACAAACGTGTGGTAAAAATTCCAAGATTGTACATCTTAATGTTTCGTCCAAAAAAATTCCCAAAGGAAGCAAAAAAAATGGCTGTCACATGGAATGACCCCCTTAATACGTAATTATTTTTATCTTTAACATTTTTCCTCTCTAAAGATACAATTTGAATTGAAAAAGTCCTACTTCAATAGAAACAGTGAAATGGGAGAAATACGGGTAGCATTTACATAGCATGAAGACTTTGATTGTTTCGTTATCCGACCATTTCAAGCCGACCCTTATTTTCTTGCTAACATGTACAATAAATTATGATTTAATATCAAAATACAGACACATTGTCGATTAATATTGCAGTGACATAGTTAATCGCGAAATGATTGTGACAATACTGTGCCTCTACCAGTATACAAAATCGACTGCAGTTTGCACGATGAATGGTCAAAATTTTTCAACGTGAGCTTACAATTTATCAGAGATAAACGAATCGCATACACGACAGTCACTAGCAAATGATTTGTTCGTGCATATAAATTTTAGTAGTAACTATCATTATTCCTTTGCACGGTCTAATAATATTTGTATGAATTCTAGATTAGGTCCGACAATGAGTTAGCATCGTCGTTGCTCTTACGCAACCGTTTGTATCCTGTTCGACTTTGTCGTGTATGGGTAAGACATGCGGTGAATGCGGTCCGACCGCAAAGAAAAAAACGTATGCAACTACGGTGCATCTCTCGGTTTGCATAATAGGACACAGATTTCCATGGTCGGAGCAGATACATCTCCGTTTTCTGAGCAGGGAAATTGGAGTGGTTCTTAAGTTTGACGTCTTCACGATGAATGGAGATCCCATGACGACGAATACAAAGACGGTACTTTTCCTATTCCAGACTGTAGATAACGGATGTTGGATTGAAATTTATATTCAACTTTATTTACAAAATTGAGCAAATTTTACGTCAATGTGTCAAGCATAATTATTTTATCGATACTAAACGATTTCCGTTCGTTCATTGTGCTTAAAAATCTCAATTATTGAAATAATTAACATCCGACAAAATCGGTTGCAAAGACCTCTGTAACCCGATCCTTTTGAATTTCCTCTGTTACAAGTAATCCCAATAAACCTGATATTAATAATGACAATTAAAGCATTCCTCATGACATGTACGCAATATGTTGAAAATTCATCGATAGAACACGCATTGTTCAATGAAACAATCAAAATCAAACTGCACCCTCCTTCACTTCTTCGTATTAATTGACACCAATAAATACCCATTACAAAGTACCTACGGATAACGGAAACGCGAGCACAATAACACATAAAAAATATTAATACCTTTTATTTACAAATACGCCATAGTAGTCATCGTTAAAGGTTAATTCACTAACACCATAATCAACCAATATGCCGGACAAAGGCAACCGCCGTAATCGACAGGAGAATTTCAGCTTTGATCATCGACCGATAGCCATTAATTCTATTCTCTCCGCGGGTCACCGTAAAAAACGAACCGTACGTTAGCCTTGCCACCGCGAAACACCATAGGCATGCACCGTACTCGCGAAGTGTGGGAGGCGAGCACGTGTCCATCGCATCATTAGTGGCTCAGTTGCAGGCTGTTCGATTCCACGCTGAAGCTTCCTTATAACGACCCATGCTATTTTATACATACATACAAGTGCCATTACCCTTCCTCCACCATGACTACCTCTCGTCGGCAGGTAGACGGAAACGTTAATAGGTATCCCCTTTTCACTTTCTTTACATATTTTTATTCCCCTTCCAACTGCTTTATCAGAGGGCTCTCCTTTTGAAGCTTGTTTTCACGGTGTCCCTAGTTTTCTGTTTTCTCATCTTTTCATTCCGTCCATCCTCTTATTTTTCGCCCTCAGCGAGATAAAACTAGATACAGTATCGTCTGCACGACGACGTACGACGGATATACTCATACGCCTCCGCAATGGACAGGAACATACGTGACTCTTCTCAGTTTTCCACTCTGCCTTCCAGAATGCTTGCTTCTTACCCGTTGAACACGATCCTCGTGTTGCACCAGAAACAGGACGACATTTGTCGTCTTTGTCTTTTCTCATTTTCCTTTTTCTCCGGTCTGTATTCTCAACAAAGGACGAGATTCTTGCGTTTGTCAGTCTCAACGATGCTTTTCAACTCTGTCTGATGGCATTCGTTGTCGATGCCAAAATACGTTCTCGTTTCAACGGGAAAACAGATATTTCATCGGCATTGAAGTGGAATTTTTTAGGGTTCTGATATGTTCTACATTCATTTCTTCAGATAGTTACACATGGATTTTGTTCTTGCAACGATTGATACGATTGATAGAATTGTCTGTGTTTGTGTATTTGAAATTAGCATTGGTAAGAGAAAACGTTCCAGGATTATATGCCAGTCATGCGGAGTAGTTCTATTGTTCCGACTGGATGGTCAGTATTCGGTATTTAATAAAGATGCTTATTAATCTTGGATTATTAACCTCGTCTTATACGTCACTTGTGGAGTTTAACGAATATCGTTAAATTGACGCAAACGAGACAGGTGTAATTTGATGTTCGCTGCTGAAGAACTCGAGAAACGAGCATCTAATGAAGTTATTTATTTTCTCCCCATTCGACCTCAGTATTGATAGAATTTCCAATAGCATTATTTCAATTTTAAGCTTCTTGAAATTATCGAAATACCAAATCACGAAGCAGAAAATTTTAAATGACAGAATGAGTATTCAAAATCTTCTGCCCCCGATTGTCACTATAGTAGCCAATAATTAATGTAGTAATTAACATAAATCTGTATAACGTATACTTTATTTAATATGATAAAAATCAGTTATCCACCTGTCATCTAAATCTGGTCATAAACGTTTCGTTCTTATTATTCCTTATTATCTTTTATCATTATATTCTCATCCTACAATAAATTACAATTAACAGATCCACGCTGCACGAGCACCAGCCAATAGCCTCAACTGAATCATGTTTTTGTTTTTCTATTAAATTAAATCATACAGCGAGCGTCTGCCTGTCTACAAATATTTTCCGGCACGAGTCTTCCTGCTACAAACTCATGCTGTCGGCGCATACCTGCCAGCGATGAAGTCTATTTACTTTCGTCTCTTTACCGCATCGTATTCACGATGAACGTTCAAGTAGACGCACAACACAAAAGAAGAGAGCATCATGACGTGGAAAAACATTTGTAGAAATTACAGTGTCTTTTACAAAGACCGATAGTATGATAGATCCACTTTCGTCCTGCCGGTAGAATCTACTTTCCATCGTCGAAAGAAAAATCGGAGACTACATCATCCTCTTACTTCACTGGAATCATCAAATAAACGAACTTCCACATATACAGGGTGTCCCATCCGATTTTGACATCTTCATAACTTCGGTATTGTGGCATGTAGAGAAAAATGTTTCATAGAAAACTTAAATGGTATCGAGTGGGGCATAATCTGGTGTCATTAGTTTTTCCATAGATGGGCGCGTCAAGAACATATGAAGGTCAATTTTGTCTTTTTAAATAGAATGAGATACTTTTTTATGCATCAAGCGATGCAGCTAGACATTCTTTATAAAAAAGTACTGACCTATGTATGTCGAAAAGCTAATAGTTAAGGAGATATTTCAGTATAAATAATCTAAATACAAAGGCATCATTCCTGCCGCACTAGGACGTGAGCTCCGTTTTTCTGTTTATCTGTCTGTCACCTGATTTAACGTCGCCCGACTTTCTCTTATGGGGCTATTTAAAGGATAAAACTCGAAAGTTTCAACTAAAGTGAGTGATATGATGCAGCACATTATCGATGAATGTGGCAAAATATCAGTTGATACATTAAATAACGTAGGCCAGTCCTTAGTTCATCGATTTCAAAAATGCTGTGATGCAAATGGTCGTTATATTGAATCATACCTATAAATAAATACTAATGTAATTACGAATTTTAGGATTACTTAACCCCTTGCACTATTTCCACGAGTCTGACTCGTGATGAAAATTTTAGGCCAAACTTGAATATCACGAGCCTGACTCGTGGTATTAATCTCGGGCAAAGTATTAATATCTCGAATAAAATCGTATGTCCCCGTTCAGGATTATTAAATTTAGACTTTGATTCAAATCCATTTGAGTTTCACAGAAGTTCCATTGCGTGAAGTAAATACTAGCACGGTAATCTTTGTCAGTCGTGAGATATCGTATATCGGGCGTTCGGTTTAGGCATGGATTCTTGCGAGTTTACCGATAGTGCAAGGGGTTAAATTGAAATATCTTCTAAACTATTAGCTTTTCGACATACATAGGCCAGTACTTTTTTATAAAGAACGTCTAGCTGCATCGCTTGATGCATAAAAAAGTACCTCATTCCATTTAAAAAAACAAAGTTGACCTTCATATATCCTTGACGCGTCCACCTAAGGAAAAACTAATGACACCATATTATGCCCTACTCGATACCATTTAAGTTTCCTGCGAAAAATTTTTTACTACATACCACAATATCGAAATATTCAAGATGTCAAAATCGGCTGAGACACCCTGTATACCGATGCATTCGACGCACTGCGTGACTCGTGATTTCCTAGACGTATCCTTCCGACGAAGCTTTTCTAAGCTCGTGAATCTTCTCATCTCTTCCGATTCAATTCCACGCTTCCTCCTGCAACGACCAACACAGAGACAAGATCCGTTGTAAATGTTCTTCCGCATAAGAGAAAAGCAAATGCGTGGCTGCAACGCCTGTCATTCCACGATCTGATTACAAAAAGAGGAACAGTGGCCCTGTAGCAGCGATGCAGGCTAATCGGTCTCCTACAACTTTCCTAAGACTTCATCGACCATATTCTTCCCTTTTACTTCTTCCCTTCCTAGATCGAGAAAGGAAGACGTGGATATGCTAATGCACATGACGTATACATGATTGCGCGAGTTCTCTCCTCCTCCGTCATCCTCCTTTCGTGTTTTCTTGACGTAAAACACGATACTATGACGCCAGTACCTGAAGAGATATTCTTCTTGACTTTCTCTTATCCAGTGAATACTGGCAAGCAACATCGTCAATCCTGGTTTGCTGATAAAAATAAACGTACACGTGACTCGATACTTTTAACGGTATCCGCGTAATTCTGACACCACGAGACTTCCACTTGCTGCTTCAGACGTTCTCTTATTTTTCTAGGAAAATCCTTCGGGATATACAGAGAGATCCACCGACGTCAGATTCACAGGAGTCATGCTGGAGAACGCACTATTGCCTCCCAAAGCACGTTCTTCCGGCGTAGAACAAGGCATTCCGCTGACACGGAGCTGCCACGTTTACCCTTCTGAAGTTGAGGTAACGCAAACAGGACCCAGTCGCGATAACAGGATTCCCATTGAAGCCCCGTGTACCTTACGATCACAGGATACGCTCGTACGTTACAAAACAGTGTAATTCGGCGATCCTTAAGCATCCTACCAACGCACGTTTGTTTCCTGCAATTGTGGAATCCAACGTTGTTTGTATTCGGTACTTCTAAACATACCATGTTCAGCGAAGTTTCCAGTAACGCAGAGAACCATGGTGGAATAGTGTTTTTATTGTTAACAACGAGAGCCAAGGATGGCGTGTGCAACGTTTGCATTTCGCCGTACGTGCATCCTCATGGTACCCGGAAGATATACTCAATCATTTCCACGTTGGCAAAGATTTGCGATTCCCATATGCGCTTCATAACTTCAACGTGAGACTACATATTCTCGTTACGGAACATGATACTTCCACGGTATTATAGAATCGAGATGTTCGTCCTTTTGCACCTTCCTTCGTTCCCTCCCTTATCTCGCGGTCTTCTGCGAGACAGTTGTAAAAATTCACTGATATACCTCACGGAACGGGAAGATCATTAGCGATTCGCACGTGTCCCGCTGTCCACGTGGACGGCTCTTTTTGTTGTAGAACATGATACTTGGAGCGTACTAGAACCAGGACATATATCGCTTCGAACTTGTGTTTCCCCTTATGTACAGCTTCTACGAGATGTACGGAAAATACAGATAGAACGGAGGCGGGGAGAACCATTAGCGATTCACACGTGTACCTCGTAACACCTATGGGAACGTGTTTTCTCTTAAGAGAGTACCGTGTTTCACAGTGACTCAATTTTTTTTGTCATTCTGACGATGGCAGAAATATGACCTTGGATATTAAATGTAAATTCATTTGTGTGAAATAACATTCTAGATTGGTGGATGAGAGAGTTTTAATTAAGTCGTGTTTCAACGTGAACCGTAAAAGAAACGAGACACCGAGGAGGGTGAAAGTGGTAGTTTTATGAAAGGCATTAAAGCTGGAACGTGGAATTTATTGTATTATATATTTAAGCATGTCGAAGTCAATCAAATACATGTAAGTAAGAAGTATTTGAAATTAGTTTTACGTTTTACTTCTCGACCACAGTAATTCAACCACAAATTGTATATTGGAGCATATTTCATATTCTTTAAAAAAAAAAGAATAGTTCTATATATTTGCTTCCATGTTTTCGATAAATTGAACAATTTTTATATCGATTTATTCGAATAAAACGGCTTTTGTGCGCTCACTGTAAATATTTCTATGATATTTTTCGAGGATTTTAACAAATAGAAGCACGTCAGTATATGTATTCGTATTTCATTAAAGTATTATAATTTTACAGCATATCTGAAAGTTCTTGCGTAAAAAATTTCTTTCCACTGTAATAAGTGAGTAATTGTTTTATACTTATAATAAAAGACATTCACAAAGTATGAACAAAATCGTAATTAAACTATGCCTGATAACGCAATGACAAAATGAGTAGAGAAAATCTCTGATACTGTATTAACCCCTTGCCTTATGATTTATATTTTGCCATCATGAGTAATAACTAAAAATTAATGTTATAAATAGAAATTTCACTTTGATTCTTAACATTTTCTATAATCGACAGCAATATTGATATTATAGAAATAATTTGACCGTCTCATGACCGACTGATATTTTCAACATAACAGTTATTGAAAAACTTCCAAATTTCAAATTTTATTTATCGGATCACGTGTGTTATTGTAGGCCAAAGGGTTGAGGTGATGGTCACGAATGATTGTACGAATTTTCCGGACGTTGGACGAGTCGTTTATTAGTCTTTGCACGTTTTTTCACAATTCATGATCGTTACAAAACGGTTGTCATTTTATACCCATGCTTTCCGCCGGGCTTCGCTCTGATTCGCTGAGAGTGTTTCAGAGCGGGAAAAGGTTTTCCTGGTTGCAATGCGTCGGGAAAACTCCGAGACTCGTGCGTGGGTCTTATTCTTATTACCTGGCCGCGCCCGAAGGACGGCGCGGCCCGAACGCCTTGACCGTTGCCTCTACGCAAAGCACCCTTTTTCTCCGCTCTGGGACGAAGGAAAACATGGGTGATTGTCCGCCACAGGGTTAATTGAATAATAAAAAGTTACAAGTATTTAACCCAGAGACTGTATTACAAAATACAATATATATCTTCCGCCACATTTTGAACTAAAAACAGAAGACTGTAAAGCTTTTGGCTACGCTAAAAGCATTAAATTCATAACAAGAAAATATCGACATTTCGAGAAATACGTTATTGTTGGATATCACTCTATTACCCAGGAAAATTCAGGACGTTGAAAATAGCGGTTTCAATGATATTCCTATTCATTTCACGGCTTATTTATATTCTTTGTAAATATCAAACGGAGATTCCGCGAACGTAGAATTAATAACCTTCGCGCTCAGATATCTTCTTTTCCATCTGTACATGAAGAGTTTTCATTTTGTAATTTTTACAGGAACGGAAACGTGGAACGTGGAAAATCAGGGAGAAAAACGTAACAATGAAATATTTTAATAAAAGCTCACAGATTCCCGATGCTCCAGTTGCATTGTATCGATAATAATGAAGATATCGTTTGTCAATGTGAACGAGGAAGAGGATCGATTTATCGGCTTAAAATTCGAACAAAAGGAGATAATAACGTAACAACACAATTACAATACATATCGCTATTTCCTGATTGAAAGTAAGCGTATCAGGAAATACAATGTATCGGACACAACAGAAATTATTTAAAACTGCAACAGGAAAATGGCGTACAGTCGAGAAAAATAAAAAATATCCCCGATATAAAAATCTTTGCAAATTTAAAATAAAAGAATATAATACTCTATGTATTGTTTTCATTTAATTACTTTCAACTGCTTAATAATATGTATTGTTTTTCAAAATTAATTAACACTAGATTTACGGATGTTGATTATATATCTATTTTCACTGAAGTGAACCAATTTGACTCATACAAAAACATTGAAGTGTTTTGCAAAGAAAATAATTCCAAATAAATTTAAATGAAAGATTTATTATTCAAACATTCAATGAAAACATTCTTTACAAAGAAACTTTATGATATACATTTTCACTAAAAATACTCTGTTGACGCGCGATGTACAAATCGAAATGATGGCAAGAGTGGGTAGGTGAGAAAGATAATGTAGCGGATTAGCGAAACAAGAGGATGGCTCTCACACAAACAAACATTGTATGCAAGGAGAGAAAAATTAGAGGAAAAACAGATCACGTGCGTGTTGCAAGGCGCAAGATACCCAAGTCTGATGTAAGCTACAAATTTCATGTGTTATGCGATTAACTGTTAAATCATTTTATGAGTCAAATTGGCTCACAACCGTAAAAATAAGTATACCACATTCGATAATGCGAAATGAAGGCGTCTGCGAGCGAGAGGAATAAACATTTACATATATTTTATTATGTAACATTCAAGTTTCTTTGACTTATATTAGGAGGACCGTAAAGTAATATCGTTTTTCCAGATATTTGCTCAAAAACTAAATGATTTTCATCGATCCAGTATTGAAATCCAGTATTGCACGCTAGTTGGAAAAGTGTTGTTGATAACGATGGTTATATCACTGACTGAAAATATAAAATTGATACTAATTTATTTTTTGAATTTCATGCAAAAAAACAACATAAAAAAAGAAAGTTAGAGAGAGAGAGAGATAGTAATGCAGAAGTTGGAGAAGCTAGAACTGAAAGTAGAGTAATTAATATTTAAATTCTGTTTGCATATAGTAATCAAATTCTTGATGAGACAGATTGGCGTAGCTCGTAAATCTACTGTTAAAAATAACGTATAATTCTAATTTCTTCTTACGACAGTCATTTTTTACCGTTTAATTCCAGCAGGAAGAAAATCCTTAAGCTCGCAATACCCGCATAAAAGTAGTACTCGATGCATCAATCGTTTGCAACGGTGAGCATCGAAACAGTTTTAACGGCAACGCTAAAAAAAACATCAGCACAATGCAGGTGTGGTGATCTCAAGTTTGTTGAACTGCAGATAACAAAGTGAGGAAAGAGTGATGGAGAGGAAAGCTAGGGAAGTTTGAAAGGTAATGATGTGTGACGCGATACCAATGACACATGCAAACGATGCATGTAAAGGGGAACGCGTGTGTACGGTTTTCTTTCCGTACGTTTTCAAGTAGAAACATTGTGTTGGATGCAATCATAGTTCACTTAGAGGTCTCAACAAGTTGCAAGACTCGTTAAGTGCGTTACAACTAGGAAGTACAATTTTATTTTAACCAGAAGGACATTTACTTGTGTATGTTGATAAGTTGTTGCAAAGATATTCTGTTTGATTGGATAGCAACTTCGCTTGTCATAGAAAACGCCACAGTGATAGTAGAATGTACAAATGTGGTAAGATCATCTTTATCGAGGGGTTCTAGCAAGAAAGGGTCATTCCTCCGTATGTTGCCAGGTGTAATACCTTCTGAGAGTCTATGGTGACTATGGAAATTACGTAATCGACTTTCAGGCTCAACTGGTATTCTTATTGTATTTGAGAAACATTTTGTTTCTGGTACTGAAACATTATTAGAACTTTTACAAAAGTCTTAGTTGTTAACTGTGGGATGAATTTACCAAACAATGCATTTCACACTAACCATATTTATTTTATATTAACAAAAGTATATAAACAATGTTCAACATATACAAATTCTTTCACATAACACCGGTACACCTAACTAGTTCGAGCACACACCATTCTACTGCGGAACCGGAAATCTCCCACTCTCTCTCTCAATGTACCGATTTTACTACGTTAGTAAAAACAACTTCTCACATTAACCATTTGCACTACGATTTAATATTAATATTAGAGAAAGAATATTATCGCGTCGCGTCTCATTAATTTTTCCAGTTTAATAGGTTTTCGAAAATTTGAAAATTTCCTATTCCATTTACCTGACCACGAGCGTCACTCGTTATTGAAGGGCAAGGGATTAAAATGATCGTGGCAGGTGAAGCCGAAATTATAAAAATACGTTTTAAATTACATGCAATCAATTTAACAAGAGTGATCGATTACTAGTTACGGCCTGACTGATATAGAGGTACTTGTAATTATAGCTTCATTAAAATATAATGTAATTAAACGCGATTATATAATTATGTATTTTATTGTGTTGAACCGTTTAATTAGAGGTAACGGGATAAATTTGGAGAATTAGATTAGCACGGAATGTGTAGTACCAATTAATGGAATTGTTAATAAATTTATTATTTCAATTGTGTTTCAAATTACTCATACTTTAAACGTGTTACTTACAATTAGAACGTTGTAGTATAAAGTGTTAGATACTTTTACATTTTCAATTACATAGAAATTTATTCACCCACTTTGAACTTTTTGCAATTTCATGCACAGTTTTGCGAAACAGGTACGAATAACTCTTCCGAATAATACATTTCCACGATTTCCGATGGCCAACGAAAAGCAGTTTCCACGATTTATGTCGCGCCATTATGTTCGTCTATGGAGTCGTAATGTTTCACAATAGAATTTTTCCCTCGACGTGTTCAATGAGATTCGATTTTTGTCCGGGTCTATAGGATGTATTAGCGAGGAGAGATAAAGAAGAGTATAGTAAGAACTTTATAATGGCTCTCACGATAGATCTTCATCATCCATTGTTACACGGGAATATCGGTTGCTACTCGACGGAGGTCGTGCTATCATCTACGAAGCCTCTTCGAATGATCTCTTTCACGTTGATACATTGAAATGTCATACTGCAACTTTCTTAACACTAGAACTACCAAACCAGTCAAACTGACTGGTACACAATTTTTTCAAAAAATTCTCAAAGTTTATATAAGAGTCATAAAATAAATATTCTTCGTCTATATCAATAAACATAAATCACCCCATCGGTCTAGTTTCCTGCCGCTTGGTTCCCCCTTTTTCAAAGTACTTATTTAATACATTGAGATATGATAGATTTAAAGCTGGCAATTGTAGTGTTAACGATCCTTCTCCTTTAAATCTCTACTTCCTCTCATTTCATTATTAATTCCTCTAATCAACTTAATATTCCCAAACATACATCCTTCATCTATAAATAAAATAAAAATAGTATAAACCACATTTTCACCATCCACCATAAAATCCGTGATACCCGTCTCGATCGAAACTTATCACTCAAATTTCACCGTTCCATCGTTACCATTTCCTTTTATCACAAAACACACGGGAGATTTTTCACCTTCGAACGCTACCACCGGTGCACACGTTTTACAACATCGATCACGATATTTTACACCAGCGAACATAACAGGAAACATCGTACATCTTCAACGACTGTGTCATTCCTCCGCAGGAATACGAATAACACGTCCTCGGGTCAGTAACCCGGTTGCATTGTAAACACGGCTGCCTGACCTTCCCTGAAAGGGAGTCCTTTCGCGAACAAATGCAAAGCGAGAGAAAAAAGTCAACGACCGGTCCCACGTTCCAGACCGCGAGTCATCCACAGCATTATATATCGGAGGAGAAATATCGAAGTAGGATGGTGATGGCATAATATCCATTGGAAAGGGATCATCGTTCTTTCCTCTATGCGTCTCCTCCGGATTCTTCTTTCGCCTTCTTTCTTTGCCCGTACAGAGGCTATTTTCCTCCTGCTCACACTAGCATTTTCTATCTTCGATAAGCCGCGGGAATAGGACCCACTGCGAGCCTAGGAAGAGGATAATGGGCTTGACTGTTGGAGAGTGTATTTACCTGTTGGAGTGGGCACGTGGATCGACAGAATGAAGAGTAGGTTCATTGTCTGCCTCGAAGGATCGCGACGCGTAAGGACACATGGGTGCCGCGATGTCTGCCGAGAGGACGAGCGAGCACTTCCTCGAGAGGAAAGAATCGCGATTACGCTCCTTCCCCGTGCTCGTACACAAACGGCGGTAGCATAGAACGCTCTTTAGTAACTCCGTGGGTTTAGCTCGCGCGTAAGATGGAATCTATCGAGATGGAGCATCTTCATTATCCCACCCAATGCTACGGTGAATCGGTCAATTTGAATAATTAGGGGCGCCTGAAGTTTACGGTGATTTTAGTTAGTATCTTTTTGGGAGAGGATACGAGAAATTGGAAATGTCGAATTAACAGTTAGCCAACCACCGAGAAAAAAACAAATTGTGCCCGCACATTTAACCAATTAACTGTGGGGAAGATTCTTTTGAATTGTGGGTCACGAAAATCGAGAGATGAGCATAAATCTATTTCAAATTATTTATAACCTTCAGTTATTAGTATTACTTCGGCATGGCCTCAAAATATTCCAAACATCTTGAAATTTACGAATATATTTTAGTTTTTGTCAAAATTACAATTTAAATAACCAGTGGTACTTACCCTTTTACGCATGACGAGTATATTCGTCAAACACAGCTAACTGGTTAACACGTTGACTGCTGTGGGGGTCATCGGCACCATTGAATTCAATGAAATTTCATGTAACTTTAAAATTGTAATATTTATGAATTTTCGGACATACTGAATATTGAAATATCGGCGTTAAAAAGATAAAGGCCTACCGAATATCTGTCTATCTGTATCTTGAAAGTTTCAGCTTTATAAAGATGTGAATTTGATAGAAAAGTTTCACTTCAGTAGAAATAATGAAACTGGCGAAATACCAACGGCGTTCAACGTGTTAAGCAGTAAGGCAAATTCGTAAGGTAACAATCAACCGTCTTTCTTTGAAACGGGGAGATCTCCCCATTTGGTCGGCTAAGTGTTAACCCACTATTGACCCTTGTCACTATGGGGTAACGTATGCTATCTCTAAACTTCTATACTTCAAAAAAACAAACTGCAGGCTATACACCGTGCACATTTCAGAAGTAAGGCGAATTCTTATCACTAGATTTACGGAATCCGTGAATCTGACAATTCCTACATTTTTTATAAAGATTTCTTAAATTCACAGAGAAGCAGTATAGTAGATATTTCATCTGCATTTTATAATATAAAAGTTAATTAACGAATTATCATATTTGCCACTTGATAAACCTAGTTTACCACTTGGTAAACCTAGTGTCAAGGTAGTAATGGGAAATCTCTCTGATCAACCATCAACTGTTTTTCTTTAAAACGGGAATATTTTGGCTAACAAGGAGAGGTCGCGAAGTGTCACACACCGAATGAGTAGAAATTTTGTGTGTGAGTTCACATAGGTGTAAGGTTAAAAAGTGTAAAAGCTTTTTTTCCAGCGGGCTTTTGTTTATGAGAAATAAATTTTTACATTTCCACGGCGAATATGTATCTATTTGTTTTCGTGAGTACGCAACGAGTGCCGTGGCACAGTTGATAAGGTTCCGCGGTCGAAATGCTGAGGTTCGTAGTTCGAGTCCCCTTATATGTCGAATTTTTTTTATTTCATATAGAAATATTTAATATTTTATTAATGAAAATTTGGTTCACAGTGTCATCATTTTTCTTTATTTTCACAACAAAAAATGTTTTTTTAAATTCGAAAGAAAACTGACGAGACAGATGCAGGAAGAGGAAGGGAAATTTATCAAAAACAAAAGAATTTCAGCGCAGCAGGGAGCAATACCTACAATATTCGTTTCGTACATTTGTTTTCTATAACTTTCTAATTTCCCTTAACAATCCTGTCAAAAACGTTCAGGTGTTGTGAAAATAAAGAAAAATTATGACACTGTAAACCAAATTTTCATTAATAAAATATTAAATATTTCTAGATGAAATAAAAAAAATTCAATCTATAAGGGGACTCGAACTACGGACCTCAGCATTTCGACCGCGGAGCCTTATCAACTGCGCCACGGCACTCGTTGAGTAATCACAAAAACAAATAGATACATATTTGGCCGTGGATATGTAAAAATTTATTTCTCATAAACAAAAGCCCGCTGGAAAAAAAGCTTTTACACTTTTTAACCTTACACCTATGTGAACTCACACACAAAAATTCTACTCATTTGGTGTGTGACACTTCGCGACCTCTCCTTGTAAGTGTTAAAGTGAACACTCGACATAGTCGTTTACTTTAGAAGGTGGGATTTTTTAGATTTTGGTCATTCGTTAGCCAACTCAGAACTATTAAACTATACCTCCTCGTTAAAAAATAAACACACCAATAAAATGGTGATTAACAGCTCAATACAGGAGAATCCCTCTAATGTTGACAACTCGGGCCAGGAGCATTCGCTAATGTTGACACTCCCCTCTATCCCCACTCTTCATGACTTATTTTCCCCTATGCGCATAAGCATGCGCAGAATTGAAACTTGAGTGAAGGATACATAACATGCCACGAACCTAAAATTCTATTGGGCAATAAAAAGTCTAAGTGAGGGAAAGTACAGGTAACAGTAACGGGAGTATCCTGTCAACATTAGCGAGAGAGCAACATTAGAGGGATTCTACTGTAAATATCTCTATAAAATAGGAAAATCGTGCACCGCGTAAATGTAAGAGCCGCCCAAGGATCATCGAGAATCCACGTGGCACTTAGCGCGTTGAGTAGAATGTATCAGCAACAATCGAGGATCGTTGTAAAATAATTCAGAACTCAATCTCCCGGCGTCGGGCTTATCGCCGATCGCGGCCTCGTTGTAACGATCAGCTCCGTTCCTCTCTCTCTCCGTCGGCTCGCAACAAAAGGCGTTCAAGTGCTTTTCACCAAATCGGGAGCCTCGCACGTGCTACTTCGTCCACATAGGTGTACGCGGCGTGTTAAGACGATGCCTGGACTCGATTACACGGAATCGAGGAGAGCACATGTGCGCCTACCTTACGTGATACCTCGGTGCGCCCTACTGCAGAGAGAGGATACTGTTAAGCTTGACAAAAAACACGTACAGCGAGGAGACAGGAGCGGAACGACTGGTCTGTAGAAACGACTCCTTTCGGCGATCCTACTTGGCGTCGACAGTACCGGCAAAAACGGTCTCACGGCGAACGTTAGTCTGACATGCGGTCGTGCAACGATCCTGTTCCACCTTCTTGTCAAATTCTTGACTTTCTATCAGCGCTCGAGCGGCGCGACGATAAGATTGTAAGTCGGAAGAACAAGTACTGTGCACGACGATGTTAAGCTACTTGCTAGTAGAGGAGAGAGAACTGATTTGCGGAGAGTAGTTTTGTTTGTAGGAAATTTTGCGGCGAAGGTTTAGAAATGTGGGAAAGCAAGCTTGCGGTTTCTGAATATTGAAAGACTGAGGGCCGATCTGCTGTAATGTACCGATCCTCCGACTAGAATTAATAATATCTTTACAAATATTTAACGTATATAATGTAACTCGATCAACAGTCGCCACTCCTTTATTCTCCTGCCAACTATCATTCCAAGTCCAAAACCCTATTTTCTATCTTCGATTCCCTAAATAATCATTCCTTATTCATACCTAAATCACCGTTCCAAATTAAAAAATGTTTACTTTCTACTCTGAACGCTCGATTCCTAAATACCGTTATCCTCCTTCTACTCCTCTTCTGAAAGCGCTTAAAAACCTTGTATTCTTTTCCCCCATGATTCAGTAAGTTTATTGCTAAGTTATTGCTAATTCTCATTCAAACTTTGACAAGTTTAATATTCATTTCAATGTCAAGTTCTCCTTATGCCCTCATTGTCGCAATTCATTATCATCATATACTGTATCGCTGTTCGAAAGAGACGACATTTTAATATAACACAGTTAAAGTAAAAGTTCTGTTGTACGGGGTGAATCGCAATTATCATAAATATGATGTTACGTTTTGTAGTGTTCATTTCTTCATTTCAATTTCAGCGCCATAAATTTAACCCTTTATAGTAGAGGTTGATATCAAAATCGAAATTTTCATTTGTTCTCGATAGAAAAATGTTGAAAAATTGATGTAAATTTGAATATTTGTTATAGAATTTTTATAGAATATAAACGATAGGCAATTTCAAAGGTGAGAAGAATAAAAATTTCTTTTTTGGGTGAAGCTTGAATGGCAAAAGTTTGAAATCTTTTCCTGCGTACATGAATATAGTTGGATCACCACGATAAAGCCGACATACAAACAAAATTCCGACGAATCATTTTCGTTCCACGTTGCACCCTTTCGCCGAAGATCGCGCGCAATCGTTTCGCAAATATGCGATTTCACGGATCGTTAGTCCAACGTGCAATGCGGCCAGATCGTTTTTACCCTACTGCGAAGCTTTGTCAGAACAGAAGTGAACCACAAGGAAAGAATCGCTACGATAAAACCGTATCGATACGCAAATACCTTTAGAGCGAACACAGTTTTCACCATTGATACCTTTCGATTGATGTCTCACTTGTAGGTAGAATCTTTCGAAACTTCTTCTCTTCCCATTGAAACGTTTCTTCCCCATTACCTCCATATCATTTCGAAAATAGTCAAATTTGTAAAATCGTAAGATACCTATCAAAAGTCACGTAAAGCTAATTCCTAGAGCCTCGAGCCAGCAAATAATTAGCCAGTCATTGAGCCATCAATTTCTGAGATTACAATGCGCATACGTTTAGCAAGGGTATCATACTCTTTATTCTCGTTAGCCGAGGCTGAACCTCAATAAGGGATTTATGACGATAGTGAGATTTAAGTGGCGATACGGAACAGGAAGTATCCTCGGATGCCTTGTTATCGAGTCTTTGTAATGTTAACATAGATTCTCCGAGTAATGCACTCAGCCGGGTACGTAAGCTCTGCTCTTTCTTATGCATGGTCTACCATCAAGAAGCGTTCAGGTAAGCATTACCTGCGTACATTAGGCATCGGTTGCATGTCGATCGTGGCGAGCATACGTATTTTCTTTTTTTCAGGCACGTGCAATCAAACGCTATTGAAATTTTTCAATGGAATTCCATTCTTTCGGACAATTTTTCTATAGAAGTAAAACTGGTGATGAACGTATTGTTTCCAATTGAAAGACTCAATGAACAATTTAAATAAATCGTTCTCGTAGAGTTATTACCGTATTATTATTTTTCCATTCAGCTAACTTGATCACTAGATATACGGATGTTGATTATATGCCTATTATTACTGAAATGAGCCAATTTGACTCATACAAAAAATTGAAGTTTTTTTGCGAAGAAAATAGTTCCAAATCAATTTAAATGAAAGACTTATTATTAAAAAATTCATTAAAAACATTCTTTACATAGAAACTCTGTTTTTGGTACATATTTTCACTAAAAATGCTCTGTTCACGCGCGATGTACAAGTCGAAATGATGACAGAAGTGGGTAGGAAAGAAAGATAATGTAACGGAGTAGCGAAAACAAGGGGGTGGCTCTCACACAAACAAACAATATATGCAAAGAGAGAAAAATTAGAAGAGAAACAAATCACCTGCGACTTGAAAGCTGCAAAATACCCTGGTCTGATGGGAGTTACTTTCATGTGTTATGCGATTAACTGTTAAATCATTTTATGTGTCAAATTGGCCCACAATCGTAAAAATAGGTATACCGCATTCGATAATGCGAAGTGGAGAAGTCTGCGGAGGAGAGGAACCAATATTTACATATATTTAATTCTATAACTAAAAACCAACATATGCTTTTCAAAAATAATATTTAAGTTTTATACATACATATGTATAGTAATCGAATTCTTAATGAGGCAAATTGGCTCAGTTCGTAAATCTAGCGTTAACATTCAAGTTTCTTTGACTTATATTAGGGGAACCGGATAGTAACGTCATTTCTCCAGATATTTGCTCAAAAACTAATTGATTTTTATCGATTCAATATTGAAAATTTGCATACTAGATGGAAAAGGATTGTTGATAATGAGGATAATTACATTATTTATTGAAAATATAATCTTGTTGCAAATTTATCTGTTTGAATTTAACCCTTTGACAGTGTATCCCGTGACAGTTGCAGGCGGAGCGTCAAGTACTAAATGAATTATCCCGTTTAGTTTACCACAGATATCTAATTGTAAATCTAATTCTAGTGTTGCATCCCGTGTGTGGTCAACAACACTTTATTTAGGAAGAATTAGTGCGCGCTCAGAGTTGTAACAATTTAAGGATAACGTCGTCGCGAGATGCAGACTGTCAGCAATTCCGTACAAAATTCTTTGATTTCGGGGCAGAACTGACCTTTTAAAGATCTTAAATTAGTGTGGTGGGAGGTTTGGATGACCCCGACTTCACGTGACTAAGGTTCCAAAAGGGCGATCGCTTTCCCAGTGACTTTCGCTAAGACCAAAGGTCTTGAAAATATATTTTAAGGGAAACGCGATCACGGAATTTGAAGATGACCAATAGTTTCCTTTTGGATCTTGAACAACGTTGAGTATTATTTGGAGCTATTATCTGATTGTTAGAGAACATAGTGAATCTGAGGAAACCTGAACTGAGTCGGTATCCAACACTAGATTCTTTGCTTTCTCTGTTTTCTAAAATTATTTTAACTAAAGAAGGAGGCGTGGTTTACTTTGCATGCCGATGAGCATTGCTCATTTGCGATTTTCCGAACATAAAAAAACTAGACATTTTTAACCCAGAATTCGTAATTTTACCACACTGTGAAAGGGTTAATATAAAAACACATTACTTTCCGGTCCCCCTATTACAAATTATACACATAAGATAATGTAAAATAGATAAAGACCCTGTTAAAATTGAAAGACAAAAGTCAAATGGAGCTAGAAACTTAGAGGGATAGATAATAATGCAGAAGTTGGAGAAGCTAGAACTGATTGTGAGAATAAGAGAAACTACGAGACACAGAAGAAGAAGAGACAGAGAAAGAGATAGAGAGAGACAGTGCGTCGAGCTATTAGAGTTAATCGAGTCCCGCTATCACAATAACGAGGCGCAGAGCGGTAGACTGCGTCACGACGCGAGGGCCTTTCACGACGGATCGCAAGGATTAGGGACTGGCAGAAATGCCAGAAACGACGAGTATATACGTGCCTCAGAGGGAAGTTGGTTGGGCAACTTGCCACAAGGTACACCCGCAGACCCGGACTATAACCTAGGTTCCTAGAACCTAGACTAATTACCTACATACTATCGGCTCGCCGGCCTTCGTGATGCCGACATGCCTCTCGTCCGACACGATCGTTTT
Source organism: Cerceris rybyensis (assembly GCA_910591515.1). NCBI lineage: Eukaryota > Metazoa > Arthropoda > Insecta > Hymenoptera > Crabronidae > Cerceris > Cerceris rybyensis. The sequence goes on from OU342790.1 coordinate 31,807,348, forward strand.
TCTTTCTCGGCGATCGGGTCTAACGGTCGGGACAGACAGGCATGCGGCCTGTCCCATCTCAAAGAAGAGAATCTTTTCGAAACGGCGTAACGCCGCTTTAATTAATTGATTGATCGATCGATTGGCTCGAATGAAATTGTGTAATTAATTGACTAATTAATTAAAGCCGTATCGCGCCGTCTCCTCGGCAAGGACTGCCTTTGGGTGAGAGCGGGGAGTAGCTTGATCATGGGCTACCAGCTCAATTGTTATAGACGGTTAATTAATTGCTTTACGTATCGGCTTAAATGACGTCTTTCCCCACTGTTTTCTAAGATTTATCGATCAAACTGCCGACTTTCAAATCCCGTGGCTATATTACCATCGAGCAGAATTATTTTCTGTGAAAATGGAATTTAATCTTTTTCCATCTTTTTCACGTTACTTCGCATTTCGATGGCTTTCTATGGGCATGAAATATCGGAAATATTATAGGTACAAAGTATATATTAGTATTTAATTATGACGAGAGTAATAATTTAAATTACATGGAATTATGCGAAATTCTGCTATGAATTAATTATATTTCCCCTCGTGTTTCGTACACTGAGAGATTTATTTTTGGTAACTTTGTAATCTCTTGTAAAGAAGTATGAATTGCATAATTAATTTCAGTTATATTATGCTTAATCGTTTTGAGCTTTAAAAAACTCTTCAAAGAGATGTTTATCAATAACTTTTCAGACGAAGGAAGGAAGCATATTCAACCGTAATTTCGAGAGTTTTACAAACTAACATTCAAGGGAAAAGCACCAACTGAGGATACAGTTAACTCAAGAAGCTCAGCCGGAGAATCAGATTACTGTTTGGGCTGAGGTTACTAAATGTAATTATCTTACGATTAGCAAGCCCTCGAGTACTGTTCCAGAGCAGGTTGCTACTGCAGTTCTAACCGCTATTAGAATAAGGCTGCCAACGAATTGTATCTATGTACTACTCAAGTGCCCTTTATATACTGTGCCCGTATTGATCTTTATCAAATACAATCATCCGTCGAAACTAAAACACCAATAAATAAACACGCGCTATTAAAATCATTTTAACACTAGATCTATCGACGATTAAGACTAGAACTACCAGCTTTAAATTTAATATATTTCAATATATTAAATACGTACTTTGGAAACAGAAAAATCAGTGGGCGGAAAAGATAATCGATTCGGTACTCTCTATTTTATAAGATCAACGTAGAATATTTACTCTATGACCGTCTTATAATTGTAGAGAACTTTTGGGAAACAATTAGGAACGAGTCATTTTGACTTCCTTGGTAGTTCCAGTGTTAACTCAATATATTTCAAACTACGAAATAAATACGATAAAAGAAAAGAAATGAAAGGAGCAAAGAATTTAGAAGATTTAATTGATTTCAGTATAAACGACAGATGTAGAAAATCGAAAAAGAAACAGCTTTAACAAATTGCTGAACTATTTATGACAAATTCAGAAGTCATTTTGACCATCTTGGTAGATCTAGCGTTAAAGTGGCTCTGGATTTAACCCTTTACACTCCAAATCATTTTTTAAGAGCTACCACCTACTGCAAGACAATTTACAATTGTGCGAGTGCACATCTGTGGAAAATTGAAAATCTTAATTTATCATTAAAATAGAAGCGTATACAGTTTAATATTATGTTTTACAGTATAAAGAAATATAACAATACGCCGGATTTACCTGACAACGGAGTTATTAGCTTCAACAACAGTGTCACAGTTGCGGGAACGACGGAATGCAAAGAGCTAAAAGATTCGATGACAAACTTATTAAAAATATAATCAAGCGGTATGGTCACCGTTTAAACGCTTTTATATCCTACAAATTCTATTCTCCATTGAAAACATTATTTGAAAACAGGTAGAGAAATAACATCGTGTAATTAATTTACGCCAATCAATACCAGCAGTCATTGTTATGGAAATGAATTTCATGGGTTTTAAGTATCCTCTATAATTCATAATTTTATAATTACAGCACGTTTTTAACCCTAGGTTTACCGCATGGATTATTTTGACCCATTTGAAATTTCGCGATGGAAATTGGAAAAGTCGTTTACATTTTTTCTGTCACTTGTACCGACTTTTACTCATTCACCGAGATGACTATATACCCAAATCCATTTTCTTTAGAATCTTTTAATTTGATTGTTCTCTATGTGGTATACCTACATACCTATTTGTGTCAAAGATAGGTATACAAAAAATGTCGGTAAAGCTAGTATCAAGGATAATACTAATTGACGTAACAATCTAAACGAGTGAAGTGAAGAGAAAAATTCCAGGACACAGGTTTCCAAGAATAGAACCATCGACGGAAAATGATAAGTCGGCTTAATTAATCAATGCAGTTCATTATGCATACCACTGTACGCATGGTTCCAAAAGAACTGGATAGACGCAACTAAGCGCGGCTTAGGAAGTCTAACGAGCGAATACACCAATTAAAACGGCGTAGTAATTAAATGACCGATCGATGATGGGATTAATGTAATTACGACAAAGTAACGTTGCACTGACCGGCATAATCAATAGACACTCGCTAATGACATCAACGAGAGCCGATTATATACTGTGCGTTCTTGGTGTCCATTTAATCTATCATTAACCCGGGAGCAGGGGAAAATAATAGCGGCTTCATAGGATAATTATAAAGCGATTGTGCTTGAAAAACGAAAACCGCAATAAGGCTAAAGTATCACGCTACTTTTATCGTCGACATTCGCGATGTCATTTCACATGTTTTGTAAATAAATTTCATTGGAAAGATATATCTATTTTCAGTGTTTGTACTTCCGATAATTATTACTTTTTTCAATCCTTGATAAATCACTCGTTTTATCAAGTTCGATTTGCATTATTATTGTAATAATATTTTTCAAATAGTGTATTCAGTTTACATTAAAACGCTGAAATATTGGTACTATTCGATTCGTGAGAGTTAGTAACGCAAATTGTGCTACTGTGTTGAAATTTTAATAAAACAGAAACGATCTTCGTTGAATTTGATCCTAATATCAAATATTGGAGCTCGTGCGATACGACGGCTTACCTGGTAATCGTAGCTCGGGAAGCTAAGGCAAACAAAATAAGATTTGTGAACGGCAGCTTACCTGAAACATACCAAAAAGAACACCGTATTAAATGTTTGTTTAAACTGACAGATACAAAATGTATTTAACATTGAATTAATATGGAAAAAGTGTTTTATAAGATGGTTGAAAACGATGTATTTTTTTGTAAGTGTCGTATAATTTATAGGAAACTATGTCGATGTTTGTGAACTATATTCAATGCATTCAATCACCTATGCTATCAAAACGAGATCAAAATTAAAAAATTCACTGCGTGGTTAAATTAATGCGAAGAATGGCATATAAGTTGAACACCTGCAAATTTTATGTAGGTACTCACAATCAGATCCACCCGGAATTTTCCTATCTTTTTTTTTGGAGGGCAAATACAAAATGCACTTGTGTCGACATATTTTTAATACGTTGAACGCCACCGATATCTCACCAAGTTTTATCATTTTTACTGAAGTGACAAATTTTTCTATTAAATTTACATTTTTATGAAGCAGAAACTTTAAAGATATCGATATATAGATATTCGGCAGGTCTTTATGTTTTTAACGCCAATATTGAAATATTCAACATGCCCGAAAATTCAAAAATATTGGAATTTAAAAGTTGCATGAAATTTCATTGAATTCAATAACGCGAGTCACCGGCTACCGCCATGGCAGTGAATGTGTTAAATGCTACAAAAACAACTTCCAATTTCGTGCAAATTTTTGTCTCAGAAAATTTTATATTCATTTACATTGAAGTTGAAATTTAATATCGAAATATGTATCACCAATATTTGAATGATTATCATCTACCACCACTATAGTCTCGCCGTTACTCTCGTTGTATTAACTTCTCCAATCAACATTTAATGATTTCTATGTAAGACAAATAAGTTCCAGAAATCTTTCATCGAAATAAAAGGAGGCCGCACGTGAACACTTAAGTCCACGTCCAACATCCCAACGAAACTGTTTTCTCGGAGAATAGAGGAACAGACAAATGCACAGTTGACTACATAGCGCTAATTATTAGACTCGATGCTTGTTAAAACTAATGGTCGTGACATAATGGCATCGCTAGGAATCTCCTACCATCGGCACATTTTGTCTTAGCATTCGTTTCGACATGGTAACATACTCCTTCGACAAAGAAGAACATAACGGGCTCCTATAATTATCTCACATGCAGTACTACTTGAGGAAACAATTATAAAATCTAACGACTAATTGGGAAACTCGCGGAAGTCACTACTACCCCACTTATCGGGCAGATGCGCGTTCCCTTTTTCGAGGGGAAAGAAGAATTTGCTATGCAGAATCGTCGTGCGTAGCTGTGGAATACTTGCTGCGTATAAATTATTCCGATAGCAAGCAGTTATTCTTCCTCTTGCGTAAATTTATGGCGTCGCTCTTTATGGGAAGACACGCTAAATTAAAAATAGCATGGATTTCCAAGCATCGGGAAGTCCGCGAGAGAGCAAAGATCAGTGCAGCAAAAACGATACAGGAATCTTAAAAAATTCCGAAAGTAATGAAATATTTCAATATATTTTAATATATTTTGTGTAGAGTATTTGACTAAACAAATCTGAATATAACCAAAGTAAAAAATTTCATTTATACATTTACCGATACTGTCGTTAATAATATTCATAATCGATGTGATGATAAAATTTTAATAAGAAATGTATAATATACGAATGTTATAATCTTCTGAATAATTTTGCGAACGTGTAACTGTTTAATAATTGCATGGAATACTTCAATAGAATTAATTCAATTTCAGTAGTATTTAAGGTTTGATCTTCCTCACGTAATAATTTCAATGAGAACAATTTATTCCGTGAACGACTGTACGAGTTCAGCTTACATAATAATTAACAATTATTGCAATTTATGGATTTGGCAACTAAGTTTGTATTAAATCAGACACTTGGGAAAAGGTTATAGCAACGATATTATAAAATATATGAGAATATAATGGGAACTTTTGGTCTCAGAAAATAATTGAAACGCTACTTTACATATGTAAAGACTCATTGAAATTTACCTACCGGAAATGAACATAACGATCAGCATTATATACGAGCTTTGTCATACAACCGACATTCGACACGGTACAGCGTTGCTCTCACACCAAATTAACAATTCCTGTTGCGATAATTCAATTCTTACAAGCCCACTGATTATCTTGGATTCATAAATTCTGTGCACATTATCATGCACCGAATACCTAATTAATACACACTTAGATCCTAGTTATTCATACCTTATGCTAGCATTCGTTAACTCGCTAGGTTGACTGATTCTTTTTAAAAACACCTGACTCAGAATTCTGACCATAATAATTCTGTAAAATTTGGAATATTGTAACAAGAAAATTTTCAGAAGAATGAAAATCATTTTCCATTTATTTTGATTACAAAGAGATTTTATAAAGAAGCAAATACAAAATATACAGAATTTTAACATTCTACTAATTTCTGGATAATTTTAAGATCGTCTCCATTTTCTTTATCAAAAATTCAATACAAAAAAATAAATGAGCACCTTTAGGTAAATATAATTTCACTCGAAAGTGTAACATCGATTACCGGTGTGCTAGTCTACATACTAATTTGATAAATTCAGCATCACCACCTCAACTTTCCTCATTACGTTCAATTAGCCGGCCTAAATCTAAGACCAATTACACCACCTATGCATATCGTTCCCCAGGTATTTCGTTTTCCGTATCTCTATAAACAAATCTCATGAAATTCATGCATGGTATGCAACCATGAAATCTATCTCAACGGAATATCGTTCTTCGCGTGCTAATATAATTTTCGCATAGCCGTACTTATTCTCATCCGCCTTCCTTTCATCTCTTATCTCATTTTCGCTCCTTTTATCGGTATCTTGGCATTTGCATCATCGAGATGTCTCACGTCTCTCCTGCGCCAAGACGCAACATAGAAAAAAAGAAAGCAGAAAAAAGAAAAGAAACGAAGTCAAAGGCAGACAGACTGAATATAAATGCAAACAGAGAACAGAGCGTGAGAAGATGAGCAAAACTGAAAAAAAAGATATCAGTAGCGTAGAAACATGTAAGGAAAATAGGGAAATAGAAATAAAGATGAGAAAAGAAAAATGATGTCTAGAAGGGAAGAGATGACAGATGGAACGCGAAGGAGCGAACGGAAAGAACCAATGTAAGAAAAGACAAGTGATAAGATGGTAAGAGGAAGCTGAAAAGAAGAAGGAAAAGAAGCTCGTCGCATCGTCTGTGTTTGAAGCGTTGATGGGTGTCTGGCGGGTCACTTCACCGTTTCAGGCAGAGGAAACGCGAAGTGGACTTTGCTATACTCAACCTTCGGATATTCGAGGTACTCGGTGGTGTGGTACCGTCGAGTGCTCCACTCACGATGCCTTGGTACTCCCTTGAGCACGTACGGCTAACTAGAAAAATCCTCAGGTTAAGCGTTCTCCCGTGCATGATGAAAACTGTGTCGTTAGCAGTTAACCCCCTCTTTCCCCTTGATCCACCTTCTTTTTTTTCCTTTTACTCCTCTTACCCAACTCGCTCACACCCATTGTCTTCTATGGGCTTATGAAAAGTTAAGATGCTACTAACATCTTGAATTATTCGGCTCCCTTGATAGAATCATTTACAAGGACACTCGGAAAACTCTCTCAAGACGATATTAAATGTTTCATAAACTCTATGGAAGTATTTGCGTTCATTAGTGCATGTAGAATACTTGGTGATACATGAGATATAGTTTTTTCTTTAGTTGGATTGGGATAAAAAAATACATTTTTAGCACATCTGACTTTTTTAAACGATAAGTAGTTTTTGGAATTCTGTGGCTAAACAATTAAACTAAAGTCTCTAATAATCATTTCAAGCATTTATGTATTAGGGGTATCGAAAAGTAATCAAAATTGGAGAAGTGAAAATGTAATTGGAAAAGTTTTTCAACAAAAAATCGAAGGACTTTTTGAAACGGGAAATCGAACAACTACCTTTACGCTGGCAAAAAGTGTTAGAAAATTATGGAAATTATTTTCTTGATTAGTATTTAAGATTCCTTTAATAAATAAATGTTTTTCGCCAACAAAAAAAAATTTTGATTACTTTTCGGTACCCCTAATATAATTCAATGTCCAAAAAAGGGATTCAAATAGGACATATATTCCCATGAACTTGTTTAAATATTTTTATATTTCAACTTTCATTTTATAGAATATTTCAGAAACTGCACATCCTCAGAACCTGACACCATAACGCCCAAAAATTATTACCTTCAAATTCTACAATAGTAATTCCTATTCATCGTAACAAAAATTGTTCTCCAGTAAACATAGAATCTCAATGGTATATGCAAAACTCTTCAGTCATTCCATGATATCTGATCCAGGCGTTTTTTTTTCATTTGCCTGACAATAAGCATAGATAGTACACGTGAAGGGATCGTTATGAAATTTTTTGGTGGAAAGAGAGTCCTAGTAAAGGACAGTGCGCCCCTTGATTCATCGTAGTTTCCGTTGCACCCAGCTGGGGGGCCGAGTATGAAAGAAATTTAATTCCGTGGGTCGTGAACACTCGCAAATAACTCGTAATGTTGAGGCTGGCGGCTCGTTGCTGTTAGACGAAGCTGGATGGAATGGAAAAGGGTGATGTCCCGGCGTTCAACCTTTGTCACACAGCCGCAGGCATATAAAGGAAGATGGAGAAAGCGACGAGGAGACAGGGGTTGATGGGAAAGGCAAGGAAAGGTTGTACCAGGATCAGGGGTAGAGAGATGGAGAAAAGAGAAATTAGACAGAAAAGAGAAAGAGAGAGATAGAGAGAAAAGGAGAAAAGAGAGAACTGAAAACAAAGGCACAATCAAGATTCCCATTTAGAACAAAACAACAGTTAGCTCGCCGTCGTGGCTGAGGTTCTTGTTCCCTGTCTTTCTTTCCGTTTCCTCCTATCTTCTTGTCTCTTCTTTTCGTACTTGAGACTGAGATTATAGTAGCACGGAGTAAATACGACAGACAAAGGCTAACGAGGTGATTTCAGGCATCGTACGTTGTAAACGCGTCGCCAAATTTCCTCGCTTCTAGACTGCAGCACCATTCTTATCAGATTTCCTCCGGAGCGCAATATCGTTCGAGATGTAGTCGATCGTTTCTACCGATCTTTCTGCACCTGTTGCACGCTAGTCCAAACCGAAACGCCGAGCAAGGGATTGGATGGTTTAAGAGAGAATTATTGTTATGCTAGTATTACCTCTGTTCGTATTTCGTGCTTTAATTGGGAAGCGTGAAAATAGAACGAGAGAAACGAAGGGTGCCAGAAGAGGGGCGAGATCGAAATGTTCTGCAAGTGATATAATTGCAAAAAAATATTTATAAATAAAGGAAAATTTGAATACTGTAATGCTAAGGGTGCTAAATATATTGAAGGATCATATTGGATCTACAATGTCTTAAAACTGAGTCACTTTTACAGAGTGCATTCTAATGTATATTGTTTTTATTTGCACAAAATAACTTGATTGTCATGGATAGATAATATTCCACGTTTCGTTCTCTGTTTTGAAATGTGTACAATTTTTTAAAACCTCTGAAAGTTTATAAATGAACATTACTTTAATTTGGAAAAAGTCCGAACAGCTTTGGGAAGTATAATGTGACATGGGACTAGAGGGCGATTTTTCGCAAACATCGTGAATGTGTCGCTTTTTGTAACTTCCAAATTTTCTGTTCCTTTTTCCCCCAGAAATATATTCTATCAATTTTTTGTAAGTATTCAAATTTTATGCAGCGAGTACACTAATACACAAACCACACAAAAAATTTCCATATCCCTTTTGGTGGTTGCCCGTAGAATCACAAAAGGAAATACGTGAAAGACAAAAGGACTTAACTTAGTAAAAATATCGTCTGAAAGGACGCAAAGCACTAGTATTTTTAATGAAATATCTGTGAAACGACGTGAATCTGTATTAATACTCACTCGATGACATCAAAGAAATTGCAAAAAGTGCCTCTCGTTCCAAAAAAAACGAACCTTACTCAAAACGATTCCGAATTTAACACAAAAATTTCGTTTCTCCGGAATTTCCTTATTATTCCCAATGATCGAATTAATAAAAAAGCAAAGAAATTTCTCAAATCAACATTTTTCGTGATGCAATAACAAAAGGTCGCAATAAATATATTGCCCTATTCTTTCGCCATTGTTTCCGCTATATCAATAAGGAGAGAATGTAAGAAATATGAGAAATTACTCGTAAGCCCATCGTTATTCGCGATATCGTTTATACGAAAAGGAGATAATGGCAAGCAATAAGGTCGGCTCTTTCTCTCTATAAAGCAAACCAGGAAGTGGTCGCGCCTCTCTTGAGATCTATTTGCGGCTCGATTATAAGAAAACTAGAAGCCGCGGGGAGATCTATTGTCTTGCGCGGTCTAGAATCCGGTCAATGTTGCAGTTAAATTGGCGTTTCGTTCGTCGTAACGAGATGCTAACCAATTACACGCCTCCGTCGCCGGTGTCATTAAAATTCACGGCTATAGCTGGCAATGGAACGGCACGGTTCCAATCTCGACTCTCTGTGGGATTTTCTGTCGAAACCGGAAAGAGAAGAGTAAACAGAGGAGCGCGCAAAGGCGAAAGAAAGAGGAGGAAGAAGGGAGATCGCGATTCTACGGTTCGACTGTTAGTAGAACAGAGGTCTCGACACGGTGACAATGGTGACGCCTCGTGTACCGCAAACTATCTCGCGACAACTACGCCGATACCCCGTTTACAGGTCGTGTCTATCTTTCATGGAAACCAAATTGTTTTAGCGTCGCTCTATTGTTAACTGTATGCGTATAAACTCGAATGCTGCCATGTGGATGGATGGATGGAGTTCAAATAATAGGAATTTGCCATCTTTTTATTTCAGCTTGACTGAAATTAACATTTGGAGTGAGAATATAATGTATATTAATATGTTGAACTGGTATTTCGCCAGCTTCATCATTTCTACTGAAGAGAAACTTTCTTTTAAATTCACACTTTTATAGTGGAGAAACTTTAAAGATGCAGATAGATAGATATTCGGCAGTCCTTTATCTATTTAACGCTACTATTTAAATATTCTATATGTTCGACAATTTATAAATATTGTCATTTAAATATCACATGAACTTCCATTGAATTTAATAGCGCCGGTCGCCGGTGACCCCCGTGGCAGTAATATTGTGCTTATTTTTGGTATTAGGGTTAACATGCCATACACGATTAGAATCTCTGGTGGCTGACATTTGCCAACTTCTATATTTTTCAACGATAATATTTACGAACTTACGAATATAATGGATTGACAATAGGACGACAAAGGCAGTCAAATTACTGGTTCATTGTTTTTTCTAAACATTCCCGAAGTTTATAGGGGAGCCATGGAACAAATACTTATTCTACGTCGATCTTACAGAAGTTAAATTATTGAATTAATAATTTTTCTAAAGGATATGTTCAAGATATTTAAATGCAATAGATTTAATTTCGGTAGTACTAATGTTAAAATACTAGCGTGTAATACATTATTAACGTTGTACATCCAGTCATAATTATGTATATTAATTATTTTGTATTATTAATGAAGCTATTCCGCAAAGGGGTAATTTGACAAGTAAAAGTTTCACTTCAGCAGAAGGTTGACATCCAACATGTTAATTACAGTTTGATTACAATAAAAAACGTATATAGAAGTTAAATATCTCTTTGGATTAATATGTGGTAAAATATTGATTTAGTTAGAATGCTTACAGATATTTAATTGTCATAAACTCAACCGTGTAATAGAATAATATAGTAATACAGCCATCATAATGCAACAAGTGTTATAACATGAATTTCAATTCGATTCAAATAAAAATACCAGGACAATCTTAATTCTGTAATTATTTTTAATATGCCATAGAAGCTGAGAAACCCATATGGTGTCAACGTTTATCACTTATTTCTTTGAAATAATTTCCGTTGAATATAAATAAGACAGATGCGATTAATCGGAGTATGAATCTTGCGTGTTCTACACTGTTACAAGTTGCGAAACGTTATTGGCGCTGACTCGTATCCAAGTCTGCTTAATTGGGCAATCATATCTGGCGTCAAAGTTCATGTCAGCCTTGCTAGAAATTTGTCCTAATTACTAAGAACAGCAAACAAATAACTGCACGCTACCTATAAAGTTAAGATAACGAAGATAATACAGCTGTTATTGTCAAGCAGGGAGCATTGTTACACGGAGATGTGGAATATCTGTATCTGAAAAGATATTTTTAAATGTATTTTTAAGTATAATTAAGCATTTTGGATGAAAGGAAATAATTTACATGCTACGAGTGAAAAAATACAAAATATTTAAAGAACGACGTCGTTCAAACATTTGTACTTCATTTAATTCAATTAAAACCTGGAAAAATTTGAAATAGTAATATTCAGAAGATGCTAAGCAGGCATTATTGGTACAAAACCCAATAAATTACACATTTAACATGTTGATTATCATGGGGGTCACCAGTGACCGGCGCTATTGAATTTAATGAAATTTCATGTTACGTTTAAATTGCAATATTTATGAATTTTCTAACATATTGAATATTTAAATATTGTCATTAAGAATTGATAAAGCTCTGCTGAATATCGAAATATCCGTGTCTTTAAAGTTACTGCTTTATAAATATCTGATTTTAATAAAAAAAATTTCACTTCAGTAGTGACGAATCAAGGGAAATATCGGTGGCATTCAATGTGTTAATTAATTTACGTCTGGAATAGAATTTTTAAACTATGTAACGTTGAAATCTGTAAAGAGAAATTCTTGATTTGTGGCAATATTTAACAAAGATATGTATCGTTAAAATAACATTTGTACATTGTAATTACTTTCCAAATGGTCTAAAAAAATCTCAACAACGAAGGAAGATTAATTATATAGATAAGTATATATCGGATAATATTCTATGAAGCTTCTCCCTTCGGTCCTCGGGGTTTCCCAAGACCACCCCTTCAAATATCAAGAAATAAACGGAAAGTAAAGTATACTTAAGTCAATGGGATAAAACAAGGCCCGCGCTAAACTTCATGGAAGGTTAATGAAATGGGATTCAACGGGAGAGCCTGGAAGGAAATTTCCGACAAATACAGAAGAAATGTAATGAACTTGACGTAGGATCGTTGAGAACTAACGAAATTTTTTCTTTTACCTCGCCAAGAAGAGAAATACACTCGATTTGAATAATTTAATTTTCTGTCTCATTAGGTAACATTGGAGAACACACGATGTTACAATAGTTTCTCAATGCCGTTAATTTTCTTTCTTTTCGTCTAACATTGGGAAACTACACAAAATCAGTACTTCAATTTATTACAGGAGGATAAAGGATATGCAAGTATGAACTTCAAAAGCAAAAGTTGAAAATATCCTGTTTCTAAGCAACGAAAATTCGCAGAGCCATTAATACTTTGCGGGCTAAATTATTTTTCATTTTTTCATTAAGTAAGCGTATCAACTGCGAAAATTTGTCTACTCTTGATATACATTTTTAATTATTGACTACCTGTACTCGGCCACACGTTACTGTGGCTCTGTCTATTTAAATGGAAAAAAGAAAAAGGAAAGCACACGTTTCTAATAAGTTTAATTTCACAATGCTTGTGTGTATACAATAGTTTAGTTTTTCAAAGAAAGCATGTCACAGGTTGTGACATCCATATAATAGGTATATAAAAGCACACGCGTACTCAAATGCAACGATGTGTCAAAACTTCAAAGCAATCGGCGAAGAACTTTAAAACTTCGAACCAACGAACATTTGCATGTTTACTTATATAGATAGAGGTAAATATAGATGCGAAAAAATATTTAACACTAGGGACCGGTCGTTGATTTTACGTTCATGTTCATGCTGATCAATGAAAATCAACGATTAACTTTTTATCTAGGCTACTCTGTGGCGACTGAGCCACAATTAATGATTTTAACACTATTCCTACCGACACTTCGCATATACCTATTCCTACCGCGACCGGTCAAATGACCGGTCTTTAGCAAAACTTATATTTTTTAATATAGAATGAAGATAACAGCCAATTTGACAGTATAGATATATAGGTAGTTTTTTTTATTCAGTAGTATATAATGTACATATTATTCGTTTTCACCGGATTTTTTGCAAATGGGCATCTCTATTGTACATTTTCCACATACGTAGTTTTTACATTTTAGGTAGACTTTGTTAGGCTTATTATCTTTACAATGCCTTATCTGATATGTTTTTAGTTTACGGAAACCTGTAATTGCATTTGTGACGGGTGTTGGTTGATTCTTTTTTGCCTGGCTGTAGCACTTTTTTGATATTCGATGGAAAGTTCTGCTGATTGAAGTAAAACTTCTTGCCTCGAAATATCTTCTCCCGTGGTTTCTTTATGTAAAACCCATGCATTTTATTCAACTGATAAAATAAAAACTAAAATATAAAAATGTAAATCAAAATGGATAAAAAAATGAATAAAAGATCAAATATGAAACTTACTACGAAGTATTGTTGGTTTTGTTCACTTTTTTGAAAATGACACTTGTAACACGTAATACAGTATAAAATGAAAGTAGAATAGTACTAATAGACCAAAAATAAAAATTAACAAGTTACAAAGTTTACTGATTTCAATTGGAGAGAAGTCACCCCCCCCCCCCCCCCCAGGCATCCTCTTCCGCTATTTTATTTATTTCACGATCATAATAATAAAGACGGTATAAGAAAATCTACCGTTCTGGACCACTTCGGATACCAATGAGGCAAATAAGCACTGCAAGGCCGATTGGTGAGCGAGAACTCTAAACACTTGGAAGTGCTGTAAAACAATTCCTGGAAGGCACTTTTTGGATAAAATCATGTCACAACTGCATTACCTTTCATTTGAAACGACTTTATCGTTTCGGAATTGAATCTTTGAGAGAATACTATTATAAAAAGATATATATCGTTCAACTGGTCATTTGACCGGTCGCGGTAGGAATAGTGTTAAGTAAGAAATACAACATTTTATCGAAAACGCATGCAGTTTATTAAAATAAAGAGAAAGATATCTTTCCTGAAAAAAGGCCTAAAAGTGTAGTGCCGGTCTCTAAAAACGGGCTCTTAGCGTGTTAAGCAAAAATGTGACTCACTATCGATTTCCAAAGTTTACATTTAACGGATAAAACATTAATGTACGCTCCGTCGAATATAGTGACATAGATCTGCAAACAGTTAACTAGCAAGTTTCCCAAACCTCGATCATTCTCGTATTACACACCACGGAAATGGACAGCAAACGCGAGCTACCATTTGCAAAATTTGTGCTATCAATAGCCGAAAGCCGAACCGCTGAAAATCGATGATACCAGAGAAACTATAAATGCTGCAATGGTCGAGCGATCCTGCAAAATTATTCTTCTAACGGTATCCGGGAAAAACCTTCGATCCCGCCCCGAGGAAGAAATACAGTATTAGACGATTTAAAGCACCCGCCGGAATTTACTGCTTCGCGCTTGCCCGATTTTATTTGCATAGTGCCAGCAAGTCCGTCCGCTTTGTTTTGTCACGTGGGCGTTTTTACGAGGCCGCTCTTACTCAGAAATCCCATAAAATCGCGCCCACCAGGGGCATCTGGATTTCAATTACCGACGGGAGAGAGAGAGAGAGAGAGACCTCGATATCCATTATGTGACCCACTCGATCGTGTAATTGCGTCTAACTGTGAACTTGGACCATCTAAAAGCTCTTTGTAGCGCCAACACCAGGCTGCCGATTTAGTTTGAGAATCTTCACCGGAACGATAGTCAAGCATGTTTACATCAAACCCGTTTTGCAATTTTGGGTTAAGGAGAAATTGTATTTTCACCATCGCTCCGGTTTCGTGATGATACTTTTACTATCTTTGAAAAATTTCATGTCCGGTAATCAGGAAGGGCTTGATACTTCGTGAATGATTATTAGTTCTATTGAAAATTGAAAATTATAGATACTTCACCATTTTTGTATATTGACGATGATACTTCTAATTTTTGAATTTGAAGATTAATTATATTTAAAACTTTATAGTTTCTAATAGAAATTTCATTTGAAGTTTAACACTAAGTTTACGGATATTAAATCTATCGTACTCGTATATATTACACGTTGACTGTCATGGCGTTCACCGATGATCGGCGCTATTGAAATTCGATGAAATTTCATGTAACTTTTAAATTGCAATATCTATGAATTTTCTAGCATATTGAATATTTAAATATTGGCATAAAAAAATAAAGGTCTGCCGAATATTTATCTATCAATGTATTTAAAGTGTCTCCTTTATAGAGACGAGATTTTATTAAAAAAATTTTTATTTCGATAGAAATGATGAAACTAGCGAAGTATCAGTAGCATTCAACGTGTTAACCCCTTGCATTGCGATTTGTATTTTGATAGCATGTATAATAACTCCAAGTTATTTCCGAAAATAAAAATTTTTCTCTGATTCTTAACATCTTGCACAACTGACTACAAAATTAGTATTATAGAAATCATGTAGCCGTCTCGTAACCAACTGATATCATCAATTTAACAGTTGTCGGAAAATTTGAGTATTTCGTATTCCATTTATCGCGTCACGTGTGTAATAAGTCATTGTAAGCCAAGGGGATAAGGAAGTAATTTGAAAAAGGAAGGATCAATCCGAAATTAAAAAAAAAACGTTTGGAAAAAACGAGGAATCCATCAATCTGACGGTGTCCGTAGATTTAGTATTAAAAAGTACAAACTGATATTATTTAAAATAAATAATCGCTCAGATATCTTTAGTTGTCGATGAATCAAGGTACATTATATCTCATTAAAGCACTGCAAGTTTTTTTGCAATACGATTAGAAAGTCCGGAAGTATTAAAGAGGTATAACGAGTATCTTTACGAATTTAAAATGTGCGAGGCATAATGAAAGCAGCAGTTGTTTCGGCTCGGCTTAGGGCCGGATAAGAAGTATATTTAATGGTTTACAGTATAATGCAATCCATGTACGGGATTGCAAGTGGCCAGGTGTTATTTTGTAATTACCGGTACATCTGTCAGTACACGTAACGAGTTTGTCGTGGGTGTACACGGTTTCTAGTTGTTCCGTTGCACCACTCGGTCTGTTACTTTATCTCTTGTATATATACCTCCAGTGAGTGCCATTGTTCGAAGTACCATTAAAGCCGGATAAAGCGAACGCGACTGTAGGATCTGTATCGCAACGTTACAAATAATTAAGTAACATGTGAAAACGGGATAAAGAATATGGATGAATTGAAAAATAAATACACGCATTGCCGTGTAATAAAATGCCGAGCGTATCGAGAACACTGAAATTTGCAGTTAGAAGTTCAATAATTTATAATGAAAATTCAAATTTGTGTAATATTTGAAGATATTTCATTTTATTATTTTTTTTCGGATACTATTTTGAATAATGATGTGGACGCAAAACTAACTAGACTTCTTTGTAGACGTTCAATTAAATTATTTTGTGGTGAAATTCAAAATACTATTGTAGGATTTTATTAAGAAAGAAGGAAGGAAAGGAGATAGAAAGGGAAAAGGAAAAGGAAAATAGGTTCTTGATAGAGGAATCGTAGTCAGGAAAATAAAAAGAAAGAATATATTTAATATTAGTCATACAAGTTAACAATTCGCAGTTCGCAATCTGCACGCTAACTTCTACAGCTCAAAAACGCACGCCAACCTTTGCGGCTCAAGAAACACTGTAATACCTTCCTTCTTTCTTAATAAAATCCTACACTATATTTAACACATCGTCGCACACTTTTAATTTGACGATCGTGCTCAGAAACACATACGAAAATATTCCGAATTGTTAAGACATGAAGAATAGCACAAAAAACAATTGATGTGGTATCTGAAATTGTACATCTTTTTTTCCATGAATTACTTACTGAATAATTAACAAATAAATGAATTAGTACACCTCGTGCTAATGATGTTCCTTTTTTCATTAATTAAAATGTGTAGGGTTGGCTATAGTCGTCATTTGCGGCATCGTGTTAAATAATTTTTAATTAATATTTAAAAAGTACGTCGTTCTCTAAGTTTTCCAAGGGAAACTAGGTTCAATGATGGTTATTTTTACAGTGTTGTAGAATATTGATTTTTGCACTGATCCTTGTATTAAATATAATTTAACTGAAGTAATTTTGTAATTAATTTCATTTGAATTAATAATAGGTTACTGTTTAGCAATTAATCAAACGGTTGTTTAATACTTTGATAATAATAACGGATTGAAATAATTATTTTGT
Organism: Cerceris rybyensis; assembly: GCA_910591515.1. NCBI lineage: Eukaryota > Metazoa > Arthropoda > Insecta > Hymenoptera > Crabronidae > Cerceris > Cerceris rybyensis. The sequence goes on from OU342790.1 coordinate 31,824,802, forward strand.
ACATAGTGTTACGAATTATCGTAACGAAATTGTCTCCCCTATATATTTAATATCGATTACGAGAATGTTCAAATATTTAGATATTGATTTAATATTGCATATTGAGTTGTCTTTGTACAAGAAGTTCGGATTGATTAAATTAGAGACATAATTTTATAATAGCTGATTATTTAATTATGAAGCGCCGTTACAATATATTCAATAAGCAATCCCTTAACAAGATTAAATTCAATTATGTCTATACTTAAGTTTAATGAGTCTTCAATAATTTCATTCCTTTGGAATACAGACATCACAATAACTTGGAATTTATACAGTTGTTACGCAGAAGCGTGAAAAACGGCGAATGTAAAAAATTAAAACACATATCCGAAAAATTAATGTACGATGTCGGCGAGAGAAAATAAAATAGCAACTCCGATATTCACGTCAGAGCCGCCAGCTCGTGGAGAAATATGTAATGTAAATAAATGTATGAATTTGCAATTAACGCAGTTCATTTTCAGAAGCATCAAAAAAAAAGGTCACGCGGAGAGTAAAAATTAAAATACATCAACTCCAAACTTTATATTCCAATGGCTGCTTCGTAGCCAAACTGAAAAAATATAAATGTACGATATGTAATTAATACAGTCAGTTCGCAGAAATGGGGAAAAAAATGATATCCTTGACAGTGACAAAATCCACTCCAACTCTGAATTTCATATTAAAATCGCCGAATCGACAAAACAGTTAACTCAAGTACTCATATAAATTTCTAATTAACCCCGAGAATTCCTAGAAACAATAACACATCTCTCAAATTAATAAAACTCAAAATCACCTCAAACATCCCCATTTCATTCTCCATCCTAAACACTCAAGCAAAAAGAAAACAACGTAATCGTCCAAATTTCCAATTAAGACCGTCCCTCCTCAAAAACAATAAAAACCCGGTGCACAATTCAAACTCAAAATCACCTCGAAACTTCATATTCCAACTTCTGCTTCCAGAAAAAAAACCAAACATGCAAGTTTACAATTAAAAAATCCAAGTTCCCAAAAGCAACACGAACTTCTCCCGATGAATAAATATTTAAAATCATCGTAGACACAGTCACCTCGAAATCTCGCGAAGAAAAAAAAATATAACATAATCCTGTAAGATCTTTACGATCGAGATTAAAATAAAAAATTCTCATTTTATCGTCGAGAGACATACACGTATCCCGTGATGTTCGATGATCGAGTGAGATATTTATCCAGACTCCTACTCGGAGATCTACGAGGTACCATTTACGGTGGTACACGATGTACGTGTTCACCTCGGGTAAAAAAAGTGACGCGGCTCTTCGGGCGAAGAGCGCGTGTTTAGCGGATCGGCTCGAGCGGAAGAGGGGTGAAAAAAGTCACCTCTTATGAATATTAAAACTCTAACGACCCGCGTCGGTTGTTTCGTCGCCCGATGGCCGGCGATGCCGATGATACTGGTAATGGCACCGACGCCCGGTGGCTCGTGTTGGTGATACCGTTGATGGTGCTGCTGGTAAATGGAGATGCGACTTGGGAAATATGCGCGGAGTGTTGCACCAATGCGAATGAAGTTCACCCGGCTGAACATGGGACAGAGGGATGGAAGGTTCACGGAAGTGTCCATCTACGTGCACGCGTGTACATACTAGGGACCCGTGAGTAAAGAAGAAAATGCAGCGGAGAACGCTCCGTTGAATGGAGGAGGCCAAGTTGAATGGACCGGATAAAAATAAAACAAATACAGGAAAGAAATGCAGGGCGAACCGACGAATGAACAAAGAGATAAGTCGGAAATGTAGTAGCGAAGGGGTGGATGAAGACTTAGAAAAAGTCGAAGGAAGAAGCAAATGCTTGGTGGATGATAAGATGAAAAGAAAGGGATGATGAGGAAAAAAAATTCTGAGATTAGGAGAGAAAAAAGGAAGAACTGTAGGGTGAGTGGGGAATAAAAAAAAAAGAATGAAGAAACGGGAAGAGGAAGGAATGGAAGAGACTGAGGTAAGGTATAAAGAAAGGAAGCTGTTGGTAGATCGTAGGTAGAGTCGAGGGTCTAGCCACACGGGAAAAGGGGCATGCATTTACGTAAGAACCCACTTTGTATTCCCCGGTCGGCGGGTTGTTTAAAATAATCGTTACGCCGCGCGCTGACGACCGTCTTTGGAACGAGCGCTCGCGGGAATGAGCGGCTCATCTTGCTCGTAGAACGATGGCCAAAGTCACCGTCTTGCAACATAAGCGGCCGCCGGATAAGACTTCAGTCCGGAGAAGGTGGTGTTGGTTGCGCTGCATCTAGCAAAGAGAACGACCCGAGGACTCACGGAGATATTCAAGGATTTCATGGCGACACATTAGCTAAGCCGATTTCTCGAGTCGAGCTGGCTTGTTCGAAATAATCGTTACGGCGCAGAACAGTGCCTTTAGTGTAAGCGCACGGAAACGTTGGCCTTAGCGATGGGGTGCAACGGTCATGATTCGCCCGGAAGCCATCTTGCGTTGTATCTACACGGATACCGATGACGCTGGGAAGCTGAATATTTTATGCTCGTTCTTGTGATAATCGCTTAATATTCTTAGAGCTTGACGTAGCCACCGAGCCGAGATATTTCGGTGCGTTGTGTAAGGAAGATTAATGGCGGAAATTATACGGTAACAGGTCTTACGAGTTATAATATCGTAGGCTCACAATGACGATGCGATTGCATGTGTGATAGGGTAAAATTATTTTGGTTCGTCGCAGGATGACTTCTTGATACTTTGTGGCAATTTTTTGATACTGAGGTACCGATACAGTTTCATAAATTTAATATTTAATTGTACCAACTTAATTTGCAAAGTCTAAATAGAATGGAGGAATAAATCTAAACGAAATGTATTTGTTTACTCTGAAGATCATTTCCGCAGAAGAGGATATAAATCGAAGTCGTTGACTGTACAGAATAATGTAAAGTTTATTTTTAACACTTTAACGACCGGTATTTTTTTTAATATCCTATTCATTTCTGACCGATCACTCGCCCGTAAATACTTTCCTGATACCGATATCTCTTCGAAAATTACGGGGTTGTAAAGCTTTTTATGATTGTCATTTGTTATTAATGTTATTTTCTAACAGCATAACATTAAAAATCATAGTTACAGATATTATTCAGAACAAAAGGAAATAAAATTTATTGATATTTTGTGCGTATAACAATGGTAGAAATATGGAAAATAGAAAAGTACATACATTTTCGACATTTAATGCTTTATTATTGTAATAAAGGTAAAAACGCAGATTTCGGTTGGGAAATTTTACCCTACCCACCCTACTCCCCCCATACCTAGCACCGTCTGATTATTATTCATTTAGGTCTACGCAAAAACTTTTTAATGGCCAAAAACATAGTACTCTGGATGCTTGCAAAAATCATTTAGAGCGGTTCTTTGCTGAGAAAAATCAAAAGTTTTTTGAGAAGGGGATTATGAAGTTACCCGATGGATGACAAAAAGTAATCGATAGAAATGGTGCATATACTATTGAATAAAGTATTTATTTTCCAAAAATATATCGAGATTGAACATTACCCAAGTAACGCTACGAACTTTCCGAACGACCCAATATAAATTCTCGTCATTGAGTCCTTGGTATAGTAAACTGTAATGATAAATAATAATTTGTTACTTGCCCTGGCAGCTGATTAATAAGTTAAAAGTCCAAAAGCGTTTGGCCCGAAACTTCGTTACTTTAAAAGCTGTGTAAATAAAATAAAATGTAAGTGGAGAAAAAAGAAATTACTCGATTACGATGTTACATTTAGAATATCACTAAAATTCTGTTATTTTGTTTAAAATTACCTTGCAAACCAAGAAAAGATTTATTCGCGTCATCGATCTGGTATATCGTTATCTATATCACTCGAAAAGCATTTGACTCGAGACCGAAATAATTTATTCATAAATCTATTTTGCGAGTACGAAATATCCTAAGGGAATATAACGAATGATGGAAGGACGGAATATTCGAAATAGCGCCTTCTTATTTATAAGGGGAACTCTCATAAATGCCCAAAGTGGTAACTTACTGCAATCGGAGGATGCAACTTGTTCGCGCCCGCAGACAAACGTTACCTACGTGCAGGCTATATCCTCTTCATGGTGATTGAACAATTTACGAGAATACTCATAGACCGTGGTGCCTTTAGGCGTTTATGAACGTTTAATAACATCACGGTGGTCGCTTCTAATATTCTCGTGGGAACGAGTAATAATTACGAAAGCCAGATTATTTAAGAGGCGCCACTGCAAAAGAAAAAAAATTTTCTAAGTACCGTTTCGTCTTTTCTTTTTCTCCGTTGCGTCAATTTGCGGTAATAATGATCGGCACGAATTTGTCGTAAAACCTACAATTACATTCCGTCGACTATAAATTCTTTCGTCTTAAAGTGTTCTCATAAAACTGATAAATGGAAAGTAAGAATAAGTGAGAAAAATAGTAATTCAACTGAACACATCGTCGTTTAATTAAAATATAACCTTCAATTAATTCATCCTACATATCAAAGTAGCTTCATAAAACATAACTGAAACAAAACTATCCAATAAAAAATGTTCATTCATTTCCACAATATTTACTGCCATATTTCTTTCCAAAGAGAAATGCAATCCTTTCAACTATTTGAACTACAAATTTAATCTACAATAGAATTCATACGTGAAATTCTAAATCTAATATGTAGAAAGGGATTATGAATACTCCAGAAGCTTACAAAGGACAACATTCGTAGTAAGTGAAAATTCACAAATATCAGGCTGACATATACTTATCAACAAATTTGTATTACGCATAATTCTAACAGTGATAATGAGAAGGCACATATCTCATTTTATTCATCGGAATGCAAGCGTTTGATTAAACACGGTATTTACTTCGCGAGCGTTTCAAGTTGCACCGCAGACAATTCCATGGAATCATAGACGCGGATTGCAGTAACATGCACTTTGAGTCCTGATCTAATCGACAAACAGACCGGGGGATCGTACGCAGCAGTACGTGCGCATGGGGATCACGTGCGAATAGATTATGCGAACGCCGTTGGACGTAAATGTTTATTTAGGAAGCGGTACGTCGCGATATACGGCATTATGATAATCCGACAAGCCGAATCTCTGATATTGTGAGTTCGCAAAGCGTGCTCGTCGCGTGAATGAATTTCAAAATTATTCACCGCTTCTTTTCAACTCTCTCTGATTTTCCATGCTATTGCAATGACGAAAAAAATGGGTAAGGGGAAAACACGTTTTACTACTGACAAATCAACTATAGCAAAAGTAAGGACACTTTTGAAATTTACAGGAAATAAAGTTTGACGTGAAAATTCTGATTTTTGGTCGACTTTATCAAAACGTGAAGTATGAATATAAAAAGATTGTTGTGTCTCAGTTCTGACACCAATTTTGTGTTACATCTGCGGATGAATTTATAGCACTTTTGTAATGTACCAACCCTCCTACGTATCATTAGTATGTAACATAACATTAATGAGTAGTTTGTAAGGACAAATATTATGTACGGCAGCGACACCATCACTCATCACCATCCTTAGTCATACTCGAATCATGGTCCAAGTCCAAAATCCTACTCCTTGTTTCGATCCTGAACTCCCTAACACAGTCGTCATCCATATCCAAGGTCCAACTTGCTATTCCTACCCCTAGACTCCCAAATACCGTCATCCTACCCCCTCTCCTCTTCTAAAACCTTTAAAAAACCTACATCTCTCAGTTTACAGATATTTTAGTCCTCAAGTTCACTTTCAAGTTCATCATTACTCAAGTTCAACTAATTGTGAGAGTCATCTTCAAATTCTGAATTCTAATTGTAAGTCTAAACTTTCATAAGTCCTCACTATCAAATCATCCCTTTCCGTACATCACACTAAATAGCTCTTGGAACGAGCCGAGTTATTTTAATACAAAAACTCCAAAAGCATAAGTTCTCTCATTTTGGCGGATCTTAAACGCGAATCACCTAATTCGCCATTACACTTTATTTAAGAGGATATTACTTTTGCGTTCGGAGTTTTAACGAACTTAAAGTAACGCAGTCGCGAAGTGCAAACTGTCAGCGATTATGTACAATTGCCTGACAAGATCTCTGGTTTTGGTAACTAGACTGGCGTTTTATGGGTTTTATTAAGGGTCTTCATGACACATTTTGGAGAAAAAGCGATGGTTTGGCTATTATATCACAAAGAATTCGGTCGGTATCCAACAAGGCGATGTAAAAGTTTCCACTGAGGGAATTAAGGAAGCCTTTTTTCTGTTTACCGAGAACGGTTACCAAATTCGCGATTACATGTGTGATAGAGTGAATTAATTTTGGTTCGTCGCAAGATGACTTCTTCACACTTTGTGACAATTTGCAGATACTAAAGTACTAATATACTTTCATATGTAAAATTGTATATCTCAATTTCTAGGGTTAAAGTACCGTAGAAAATAAATCTAACAATAAGTGAAATATATTTAATTACACCTATCCCCTTAAGATCATTTTCTTAGAATACGGTGAATCGCATTTGTGAAAGCCTTTTCTCCGTTTACTGAATTACGACATTTTTTCGTGTAGTAAATAAATCTTCTAATATAATGAAATTACGATATGTGATTATACTATTAGTCACTAACAATAACTAATTAGTCACATCGCAAGGTAAAACACTCAGGAAGCGTTGAAAGGTGGTTGCAAACCTTTATATCAGCTTTCTAAAACAATAGATTGTTTTTAAATACACCAAAGATCAATATACAAGAAAGTAATTTAAAGCAAGTTTTTTTTTAAGTCTTATAACATCAGGAATTTAAAAAAATCAATCTATCGAAGCACAGCATACAAAATTATTTGTGCCCAAGTATGCGTGTTAACTTTTGTGGTGATTTTATAAATCCCGCGCGTTTTGAGGGACCCGCCATGAGAAAGTTGACTGACGAAAAGACGATCGACGACGAAACGTGGACGACACGAGGACGAGCGAACAGATCGACAGTAGACGAGATCGACTATGGACGTGCTTGACGATAGACGAATTCGACGATAGACGGTAGACGCATAGAGTAGACCAGCGTCAAGAATATTTTGCACGCCCGAGCCGTCCTTCGAGAAACACCGCCTCCTGCACCCAACATACAGCCGAGATGTCACTGATTCACAACCACTCTGTAGGCGTCACGGTGGTGCCTATTGGCACTGGCGTGGTGCCGCATTTGGGGCGACATTCGTAGTTAATCGCTCGCGCTGGAAAGATGTGCCTCGCGCGTCAGTCGCGGAGATCAGAACGACGTGCGTGGCACGTCGACTCTGAATATTTGTTGAGGAACAGTTTCAGATAACACTACGTCGCATGGGCCGCAGCGGCTGCGACGGCAACAATGTATTCTTTAATACGAGGAAGCCTAGCGTTCTAGTATCGGATAGTTATTTTTAACAATTTGCGCTAGTAATTAATTTACAAATGTGCGTACTGGAACGCAATACTATATTTATGCCGTAAGACTTAATGAAGTGGTCGATTTCGGCAAAACCATCACCAGAAGTTCAAAAACATTAAAATATATTAATTGTATTTGATTTAAAACATATCTGAGGATACTTTTTCACTAACAATACTTTTGTCTTATCCTACATGCGACGTAGTGCCATCTGAAACTGTTCCTCAACAAATATTCTGAGTCGACGTGCAACACACGCCGTTCTGATCCCCGCGACTGACGCGCGAGGCACGTCTTTCCAGCGCCAGCGATTAACTACGAATGTCGCCCCAAATGCGGCACCACGCCAGTGCCGATAGGCACGAGCGTGACGCCTACAGAGTGGTTGTGAATCAGTGACATCTCGGCTGTATGTGGGTGAAGGAGGCGGTGTTTCTCGAAGGACGGCTCAGGTGTGCAAAATATTCTTGACGCTGGAGTAGACGATAGACGAATTTGACGAATTGTAGACGATAGACGGACAGTAGACTATAGACGCATAGACGACTAGACGGATTTTATTATTGTAAATCATATTTGTGTGTGTGTGTGTGTGTGTATTAGAGAGTGTGCGTTCCCCATATTTTACCATAAATTTAAGTTTCCACTTGTATATAATTTATTTTAAGTATATTTCTATCAATATCCTACACTTTTAATAACACATTGCAACGCAAAAACTTGTACAAGTTGTTAAAGTACACGACATAGAATTATTTGTGTAAAAACACTCGATAACATTCCAATATAATTGACTAGGTTGTTATAAAATTCTAACGCGGTCTATCAGTCCTAATTAAAATATGTTACACGCGCTTTAATGAATACAAATTCTTGTCAGTTTATGTTACGATAAGCAATCTTCACTTGCATTAGAACAGATAAATTATGAAGTAAAATGTGACTCCCTAGTAATGGAAGAAAATGTCAAATTCCTTACCGTTAATAGACTCTAAGTGGATTATAACGGTCCTATTACTAGATTTCATACTACCGGCACGTAATAAAATAAGATGAGAGGTATAAAATATCGGGCATGGCACGTATGCTATCACAAAGATGAAAGATACATGATCATGATCGTGGAATCCATGAAATGCTTGATCTTTCATAGTTACAAGGAATAATGTAGAAACGGATATAAATATCAAGTTGGTAAACGTTCTTTTCCATTTTGAACCTGTGAGACTTGTACACTATACTTCAGTGGCGCAATCAACGTTCTCAAGTTCGAGAAAGAAAAGAATAACGAGGAGGATAATGAGAAGTGCTAGAGAACTTCATCGTCGTGAAGAAACAGGTTTAGTCGAAGTAAGTTGGACTTTCGAGATGTTATCTGTACGAGATTCTTGTACAAATTTAAATAAACTTCCCCTTTTGCCTCCGCCCACATATACCGAGTGATTCTATCTACGCAAAAAAATATTACACGATAAGAGAGAAATGAATAAAAATATTTTCTACTAATGTCTCTTAAATTCCAAGCATAGGGCAGCTTAGATCACGTAACATGATTCTGCAGGAATGAAAGAAACACTATTGTATTGTATTCACAAATTCAATGCAATTACAAAAATTAACGGGTTATTCTAAAATTAACACAATTTAAACAAACGTGGATAGATGTAGAAAAAATGCTACAAATTACAAAATGCAAGTATTCAAACGCTACCACTTCCAGAAAAAAGGTATGCAATTACATTTAAATGCAGCGTAAAAAACAAATGTCTCTAAAAAATCTCGACTAAAATGTCTTTCTCAAACGCCTGTACACAAATTGTGCAACAATTAAACAACATTCAATTAACCAAGCTCACGTCCAAGTCAAGCCAGAGGCACATGCCAACATGTGCAGGTCGCTCGAATAACGGAAGGTGGACGATGCATTCCGTCCAGTCCAAATAAACTTTCACTCTGAAATCTCCATTTTTCGAAATATCTACCGAATTTTCACATCATTCTTAAGACTTTCCATATGAAATCTTCACCCACAGGGTGTTCCGATAAATACGAACATTGCTGCTAAACATTCAAACTACTTCGCTACTGAAATTCACAGTTAATCGAAATAAAAGTCTTCATTATTTCCCAGAAACTATTCCTACCTGTCACTTGTGACAATCTTGAACATTCCCTATCAATCTTCCAAACATCAAACATTATATTTCCCAGGTAAAATGATCACAACACTTACACCGATTTGGAAATTACTGATTTAATAATGTATGCGTTGCAAGACATAATTGCAAAAGTATTAATAGGTATACCTGATGTTAATACTAGATCTACGGACGGTTAATGCAATATATTTAAAATTCTCAAATAAATAGGTCCGAACAAAATAAATGACGGGGGTGAAAAACTTGATCGATTTAATCGCTCATATAATAGTACAAGTGACCCTCCCATAACACCGTATATAAGTTCCTAGAAAATGCCGTGTTGTGGGAAACCGTGTTATACGAGACCCAGACCTAAAACAAAACGGAGAATTACATTCCCCAAAACTCAAAACAACCAAATATTTTTAAAAAAATTCCATATCTCTGAAACAGCACATCTTGCCGCGAATAACGCGAATAATTTAAGCCGCTTTTCGTTATGACATTGAAATAGTGTTATAAATGAGTAAATTATCATTTATTTATGTATTTTCATTGAAAACCACTGTAGTTCATTATACCTTCCTGCTGAAAAGTTTATGCTAGGACCGAAATTTAGGTTTTTTTCCTGCTCCCACTTTTACTCGCACCCCAGCATACTCGGTACCCAAAAAGGATTTCCTATTGTCATTCTATTGTTCGATTGGATCGTACGCGTGCACAGAAGAGTTCACTGTAATTTCACGCCAAGGTGAGAGAGGAAAAAGAGGAGTGTATTCTTGGCACGACGATTCGCGTAGCAGAACACGCGGCGGCGAGTGCACACGCGATCGCGTATACGCACAATGCCGCTGTCTGGCAACCGTTAAATTCAAATCAGTTGAGATATAATGTGCTCTGGCGGTATGGTCTAACTAGGATGAATGCTCTCAAGATCCATGCTATAAAGAGGAAGAGAGGGATGCAGGAAAAGGAGGCAAAAGGAGCGGCAAAACCGAAGGCAAAGCTGTCTCTCACGATGGAAGAAGGAAGAGCGGCAAAGTACCGTCGGTGATGGGGGATCGACCACGAGGGGATTTATAAACGTGTGGGCGAGAATGGTCACGACACACGAGTCCCTGTCGGCATGGGATACCGGTATGCCGCACACGTGGTATAGTTATCGCTTCCACCATGCCCGGATTAATTTCTCTGGTACCGTGCCATTGAGATTGCCGCGGAGCATCGTATTCAATTCTATTGCCAGTGTCGATCAATTAAATGATTCCTACCGATTCACCGACTATGCGTTTTCTAGGCAATACTGAATTTCATCCACGTTGCGTGATAAAACTGATATTTCAGCACGAAATACTTTATACGTACCCTCTTTCACCCTGTCGATCGTTCTATTATTCAAAGGACCATGGCGATATAAAAATTTCAGGATGTTGTAAGAAATTTACGGCAGAGCTTTATAAAATCCTGATATCAGCATTTTCCGTTCTTCTCATACGTACCCTTGACGCAGGACACTCGAATAATACTTTCCTTTTGGGATCAACAGTCGGATCACGTTGGACGATAAATGCAGAAAAACGGCAAAGAGAGAGGAGAGAGATAGAGAAGAAAAGTGCAATGATGATTCGATGGATGAAAACGTAGCGTGAACAATCGACAGAATGAAAGGGCATCGAGCATTACATACTCGGCGGGCAAGATTAACGGAGATTAAGAACTAATTACCGTTTCGAATTAATATCACGATCGTATTAAAAGCGGAATCATAAAGCAGCTTGTTATTTATTAAACGAACATATTATATTGACATTTTCGAGAGTGTTAATGTCCCTGGAAATCCTATGGACGGAGCAATTGCACCAACGACTTGTATTAACATTTACGAAATACCAGACACACGCGGCATGCCTGCCGTTCCATAACAGCTGTATTAATCCCGCTTTAACCGCACGATCGCATTCCGTGGAATTTCACGTTATGTATCGAAATCCATTACCTCAGTTGACAAATCAATAGACGAGCGTTATCTAACATTACTTCTGCCTGTTCTATCAGAGTGTACCGGTTAATCCCATCAAACGACGCGGTTAATAAAGAGACGAATGGATCGATGGTCGAAATAATGGAAATTCCGTCAAATGTAATATCCCACATGTAAAAGTATTAGGGGGATCGAAAAGTTATGTATATCGTTTCTCCAGGTATTTTGTTCAAAAACCAATCGGTTTTGATCGATGCGGTATTGTAAATTTGCACACTAGATGACAAAAGGTTGTTCATAACGAAGGTAATTATATCGTTCTTTAAAGATGAAAACTTTTTACAAAATTTTCTTTGATGTAATGTAAAAAAACTACATTACTTTTCGATCCTCCTAATATAATGCATGCTCACAAGTAAAATTTTGCTGTCACTTCTTCTGCGAGTTTCAATTAATTGACAGAAAATTCTATGGTACGAAGACTCTGTAAATGTTTAATCTCACTTTCACGAAATATATTGCATCGTTTAAAATAGAGATGCGAAAATTTTTTTCCCCACAATCTTCAAGCTGTGAAACAGACGTATCAGAAGCTGTATCACGTAACTTCGCCGACATTACTTGAACATTACACCCAACCTCCGGCCAAATATTTCTCCGCATTAGAGCACTCTGAACACTCTGATTTACAATTTTCTTCTGCCCACGCAATCATAGGTTGGGTGAGAGCCAATTCGCGAGGTATCTCGGCATCGTTTTCAGGTCACGGCGCCATAATGCGCAAAACGTGTCGAAACGGGCTGCGAAAATCTCGCCGAGTCGTCGTAATAACAGAGATAATTGCACGCAACCGAGAATCAAAATGATCGTATCATCCACGACTTTTCTGCCGATGCACATTTCACCTGTATTTCTCTGCGGCCCTGTATCCCTTGCTTACGAGGAGTCGCTGATCGTGCGTTTACATATGTGCGGTCATCGTGCTTATGATTCGCGAGAACGTAACACCATGATCATGAAGAGGTCGTGGCATGGGGTAAGTTATCAATGAAACAGCACCACTACCGCGGATCGTTCGTCCGGTGAATTCGAAAACATAAATCGATTACCGTTAACTCATCCTGAATCATCGAACACTAGTGAAAGCTTATTGAAGTTCACGGCACCATAATGTGCGAAATTGTGTCGAAACAGGCTGCGAAAATCTCGTCAAGTTGAAATAATTGAGATAATTGCACGCAATCGAGAATTGGAACGCTCGTATCACCCTCGACGTTTCTGTCGATGCACATACCATTTGTATTTCTCTACGAACCTGTATTTCTTCCCTCTATTTTTATGTATGTGCTCTCATCGTGCTTAATCCATTGACAGATTATCCCGTGACAGTCACGGGCGGAGTGTCAAGCATGAAACGGTTTATCCCGTTTAGTCTACCAAAGATATCTAAGTCTATGACTAGATTCTTTGCTTCCTCTGTTTTCTAAGGTTATTCTAACTGAAGAAGGAGACGTGGTTTAGTTTACATGCCGAAGTGTTTTCGAACGTAAAAAGAACTAGACATTTTTTGGGCCAGAATTCGTAATTTTACCAAACTGTAAAGGGGTTAACATTAGATCTATGGCCACTAAATCTGGTATATTTAAATATATTAAATAAATCCTTTAAAAAAGATGGATCAAGCGGTAAAAAAATACGGCCAGTAAAGTAATTTGTATATTCTAAGATACACGTGCAATTTTTAGTGTACTGTTTATCTAACAACTTCGGAACAATTTTTAAAAAAGTCCCGCCAATTTGACGGTTGCTGTAGATATAGTGTGAAGATTCGCAAGAACGTAACACCACGGTCATGGAGATGTCGTGGCATGGGGTAAGTTATCAATAAAACAACACTTCTAACGTGGATTTACTAATCTACTGCTACTGCCCGGTAGATTCGAAAATATAAATAAATCACCCTTAACTCATCCTAGATCACCGAGCACAAGTCAAAGCTTATCGAAATTCATGGCACTATAATGTGCAAAATGTGTCGAAAATTTCTCTGCGGCTTTGCATCCTTTGCTTACGAAGGGTCGCTGATCGCGCGTTTACATATGTGCGGTCATCGTGCTTATGATTCGCGAGAACGTAACACCATGATCATGGATAGGTCGTGACACAGGGTAAGTTATCAATGAAACAGCACTTCTACCGCGGATCGTTCGTCCGGTGAATTCGAAAACATAAACCGATTACCGTTAACTCACCCTGTATCATCGAGCACGAGTGAAAGCTTACCGAAGTTCACGTGCATTGCACGAACGTTGGACTATTATTTCAGGAAAGCTGTAATATCCTGATGACAGTGGATAGAATAGTACGTGGTTGTAGGAGAAAATAGACGGACACGCCTGAACTCGCTGCTGTCTTGTAACGACTACGTGCGGTAGCCTTCGACTTCGATATGTTCGTAGAAAATAGATTTCATTGCGTGGGATATTCACGAGGAAAGACTTTTCATCCTGTACATTTATTGTTACGTGATAAGGAATGTAGAAAATTGAAAGCTGGCGGAAGTAATGCTTGTCTATTAGGATAGAAATGAACGTTGCAATTGAGAACGTTAAATTGAATTTTGATATTGTACGAAGAGAAGAGGGTATTACGGAAATTGTAATCAACTAAGTGGAAGATGATTCGAACGTCCGGAGGAAGACAATAGTTCAATTATTGTTAAGCCATGTGTTATCGCGAAGAAGAACGAATCGCTGTGAAGTTGTTTCGTATTAGATAGATAGTTTGCACTATTATTTCAGAGAAGCTGTAATGCATTGATGACAGTGATACCAGTAAAATAGAGTAACTCGTTATGGGGAAAATGGATAGACACGCCCGTTTTGTTGTTACCACTTAAGACGTGCCTGTAATTCATGCTCCTCGGCAATGTTGGATGTAATATCAGGGTGTTTCCGCTCTTTACCTTATATTCAATTTTTCACGCATCGAGGAATCAAATGTTTTATGCCGGTCATGCATTTCAATGCTGTAGGATGTACTTCAAAATCTATAATTGTTCTATTGTTACGCGTAGGGATTGCAATATCGGGCCAAAAGTTCAATACCGGTATTCGGTATTTTTTAGATCTTAATACCAGAATACCGGTTTTAATACCGGTAGTAGGAATTGTTTCATTTGCCAGTTTTATTAAAGATAGTAAATATCACAAAAAATCATTTGTAACTCATAAATTATAACAGTATATAAAGAATAACAAAAAAGTAAAGGAACAAGGAACATCTTCTGTATTTAAATCACAAAAAAGTGTAAATATCACTATTCAGTTTGTGGTACTATTACATATTTTTGAAATGTGATCTTAAAAAACATAATGCATCAATTGTACTGTCATAAGCCTGGAATGTAATTATGTACAAAAAGTACCAGCTGTCGAAAACGCTCCTTCAGCATCCACGCTAGTTGGTGGTACTGTTAGCAATGTGCGATATACTTTTTCCAAGTATTTACCTCTAAATCCCACATTTTCAAATAAATCGATTTCTTGTCGGATGGTTTTGAATATAACTGATTTCTGTATTGTATTTTGGTTTGTTGAAGTTTTTTTAGTTATCGCTATTTCTAATTTTTGTTCAAAAGACAATTCCTTTTCACTATCGACATTAGTGTCATCATCATCTTCGATAACTGTACCGAATTGTTCTGGATGTAGATAGGTTTGTGGGTAAAAAATTTTAAGAAAATTTACTATAAACTTGATCATATCGTACATAAAAACGTATCTATTTTTCTATGTTGGCGACCGCTGAACATATAGTGGAGACAATTTAAAAAATTTCTAGCAAATACCGAAAAAACGGTATTTAAACTGATGAATACCGGTATCACAATATCGTACAAATGGCTAAAAATACCGGTATTCGGTATTCCGGAATACCGATATTGCAATCCCTAGTTACGCGTATTTCTGCTATCCAAGAACTATATTACTTTATGGTTATATAAGACTATTATATATACTATGCAAGACTATATTACTGCAAACTGCAATCTTAAATTTTTTTTCAATCACAAACGATTCCTTCTCTTTCCCGTGCATTCACAAATTCATGCATTCAATCTAACACCTTTCTCATATACCTGCGCGAAAGTCACCGGTATCGTTTCAATATCAATATCTCATCATACTTCGTTCGCTCCTCACGTAAACTCTAAAACGGAAAGGAAAAAAAATGCAGTAACTCTGCTACCCTCACACTTTCTTCTTACAAAGAAGCTTACAACTCGAGTCAAAATACTGAACCTCACGTGAACTTTTTACTACCCAACATTTAGGAATTAAAAGTACAAAAATAGGTCTAAATTCAATGTAAAATAAGATCCTATTTAGCGCCTAAAAGTGGCACAAATTTCCCTTTATACCAGGGGTGGCCAATCCAAATGATCTTGCGGGCCACTTTGGAAATGAAAATTATATACCCCCATATATTAGATTTAGACTCATTATAGGTACTTCTTCGGAGTGAAAAATTGAAATATAATGTTCATTCTTCGAGGGCGTATAAGTACGCCCTTCGGAGCGAAAGGGTTAAGCCGCAAAATAGTACGTCAATTTCAAACTCCGTTGAGGATTTACATCCTATCCAGTCCCGAGTCGAAACATTGAACCTCATTTGAAACTTTTACTACTCAACAGGTCCAATTCAGGGGCTAAAGGTTTTGGTGATAGCTAAATAGGAGTATCATTTTACTGAGAAGGAGTTACAGGTTTAAATTGGCATTTTTAGTATTGAAAAGTATCATATGAGGTTCAAATAGGTGTAAATACCATGAAAATAGGTTCAATATTTCGACTCGGGGGAGTTACAGGTTTAAATTAGGAGTTTTAGTATTGAAAAGTATCATATTAGGTTCAAATAGGTGTAAATACCATGAAAATAGGTTCAATATTTCGACTCGGGATAACACTGTCCATTTGATAGTGATCTACTACCTCCACCGCAGTTCTCCTACAAACGTATCCTTCACTCGTATTGTCCTGCAAGTCCAAGCATGCCCGTACGATTCCATCGGGAAAGCGACGAGTCAGGAAATAGGAAGAGACAATAAGCGAACAACGATCCGCTTTATGTTACCATTAAGAGAATCGGAGAAGCAGAAGGAGCGATCGAGAAAACGAATACAGAAGCTAAGTGAAACGGATTCGATACGGGGGTCTTTACCGTTAAGTTTCCTTGTCATTCGAGCCCACGCATTAACGATCGTTATTATAAAGCCGGGTGTATAATGTCATTACGGGCAATGTCGCTGCCGTATTGCATGCCGGTGTCCTCCGAGTGACAAACGACGAATCGGCTGCATGTGCCTTGTCATAGTTGCGTTTGCCCACCTGGGACGATTATTCAGGATCTCTGGTGGCCACGTGACGGGCACGAAAAATCCTGGGGATCATAGGGGAAAGTATGGTAAAGTGAGAACCTTGGTAGACGTGGGCCGTGATAACGGCATCAACTGTCGGCCGTACAGTTACTCACATTAATGACCGTGGAACGGCTGAAAACGTTCGAGGCATTAATCCTGACAGAAGATGCTGCCATTGAATTTCATGTTACGCCAGCAGAAAGAGGAATCTACCACGGTGTATTTATTACAAGCGTACGTTAATGCGGACTTTGTGCGAGCGAGTAAATGCCGAGATCAGCGAATTTCGTTTTAAAATTAATGCGTCGAGGTATACGGCATCATTTGTGGCAGGACGGTTGATGGGCTTTCTGGAGTCGGAAGAAATGACTGAATTCTACTGACAGTCGAGACATACATGGTGATATGAGAGTAAGGTATGTACCTACGTTACGCGATGTAAGGCGAATCAATTTGATGCAACTTTCATTTCGTCGGATGTAAAGTGTACTGTTAGATGAACGCACGGGGAATGATGTATGGAATGTTGGAATTTTGTTCTACAGCGAAGCATTATGAAAATCGTTTTCTAATTGTACTAATGTTTTCGATATTACTCAGTAATATGAAGAGGGTGAAATAGAAGGAGAAAATCATCTAATAATTCTTCGAAAGATTTTTTCGACTGTTAACCCCTTGCCGTGCCATTTACTTTGTGACTGCCTCCAAAATAATTCAAAATTAAATTAGTAAAAGAAACATTGATCTGCGATTCTTGACATCTCGTATAGTTTAACATAATATTAATATTATAGAAATAATTTTATCGTGTCGCATCTCACTGATATTTCCAATTTAATAGGTTTTGTAAGACTTGAAAATTTCCTTTCCAATTTATCGCAATCACGAGTATCACTCGTTACAGTACGGTAAGGGGTTAAATAAACAGTAATTAAGTTACCCTATATTTTCCTTCAATTAAAATGCCATTTGCATCGATATCATACATTGATTTACATAGGTACGAATTTTAATATTTCTTTTTCGATTTCTATCGTAGAAATTAACAGATAATCTTCCGACAGTCTTAACCTTTCGTCGTGCTTTCACTATCTCTGCGATTCTTTCGCAAAAACCTAATCTGACGTGCATATCACACTCAGAGAAAGTCATTTCGACGGTTCGGCCCGTAAGAGAGAGTTATCCATGATCCGTTAAATCCCTCGTTATCTGAGTGAATAAGAATTCCCGATGGACAGGCTTTCTGAGAACACGAATACCTATATGTATAAGACATTTGCAGTCTCTTCAGTACGTTTCTTCTGTTCCGGGTACGGGGTTAACGAGCCGCATAAAGGCGCCGTTCTACGGAATATCTGCGACACGTCGGAAGCCATCCTACACCTAACAACAGTTATTTCCATTAGAAGGATTGAGAATTACCAAACGTCAATAGAGACAGAATGGAAAACCTTTCGCGTTAATAAAAATAATGTACCATCTAAGCGTTTAAGAGCAATTCTGCTTACTTCATAAAGAAAATTGATTCACACGTGTTTCAACGATTTATTAGCAACATTTCATTCCATTGATGTTATTGTACGTACTAGGAAAATAATTGAATTATGAAGAGACTTCTCGACGAGCAAATAAAAGGTTCCCGGTTTCACCCTGTGCTAATTGGTTCATATATCGGTGACTTGATTATATTTCTACCGCGTATATTCTATTGTAAAGGATGAAACAATTTTTTTCTGGCCCTGAACATCATATTTGAGATATACGAGATGTATCTGCATGATGGAAAAAATGTTCAGAACTCTAATATTTAACAACGGTACCTCTGCGAAAAATATATTAACTTTTTGAGGTATGTTGCAATGAGGCAAGCTAACCTTTTAGATAGTGTACGTCACGATATGTAGTGACTTCTGTGGACACTATCAATTTGAACGGGACGCCACTATAGTGGCGTTTCGTGGGTACCACCGATTTGAACGGTACGGCTGCTATAGTGTCTCTCGTGGATATCATGATTCTTTATGGTATCGTACGTTTCATATCGTATTCATTTAGAATCTGTTCCAAAGTAATTTTGCAGTGGAAACCGTTATGTGCATTTTGTCCCATCTCGAAACTTTATATTATTTTATAACTTTGTTAGTAAGAATAAACCGACTTTGTTCAATTAAAGAAGAAACAAATAGGTAATATTATTTTCTGAATTCTCGTGCCTCAAAGAGTTAATCTTTTCCTCTCTTAATCAAGATTTTTATTCCACTCTGTTTTAAATCTAAGCACAAATTTCTGCAACCCCCGGTATATCATCAATTCCATGAAATTCTGAAATATGAAATGCAAGACGAATTTAATATTGCACTATAGATCGCTTTTGAGCTGCCCCTTCGTAGTATCTCGCCGACTGATTTTCTTACGACTTCAACATTATTTCCGAACAACTTCATAGAATCCACGACCCGCAGTTATTGAGAATGGGTGCAATCCTTTGTTCATACTACTATCTTACTTAAGAATGGAAAAAAGCAGGCGCCAGTCTTGCAAGGTATTCAGGAAAGAAGCGGACACGAAAGAAAGAGCGGCAGAATGAAAGTGAAATAGAGTAAAGGAAGAGAAAAGAGATCGATCTGCATTCATTGACCGGGAAGAGGAACGGCGATTAAGTTCCAATGAAGCGTAATGGTAGAGCAGCTTGCGCGATTCAATCGGCGCATGTAGAAAGACCTTTTAGAAACGTCCCTTTTCGACCTACAGTTACCATCTTTCTCCCTCATTCTGTACTTATTGCTCTACTTGTCTTTGTCTTGGTCATGGGGTCGAGGAAAAACACACGCGAGGAATACCCCGTGAAATGTCGTTTTACATCTTAAACACCGTTAGTTGCGAGGCATCGCGCGAGGCTCGTAATCCCTTGGGAAGCCGAAGTATGAAGAGAATTCTAGGAAACCGTGGAAACCCGTTTAATCCGACGGGAATATTGAGCAGACGATTAAAAAATCACGAAGTAACTTTAGATATGATAAAGATCCTTGTTTGCTCGCTCGAAAAGCGAGCTGCTTCATTACAGAGAGAGAAAGAGAAAGAGAGAGAGAGAGAGAGAGAGAGAGAGAGAGAGAGAGAGAGAGAGAGAGGAAGAGAGAAAGAAAGAATGAGAGAGAAAGAGAGTCCTTTGGAAATCTCGGACTCTCTGTACAAACTTCAACGGAACATGTTGAAGGGAAACCGTCGAGAGTTTACCGAAAATAACGACGAAAATCTTTTGCCGGAAAATGTTCCGGCAAAGTTCTCTTTGCGTTCCTCGTAAAAGTACCTCGCGAAGGAACTTAAGGTAATCGTAAAAATTGAAGAACCGCTTAAGACATAGCACTGCAATTTCTGCAAATTAGAAAGCATTTCTTGGAGATTAAAATCACGAGAGTGTAATTCATCTGTATAAAAATAGTTCACTTATAAATATTACTTTTAGACGTATATTTGATCAGATGATAAAGTAACATTATTCCAAGTGATGAACGAAACGATGGCAATTCTTCGAGAAACGGCGCAGCATTTTGAAGTTGAAAACTTTTCGTTGAAATTCCCGAGGTGCGCGAAGGATTATTTAAACGAGATGAGAAATAACGCCGAGCTGGATTTCTTCGCAAGTGAAATTCCGACTTAAAAACTCGTCGAAAAGTCTCACAATTGAACTCCTCTAACAACGGCAATTGACAAGCGAACGGAACTTACGGGTTATAGAAACTTCTATGGCTCCGATCAATAGCGTATGCAAAGAGATATTGAGATTTATGCGAACAGTGGTACGGGACCACGTTACCTCTTGTTTTATACGCGTATCTAGAATCGGATTTATGGTCGGGGAAATGCCGCCGATAAATATGAATAGTCGCAGAAAGCAATTATTATCAATACATTGGTGGAAATTGTAGGGAGAGAGGGGAGTAAATCGGAGGGTCGCGCAATTTACATCCCACAACGATGTGTATCAATTTCAAACACGGCGAAATATGAATTCAGCTAATACCGTTTAGTTTTAAATGAGCATATAAATTTGTCGAACGTGCAAACTTGGAAATGGATTCTTTTGTAATGCAGCGAATAATCTTTAGATGTTTTTTTATATACATCCTCTTTACGAATTTACAGATGTTACGTTGTATAGAAAATTTAAATAATAATGAAAGGGCAAGGTAGATTTAAATTCTGTATAGCCAATGGTCTGAACTGAAACGAGGTAAAAAAAATAATAAATTAACTGTATCCAAAGAAACTTATGAGTAAGAAAACGCGCAACTCTAAGCTCATATGTCTAACATTCAACCCCTTGCCGTGGAAATAGCAAGGAAGGGGAAAACAGACTTAAATTCTTTATAGCCAATCTGAGTTGCAACGAGGTAGAAAAAAAAATACATAAAATGTATCCAAAGAAACTTATGACTTGGAAAACGTACAATTGTAATTTAGTATGTGTAACACTTAACCCCTTGCCGAACAATAACGAGTCACACTCTTGAAAATTGAATAGAAAATTTTCAAGTGTTGTAAAACCTATGAAATTGATAATATCAGTGAAATGCGACGCAATATAATTACTTCTACAATATTAATATTGCGTTGAATTGAACGATATATGAAAAACCTCTGATCCATTTTTATTTTACCAATTTAATTCTGAATTATTGTAGAAGCAGTCACAAAAGAAATAGTATGGCAAAGGGTTAATGTGACTCTCATTATTTATTTTTTACCAGAAACTGATACAATATGATTTTCCTCATTTTTTCCACTTACACACTTTAACATTTTTAATTCACGCAATCTTGTTCACCAAATCTATAGTTGTAAACGAGAACTATGTGCGTAGAAATAAACCACCGTTTCATAAAACACGAAAATTCAGACACTTTACTTTCCCTTGTAAATAAATCAACAAGCACATCGAGGCAGGTAGAGAAATTCTTGATCTCAAAAATATCAGAATCCTCGTATTCGTGTCATAAACTGGAATGCCTGTGCGCGCATCCATGCAGCAAGAGAACTTAACAACATTGCCACCGTATTGATCTGTACGTACAGTATTTATCAAGCTTGCCAAAGCACCTACACGTATAGATATACATACATGAAAACGAAAATTTCCTGTTAATATCGACATTGAAACGTCTACACAGACGCAAGATTGACACAATGATACGTTCT
Organism: Cerceris rybyensis; assembly: GCA_910591515.1. NCBI lineage: Eukaryota > Metazoa > Arthropoda > Insecta > Hymenoptera > Crabronidae > Cerceris > Cerceris rybyensis. The sequence continues at coordinate 31,847,021 of OU342790.1, forward strand.
CGAATTGCGATTCCGTGTGGCATAATGTATGACTTACACCGTCAGAGTGCACATTGGGATATATTAAAATGCAATAGCGACGAAGCATTCGCATGATAGAATGTAGCGTTATTAGGAGCAGAGCGCATTAATTTCCATTAGCATATGAATGAGCCGAATAGCGATACACAAGGTTTACGCGATACAGAGGTACACTGATGTCCCATTCATCTCCCGAAACGTATCATTTCATATTAAAATTGCGATAGACCGATAATTCGGAAACACAGTCGGCTAAATGATTCCCAGTAATTTCGTGGCCAATAATTGTACTGTATTATTTGTAGCTACGCAGTTGTATTCGGGTCTCTCAATTTTCTGCGATGAGTATTAATAGGGATGAACAATTAATAAATGATTTCAAGAGTCGTTGGAAAATATTTTCGTACATATTTTCAAGTGAAATTTTTACGTAGTATTGTCAAACAGACAATGTAATTATATATAATTCTTGTTATCGCCACTTCAGTTTCACTTCATCCATGACATTGGACGATATAAAACCAAATTTTTAATTATATGAAATATATTAAATTAGACACACTTTTTGTTATCTTACAGAATTATAAGTGTTGAATAAAACTTTATTTTATTGTTTTTTATTTGTAACGTTAGCACTGATTCCCGATTTACCGATATACGTTAACGCAATATTAATAGGACGAAACCAATTTCAACATCTCCTGACCTATTGATATTTTCAATTTCACAATTTTTGGAAACCTCAAAAATTTTCTATTTTATTCACCGCGTCACGTCTGCCACAAGTAATTGTAAGGCAAGGGGTTAATACTGGTTATAAATCAGAATATCATATATTTTTTTTTCATCTAATTTCTTCGACCTCGTGACGTTAATGTTTTTGTAAATAATTGCTCATACCTATTTACAGTTATTGTCCGCCGGTAAAATATCAAACGGTATACCGTGCATATATGCATATATTCGCGTGTACATGTCATTACGATGCAAAGGAACAAATATTGATACAAAGAAGAAATATTATTATCTTACCGTGTTCGCAAGTCAAGGTACAGGATTTCTGCAGATAAGAATGGTAAAACTCTTTACAGAAAATTAAACGTAAGTCGTTTCCTCAACCATCGAGAATTATAGAAAACATGAAAATTCTGCGAAATTCATGAACTTCTCTGGCTTTACTAGTTCGTACGTTGTTCAAAGTTTCTAACAATGGCATACATTAATTCCCATAATTTAAAGCAACAGAAGAGTACAAGCAATGAACAAAGTACTCTTAAGCATCCCATGGAACAAGTACGAAAACTTGTAAATTTTTTCAAACATGACTTCTTTTTAAAAGAACATCTACTATTCTCTTTCATTACCCATTTAAATAAACATGCCATAAATACATTTATGTAGCTTCAGTAACTATAGCCCATTCCCAATTACAAAAACATATTGCAACCACCATCGATATCACATATCCAGAATAAAAATCCTTCCGACAATGGAAACAAACATTCAACGCAACGGAATCCTACAACAATATTATTTTACAATATTATATCTGCCAAAAAACAACTCGACATCCAAACAAGTTAGAAAACCACAACAGAAAGCACAGGTTTCAAATAATTGGCAAAACTAAACAATGGAATATTTCACGAGGTATAATCAGCGTAACAGAATATGCAGAAATTTCACGTTTCTCTCGGATAACGTGTTAATACGGGAATCTTGACGGACGGGTCGATCGTCAACGGCGTTTTCGTTCACGCGAATCGAGTGTATCGTCGAGCAGCGGGAGATGAAAGAGAATCCCCGACACAAAGAGATGCGAAGTAGGCTGACGATGGTAACCGTAGAATACAAACTCTCTCGCATGCACAGAAACGAAAGAGTCGGGGCTTGGCGCGCATAGAGCCTCTTCTGCATTGCACACAACCTGAAGAGCCTCTCGACGCCCTCGATGAGAATGACTGTCATACGGTCCGACGTACATACGTATGCAAAATCTGCGTAGAGAACGCCGCTGATAAATACATAGCTGCGGCGATCTTTGACCTTTCGAACGATTATCCACAACGGATCGCTCGCGTCCACGGATCTAGCCGAGCTACGTTTTCCCGTGAACTTTTACAACGGAACCCCTCAATTGCCTCCCACCCCTTGCATCGAGGCGAGAAGGTTCATTAAATCGCATCCGTTTTCAGGCAGCCCGTATTCCTATCCATTATCGATAAACTATGGAATTATTTTTCGAACAAGTAGGAATTTTAAGGGAAGATCGACGAAGGTAACTGACTAGTTGCGATGAGACGGTAGCAGATTTTTTTTCAGGATTCAATGTAATTTGGGAAGTAAATTAGGAAGGGTAGCTTTCCGACAGATTGGAGTGTAATAGGTGTATGGATAGTTGGAAAGTTAGGGTTGCTTCTTGCATAGTTGCAAAACTGTTGGAAATCTGTAGCATACCCGACTTTAGCGCTGAAGTTGAACGAATAATTGGAATGAGTAAGAAGTGCATTGATTTGATTAGACACTTATCGAGGTACCCAACTAAAAACAGAAGTTAATGCTATATTGTATTAATTGTACAAGATAATATTACAAATATGCATAATTGTTTCTTAAGGGGATCATCCTATGTGAAAGCTATTATTTTCCGCTTACTTTGGGATTTTTTTTGGCGAAGCTTTGAAATGTACAATCTTGGAATTCGTACCACACGTTTACTGATTTTTATAACTTTAAATAGTCTTAGGTTTACGAATTAAAATGCTGTTTGATCTTCTTGTTTCAGATGAGCGAAACTTCGGGAATCATGGCAGACGTCAGAAATACATGAATGTCTTTCGAACGGTGCAAACTCAATTAAAATCGTTATTTTTGCTTGCAAATATTCCAATAAACTATAAAAGTATCAACAAACGTGTGGTTAAAATTCCAAGATTGTACATCTTAATTGTTTGTGAAAAAAAATTCCAAATGAAGCGAAAAAAATAACAGTCACATGGAATGACCACCTTAATCCTTTGCGCTCCGTTGCCGCCACAACTGCGACATTGTAATAGAAGTTGATAACTACGTTGTCAGGTAACTTCAGTGTATTTTTATTATTTTTAAAAAATTGTAAAACAATTTAAAAATGTATACGCTTTTTTAAAATGTGTATTCGCACAATTTTCAATAGTTCTTGAGTAACTGGTAGCTCATAGTAAAAATAATTAGGCGCGCAAAGGGTTAAAATTAACGATCCACAAGAAATATTTATTACATGTAACATGTGCAATACATGAAACCCTCTTGCACAGTCATAGAATCTAAATCCCCCTTCTACAACTATAGTCTCATTCACGCTAATGACTAAAGCTTCCCATTCCACGTATCACCGTCACGATTACCAAGACTTCGCAGACTTAGAGATCTCTGCAACTTCCCATGATTCCTATCAAGCACCTAAGACCGATTCTCTATTCGCCAATTACGCGAATTCCCATCAGACGGCCGCTGAGCAAAACATCAGAAACCAAGTAGAGGAACGCGAAGGGAAAAAAGTCTCCATACGTAGAAAAACAGCACAGTAGTGAAGCTCAGCGTACCAAGGAACAATTAACAAACGAACGATTCACAAAGTGGAATTTCACGCGCGAAGTCGCGTAATTAAATTCCGCGCTACAGTCATCTTTAAAGAGAGGACAATAAAATTCAAGGTTGGAACGAGGCCGGCAAATGTCAAAGGCAACCTTCTTGGCACGATTCCCCGTCTCGACGATAATCGCACTGCAAGCAAGTTCAGGGGTAGGCCAGTGCGGATAGGGTAAAAGGAAAGCGGCGAAAGGAAACCGTTTCCTGACGATGGGGACACGCTCCCTGCAGATACTCTTCTGGCGGAAGAAATTCCCTCCCGTAAAGTGCAAGGTAAAGCGAGGGACCACCGGTAATAAACGAGAATATTGACAATCCACCGTGGCAGTGGACCGAGGAGCAGCACCATGGAACAGTACCATGGAACAGAGCCATGGAAGAGCGCTATCGAACAGCATCGTGGAACATCCCCCGTACAACGAAAAGTACGGCATAGAAGAAAGGAACTGGGCACAGTACGGCATTATTATAGGTTTACGGTTCGTCCTACCGTTTCATCCGGCGACTCTGTATCCGTCCGTCCATACGTACGTTCGTTCCTCCCTGTTCGATACGAGGACTTTCATTAAAACCGGTGTGCCTCCCCTTTGGAGATGGAAGTTCGTACGACTCTGCCCCGAAGTTGCCTCTTGCAAAGGGAAATCTTTCGTGATATTGTAGGTACACAAGCCACTGGGGATAGTCTCTCGTTTTATCCCCGGTATCGGGCCGATCGTGCGCAAAATTGAAAATTTGCATGGACTTTTTCTGACGCACTCGTCCGTGTTACGTAGCTGCTTTTCAGGAGAATATGTATAGAGCGGAGCGATTGCACCCGCGGAAGATCGAGGCTTGTTGCAGAGACTCGACGGATGAAAGGATTACCGTCGTTGGAGAAGAAAATACACTCTTTGAAGTGGCTGGAGATGAACGTTCGGGTGATCATTAGAATGCGACACTAAGCTTGACAACGAGTTCTCTTATCTTATCGGACGATCTGATATACCTACGTGCTGCATTACTTATCTCTGATTCATGGATGTATGGATTATACGATATGGCGATTGAATGTTCAAAGATTCTTCTTGTCAGTATTATTTGGAAGAGTTTTTATTTTATCTGTGGTCAATCCTCATAATCAGATAAGTCGATTTGAACCTGTATTGATGTTAAAATGTACGATATTCATCCTACTCAGATATGAAAAAATGAACGAAATGTTAAACTCCTCGAGTCCTTGAAAATTTCATACCAGTTCATTCCGTACGTGAAGAGGCAAGGTATATCGCTCTTTAACCGTAGCTCTTCAATTATCGAAATCAACGGGGAAAATAACGAGCGAATACGACCTCCTGGGAAAATGCAGGCAGCTACCGATAGCATTAGAATTGTTCGAGTAGTTCCTTTGCGATTAATGTCTGATGAACCGCTAGTTCCTTTCGAGACCTACGAGCCCGCGCCCATCTCCAAGTCGATCCTCATTACGGCATTACCGTCGAAGAATGCACCAGTAACACGCTCGAGCGCATTGCGAAATAGCGCAGGCGTTTAGTGCCCATTATGAAAGCTGTAAATCCGATTTGTCGACACGGAAGTCTCGCGAAAAGTCAAGATCAATTTAGTCCTGGGGCTGAGATTCATCGACTACTTAAGTATATTTTGCAACGACGTACTTCTACTCGTGAAACCGTTTTCCAAGGCATTCGGTACCTGCGAGAAACCGTTCGAGTGAGATGATAAAGGTTGCGAAGATTTGAGACTATGGTAATTGGTTCATATATTGGTGACTCAATTATATTTCTATCACTTATATTCTATTGTATAGAATGAAACCAATTTTTTCCTTACCCTCAATTTCATATATGAATTATACCTGACAGAAAAATATTTTCAACTCCAATATCTAACAAAGATAGCTCCACGAAAAATATATTAACCCTTTGAGGCCTGGTGGGATTAAAACCTCTAAAATTTATGATATTTTATAACTTTGTTAGTAAGAATAAACCAACTTTGTCCAATTAAAAAAAAAGGAGTGTATGTGCAATATAGGTCATTTTATTTCCTGAATTCACGTGCCCCAAAGAGTTATTCAATCTTTTTTTCTCTTAATCAAGATTTTTATTCCACTCTGTTTTAACTTTTTGACATACAATGACATCTTATGTATCACAGTAGACTTTGATGTCTCCGACAGGTCAGGATCTGTCTCCGGCGGTCAGTATAATATTAGATTATTCAATTCTTTCACCCGTGGGTCAACAGAACTACTAATTTATTACATTATAATATTCTTTAATTACTGTCCATTCAACCTGATTACATGTTATACAGCAATGCAAATGTAAAAATAAAATATTCTGCATCTAAGCTCGCACATAACTGTTCAATTCGGCCAAATTAAGTAGTATTTTTCTAGTTACTTCTGATTGTGAGTTAGATCCAAGCGTAAATTTCTGCAGCCCATGCTTATACTCTTGAAACCGTTTGCCAAGGCATTCGGTTCGGGCGAGAAACCGTTCGAATGTGATAATAAAGGTTGCGAAGGTATTAGACTAATTAGTCGGGGAATGTTACACAACTGAAGACGTAGAAAAAGCGCGAAATAATAAGGTGATGTCTACTATTTGAAACTTTCGACATTTCATGGAAGGATGAAAGTTTTAATGGGACAGATGGTAACGTCAGTTTTGTAATATTTTAACATCTGAAGAAAATTTTCTTAGACGGAAATTAATCGTATATATTATATGTGTGATTAAGTATGTGATAGTGTTGCGAACGTTTGCGATATGGAGTGGACGATTGCATTAAATTGTGCAGATTCTGATAACGTATTGATGTAGAACCACAAGAAATAAATTTTATTTATGGACTCGATGATAAAGATAATATAATATTATTAATGGAGCGCTTAGAAATATCGCTATCGGATCAGGGAATTTATTATTTCGTGTAAAATTCCAAAACCGTTTGAACCGTGAGATACTTGATATTTCTTCGTTATTTCTATTGCGGAAGTAAGTTTAAAACTTTATGATCGTATGTTTGAGATAAGCTGAGAATTTTCTATACTCGCGTTTATAATCTCACGTAAAGTTATAAATAATATCAATTAAGAAATCATTAAATCTCTCGTAGTTCTTGACTGAATTTTACTTTTCAACATAAACGTAGTGATAAATGTTTTGAAGAAATTAACACATCTACTTAGAACTTATTATAAACCATTGTCCAGATAATTTAGAAACAGCACCGTTGCAAAATAAGATGAGAAAACTCATTTAAAAAATGAACGATTTAAATGATAATTTCAAAAAATAAATTACCACTTAATCTGAGCTAATTATCCAAAGAGCTACGCAAAAATAATGTCATCCAAATAATTCCCAAGTCCGATTTCAAAGCATTATCTAAACACAATTGTGCCAGTCGTAATTCAAGGAAAGTCGGCAAATTCATAAGACATTTCCCATTCTAAAACACAGTGATCCACGTTTCTGTCGGCGGAACTTTGCGAGGAAAGAAAAGTAATCTCAAGTGGCTGTACGTTTCAACCCCGAAACTTTTTCCCGGACGTTTTTTTTCACGGGGCGTGAGAGTCGCTAGCGACCCGAAGAACGATATAATTTACTGCATCTATGCCCGGCCGTTTTAATACGTCGGTGTTCCAGGTTTTCCTCTTTCTCTCACTTTTCCCTTCCCTCCATCCTCGTTCGTCCTCTTCCGACTTCCTCTCTCGTTCCTCACCGGCGTGAATTCACTGGCAAATTAAAACCACGGAGAATTTATCGCCGACTCCCCGGCCTCAACGCTTCTGGCACCGTTTAAGATAACTAAGTGCCGAAGACACGTATTAACGAGGTCTTCATTCTTCTCGTTATACGGGGATTCCAGGATCGAGATTTTTGCTTAAGTTTCGAGCCTGAACGATGGTGAAAAATGGAGGGTAGAATTGAGATCCTACGCTCCGATACGTCGCGTAATGCTAAATCCATTTTATCGCGGTACCACCTTTCTCCATTTTACATTTGTACCCTTTCTGATAAGAATAACACGATCCGTTACTAATATCCGGTATCATTGTATAATCATGACGAGATAGATGTGTAAATTACTGATTTAATCATTTATGCGTTGCAAGACATAATTGCAAAAGTATTAATAGGAATACTTGATGTTAATATTAGATCTATCGACGGTTAATTCAGTATATTTAAAATTCTCAAACAAATACGTCCGAATACAATAAATGAAGGGGGTGAAAAACTTGTACGATTCAATCGCTTATAGTACATGTATTATAACACGGTAGATAGGTTCCCAGAAATTTTCGTGAAACTGTGTTATATAAGAACCAGAGCCACTACAAAAGGAGGAGTTACATTCCGAAAATTTAATAGAAGCAAACATTTAAAAAAAATTCTATATCTCTGAAATAGCAAGTCTCGTCGTGGATAACGCGTAAACTGCATGGCGCTTTTATTTATACAATATATTTTTATGTAAAGGCACTATAGTTTATTATATCTTCCCATTATTATTTAAAAGTAATTGAATTATTAAATATTTTAAACAAAAATTATATTATCCAGTGATATAAACGTACAGTGTTTTACAAACGTTTCCGCAATTTTGTTATCGTGTTAGAGCGAAACTGTGTTACAGAATGATGTGTTGTAGGAGGGGTACCTGTATTCAAGATAGACGTAGAAAATCAGAAAAGAAACAGCGTTAGAAAATTTAAGAATATTCTCAAAAATTCTGGGCACGTCAATTTGACCACCTTGATAGATTTATGTTTGATTTTACATGTTAAATGGGAATTACTCGGGTTTTTTTGCTGCGTTTGTATTTTGTAAGGGATTTTTACGAATTTTGTGCAAATTGGATAGTTTTACGTGCAAGATACGTGTGATCGTTAACTTTGAAGGGTATTTCCCACTTTTCTTCAATTTCAAACGGACACGATGTCATATGAACTTCCTCGTTTTGTGTCGGATTTGCGTTACGTTTGCGCGCACGCTTAAACGACTTATACTGACAAAAAGTTGTGGCACATTTTAGGTGTTAATGACGAAAATTACACTGTCACGTGCAGGTATTAAACTCGGTGAGAATTACATTGTAACAGTGAATAAACCGTGGTCCGCGCGAATTGAAAATTCCCGTTTCGTCGGCTTCTCGTAAACCAGCGCGCGTTGAATAAGTTAGAATTAAACTATTAAAACTATACTCATTCGTCTTGTTCTACTTTCTATTACTATTCTCATTTTTTCTTGTAAACGTCCACGACTTAAGCTACTATTATGGACGCATATATTCGTGCAATGCAAAATTCTTTGATAAATTAAAATTTTTCACCAGTTTCTATAGAATTCCAAGATAATCTAAAGCTGTTTGCCTACATCAGAGGCAATGGATAAATGTTTCGCTTCTAATATGCGATCTACCTTTTATACTGCTACTAAATAATCCGAAAACTATCTCAATATTTATTTGCTCAATTTTTGAATAATTTAAAAAAATCTTAACTTGTTAAGTAAAACGTTAACTACTCAGATGCGCCTAGCTGATCCATAATTAATGATGTTAAGTAAGAAATAGAATATTCTATGAAAAATTATTGTAGTTTATTAAAACAAATAGGAAGACACCTTTCTTAAAAAACTGCCTGAAACTATAGTGTCGGTCTTTACGAACGAGCGCTTAACGTGTTAACACTAATTTTTTTCTTGTGTTATCACATTGTTTTCTCTAACATGTAAATCCATAAGAATCTGTATTAAATTCAAATCAATTAAATGTAATTACAACACATCGCAGGGTACGATATAAAAAGCTTTATTATACATTGTTACTAAACTATATTTGCTTTTGATAAATATCCATATTTTAATCATTTCCAGCTTCTCGAACAATTTTATTTACCTATAGAACACATAATATATAATAACTCGAAATACAGCAGATTACTATTGGTAAGTAACAAACAAAATAACTGTGGTAGATTATGTACTGACCAACAGATCACATATTGGAAGTGGAGCGAATAATAAATAAACTAAATAATACACAATTTGCAACACCATCGACGCATATCTCTAAAGTTGTCTATTGTATCTCTCATGTTCCTATTCATCTTTATTCCAACTTTACAATACTTCCCATTCCTACAATTCCTCTACTTCCTTCGTGTACATACCACATCTTCAAACAGAATTTCTATACCGCTGCTCTCTACCTAAATTACCTTCACTCGCTGTAGAACGGTTAATACTTGAGCAACGAGCAATTAACAGCAAAGGCATGGAAGACGATAAATAAAAATCGTGAACCTTCTCATTTGTCGAATGCATTCAGGAAAATATTTACGTAGCTCGCAGAACGTACAGGTCCAGACGTGAGTGCAGTGCCAAAAGATGATACACAACAGCCGCCTCGGGGAGTTCCCCTTTTGAGAGACGGCGCGGCGCGCCTTGCGTTTAAAGAAGCCAGGAAAGTTCACGGAGAGTTGCGACGTTTCCTCGAGTACATTAGGAAGACCGCATAGAGCCCCACGGTCGAGGGTTCTGTACACATCACTGCCCCGATGTTTGTCCGCAAATAGAATTTCCTCGCGTCTTTATTTACTAATAACGTGGCCTGCGGTCGACCACGTTCGTTGCAAACGCAACCGCGCTTCTCGAACGACCCACTGCGAAGTAGAGGTCGCGTTGTTGCGTTTTGCTGAATTTCGGAACATTTTCTTGTTAAATGTATCTTTATGGAGATGAAAATATTCAGAATCATAGGAGATTCTGGACGACGCACAGTGGTCGATTTCGCCGAAATCCTGGCCAAAACCCCAAGGAGTTTTTCAATTTAGCTGAAAATTGGTATATTACTATTATTTCGGTCGCTGATTAAGAATCCGAACTCAGAATTTCCAAAAACAAAATGGCGGCTCTAATATGGCGGGTGCGAGTATCGAAAAAGTGTCGGATCGGCACGAAAATCAGTAGTCTTATGTTTTTCCGGTCGCTGATTAAGAATCCAAACTCAGAATTTTCAAAAACAAAATGGCGGCTTTAATATGGCGGCTTTAATATGGCGGGTGCGAGTATCGAAAAATTGTCGGATCGGCACGAAAATCAGTAGTCTTATGATAGCCCGGCCCTATGTCATAAATGCACTTCCCCGAGCATGGCGCGCGCGACAAACAAATAACAATAACTCGAAGAATCGCAAAAAGTCGCAAGAAAACTCACAAGATCTTCTTCGGGAAGCTTCAAAGTTTAATTTAAAAAAAAATATATTATGTTATTCCACGGACTTCTGCAGTTTTAATGATATTTATTGCAGCAGTCGCTGTATCCTAATACAAGCATGTCATTGCTGTTCCATCTCCGAATTTCCCTTTGTTTAATAAAAATTTCGGTCGAAGAAGAAAGATGAAACATTGTAAGGAACAAATATTTCCCTCATACCTGCAACTAGCCAGATTTTCATTAGAATCGTCAAAGATCTTTCGGTTTATGACGGTAAGCGGTCGAGGTAGCCACGGCTATCTATTGTTGCCTCGAAACAATAGGCCACCAGCTTGTTTAAACTCATTCCGATTTTTAACCCCATGAAATAAACATATTATTTCGTTAATTGCCAGGTTGATCTTAGAGAAGGATTAGCAATATTCATTAGGTAAAGCACGATAGCCCGGCTCTATGTCATAAATGCACTTCCCCGAGCATGGTGCGCGCGACAAACAAATAACAATTACTCGAAGAATCGCAAAAAGTCGCAAGAAAACTCAACGAGGTCTTCTTCGGGAAGCTTCAAAGTTTAACTTAAAAAAAAAATTAGCTTGGATGGTTTTGGAATTCACAACTATTTCACTAGCAGAAGGAAAAAAATATATAGGATTTACATTCTGTGCCACCACAGTTGTAAAATATTAAATAAAAAAATGAAACCAAGATATTTATAAATTAAAAGTATAATAAATAGCTACCAATACTGAAAAAGTGGATCAAACTTTAATTTCACATTGAAAACGTATTCTCAATTTCGACGTGAAAACGTTACATTATTTAAGTGCCAACTTTGACATTGCATATCTCTAAGAGTGTTGTTCAATAAAAATTTTTATTAATGGAAAACAATGCTCTGATGTGTTACAAATCAAACGCAATTGCTAAATTTTGAAAATTCTAAAAAAAAATTTTGGGGTTTTGGCCAGGATTTCGGCAAAATCGACCACTGTGCGACGGGGGTGCAATGGCGAATGGGACTACAGGCGGCCCTCGACTTTCGCACATAATTGGTTCTTGAAAATGTGTGCGAATGTTGAATGTTCAAAAGTAGAAGGATATACGAAAAATATTAAAAGTTACATGTTAATATGGTTTCTTTGTAATCTTGAGATTTTTCTAGTAGGTAATACTAGAGACAATATTACAATAGTAGAGACCTTAGGGTCCTCTGGTATTGTATTGGAAGACCTCACTGTGAGGGACTGATTGCATAGAAGCAATTTTTAAAATAGCGATAAAAAAGTTTAAAAAATTGAAGTTTTAAAAATGTGCGAAACAGCGAATTGTGCGAAAGTCGAGGGTCGCCTGTATTCGCATTTCCGGAATTCACCAAACAAGAGAACTTGTACTAACTTTTAGAGAATTTTATATTTAAGATTTCAATCACATTTCACATCACAGATTTGTTCTAACAACGATTCAGCATGACTTTGGAAAGAATATGAATGATGATGACTTGTAGAAGTTTGAATTAGAATTAGAAATTGAATTGTTAGAACGTCCGAAAATTTCTAATTAGTGTCATTTAAAAGTTACATGAAATTTCCGTGGTACATGAAAGCTCTGTGGTAGTGAACATGTTAAACAACGAAAAAAGAACATGCGTTTTCCCATAAATACCTATTTGTTTCCGATAATTTCCAATAATTTCACTTCTTAACAATCTTAGAATTCCTTAGAAATTCTCTGACATTTTAAGCGTTAACAGATGATCGTAATTTTGTCCAACTTAGACATCGTTTGAAATTCAACGCCACTTAATATACTAAACGTTTCTAGTTACGGTTTGCAGGCTCGATTTAATAACTGGAAAAGATAATTCGACTTCCGAGTGTTATGAATTGTTACAATGTTATGCGGCTTTAGTTGGTACATTTGCTTTTATTATCCATCCCTTAAGCTCGCATCGGTGCAGGTATTCTTGACACCCGTACCCTCGAGCGAATATGTAAGTCGGTAAATTATACGGAAGCACCTGAGTGGGATGTCGTCGTACATAAGTTACATATAATGTTATTCATTGAGGATTCATTTTGTAATACATACGGCAAAGCCTCACAGAGAATTCGGATTTTACAATTACATACTATACACAATTCAGAGTTCTCGTATCAAAATCGTGAAACGCGATTGTTAACGAAACATTCACAGAAATCAAAGGATACACGTTCACATGCATAGTTGTATATCAGTTTCCATAAATACGTTTCATTTATGAGAGCGGGAAATGTACTTCAATTTACGTCTGAATTGATTTTATTCTGAAATTAAATGTAATTGCGGAAAATAATGTTATAATAACAATGTGTATTTATTACCACTACATCGACTAAACGTGAACTTTTTACGAACATTCCTTAAATTTGAAACGCTGTTCTTGTTTTCAATTTTCCACATTTATTTTCTAGATTCTGTTGAATATCGACCTAATAGGGTAAGTCCAGGGGAGATGGCCCTAGTAACTTTAAGACTCTATTGTGAAGGAATTATGACGAATAAAACATTGAATTAATATAGAACATAAACTTTATTTATTACTCTTATCAAACATTAACGATAAATTACTTTAAAGAACGCAAACAATGTAATTTTAAACTTTTAAAAAAAACTAGGACTGGCCATCTCTCCCAGAGTGTCCGGGAGTGATGGCCATAGTGATCGGGGGGAGATGGCCAGTACTCTTTTTGCCTTTCCCTTTGCCCTTGAGATCTTTTAACTCCTTTTTTTCTTATTACCGCAGTAAGAACACATATCCTCAAACTCGGTGCAGTTTTCATGCACCCAGAACATGCAAATATTGCATTGTATCTAATCTTCAGCTAATTGTGTCCTGTAATAATTATCACCGCAACCTCTGCAGTTTTCTTTCTCTCTATCTTCAGATTCACTTTCAGAGGTATCATAGAAAACGATGGGAATTTCTTCGCAACTGCTATAAGACAACCTACGAATTGCCTTTCGTTTCTGAACAGTATTTTTTTTCTTAGGTCTATCAGTCTTAGTTTCCGTCTTTATTTTTGGTTTTTTTGACTTTTCTTCCTTTTTCTCTTTTTCATTTTCTTTCAATTTTCGTTTTTTAATATGCTCTTCAGATGTCAAAAGTGATCGGTGACTGATACTGAACTTTCCGTTCAGGCCGCGTCCAAATTTTATGGCCATCTCTCCCGTAAATACTATGGCCATCTTTCCCGATTGTCCGGGTGAGATGGCCACATTACTTAATTAAAGCAACTTCTCAATTTTGTAGTTAATTTTGAAGTTAGAACACGAGAAAGTTTGTTTACTTCACATAGAAAGCATGAAAACGGACAAAACTTTCAAAACTTCTTTATGACTATTTAATATGTCAACCGCTTAGCTTAGATCGAACGTGTTACTAAAAAACAAAGTCAAAGGGTATAGCCGGTTAAGATGGTCAAATGTGCCCTTGAACCGAATTCAAATCGCGATGAGTCATTCGAAAGCTTATAAAAAAAGAATGATTTCTGCCAAGTTTCAACTTTGAATCTCGACCCGGGGGGTAGTAAAGGGTAAAAATAGAAAATCAGGTTTTTGCCGAATTTCTCCTATACCCGCGGATAAAAAATTTTGAAAAAATTCAGAGGCACTTCTGTTATCAGGGCACATATTAGAGAATTTTTTCAGATTTTTAAATTGAAAAAACAAGTTGTGAAAAATAAAAAACGCTAAAAAATGATGAAAAATGCCGATTGTGTATCGAAGCAGTCTTGGCACTATAATTATATTTTTACTGTAAGTACGTATCATTGTTACTATTGTCCTGAATTTTTTTCAGATTTTTCAATTTGGTGCGCCGCAGTTAAAAAAATTAAAAACCGATTTTTTCGTCGTTTTTTCCGTGTCAGAGTAACTTATACGTCGAATTGCTTCATGAAATAGGTATTTTATGCGATCTTCTATGTTTATACGTACAGCAAAACATCACAGGAATTAAAGAAACTGAAAAAACCAAATCATTTGAAACTGTTATGCGCCTTACATTGTAAAGTATGTACCGTATTTTCCAACGGCGTCGGTGGCGCAGCGGTAGAGTGTCGAGCTGCCGCTGCGAACTTTTTGAACGTAGGTTCGAGCCTCGAACTTCCAAGTCCCTTAAGCTAAGTTTTTTTTTTTTCGTTAATTACAATTACATATATTTCCTAACTTTACGACACAACGATCAATATTTACTTTCAAATGTTTTAAGAATATTTGAAAAACATATTAACCTGAAATATACGTAAATATAAGTTTGGACTGCTTGTTATGCCGCCGTTTATCCTGTCAATTACGGCATTGTTTGAAATTGGTTTTCAAATCTCTTACCTTTCATGCATTGAACCCGTGACAGAAATTCTAACATACATTTTGAATAAAAGAGAGAATAGAATTGTATGATCTAATTCGAATAGACGAAAAGGCTAAATAGTAGAAAAACAACAACACGATTTTTGTTGCCATCCATCCATAACTGTTAAAGGTAAGAGATTTGAAAACCAATTTCAAACAATGCCGTAATTGACAGGATAAACGGCGGCATAACAAGCAGTCCAAACTTATATTTACGTATATTTCAGGTTAATATGTTTTTCAAATATTCTTAAAACATTTGAAAGTAAATATTGATCGTTGTGTCGTAAAGTTAGGAAATATATGTAATTAACGAAAAAAAAAAAACTTAGCCTAAGGGACTTGGAAGTTCGAGGCGCGAACCTACGTTCAAAAAGTTCGCAGCGGCAGTTCGACACTCTACCGCTGCGCCACCGACGCCGTTGGAAAATACGGTACATACTTTACAATGTAAGGCGCATAACAGTTTCAAATGATTCGGTTTTTTCAGTTTCTTTAATTCCTGTGATGTTTTGCTGTACGTATAAACATAGAAGATCGCATAAAATACTTATTTCATGAAGCAATTCGACGTATAAGTTACTCAGACACGGAAAAAACGACGAAAAAATCGGTTTTTAATTTTTTTAACTGCGGCGCACCAAATTGAAAAATCTGAAAAAAATTCAGGACAATAGTAACAATGATACGTACTTACAGTAAAAATATAATTATAGTGCCAAGACTGCTTCGATACACAATCGGCATTTTTCATCATTTTTTAGCGTTTTTTATTTTTCACAGCTTGTTTTTTCAATTTAAAAATCTGAAAAAATTCTCTAATATGTGCCCTGATAACAGAAGTGCCTCTGAATTTTTTCAAAATTTTTTATCCGCTGGTATAGGAGAAATTCGGCAAAAACCTGATTTTCTATTTTTACCCTTTACTACCCCCCGGGTCGAGATTCAAAGTTGAAACTTGGCAGAAATCATTCTTTTTTTATAAGCTTTCGAATGACTCATCGCGATTTGAATTCGGTTCAAGGGCACATTTGACCATCTTAACCGGCTATACCCTTTCTTACCTTTCCGTAATTGTTTCGCAAAAAAATCCACTAACACTTCTTGCCCGTGCCAAAACGAATCGATACTAAATTAAAGTACTGCCATTTATGAATTATTACTTGAAGTTTTTTCTATTGGCCATCTCTCCCGTACGGCCATCTCCCCCGGAATTACCCTACTATGAGATATTATATTCCAATATTGTTAAACGTTATTCAGGGTCTAAACAAGAAATGTAACTAACTTCTGATTTCGTGTCGCTTTTCCTTCGAAACATATTTTGAAGATCTTTAGTTTTGATGGCAGTCACTGGAAAAACGATCGCCCTTTTGGTACCTTTATCACAATAAGTCGGGTCATCCGAACCTTCCACCATACTGTCTCAAACCCATAAAACGCCAGTGTATTTAAAAAATCAGAGAATTGTACAGAATCGCTGACAGACTACAGGTCACATCTGCGATGCTTTAAATTTATTAAAACTTTGAACGCGAAAGGAGTTTCTTCAACAAATAAAGTGCTCCAAACCACTACACGGAATACAAAAATTCTTTACGAAACCTAAGCGATTCTATCAATGAAGTTTTTTATCTGTTTTATTTCTTTTCATCTAATACATTTATTTGGCATTCTTTAACATATTGGATTAATCGTCATCTAGCATTAACTAAACCAAAATAAATTAGCGTAGCGACTACTTTTAATAAATAAATCGCTTTAAACAGCCTGAAAGCATCCATTCATTTTTCACGTAGATACAATAACCATTACGGAAAGAATAAAGGGAGGAAAAAGGAATTGAATTGTGTTTTGTTAATGTATAAGTTTGTTTTCAAAGATAACATATTAACACGCAACAAATGAATCAATCAACGAGCAAGCGTTTCATGCAATGCGTTCGTAATTCCACGATATGACGTTGACTCGACATTACTTATCGCTAATTATAATATCAATATTACACAGAATTAATCGGTAACTACATCCACGTATTCCACAGAAGTCATGTTCAAAGCAACGAATTGATATTATTCCGTGAAACTAAATTCCACTCTCCATAAATTCTTAGAATAAATGGAACTCTAATAATGTAACTTTTTAATAACAATTTGTGCTTCGCCACGGAAATGAATTTCTACATACAAGAAAAACTAGAGTATGAAACAGGTTTTAAAAATAATGGGTCAATGTTTTTCCCGATTTTTCGAGGAAAGTTCATAAATAAACATACATTGCCGAGACTAAATCACAGGTTCCACTTTGATTCATGGTTGAAAGTGTTTCACGTAGATAGTACATAAATCAACCACTTAGATTCAAGTACGCGAGTACAATTTCAGGGTGGCAGTCATGATGACTAGACAAAAATGAAATACTTTAAATTTCGGCCCGGTTGAAGAGATATAATAATAAATCACTACCGTTGAACGGATAATAACATCCTTACCGAACGGAGATGCCACCTGCTATATAATCACGGTGCTTTTATCGCGCACGTCGAGTAAATCGACTACTTTCAAATTCCGCAGAGTAGAACCTTTACATTCGGTTTTGGCTCGTCAGAAAATAATTACTCGCAGCAAAGCGATCATTCACAATATGACACGAGCTTCCTTAGGTACACCATAAAATCTAATCGCCCCTGTAACATCTGAAATTCCTTCTTATATAAAACATCAGCATGTGAATCCTATTCTCTCTCCAAACCGACACAAATTCCTATGTCTTTTACCTCTACTAAACCGAACACGTATATCGCTAACAAGAAAACTAAAAAAATTGTAAATAAAATCATCTCAAAACGGACATGCAAATCTCGAACTAATCTAAACGCCAATTATTACTTAAGCTCAAACTTCTCCACTACAATACGATACAATTCCACTTCTTTTCACTATCAAAAAACGCGGCAAACTGTCAATCGTTTTTCTGCCAGTAGAAGTACATGATGTAATTTATTAGGGACGAAAATCGCTTCCATAAAATACACCACTGTCCTTCGAAAACTTTGCCAACAACCCTGACACGGTATCCTCTACTTTCTCATTTCTCATTCTTCCACCCGCTCTTTCCCTCTCCCTTCATCCACCCCCTCTCTATCTCCCTTCACAAAAGCGAGAGTAAAAGCGGTGCAATAATAAATCAGCCAGCAGGTACCAGCCACGGCGGGGATTTCAAGAGACGAGAGACAGACGCACGAAACGACTCGTGAATCACGAGAACGGACCGTGAGGCTAATTATAATATCAATACCATATTAGATTAATTAGCGTCACATACTCAGGCGGCAGCCATGCTCGACGCCAGTGCCGTTAAGATTAATTGCCTTGTCCTTTCAGTTAGCCTGTCCATACAGCCGGTACTTATACCCCCGTGAGCCATGGAGCGCCATGGAACGAATACGTCCTACGGCGATCGTATGGCTTAGTCGGTTACATGCGTGGAATCCCCGACGAGACGGTATGCGTCCATCGAGGATCAGATAAAGTGGAGCTGCACTCGCCGCGGGCTGCATTTTGCGCTGTTTCGCGATTCACGCAGAATGCGACACGACCGAGGGACATCAGTTTTACCCTGCAATCTTGTGCGATCGTGCTTTATATCGGGGACCTGCTTTGGGAGAATGTTGCAGAGAATTTCGCGAGACTCCAGGGAGGGTGAAGTCAAGGGTGAGGCGAGTGTTGGTGCGGATGAATGATGCAGGGAGGAATGTGTTGGAAAAATGACGCTGGTTTTATTGCGTGTGAGCTTGAAATATACATGTACTTTGTAAGGACTTCTTTTTCCTGGAGAATTTAAGGTATTTTGTGGTAGTAGAGTTTGGAAAATGGAATTCTGGATGGCTAGTAACTAAATTGATAATTTAGGGGTCACGGTTTTCCGCGTGGCTTATTGGAATTCTTATGTTTCAATAAGAAAAATTATGATTTTCAGGAAGAATGTTACCTACAGTTCGACAACTGAAAGATGGCTAGAGAGACGGAGTTTCTCATATTCAATCGCCTATTCCTACTATTTCGTTTTTCGAATTCCCAAGCCTAGCGCCCCAAAATAAACAACTACGTGGCAGTGTTTATTTTAGGAGACTTGGCTTGGACATTCCAAAAATGAAATGGCAGGAATAGACGGTTGAAAACGAGGGCGTCCACAACTCATCAGCCATCTTTCAGTTGTCGGACAGTATATATCTATGAATTTGGAGTTCTAGCTTATGCGATTTCAACTTCATCATATGGTTCTACCTTTTGTTTAATTTCGGTGATATCAAATCATAGAATTTCGAGTAGATCTTTCTTCAAAATAGAATAAAATTTCTCTTCGATTTTCCATTCACGGGTTTATGACCTCAACAAAAGGTTCTTTCATACCGAATACAAATTTTTATTTGAAACTCGCACCCTGCCAAACTTTCCAAAGTATTTTTATAAAATACATACGTATTCTTTTTTACAGACATCAAAGTAACTTCTAAATCGGAATAGTTCGATGCAAATTTCATTACTACGACAAATACGAGGTCTAGCGTAAGCGCGATGCCAAGCTGACGCACGAAAAATAAATCGGCATATCTCCCTTTTCAGTTTATTTGAAAAGAGACGTTCCTCCGGTTTACGCACCGCACGGATCAAATACGTTGGAGGCCAATCAACGCGTAACGATGGGAAACATTCGTTCGAAAACTCATTCGTTAGCGGAAAGGGATCAGAGAACGATCGGTTGGCCCGATACTTCACGTTGCAGTCAGCATTAGCAGAGACGGAAGGATTTCTCTATAATACCAATAGCCCATAGTCGTTGGTATTTATGAATACTACGTTCACAATGGAATCCGCTTAATGCGTATTAAATGCTAGCACGTATATGAATGTGTATGCGTGATACGACACGAAAACGCTTGGTTAATCGGCATTAGCCTGTCCGACGAACAAACGAAAATACCATCCAATTGTTAAATGTGAAAGGTCGATCGTTACAACTGACCATTAGTCTTTTGCCTGTAACTACGTCGCTGTTGACTCTTCTGCACGGTTTGGCTTTTAATTAATGATTTAATTAATGCTATTCAATTATTCCGATGATAATGATGTATTTTTTTTTTAAATCTTTGGTTTCTGGGAAATTGAGATAGAAATTCCTTTGGTATAATTTCACATAATGAAATGAATGTTTTTTAACTATGTTGAACGGCTACGTTTAATTTATTTAGTGGATAATGAAGTAATTTATAGGTACGTGGACAGGGTGGGGTGCTATCTCTGCTCAACTTGAATGTTTTCGTTGTTTGTAATAATATAAAGAAATGTTATGTACAAAACTTGCGCAGCGAAGAGGGAGAGACATTGTCATAGAAACACTTTTTGCGTATGTCGAGGCACAGAGGAGATTTCAAGATCAATTCTAATTTTGTAAATGGAATGGTAGGTTTATTTTATCGCTATGTGATGGCGAATGTGATGCGGGATCAAAATAGTAGTAATATTAACAATAGAACTGCCGATTATTAATTCAGAATATTTAATGCTACTATATAGATAGTTCAGGAAAAAGAGAATGAAATAAACAAAAAACTAAAATGATTTAATCTCTCACCCTGTACAAGATAGATACCGAAAATTAAGTAGAATACAGCCCTGCAGATTTCCAGATTTTTAGAGAAATCGGTACAAGTCATTTTGACCACCTTGGTAGATCTAGTATTGAGTTTCTTATATTGCTACTAATTCAGATTAATGGTACGAACTACTAGGATGTCAACATTTCTAGTTACACGCGATGTACTACTTAACATAAGCAATGATTCAAGACGATTCGTTCCCATAAAATTACAGAAGCAGACAATTTTTTATCTTGTATATTTCTTCGATTAAATCTGCTGTGATTCAAGTAATTCTGTTTGTGCATATGACACATATGTTTTGGCTTATACATTCGTGAAATTAAAAATTCTTAACGCATTGACATATTATTAATAATGATAAATAATGAGATATTCACTTTAATCTTCTATCCACTTTTATATAATCATAATATAAAATGAATCTTTCTATTGCTTTCCAGTGTGGATGATATTAATTATAGAAATTCTTCTTACTATAATTGCCCGTATTTCATAAAGTTTCGCGATCAATTTATTCGAAAATGGCCATGAAGCATCTTCACTGTATTAGGCTCGATTCTTGAAGCGTTAAACATTCAAAAGACATAAACCAGAATGCTTGACATTTTATATCATGCATAAGAATATTTCTGATATCGTAGTAACCGTAGCAAATCAAGAAAAGGTGCATTTATTACCCACATATAGTAGAATAAGATCAAAACCATAAACTATATGCTACGCACTTAAAAAACTTACCCCTCCGACTCCAATACGAAGGAAAAAGTATGTAAAATACTGGGGAAAGTACTAACTTATACGGTCGTACTTTAAAAACCTATCCGAATCTTTCGTAATTTTGCGTTTACATGGCCGACATTATAGTATTCTTCTTTAAGAACGATAGTAGAATACGAGCTACGTGAAATACAATTTTTTACGTTCCTCATGATCCTCCTCAAAGGTATCAAAATCATGTGTAACTCGAAGCCTAGCTTCTCACAAAATAAACTTCACTAGCACAAAATTTAACAAATTATATCTCTCAACGTTAAATCAAACAAAAACTAATTCTTTTGTTGCAAATGCAGAAAATCAACACAAAGAAATTCTCTCGAAAATAAGACAATAGATTTTGCATATCCTATTTAACTTTAAAAGTTCTGCCTAAACGATAGCTCCGCACAAAACCACAATTTAACTAAGGAATACCGCAAGCCGAAAGCGCAAACGCGATGAAATTATGCGGTGTAGCATTGTATGTACAAAATACTGTGGCCAGACCGTTGAACGCGATACCCGAATATCGTATCTTTGATATATTAAAAATGAAATGTTCTAAAAGAAAGTTGGCATCACCGCCAACTACGATAATCCAAGAAACATGTCGGTTTTCATTATTTGCTCGCAGCCAAGTCCCAGCCGTGAAGATGAGAAATAAAAAAAAAGAGAATATGAGGGAGAAGGAGAAAGGCTACTACCTTTATGTAAATACAGAAGTGGCGCATTACTGCTAACTGTACCGGCATTATTAACATTGGCTTTGCATGGCTTAATATTTAAATTAGCGATCCATAGCCGGAATTCGGTTTAGCGATAGTACACGCTTCCGTGGATTATTAACACGAGCCAGTGAGTCCAACCAGCACGACATGTGGCGTGCTCGTAATGTTAAGAATTGTTGATCCGAACGGACTTTAAAGCGCCTAAATATACGAGACGTGATACTTCTTGACTGTAGGAACACGTAGTTCTCTTTAATTGGTTGGAATTTGACGGACGAATTTATTATGTTAACAGTATTATTATCGTGTCGTGTTGAGAATGAGCTGTTAAATTGATAAGTATAAAGACTTTTTGAAATATTCACGTGTAGATAGAATCGAAAATGATCAAAATAATATTGTTACGAAGCACCCAGTAGATTAAATGTTACTGGGAAACGAGACTTGGCAAGTGGTTGTAATAAGTAAAGAGTTGAGATTCTACGGTCGGTGGTCCTAGTTGACGGACGTATCCTCCTAAATAAACGTTCTCATTTTTTCTATAAATTGTGTTCTATTTAATTATGTCCGAAAGGATAATGCGTGCGCGGTCGACTTGTAAAAATATTTATTTGGATAATTGAAATATTAATAATGAAATAAAACAATATCTACAAGCTATTCCGAGGAAAATAAATGTACGGTTGGAGGAATTATCGAAATTGGTGGAAATCGCGACATAGAGGCATCAATCGTTAATGGCGTGCATTCACGATGATCTTGATGCATTATCGAGCGACGCTATTGTCCGTGTTTATAATGATCGGCAAACGAATCACCCTGGATACATTTTGTCGGCCGGCGAATTCAGCTGGCGCGAAACAACCCTGTATGTCCTCCCTTCGTTGGCGCATTTTTAAGCAGTTTCCATTTATCACGCTACTGTAAACAACGCACGTGCCTGATTCAATTTGAAACACGACGCATACAGATTAGCTGGTTAATTCCGGTTGAATTGACTTTTACGAGTAATGACTCTGATCTCGCGGCCTGAGCGTTGAAAGTTTAAAAGTACCGGGGCGTTTAATGTTGTCACTCTGTCGGTCGATTGTCTATATTTTCTCCTTTTATAAATACATTTCATTTGGTACTTTTAGGGAATTTATTTGCCCTTTTCGTTCGATTTGAACCGAATGACGCTATGAATGTTATTGTGCTCGGGAATTTATTTTCGAGTCGCTCGATGATAATGGGACAGTAATTAACAATAGAAAACTGTAAAATTACATGGAAGATATAAAGTATTTTGAAGCGGGAAATTTGTTACTTATCAAATAATCATTATTCGACGAACATGACGTTTGTACGAGGATATTCGTATTGAGCTTCATGTAATTCATGAAATTAAATCTGTTGTAAGTTAATAGAAATCCATCGAACCCATCGGGAAACATAATTAATTGTAAATGTTTATTGTTATTCGAATAATTAAATGAATTGTCATCCTTTATTGCCCGTTTGATTCAGTTTTCGTGCTTTTACATTCAACATATTTCATTTTGTATAGCATGAATACATGCTTTGACGTTATACGGGCCACTTTATGTGTCGTTTATTTATAAAGCAATTTTAAATGTTGAAATTTATTCGGATTATTCCATAGGCAATGAACCTTTATACACGTTTTTCTGTATACTGCTCAATTAAAAAAGAATTTGAACTTGTTAACACGTTGACTGTCAGGATTCCATTCTGAGAAACTAAATTAATTTAAACATTTTGCATTTTTAAATTAACTCTAAGTACATGGTCAAAAAGCATAGAAAATGTGTTCTGTTTAAAAAAAGATCTTATGAATTATCTCGTAGTAGATTTCGAATAAATTTAGTATGATTATATTTTCTGCTGATTTATTAACACCTTGAAAGCCACTGGTTTTTCGTTAATTTCATCCTTTCAACTGAAATGTAACTTTTTGTATTAAATTCACATCTTCATAAAGCAGAAACTTTAAAGATACAGATAGTTAGATATTCGGCAGACCTTTAATCTTTTTAACCCCAATATTTAAATATTCAACATGTCTGAAAATTCAGAACCACCGACGTTAAATCTATTATATTTTAATATTGTAAGGATTACCGAGGAAGAGGAGTTTATTAAATAATTTACCAGACACTTAAATAAAAAATGGGTATATTATAAAATGCTTTCACCGACCACTGCTTACTTTGTCACTTCATTCCGAATACTGCCCTACTCATTCGCTTGTCTTTCTTTTTATCTCGCCACCCCACCCATACACCTCGTCGAAAACCAGAGACGTCATCTCATGGCTCAGGGCCTTATCCTTACAATATGTATAAGTATTTGCGAAGAAGAGGAATCAAGAGGTGGAACAAGTGATTGATTCTGTAATCTGTGTTTTATAACAGTGGTCGACAACCTTTTTGACTTCACGGACCAGTAAATTCATAATTTGAACCCCGCGGACCACTAATAGGATTTTTAAGTGTTAAGTATATTTATAAAAAAAACTGTGATCTAAGAACACATAAAATGTATTGTTATGAATTCAATTATGTTTCAATGGATCTTCAAACATAACTTAACGTGATGAGTAAGTATATTCCATATTTTCTGGGGACCAGTGGAATTTTCTCGCGGACCACCACTTTGGCGACCTCTGTTTTCCAAGGTCAATAGAATCTCTGTTTTATGGCTTTCTTAAAAACCTTCTAGTGTTAATATGAAAATTGTTACATATTCAATAACACATTTTACAAAGCACGAAATTCCATAAGTAAGAATAGGTAGAAAAATTTTAAATTAAATCTAAAATCATAAAAATCATATAGGCACCACTTCCCGCATAGAAACCGTGGTTTCCCTAGTCGAGGTAATATTAAACCGCGAAAAGTTTCGTATCTAACGTGCGTAACGTAATCCCTGAAAGCCATTAAAGAACGGATATCAAGGAAACCCGTGATAACGACAGCACGTGCTTTGACGAGCGAAGGAGTACAATGTTGCTAGCTGCCATGATGCTCGTAAAGGGGCCTCGTAGTTTACGCGCGCCTTACGTAAATTCCATAAATTTTCTTCAGTTAACGACGAAGAGTCTGCCAGTAGTCGGTTCCGAGGTCAACCGCAAGTATATCTTTACGACGGAATAGGATAGCGCAAATGAATTTGTTCATAAATACGCGTGACCTTCGGTCAAGTGTACTTTAAGGTTTCCGGGTGAACCCCCATGGGACCCGTCGAGGTATGCTATAAGGGAGATGTGCGATTATCTTTTAATATTTCATTAACCTTTACGATTCTCCATCTTTTACCTGTTCCTCATCTTTATCTTTCTCCTTCTTCTACTATGAACAGCGATGATTACAGCTACTTTCGTGTTTTATAAAAAATTTACTTTGATTTGAACATTATTTTTGTTCGACAGTGTAAAACGTTAAGGATCGAAGACGTTAGGAAGGCAATTTATTTTGTCTTTTATGTGGAGTAAAATACAAAGGTGTAATGTACCGACCCTCCGCTTAGTTAGTATATAAGATAACTATAAGAATATTTTATAAGCGCAAATATTTTTTACGCAGCTAAACTAACTTCCGTCATCACCTCTGACTCACTACTCCAAACCCAAACCTCCTAGTTTTCCATCCCGAGCTTTAAACTCCCTAGCATCGTCACCGCTCCTTACTCATCTCCAAAATTACTGCTCCAAGTCCGAAATCCGACTTCTTACTTTGACCTTCGCCTTGCATCCATCATTATCACTACACCCACTCCTTCTCCAAAAATCCCTTAAAAACCCCGTGATCTCTGCCCATTCAGAGTATTCTTTTCACTAATTCAGATATACGCCGAATCGCTGCCCGAACGCTGTCCGAACGAGTCACGATATTTTTATATATATAAATTTTAAAAGTTATAAGTTCTCTTATTTGGCGGACCTTAAGTGCGGATCCCTCAATCCGCCGTTACAAAGGTAAAAGAGTGGACTGTTTTTCCGTTTAATACAAAATTTGAATTCAGTGCATTGTCTAATTCCATTAATGAAATAAGGTAGAAAATATGTGGGAGCAAATATTGCAAAAACATCATCTTCTACTGGCAAAGTTATCGGCACGACAAGCTATCAAAACAAATCCGAACATTTTCTTTACGCAAGGATTGTACTCATAACTCGCAACTTTTCTGTGGAAATATTTGGCAGGAACCGATAAAATACAATTACTTAACATATCTTATTAAAGAATTAAAATACATATTTCCTGTGTCATATGTTCTTATATCCTTACACTAACATAAGTCGTCAATTTGAAGTTCCAACGCCGCACATTGCTGCATAATATTAATGTAACATGGTTTTAAAATCATATCGTACACACATTGATGACACACACACACATACACATATTAAAATCATTCTAACAATACTATATCATATTTCGTAATATTTTTACGAAAGAATCTTGAAATTCCGAGATGAAAAATTGCCTGAATGTTCTGACAGAAAGTAATAGTATTTTTGAACTACTAGGAGAAAGGAAAATTATTCCATTTTGGACAGTTCTTTTCATACGGCGAATGATATTCAAAATATAAAGGTGCAAAAGTTTCTCAATAACGTGTAATGGGAAAAAGCACGGAGGAGTTTTTGGAACTCCATGGACCTGACACACGCTCCAGCATAATGAACGGTCGCATTAGCAGTCTAGAAAACTATCGTTAACTAAGGGCCGCAGTTTTGCCGGGGAAAAAGTAGCCTGCGAAATTGGTTTCGTACAATGTCGGTACCTTTAAAATTTTAACACTTATGCATCGTCACGGAAACTCGGCATAAAGGTGCCTTCATGCAGAAGCGTCATTGAAACGGTGCCAAACTCGAAATTAAACCGCAATAAGTTAGAACAGTGTCCTCCGAAGCGTAAAGTCTACAAGACTTCTACTTCCAGACTGTTTCGCAGGTGTTAAAATAGCAATGAATATTTACAAAATAACTATCATGATGTAATACGTAAATATTTCTTTGGGGTGTAACCCCTTGTCCTACGATTTACTTTGTGACTCATGCTCAATAATTCGGAATTAGTTGCTAAAATAAAAATAATTTAACTGGTTTCCGATATGACGTATAACTTAATGCGTTATTACTAATATAACAATAATTTGATCGCCTCGTGAACAACTAATACTTTCAATGTAACAGGTTTTGAGAAACTTCACATTTCCTATTCCGTTTGCCACGTCACGAGTGACACACGTTATTATAGGGGACGGGGTTAACCCTTGTAAAAATTTCCGTAATATTGCTTTCTTAATTTTAATAAAACTTTTCAATTAACTATGAAAATGTATAACACAGTTCAAAAAATATTAAATTGAAACTTATTAAGTACTTCGAATTTTTAAAAAATTGCAAATATAAAAAAAAGTTTTAAAAAAACGAACATCTCGCAAGTCATTACAACTTTAAAAGCGAATTTCCCTCGTAAACTACTAACAGAACCGCCCGATGACATAATCCCCTGTCCTTCAAGCAACCTAATATAAAAAGATGCAAATCAGATAGAGTAATATTTGCTAACATAAAAAACATCATAAAATTGGCCAATATTCAAATTATTATTAAAAAATTCTCCACTGCAATAGGTAGTATACTAAACACGAACATCGCTTGACGGTGTATTACGATAGCGCGAAGTGCGAACAGGTATCGTAAATAACGTTTCAAAGCAATAACATTATCAACTGCGGGGGACAAGTATTTCGCACCGCGATTCTTTCCCCAATGAATTTACGAGAATAGTGGCGGTCGATGAGCACGAACAAGCAAGTGGAAACAGAGATCTCGTACCAGAGAGGATTAATAAAGAACTTCTTTCGATCGCAATAATACGAATGGCACACCTACGCGGGAAGATACAATCGATCCGAATGTGTTCCAATCATCAGTTGGGCGTGTATGCCCTTAAATCGCAATCTCATTACAACTTCGTGAGGCGGGATGCTATTAACCTCGCCCTCGGATTCGTTGCTGTCATATTTGCACGAATTAGCAGATAAGTATCACGTTGTTAATACTGATAATTTAGAAGCTCGCGAAAGTTCGATGCAAACGGTGCTGAAGAAACAAAGGCGCGGCTTGGTTTTAAACCTTGTTGATTCGATTTTCCTGAGTTAAGAGAGTTCTTACTTTTTTTCTTTCGTAAGATCGATTGAATAAAACGATTTCAAATACGAAAGTCGTTAATATGGCTCTGAATAAAGATACTACTTTTTATAAAAACCAAGAATAAACATCGTTTCTGTTATATCGGAGGTATATAATCGTCGATGTTGTAATCCCGGATTTATTGTATTAAAGTGCAAGACTCTGATGAAACAATCAATGCTATTCGAAGAAGAGAAATAAATATTGCCGCAATTCAAGCGTGAATCGACAAAGATAGATAAAATATATTGGTAAATAACCACCCATAAAATGATTAAATTTATTAAATCTTGCCTTTCAGAGTTTTGATTGTCTCGTTCAAAACTTACAATTTTAGATAGATAGTCACACCATTAAAATTACGATGTACGTATTGCATAGGAAATATTTTCCAAAGAGTTCATCGTCCTTTTTGACAATTTGCAACGCTGCCTGGAAAATTACGTGGAATCCAGTTAGATATAGTGACTCACGATTTATTGTATTAAATTGCAAAACTCTGGAGAAATAATCAAAGCTCTTCGAAGATGAGAAATAAATATTGCTGTAATGCAAGCGTGACTCAGCAAAGATACGTAAAGTATATTGATAGATAACCACCGATAAAATATTTAATTTACTAATTCTTGCTTTCCAGAGTTTTAATTGTATCCCTCAAAGGTTGTAATTTTAAATAGATAGTCACACTATTAAGATTATGATATATGTATTGCACAGTAAATATTTTCAAAAGGGTTCACCGCCCTTTTTATCAATCTGTGACGCTGCTTGGAACATTACGCGAAATGGATTTAAAGCTTGAATTTATTGAACTCTGTTTCGTTAAATTCTACAAAAGGAGTGCATCTGACATCATAATACTAATTTCAGGATACGTGCATCGCCTAGGGAGTTTTCGAAAGCCATTTTTGGCGCGTGATCTCCCACCGAGGACATCTAACATCGTTACTGGCTTAACTAATAATAATTTTAATAGAGATGGCGGAAATGACGGGGAAACCCAAGTTTACAATGCGTCAGCAACCACTTAAGTGTAACATGGCACAAAGTTTCGGTGGTTACTCCACGAGTTAACTGAAAACAAAGCCCAGCGACTTTGGAAAGACGAGCGTGGAAGTTCGTAACGAAGTACGAAACTTGGATACAGTCTACTTGCATACGAGATACGTACTAGACTGCGTTAGTTAGGCAGTACTTTGAAACTGTACTACCTTCCAGCGTACTTCCCGTAAGTTCGGCAGCGTAATGTCTGTCCTTCCTCTTCTTTTTTTCTTCTCTTGTACTTTTCATCAGCGCGAAAAAATACGTAGTTACGAGAAACTTGGGAAATAAGCGAGCGCATTACATACTTTTCCACGTGATTTAACATAACGTGAATTCCCCATTTTAATTAAAATTAATCTTACCCCGATTTCAAGGAAAATTCAAATAACGTTAAAACGTTGCCAGATTTAAATCAAAACTTCTGTTCTTTCATCATTAAGTCTAGATCCTATGGCAGCTAAATGTCTTTCACTTCTCCTTATCCCTTAACACTAATTAAAACCAAAAAGCACCACTATCTTTCAATACTACAAATAAATTTAATTTTGTCTCCGTCATTGTAACATAGAAATCCTAGAATGCATTCACAAAACGAAATGAGAAAAATGTCAATTTAAGTTCCAAATTTTAATTAATGTGATAAACACCAACTAAATTTCTCGACTCTGGAGTATTAAATTATTAACACTCTTTCACCTACCAACCCAACGTCCCCTAATTCACAGTGCACAGAAGAGAATTACCCAAGAGATTACGCAATTTTTCTACATCCATAATCTTAATCATTCATCCCTGACAGTAACTACCCTATGGCCAATCACGGTAAATTTCACTTATAAAATATCCCAACGCGTATACGTCTCGAAACCATAAAGGCTGCACGAATAAAGCAATTAACAGTGGCCGGATACGTCTGCGTTAAATAATTCCGCTAACGCTTTTCTACGTACAATTAACAGTCGCTCGTGCGAAAGTTATCCCCCGGCCAGTAACGTAATTTATCCGTGGACGTTATTTTGAGCGTTCTAGTGAGGCTGCTATGTGTTTTCTCTTGCTAAGCAGCCTTCGCGAGGCGACGAATAAATTTCACCGCCCACGTTAACATCGCTCTCTCGCGACCTTCTCTTCGTCCCGGAGGAAGTTCACCTTCGCTCGGTAGCGACAACCGCTTTTCTCCTTTACTGACCGACTCCAGGAAACTCATGAAGATGGTCAATAACGATTGCTCTGCGATTTCTGTTATGAACCAAGTAATTAATGAATTAGAATTACATTGGTAAAATAAAAATTTATCAGCGGCGAGGCGAAATTTCGACCATTTACCAACGTGACTTAATTTCGTGTACTAAAAAGATTAATTGAGAAAGACACGGAGGAGTTTATTCCTTTGTCTCGGAGTTATATTTATATTCTAAGAAATCTATATTTAATTCGGCATTATTTGGATAACTTAAGATTCTCTATTTGATTTACCGCGGGGTAAATATCATTCGTTATTGTAGGGCAAAAGGTTCAGAACTTTGGAGAGGGGTTGCAAAGTATTCTGATTGGGGTTAAAAATTTCTTTTATGCCGATGTAACAATATAACAGGTTAAAAGTTGTTAAACGATTTTTGTGATTTTTTCAATATCGATTGTCGCAAATAAGGCATTCTTTGCGAAAAATCTCCTTGTCCGTTTGTACATACCTGAGAAGTTTTTTTTTTGGTTCCTACATGTCATTTGTTGTACAGGAGATTTGGATTTTAATGAAATTTCCTACGAACTGTAGAGTACGTTGCAATAAAACAAAAAATAAATTCTTTTAGCTGAGAAGCATGCTTAGG
This sequence comes from Cerceris rybyensis, assembly GCA_910591515.1. NCBI lineage: Eukaryota > Metazoa > Arthropoda > Insecta > Hymenoptera > Crabronidae > Cerceris > Cerceris rybyensis. Next base: position 31,878,514 of record OU342790.1, read on the forward strand.
GGCTGAGACTGCTCTCCTCAAGTTCCAGAAGTTTTTTGGATGTAACTTAAATTTTTGGTGCTAAAGTTTTTTGGTACTTTTGAAGATGGTATACTGAAGTTATTGACACGATTAAAGAGTCTGGAAATTCGGAGAAGCCCGTGGAGGATTTTTTCGGAAACCTTTTTTTTGGGCAACAATGCTACATCATTGATAATGGGAATTGAAATTTCATATACTTTTATGGATATAATAACCATTCCCTTTGTACATTTTAGTTGCGAAAATTCTTTAAATAATTTTGTATATGCATTTCAAATATTCTACAAAATTTCAAAATAAAATACAGTACATTTTATGCCACCAATTCTCGTGAAAGTTAAATATTTAGAGTACAACAGCTGTAAGCTCGTTTCAACGCGATGCAATAAATGCCCGCATAATTACAAATTACAAGTTTGTTTCCATAAAGCAGTACGATCAACACGATAGAACGTACAAATAAAATACTCCGAGTTCCATGCAATTTCAGCGCGTAAAACCTGCAATGTACTCGAATTGATTACAGTAGATGACTCCTAACGCTTGATACATTCCTGCTATCAATCTTTCCTCAATTAAACCTCGTCCATCAAAATATTTTCAAATCGCAATAAAACTAAAATCATTTCAGTTTTAATTAAAATGATTTTAAATAATACTTTCCAAACAATTAAGTATTTCAACACTGAAACGATAAGATAATACCGAGTATTCTCAAATATAGGAAGAAAATGCTACATTTTAGTATGTTCATATTTCATTTTACAAAAAGATCGATTCCCACTTGAAGTCGGCTCATCCTGAATGACCTTTTACACGGATTCGTGTATACTTACGAGTTGCACGAAACTGCATCGAGGGACTGCACAGAATGTGCTGAGGATTGAAAACTTTCTGATTTCGTATTCCATGCGTCCGCGATTTAAAAGGTACTGAATTCCCGATAGCCGTGCGACCCAATCAAACTTCGTCCTGGCTGTAGAAAATCCGAAAATAAACCATCGGTCGGAGTCGAGTACTTGCGACGTAGCAAAGTACCAACTTTCAACGTTTTTCCTCACCTTCGATCAACGATGCTGTCGATTTCAAACTAATGAAAGAGTTATCCTCCGAACAACATTTTTATATTTCACGTCTTACTTTCAGAATTTCTTTTAATTCGCTTCCATGCCAACGTCAGTCGAACGACGAGAAGAAGATTTTAAATTGCTGATGATTTTTATAATCTGAACTTTAAAATGGTTCAATCTTATTGAACTTAATTATCTGCAGTATTAGATTAGATTTCAAGATATAAGATTTTCTTTTATTTAAAAACATACGATGGAAACAACCATGTTAAAAATCCAAAGACAAGAAATTTACTGTAGACATAGTAATCGTACACTTGAAAATCGTCTTCCTTCAACTAAGGATCTTCTTCTTGCAACTAAGAACTAGTTTAACATCATAGCAAGAGAGGAAGTGAAACTTAAAGAAGCCCTATCTACAAACCAGTTAAGAGGCATTATCTACAAACTAGTCATTATAAAAGAAAAAGCAACTGTTAACAGAGCCAATTAGAAACGTAATTTATGACCGTCACTTAATTCGCGAGTTCGTCGAAATCATTCTACCGCATTAGTTGGACAAGTATTCCGATTGAATGCTCGCGTTAATTAATGTAAAATGGAAAAGTATCCCTTTCCCAGGTCTCGTGCGTGTATCACTCTCCGATGCAATGTGCGATTGATGAACTTAACAAGTCGTATTAACCCTATATTTCAGGGAGACATATACATCAAACTGTCATTCAATATTACAGTGTCGGAATTTTTTACAAATAGGGAATAGTTTATAATTAACCCCTTGCCGTATAATAACGAGTACAACCCGTGACGCGATAAATAAAATAATCAATTTTGAAGTGGCCCAGAAATTATTAAATAAAAAATATCAGTATGTCCTGATAAAATAAAATTGATTCTATGATATCCAATATGACGTTGAGCCATATACTATGTCCGAAATTAGGAGCTAGATTGTTATTTCAGTAATTAATTCAGAGTTATTGCACATTCAGTCACAAAAGAAATAGTACGGCAAAGGGTTAATGAGTGTGGATGGATTTTGTATAAGCGAGAGTGGATGATCAGACTACGTGATTTGGAAGGCGACAAATGCCAGAGCCAGTGTGAACGTTTAGTCGTGGATAAGGAGAAAATGAGTGAGTGCAACAGAGAATGCATGCTGTGAGAAAGAGTATCGAGGGTGGATGCGAGAATCAATTTTTGGGAGAGTCAACGGAGAAATAGAGTTGAGTTGAGAGCAGTAGAGAATAAAATCTTGGGAAGAGAGAGAATTCAACCGTTTGCGATACGAATTACTTTGTCAATTTCTTAGTGAGCTAAATAAAATTAATTTCACAACATTTTCTGTTATTGGTTATTTATGTTTTTTATGATACCAATGATTATAGGTACTAATGGCTACTTTGGTGATGTTACATCATTGTAAAATTGTAAAGTCAATATCAAATTGTCGGGAAATGAAATCAAGTGAAAAGCTATGTCAAGTACTGCTCGGCATAGGGCCGCAAAGGGTTAAGAGAGTGCGAGTTGGTATATTTATAGTTTCTTATAATTAGTGTGGGATCGGAGCGGGGAAGCCCTCCTATAAAAGAACTTAGGAGAAAAAGAACGTGAAAAGGAATTGTCATCGAGGAGAGGTCGCTGGCACAGTGGTTCCGCGCCGACCCAGGCCTCGACGCACAGTGGTCGATTTCGCCGAAATCCTGGCCAAAACTATAAGGAGTTTTTCAATTTAGCTGAAAATTGGTATATTAGTATTATTTTGGTCGCTGATTAAGAATCCGAACTCAGAATTTCCAAAAACAAAATGGCGGCTCTAATATGGCGGGTGCGAGTATCGAAAAATTGTCGGATCGGCACGAAAATCAGTAATCTTATGTTTTTCCAATCGCTGATTAAGAATCCAAACTCAGAATTTCCAAAAACAAAATGGCGGCTTTAATATGGTGGGTGCGAGTATCGAAAAATTGTCGGATCGGCACGAAAATCAGTAGTCTTATGTTTTTCTGGTCGCTGATTAAGAATCCGAACTCAGAATTTCCAAAAACAAAATGGCGGCTCTAATATGGCGGGTGCGAGTATCGAAAAATTGTCGGATCGGCACGAAAATCAGTAGTCTTATGTTTTTCCGGTTGCTGATTAAAAATCCGAACTCAGAATTTCCAAAAACAAAATGGTAGACACAGTATTCATTAGGTAAAGCACGAGAGCCCGGCTCTATGTCATAAATGCACTTCCCCGGGCATGGCGCGCGCGACAAACAAATAACAATAACTCGAAGAATCGCGAAAAGTCGCAAGAAAACTCAACGAGGTCTTCTTCGGGAAGCTTCAAAGTTTAATTTAAAAAAAAATATATTATGTTATTCCACGGACTTCTGCAGTTTTAATGATATTTATTGCAGCAGTCCCTGTATCCTAATACAAGCATGTCATTGCTGTTCCATCTCCGAATTTCCCTTTGCTTAATAAAAATTTCGGTCGAAGGAGAAAGATGAAACATTGTAAGGAACAAATATTTCCCTCATACCTGCAACTAGCCAGATTCTCATTAGAATCGTCAAAGATCTTTCGGTTTATGACGGTAAGCGGTCGAGGTAGCCGCGGCTATCTATTGTTGCCTCGAAACAATAGACCACCAGCTTGTTTAAACTCATTCCGATTTTTAACCCCATGAAATAAACATATTATTTCGTTAATTGCCAGGTTGATCTTAGAGAAGGATTAGCAGTATTCATTAGGTAAAGCACGATAGCCCGGCTCTATGCATAAATGCACTTCCCCGAGCATGGCGCGCGCGACAAACAAATAACAATTACTCGAAGAATCGCAAAAAGTCGCAAGAAAACTCAACGAGGTCTTCTTCGGGAAGCTTCAAAGTTTAATTTAAAAAAAAAATCACGGCAGCAATTTGCAGCATTCACAACTATTTCATTAGCAAAAGGAAAAAAATGTATAGGTTTTACGTTCAGTACCAACAGAGTTGTAAAATATTAAATAAAAAAATGAAACCAAGATATTTATAAATTAAAAGTATGATAAATAGCTACCAATACTGAAAAAGTGGATCAAACTTTAATTTCACATTGAAAACGTATTCTCAATTTCGACGTGAAAACGTTACATTATTTAAGTGCCAACTTTGACATTGCATATCTCTAAGAGTATTGTTCAATAAAAATTTTTATTAATGGAAAACAATGCTCTGATGTGTTACAAATCAAACGCAATTGCTAAATTTAGAAAATTCTAAAAAAAAATTTTGGGGTTTTGGCCAGGATTTCGGCGAAATCGACCACTGTGCGACGTTAGGCTAACTTACAAGGGAACATCCCGAGGGGTAAATCACCGATTTTTATGAAATTTTAGTATGACATAGCCCTCGCGAAAATATTTGACCCGTATTTTTTTTATCGGCAACCGTCCACGTTAAAGGGGTGAAAACTCTCGTTTCTTTTTCACGACCCTACATTAGTGAAGATTCTTTATTTTATAGTTTTATGTTTAGCCTACTAATATGTGTAGAATTTAGGAGAAATATACACTGCCGCTCAAAAGTATGTGGACACTTAGCACTTTTATGAAAATTCTGATAGATGAGATTCTGATTAATAATTTTTGTTGCTAAATTCTATTACGAATATGTATGTAATGTATTCCAACAGTACTAAATTACAAATATAGTTATTCAATTCTTTTAAATAAAAAAATCGATCCGGTGGGAGGAACGCTGCATTATATTGCACTGCATGCGTAGAGTTTTTGAGGTTTTCTCCAGCAGTTTCCAGGGACTGCATTGCTAAAGTGAGGTCTCTTGCCTTCTCCAGAGTAACATAAACATCTATAAACATGATTGGCAGCGAAATATTTAAACGATTAATAGCCAGGATGCCACGATTAGTAAACGCGGCCATAAAATCGCGCGGTGGATATGTAGACGAAAAGAAGATATAATTATCTGTTATCATTATCGGTGAGATGTTTAATAAATTATTATTAAAACATGTTCTCCAATACTGTACAAAAAGAAATGCCTACAAGATAATCAATTTTGCCAAAGATATCGAAACTTTCTTCAGGTAATTAAGAGAGTTAAGGAAGTGTCCACATACTATTCAGCGGCAGTGTATATAGAGAAAGAGAGAGAGAAAGAGAGAAATATTCTACAATATTGAAGAGATTAAAAGGACACCTTAATAAAAATCTAGAGTTAGTCAAACAAGCATGGCTAATGTAACGTTATCGTGAAAAGTTTTCATGATACCGAGAGAGTATGGTAAAAATAATTTACCAACCATATTGGCGTTACTGGCCGCATAAATAACTTCGTGAAGAGAAGAGAAATTAATTAACGCTGGTTGTATGCTTCACTGATAACGCCTAGCTTCGAAAAGTAACTTCATCGATCCTCGCAACAGCCACCTGATTAGCAATTAAAACCATTTTGATAATCATCTCCATTTCTAATTAATTTAATGCTTCGTTATATAGTCCTTTCGTTCGGGACGAGCGAGCAGCGAGAATGCAAATGATACGATGTTTATTTTACAGCGGATCACAGAATAATTATTTAATGTCCAATTATCAATGGTCCTACACTTTTACCAATGATTGTCACATTTTTAATGATTACTCTAATCTATTTTTTAGACGAAATTCGACGATAAGAGGCTTTATACATTACTTTACAAATAGTGGCGAATTTATATTCACAAATGAATTAACTGAGTGATGAATTTTGTACATGTTTAATATATTATATGTAATCACGTTGTAAGAATATCATCGTCTGGTAGGATCAGATTTTGCGACACGCTCAAGTCGCCGAGACTGTCGTGTCGGCAAAAAAGTATAAAATATTTCGACGAGAAATAAAATACTATCTAAACGAATACTAGCTAGAGCAAGCTAGACATTATTTTTACTTTAACATCCCATATTTTGTATCCCCATTTGTTTACTAAATATATCGTTGTTTAATCGTAAATAGTTGATTTCCTATTAAAGATCCCACAGTTTTTACGTTGAAAGGTGATTTTTTTTTATGACATCGAGGAAATTGGATACAATTTGATAAGGAAATTGCGTAAAAATATTTCTATCTATGCTTGTCTCAAGAGTTTCGTTGGTTATAACGATGCACTTCTGACGAAACTACGATGTCGAAAGACTACATATAGAACAGTCTCAACTATTGTTACGCTATAGTGAGTTATATTAACGACCATATCGTTAAAAATATCGAAAATTTTATTCTGTGATACGATGAAGAATCTTAAAATATTTTAATCTAGCAATGGATATTTAATCTGTTCTCTTAACGATACTGAAGGAATTTAATCATCGTAGAGTTTCGAATAAGTTTGGTAAATATTCAAAGACGAAAATTCAAGAAGCTTTACAAGACTGAAAGATCCGATAATTTTATTAAAATTTAGAAAGTTTGCAACATTACGTATTCCCGAGCAAAATTTGAATCATACCTTCGTTCACTTAAGTAACACTGAATATTGTATAAAATTTAAAAAAAAAAGTAAGAAAATTGCAACAATCTTAAGACGAAAGTATCAGGGTATAGATGCGAGAATAGAATAAAGATGTCATAAAATTTATTCTATAAACTTTAACAATGTGCAGAAATATTTCAAAATGTATGAATTAAATTAGCTACATTGTGGAGGTAGAATAGTTTGTATAAAAATGCAAAAGGATGAAACAATAAAATGGTGAAATAAAAATACGAATATGCGATTACTCGAATCGTAAACCTAAAGGGATTGCAGAAGGTTAAAGATTCGAAGCACCAAACGTTCCGCGAATTTCCTCGTCGAACGGTTATCCTATTCCACTCGAAGGAATTTTAACGTAAAAGGTATTACAGCCGAAAATAACTTTCCTTTATTGTCTCGTTTACGTGGGCTTTGACTTTCGTCTATATCAAAACCATTTGATCTTGGTCTCGTGCAGTAAAGTGTAACGATGCCGCGGAGTCTCGAGATTAAAGCGAAGGGCTGTCAAACGATCTAACCGTGGTTTGTCATGCAAATTCCGTTCTTTCATCGTCAAATCGGCTTCACAGAAAAATTCATTGACCGTGGAATATAACCTTCTGTAGGTCTTTGCCAGACCTGTGAAACGTTTCTTTTGATCCGGGAGACGAAATTCCACGCTTCGATGCTCACGGTTCGCCAACTTTTGCAATTTACAAAACATTCGGGTTACTTCGCAATAATGCGATCACGATTCGAGGAGACATAGAAAGCGCTTACTTCTTTTCTAAGATCCTCTTTTCTTCGGGTTTCTTCTTAAAGGGTAGTACTTCCTTAATGACGGGATATATCTTTTTTATTCCAAAGAAATGAATATTGAAAACTTTCAACTTTTATCGTTTTACAAGTTAGATGATTTTCTCTTAGGATTTTGCACACGTCAAAGGCAACCATTCCAAATGGTATTATAAAACGTAATGATGCGATATTCTCTTTTGTAATTATCTGAATCCTTCCTTTCTTGGCGGACTATCATTATCATAGAATAAGACGTTATTCCGCCAATATACAAATAAGAAATTCCAATCGATGTTGTAAGTCTTTGTTCGAATGAATTGATTTTATCGAACAGCGGGATTGAAGATGGAACAGCTTCTTAATGTAACACTAAAACTACCGGCGTTATATTTACTCATATTTAGATACACCGAATAAGTGCTTTGGAAAAGGAAGAATCAAGAGGCGAAAGCGATGATTAATTAACTAATTTACGTTTTATAGGATAGAAGTGGAATTTTTGCTTCATGGCTCCGCTACTAATTTAGGGAATTTTTATAAAAAATTGGAAATCGGTCATCTTGACCGGCTTGGTAGGTTTAGTGTTAATCTTCACGTTTCAACAACTTGAATTTTTGTGGAACGTCGAATTAACTTATCGTATGACTTTTAACGCTAGAGTTACGGAGTCAATTTGACTCATTCAATTCATATATAACATATTGGTTCACTTCAGAAAATTTAGTATATAATCAACATCCGTAAATCTAGTATTAATTATAGAATTTTCAAAAACATAACAAACATTAACAGTTCAAAAGCTCTAAATTATCTTGCATCATTAAAAAAAAATATCCACGACTATCTCCAACAACGCATCATCCCATTTCAACCCAACAGCATTTAAAAATATCCCCTTTCTCCGTTGATCCTAACAAAATTCATTAATTTCACCCAAAAAATCCTATTTTCCATTCTCATCAAAACACCGCATTACGTGTTGAAACCTTAACTTCACCGTGACAAGAGCGTGGGTGCGACAAGTTTTCGTGGTTTCTCTCTGTTCAGACTTTTCGCCGTATTCTCTGCCCTGCAAGCAATTCAACCGTGAGTCCTGTTAATTGGATGTCCCCCGTAATTTATACGACCATGGTGGGCGCGAGACGGTATGTGACGTTTCGTTCGTTCGGCCTTTATACGCGTCGAGTAACCGGAGCCTCCTTTACAGCCGTGAACCACGTTTAAAACCGAAGATATATTTCATCCGTGCGTCTGCGCGTCGGCAAACCTCCCCGTGTCTCGGTTCGTCCTGTTTCCCGGCTCTTCTTCGCACAAGAGACGGACTCTAGCTCTTTCCCCGAGGCTACGAAATGAGTTCACGACGCGTCGGTGCGCTGTTAAATTTATTTCGTTACCTATTTGCCTTACGCGACGTCGTATCTTCCTCGAATTATCGTTAGACCGGGACTAAGTAACGGAGTTGTGCGATTATTCCGCGGCTCCTCGGGTGAGGAGATGATTAAGTTTCCTGAATAAGATAAGTGCCGGCAAAACCAAGCGATACCTCTCAAACGACGTTACATGGTATTTTCCTAAACTACAGCAAGGCAAAGGTGGTGTTCATGCGTTCGAGACAACGGAGAGGAAGGAGAAATTTGCGACTAAGCGATTCGATCTGATTATACCGACTTCGTTTAACGGGCAATCTATGTCTTGCCTTGTGCTCTTACATTGGCTTGTCTGTTATTAAGAGATTTTCGATTAATGGGTTAAAGTATTTACATGGTTACCGTGTAAGATGGTAACGAACATCATTAGTACTAATTGGAACGTACGGATCCATTAGCACGTTCGTTATGAAAAACTGTCTTTAACCGAGGACTAGCAACAGGTTGAACTTATTTTGTTACTTAACGTACTTGTGAGAAATTTAGAGAAGTTCTCCCAAAGCTGATGGAGTTTTCAATTGACAGTCCTAACTTATAACTCTGTACAACAATCACAACTGTGTTATTCGGGAAACTGAATATTCAGTTTCATTCGCCTCAATTAATCGGATTTTTTAATCATACAGAGTTTTATTTTTTGTCTGTACAGTTATTAAAATCGTTGCGGGTTAAAGTCAACAAAGTAATTCTATTTTTCCATTTGATACAAATAGCTTCCAGTGCAACTGATGCGTTTCAGTGCTTTGTACCAGTGACACAAATCACATACACTAAACCTATTAAACGTTTCAAAGCCACTTGAACTTGAAACCTTTAGCGTTTCGATCAAGAATAACGAGCTAACCATCGGTATCCATATAACGCAGCTTAATCGAGCATCCGTTAGACGAACCAGAAACGGACAGAAACAGAAAGGAGGAAAAAGAAGGGATAAAATGCAGGCATATCGGATGCAGTGCTGCCGAACACCGGTGGTTAACCTTCCGGTGGCCGTCTGAGCGCTCTTCCGGGGATTGTCTCGCGTTCACCACTCGGTCACGGTCTATTTCCGGGGATGGGCGATCGCTTAACGACGCATTGTACGTATGTATTTATGGTGGAAGCGATAGAGAGTCGGCAATAAATACTGTTATACCGGCATTAACGTTGCCAACGGGGCCTCTCCCGTTCCTCTCTGTCTGCTTCTATTGCTCGCTGTTTTTTTCTACTCTTCTGTCTCTTTGACCTCCTCATTTTTCTATTTTTGTTTTCTGGTCACTCGATGTCTTTTCTCTATTTCTATATCAGTCTAAGCCTTTCACTGCTTCTACAAATATGCACCATCTCCACGTACATCTATGTTCTGTTAATGTTTTTTTATTTAATTCCAAACACACCTGCAGTTTATGTGAATATCGCCGATTTTTATTAACATGAATGAATGCGGTGGTATGTAAAAACAGAATGTGTATAATGTACTAACCCCCCTATCTATCATTAGTATGTAAGATAACATTGACGAATATTTTGTAAGGATAAATATTATGTACGGCAGCGACACCATCACTCATCACCAGACTGCGGATTTTTATGCATTTATGACAAATTAAATACGACTAAAATATTCCAAAAGAACATAATATAAAAATATATCTAAAATATCCAAAGTATGGTATTTGTTGTAATATTTATTGAGTGCAATAAATCCCTAGATAGGCTTTCCTGTCTCACCTGCATTTGTGAAACTCGAAATTTGCATAAACATCCGCAGTCTACTCATCATCATTCTTAGTCATACTCGGTTCATGGTCCAAATCCAAAATCCTACCCCTTGTTTTGATCCTCAACTCCCTAACACAGTCACCATTCCTTACTCATTCACGAGTCATCATTCATATCCAAGGTCCAACTTCCTATTCCTACCCCTAGATTCCCAAATATCGTCATCCTACCCCCTCTCCTCTTCTAAAGCCTTTAAAACCCTCAGTCCCTTTAAATCTTGGCGCAGATTCTCTTCAATTTCTCTCATTGTCAGATTCATTTCACACTTGGGCTCGATAATCACTGATACTCTGTCACGCCATACACTACGTCATTACGATATTCTACGGCAAAATAAACTACAACGTAAAAGTCAAGTTCTCGAATTTGCTGCTTCCGAAAACCGCGAAACCTCGTGTCCCTCGCGTTACATGTGTGTAGTGTGAAATTTGTTTATTGATCTGTCTTAACAACGTTGACGTAGTAGTATGAGTAATTTCTAATGAAGACTTGTTAAATATAATATGTGTATTAGTATACTGATTAATTAATATCCAACCATTCAGAGGTTTTTCCATTGTATCTCTACGTCTTCTTTCTATATTTATCTAGAACACCCGCATTTCCACACCCCTTCCTTTTCTCTTCTACTTTTTATAATTTCTGAGCCTCTCTAGTAGTTCCTTTCTTCTTTCACCCTTCCTCCCCTTATCCTTACATCAGTCTATCTTCTCATTTGCCTCCATCTATTTTTTTTTTCATTTTTCAGTGTCGCCAACTATATTTCCCTCGGTCCTATTTACAGCTCCGTTCTTATTTTCCTATCTCTCAACTCTCACCTCTTCAGTTTTACTTCCCCGTCTCCTCAATGCTTTCTCTCAATTATACTACACTTCTCCACTATACTGTGCAGTTTGCATAGGGGAAGCTCCGCGACAGAGTAATGAGTCGTAGAAAACGAGCAAGACGAAGAAGAAGAAGCATCGGCAAATGAGCCGGAAGAGAAGGGAGACGAACGAGCCAAGGAAACACGTAGCGACGGTAATCCCCATGCGTCGTTGCGTAGATAGATGCACGGTCTCTTGAGCGTATGGTTTCTGGGACATGAGACCGTGCTCCCGTTACACCAAACGCTCGTCAGCAATTAGCGGGAGAAACAAACGTTGCTCTGTTATATACTCCCTAACTGCGTGTACAAAGGTAATAGAGTCACGTCGAGCGGCATGTATCCATGGTATGAGAGCCACGGTATGTGTGCCGGAAAAAAAGGAACAACGAGCAGAACGGCCCGAGAAAGACGTCCTGGTTCCTTTGCGCCGCTTGGTTTTGCACGACTTTCCTACACTTTGTTCCGTGAAGGCTTTATCGAGCGAGAAAGGGAACGATAATTAACCTTTTGCGTTACGACCTTTTCTGACTCTAGCTAGTAAACGGCGGGGAAATTTTACGTCGACGATTAAAGGAATTGTTCACGTTTTTCCTCGGCTCGAGCGACAATTTGGTAGTTTCTTTTGTAATATGAGCTTTGTCGAGACTTTGTGGAAAATTGTTGCGGGGAATTGATCAATAGATTAAGATTTGACCTATATTTCTGAAAGGTTTGATTAACACTTTGCAGTACTATGCTGAGATATATAAGCGAGCCTAAACTTTCGCACATTCTACTTTTGCACAATTCGTTGTTTCGCATATTCTTGAAAATTCAGTTCTTTAAAGATTTTTGTCGATGTTCAAAAATTCTTGGTTTCCATGCAATTGGTGCCACGGAGTGATGTAGCTCACGCTCACATGTACATTGTCTAATAAAGATTTTCTAATATTGTAATAAATTATATAATAATATTAAAATAAAGGTGTCTGTCTTCTGCGGGGGACATTAATTGAAATAAAAAGGAAGTTTACCTTTGGTATTGCCTACTACAGTTTACAGAATTTCAATTTTATGAAAGAACCACTTAAAAGCGCTAAAAACTGTTAAATAAATACTTTAAAGTACAATTTTTAATGTTTTTTCTGTATCTTTCTACTTTCGAACATTTCAAATTCGCGTACATTTCCAGGAACCAATTATGTTGAAAATTCGAGGGATGCCTGCGCTTGAAGTGGATTTTCGCTGGTGCTAGTTTTGTGTCGATTGTGGAATTTCATAATGATTTTGGATTTTTATTTGATTGTCGATCAGTAGCTGGAACTAATGGTATCATCGAATAAAAATTGATAATCACTGATAGGAAATTTTGTGAAATTATTTTCATTTAATTGATGAAAGACCGGAAGGACTTTTCAATGATACTATTTCGCGGTTGGATATGAATCGATAAATATTCATAAATTAATTAAGAAACAATAATTTGTGAAACATTTGTTTATGTGTTATATTTTAAATGTATTATTATACTGGTTTATTAGTTTCAGAAATGTAACTTCGTTCGTTACTAATTAAAACTGCATGAATAATATTTATATTTCATATTCGGTTGAAATTTATCGATGCTGATAAATGGTCATCTTTTGGTTTAATTAAAACCGGTGGATATGTAACAAATGTTTCGGACAGCTTGAACTATTTAGCAGCGAATGTTCGCTTTCGAACGGAGCAAATAAATATTGGTAAAAATCCAATATTCAAGAGCATATTTCTTTATTAAAAAAAAGTCCATGAATATGTGAAACTCTGAAATAAATTCTCTCCGAAACATTTACGTTGGGAAATGGTTCTTTGTTCCATTCGATTAAAAAAATGTTCCGAAAATAGCAGCACAGATAGAAAGAGGAAACAGACGTAACGGCGTTTTGATTTCTGAAATTTATAATACAAAACTCGTGTTTCACAAATGTCATTTAAAGAATTCAATCATAAAGGTATATATAGATAAATATAAAAAAGTAGCCTCTACAATTTACAACAAATTTTTGCAGAGATTGGGAATATTCATTGTTAAAATTCAATAATATATACCTATAATTAGATCAAGTAAATGTCACTGCACGTGAAAACGGAAGTAGGAACAAAAAATGCAAAGCATTGCATTTCGAAAATAGAAACACATACCATTTCAAAGACACTCTTTCAACTGGACCATTTTTTAAAAAAATAATAATTTATCTTAATTACCCATAATACCTTTCACTACTTAAATACTTAATTACTAAAATATTACTTAAATATCTTTATTTAAAAAATCAGTCTTCTCACTTCACCCACCAATATGTTCCCTAAACCTTATAAAATTAATTTCAGAAATTCAACAACTTCGCGTAAATAGAAACTTATCCACAAAACAAGACGACAACAAATAAAAAAAATAGAATATTTTCTGAACCCAATATCAATCGACGTCGATGACTTTTGAAATAGTTCGAAAGTTTTCTGTTTCCTACAAATATAGGGGAATAAGTCAACGAACGGTAATTTTCGTACAAAAGGCTCCGGATGTGAAAAATATTCCACCCGTTGTTGGATACCACCTGCATCCAGTGGCAGTGAAGCGTATCTCACACGAAGCGCCAGTGCATCCAGGGTTATAGTAAACGCTGACGGTCAATCGCCGCGGGATTTATGTACCAGGAAGATGGTAGCGCGGATCTGCCCATTTAAGTCCATCCGGCCACGATGGGAAGTTCGATTAAATTCACGGTTCGAAAAACAACCCGTATCCCAAGGACTAGAACGAAAGATATCGTTCTGTCGAATCTGAAGACACGTTTATGAATACTTGAAATGCATGGCACGAATGGACCTAATTGGAGTTAACACGTTAAGCGCCACACCGGTCCCTAGGGACCGGGCGTTGGCTTTTCGTTTATGCTGACGCTGATCAATGAAAATGAACAATTAGTTTTTTACCTAAGCTACGTTGTCGCGCCCAACCGAGCTACAATTATTGGAGTTAAGTATAAAATAGAACATTTTATCAAAAATGAATGTAGTATGTTAAAACAAATAGAAAGATATATTTTCTAATAAAGGGCCTAAAAGGAAAGTGCAGTCTTTAAGAACGAGCGTGGCGCTTAACTTGTTAATGAACGAACATAGTGTGAGATTGATTGTTGGTATTATTTTAAAATGTTTGAAGAATTGTATTTTAGGTATACCTTAACGTATTTAATATAATGTACATCAATGTTTGTAGAAGTAATTGGAAAGTCATTGGATGTTGAGTTTTAACCCTTTGCCGTATGGTTCCTTTTGCGACTGAATGCACGACAAGTCAAAATTAATTTCTGAGGTAACAATCTATCCTTGATTTCTGATACAGCGTATAACTTACGGCAATGATATTGGCATAGAAATAATTTGATTGTATCGTAACTCACTGATATTTTTAAATTAGTAACTTTTGGAACACTTCGAAATTTTCTATTCTGTTTATCGCGTCACGAATAGCACATCACGTTTAATACGTTGAACGTCGCTGATACGTATTTCGTTCGTTTTATCATTTCTACTAAAGTGATCCCTTTTTTATTAAAATCTCACCTATGTAAAGCAAAAACTCTAAAGACACAAATAGATATATTTTCGTCAGGATTTTATCTTTTAGGCAGTATTTAAGAGTCAGTATTTACATACTGAATGTGTTAGAAAATTAGTAAATATTATAATTGAAAAGTTATATGCAATTTCGTTGAATTCGAAAGCTCCGGTCATCGGTGACCCTCATGGCAGTCGACGTGTTAATTGTATGGCAAGAGGTTGAAGATCAGAATAATAAAATTTAATTATTATAAATCACTGGAAATTTGAGAACGTGAGAGAAAATGTGCGTATTATTATTTAAGATTTTTTGCGATTATGGTCAAAAATTTTTTATTCAACGTCTTTTTTATAACGCGATTCAGCAGTATCCAACGGGAATTCTTTGTCGTAAAATTACAAATTAAAAAAATTTCCATTACCGCAATTTTTCACATGATAGTGTGACGGAGAAGAATTAAGTCGACATTAACGACACAAACAACCTACATAATTTTGTGTAATTAAAATTTATAATTTAACTTCCGTAAAACTTTTTAATGGAAAAATGCATGCAGCAGAAAAAGTGTCAACTACCTAACGAGTGACAGAATAGTCTAAAGAGATTCTCAGAGTTTTTTTATTCTTGATAACAATTATATTATAATTTCAGAAAAATTGCTTGCACTAAACACGCATTTATCTTTCATGCTCTTTTATGCAGTCAACAAGAAAATTTAGTTTATTTCCATTATGCAATTTAGAAATTAAAAGTTTTTAATATGGATATAAAAGCAATTCTAGAACATGCACTGATTCTTTCGAAGCCCAGCAGTATTTTGATAATGAAATTTAAGGCTTTAAAAATTAGTATATAATGCTAATTTATATTTCACTATCCCAGAGAGCCATAGTTACAGTCTTAACCCTTTGCGTTCCGAATTATTTTCTCAATTTTCTAGTGAGTTAAATAAAATTAATTTCACAATATTTTCTATCATTAGTTATTCATTTCTTTTTATTGATATCAATAACTGTAGGCACTGACAGATAATTAGGTGATATTACAAAATTATTATGAAATTTAAAAGTCGATATTAAAGTGTCAGAAAATGAAATCAATTGAAAAACTATGTCGAGAAGTACTCGACATAGGACCGCAAAGGGTTAACACACACTTTTTAAGATATCGAAGATAAAATTATCATACATTTAAGAGGAAAGATTATCTTTTCTGTGTGCTAATAAAAAATAAAATAAAGTTATATTGCTTTATTTACTTTCACTTTCCTCATCTCAGATCAGTGATAGCCTACGCTTACGAAATCATTCAATAATAACGCTGTGCGCATTATCACTTTCCTCATTCTCGCTAATTGTCGCTTTTTTCTGTTTGGAACTCATGGAATAACATCTTTTATGCAACTACTACCTTGAATTGCGAAATATGAGGAAAAATGAAACTGTGATTACAGTAATAAAGTACAATCGTAAAAGAATTTTGTAATATATTCATACGGATAGAAACAAAATGAATTAAATTTGTACAAGAGGAAAATAAATTTCTACTGTTATAAGTTTCAATCAAGTTGATACAAGACTCCTTGCGACAGCCAATTATAATACAAACTTGCTGTTATTAACTATGAAACTTGTTGCATAAGTTTGCTGTTAATTATTCTATTGCATACGTCACGTGTGTAAAAGTAACAAAACACCTATTATGAATTTCTGGAGAAACGTCCCGTACAGGGATTTCGCAGAGAATGCGAATTTGGTTGGTAAAAGTGAAAAGAATACAATTCTTCTCACATGCATCTTTGAACGTAACGTGCTATTTGTCGCATACTTTATTCAGATCGCGCCATAAAAAAATAAAATGACAAATGCCACGAGACTTCTCTTCAACCCTGAATGATACATTCCACACCATTCTGAACCTCTAAAACTTTAAATATAAAAAAAAACTTCATACAATACTTACAAATAGCATAACAAGCACTTTGAATCACAAAGATTAATTAAATACCTAAACCTATATACACAATACTCCAAGTACACAATAGAGTAAATTTTATTTTCCAATGCCAATAATCTTCTCAATTTGTCATGCTTTCAGTAGCTCGGTTGTTCCTGCTAAACTATACCAGAAGAAAATGCCAACCAGTACACACAGCACACGATACGGTACAATCGAACGACGAACAAACTAAGCGAACTTCTACATCGTGCTCAGGCTTTGCCTTCCAAGTTTTCAGTTTCACGGTTCAACAACAATAAATAGAAGCATTCGCAAATCCATTCGTCGAGATCCGCGAGTAACATATTGTTACGATCTTACGTTCAAAGGAACATCCGCGGGTTGTTTTTCATCGAATAACAATAGTCACGATGTCTCTTATCCTCTCCACCTCCCGTCACACCCCTCACGTGTCCCTTCGATATTTTTTCCCCTCCCATCGATTCTTTCGGTAGAAATGTCCGCGCGTGTGCTCTATTCCTACGGTAAGAGTTTCATCGAAGGAATAAAGAAAAAAAGCAACCAACATATTCGCGTTGAGGTGTATTGTTGGAACAAGAAAAAACGCACGGTAGTCGTGGCTGTTCCAGCAGCTGCTGTCACGGAGAAGGTAGAAAACGACCGAATGGATTTCCGCTGTTTCCAGCACGAATCCTCGACTCGTAAGATACACGTGTGTACAGGTTTGTGTACGTGGCGAACGATAAAATAAACTTTCTCCACAAAAGGACTCTCGCGAATACGTGTCCTCCTTTCTGCCTCATCGGATGCAAAAGTAAGGTAAGCTAAAGTAATGGCATGGGAACTTGTGGGCGAGTCAGGCTCGCCTCGGATTCGCTTGACTGCCTGGAAACTGCAACCTGCTGGATCTTTCATCGTTTATCGGCAAACCTGAGTATGCCGAATCAAACGAAAACTTTCAGCCCATGATCAGATTTGTAGAGGTACCGGGCACCGCGAATCAATGCAGCTTTTACGAGAGGCGAGTCCGATATTTTGGATACGACCAGCGTGATTTCAATGCCGAAAGTAATTTGCATAATTGATTTCAGTACGCGTCTGTGTATTTCCTGAACGGTGAGATTGAAGTGGAATTAATCCTCTGTGAACTGACGGTGAGTTTAAAGCAATAGTCTGTACATCGATTTTGTGTAATACTATTGTGATGGCATTATTGTAAGCTATCAAAACTCTTTATTCACTTGTTTTGGACTCACACAGTTTCCTTAATAATAAACAATAACTGAACATAAGTTGAATAATAACATAAGAATCGAAACGAGTGGCCTCGCTCGCGGTCCGAGCAATTCTGCCTCTCCTCGCCATGCTTTCGTTCCGTAGCAACCGAAAACAAAAGCTCG
This sequence comes from Cerceris rybyensis, assembly GCA_910591515.1. Taxonomy (NCBI): domain Eukaryota; kingdom Metazoa; phylum Arthropoda; class Insecta; order Hymenoptera; family Crabronidae; genus Cerceris; species Cerceris rybyensis. The sequence goes on from OU342790.1 coordinate 31,896,895, forward strand.
GCGGTTTGGGATGACGCGATGCGATCAGCCGACAACATTGTACGACTACTACATTATGAAATAAATTGTTAAATAAAAGTTACTTTTTATTATTCATTTTCTTACTAAAAAATAACTGTTGTTTCATAATTTGTTTAATAATAGTATTATAATTTTATTACACAAAATCGAGGTACAGGGTATTGTTTTAGACTCATCAGCAGTTCATGGAGGATTAATTATGGGTGTTCACTTATGTGTGATTTTTTATATGCACTATTATAATGTGTGATTTCAATTGGTCTAAAACGGTGATGGCGAATCTATGACCCGCAGAGGTCAGACACTGACACACGCAGGTGTTTTAAATGACCCAGGTGATGGTTTTTAGAAACTTTATTGAAAAATTTATAAAGATATAAAAACGAATTGTAAAAAAATACTTCCAAGTGGAGATTGCCTAGCTGATGACAAAAAGAAAGTAGTTTTCAATTACCGTCCCCTCCTCCCTTCCAAGTAACGCCACTGACTTAGTGTCCCACGAGCTAGTATTAAAAAATATAATTAACAAAATTGGACCCATTTCTCAAAAATGTTCGTCTTCACTGGCCTAGAATATATAGGATTAATTGCAATCCTACATAAATTCATTTTAGTGAAAGATTTTGTAATCAGTTTAAGGTATTTTTAAAATAATACTGTGAGTAAAAAATTTTCAACAGATATCAAATTCCTCCAGTTCATTTAATTTCTGTGGCAGACTACAGCATATGCACATATTCCTGGACGACCTGAGATAATTTCTCGGTTTGTAAGTACAATGAATTTAATTCCGGTCCTCGTACGGTGAAACATACTCGAGCGAGTATTACATAAACTCGTCGATTATCTCCACGCATTACTTTGTATAACGCATCAGAAGTGGAATTATCTTTTGCAAAAAGCCGATACGACATCCGCGTGTCCGGATAGAAATACAGAGCCGGTACACGACCACTTTTCAACGTGACTTCAACTCGTATAAAGATATCTTGCGCAGAAACCAGCGGTATAGCTTTTGTTTCGCGTCAGTTACGAATGAGAACAATTCGCCATGCTCACCGTAGAGCTTGAAAATTACTAGAATTTATTGCAAAGCGTCATCTTTTACCGTTGTATCTGTGCTTTATAAAATAACGCGACGCTGCCGGCGATTAATCCAGCCGGTTGCCCTCGGATAAGCACTTTATCCTCTTTCGAAGTCCATGCGGATATTATGTTTGCGAGCATCATGGAAAATGTAGGGAAATGGGGAGGAAGACAACGAGTGGCCAATTACGGGACTAATGGCCTCCATCTTCTGCGCGTTAACGAGGGTCCACAATGCACTTTTATGTTCAATTATCCCAACCCTTGCCAAATGATCCCTTTCCTCTTTCATATTCTTACAGAATCATCATAATCTCCTTAGTCCCAAAATTGATGCCTTCTCAATATCTCAAAAATTTCATCATGACAAGAGATTATATGGATAGTCCAGAGCGAGTTAGTCACGTTTCAAATGGAAATCAAAGTGAGTCATTTATTTAACACTAAGTTTACGGATGTAAAATCTATTACATTGCAATTTATTAAATAAGGACTTTAGAAAAAGAAAAATCGTGAAGTGGAAAAGATGATCGTTTCGGTAACCTGTATTTCATAAGATCAACGTAGAACGTAGAACCTTTGGAAAAAAATTAAAAATTAATCATTTTGACTTTGCTTGATAGTTCTAGTGTTAAGAGAATATTTTAAAAAAATTATTTCCTATAACTGCAATGACCAAAGACAAAAAAAAGATCAAGTGGCAACGATGATTATTCATTAAGTAACTTTCGTATTATAAAATACATGTGAAATTTCTACTGTACTGCTTTTCTGTAAATTTGAATCGTATTAATAACAAAAAGTGAAACCAGTCAATTTAATGGCTTCCGTAAATCTAGTGTTAAAAAGGTCGTATTAGATATGCTTGTTGATATATAACAATTTTTTCCAATTTGAAAAATTTGGAAGAATTTGAATATGAAAATTTCCCAAAAATAAACTTTTATGGAATCATAGGAAATTAGCGTCAACTGTGGGTATTTTGTTGAATTTAACTATCTCGTTTTATGAGAAAAATTATAAGAGGATCGAAGTTTTTTCTTTTACGCTGGATTTAAACGTTTCTTTAATCATTAATGGCGACAGATATCCTTTATCGATATTCTATCGCACTGAGGTTGAAGCGTAAGTACTTTGGAAGAATCGTACGACGAAGTTTTTATTTCCCTCAAATTTCAAGGTTCAAGAACCTTTATTCCCTCGTTGTTCTGCTTCCTTTGGACGTTTTCCAGTGAGACGCCGATAAAAAGTCATTGTAATTCCAAAATTTCTGGAACCTTGACAAAGAGTCCGCAATACTTAGGAAAACTCTCCTTTCGAGAGCAAACTGAACTAACGTTTCTTAATAAGTATGATATTGCCAAAAGCACTTATAAATCCTTTTGCAATTTCGAAAATTTCTCAGAATATTTCTGCTATACTTCAGCACAATAAAATCGCGTAAAAATCGTACTATCATAACATCACTAATATCTGAAACATGCTTCAATTCCACTGTACCTTAATTTTTCTATTAAAATGATAGCAAAGTCAAATAATCGTAGTATCCTCTACAACTCTTAAAATTTCCAAAATATTTCTATAACACACTACGTTAATTACTGTCAAAGTGCAACCATCATTAATTCATTCCAATAGTTCGCTTTTCTAGCTTCTCTAGATGTTCTCTAGCTTCAATTTGTGACAGGAAAATCCCATAGCACAGATCCCTCATATTGGGAAAATTCTAGAAAATCCAAGGGACCATGATATAAATCAGATTAAAAAATGGACATCATCATCATCTCAACCAAAAGCACAGTGGTGAAGCATCCTCTTATCGTTCGCCTGGTTAAGCAGTCAAAGGTCAACGCTTCGAGATACGTCTCGTTGTAACAATGAAGATACATCATTTTCTCAACGACGCACGCAAGAAACTGCATACGCGCGTAAACTTTTTCCAGCATGTAAGAAGCACAGAGGTAAACCGGTCGTGAAATCCTCTGGAGTGTACGCACGGTATGTCGTACTCCATGCCCGCACGCAGATTACGCTCATAAAATTTTTCTTCGAGTCTCCCCGGATAGCGCGATAAGATATTTTTATGGCCGTGGAGATTTCCCATGTGTCACCGGGATTATTACAGCTCGCGACGACGAATAAATAAAGTTTTAAACGTACAAGACCTGTTAGGAGCCGCGCAGCTGAGTAAATGTGGTGAACTACTCACAGAATTCCCTCGAAGGCTGTTATTAGATGTACTGCAGTTCCGCTATCCATTTCAAAATTGAATTTCATCCATTCCCTTTTTTCTTGAAATATTTCTAAAGGAATACGACCACGGCGGCAGCAACCGTGGATGTATTACTCCTTTTTCTCTTCACAAGTTAATACATTTTCACGTGGCGATTAGGGGACACTGTACAGTTTAACCCTTTCAGGTCTGAATTATTTCGATCAATTTTGTAGTGAGCTAAATAATATTAACTTCACAACATTTTCTATCATTGGTTATTCATTTTTTTTTTAATGATAGTGATAACTGTAGGTGCTGATGGATATTCAGATGATATTACAAAATCATTATGAAATTGGGAAGTCGATATTATATTATTAGAAAATAAAACCATGTGAAAAGATATGTCGAGTTCTGCTCGACATAGGACCTTAAAAGGTTAACAAGTACTTGAACAAGAATTTCTCGGATTTTTGTACAACCACAGAAAATTTTCTGTTTAATTAAAACGCCTGAGTGACACTGGAATTCATCGGGAAATTTGCATGGTTCGTGGAGTAAATATGAGGAAAATCTCATTTACGAGTTTGATGTGGTGCTCGAATATCGTGATCAATGGTAAAGAGTATCAATTGTATCGGATGCGATGTGAATTGTCATTATAACTGACCTATATTGTGGAGGATTTTTTGGAAAATATTTTGTAAATGGTTTTTGAAATATCGAGATGGGAAATAAAAATATTGCTGTTATAAAGAATTTCAGAAAATTGTTTCGAGTCTCTCGTCGCATCTTCTGAATTTGCAGATAGATATGAACTTTTAAACTCTCCGGAAGAGGCTTATAAAAGTCGTCATGTTTTCCCTTGAGTCATAAGGCGAGAAGATTCTTCTCGACTTTTGCATGCTACTACGATAAGATATTTTAATACTCTCGGGAATTTTCCACGTGTCACATGGAATATATTTCCCGAGAAAAGGCAGTGAGGTCTCATCTTCATGGATTATATGCAGGCAAGCTTTCACGAAAGCACGAAAGCTTTCGATAGCTTCTGAAAGTTGCGACCGCGCACGTAATAATACGGAAAACTCTTCCAGCGAATAATTACATTCATGATTATGCATGATTCTGTTGTCACGTGTTTCAATATTGTGAATTACATTGACGTAATGTCTGTTAAAATGAAATATCTTAAATTAGGTTTATCCCAAGATGCAAGCATTAGAATTATTTATATTGTCCCTCTGGCAAAAAGAATTTACTCGATATTTCAACTACCCTGAAATTCATAGTTTCTCGTATTTCAATCGCATATTGCCTTTTGATAGATTTATCTAACAAAACATTTCCATAGAATGGACATTAGAGTTAAAATGTCACGTAACTGCAATAGTTACATTGAAGGGCATTAAACCCGCGGCATCAACAACTGAAATGTATCTTGAACGGATGTGTCATTTGCTTCGAAATTCAATCGATGAGAGAAATTTCCAATTTACTTGATGCGATTCAGATGCACTTGGCAATTAGGAAACCTATCGAAAGCAGATCTATTTTACCGGATTACCATCATTTCACTCTACTGAAGAGTGTAATAGATTGATATTGAAAAGTGGATGTAAAATGTACATCTACAATTTAATGAAAACTGTATTAATCTCCAGTAGAAAAAAAACAAAGTAGTTAAAAATCTCCATTACGATCATGGATGCAAATCTAACAAGTTGACTGTCTGCTCACACATTTTCTGGACAATTCTCTATTAATACCGTGCTATTTGAAATAACTTAATATCGAAACTCTCTCTGTAGTAACACTAGATCAACGGCATTCATTAAATTGACGGGTTCCTATTTATTTTTTTTAATTTTTCTCAAATTGACAATGCAGCAGTATAGTAAATATTGCATTTCTTGCCGTTTGGCCCCTTTTTTCCAAGTACTTATTTAATATATGTAAATATACCAAATTTAGTGGCTATAGATCTAGTGTTAACCTCATGCCCTACAACTTATTTTGTCCCTGCCTCCGCTATAGTTTAGAATTTAATTACTAAAATACGAATCGATCAGTGGTGCTTCATATATCGTATAATTTAATGTAATATTAATATTATAGAAATATTATTATGGCATCGTGTTTTTTTTTATAGATTTCCTATTCCATTTACCTCATCACGAGCGTCGCTCGTCATTGTAGGGAAAGGGGTTAATATTTTACAAAAGGAAACCGATAACTTTTTTAAATACCTTCCACCTATCTCTCAATGCATATTGCAGAAACACAAACATTTGCCATCGCGTGATAAAATAATCATAGATCAATCAAGAAAGATCAATCAATCGCAATTCTTTGTATCATGCACAATGAGACGAATTTTTTTCTAATTAGCAGAGCAAAGAGGGGATCGTTTCCAGTAAACGGATCGCAACCATCTGTATCTCCTGTCGTTCCACCAGCTACATAACCACAGTGTGTCAGCGAGGTGTCACGGAAGGAATGGCTACCTTGTTCACTGACCAGAGCTGCATTACCTACTTCGTTTCTCGACCGCAGAATATACCTATCCTTCTCGAGAAAGCCTCGTTCTTTCTATGCAAGTAAACAACAGACGGGTAAGAACGAACTTTGCTCCGATATAATGTGTCTGTTGTCACAGGAATTTTACAAAACTCTAGAGGACCTATGGTAGTTAAGAAGATTAGAAGCTTAACTTGCAATCAGTGAATCAGACTGCCAATGAGTGAATTCAAATCCTCCTTCGTCATCTCCGGGAAACTTCATCTGTGCGACATTTATATCATAACCTGGCTATCTAAGCATGCACCTAAGATACAGTCCGATAATTGAAAGATGGCTAGGTCCATCTAGGAGCTAGGAGCCAGGTAGACTCGGCGGAGCTCCTCATTTTCAACCACCTATTTCCACCATTTCGCTTTTGGAATCCCCAAACCCAGTTTCCTAAAGAAAACAACTATATGGAGCGTATATTTTAGGAGGCTGTCTTTGGAGATTCCAAAAACAAAATGGCAGGAATAAGCGGTTAAAAACGGGGGGCTCTAGCGTTGTCTAGCCATCTTTCAGTTGTCGGATTGTAGCACGTTTTAGATGAAACTGTGATGAATGATGTCATGTGATGTGATGGAAGTGTGACATTTATGTCGAGGAATCTTTAGCGAGATTGTCCAAGAATGTGTCAACATTTAGGTGGAAAATAAAAAGGCGTAGGTATTTTTGAACCTGAGAAAAGGAAGCTCGGAACTGGCTATTTTAATTGAGTAAATGGAGGATAGATTCACGTTTCCATAAAGAAAATCCAAGATAACAGATAAGAGTACAATGGATGGAATTCCGATCGTTTTGTTTGAGCCTTACCATCGAACTGGAACATCGAGCAACGATTTTGAATGGAGGTCTTGCGAAACTGAGCGAAACGGCAGAGCTATTTAGAAGAAAGGCCATCGTCAGCTAGTACAGATTGAAAATACTCGTGCGAGTTGTCTTTTTTTCGTTGCAAACGGGTTGACATTATTCCATGCTCATGTGTACGGAAATTAGAGAAAAAGCCATTTTTAATTACTCCTCTGAGGAGCAGATGTATTAATAAGATAGTAGAAAATTAGGGTTCCTCTTTTTTTTTTCATAATTAGACATTGTAACTCATCACAAATTATTGAAAATTATAATCGATTTTAATCTCAACGATAATGGGTTGATAATTTTAACTTACTCCTCATTTGAGGTTCAACATGAACGAATTGTTTTGAGAGTTTGAAAAAATATTGTTACGGAAGGTGCCTTTGACAAAATGTAATAGATGCGTCAAGTAACCCTGCTACAGGAGCAATCAATTTTATGGTTTTCATAATGGCCTTTAACGAAATTTTTGGAAACTTCTATTTTTACGTTGATGATGTTAAACGTAAAACATTCTTAGGAATATTTTTTCACCAAGTCATTCTTTTTGTTTCCTAAATATCCTACAAGTAGACACTGTTTTAGATACGAGATCATATATCAGGAAATTATTGAATGATTTGAAAACTAATTCACTGATACTATAAAATGTTCTCTTCTCCAAATGGATTAACCTCTTAACGTGTGCGCTCGAGTTAATTCGAGCGCGCTAAACTGGCCAAATTGTGCACACTCGAGATAATTCGAGCGGCGTTGTATTTAAAATTAAAATAAAAATTTTGATTCATTTTGAATTTTTTTTTGCCAAGACAATGTTCTAAAGTGTGTTTTTTTACATAGAAAAAATTGATTTTTTTTGCCGTTTTTTTTTTCAAAAAATCTGTGCGTTAAGGGGGTAAATCTGCTTGATATTAATTGAGGTATATTTGATTTGCTCATTTTTATAATTCGATAAGGAGTTTGAAATAGAGTGATTATAAAAAATGAAGGTAATGAAAAGTAGTTAATACATTTACTTTCAAATTATCAATGTCCACATTAATCATTTTATAACAGTTGAAAATATATGATATTTGCCAAGATACCGGAGAATATTTTATCCACTGCCGAAAAACTTAATTCCATGAAGCTTTTCATATTAAATTTGACACGGCTTCGCTTTTATTCGCGCCACTTTTTCGTGATATTCGTAAACCGGCTTCTAATGTTACTACTTTACCATACAAGAAAACAATGAAGTTTTCTCAATTATATATAAATGTAACACCGTCGAATTTTTTAATAATACAAATAATCCAGTCATCAATTACCGTTACAATCACATGAATTATTAGAGAACGTCGAATGCTTCCATTGAAACTTACGAAGATGTAATCCAATTAACAAAGATAAAATTGTCCATAATACGATAGTATTACAGACATAATTCCTATAATATGAATTTCATTGAATTCTACATATTTTATGACATCAGCAACTTCCACTCGCAATGGATATTTCACCTTTTTCAACTATTTTCCAATCGATCAACCTCCACGATCCCGATCAACGTTGCTTTCTTATCCCGTCGTCTTGTTCGTAAGTTTACGGCTCGTTTTATCGTAAATATGCATCGGTCTACCGGTGAAACTTGGTCATTTGAAAGTTTCCACCGCGAGACAGTTTGTATCGAGGGAAACTTAACGGTCGGTGGTGGCGATGCAACTTCCGTTCCCCATGGGCAGGTAGTACCAACGGGGATGAGACCACGGAAAGAAGGAACGAAGCGGAAAGGAGCCACAAGCAGAAGCTTTTAGCTCGTAAACAATATTTCCCTTTGGCATTATTTTCCCCATTCCACCCCAGTTTTCGTGATGCACCAGCTCTCTCTCGGCGGTGAAGCACGACAGCTTTCGCTGCTTTCTCCGTGACAAAGCGTCTGCGAATTCTGTGGTAAAGGAGCCATGAGACGACGGTGAGAGGGAAAAGCCGAAAAGAAACTGAAAAGGGGAGAGAAGAAAGCGAAGGAAGAATTGGAGGAAAAGAAGAAAAGCGGATATTTCGAAGAACGATAGTTGAAGAAAGGAAAAGGGAGAGAAGAAGAAGAAGAGTAAAAGATGGAAAGTAAGGGGAGCATGTTAAGGGATCACAGTACCCTTTAAGCTCATTTCTCCCGGAAGCTTGCTAAACGAGTGAGCGAAGGGAGCATTTGTTCTCATAAAGCAGAAAGGAAAAGAATTAAGTTTCGCGGGCGTAATGCTGCTGTTGAGCCGATGTACGTGTAGGCACACGTACACGGCACCGGTTGCAACGAGAATGCAACGACGGTGCATGAGCTCGAGAAAAAGAATTTTTGTTGGTGACCGTATATTTTCATTTAGTAAGCTCACTTTCGACATAAACCCTTCTTGTAATTCGTAGTGAATACCTCCTTGAGCGAGTAAAATAAACGTGGAGAAGTATGAGAAGAAAAGGAGAAAGGAATTTGAGGGTGGCACTTTTTGAAAATGACGTGAATTTTCGAAGATATTATTATTGGGGCACTGGAGATATATGAAGATTCAAGAACACAAAAGAAATGGAATTAAGTGTATAATGAGATTCATACTAATCAATCTGAATAAAAAAAAATGAAAATGTGTCCGAAACACATAGGCAAATAATGGGTTAATCGACTGCAATATAATTATTGAGAATATTGTTTCCGTCGATACTATAGTTCTTGTGCAGGTTATGTAAAACATAATTGCAAGAGATTAAAATTAATCGAGGGAAAATCGAGATTGTATGTGCAGAATTCATGGATGGAAAATTCTACTTCAAAATTCTTGAAGAATTCCAATTTATGATTTAATCCACAAACCGATACCCTCCGGAAAAAGTTAAAGAACTTACCAACTGGTCTTCGTAAAGCGGTAAAAATATTGGAGAAGATTGACCACTTACCTGAAACAATAAAAAGAGATTGAATTAATAAAAACCACCAAATTTCATTTTTTACCTTCAATGATTTATTGTCAGAAAAATGTTCACCTTCGTAAAATACCTTCTTCTCTTCAACAGTTTCATTTTATCTATTTTGTGCAAAAGTTTTTAATTTTAAGTGTTCAATTGTAACCTGCTATAGTATTATATAATGTGATCTAGTATATAAAATTGTATAGTAATATTAATGCAATAATAGTAAATATAAGGAAGAAGTAAATTAAACATCTAATGCAGAAATATTTCATTAACCTATACCTTTTATTGCATTTTCATCAAGATATTAGATCTGCTGCTAGTTAATTATTTAACATGAAACAATAAAAAGTCTCTTTTCTGTATAATCCAACGCAAACGCTTTTTTGTCAAATTAAAGTCCCTGCCAATTTTTAAATCTACTCTCGTTCCCTCAGAAGAATGTTCAGTGGTATTCTTACGAAAAGTCACCATCAATTTATCATTTACTACAACACAATTTTTAGATAAGTAATAAAAATGTAATTATATTTCAGATTAGTATAAAAATGAAAACTAGACAAGTAATAAGACTCTCGTCAAATTTTATTGTAACCTAATCACCATATAAAATTTACTCCTAATAAACTATTCAGCGTGGAACAATACAAAGTTTCTATTCAATATTATCTCACGATATCTGTTACTACCCTTAAGCGGATAGTAACGGTTTCGAGGGTCGAGCGCAGGCGGTTCATTGTCTCGCGGATTTTTATGTTTAAAAATCGACACTGCATGTCCGGGAAACCGTGACATCCTGGGTTGACTGAAGGTCGACCGTAATTCATCATAATGCGCTTCCAAAAGCCCAAGTGTTTTCCTGGCATGCAGATGTCTTTTCGTAGAGACAATGGGCTTATGGTGCGAGCTGCAAGGTTATTTTTGAGGGTTACCTACGGTCTCGGTGCCCACGTGCGCGCCAGACTTTCAACACCTTGGCTCACTCCTTCGCGCCTCAATAGATAATAGCCGCACCATAAAGCTTCGCCTGCGCCGACAAGTCTCCGGCCTCACCACCCTCCTCGACCACCCTCGGTCCCTAACCGAGGTGGCGACGCACGGGCCCGCACTCCGCGCGGACTCGACCGCTCTCAGCTCCAACCGTCCAAGGGATGCCCAAGGACATTTCGCTAGGGAATTCGCACCCTTCGGAAATAGTGAGAAACTATCTCAAGTGTTGACACACACCGCTGTTTCCGTTGGCGTGCGAGCCTTATTCTTGGGGGCGTGTCCGGACGGTGGAGGGAGACTTTCGTTCCAGGAGGACTCTTCCAATTTTGGAAGAGTCAGTCACTCCGTAACATTCACATATTAAACAAGTCTTTCCTCTATCAAGCATTACCTTTCGCAATAGTCAGTTCTAAGTTTTGTTAAGTTTCGCTCTTGTTACTATAGTTTACATTCAGTTTAGTAAAGTCCGAAAACCTAAATCGGAGTGATTCAATCAACCAAGTTCCTTCCACTCCACCCCTGAAAAACCTCGCGACGCTCATCAGCAGCACGAAATCGCGGGGAGCGCAAACATTTCGTGGTCTTCGCGGCAACCAAGCGAAGGTTCGGCCTTACAACCCGAAATGGTCCAGTCGAGGACTGGCCCCACAAATTGACGCGCAACATTTGGTCCTTCGAGCCGGATAAGATCCGGAATTAGTGCATTTTAACAGCGGCTCGAAACATTTGGTCCTTCGAGCCGGATCCAGTCGCCTGGGAGAAGCGCCTGGTCCATCATTCCGCCGGAGTGGAAGTGAACCAACGCTGCAACAACGGAAACTATCCGTTCAATCTCGCAGCAGCTGCAGAGAATCAACTTCTCGCAGCCACCATCGCTTCATAGGAAGCACCCACCGCATCGCGACCGTCGCTGCTTCGAGGGAAGCAGTTCGAGCGTGCTCGCAACGCTGCAGAGAATCAACTTCTCGCAGCCACCATCGCCTCGTAGCAGGCAACATCCGCACCGCGACCGCCACTGCTTCGAGGGAAGCAGTTCGAGCGAGCTCGCAGCGCTGCCGGGAAGCAATTTCTCGCAGCCACCATCGCCTCGCAGCAGGCAACATCCACATCGCGACCGTCACTGCTTCGAAGCAAGCAGTCCGAACGTGCTCGCAGCGCTGTAGAGAAGCAACTTCTCACAGCCACCGCCGCTTCACAGCAAGCCAAACGCCGCAACCGCGGCTCCTCCGGAGGAAGCACGTTCCTCGCAGCCATCGCCATCGTCTCGGAGGGAACGAGACATCGCATCCGCCACCGCTGCAAGAGAGGCAATCTCTCGTAGCAACCACCGCTTCGAAGCAAGCAAACGCCGCAACCGCGGCACCTGCAGAGGAAGCACGTTCCTCGCAGCCACCGCCAGCGTTCTAAGGAACGAGACGTCGCAGCCACCAGCGCCGTTTCTGAGGAAACGAGACGTCACAACGGTCATCGCTGCAGAGAAGCAGATTCTCGCAGCATTCACCGCTTCAGGGGAAGCAATCGCCGCAGACGCGGCAACCGCAGAGGAAACCATTCCTCGCATCCACCTCAGTTTCAGAGGAATCATCGCCGCATCTATCGCCGCATCGCCGCAGCCACCGCAGCCGCATAAGGGCTGCAATTACCGCCGCTTCGCAACGAGTCTCGCCGTTTCACCACGAACATCGCCGATCCAAGTAAGATCGCATGATTTTTAATTGAGTCTCCGTTCCTTTCATCCGCAAAATCACGTCCGTCCTTTCGATCTCAGTGGTCAATTCGATAAAATCATGGCGAACGAACAACGCATCCGGGAGTTGTCACACAGGTGTGCGACTTTCCGCCTACAGGTCGCTCGATTTGAAACGTTTTTAGAAAGCCGCGACCTATACACAGAACTGGTGAACACGCGTAAAAAATACTTTGAAGGCCACTTACGGGACTTCGAAAATTTCCACGCGGAGTTAGAACTCCTCGACGAGGAGTTTAGTTTTCAAGACCGTATAAACGTAGTCAAACACGCATCCTCTCTCATAGATCGCGCGAACAGCGTAATATCAGAAATGAGGAAGAGCCCTTCTGGCACAATCCTTGTGACTGCGCAGACTACCGACAACGCGGTAAATATTCATGTAAATTCACCGGAGCTCAACGCATCCGTGTCTAGTTACGCAAGTAGCGGCACATCGGCTTCTGCCGTCCGATCCAGCGACTACGCTCGCGAGACCGCGAGGGACGTCGGCAAACCACGAATCGCGAAGACTATCGCGTTTAACTTCTCACCCGCGCCGGAGCAACAGCAGCCCGCGCTAGAAAACCCGCATCCGCCACACTCCACACAAGAGCATCCAAGTCCTGTGTCGGAGCTTGTGGATACCGCGGCAAAACGACAGCGACACGCGTCAAAACAGCCGCATCTCGCGTCGGAACCGGATCCACCGTATTCCACGCGAGAATATTCGAATCCCGTCACGGGATCTATCAGCACGGTGTCGGAACGACCGAGTCCGACTCCAGAACCGCACTCCACGCGAGAAAATCTGAATCCCGCGGCGGAACATCCGAACTCCGTTTCGGAACCCGCGAACTCCGCGTTAGAACAAACGCCAATCGCGAAGAAATCTCCGCAATCCGCACAAGAAGTTCCGTGTCTTGTGCCGGAATTCACTGACATCGCGTCAGAACGACCGCGCCTCGCGCGAGAATCACCGCGTTACACGCGAGAACTCCAGCATCCCACGGAACATCTGAACTCGGTCTCGGAACGCTCGAACGTCGCGTTGGAACACGCACAATCCGCACCGAAATCTCCGCACTCCGCACAAGAACATCCGAATCTTGTGCCGGAGATCGCTGACCTTACGTCAGAACGGCCGCGCCTCACGCCAGAAATACCGCGCCTCGCGCCAGAAACACCGCGCCGCGCGCAAGGTCCACCGCATCCCATGCGAGAACCTCCGTATCCCGCGCGAGAACCTCCGCATCCGGCGTCGAAATTACCGTATTCCGCGTCGAGACTCGCGCATATCGCGCCGCAATTCAAGCCTCCCGTGCCGCGTAATACCACAAATCGCGCACGTAATCGTGACCATGTCACAAAAGTCTACGAGCAAACGGCTCACGCAATTTCAAAGGATCGCGAGATCCTAGTGAGACAGGCCGAGCCTTCTCCCAACGGCTTCAATCAAATACCCCTCATAGCTAATTGCAAGGACGTAGTTAGCTATTCATCTCACCTCGAGAGTCGCCACCCTTCGCATCGCGTAGAGGTGAGAGACGCACAAACGCAAACGAACTCCGCGAATCGTCAAGAGCATTCCCATCGGAGCATTCTACAAGTAGCCGCTACCGTGGACGCAATCGGCGATTGCGGACACGAGCTTGCGACGCAGAACCCCTTAGACCGCGGCGCGAAGATTAACTCCGTAACCGACGCGTTAAGGGAACCACGCCGTGAAAGGATCAACGCATCGGCAACGATCAGGTATCCGACGGCCAACCGCGTGAAATCCGCCGCCAACGCGTTCGCGAAATCGAGGCGTTCACCGCCGTATTCATTAAAGCCTCCCCCTCTTCACCCCGTCGATCAAAGGGCAATCGCACCCCGGCGCGGCACCCTCCTAGTAGGTGACCAATTCTACGAATCGGCTTCGATCGACGCGATCTCCAAAACGGCTCGAGGCCATAAATCATTTCGCAGCGCTAAAATCCCGCACGACAGTGACCGCGTGTCACTCCGGAAAACAACCCTCGGCTGCGCAGCCAGCGAGGCGTTTCAAATCCGTAAGGCCTCAACTGCCTGTTTCAAACCCGCGACTCGCAACCTTCGGGATTCTCTAAAGGTCTCGGCAACCGCCGAAACAATAAACCACCCGCCGCGTCGCATCGCTGACACTGAGCAAAACACGATCTGGCTCCCGCCGAAGAAGAGCGTGAGAATCAACGAATCCGATCGCACCACGGATCGGAGGCAAAATCATTCGCTCGAGAAATCCTTAGCGCAAGACAAGGATCTCGAGAACAATTATTCGAAATTAAGGCAGAAATCTTTAATTCTCGGTCGCGCGCCGAAAGCGGCCATCGCAAAAAGGGACAAGGTGCACTACCTGCCCGACCGCGCTCTAACGAAAGGGTCGAACCACGCTTCGACGCCGCGTACATCCCTTGACGCTCCGGGAAGAGCAATAGCACGTTTGTTACTCGATCGCCGACTACCAACCGATCCCGTTAGGCCGAACGACGTAACACGACGGACTTTTCAAGTCCATAGACGCGCGCACGCATCACACGCTGACAGCACGAGGATGCACCAGCAATTCCTGACCCATCCGAAGGACAGGATCATTCAAAAAATTCGATCGCGCGAGACAATTCTCGACTACCGCAGAGCCTCCAAATCATTCACCGTCCCTAACGGTACATCGTCCGCTTCACCCCACAAGTCGCGGAAACAATTATCTGCTAGATCTCAATCCACGAGATCAGCATCCGAGATCGCCAACAACGACTGCGAGCGCGAAACGCGATATGAGCGGAAACATCTTCCACTTTCCTCCACAAATCGCCACGCGACCGCGGTGACCAATCGGTACAAACCGGTGAAAACTCCGCGCGCCGTGAAATCACACGCGTTTCACAAGAGCCATCGAACCATCCGCGGAAAGGTGGTAACTTACGACCGCGTGAAAACCACGCAATCTCGACCCCCGATGGGCCCGCTCCAAGGGAAGTTCGTAACTCCCAAACGACCGCTTAAAGCAGCAGGTACCGACCGCTGTTTACCACCTCGCATGAGAAGCCAGGTAGCTCGCGATCGCGGAGGGATCATCACATGCGTTGCGTCATTTCGATATTCCGTCGTAAAATCACAGAAGATTGAATCATTGATTGACCATGAGATCGGAGCAAGTCCGAATCCCTTTCCGAAGATCCGTCCACCCGCTCAATCGAGCAACCCTTCCGCCGCCAATCCGAGCTCCTTCCCACGCGGAGACTCGTTGAAGATCGTCGATGAGTCTTACCGCATCGCTTCAAGGAGCTACAATCGCTTCCTATGGCGATCTCGCATCAACATGATGCAACGTTCCAGGACACGTTGGCACGAACATTCAAACACATCGCCTGTGAAGTGCAAACCGGGCAAAAGTGTAGTGACCCATCCTGTACAAAATGGCATTACTCGCGCGATAGCCGTGAAACCCCCGCCATCAAAACAAATTCGTTGCGATAAACTGTAGCACTTAACTTTGTAATTTCAACTAATATTAAGTAGTGTTAACAGTAGCATCTAGATCACCGTATTTGTAATATTCTAATCAGCGACGAATTTATACACTTCAAGCCAACGTGTAACCCATACATCTAATTTTGAACGGCAGCCGTTCAAGGGGGGCCGGTATGTTACTACCCTTAAGCGGATAGTAACGGTTTCGAGGGTCGAGCGCAGGCGGTTCATTGTCTCGCGGATTTTTATGTTTAAAAATCGACACTGCATGTCCGGGAAACCGTGACATCCTGGGTTGACTGAAGGTCGACCGTAATTCATCATAATGCGCTTCCAAAAGCCCAAGTGTTTTCCTGGCATGCAGATGTCTTTTCGTAGAGACAATGGGCTTATGGTGCGAGCTGCAAGGTTATTTTTGAGGGTTACCTACGGTCTCGGTGCCCACGTGCGCGCCAGACTTTCAACACCTTGGCTCACTCCTTCGCGCCTCAATAGATAATAGCCGCACCATAAAGCTTCGCCTGCGCCGACAAGTCTCCGGCCTCACCACCCTCCTCGACCACCCTCGGTCCCTAACCGAGGTGGCGACGCACGGGCCCGCACTCCGCGCGGACTCGACCGCTCTCAGCTCCAACCGTCCAAGGGATGCCCAAGGACATTTCGCTAGGGAATTCGCACCCTTCGGAAATAGTGAGAAACTATCTCAAGTGTTGACACACACCGCTGTTTCCGTTGGCGTGCGAGCCTTATTCTTGGGGGCGTGTCCGGACGGTGGAGGGAGACTTTCGTTCCAGGAGGACTCTTCCAATTTTGGAAGAGTCAGTCACTCCGTAACATTCACATATTAAACAAGTCTTTCCTCTATCAAGCATTACCTTTCGCAATAGTCAGTTCTAAGTTTTGTTAAGTTTCGCTCTTGTTACTATAGTTTACATTCAGTTTAGTAAAGTCCGAAAACCTAAATCGGAGTGATTCAATCAACCAAGTTCCTTCCACTCCACCCCTGAAAAACCTCGCGACGCTCATCAGCAGCACGAAATCGCGGGGAGCGCAAACATTTCGTGGTCTTCGCGGCAACCAAGCGAAGGTTCGGCCTTACAACCCGAAATGGTCCAGTCGAGGACTGGCCCCACAAATTGACGCGCAACAATATCTAAGAGCGTTATTTGAACAATAAACCTACGAAGTCGGTCAAAAGACCGGTTACAAATTTCTTCTAAAAATTCTATAAATTGATAAGGTAGCTGGGAAATAAATATTTCACTTCTATCTTATAAAACTTAAATTACTTAATTAATCATCTTTTCCATCTCTTCATTTCTCTTTGTCTACACTAGTTATTAAGTGTATGAAAATTTTAGTAGATACAAGGTAAGTAGTTATAGTGTTAAAAAATCACCGACAATTGATCACAACGTACAATGCAATGCAATTTACAAATTTACCAGGAAATTCCAGGTTTATATTTTTTCCGCTGAAACCTAAGAAAAAAAATACCCGTAAGAACATATCCAAATCCATGCACGACCAGCATTTCGTCACGAGCAGTGCTCGTGCAGCATCCAAAAAAGAAAAGCGCGGACAGTGATATAAAAGATGCACGCACACCTTGTAAGCGTGCGATGACTCGAATTCCTTTTTCTCATATTAACGTGACACCGCTGTTTCTCAGGATTACGTACATTCGCGGGGAATACGAGGCCCTTGGCGACGTGTACAGGAACTCGCGAATGTATACACGGCCTGGCGCCATATACGTAGAGGTACATGCGAGTTAGCCATTTCTGAAACGTGTCGGATGTCAGATGACACCTGCACCGGCTACGAAAAACAATGGACGATGGAAAAGCCAGGAAGAGAGTAGCGCTCTTTTCTAACGAATCCTCCAAAATTGAGAGGAATGTCTGCGAGCTTTCCGCTCGTAAATTTTACTTTAACTCCAATTCTATTAACGTTCTGCACTCTGCACGGTTCCTAACGCGTCGAGGTCAGACTGGCTACATATTTTTCATCTTTTTTCCTATTTTTTTTTTTTTAATATCCAGGCGATTTTAATTGATGTATTTTCCTCGCTTATTTAACAATAATTTAAAAAGAATAGGAGGAATGTTCGATAACGGTATTAATGTGTTTCATTTAGCCTTTGAGCCAGTACAACGAAGATGTAACTTTGGATTGAAAATACACCCTCTGTCCCAAACGTAACCGGAATGGATCTAAATAAACGTAAGTACTTCAGAATAGTTGACAAAAATCATTTTAATAACTCGAAATATTCTCCCTCAGCAGAAATATAAGAATTTGCGCATTCAAAAAGTGCATCAAATTACTTTTTTATGTCGCTGACTGGAATGATGCTGTGATTGCTCGTCGTTTAACGTTGAATGTCTTCGATAACTTCTTAAAAACGATTGTAACTGGAGATGAGAAGTGATGTTTCAAAAATCTAATTTTTTTGCTTGAACATCGCCAGTATTCACCCGATATGGCTCCCTATGATTATTTTTTGTTCCCAAAGCTGCATTTAGCGATTAAAGGAAATCGTTATGCATCAATCAAAGACATTCAACGGTCAACGACGAACAACCTCAGCGTCATTCCAGTCAGCGATATAAAAAAGTCATTTGATGCACTCTTTGGTCGCGTACATCGTTGCATTTGCATTGGAGGAGAATATTTCGGGTAAATAAAGTTCTTTTTGTCAACTATTCTGAAGTATTTGCGTTTATAGAAATCTATTCCAGTTACTTTTGGGACAGAGGGTGTAAAATACTCGTGATTATTTCGTCTTGATTTGGGAATGATTGATATAATTTTAGACTGGTAGGAAATTGTGTGGAAACTAATTGTAAGTTAGAGTAATTAGAATTTATAATTTTTCTAACGTTGAAAATATACTTGTTGCTTATCGGAAAGAATGTTTAGTTGTTTTTTTATTATTAGAGCAAGGAAAAAGCAAATTCGTGTACTGAATATTTAAATGGAAACGGAATTAAAAAAAAAGAACGATAGGAAAGATAAAAGGGGGAACCGGGGGATTGTACGTAGAAGTACTTGCTATTGTTTCAAATTTAGAGTTCTATATGCATTAAGGTAGTTGTCTCATGATTCGAAATAAACAAGAAGTTGTTCAAACTTGAACTATATATAAATAGATATGTAATACATATGATAGTGAAATTTGATGACCGTTCACCACGTTATACGCTAAATAATTGCAATTAAAAATGATACTTTTGTACACATTGCATTGGAAAAGCGTGGGAAAGTAGTATATATTAATTTTTATTGTGGCGAAAATAAACAACGTTGAAACGAAAAACTACAGTGCAATAGAATAATATATTATGAATCATTTAGAAAAAAAAACATGCTGTTACCAGTTAGTTTTTCATAAATATGGAAAAATAAAGTCTTCGTTTCATAATTATTAGTAGAGGAGGGGATATTACTATAGATACCATATGACAGTATACATATGTGCAGGTTAAACAGATAACTAAAATGCGAAAGTGCCAAGTCCTCGTCACAAATAAATGGATGGTTGTGTACGTGTGTACATATACGGAATAAGCACAATGTGTGTTTCAATAACGTAGCATAATTAAAGTGCAGATTTAAAAATTTTTTTTTAAGTTGAATTATGATTAATTTTGGATTTTAGTTTTATTTTAATATCAAAAACTCTAAAATGAAATATTTTATATTTTGGAACAACTTCCTAATACATCCCGTAGAAAATACTAATTTTATTTCTATGGGGGGATGAACCCGATCTAGCGACGGTACCTGCGTTAAGCAACTACCTTAAGATACTTAAGCTTGAATTCAGAAGACACAAACACAGAAATGTATAAAACATTGAGTTATAAAGAGTTAATATGCCGAAACAGTGAAATTGTAACACGAACAGTACCTACCTAGATGATAGAATTTTTCGAAATTCCGACCTACACAATTTACAAAGGTAACGATTGATTCAGAGAAGTACAGGTATTTAAAAAAAAGGAAACTTCTTTTATTATTTTACGTTTGCAGCGAGCACGGAAATTGTCTTTTCTACAATAGCGAAAATCGAGGGCGATGATCAAACTCAAATATTGTCATATTGATGCTCGTGTGTAAATTGAAAAGATATTTGAAAATTCTACCGAAAGTTCTCTGATTTGAAGTATCAGATACGACAAGAATAACGAGTTTCAGTCGACGCTGCAAATTTACCAAGACTCGATCCCGATGGGAAAGTAACAACACGACTCTGCTCTTACTGGCTGATTGTAGATATCGTTCTTGATATTATTGAAACTTTCAGAAATCTGTGCCAAAGATCAGAATCCTCGTAATAGACCTAAGTTCTCTGAAGTCACCGTTTCTTCAGTTTACTTATTAAAAAAAAAAAGAAATGAAAATACTATTGTATGAAAAAATTCAGTGAAAAAAGTTCCCACAATTTCATAGCTTTCGATATTGCTTACAAATTGATTACTTCGTACAATACGTCGTTATACAACGTAGCTCAAAAGTTACTAAATTATTTTAAACTCTAAACAACTCTTTTATTAATTCTTCCAAATTAACATTAGAACTGCCAAGCAAGTCAAAACGACTTGTTCTGAATTTTTTCTAAAAATTCCACAGGTTCATAAAAGAGTCGTAGAACAGATATTCTACGTTGACCTTATAAAACACAGATTATCGAGTCAATCATCTTTTCCGCCTCCTCGTTGTTCTTTTTTTAAAGTACTTCTCTAATATATCAATATACAATAGATTTAACACCGTTAGTTCTAGCGTTAACAAAAAATGTACCACTTGAAGAATACATGTGCGAAACTAATTAATGATAAATCATTATATATAAAAAAATAAATGTATATCCACACATCGGTAAAAACTTGTGCGCGCTACCACCTTTACTACTACTTACACCAGGGGCGGCCAACCCAAATCATCTTGCGGGCCACTTTGGAAATGCATCATAACTCCGCGGGCCGCATATAAAATTATATATCCCTATAAATTACATTCAGACTCATTATAGGCACTTTTTCAGAGTGAAAAATTAAAATATAATGAGTTATTATTATTGTGTTTACTATTACTCTTACATGTAAACATAAGTTATATAATAATAATGATACTGATGATAATCTCGCGGTACGGAAAAATGTTCAAGGCGGGCCGCGGGTTGGCCACACCTGACTTACACCTTAGCCCTGCGGTATATAACTTTTGTTAGTTTTATTTGTTTTATTCAGGTTACAATACCTGAATGAAAATATTATTATACATGTGTAGATACATATTGTAAAATATATGCAACGTAAATTGTATAAAACAAATTTTTAACAAGTTACCCGACCACTAAAAGTCTCAACATTATTAAGTTCGTCGTGTTATCCTCTTCATTATCATAATCCCCCAAGAAAGCAAAAAATCCAGCTTGACGGAAAAACAACGACCAATTGACGCACTAAATTCTCACAGGTAAGCGCAGCAGACGGATCATCGATAACGGAAGTCCGCCCTCGCAGTCTGATTATGAACATCGTTCCTACTAATCACCATCGTTTGGACAATGACGTATTCGAATCGGCTCTGTCAGAAGCGTATCGAGCATCAAGAGAAAGGGAACGTAGAGGAAGGACAAGCGTGCAAGAGAGAAAGGGAAGCGATCGAAACAGAAGCACGGAAACGGAAAGGTGAGACGGAGAAGGGAGTAATCTGGATGATGCATCGGTGGTATTGTTTCATTAGCAAACCATTGACGCGTGGATGGCGGTGCGGTAAGACCGTTTATCCTTTTTTGCCCTCGTATCCATAGCATAATGCTACGCATAAATTATGTCTGCAGGCTGATTGTCCACGATTCAATGACAGCGTATTATCGAGCATTAATAGCCCCGCCTGCATTCATGTCATCTCACTGTCCCAATGGCCAAGTTATTGTTCTCCTAGGTGGCACTCGCTTTGCGAACTCTGACCCACCTGCAGCTGTCAGTACAGCAACGGGGGTAGTGTCGATTAAGCCTCGAATATAGTTTCCTCGGTTTCCTGATCTTCCGTCAAATTAGTGGCAAATAGTCAGCCTGAAATTTGCTGCACGATAACGACAGCTGTAATAGAGAGGTATTTTCTGATGCGTTTCATTTTAGCATAAAAAATATATGGA
The DNA here is from genome assembly GCA_910591515.1 of Cerceris rybyensis. NCBI lineage: Eukaryota > Metazoa > Arthropoda > Insecta > Hymenoptera > Crabronidae > Cerceris > Cerceris rybyensis. The sequence goes on from OU342790.1 coordinate 31,918,957, forward strand.
AGAATGTTTCCTAATTTTGATCGTAGTCTTTATTCGTGTAGAAATATACTTTATCTAGGTAATATTTCTTTGCGGAATTGCATTATTTGCAAAACTGTGCGCACGTTTTGAAATTATGCGGATACTTTTTATATGGTTCGATGTAGGGACATTTTCTCTGTAGCATTAACCCATTGTCTTACAATTGTAACACACGTGAGGCGGTAAATGGAATAGGAAATTTTTCATTTTTCCAAAAACTGTTAAAATGAGAATATCAGGAGGTCAGAAGACGTTGAAGTTAGTTCGATGCTATTAATATAGCGTTAAATTATACCGGTTTATCGTAAATCAGTGATAGATTATTATTCTAACAATTAACCCTTTGACTGCGGACTGTTTTAAATTGAAGCATTTCGCGCGAGCGGTATATAGTTTGCAAATGCAGTCACTCGAGACCGAATACTTTTTCGTGCAATCTGAATGTACGGTAGAAATAATTGCCGAACATACATATAAGACCATAAAAAACAATCAAAGATTGTTGGACACATATTTGCGTCCATAGTCTCCATCGATAGATTCCGCCGAGCGCATATATGCGCCCATAGCAGCCAAAGGGTTAAATCTGATTTATTGCGCATTCGGTCGCAAAAGATATCGTAAGACAAGGGATTAATGGTGAATTTTTATAAAATTATTCAGCAAGTGGATACTTAGAAATAACGGTTTATCATAGGGTATTAAACACTAATATTTTAATTATATTGGAATAATTTTGGTTTCTTTGATATGATATTGTTTCATAAACTAAATCCTACTGCGTTGTGTATATAGTGCATATTCATACATCATATTTCGTTAAAAATATTTCATAACGTATAGGTGCATTCCAATTTATTTTAAAACAATTATTATATTCGATTAGAGAATATAACCGTTGTTGATTTTTAAATATAACGGTATATAAACTATGTTGAAGAGTTGAATCTGACGCGAAACAATAAGAGATGCAAGATATTGAAAATTGTAGTTGGCCTTGCTTCTGATGCATTCTGTTAAATCAATATTTAACTCAAATTCAAATTAAACTCAAATCAATATTTAACTTACTATTAACAAATATATTTGAAAAACGTTTTTACTAATATATCAATTATTTATCTTCTCACGCGACGATATTTATACGGACTTCTACAAACTAGACATCAAATTCTATTAAAAAAGTATGAACTGATGGAAACAATATCACGCCACATCGGGAAGCTGTAATTGATTCATGTGAATAAAACCCAACAATGAATATGTTTCAATAAATGTTAAAATCTATTTATATATATATGTTCTCTTACGAAATCGAAAATTTCACGTGAAAGAAAAAAATCGACATCGCTAGACGCTATTTTAAACGTGGCATCAAATGTGCGACAGGAAAATAGGTTATCCCGATCAAATCTGCTTATCGAACGACGTTGGAAAATTGACGGTTGTATAGAAACTGCATTAACGTGACACGATAAGATTAAAAAGACTTGAACTTCAAAAGATACGCGCGTCCAAAAACCGCGTTTTTCCAGAAAATCGGCGTTACTGGTTCAAGTTCTTCGGATTTCTTGAAAATTGCTGTCTACTGCGGCTAGTAGCCCAGGGATGTTATCATTGAAGTAAATACTTTACTCGTATATTATAGCAAGTGTGGTGTAATACGTGACTTTATTTCTGTGCCATAGCTGTTTCTAAATACTATTCAACAGAAACAAGAAGTCACTTGGCAAGTAGTTTGCTCCGATTCGCTCAATGGATAGAGTCATCCCTCGTTCTGATGTCATTTTCGATTTTAATGCGTGACTAGCTAAAGGAGCCTCGCACTCGCAATGTTGTCATTGGACCAACGAAAGAAATGTTTCCTTTTCTACTGCCATTCGTCGATTTGAGGTTTCCAGGAGCGATATGGTGGAGATAGGAGGTGCGATCGACACTCTCCTCTTACCCCGTAACCAAGCAAAGTGACTTCTTATTTCTGCCAACTGTTAGTCATAAGATCGCATTTTGTAATCTTTTATCATGTTAAGCATTAAACGACTGATCATAGGGAATACTAAGGATCTTTTGTATGAAAACTATATTTGATGTTGTTGCTCTTAAAACTGTAATCCTTTCTCTACGGCAGCGCCGAATTAGGAAAACATTTTTGCTGTACGAAAGAATATTATTTATTGTAATTATATAAGTAATGTTGCAGTTCCTTTAGTGGTTCTACGAATACTTAACTGATTGTGAGCCAAACAATATAAATGATTATTTTCCGTTAGAGTGATTCTATTTTGTTATTAGACTCTAATAAATTTAGTCGGTGAAAACAATCACTATGTTCCTGTTGTTTTGTAGTTATCAATTAGAGTTATCATTGATAGCGAAACGATCAATTTCACTCGCAATTATTACGATAATTTAATGGTAGAAGATAATAACGTTTCACATACATTAACTTTGCTGCTAGTGCGACAAATTTTACGACTGAAATCAACCAATATTAAACTACATATCCTCTTATTAACTCCTTGCCGTAAAGGAATAGCCAATTTTGAAGTGCTCCAAAAATTACTTGATTACAAGTATCAGTGGGTCCTGATAAAATAAAATAAATTCTACGCTATTCAATATATATTACGTTAAGTGATTTACTATATCCGAAATTAGGGATTAGATTGTTATTTTAGTAATTAAGACAGAGTCATTGCACATTTAATCACAAAAGAAATGGCACGGCAAGGGGTTAAAGCAGCTAAAAGTGCAAAAATCGGAAACCTCTTTAGAGTCTCGGTCGCACCTTGAAATTGCTTTAAACCAACCGTTTAACACGTCACACGGAAGAATACACTCGTCAGTCGAATGCTGCCAATTTTCTTTCCATTCTTCGTTGAAACATATACGTGTCTTCCTATCGGAGATTGAAAGCGCCAAGAACGTCGTTCTAGAAAACTGGGCTGCTACGTTTCCACAGTCAGCGAGTCGGTGTTTCGTGACCGGAATTAACACTCATCGGGATTTGCCGGTACTTTTGTCTCGTAATTACATCAGGAAAATTCCTTCCGACCGCCGAAAGAATCTGCGGCGAGACGAAATAGTTTCAGAGCGACGGCTCTGCCGGCTTTTCGTGGGATGGAAAACGAAAGAGAAGAACGAGGAGAGACAGAAAGACAGAGAGAAGAGAAGAAAGGAAGACGAGGAAACGACAAAGACAAAATGACATTAGTGGGCAGCCGAGGATGGTAAAATGGCCGAAGCTTGCGGTGCGGGAAATTTCGTGGGGAATTACGAGATGCGAAATAAAAGTGAGACGAATGAAAAGCAGCCGTGGTTTGCAGAAGAGAAGCAAGAAGGACGTGCAGAACGTCGAGCGTAGGGAAACACACGACGAAATTTAGTGAGTCGTTAGTGCGTGACAGTTTTGGCCAACTGCTAGCCAGAATAATGGATTGCCTTCCAGGGTGGTTGTGATTTCGCGATGGTGAATGTGAGCGTCTATGAAAAAGCTCCCTTGAGTGTCATTGTCAAAGTATATTTAACTGAATGAGAGGATGTGACGAGCTTGAGTTGATGATACATTTCTGAGAGAAATTTGAATTGGATTTTTTTTTTTTATAAATATGCGATATTTTGCTATTACTTATTAAATGTTGTACTTATATTACCGAAATTTTGGAAAATAAAAGAATCATAAGATTACATGCTTAGGAACCTAAACTTTGTTACTACAATTTTCTGGAATAACTTTCATATCGAAGTTAATTTTAGTTTTTTAAATAACGTGTAAGTAAATTTGTTCTGTAGCGTGGCGAAAATTATAAACGCTCGAAGCGACGAGCTTCGGAAGGTTTCGAGAGGCCTCTGGAGGCCTCGAGACGCATCGAGACGCATCGAGAAGCATCTAGAAGCACCGAGAAGCTTCTGGAAGCTTCGGGAAACATCGAGAAGCATCGAGAAGCATCGAGAAGCATCGAGAAGCTTCGGAGATCGGCAATGGACCGCGGAAGGGAGTGGAGGCGCGAAGCGCGAGACCGCGAGACCAGGCTTGACGACGGGGTTGTTGATTTCGGAGACCGAGGGTAGCAACGGTCCAGTATAAAAGAAGGTGCACGACACGACAGAATTCTTCTTCTGCGCCGAGAGAGAGAACGTAGGTAATCCACGGTCGCTCTCGGTACGCAGAATAGGGACCTCTGGCAGGAGAGTACGGACGCTTTTCCTGGACGCCTGCTAGAGGGAAACGGGAGAGTACGGGATTGTTCCTGGGTCCTCGATTCGGTATGGAGAGTACGGACGCTTTTCCTGGACGCCTACCGATCGAGAGAGTACAGAGCATTTCCTGGACGCCCGGTTAGATTGGACGGAATGGGAGAGTACGGGATTGTTCCTGGGTCCTCGATTCGGTATGGAGAGTACGGATGCTTTTCCTGGACGCCTACCGATCGAGAGAGTACAGAGCATATCCTGGACGCCCAAATACAGTGACGAGACGGGAGAGTACGGGAGTGTTCCTGGGTCCTCGATTCGGTATGGAGAGTACGGATGCTTTTCCTGGACGCCTACCGATCGAGAGAGTACAGAGCATATCCTGGACGCCCAAATACAGTGACGACACGGGAGAGTACGGGAGTGTTCCTGGGTCCTCGTTTCGGTATGGAGAGTACGGATGCTTTTCCTGGACGCCTACCGAACGAGAGAGTACAGAGCATATCCTGGACGCCCGTCGGTAAAATAGAGCCGCGTAATTAGAGTCACGGGTGGAATCGCGAAAAGTTATATTTGTACAGAATCATTTTCATAGTCAAGCCTAGTCGATTTTCCGGTCGATTCTAAATCTATTATGTTTGTTCGTTTTCTCATTAAAACCTTATTGTCCGCTCTACCGATCCTATCTGTATATTATCCATCTTCCTCGAAAGAGAGGTAATGAATAAAATGAAATTTTTTCCCAGAAAACCTTTCCTGATTTACCCTGCATTCCTGCATCCACGATCGAGCTATGGCTACAGTTCTTAATTTAAATATCGTACAAAGCTTCCTTGAGTGTCATTATCAAAGTATATTTAACACTAAACGTACCGATAGTTTTTCTTAAAGGCAAATTTACGTTGAAAAGGGGTCAATTTACCCCTCTGTGGTAGTTTTAGTGTTAACTGACAATGAATGAGAAGATGTGACTTGCTCAGTTTGATAATACATTCCCGAGAGAAATTTAAATTAGCCTTTTTTCTTATAACTATATGCGATATTTTGCTACTGCTTATTAAATATCGTATTTACATTTTGGAAAATAAAAGAATAATAAGATTCCATGCTTACAAAAATAAACTTTGTTTCTGTACATTTCTCCAATAATTTTTATATCGAAATTAATTTCCGCTTTTCAAATAACATGTAAATAAATTTGTCCTTAATTTAAATAACCGAGATACATATCGTGAAACAGCTTTATCGTAAACACTGCATGAATCGTGATATCGAGAAAAAATTGATCGATGTATGATTACGTGAGAATTAAAACGAGACTGATAGAATGACACGGTTGTATGGTAGCATTTCAAACAAATTTTCTCCGGGTCTATGTTTCACGAATTTTTAGTCAATACAGGATGCATATTCAGAACAGTAACCAATTGTACATTCGACGACTATTCCTATTGGACAAGGGACAACTAAATGCAGACAACTGTGAAAACGTGTGACGATACTCTCGTCTCGCTGCATCAGAGGTCTGAATAGAAATGTGACGTTGGCATTTTAACGCGGAAGCGTTGCGGAGATATTGTCCGAAAATATTATTTCACCATTTACTCCGTACTGCATGTCGTTTGAAATACCACGCGATTGAAAATGACATACCGTAAACCGTGAGAATTTAAATAAATGGTATTCCGATTTAATAACGATCAAGGGGCTGATGTGCCCCGTTGATTTTTGATTCGCGTGTATTCCAGTATTCTCTCTTTATTCACTGCAAAAACGAGGTAACTTATGAATGTAAAAAAAAAACCTGAAATGTCTGTGTGTTCTACTTTTGCATTATCGTTTCGAATGTCTTTATGTCGTAACTCTTACGTGCGGTATTCTGCACGTTTGTACGCAGTGTTATTCTTACCGTTGATATCACGTATAAAGCTATCATGGTTTGATGTCTAATATGGTTAACACGTTTTTCAATACTGTAACTCTGAAATAAAAACACGAACAAAGTTTCTGTATACCTACATTAATATAAATAACGAAAGATGGAGGTCATGTGAAAATTACGTGAGATATTTATTACAGTAGTTTTGAAATTGTATAATATTATGCACTAATTGTTGAATATTATTATAGTAGCACGAATATTTGTAGAAGCTGCTACTGTTATGAAAGAAGATTATAATATTCTGAAATTTCGAAAATTGTAATTTTTCAGCGTATTTCGCATGTAGCGCGAAAAGGAGTTTTAAAGTTAATCCTGCTAAGGTGATTAAAATACCTGGTTTCTCGGTTTTTAAAAAAATTCTGAATATTTAGAGCGGTTCAATTTCCATAACTTTTTTACGTTTGCTATGCAAAAATATTTAAATTACCATAAACTATTCGTATTTCTAATATTAGTTTTCTTTTAGTCGTTGATTCTAATTTAAATTTCAATAGTTTCTTTTTCATAAGATCGATGCACTTTCCATTAAATATAATAATTTTATTGCAAAGTTTCAACACGATTTTATTTTCCGCAAAATGAAGTACAAGAGTACAAGAAAGGACAAGCAATTTAACCGGATACAGTTATCTTCGAATTTCATATTTCATCTCGAATTTATTCCATTTTATTTTCTTTATCGGCGATATTATTTTCAAATATCCTTATCCGATATCTATCCTCTTCGTTGATAAAATAGCAACGTCTAGTTTCAACGTGGATTAAAATGAAATTCTACAAATCGACAACAACCGTGAGGCAAGCACTTTTCGTTCATCCAATACGATACATTTCGCTTGTATTGAAATTCTGCAGCAAACACGAAAGGCATTGTGTTTGACCAATTTCAGTGCAATGTAACATCGACGGAACAGGTATCTAGACAGACGTGTTTAATCGATTTATTCGAGGTGTGCTATTTCTTCTACCACAGAATTAGATTTGACAATTTTTCCTATAATAGAAATACACATAAAAAAAAACTGGCATATTTACACTTCCTGATGAAATATAACGGCGAGAAAATCACGGGACGAAAATGAGAAAATATATTTTCCAGTCACAACAAAAATATTTCATTTGATTTCAAATTAAATAATATCCAATCTGTGATGATGGAATAATTACTGTATACTTGTACAATCAATTTTTTGATCAATCTAGTTGCATTTAATTAAAGTATACCTATAAAAATATAATATATGACTGACAAATTGTATTATATTAAGTGCGATATTAACAACATTATTTACCAGTTCAATCAATTCCTTAATATGAATTCAGAGTGGCCTTATCGGTTTTTATGACTTTAAAATAAAACAGTTTGTTTGTTATTAACCAGTTAACTGTGGCGACTTCTTTTGAGAGTATGCATCTATTTATTTATTATACGTGTGTCAGGAAGATCGGGCGATGGCGAGTATACACGTCAATCACAGCTAACTGGTTAAATAGCAAATGGTAACTAAATTTCCCACATAACGGATAAGGTCGTCATGACACGAAATATATGTCATTTCTCCATGACGGATATAGTCGTCAAACACACTTAACTGGTTAATGAAATTAACTACGACTTTATTCTCTGAATATATGATGAAGGTATGTCCTTACTCTAGGGGTGAAAGTAACAGAGTGACGTTTTAAAAAGAATTTCGACAAGTCTCACGACCCTTTTCAGCTTCGATATAAACAGACTGCATAGCCACATAGCTGCAAACTCGTAAGCATCCTAAACAGAAGTATACAAACGATTTTTGTAAGTTCCAATACACTCTATTCGTAAAAGGGAAACCCAACAGGCCTGGTTGAAAATTTTTCAAAAGAATTTCCCGAAAAAAATAGTTAAAAACTGTTCACAAATAAAAGTTACATTCTATTTATAGATGGTCGATATTTACAGTATCGTCATTGATAATGGTACTATGTTCCATTATAATAATCTGTACAGTATTAACCCTTTGCGGACGGAACCATTTTTGAATATCGAGAAACAATCAATTACTTAGCGATGAAAAAACACTTTTTCATCGGAAAAACAGTCTGTTAATGTATACAAGTTGAAATTTACTCTTTGTGAAATAATATTTCTACGATTATATTTTCCATTTTTCAACTCTAACCGTTTATATATGCACCGACAAACTATAACCAATTTTTTTCTCAGGGCGGATATATTCGCCCGTCGCGACGCGTCGTCCTCAACGGGTTAAGTCTCCAGGGCATATTTCACATATAAAATCCACTTGAGGATTGAACAGAGGACATGCCAGCAATAAAAGAAGGTCACACTGACATTTTTCTTCCATTTCAAAATTCTATCTATTCTTACAAATTTGATCTAATCGTAGCAGTACCATCTTCAACCCTCAACCAGTACAACCAGCCACAGAATGTCGAAACAAATAGCAAAAAGGGTTAAACAATTATATAACCCACTCCAATTCGATACGTAGCACGACACATATCAAAAGACTAAATAAGAATTCTGCCAAATCGAATCTGTCAACGCATTTCAAACTCGTACTGGCCATGAAATCAGTATTGTTGGATCGCAACGGTGCACCCTAACAGCGGCCAGAAATATCGCTTAGCAGTTGGCGGTGTACGCCCGCCGTTTGTAACGATTTTTCGTCCTCTTATCCGTCGCGACGGCAGATAATCGCGACTTGGCTTGGCGGGCGACGATGCAGAACGTCGGGTAGAGAGACGGCTGGAATACAATAAGGAACCACGGCGGAAAAGGCGAGCAAAGGCGCTCAACTCGGCACTAAAACGTGGCAATAACGCTCAGGGATTACAGCCAGAGCGCGGTACAATTGCGAAGCCACGCGCAATAAATAGCAATTATGCTTAACAACGAGGACGAGGTCGGACCACGAGGCAAGATACCCGCCTTCCTATAAACCATGGCCCCTCTGTCGGAGATTTTAACCTCCGAATTATACGATCTCTCTGATCCGATTTTTTTTTAACCCGTTATATATAACATATACGATTGGCAGAATCGTGGATTTTTGGTGACTCTGCGATTGCTGATTCTGAACAAGTTTTAATTGAATGAAAGAAAGAAAATGATGAATATTCGAAGATGTATGAAAGACTTTTGTGGAAGGATACTTATGATTGAGCTATTATGCTGAAAATGAATTGCGACTTTTGGTTAAAGTGTTGTTTTAGTGAAAGTAGAATTTTATTACGGACTAAGATTGTATGTTCATTTAACATAAATTGTTTTTCATTTCTTTCGACATTTCTGAATCAATTAGATTAGAATTTCTTTTGTGCATGTGAGTATAGTCCGACAACTGAAAGATGGCTAGGGATCGGCGGAACCCCTCGTTTTCAAATGTCTGTTCCCGTCATTTCATTTTTGAAATTCCCCAACCCACTCTCTTAAAGTAAACACTTCACATAGTCGATTACCGTAGCAGGCTGGTTTTGGGGATTCCAAAAAGGAAATGATGGGAAAAGAGGTGTGAAAACGAGAAGTTCCACCGCTTCCTAGCCATCCTCAATCTGTCGAACTATACTATATAACATACGTAATTATTAATTCGTTGAGGAATAAATTTAACAAACGATTGCAGCTATATTGCAAGATCCAGCAAAAAACTGACGACGTACAGATAACTTATCTGTGTTCTGTCATAGTGAATCTTCCAGCTTAGAAATTTCTGGAATTCCAAGCCTTTTCATCCCATGCTTTAAGACACAAGTGGGATTCGATATTACAAGGCAATAGGATAAAAAGCAATGAGCACTTTTTCACTGTTTACAGCGCAGGAATTCTCCTCGTGCTTTTCCGCTTTACCCGTCACTTTTTCTCGAGATTGTAAGAAACATATACGAGGTTAGCCTTGATCGTTAGATCTCGTAGATAGTAGAAACGAGAGGGAATCAACGTGTAGCATCGTTGTTCAAATTTACATCCTCAGAAAAAAGCCATGTCGCCGGAGGTGAACAACATGAGGAAGCAGCATGGACCACGTTCAAAGATAACGCCATTCCATGAGAACTATGCACGCAATCAAAGTGACGATTTAGCACCGGTTCAAATCCAGATATACTGGCCTTTGCTAACGAGAAGCAACGAGGAAAAATCAGCCTCGCGTCGTTCCAAGCGATTCTTGGAGATTCGATGTATATATGGTGGAATGGTGTATGAACGTTCATTAATTCGTTTCAACGCCGCATGATTTACTTATGGATTCTTTTTTTCTCTCTGGTCTGTTCGCACGCACGTTACGTGAGAAACGATTTCATGCTGGACCAAAGTGAAAAGAGCATGGATGCATGTTTTCACGTGACATCGTATGGCGAGGTTATACGAATATTTACAAACTGGTTATTCGATTATTAACGAGACACCGACTGCAGAATATGGTGTTATTTCGAGAAGTTATGGGAGTCGTCGATGGGTCTATTGAATGAACTTTATGCTCACAGATTTCCATGGTTCTGTGAGCTCGTATTACCAAGAATATTCATCCTGTTCGAATGCCGAGAATATCACATTTGCGTGTGAATAGTCGTATTATTACACAACGATTTAATCATTTCAAACGATAATAGAACCGATCGACTCGAATGTATCTATTGACTTATTGACAGGAATGTCTAAAAAGGTTTGAAATGGATTGGTAACTTCCATTTCGCGCAGATTTATAGTTTTAGGTGGGTCGCGAACAGTGTGAATCATGGGATACATATCATATAGGTAATATTGAGACAAATTTTCAACGTATTGTATAACAACATATTGAGAAAATTCTCAGCTTTTAACACTTTAATGGCCGCACATCTACGCTGTCGCACGTTGCCAGGGGCCGGAAAAATTTCTGAAGAATTAATTTTAAAAAAGTTTATGAAAATTCAGAGAAGATTTTATAGGATCAAAGACTATAGAAAAGCTACGAAGCCAATAGTAATATCCACACTTGTTTACATTCATAATTCATCATACGGAGAGTGTGGTACTGGCCAATAATTTTCGGAGGTAGCATCACACACATGTTGTGTGAGCGGCCATTAAAGTGTTAATATCCTACCCACGATCAGTTTCTAATCCTCCATACAGATTATACCTCACCATTACTACATTCTTGAACATCACAGCCTATATCCTCCATGTAGAAACAGAATATTGAATGAAATAAAAGTGTAAAGGGTCCACGAAATAAAATTCTCAGAAATAGCTGCGTTCTCTCGTGAGTGTCGTAAAGTTGTTCGTATCTTGTGTTCCCAACACGTCTTCCATACTTCGTACCGTCCACCTGGTTACTATCTGAATCCTTTCTGCAGTGTTTGCCGAACCGCTGGATAACACGAAACACGTAATTTATCGGATTAATTGCGATCGCGATGCGTGAAATGTGAGACGATTCAGTGTTAATTGGTATGTGTAATTTACGAGGTTCGTTATTGCGAGGCGCGGTGAAATTTGTCGATTCCATGTGTTATCGAGAAGCAATGGCTACGAGAGAGTTTTGATGGATTACATTGCAACGCGCATATCGATCCAATGAGATATCGAACTTGCGTTGGAAATTAGTACAACTGATTGTATTGTTATAATTGTTATTGAGGAATTTCTTCGGGAAAAAATTAATTATTATAATTTATTGGAATTAGTGATGCAAAATCTAATTGCAGACTGCAACTGGTGAAACTGTTTATGTACTGAATGGACTGCATATGGAGGGAGAATGAGTGGAGTGCGTAAATTGAGAAACTACCCTACTGATCGAGCGCTGATTGAATCCTACCTGACCCTTTGGTATGGAATTGAGTATTTGACTGTGGTATTTGTGTTGGAGAATCGTTGAGGAAAGTAGGAGTTTTTGGTTTTTAATGTTAGTTTTCACGAAGTCTAGTCAAATATAGTCGAATCTGAAGTTGAGTGCAAGTCTCAACAAATAAATTTCCTCAGTTCCTCTGTTCTCAGATTCTCTATTTTCTCTAATTGTAACATGATATTTCCAAATATCACCAACGTGATTCAAGGTCTAACAGGAAACTATTACTCATCTTCGATTCCGTTGTCGATTTACTTACAAAACATGGTTTGAAGACCATTTGTCTCAGCGAAAGACTCTGGAAAAGTGATCACCCTTTTGGAACCTCAGTCACGAGAAGTCGGGGGTCATCCGAACCTCCCACCACACTACCTTAACATCCTTAAAAGGTCAGTCCTCTCCCGAAATTAGTGAATTTGTCTAGAATCTCTGACAGTCCGCATCATGAGAAAATAATAACTGGATCACGGTGTTTCACATCGAAATGCGTCGCGCAAATCGATTTTCGATTTTTTTCACAATGACGCAGGCGGTTTAAAAATCTGTAAAAAATTGGAGGTAACAATCATGAGTGTTAGATTGTTACTGTAATTTGCAAAATGTTGTCACTCGAAGATTTCAAAACGAAATCTACTTTTTTCCGTTTTTTTTGCGTTTGCTCATTTGTTACACTTAGGTTCTTCAATGGAAAAATCTCAAACATGTATGGTGCCGTGTAGAATGTGTCAGAAGTTTTTCGAATTTTTTGCACCTCAATAAATAGGCAAAATGAGGCAAAAACCCGTTTTTTGAATTTTCCCCATAACTACCCTCCCGGTCAAGATAGAGGATTAAAATTTGGTACACAATGATCGCCGAGCATTATCTATCGAATGAGACCACTCCCATTTAAATCGGTTGAAGGGCACTTTTGACCACCTTATCGTACTATACCCTTTCCAAACGCGAAAGTATCCTTCGAAAATAAAGTGTTGTTGACCACACACGGAATACAACATAAGAATAAGTGATGAAGAAATGATCTAGAATTTAAAAATGAATAGAGATTTTCTTTTTTTATATTGGAATTTTATTCGTTCGTATTTGAAGAATAGAGATTGGTGGTTTGACGTATTATTCGAACGTGCTTTCATCACTATCATATTAAAAATACATGAAAAACTTCATTACCTATTTCTACGCTTGCAAATACAAGTTCAAAGATGAATGAAAATTCTCTGAAAGGGAAAAGGAAATATACTGATTTCACAAATATGTAAATTAAGTATAATATCGTTTAAAATGAGGCTAACGGCGTCGTTAATAAGAGAACGATTCTCGATCATCTCGAAAATCATCGTTAACAACTGCTGCAAACGATGGCATAGATTTACCGTCACAAGATTGAAAGGGACGAGCGCGATCCATCGAACTATCGGACTATCATCGTATTCTCGAGACCGCCCACTGAGCAACGAATCTTAAGTCGATTTACATGGAAATCGAAGCGGAAATAGACAAAAGCTGGTATGGTAAATAGGATTGAGTCACTTTCAAGACTCGGATTCGTGGAAGGAACGACTGCCTTTACAGATTGAGAATTATTATTCGATGAATCAACTACTTCTTGCGTAGCCATATTCATTTTCTGCAAATTGCTCCTCCTTTGTCGTGCCACGTAATACTGCTATCTGTAGCACAATCGATTCGAGTAATAGATGTTCTGTCACTGTTGAATTGCAAAAACTTTCAATTGAATTCTTACAGGAATTGCACAGATTTAACATAATTTCATCGTAAAGGGTTCTGAAGTATAAGTTTTAATCTTCTACAAGGAAGAAGAACTGTGGTATTAAATATGATATCACGATAGAGCAATTTAACGCTAAATATTCTTCTTAGTTTTACAAAGGAGTGTCAGGATGTATTACGAAGCAGATAGATTACTCTATGATATCTCAAGCATTATCGTTAATACCACTCTTCCGCAAACATCACTGCAATTTGCAATGAGAAATAGCAATGTTGTGTCCCCTGCAGTGGTTTGCAACACTTTATTTATTCAAGGACTACTTCCGCGTTCGGAGTTTTAACAAATTTAAAGTAACATAGTCGGGAGGTACAGACTTTCAGCGATTCTGTACACTTCTCTCATTTTGGAAACAAGACTGACGTTTTAAGGATTTTTCGACAGTGTGGTGAGAGGTTCGGATGATCCCGATTTCTCGTGAGCGAGGTCCCAAAAGGGCGATCGCTTTTCCGGTGACGTTCGTTAGGACTAAAGATCTTCAAAATCATATTTCGAGGGAAAAGCGATGAAGAAATCGGAGATAAGTAACGGTTCGCGTTTGAACCCTGAATCACTTTTAGTAATATTTGACTATTATGTCGCAAAGAATTAGGTTGTTATTCAACAGCAGCTTATATTCATAACCGATAACTTATCTCATATCAGTAAAAGTCACACAATCATCTAATTTTTTCCATTGATTAATGTGACGCGTGATGAACCAAATTCTATCAAATGATATGGTCGATGAAAATTTCTCGCTAGGACAAACTGTAATGTGTGATCCTGAACAATCGTGAAACGTCGAAACGCGAAATTTCACCATGAGGAATAGCAAAACGTCGTGAAAGCGTCACGCCGCGTGATCCAATTAAGATTCATATCTTTCAGAATGACGGTGTATAAAGAACTCGCAAAAAAAAAACAAAAAACGAATTTAGGTAACGAAGCGGACAAATTCCTGCACGAAAATGTTGTACGTGTTCACCGCGTGGAGAACAATTCGACACGGTGAATCGAGATTAGGTACGCGTTGTTAAATTTACGAGACGCAGTAAAATAACGTAACGATAGTACGGAAATGGATCGATGTGACAGAACGAGTGGCCGTGGAACAAAAGGGCTTACAGTCATATTCGTTTCATATTCATGAGCCGCCCGGCTCTCATAGAGCTGCTCAACATGCTTCTCGACATCCACGTCTATCTCAATTTATGCCATCGCTAATTGCCTTCGCAGTCAAACTTCGGACGCTGGCGAAAACCAGTCTCTGCTTTACATTCGATGAATGCAAAATAAGGGATTACGTTTTAAGGGTACGTCATTTCAGCAGGGCAAAAAGTTTCCTCGAAGAAACACTTCTTTAAGGGGCGAGTTTTTCTTCTCGTTATTTCATTGTAAGGATACTTGGAATTATATTATTATCTCATGAGAAAAACATCATGAATTTTTATTGTACCTTGGGGCTTTTCTTAAAGGCGTACTCAGTTTTATAACAATTCTTTCTTTTCTTGGGAACATAAAGCGATTTTGATTCATTACGAATATAAGACTGTGACGATTAAACCATTGCACCAAGTCCGATTTAAAGTGTTTGTCTGAACGAACCTAATTGGATATTTATGCCTAGTATCTACAAATTAAGCGCATTAAATAGACTCGGTGGAAGAAGGCGAAAGATCTTTCGCGGGTAAACTCATTAACAGCTTCTTAATCATATTTATCTTCGTAGTTAATGTCCAGAAGTTTAGTCTCAAAGACCTCTTTGAGGATGTTAACGTTATTACCGAAGTTTCGGTAAACAGCTTTTTGAAAGCGAGAATTTTTAAGTGCTTATGCGAGATCTGCATTCCCAGTTACATCATTTTATTCCCTCTCATCGTATGTTTTCAAAATTGGCGACGATCGTAAAACGAATTAACGAAAACTGCCTAAAATCACGATTTTAACCCTTTGAGAACTAGCGACGCATATAGGTAGTCTGAGATGAAATTTATTTATAATCTATCCCTGCATGTATACAAGGTTAAAGTTTAAAAATTAAAATGCAACCGTTCAAATATGATTACACAAATGGTAATTTATAATTTCTATTCATTAGTATTCTACCTTGCTAATTAAAAAGTGGTTTTGAATCACCAAATAAATTATTATCTCTGGATATTCAAAAATTCTCCGTCTACAAAGGGTTAACCCTATGCGGACTAAGACATTTTTGAATATTGAGAGATAATCATTTATTCAACGTTGCAAAACTACCTTTTAATCAAATCACTATCCGTGTAATCATATTTCCATGATTGTATATTAATTTGGAAATTGTTACCACGCATACATACCGCGATAAACTATTATTACATTTTTTCTCGGCCCACATATATGCGTCGCTAGTCCTCAAAAGGTTAATCGTTTCGATTGTCCACTGTTAAATGAATTACTAAAGTAATAGCCTTGTACCATGTATCACTGCTATCAAATTTATCAAACGCCAATAAACACTTTTTTTTTAACGAAAAAACTCGCAATTTTTTTTAAACGAAAAAATTCTCTCGTTCATCAAAGGGAAAAAAATCACACTCGAATTAAAAAACAACAACAACGATACAATAAAGAAAAAACGAACGTGCAAGCTGAACTGAAACAGATAAAACGATAGCGAATAGGACATATGCAAGCGCATCGAAAAAACACTCGGCGAAGAAACAGAGAGGTACGAAAAGTTTATAAAATAGGGGAGAGTTTCTGATATGCCAGTTTCCACGCTTTACCAACTATATCGGCGTCGTTCTTTCGACACAACCAAGGTTATATTGATTTCCTCGTCTGGTGAGGAGCCAAGGAGAAAAGTATCGGGGAAGAACAGAGGAATGGGGAAAAGAAAGAACAGCCGGGGGTTAGTACAAGGAAACAGGAGAATGAAAAGGGAGAAGGCCGGGATGATTCGCGTTTGTTGCATAGACGAGTTTGACAAATTTCTTGACTCCCTCGGGCGAGGAGATGGTAGTCTACTAACTCGATGGTGGAATTATGATTATTCGTGAGTACTCAGTGGAAACATAGATATCTAGAGGATGCTCTAATGACGATGGTACAGTTTGTAACTTTGGTATACTGATTCGCTACTTCGAAATTCTGATCTGTTGATTTCCTGCATCTCTGTGAGCTGTGTGATTATTTGCATGAACGAGATACATGATAGTTTGTATTTCTTTGTTAAATATATTCGTATGCCATTTTAATATTTTATGCGAATTTGTTATTTATTATTGGAGATGTGGTATTTGCAAGAACAGGTTATTTTGGATGGCAAGAAATATTGTGTTATTTTAAACTTCTAACAATGCTGTAATTTAATGATGAAATTTCAAAATTATCACACTTCACAAGTAGGGATATAGAAAAATGTTTATAACCACGTTTTAATCATCGCCAGGTCAGGAGAAACTTAATTTATCGCGATGTACCTAGCAGTCCTTGAATTTTGTAACATATGCTATCGAAAGCGAATGACAAACCCTTTTCGAATGTTTAAAAAAAATACCGGTCGGTAAAGTGTTACGGTAGTAGTCATTCAGTTTGAATAACTTTAAAATTTTTAAAATACCGATATTTTATGAAAATTAAAAGATTTCATTACTGACTCCTTGGCACAGTAAGCCGCAATGATAAATAACAATTTATTAATTGTCGTGAAATCGATACCGGTTGATAAGTTAAAAGTTCAAAAGTATTGGCCCTTAAAGTCTATTAACAGATTCCTGGTCAGTAACGTGTTAATTAAATTGTTTTTTTCATTTTATCCAGTGCATTTGATACACTTTATTTGAAACTTTATAAAGATTTTGTAATTGGACGAAATACGTTCCAGTATTTAAGGCATCCACTGTGTTTAATTAAAAATTTATATTCAATAATAACAGAAGAACAGTTTTTATTTAACTACAGTATCTCTCAGCGTCATTAATTGCTGCTGTGTATCAAAATATAGATGTCTAAGCATAAATGCCTTCAAAAATTAATTTCAGTTAAAGTCTTCACCATAGGGGAAATAAATCGTACCGTAAAAGGGCGAAAAACGTATTATATCAGCAAAGGATCTCCCGACGCAGCAATAAATCATACTCCACCACATATATATAAAAGGATCGATTTCAACATTGAGATTTTACAGTGGAAACATTTGAACAAATAATTCTCGATCTGACGTAAGGAATGTTTATAGAGACATTTCATACGGACGGATTTTTACGACACGCGTATGAGGTGCATGTTTACGAGCTCAAAATGAAAACATATCGAGAGAGAAAAGGCAAGGGAATTTATTTTTTTTCGATATACCTGATATACTGGCACGATCCCTTAGGATCGTACCGGGGAAGACATAAATGGATATCTGTCTTAAGGCAACTTCTTGAAACTTTCTTATAGGTATAACCACAGGATAGAAAGTTTTCCAAGACTTTCGCGCCTCGTGGGAATCGGCTTGTAATGCGTTGTAACATATCAAAAGTACATCATCTCAAAATTTTAAGATATTGTCGTTATAAACTACTACCTAATACTCACATCAATATTAACCGACTAAATCCATCTAAGGGTATTAAATATTCTCTATCGCTGATGGGAGGGTGAATTAAAAGAAAATCAATCGAACAAAATATTCCAAGAATTACCAACATCATTGGCAAAAAGATAAAAATATAATAATAATATATAAAAATATAAGCATAAAGTTAAATCTTGTTTAAAAAACACCACATGCACTAAATGAATATTTGTAGCATCGGGCAGGTGCACTCCTATAAAGAACATAGTGGTAAAGGACGTGAAACCGTGAAAAATTCAAATCGTTATTAACACTTTGACTGCCACGCCGAAATCATATGTTTTGCCCAGGACGCCAAGGCATTATTTTTATTATTCAAAGCGTATAATGGCAAAATAATAATAAATTGATGTTACAAGACAAAATTTTTATCAAATGGAACGTTTATCTTAATGGTGGTCACGGGTGACCACCGTGGCGCCTTAGTAACGGTTGATAACGACATATTTAAGCAGGCCTCCGTCTATTTTAAAAAAACATTTGCATTTGCCAAATACACCTGTTGTACGCAGATTGCGGCACGAAATGCAAAAAGAAAGAAGGGCAAGCGTACCTGGAACGAAAATTTTGTAGAGAGTGTTACAAAAAAAAATGTCAAACTGTTTGGATCAAAAATTGCTAAAATAAGACCAAGAAGGTGACCACTTATTGTCCGGATTGTATTGATGCGCCACATTTATGTTTAAAGTGCTCTAACAAAGTGCACCGTTAGATGCAAGATTTATTCTAATATTTTTTTCTATTGAAGTTCTCATAAACAATTTTAATTGTTCAATAGGGCACTTTTTATTTTAAAGTATCTTCTATACATCGGTCATATTCAAATACACTAACTTTCAATTGTCATTTAGTTTTTTACAATTGTAAAAAGTTCAAACGCTCCGGTCACCAATGACCACCGTGGCGTCTCAGGAGAAATCGTGGCCGGTCATATATGACCAACATGGCAGTCAAAGTGTTAAACAAATTTGGTAGAGACGATGAATATAATATCAAATGAGGAACGCTCGAAAATCGTCCTAAATATCCAAATAGAATCTTTATTATGATTTAGGAGTTTGAGAAAAGTTTTTTTTTAACACCAGAACTACCAGCGTTAAATCTATTATATTTTAATGTACTAAATAAGTAGTTTGGAAAAAATGAAATCAAGAAGTGAAAAATATCATCGATTCGGTAGCCTATATTTTATAAAATCAATATAATTTTTCTAGTGTTAATTCACCAAGAATCCAACAGAAATCTCGTACAATACCCACGATTTCAATCGTAAAATTGCAATAGCTATTTATTTCATACCGAGCGTGCTAAACATCACGTTGTTCCTTTTTATCCTGTGCAATGCAAAATGCTGAATCACTTGGAAAGTTTGGTGCAAGCCATTCTGAGGGTTTTTTAAAATCATAGTACGATGCATCAGACTGATAACGTATGATATATCGCGCATTTGAATTTTCACGTTATTTTTGCTCGAAACGGTGGCTATTATCTGTTATACTTTACTTCCATACATTTCAGTTATCGATGAACGAGTGCGGCAACTAAACATTTGCACGTCCGAAGTGGCTTTATCTATTCACAACCTGTATTTTAAATTGCACTTTTACGGTTAAGTGCACTTGGACAAAAAAATTATGGACATTGCAAATATTAATGAAAATTATATTCGTTATCTTTATGTGTACGATCACGGTTGTGTTTATTAAATGCATCGTGTGGTAAAGAGTATTGAGCAACATTTACAGAAGTTCGGCGAATGAAAGATTTTTCAAATATGAAACGTATTTAGACGGTCAAGACCATCGATTGTTACTCCATTTGGAAAAATTATTTAAATTAATAAACGTAAAATTTTCTTAATTCTTAATTTACATCTTAATAAAATATACAAGATTAATCATTATTAGCTTGAGCATTAGTTCTAAAATCATTGACCATAACGTATAACTAACGAAACCAGACAGGAATGTTCACAGAGGTAAAATATAAGCGGATACATCATCAGTGATGACATTAGGTTCAGTTTCGCTAAATCAGTCACAATTATATACCTTCATCATTAGTTTCAATGATTAATTAGCTGTTAGATCAAATTACTCTAGCACGAATTAGCTGACAAGATAAATGACACAGTGTAGATCACAAATGAGCAAAGAAACAGCTAAAAATTATATTCCATACAAGGTAACATTAATTGCGTTTTCTCTGATTCGTCTGAAACAACTTTCTCCTCGTTTTCCTTTGCAGTAAAGTATACCAGAATTACTGTCAGATTGTGTACTAATCCTCTCGAAAAAGGAGAGCGGAAAGAGTAAGACAAGTTGTCACACGTACCTATTAAAAGTTTACATTACCGTCGCACAGTGGTCGATTTTGCCGAAATCCTGGCCAAAACCCCAAAATTTTTTTTTAGAATTTTCAAAATTTAGCAATTGCGTTTGATTTGTAACACATCAGAGCATTGTTTTCCATTAATAAAAATTTTTATTGAACAATACTCTTAGAGATATGCAATGTCAAAGTTGGCACTTAAATAATGTAACGTTTTCACGTCGAAATTGAGAATATGTTTTCAATGTGAAATTAAAGTTTGATCCACTTTTTCAGTATTGGTAGCTATTTATCATACTTTTAATTTATAAATATCTTGGTTTCATTTTTTTATTTAATATTTTACAACTCTGTTGGTACTGAACGTAAAACCTAAACATTTTTTTCCTTTTGCTAATGAAATAGTTGTGAATGCTGCAAATTGCTGCCGTGATTTTTTTTTAAAATTAAACTTTGAAGCTTCCCGAAGGAGACCTCGTTGAGTTTTCTTGCGACTTTTTGCGATTCTTCGAGTAATTGTTATTTGTTTGTCGCGCGCGCCATGCTCGGGGAAGTGCATTTATGACATAGAGCCGGGCTATCGTGCTTTACCTAATGAATACTGCTAATCCTTCTCTAAAATCAACCTGGCAGTTAACGAAATAATATGTTTATTTCATGGGGTTAAAAATCGGAATGAGTTTAAACAAGCTGGTGGCCTATTGTTTCGAGGCAACAATAGATAGCCGCGGCTACCTCGACCGCTTACCGTCATAAACCGAAAGATCTTTGACGATTCTAATGAAAATCTGGCTAGTTACAGGTATGAGGGAAATATTTGTTCCTTACAATGTTTCATCTTTCTCCTTCGACCGAAATTTTTATTAAACAAAGGGAAATTCGGAGATGGAACAGCAATGACATGCTTGTATTAGGATACAGCGACTGCTGCAATAAATATCATTAAAACTGCAGAAGTCCGTGGAATAACATAATATATTTTTTTTTAAATTAAACTTTGAAGCTTCCCGAAGAAGACCTTGTTGAGTTTTCTTGCGACTTTTTGCGATTCTTCGAGTTATTGTTATATGTTTGTCGCGCGCGCCATGCTCGGGGAAGTGCATTTATGACATAGGGCCGGGCTATCATAAGACTACTGATTTTCGTGCCGATCCGACAATTTTTCGATACTCGCACCTGCCATATTAGAGCCGCCATTTTGTTTTTGGAAATTCTGTGTTCGGATTCTTAATCAGCGACCGGAAAAACATAAGGCTACAGATTTTCGTGCCGATCCGACAATTTTTCGATACTCGCACCCGCCATATTAAAGCCGCCATTTTGTTTTTGAAAATTCTGAGTTTGGATTCTTAATCAGCGACCGGAAAAACATAAGACTACTGATTTTCGTGCCGATCCGACAATTTTTCGATACTCGCACCCGCCATATTAGAGCCGCCATTTTGTTTTTGGAAATTCTGAGTTCGGATTCTTAATCAGCGACCGAAATAATACTAATATACCAATTTTCAGCTAAATTGAAAAACTCCTTGGGGTTTTGGCCAGGATTTCGGCGAAATCGACCACTGTGCGTCGTTTCCAATAATAATGTGGGCCATAACGATGGAAACTTGTAACTCGATTATTTCAATTAAATACTTCAGCAGCTACTAAAGTTTCTGTACGTTTCAGATGGGTCTTGCAGCAGGTTTTCAAATCACGATGTTGGAATTATAATTTGAATTATAAGATTTGATCACACCGTACAGTAGTAACGAACAGTTTTTATGCTTACAGTTTCGTTTCAATCGTTTTATGGGGGAGTGATTTGTAAAATTTCACAATCATCAAGTCCTAGCTATCGTTTTTTCCCACTATTTCTATAATTCACTCATAAATAATATTTTTTGTGCATTTGTAAGACTACAACTATTACTGTAATAATACCAACAAAGGAAGAAAATTATTTTAAAATAGTTAACAAAGGAAATGTCGAAAATGTAATTAAAGTTACCGACGGTGTATTTAGTACGATCGTGAAATAAGATTCTGCGACCAAAGTAAATGAAACTCTTTTTAATGGTCTATTATTTTTGTTGTAATAAAAAAGCCAAATTCGATATCTTCTTTCTGGAGACTTAATTGTATTTGGAAGCACTTTCAGATAGCGCTGTTTACATTTCGTCGGACGGTGTTTTAAGAAAACAGAGACCATCGGACCAAAAAATACCACGGAAAAATGCAATATACACTGTACTATTTGAATTGTTGCTAACATAAATTTAATTAATGCCACGACAATTTTTTGTCATTTTGGAAAATGTCCTTACAATACATTTACCGGTTTATAATCACAGCACAGAAATTCATTGATTAATTTGGTTTCCCTTCGATACATTATACATTTACTTTTATATATCAATAAATAATCTCGCTAAATATCATCAAACAATAAACAGCACGTTTCTTTTTTAAACAACCTCATATCGCAGAAAATACTTTCACGATTGCTGAATAGCAGCATAGATATATAGTACAAAAGCGATTCAAATATATCATTTCAATTTCTCCGCACACATGAACGAGCTCTTGAAATATTAGTGGATTTCCGTTCAGAAAACGAAGGAATTCCTGCTGTTCTTTTCTTCCCACTTACTCTTATCTCTCTCTTTTTCTTTCTCTTTTCTCTCTCCAGTTACTATTTCCACGATTTTCGTCGTATTCGCAAAACTACCGTCAAAATGTCCTTCCTGCGCTATAAGTTGGAAATAAGCAAGGCCGAAAACGAAAAAAGAGCAACATGTTCGTCTCTTCTTCCTTTTCGTTCCTCCTTCCCCTCTTTATTAGCCACCGAGATGGAAGTTGAACGGGCCAGAGGGAATACGAATAAATTCTGTAGAAAGGAGAAATTTAATAAGGAGAAAATACCATGGGGATCTCCAGGAACCGGATGTTCCTTCTTCGAGGAATCAAGACCTTCCTAACCAGCGAAAAGAGGGTAGTTGGAAGAGCGCATGCAATGAGACTTGTCTATGTTTGAATCTTGCTCTTCTATTACACGTTACTTCGGGTAATTTCATTATAATTATTTCTGCCTTAACAAGAATAAGCAATCTCTTCCTGTGCACGATCACACTTCACAAGTAGGAATATAGAAAAATGTTTATAACCACGTTTTAATAATCGCCAGGTCAGGAGAAACTTCATTTATCGCGATGTACCAAGCAGTCCTTGAATTTTGTATTATATGTTACGGTAAATGCGTTGAATCCGGTGATTAACCCCTTACTGTATTAATAACGAGTGCTACTCGTGACGCGATAAATGGAATAGTCAATTTTGAATTGCTCCAAAAATTATTAAATTAAAAATATTAGTGAGTCCTGATTAAATAGCATTAATTCTATGCTATTCAATATTATGCTAAATCATATACTATATCCGAAATTAGGGACTAGATTGCTACTTCAGTAATTAATTCAAAGTTATTGCACATTAAAATTTGGATTATTTGTCATAATATATATATACAAAAAATAAATCGGTGTTAGAGATAATATGTGAGATTGAGAACTGTGTGGAATGTTATTATCTTTGGGCTATTTATATCATTAAGTGAAAGAATTAACTACTATTCCAAAAATGGGAATTTTATATTAACTACTCCTAATATGTACGATCTATTAGGGTAATGCCTGCAAAGTTTAACCAATTACTGATAACGTGGTGCGTTATGAAAGCGTATTATCAAAATGTTTACGTTCGCATATAAGCAGACAGATGACGTTATTTCGAGTTATATTACATTACGAAAAAATAATCTAATCTTCACGTTATTAAGTGTGTAGTACGAAATACTGTTTCGTGTAACAAGATTAAATGGAAGCACAGGAAATAGCATTAAAAATGATAAAAATCTTTGTTATTTCATTTTAACGTTTAAGATCCTCAAGGCAAGGATATTTAATTAAAATTCCAATGGACTTTTAAATTCGGATCAGCGTATGCTTCCCGTGTGTACTTTATCACAGAAATTCTTTTCTTTCTCTTGTCCTGATACAGTATTTCCATTTTTTCGCGCGTTTATTCCGCGAGCATTTTTCCAGGAATGCCGTCGACGAATAACAGCAAATAGTAAACATTACTAGCATTCCACAACACAACAATAAATGACCACGAACCTGTTCTTTGGACGTGGTTGCTTCTTCGTAATATAATTTATCCAGACATTTTTTTATCCTACCGTTCTTTTCTACTTCATTCAAATAAAACAAATAAAGACAAACGAAACAAATTCATCCTAGAACCATAATGAATACTTCACCAAAAAAAAAACATCTTCATCCCTCCAATTAAATCTCTACACCCCCCTAAAATCACTTTCATAAAAACTCCCTTTGTTCTCCACAAAACACATTCCTGAATCCTTCGTCCTTAAAACACTTCATCTCACCACCTCAATACATTACTAACTTTCAAAACCCACGGCACACTGTATTTCAAAAAACGTCACAAGCCTAGGACCCGACTGTATTCAATTTGATCTCGCAAAGACAGATGCTTCTGGGCAGACGAGTTTTTCAGTGCCAAAGAATTACAAGACCTCCGCTTCACCACGGTTCCTTTATCACAACAACCACCCCATCAAAGCGTTTCATGCTTTTTCTCGCGTTTCTCTCACGCTCCCCTCCTCCCACGGGGTCCCGTGGGTGTTGCAGAGGACGGGGTGAGTGCGGAACGTGGCTACCGTCACATTCCATGCACCGGCAGACTCGTCGGAGACTGCGACCACAGAATCATGACGAAAACTCATCAGCCGTGCGAAAATCCGCCAAGCGAGAAATACCGTCGTGGCGGCCGAGAAATGGGAATGGAAGGGCGAAGGGGCCAGGTGGACGAGAAGAGGTGACGGTGGAGAAAAAATGATAATGACGTAGGGAGAATGCTCCGAGCAAAAGCAAACCGCTTCGTTTTATGTCATTCCTCTTTACTCCGCGCCTTCTCCCTTATAAACGTGTATGGGTTACTTGTCTCCTCTGATGATATCGCGCGCCGTACCTCCAGGATGCTGCCATCGACACGGCCAATCGCGTTTTCACTGACAATGGCGAAACTGGCCGCGTACTGTTCTTTGTCGGTATGTAGGAAGCATACAGAAACTTATCTTTTCCATTCGCGTGGGAAAATGACATTTGGAAGATTTGGTCAATTGAGGGTAAATGGTAGCATGATTGAAAGGGAACGAGGATGGTCTTTTTCATTTTGTGTCTTTTTAGCTTTAATTGATTTGGTAATTTCGCTTAGAACTTACTGTTTTAAGAACTTTTCAAACTACTGAGGCTATGATATATGTACGTGTCAAATAGAACAAATTTTCCAGAGAGAGCGGGGGAGGCTTTGACTTTGGGCCCTCTGATTACAAGGTAAAACAATTCCACTTCAAAAATCATATCCGGATGATTTGTTTATGAGGACTATGAAGAAACGAATTTTTTGTATATGCTTAGAAAAACAACAATTGGAAGATTTAGAATAGTCGTATAATGAAAAAAATGGGGTTGGGTTTTTTTTTAGCTTTAATTGATTTCGTAATTGTACTTTTTGGATATTGTTTTAAGAGCCTTTCGAACTATCCAGGCAAAACTCTACTCTCTTAGATCGAACCAGTGGAATTTCACTGGTTCGCCAGTGGAAACTCACTTGTTTAGCAATGACACTCACTGGTTCCGCCAGTGATCTCGGCGGCCATCAAAGTTCACTGGTTTACCAGTGAATCGCACTCGTCAGCATATTCAAAAATAAAACACGGCGCATGGCGCTGCGGCAGCGGACGCAAATTTCACTGGTTCGCCAGTGAGATTTGTATTCACTGGTTGAACCAGTGAAATCTCACTAGTTCCATCTAAGAGAGTACATGTCATATAGAAAGACTGTTCTAAAGAAAGCAAGGGAGGTTTTGACTTTGGGCCCACCGTTTGCTAGGTCGAATAATTACCATTTCATAAATCATACCCGGATGCTTTGTTTATGAGGGCTACGCGGAATCTAACTTTTCCCGAATTTCTGGGAAAATAACAATTGGAATGTTTGCTCAATCGAGGGTTAAATATTCACACGATGAAAATAGAATGGAAAGAGACTGAATTTAGGAAGATAGAAATTGTTAATTTTAATTTTAGTGGCTGTAAATGTTCTATTCGTGAAATGGGTTGGCAACTCGATGTAGAGATATTTTACTGCAATTTTAGAATTGCAGTACTAACGGTTTTGCATTTCTCTGTGGTAGTGTAGTTGAAAGTGTGATGCAATTTTGCTCACGCTATTAATTTTAAGAATAAATTTGTAACTGATTTCAATGTTGAATGAAACCCATCAACGAGCTTTGATTTCTTAACTTCTCAATAAAATTTGAACGCAAGCTTTGGAATCAACACAAATAATTACTACGAATTTTAACTCACGTTAAGGATTCTTTAAAATTCACAATGTTCCTGACTTCTACCTCCACTGCAGTTTTATATAAAGATAAGTAAGTTTGCTTTCTGCAAATATGTCGCAAGCTAACATATATACTTTTGGTTTAAGAAAAGTAAAATACTTTATTTCCATGTTCCCTCTATAGCGATGCATTATCCTCCGGATGTAATACAAAGGAACTAATAGAAATGGTAAATATTACAAAGCGGAAGGTAATGCATTTTCATATTTAAAGAACTGCTCCGTTATATTTTGTTTCTCGTACACACAAACGCACTGAATTCTGAGATCAAAAGATCACTTGCGGCTTGTTTGCATGCAAGATTCAGGTAGAGAGCCCTTTGTGCATAAAAAGTGTACAGCAATTATATATGTAGCCATATTATTCTTCTTGAAATATGCTAACACATATACTTTGCAGAATGAAGGGAAAAAATACATTGTACAATTTACTTAACCCTTTGCGGTCGGCAGAGTTCACTGAGGGAGTTTGAGCAAATGAGCTGGCGACACCGAATTCTACCGACGCTTGCAAATGCCGCCACTTTGGCGGCATCGTCCACAAGGGGTTAATATTTCGCGGCTTCAGAATCCGCACGAAAGTATTCGTGCTGATATATATCATATAAACCCAGCATAGAACGACTTTTAACAGGAAAATTCCGATTTTAATAAAACTTTGCGAGAATATAAACTTTTCGTTGTAAACCTTCGTTGTAAACAGGATGATTTCTACCAAGGAAATTCTGTTTTTAATGAAACTTTGTAATAATATAACAGATATCGTTGTAAACTAAAAACATTGCACGTTCCTCCAAGAATTCCATCTAAAGGGCTGAAACTAATCCCACGTTTTATTGAATTTTACATTTTCCAATAAAACGAAATTCTTCATTTGAAAACAAGATTATGTTTGACATCTAATAATAGTAGGGGAGAGTCGGGTATATTGTACCGCTTGGTAACTTGTACCACCTTAAAATTTCCAACTAAATGCTACTATTTTTCTTTCCTGGCAACACGAAACTAAGCACTGACAGCACCCACAACTACTTTTCGTTTTGTAACGGCATCCGGCAAGTGCATTCAGTTTGAGAGAAAAAAAACGTTTTTGTTAGTGTCTGATGTAAATTTTGACGCGTGTACCTAAGGACATTACTCAGTAAAATGGTAAGTTAGAATTTTGCTATATTTTTTATTAAACAGGTCTATAATCACCTCTCAAACTATAAAGAAATGAACGTATTAGGTTTTGAAATCGTTTTGTGACAAATATATATTTTTTAAATCTCTTAGTTCGGTAAATCGTACCACCAGTAGTTGTCTTAATTGTACTGGTACAATTTACTCAACAAGACGAAACTTGTACATCGAATCCAAATGTTTGCGACAATTGTTTGAACTAAAACAGGTTAAAAGAAAATAAATAATTCGATCTCAGTACAAAATAATTATAATAAATAATTAGTAATTGACCAAATAATAATTTTAAGTAAAAATGGTTTATTTCGTTTTCATAAAAGCAATCATTTAATTTTATAAGCAGGTATTTAAGATTGATAAATGTTTAAATTTCTTTCGTTTTTGATACTTTTGTTTAATTTTTTCTTCATAATTACTTATGAATGTTACTTATTGAAGAAATATTGATTTAATTTTTGTTAACACTTTTTCAATAATAATTAAAATATTGTCATTAAGAGTATTGTGTATTATGAAAACCATATTATTTAATAATTAATCATTTATCATGTTTGAAAGTCCCTTAACTCCTAGTGGTACAATTTACCGAACCTGTGGTACAATTAAACCGACTGGTCGGGTAAATTGTATCAACTGAAAGCGTTTAGAAAAACGAATATTTTGAGAAATCGGTTAAGAGTACGGTGTTGATTTTGCGGTATAAGTTAAACGAGGCTCTACACTATGTGACATTGGATAAATAGTTTGTTTTAATTAATATGAAAACGAGATATTTTGCTGAAACTGAAAAGTGGTACAATATACCAGACTCTCCCCTAAGTGTTGTATTAATACTAGATTTACCAAGGTGGTCAAAATGACATACCCTGAACTTTTGGAAATGTTTCCTGAAATTTTTAACGCTGCTTCATTTTTAACTTTCTACGTCTACATCGAAGACTGTAAGCGATTCAATCGATTAAGTTTTTTCCCCCGTTATTTATTTAATTTCGATATTATTAATTCACAATTTTAAATACATTGAATTAATTGTCAATAGATCTAGTGTTAATCGACGTTCTAAGAAAATAATGATCTCATTCGTAACGGGCAAAAAAACTGTCGCATAGGTCAATATTATTTCATCATCGTCAAGGGAGATGTATCATCAATGACGTCAAACATTTACCACTAATAAAACCCGTAATTATCTTTTATCGGTATGAAAAGATATTTACAAAACACTGGGGGACCGTACCGGTACAAAGGAAACTGGCGTTGCATCAACAAAGAAAGACATTTCCTTTCTTTCCTTGTTTCTGTATCTGATTTCTGTCCCGCAACGATCTTTTCGTTGAATGTTCCGTCAGCAATGAGTCTCGCTTAGAAACAAAGTTTACAAAAGCGTTTACGTGGATACGAAAAGAGAACGTCTTCGTGCTTGTATTATTGCTCTTAAATGTAGGTGTTTCTTTAAAAGCCCGTTGTTTTAGATTGAATGAAAATTATAACGTTTATAAAGATCGTATTTATATGGTACAAACAGAGTGTCTCCGTTTGTAAAATATTAATAATATTCTTTAATATTTGATTCATTTGATAATGTATAATGAAAAAATGAATTAAAATATGAAAAAAATATGTATTAATGAAAACATGAAAAAAAAAAATTAATATTAAAATTTCTTCATAACTTTCTAGCACTGTATACGACCTTTGCTCTTTTCGTCGCATTTATCGAACGTGCAAACCTAGTAATTTCTTTTTTCGCGTATACGTGCAAAACTGTAGAAATGGAATTAATTTCGTATTCACCAAGAACGGCTTATTAACTGAAGTTCCTAAACGCGGTTAGCCGCGACTGATTGAAGTAGTCTGCAACTGTTTCTCCGCGACCGTAGAAAATGCGAAATACGCAACCTCCGAGTTTACCACGACTTCTAATAACCCGTAACTCCGTAATTTCTCGCTCGTGAGAGCATACGAGAATGTGGATCTTGGTTTAAATGTCGCATTTCAGAGACAGCTAAATTCTTGAGGAATTATTCGTCTCTGCACGATAACATGGAAAGTTAATTAAATCAGCTACAACTTTTCAAGTATGTTAATATAATTAAGAAGGTCACAAGGAATCTGCGTCGGAGTTAACTAGCAAAAGTAATTGCTAACAAACGACTAAAGTAATTCCGTTATACTTCACAGAGAAATAAGCTCAGCTTTTTATTCTGACAAAGTATTTTAATTACTAAATATAATACCGTATAACGCTGAAAGTACTATTTGAAAATACACCCTTGCTTGTAATTTTATCTACTCACTTTTTAATCCGGTATATCAGGGTATGGTTTGACGATTCAATATCAGCAAACGAATCTCATTATTTATTAAAAATTAGAGCACCGCTATAGAAAACACCAAAATTCGCTTCCCTGCCGTTGCATATCCTCTTGAAAATTTTGGAGAGTGTCGTGTACTCTCATAAATCCCGAAAAATTTCCGTTCCATCGGTTCATTTGGAGCTCGTATTAAACACAGATTCACAACTCAACTCACGATGCAATATGTTCTAACGAATGATTAAATACGATTGGAAATATTCAGTGTTGACTACGCATTTGAAAAAAAAGGAGAAGAAAATACAGAAATTTCTGTTTTTCATATAAACCTAGAGATTTTTTTTCGTTGTTAATCAGTGGTGTGAAAAGTTTCATATTTACTTGTTAGTCGAATTCAATGGGTTTACTATATAAAACATAGAATTATAAAAGAAACAGAAAATAAATATGCGGGAAAAAATGTGTTGAGGGTTATATCAAAATCACGGAAAATTAAACCGATTATACGTACGAATGATTGTAAAACGCGAGGACTCAATTATAGAGTGAATTATTTAAACAAGCGTATTTAATATTTTCAGAGGGGACTTAAACGAGAGCTTTAAACGGAAGGCATTAATCTTATTTAACGGTACCTTAAACAGAACTGTTTGCTTAAGTTTCAATGGCGTGAACTTTTTAAATCTGAAAGTCTTTGAAGTAGTTCGCAGGAGCCGGAGCGAAAATGAAACGCACTGTAAAACTCAGAAACGCGATTTCAGCGTTTAAACATTTTATGAGGGCCGATAATACTTTTTACGTATTTCGTATTCTCGACCCCGATTTCAGTATAATTCGTTGAAATACAGAGGCGAATTTAAAACTTCTTTATTCGTTCATAAAATACTTATGAAATACTTATCAAATACGAGCTTGAAATTACAATTAAGTATTTCCAGACACTTCAATACCGGGCACAAAGATATACAGGAGTTCTTTTATCTAAATTTATGATTCTAGTAAAACGAGCTGTGAATCGGAAATTTACTTCATTTTACTTTGACTTTTTTAGGCGTCAACAATTTTTTATCACTTTGTCGAGAAAGCAGCTTTAATACTAGAACTACCGTCGTTAAATCTGTTATATTTGAATATATCAAATAAGTTATTATGAGAAAAGAAGAATTAACAGATAGAAAAGATAGTCGACACGGTACTCTATGTTTTATAAGATATATATTATATAAGATCAAGAATATCTGCTCTACGACTCTCCTATAAATTTGGAGAGTTTTTTGAAAAAGTTGCGACCCATTCAAGTCATTTATATTAATTAGTTGGTTTGTTCTTGCTTGGTAGTTCTAGTGTTAAAGCTTCAAAGCTATTTCTAATTACTTGACGTATGGGTTGATGATCAAAACACAAACCTACTTTTATAAAACCTCTAACTTTACCCTCATCTGTTCCATCAAATTAACTAACTTCATTTTCAATCATAAATCTTCCACAATGGCTCCCAATGATAATAACAATATAACACAAAACCAAAATTATTTCCATGTAATTCACATTCCTCTAAACAACGCAACATATTACAAATCACTTATAAATTATTACTTCAGAAATCTAATTCTCAGTTACTTCTCACGTAGTTGTAAAAAAATTATGAAGTAAAGGATTAACAAAACAAAAACCCACCTGTCCTAATTTTCCCATTTGCATCTTTTCATATCCCATTTTACCGGCACGGAGTAATGATCATGGCAACTATAACCGAAATTACTACCAAGAGTATCACGTTCAATTTCCTTTGCTCTACTCTACTATCAACGACCAAAAGCAAAGAAGGCACCCCAGTGCAAGAAGAGATTCCAGGCGAACCATGTCAAGAGCAAAGCGAGTGCAAGGGAAGATCGTCGTCGACACGGTGTTCCGATTAGAATATTTACCACTGCCATCCGTTACAGGCCGCAGAACATAATACACAGCAGCCGTGGACGTCTCCGATGACGCAGTGCGGTGTCAAAGTAACCCGAGGAGGAGATATCGTCCGCGAACGTTCAGCCCCGCGGAAATGGCCCGTGGGCGAGAGCTTGATTTCTCCTGGGGTGTAGCAGAGAAAGCTAAAGATACGAGGGGAATATACGACACAGCTCCGAGAAGAGAGAAGAGTAGTGTTAATGCCCCAAAGACGCGATGAGATGAAAGGGTCGGACAGGGTATAGGCAGAAGGGTGAAAAAATGAGAGTCGGGAGGAAAGCCAAATTTGATGGCAAACGTCACCAACGAGGGAAATGATGGAGGGGAAAGATAAACATGAAAGAAAAAAAAGAGGACTGTACGAGGCACGAGAAATTCGGCTATGTAACGGCTAGTGCGGGGAGGAAAAACACCAAAGAGTTTCAAAGGGTAGAGAAAATTTCGACAGAGATAGAAAAACGCGAGGGTGGGGAAAAAAAGCAGAAGCGAGGAGAGCCGTGGAGAGATAATAAAATGACAGAGAGTAAATATGTAGGAAAGGACAAGGGACCAAGAGTCGAGTACGCGTGTGTATGCACGGATAGTTCAGTGGAAAAGGGTAGGCGAGAGATAAAGAGGAACAGGAGGCACGGAGCATTCCGTCTTTCCAGCGGATGTGGCTGCTGGCCCTATCTTTAGCAGCGGTCGTGGCGCCGGAAGTGAATGCGCCTTGGTATCACCTTTGTGAGAGAATAACACGACGTCGTGGACCCACGAGAGCCATTTCAAAGGAGACGTCCGCCAATTTATCCTGCCCGACAACGGCACCTTCTCCGGTAACGATGTATCTCGAGATGCATGTCTTTCGCTACCAGCCACGAACGCTCTGCCTTAACCGATCGACGTCCTAACAGGGAGGCCAGACATCCTCGTTCGATATTGTACCAGCTACGGCGCATTTATTGAATAATATCGTTTCGTGTTTCTTGTTTTTTATACGAACATTGTTTACTTCAATGTCACAATCTATACTGCAACATTTTATTCTTAGAATTAAAATATCGTCATATTACAAATTTATTTTATTATTGTAATTCGTTGTATTAATATTTTCATCCTATTTGGACATCGTAGGGTATGCAATATTCTTAGTATCGCATATGTATGATTATCTTGGGCAGATCTAACTCTGAAGTTAGTTCCTATATACAGTTAATTTCATATACCGTAGAATCTCCATGGATAACAGCATATAGGATAGAAACTACGAAATGAATTTGCGAATAGAATTAATTTGACGACAATTAAGAAAATTATACACCTGAGGTTGGCTGGATAAAACGAAAAGGTGCCTGTAAAAAGTATACAGCGATAAGTAGTCGTTAGTGCAGCGAGCTTTTTATTCGGTACGTTCTTCGTGCATGTCTCTCCAAATGTAAAATTAACTAAGATTATATACTTCAAAGATTAGTTAACACGTTCATTACCACGGGCTCGATATGTATGGCTGACCGATTATCACGGAAGACTAATCCTTCTACGCCTGACAGTGATAATTTTTCGTTTCACGGTTACATAAACAATTGAACTCTGGTCACTCACTTGTAACATATTATGTAAAGTACTCGATTATATGCGACTAAATGCAAAGAGAAACCATATCGACTGGAATCTGCTAAAAATACAATGCGGTTAGTGACAAATGCTTTTCCAACCGAGTAACCGTAGAAAGGATGTCAATATTGACCTGTTCAGATATTAATGTAATAACGAAATATGCATGTACTAATTGTAATATCACTATTGGTTTTACGAGATTAGTATGAGCTAAGTAATGGAAATATTTCACACGTTTGTATCGATGTTAGAATATAGCAGCAACAAATGTTCTGTCATATACACGTTTTAAACTATCAAAAAAAATATACCGAATAACCATAAAGAGAACACCATGGGTAAAATCATTACCATCCATAGAATAAACCGCTTAAATAAAATTTCTTTCAAGAATTTCTTGTTTCTTTCAATTTCTTCTGTTCCACTGAGTGCACAAAAACATTGCAAACCTAAGCCAATTGCACGGTTCCCCCGCAAATAATTGGACCGCAAAAAAGCGACTGTTACAAGAAAGTGAAATTGCAAGAAGCCCAAGGACTTCACGTTCTCCGTGAGTCATTGTTTGCTTTACTTTATCAACCAAATAATTCTTTCTCCTCTTGAATTAAAGGCCTGCATTGTTCTCGCTGTGTATTCCATCTTATACCTCTGTTTCACCTTTTCCTCTGTGTTTCGTAACGCAGAATTGAATTCCTCGTTAGCGAAATAACGAGCGATGACGAAGTATCAAATATCTCGAATCATCTGCAGTGTTTCGATTTATCAACGATCCTATCGGCGAATAATTTGTTCTCCCTATCGTAACTGTACATCGACTTTCAAATGGGAAGGACGAACTTGTGCGGCGACTCTAGCCGTTCTAAAGGCGCAAGATTTCAGCTACACTTCTCCAAGTATATATCAGCGACATTGGAACGCGCACAGAACGTTGCCCACGTTTTCTGTGCTTGCGTAACGCATTCTCTGCACGCATTTAAGTACGCCACTTTGCTTTCAGACTAAACACGCACGCGTACAACAGGTGGTTTACGCTCCGCCGGAACAGACTGACCATTAGTCACGTTAATAATTCATTTAAGTTTGATTTCTAATTCGTGATTCAAATGACAATTGTGTGAGGATCGGGCCAATTTAACATTCAACCTTTTTTCGTAATTTGGTGATAACAAGTTGGACCACTAAATGTGCCGATTTTTGGTATAGGTAGAATAATTATTATGTGGAAAATCTGAAATTATGCGGAGGATATCAGGTATGTTAATATAGTGATTTTTGATTTATGGGAAGCCATTAGGAGCTTGTATCTTTTTTATTTCGAATATACATAACGAGATGATAATATCAGTAGATATTGGGTTTATAAGGAAGGAAATATTAAGGATGAAAAAATTATTTCATAAATTGTATCAAATACATACATGCCGATGATTCTTTTAAATGTTGTAATTTAGAATAAAAATCCTAAATAATTATTTATGTTAGTTTAGTTTGTTGGTGATTTTGAAGCAACTGTATTAAAAAATCGAAAATGTTATCTTAGATGTATATTTCCCAGTCGATTTAACGTTACTAATTATTTTAATCAATATAAGAGTTGTAAGTGTTGTTTGAAATGTCTTTTTTTGCGCATACTGAAGAGAATTTATTGAGTATTAACACTACGGTGTGAAATGTGTACAATCACTTAAAGCAGCTAAATTTTACAAAACTTCCTCTAGTTTTAAGTAGAAAAGCAAACCAGTCATATAAACAGTGAACTGGCATAATCATTAGTTTGCCATTTACGCAGGCACTGTTTAGAAAACCGTTTAAATCCTTCGAGATGGATTCTTATTAGCGAAATAACTCGCTTAGAAGCTTTAAAAGAACCGAGGTTAAAGTGCGTTTGATTAAAACCGAGATTCAAAAATACTGAATCGCGTTCAACGTGAGAAGTGGAGCGTTTAAAAGAGCCTTGCTGTATGTTCAATTTATTCCAATTCAACAAATTTCGTCGTTTCACGTTTCCATGTGAAAGAGGCACATCGAAATGCTGAAAAATATGAGAGAAAGGCCGTATTTAACTTGGGGAAAAAAATGTCTTAAACGTGTCCCATCATTTTCCTCTTATTTCAAAAACTTCATATTTTATCAAGGGCAAGAACCACACAGAATTATAATTAACCGAAGCAAATAAAAAATTATTAGCTCACAGCTTTACCCTCATATAAAATATTTACAAAATATGCATACTAAATAAATGCATCGTTACAGATGGCAAGTTTGAATCTTCATTTTCTACCTTCTATTTTTTTTTTACACGCTGTACAATTTTCCCACCAAAATAAAAGTCCGAAAGTACAAACACAACTGTCGCAGAACGTAGACATTGTTCCGGTATTAAAATTACATCGTATGCGCATTTGAAATTTTCTCATTGGTCGGCGTGAATGTCAACGGCACCTGCGCCAGTATAATTTTCATTTTCCGTCAGCTGGCCAACTCGACGATAACTTATTATCGTATTTTGCGGTTTCTCACGACACGCCGCGAAAAGGGAAACGAGGCCTTCGTTTCAAAGTAATAGCGAATGTCTGTCGCATATTTCACGATGAATGAATTAACATGCACCGAACGCTTCCGTCTCGTTGTATTGATCCGTGTGAATTTTCACGAGCAACGGTAAAATGCACCGGTATGATCGATATTAACAAAGCAAAAGTTCCGGTAAGAGAATTCGTTGCCTTTTCGAAACTCTTCTTGTATTTTATGATTCTATTGCACTTTTACGGGATTATGTTTCATTTTGAAATGTTTGCATGGATTTGAGGCCCACAGCGATCTAATTTGGTTGCCCTCCGGTGAAAATTTAACGAAGCATGAATTATGATGGTGATTTGAGCGAATTTTACTTCTCACATATGTACGTAGGAGAAGGAGGTGCAGAATCAATTTATTCTTCTTACGAATTTCTCAAGAATTGTAATTAACAGTAAAACTACCAAGCAAGTTATAATAATTGGTTTACAATTTTTTCTTAAAATTCTTTATCTTAATAGAGTAGATATTGTAAGTTATTCTTTAAAAAAACACGGATTACCGAATCGGTCGTCTTTATCACAGCTTGAATTCTTCTATCTCCAAAGCATTTATTTAATATCTTGAAACATAATAGATTTTACATCGGTAGGTCTAGCGTTAACCGATTTAACATATTGATTATAAAACAAAAATTGTATTTTTGTACAGCGGAAAAGTTTC
This sequence comes from Cerceris rybyensis, assembly GCA_910591515.1. Taxonomy (NCBI): domain Eukaryota; kingdom Metazoa; phylum Arthropoda; class Insecta; order Hymenoptera; family Crabronidae; genus Cerceris; species Cerceris rybyensis. The sequence goes on from OU342790.1 coordinate 31,956,425, forward strand.
TCAAATTTCTCTTGAAATAAATTTAATAGAAAGATCTTAGAACGTGATTTAATAATATAACTACCAAGCAAGTCAAAATGGCTTGTTCCCAATTCCTTCCAAAGGTTCTCCAAGTTTATAGGACAGTCATAGAGTAGATACTCTACGTTGATCTTATAAAATACAGATTACTGAATCACTCATCATTTCCACCACTTGATCTCTCTTTTATCAAAGTACCTATTTAATGTATTGAAATATAATAAATTTAATGCCGGTAGTTCTAGTGTTAAAATTAGCTACGAAATATCACAAACTAAATAAAAGTTCTTGTCCACCTTATCGAATTATTTTCACTCTTCCTTCACATTCAATTTTCTCCACTTCCCCTTAAACTTAACACTAGAACGACCAAGCAAGTCAAAATGACTAATTCACAATTTTTTCCAATAATTCCCTAAATTTATACGAGAGTCCTAGACTAGAAATTCTAAGCTGATCTTATAAAACACAGATTTCCGAACCGATCATATTTTCCACCTCTTGATTCCCCTTTTTTCAAGGTACTGATTTAATATGTTTAAATGTCATAGATTTAACGTCGGTCATTCTAGTGTTAATAACCACAATTTCACCTATTCATCACCTCTCAAATAAATTTCCAATTCGATAAAACGTCACATAGAAATCATTGTAATTAGTGTCCCATCAAAAGTAATCATACCCACTAAAAGAAAATTACAATTTCACCACGTATCTCTCGAACATTTAACTTTCACATCTAACAACTCTCCACACTACCATCAAAACTCACCCACACGATCATTTCCAAACGATGAATCACCATCGTTTCAACAAAAATCTCATGTAGTTCCGTGCAAATCGGTCTGTTGGGTCGATTTGCCCAGGATATCAATTAATTTATCCGTTGACTCGAAGCGTAACGTCGTTAGGCGAGGAGAGGAAGGAGGATGATGTGGAGGTGAGGCCGCGAGCACGATTAGGTAACGTGTTACGTTACTCCTGGCGAGTTACGGATCTTACTCGACTAAATCCAACCTCTCGTAAACGTGCGTACACGGTGCACGAGTTGTCGAGACATACACTACATCGCTCGGCTACAGCCGTGTTAAACTTAAGCTCACAATGACGTACGCATAGATTAAATTCACACGGAGCATTCGGTAGGAGATCGCCGTCGTATCGACGAGGATCAAGGTTAAGCGTTTCCTCGGCATACACGTACGTCAATGATAATGCGAATACGAGAGTATTTAATGAGAATTACAGGAAATTATGGCTTTCATTAGTGTTACGATGTGTGTCTCAATTGTGGCATTTTAGTTGGCAGAGAGAGTGTTCGTGTAATTAGATTTATGCTTTGATTTTACCGCGGTGTAGTTCCCGCGTGATGATAATGTTGCTGGGAGTCTGGATGAATGCAAATGAGATAAAAGTGAATGAAGTATGAGAGATCTGAGTCTTTGAATGAATTGAAAGTTAACACGGTGACTGCCATTCAGGTCATCGATGACCGGCGCTATTGAATTCAATGAAATTTTATGTAACGTTTAAATTCCAATATTTATGAATTTTCGAATATATTTAATATTTAATTATTGGCGTTAGAAAGATAAAGGTCTGCTAAATGTCTATCTATCAGTATCTTCAGAGTTTCCAGTTTAGAAAAATGTGGTTTAACCCTTTCGATACTACCGGTGACTATAGTCACTAACCGCCTGACATTGGCTGGGTACTAGCGGTGACTATAGTCACTAGACAAAATTTCATCCGAAGAATTAATTATAAGATCATATCTTGTACTTAATTAAATATTTTTTAAATACCATAAGTTCTTATTTTTCCTGTATTCTATGCGCTATAACTTCGAGAAAGAATTAATTATTTATATTACGTCATTAGCCATTAAAAGTTATTCGTCTGTGGTGGAATTGTTTCCTGTCGTGTTAGCAAACTTGAGGAAAAATATTCCGTGGCGAAAGGGTTAATAGAAAAAGTTTCCCTTCAGTAGAAATGACAAAGCTAGCGAAATGCCACTGGCGTTCAATGTGTTAATCCTTTCGCCATTGTCGAGACATATTGTCCCATGACAGTTTATAAATACTATTGGGACATATAACCCCTTGATAAATTGCTACTGGGATACATAATCCCAGGAAAATTTACGGGATATAACATATTGAAAAAAAGTCAAAGCATTTTTATCACATTCATAACTACATCTAACATTTTATAAGCATAAATATTCAAATTAATAATAAAACATATTCAGTGGTGAAAGGGTTAATGAACTTGAGGGTGGAAGATTCTTTGTAATTTTATATTTCTTTTCGTCTAATGATAATAAGATTTATAGGGATTGAGGAATAGCTTGAAGTACTTGCTCAATCAATTAAAAGAAAGGGGGGTCAATTAAATACTTTAGAGTACCGAATGGGATATTACTTGTGTACATTCTAATTTACTCAGACGAAGGAATATCTGCAGCATCAGTATTACTAGAATTGTACTCGACACTTTTCGATAATCTTGAAAAGGATTTCAAGACCATCTGCTAAAAGAATTTCATCTGACTTCCGCGATAGAAATCCAATAAATGCGAAGAAATAGATTTCCTTTCTACTGTCGCTGAAAATCAGTATTCCATCAGATGAATCATGTTAGCTCCAGAGATAAAAGCACGAACACTCAACCCCTGAGTGCGAATTCGAATCGCCGTCGCCTCCATGAAATTTTTCCCGCTTGAAAGACCATATACTGCCCTTAAAAATTACGTCCTAAGTTAAACGACTAGCTAAAGCTAAACAGTATAAAAAAAGAAACAAATGAACGAAACATTCCAAGACAAGGTACGATAAAACTCGAATACGCTACTGAAACGGCAGAGGCAATCGGTTGCAGGTTACGAGCAAGGGCGTTGCGTCACAGGCGCATTTTACACGGTTCTGCCTTTATGGGAATTACAAATCCCTCGGCAGCAAGTATCAGGCCTTGGAAATACGCGAGGCTAAGTATGTCCGCACGAGCCACCTTATAAATCCTAATCGGCTACCGCACGGTCGACCTCCTTCCACATCTGGAAGTACATGCCACTGTATATTCTATTCGTTCTATTCCTTGAATCTACCACTGATTTCATCCAGATATCAGCCTCGACCCTATATTAAAGGATAACGAGGCGTCGTAATATACGTTACCATGTAGCGTAAATTGGAACTGATAAGAAAATTCAATGGAGTAAAGGCGTATCGACGTTTCTGCAATCACTGAGAAGTTTGATTAAACTGGAAGAGCTCTGTGAAATGGTTCGCGAGGTTTCACTTGAATGGTATTACTTTTGACGATATTGAACTGGCTTTGACGTGTGTGTAATAGTTTTTATATCTTGTATTTTCGTAATGGTATACCTTGACCTTCTTACAAGGGAATCTCGTGACGTTGAAAGGAGAGATTTCGATCAGCGACTTATTTCCACCAACGTTTCCTTTAATCAGTAAAATCTTCTCTTGGTGGAAGAGAGACGATTCCACTTTCACTCTGGATACTCGTAAAATTTTATCGAAACCGGCTTCTACTGGTTTGGAAGGTTGTATTGTTAGTTACACGATACACGTACGTGGCTAATCATTTGCGGTTTCCGTTCTACATAGTTCTAGTGTAAGTTGTCCTTAATCATTTGCTGTTGAAAAATTCTATTTCTTATAGCTTTCGATAACTTTCATTATAGTTTATTTCAGTTAAGTCTGCAATTCCCTCTCATACTTTTGAACGAGCTGTCTATCGTCAAATTTCCATCACAAATTATTTGAAGTTTAAATGACACTTTAAAATCGGTTATTATCTCGAGAACAAGTCCAAGCAAACGACGTAATTTGTTGTTGAATCATACCACGTAGAACGAAACGTTTCTCTTATTATGCTATATATCCATATTAATAATACGTTATGTAAGAGTCATTGCCAACACATTGACGTTCCATGCAGATCTACAGGTTGGTTTTACAACTGTTTAAGATCGTCTACTGTTTTACCGGCGACAATATCATACACACATAACATCCGCGATATCATCTTAATCGACTCGATAAACACATAAATTACTTGGCGTTACTTTTGCATCGCAATTTTGCGTCAAGCATTTACGTTGAAACGTATCCCCAGTGTAATAAATAACATTGGAGAAACTGATAGGAGTATCTTATAAATCTTAAACGTGAGTTTCACGGTTGACTCCTTCCCGGTATGAAAAATCCGCCAGTTTGTCGGGTTGCCTCTGTCGCTTTCCTTTTCGATTCCATTTTACCGTGAACTACGGCATCATTTCCCCCATCATTCGGATAAATCATGACAGAGGAGGTAATAAATACATCATACGATCTAACGTTGGCATACGTAGCAGGAACACCCACTGGCATTAACAGGTTTGTTTTGAGAAATGAGCAATCGCCAGCTTAGACGGCTTCCAACAGCCCGCTGGCTCGTGGTAATTTTTCAAATTGCGCTCTCTTCTCAATATACATACATCTTACCGGGCTGTACGCGTTTTCCTTTTCTTACTACGTTTATCCTTGTCTTCTCGCCTTCTATCGCATTTGTCGGTTATTTTTTTTGGTATATATCGAACATCTACAGGGTGTTTCAAAAATATTTGTCATGGCTTTCAGGGGTTGTTCTACATCTCTGGATTGATGGAGATTTGCGAAAAATACTTGCCGCAAAATTCGGGAAAGGGTAGCAAATTTTTTTTATTGGCTCATCGTATTCGTCTTGTTACGTAGGTAAAATGTCTGAGAGGTCTGAGTTAATTTGTGAGAGAACGGTTCGTTTCTGACCCATGGTTCTTTTCAGACATTTTGCCTACGTAACAAGACGAATACGATGAGCCAATAAAAAAAATTTGCTACCCTTTCCCGAATTTTGCGGCCGGTTTTTTCGCAAATCTCCATCGATCCAGAGGTGTAGAACAACCCCTGAAAGCCATGACAAATATTTTTGAAACACCCTGTACATATCAGTCGGGTGATAGAATATTAGGGATTCAACGCTTAGGATACTTTTCGATGCACTTTTCACATAGAAATAAAGTCTTCGAAATTCGATGTATGTACAGGGTGTTTCAAAAGTAATTGTTATGGCTTTTAAGGGTAGTTCTACACCTTTGGAACCACTGAGATTTGTGAATAAAATCCACCGCAAAATTTACAAAAGGGAAGCAAACTTTTTTATTGGCTCATCGCATTTGTTTTGTTGCATAGGCAAAATGTTTAAGAGGAACCATGGGTCAGAAACGAAATATTCTTGCGCAAATAAACTTTTAATTTTGTCATTGAAGTTTAGTTGAAGAAGTCAGGCTTTCGGGTCTCCGACCTTGAGGAAAGCAACACACGAGATATCCTAATATGTATACTGATCTAAGGATTTTAGAATTAATAGTATATTAATAGTTTCCAGGAAATTAGAAAATGAAAGCCTGGATTACCGAGTTAGTAAGGAAAGCGCAAGTGTTTAAGCTATTTTCTCCAGGAGGGCCTTTCAGGGAACCTTCATCAAGGACAAGGTCGTTGACATTGTCATAGCTATCAAAAAATTACATACATAGATTTTGTTATAAAGGGAGTAATTTTCACCACCTTAGTACAAAAAGAGAGTGAAAAAAAATAAGTGGTAAATATTCTTTCGAAACCTCTCTCTCAGATAAGTTTAATAAAAATCGGCGTTCAGATGGTTCAACGAAGACGAAGGAGATATTTAGGAAGAAAGAGGAATTTGGAAGAAACCGAAAGTCTGCCCTTCTTCTGTTACAAGGTGTTGCACTTTTTGAAACTAACCTTTGGCAACTATTTGCGCGCGGATACTGAAGAATTAAGCAACTCGCTTTAACTCTCTTACTGGAAGTCTTTATTACTCACGAGTTAAAATATTTAATCCTTTGCGGTTGTGTTTCATTAAGAACAAAATGTGTAATCGCACTTAAGACAAACTTAAACTCTTAATAAAAATTACATATACTTTAAAAACGTGTTGTTTCTGTGCTTTTGTGGCTGAGAGTGGACATACAATGGCAACGATGAAACTGCTTTGGTGGCAGAGAGCAGACGTACGGCCGCCAACTAAGGGTTGATACCACTTCGAGGATGAGTTACCAAACACACCGCAAAAAGATAGGTATCTGATGATCCAGAATCTCGTCGTCGAAATATCGCGGAAAACTGGTTACTCGTCCGCGGTCGCGGGTGAACTGATAGCGAGGTGAGGCGAGCATCGAAGTGTCTTATTGTTAAGATTTGCGGGAATGATACCTGTAGGTTACGGTCGCGAGTTCAGCCAAGACTGTTTTGACAACACGCGACAGTCACGGTATTCTTCGACAATCAAAACTTGACTCGCCGGAGGAAGGCCTGTTTCGGCAGGCGTACATGAAGACACTTCACGTTCTAACCTCGCGATTCGTTAAAAGAGCTACACATTCAAATCAAACTAAAAGATGAAGAGAGAGAATGCTGCGGTTCGGAGCAAGGGAGACAACGCGATTTGGATGGGAACAGTGGGGACATCGGCGTATGCATCAAATTTTGTAGAAAAACATCTGAAAACTTTATATTTAAAATGTGTATTAAAATCTTGGAAGTTAGACAATATTGATTACTTTTAGTTTTATATCGATTTGATGTTCAGGCATTGTGTCTACTCCTGATTAAATAGGACTTTAAGGGAAGGGCTGTCCCATTTTTTATCGATAATTTATATTCACGAGGTAATCACTAAGAAAAAGCTTGGTAGAAAGTACCATCCGTTACAATCCCCAACCGACCACGAATAACCAGCTCTTAAAATGAATGCACGGGAAAAATGGCAGATCCAACATTAAAGTGGTTCAGAGAAGACTTGGTTCATACAGTCTGTACCACAAGAGCGTGGACGCGATATTTGTGAAATCTGATACGCAATTTGTTAAAGACTGTGCTGGTTTAAACATACAAAGTTTCCTCTAATACGCAATAGGCCCAATTCTTTTAGTATCGTTTCTATCTCGGAGAAATTCAGTTCATTTCGAAATGAGTGCCGTGTACGCTAAACGATTCGAAGCGGTCTTCTTATGCCATCACCCGAAAGGTCCTAAAATGACTGTTAAAGATGCAGCAAAATATCTGCATAAACCTCGCGCATTTGTTAATAAGTGGGTGCAACGGTACAAAGACACAAATTGTGTCGATGCTCTCTCTGGTCGAGGTTTGAAACGGGTTACGACAAAACGGGAAGATAAAGCGATTTTACACCTTTTTTCGAAAAATCCGACGCTTTCCTTACGTAAAGCGCAAACAATTTTAACTAAAAAGGGCATAGATATAGGTATATTAAAAAGGTATATCATAAAATTACTAATATAGGTATATTTGTATCGAAGCCGTCTTTGTACGGAATGGAAAACACAGAACGGTATTAATGTGTGGGATTGGCCATCTCAGTCCCCCGATGCCAATCCAATCGAAAATGTTTGGTCCGTTTTGAAGTACAAACTCCGAGAAAAGCATTTTTTCAAATTGAAAACACTAGTTCGTCGAATTCGAGAGATACGGAAGTCTCTTCCTGTCTCTTATGCTGAAAAGTTGGCTGGAAACATGCCGAGACGTTGTTAAACGATAATCGCTAATGGTGGAGATTGGACATTTTATTAAGGAAGTGCGTATCTATTTTTTAGTTGTACTTTCGATTTATATGATATTTCTTATAAAAAAGTTTTATTCCCACAGAGATATCGCGTTCACGCTCTTGTGATACAGACTGTATATTGTACTAATTATAATACATTTTCCCTACCACAATTTACATGATATCTTCTTACAACGCTTTTAGTTTCTATTTACTTTAACAGTAATGGTTCACGATCTATACGTTCTTGTTTCACTCTCTTTATCAAAAATCAGCATTCCGCATTCTCTTTACCAAATATGTATATGACAGCTTCGACGGACCAGACACCATATAAAATCTTTCCGCGTCGATACGATCGTAGACATCGAAGATGAAAATTACAAAAACAAACCGTTTTCTCCTCGGCACCATTTACGTCTACGTCTTCTTTCAGGGTTGCTTCCCCGGCGTCTACTTATTCGGGATGTGCAAAGTTAGCTAAACGTGCCTGTCCATGCCGCCTTATAAATCCAAATCGGATAGTGCGCGTGCTCGACCCCTTTTTCTGTTCGCGGAAACTTCCACTAAAATTTATTCGGTTCGTTCGCTCCCCCTTTTATCCCAATTTCCATTTCATTCCCTTCGATTCCGTGAATCTGCCGACACGTATGGACAGGAGCCGGAATTGAGTTTACCGGAGGAACATTTTCTTGTGCGAATTTCCGGGCATGCCAAGTGTGCACGGAATGTACGGACTTGGCCTGTTGTTGTTCCACGATCGTATTTTCACCGAACCAATCAAAGTAAATGCGAAGGGAAAGGTTTCTCTAGCCATTTGTAACCAGGATGCCCAGTTCCACGATAAATGACAATTACCTTGACGAAAATTTGTTGTGATTGGATGATTTTAATTTCGCCATTTTATTGACATCGAAATTACGAATTTGTTCCGTTTGTACGTTAACGTTATTTAGAAAGATGAAGTAATGCCGTTTAAAGTGTTAAGTGGCGAAAGAATATTTTTTACACATCGTGTTAACTTGCATATTGTGGATATCACAAAATTTCTGAAGTTCGTATGATAGTTTATATCACTATCTTAATGTAAAATATATTCGTCAGATCCAAAGTGATAATCGTTTAGGAGTTTGGAAGAATTGTATTGAAGGTAATATTGTTAATTACTAATAACCACTGTGGCTTTCATTGGAGAGGGCGCCCATAAAAATGATCGATCAATTACTTAGAGGTGAATATTTCAGATGTTAGAATTGTCTAGTCAGTGAACTTTACACAAATTAAAACATTGTAAAAATTGTAGTAAGGGGGGTATTAAATAGTCAATAAATTCACTTCACAAATTAACAAAAACAAAACTAGAGTATATATATTTAGATAAATGAAAAATATTGAGTATTATAATATAACAATGATAATAACAGTAATAATAATAATGAATAACGAATAATAAGAATGATATTAATAATAGTGAATAAAGGTATTAATAAGTTTCGCATCCGACTCGCGTAGATACTCAAAACCACTCAAAACGAACTGCCTAAAACGAACTCCAACGGCAGTCGCTAGCACAGTTGTTTAGATTAAACGTAAATTTAGATATCTCGCTCGAGCCTACTTCACTCCTTCGACTCGGAAGAATTTTTTCTTCTTAAAGGGGCACTACAAAATGTAGCTACGCATGAATAACGGGATTCTGTAGAAAATGGTTGTTACTAAAGATGTACTTTCAAATATAAAGCTACTTGAAAAGATCCTTTTACAGTTTAATAAAGCAACAAAAATTCCATTAAGATAGGTACTCCTATATTATAATCTTGAAGTAAATTATGCAATAATCTTCTTCAAAGACTTTCTTAATTTAGATGAAGAAAAAACTTAATCAATGAACCTTTCTTTTACATTTTAATAGATTCCTTTAACCCTTTGACTACGGCAGATTTTGAGACGCACCGGTCGTAACACACGGGTAGGAATCCATTTACAATGTTCGCCGAGAACGACTAAATTTTGGGTAGAGAGGCGTTTTTGTGAAAACATATTTCAATGGGAAAAGGTTTTACGTTTTATTTTATTTTAGCACAGGTTTTGCGCTGTTATCACCTGATTCCGACGAGGAAAATGAAAGGTGTGGTTTCTTGAATGCACGCTTATAAAACGTCAGAAAACCAAACGGTGTTGAGCGCTTATATGCGCCCTCCGTGTCACTAACGCAAAATTTCTGAGCGCGTATATGCGCCCACGTAGCCACGGGATTGTAATGTACCTACCCTCCGATCAGTTAGTTCATAAGATAACTCTTAGAAATATTGTATAAACACAAATATTTTATACGCGGCTCACTCATCACCATCATTAGTCATACTAGAATCACCACCTCAAGTCCAAAATCCTACTCCTTGTTTTGATCCTTACTCATCCACGAGTCATCATCCATATCCAAGGTCCAACTTCCTATTCCTATTCCTAGATTCCCAAATACCGTCATCCTACCCCCTCTCGTCTTCTAAACCTTTAAAAACCCTACGTTCTCAGTTAAACTGCTCATTTCAAAGTAATCAGTGCTCAATTCAAAGTCACCAGTTTCTCTTACTCTTACGCTAGTTCAAGTTCATAATTACTAAGTCCAACGAATTGTGAGAGTCATCTTCTAATTGTAATTCCAAATCCTAAATCTAATACAAGACTCTCACAAGTCCTCATCAAATCATTCGACACACTGAATCTCTCTTGGAACGAGTCAGTTATTGTAATATATAAACGTACGAAAGTTTAAGTTCTTTTATTTGGCGGATCCTGATCGCGAATCGCATCATTCGTCCATTACAGGGTTAATAAACCAAGTAGGACATTAAAAATGCTAAAATAACTTCGTCCTAAGAGACCTTCAAGGTGCAATCATTTTACATTCGTCTCTACAATTTGTAGTAGATCGAGAAATTTTCTGTACTCACGGTATATATCGAGATATCTTCTCGGTATTAACGCTCTTTTGTTTTACAGCCATATGACTGCATGGCAACAGCCCGTGTGCCGGCCGAACAGTCCGATTTACGCGTTGGCGCGACAAACATCGACTCGAGAATTTTATGTTTTATTAGTTTACGATCTGCTATAAATTATAAATAAAAATAAGATTATTACTACCATCGAATTGGTAATATTATTGTCAAGGGGTCGTGGGCAGGGGTTTAATTATTTACATGTACAGGAAATTATAGTATTCAAGGCCCATGAACCCCATCATTGCCAATTGTCATCAATCTTTGTCCATCATTAGTATTTTTCACCTATCAAAAGTCAAAAGTCAGCTCTTGCGGAAATTCTTAGTAACTTCCTCCAATTATATAAACATGCCGTCACTTCCGGGGATGCATATACCCTATTCTTGGTAGCGCAATCTTGGTGGAGGGGAATATTCGCTCTCAAAGGATGAGTTTTTGTATCCCACTTCTAACATCAATTTTGTGTTATATCCGTGGATGGGTTTACAGCACTTTATTTAAGAAGACACAACTTTCGCGTTCGGAGTTTTAACAAACTTAAAGTAACGTAGTCGTGGGCAGCAGACTGTTAGCGATTCTGTACAATTCCCCGACAAAATCTCCCTATTTTTGGTAACAAGACTGGTGTTTTATGGGTTTCCATCCACAGTGTGGAGGGAGGTTCAGATGAGTCTGACTTCTCGTGAGTAAGGTTCCAAAATGGCGATCGCTTTTTCGATAGCTTTAGTCAGTTTAGTTTAGATAAGTAACTGCTCTGGTTTGCACCCTGATTCACGTTTAGTAACATTTGGATATGGTAAAGCAGATAGTTATGTCGGTATCCAACAGAGTCAGTAACGTCTCAATCATCAAACCAATAATTCTTCATTCCATCGTTCAAAGTATATGCATAAACATACAAACTAGTTACATTCTAAACTATTAATTCCTTAAGCAAATAAACATTAACACCTCCAGAACTATATAGCACATTGTCACAGATAGTAAATATTTGTTTATGTTTGTTAAAGAATAAAATACAGTCCACTATAACATCTATAATCTAAATAAAACCAAAGGGAGAAATCATCTCCTTTGAAACCACGTCCAAATAAAGATCGCGCTAACAATGTTCCATCCATTTTTCCATAATAGGAGGAAAATAAAGGCAAACCCCTTCCTTAGAAATATCGGATATCTCTTTATATTCTGGAAAATACGTTGATTTCCATGGAATCGAATTCTATGAAACTGACGAACAGCGTAATTTGTTTTTGACGGAATTTTTCCGAAGAGAATTATAATTTCTTTGATTATACGTTTCATGGACGTGTAATAACGTACTGTCGCGCGATCGTTTGCTGAGAGCGACTAATTCAATCATTGAAAAAAGATATAAAGGAATATGCAACAGAATCGCACGATCAACGTTTGCTTGTGTCGAAAGTACGTTCAGTTTTTAGATCCTATTTGAATTTATTATCAACCAGAATGTCTGCCTTACCATTATTAATCTGCTCCGTCATTGAAAAGTGCTGATGAATTAAGTTCTGTATCCCGGCTTCTGAAGTTAATAAACACATTGAATTTTTTCGATCGTCTTGAATTATTCACGCCTTATGTATCACTTGCGTTAAATCGGTGTAAACGAACAGATTCTTTGGGACTTATTGCGATCCAATACAGGTTTAAGGAAATAAATGGTCTTTTAACTATGTGCGCGTAATTACGAAGGAAAAAAGAATTCCTTCATGGTCGAGAAGATGCAGAAAAACGGAATGAGATTTTATTGCGGAGCGCCCAAGAATTTCTGAATAACTGAGGCACAAAAGGAAATAAAAGAAAACGTGAGGGAAGATAAATTCACACCGGGAACTATGCTTTTTTGTGATCGTAATTGTTAACACTGATAGCTATAAAATAGTACAGAATAAGAAAATATGTTGTAAATGATCGGTTAAAGTTTCTTCTTTCAAAACAGGAAAAAAGTGAAGACGATAATGAATATTTCAGGCAGATATAAAAACAATCAAAAGAAATGTCCGTGAAAAGCAATTCTATTAATGAAAACGAGAAAAATAATCGGATACATGATTGCTCGTGTGATTCTTCATAACTCGTGAACAATTTGAATTAATTGAAACACTTTCAGCTTCATTCGCAAATGCATTATAAAGAAACGTCTACGTAAAAAAAAAATCGTTCCGACAAGAAGAATAAACAGTTTCATAATTTTATCTTAAAATACCTTATACATATTTGCCTTAGAGAAATTTACTCTCATACCTCCAAAAGAGACCAATACGAATATTAACGTATCTTCGCAAAAATAGGTTCGTGGAATTTTATACCATTTTTCAGTATGACAAAAATCATACTTAATTACTCGGTTACACAATTCATCATTTTCTCGAGCATATATACGCTACTCGTGAAAATCGGCCGGCATATTTACAGCAATGTGAATTTCCATGAAAGAGAGGGCAAGCCAACGATGTTAGTCTTCAGTGAAAATCTGAAAAAGTAGTACACACGTAAACGTCCCTCCAGAGAGACCAAGTACACAGAATGCGGTGCTCTTAAAAACAGTTCTGCATTAAGGATGGACAGGAAGAGGATGAAAAAAAAAACAGATGGAAATGTACAGTAATTCTCGCCGAGGCTTCGAGATTCTCGCGAGTTCGCGAACGGCTGAATTTCAAGTAGATTCGTGGCACATATGGAAGGACTGGTTTGTCAAGAGAAGACGTAAAGAAGGAAAAGCTGGTGCTGGAAAACAAAAAAAAAAACTCGTTTGCCGGAAGGGTAGTATGTCGATTACGAGGGATGCCCTCGCCGCGAGGTTTACTTTCCGTAGCATTTTTTCTTAATGTCGCTCGCCGTTGATTTTTTTTCCTCTTTTCCACGATTTTCATCGTGATATTGTCATTATTTCTCGACTCCTATGTTGCAGACGTCTTTGCTCGTTTACATTAACTTATTGCTCGGTGCAACAGACATGATATTGTCACGATGTAAAAGAAAAATGTACAGCGTTAATCTTCTTAACCAGTTAGCTGTGTTTGACGAGTATACTCGTCATTCGTAAAAGTTAACGACCACTGGTCATTCGAATTGTAATTTTGACGAAAACTGTGATACAATATAGTTGTAAATTTCGAGATATTTAGAATATTTATATTTTAACTAAAAACTATAAATAATTTGAGATAGATTTATGCTTATCTCTCGATTTTCGTCACCCACGTAGATGCGCACTTCAAAAGAAGTGGCTACAGTTAACTGGTTAATTATTGTGATATCAGATCTCAACATTTTCCCATTTTGAAGAACCCTTTGAGTGGTCCAACACAAATATTACCAAAATTGATCGTTAGAAATTGTAGAAGTATCGATGAATAACATTCAGGACAAAGAAAATCCTCGCAAAAAGTAAGAATAGAAGATATTTGAAAAAAGCACAAAATCCAGGGCAATAAAGTATTATATAAAGAAGGAAAAAAGAAAATGTTACCACAGAACAGCATAGAGTTAGCGATTAACATGGAATTTCCTGTTCGTGCATTTTGCGCCCGATAACACATCGTATATTCGAAAACAGCTTCTCGCACGATTTATTTCTCCAATAACGGATAAACACAGTACGTCCGAATAATTGGTGGAAAAAATGTAGGAAGCAGATACTCAGAAGTTTGTGTTACTGAGAGGAATTGCACTCAATGCCACATTGAGTAGAATTTACTCAACTGACAGCGGTATATAATGCCAGTTGACAGGAAGAAGATGACACGAAAGTCGATTACCGTCGAGCTTGCGGACGTCTTTATGGGACTACCCTGTATAAGGTTCGCAGTTCCCAGGGGTAGCCCCTCATACATTTTCCAACCTCTTCTCCCTGAACCATTTCGGATATTAGGTTTCGAACGTCAATCAAAGTGGCTCTATCGATCGTTAGCTGTATGACAGCAACGGATTACAGACGAGTGTCATGATGAAAATAGCATCACTGTTATAGTCCACAAAATTCCAGACAATATGGATATTTATATTTTCAAAGGTTCAATGGAATCACTAAATCACATATACCAAGAATTAACACTTGGCATGCGGGCAACTCCGCTGCGGACTTCCGCGTGCAACGGGCGCTTTTCGTGAATCTTGCGGGAGTTTGGTCATTCACTGAAATCGCAATAAATCGAAAACTATTTTGTTTTTCGAAACGAAACTTCTTCGGTTGAGCACTCGAGAACGTGGAATAATGTCATCATCATCGTTTTCTTCGGTATCTTGACTTTCAGAATCACTATCATACGAAAAGTTCGATAATCTGTCAGCGCATATTTCTTCATCACTATCTTTGTCACAACGGCTCATTTTATCAATTTTGTAATCAATAATAAAAAACCAAGCTTCAAATTGACAAAACAAGACTTGTACGTTCTGGAGCTAGGAATTCGATTGAAGACGAAATAACTCAGCAAAAGACCGAGTAACTCGACAATCATAACTTGTGGGAAAAAAATGCAAAGCGTTGCCTAGCAACGCAAATAACACACAAAGAATGTCACACATACATGCAATTATACGCATTTAGTAGATTTGTGGTGGATAGTGAGTATCCACTACAAATCCACCAAATACGTATTTTTACGTGACCCGCGCTCCAGCGATAGACGGCAGAAAGCGTAAAAATACGTTGCCCGCATGCCAAGTGTTAAGCTGACATCACAGAAACAGAATATTTTTTATTCCTTGCGATTGCATATTGAAATTTGTATCCCTGAATAGAAGAAAAATGAAACAGAACGAAATAAAAATTTCAATAAATAGGCATCAATGGAAAAAAGTTATATACCGAGTGTAATTCTGTATCGTTTTATAGTAATTCAATATCAATAAATAAATTCTTCTTAGTAAAGTAGAAAACCGGTTTAACTCGTATTTTATCGACAGCCAAATGACGGAACTTGTAGGGCCGTCCGCAGACGCGAAGTAGAAACTTCGTTCTTTTTCCCTTCCATATCAAGTAGTCAAAACACACGACCGGTCGGCCATGATCGTGTATCACTAGATACGTTACATTTGTTCCGTTTGTCGTATTTGCAAGTGCACGACCGTGTATCGACAAGAAGGGAAAAATTCTGTACGACGGTAGGAACGACAGTATGGTCGGGAACCGTATGAAAAATGGCACGACGGGCGAGACTCAGTAATCTGAAAGTGATTCATCACGAACTTTCAGTTCCCTTTCGTAGACAGCCAATAAGGGTTTACCGACTCGTTCCTTAAAACGGGTATCGGACTGGTTTTCTCGGACATCGAGACACGTTAATATTAAGTGCATATACGAAAACAGGTTCGCAGTGAATCAGCAGAGGAATATTTCACTGCACCACTTTTACGCCTGTATCTACATCGTTTGGATTTCATCCGCAAAGGGTTGACATTGAGATCAGATATCGAACTTTCAAATCTTAATTATCGCATCAACACACTCTGGCGATTGCTGCCATGTTTCTCCGTTTCTTTTCGATAATCGCGATGCAAGACTTGATTAAAACCTGTTGGTGAACTGCTTTAAAGCGATAAGTACTGTTTAGTGTTAATAATAATTTCTCTGAGATTAACCCTCTGCTTAATCAAGATATATGGATTAATTTAAAAGCGCAGAATATGTTGAAATTAATCCATAGTGATCAATAGTATTTAAACTACATAAAAACAGAAGGTTTTAATTTTTGTAATTTTCCACGATCATGAATGAGATCATGCCGCCACAGTGGGGCAATTCGA
Organism: Cerceris rybyensis; assembly: GCA_910591515.1. Taxonomy (NCBI): domain Eukaryota; kingdom Metazoa; phylum Arthropoda; class Insecta; order Hymenoptera; family Crabronidae; genus Cerceris; species Cerceris rybyensis. The sequence goes on from OU342790.1 coordinate 31,972,852, forward strand.
AAATATTGTAGAAGTCAGCGTCGTCATTGTACCGGCATGTTCTTTTTCATGATCATGGAAAATTACAAAAGTAAACATTTCCTGATTTCATGTAGTTTAAGCATTATTAAACACTATAAATTAGCTTCAACATATTCTGTGCTTGTAATTTAATCCATATATGTATTTGTCTTCAATCACTTAGGGAAACATGACTCCGACAAAGCTACATTTGCCCCGACTAGTTGGTTCCCTCGGCTGAAAAATCTGTCGACCGCAAAGGGTTAAGTCTAATAATAGCAGACTATCCAACTAGGATGCAAGTTCGAATTCCCAAATCTTAAATTCCTTGTGTGCCTAACACATCTATAAAACTAACAATGATCTCCAATAAAAACTGAAAATTTCATCTCAGACTGCAAAATTATACTGAACAAATAAATGTTAAGATAAAAACTGGAAATTAACCACCAATTATAATTTACAAGTGTTATCTTTATACGTTGAGAAATCGCAGGAAATCCTCATAACAGAGAACGCATTAATATCAGAAGCAGAAACCATTATAACTGTCGGACGAGTGTCGAGGGATAGCCCCTCTTATACGGAAATAAAAAGAAAAGAATCCCTCCATTTTTTGCACACGGTGCATTGGAATGGAACACAATGACTCGAAGGAACATCTGCCGGTTTGGGACTTACTGTCAGAATTGCACTCCTCTCTCCGAGACAATGCATTATTCTACGTACCCGCTTAAAGTCATTCCGTGATTCTCATAAACGTCGCCGATGATATAATCATTTCGTTCCGGCATGTCTGCGTTCTCAAGGCGATTTAATCTTGAGCATAAAAGAAACTGGAGTTCGCTAACGCGAGTGTAAGAGATCGTCTATGCCAACTGTTATACTTGTCGTAAACAAGAGTTAGTGCTGCAGCGTGTGAAAGGATTTTATTTCTAGTGCATTTCGAGATGTAAAGTCATTATCTCGTTATGCTAATTATTTATGTAAGGAAAAAAGGATCGTTCCCAGTAGCCGGTAAAAAGGATCCTTGAATTATCTTGAATCCTTCTTTGAGACTGGATTAAAATTGTTTGTATTAATAATTAATCACAGAATATAGTATAGTTGAATTTATCTCAGGAAATTATCTCAGGTATTTTAAATGCTTCTATTAAGGATGTAGTCGAAGCACGATTTTAATCGGAAGCCTGAGGAGAGTTCGTTCACTTTCAAGTTTCATTTTCAAAACCACATATTAAACGTTATATTGGACAGTTAAATTTTACTTTATTACTTCCAGAGTGACAATTAAATGTGAAAAGTTTAAACACGTAACATAAAACGGTCTATTATGGTTAAAAATGTTGTATTTCTCCGACACAGATTTATGTCGCTAGTAAAGTGCTAGGCCAACGAGTAAGGCATTTAAGTTTTAGCTGGGTATACATTTTTAGTGACTGTTTCTATTAAAACCACTTTCATGAAATACATAACACGTTAATGTTGAAATCATATCGGCAGGAATGAAAAAGTAGTCTGATCAAAGTCTCTATTCCACTTCTTTCTCTATTCTCTGTCTTTCTAATTTTTTCTTCACTGTAATTAAATATTCTATACTGCTGAAAATAGCATCAGATTGTAGTTACTCGTCGGATGCATTAACTACCATGAATAATTAACGAAGAATAGAATCGTACGAATTCCCGTCTTTCAACATGAAACTGTTACACAACGATCGATACGATCGAAATTGGGTCAGGTACAACTCGCGTGCCTTTATCCATTTGCAAAACAAATGTAGGTGACAGTTAATGGCATAAAAACAGATTTATGGAAAAAAGCAATACGAGCGTGTCACATGTATCACAAAGACGTCGAAGATCAATCACGAAAACGTCTTTTGAAACATCAGCCTAAAACTATCTCGTTCCACGTTTTTAACAAACACTTGAAAGATCTCGTACAAAAATTGTCAAACGTTATCCCAAAAAATACATTTACAAAATGAATGACCCCTTCATACAAAATTCCAAAATCGAGTTAATCATTTTCAGCTTATTCTGTCGAGATAATCTCCCGATACTTTTTAATTCAGTTTGTCCGACAGTAAACTCGCAGCGTAAGTTCCAAAGGATTAAAGTAATCTCTGTCACACCAGGGTAAAATCTCTCGTTAAAGAATTAATTCTCTATCCATTATTGTCCAACTAAAGCGAAAGAAAGTGGACAGCTTGTAAATTATTAGATAACAATCGAAGGAATTGCGGGAGAAAGAGAGAGAGAGAGAGAGAGAGAGAGAGAAAATGGTAATTTCATCGATCGAAAGTGGTTCTCGCGGGGCTGTCGGTGATCGGCGTTCAAAGTAAGAGACTCCAGAGCAACCAGCCCGCACACCGTGTGGGCGTAACTCTCCCCCTTTCCTTTGTTTGCACAAACCTGGCTTCGTGGCTCCAGGTCGCCGGGAACTCGAGAAAATCTCAGAAATGTGACCTTTCGATCGTTTGCTCTCTCCTCCTCTTCTCTCTTTCTTTCCCTCTTCTTTGACCCCTTCCGTCTTTCTTGATTCAGCTGCGCGCCGTTTCTCACGCCTACCCACGCACGCGGAGATTGATGAAGCAGTCACACTTGTTGCACGTTTCTGCCGCGCGAGTCCCTCGTATAATCGCGATTCCAAGTATTTTCAGACGGCTCATACAATTAGCCATTTCCAGAGCATCCACCGTAAAATCGATCTCAATTCGCGTAATTGCCGCGACGCACGTTCGAGGGACGTTTCAATTCTCGTGCCTCCCGGCTTCAACTTGGCGTAAGACCGTACGATCTGAGTCCAACAGTGGTTTGACATGAGGAGACACTTTATTGGATTTGGCGATTTGTAATTTTGGTTAAAGTAAATTTGATTTTTTATTTTGACAGCGACGTGATGTGTTAGAGTAATGATGTAAAATATTACACTTAAGGACTATTAATGCAATACAGTTTAAAATTTCAAAAAAGAAAAAATACACGGAAGAAAATATCTTGATCGATTTAATTTGTTGCAGTCTATAAGATAAATGTGGAAAATTGAAAAATATAGAGCATTAGAAATTTTAGGGATGTTTTAAACAAATTTGGAATAAGTCACTTTGATCAATTCAGTTCTCATTTACCTCGCAGCTAAGTAGTATGATCGTTTAATTGTAGGGACCTTTGCAGTCCTACGTCGAGCTATAGTCGACATAGATTTTTACTCCATTTTATTTTCTAACGATTTAATATGGACTTTCCACTATCATAATGATTCTGTAATATCATATAAGTATCTGTCAGTATCTAAAGTTATTGCTATCATTTTAAAAAATGAGTAACCAACGATAAAAATATTAGGAAATAAATTTTATTTAGCTCACTATAATATTGACAAAATAATTCGGACTGCAAAGGATTAACATTTGGTCAAATTAATTGTAATCAAAATTATCTTGGAGCGCGAAGGTCACTTTAACGATTTTATCCCAATGATAAATTCTATCTTGAACGATGTCGAACGATTCTGTTTTGTACGATTATCATTACCTGAAAATATTTAAATAATTTCATATTTCCTCCACAATTCAAATGATTATTATACTGCTAATACCGTCATTTTGATATCGAGTAAAATTATGTGGGATCGGGGCGGTATCCCCTTATAAAGAACTTTATTAACCCTTCTACAAAGAATATGTAAAATTGTTACAATAAAATGAAAATTATGTAAAATATTGAAGGTCAAATTCTAAATATTCATTGAACAAACTACCCGTGGAAATGAACTTATTAACATCCGAGTAACATGGCAGCATTTGTATCACGCGAATGGTTTATTACGGTGCAACTGAGTTTTCGTCCAAAGTGCACTACTGTCACGAACGAGTTTTTAATAAGCGCAGGACAATAGTAAGCGCCGTTGTGATAAGCTTGCAATTTTCATGCGTTTACTTGGAAGTGTTTCGCGGCATTGTGCAGTTTTAACGATCGAAAGTTTCCTCCTCGTTGGCGCTTTTAGTTTAGGAATATTCGCGTTTTCTATGCCGCCTCTTTAAGTCGGGTAATTAAAAACTATGAAAGGGCACTATATGCAGGTGTTAGAACGACTTACTTATACACAGGGTTAATTAAAATTAATAGGACCATAAATTGTTTTAATACCTTAATATCCCGGCACAGACCTGATCCGGCGATAACTAGAAATAGTATGCACGTTAAAATAAAATTTTAACTACGCTTTCAAATTAACATCGAAAAAAATCCCATCCGATTTCATTAACTCAAACTTTGTAAAGCAATTTCCATTCAAGAATAATCTATCGTAACTCTACGTTCTTCATCCCAAAATAACTTCTCTCGAGTAACAAATTAAAGTATAAAATGCGAAAACCATGTTCTTAATCAACCAATAAAATAAAATGCTCTATACGTAGGCTTACTTTTGCTTCTGCACGCATTTAATTCAATTTAAAAGCACTACATAACTTCATGTTTCTGATGTTCCATCGTATGCCAATAAAGTGAAATTCTATCATCAATAACTCTATCTAAATTAAATATATTGAAATTCTAGACTTTCCAACAAAAGGAAGTTCTATAGGACCAACTTCAAACCCCACATATCACAAATTAAGTTACTACCAAAAATTAATCCCGGTATTGGAATACCCGTTTCACAATTCTGTATCATAACAATTAATATTCGATGCCGCGAGAAAAACGCAAAACCGTTTTGATCTTGTTACATCATATAAATACTTTGCATGCTAGAAGATTAATCGTATGAGTTCGCCTTCTGTACGTAGCGTTGACCGTACCATGGTTATATCGAATAGCAGTGCAAATCTCGAAAAAAACGAAAGAGAAAATCGCATTGCGGCGGTTATTGTATCAAGTGCAATTAATCAGACGGATACCACAGAATAGACCATCGTGGGAAACAATTAAAAATTTATGGTAGTCGCCGAAGGTACGTTCCTATAGATCGATTCAGTCTCCTCGTTCATCGTCGCTATCGAGTAGCCAGGAAATGCACTTCGAAGTGCTATGCAACCAATGTGTACTCTCCATGGAAGTGAGGACACTGTTTTACGAGCCGCCCTCAGAATCAAATTCCGGAATATCATCCAAGACGGGGTCTATTAAATACTTTTTTTTAGACGCAACTATATGCAATGCGCCAAGTCAATTTACTTGCACGACGAAGCTTAATGAATACGTATGACAAAATTTATGTTGATTTCGTGAATGTATCAAATCTAAATAGATAACATTGATATTGAATTTCAAACAAATAGTGTCATAGGTATAATATCAAAATTGACAATTATGCATTTAACACGTTGAATGAGATAGGGATCATCGGTGACAGGCATTATTGAATTCAATGTAATTCTACATGACTTTAAAATTGTAATATTTAGAAATTCTCTAATACATTTAAAATTTTAATATTGGCATTGAAAAGATAAAATCCTCTGACTACATATCTATTTGTATCTTTAAGATTTCTGCTTTGCAAAGATATTAATTATTAATTAAATTAGCGAAATAGTGGTAGCGTTTAACGGTTAAACTAATTGTAAGTAAGTAAATTAATTTACGTTTTTCTCCATGCGAAGAATAATGATATATAATAAAATATCTGCTATGCTTTCGACTATCGAGATTAGTTTCACTCTCAGTCTCCCTCTCTCTATCTCTCTTTTTCTCTTTCTCTACAGTAAAAAAAAGCAAACTATCAAATTCGTGTTTGTATAGAAAACGTCTTTCTTTATTGTAACACCTATCGTCAAAGAAAACGAATAACACGCATTCTTTCTGTCACATATGATATTACAAGCGATGACAAATGAGTTTCATTTAATTGCTTGTTAAACACAACGATCACTATCACTTCCGGCAATACGTAATCGCCTCTTTCAATGGTTTTATGTCCATTCTTCCGCGACGAATAGACACTACGTAAGATTGAGAGTCGAATACCAGACTTTTCATGGCATTCTGACGTAGTCACGTCGACGCTGTTACCGCATACTTCGCGGAAGATCGTATTATACGACCTACTGGAACATTACGTACGGTACATTTCGTAATGATCCATCTGACGAAAGAATCTCGATAATCATTCCAAACAATGCGTTCTGTCGTATTATAATTTATTAAGTCGTATAAATCAGAAGTGCGAATGTTAAATATTAGGAGGAAAGAAACCTTGACGCAATCTTTTCTCAAAAGTGCCTGTCTCGCACAGATGCGGTCGATTTTGATTTTGATTTTTAAGAACCATACATTTATCCCAACAAATAATTGTGATTAACCCCTTAGCCTACAATAACGTGTGGCACTCGTAATGTGGTATAATAAAGTAGAAAATTTTGAAGTTTTTCAAAAAGTATTAACACTAGATTTACCGAGCCAGTCAATATGATTGGTAGACAATTTTTTCCAAACATTCTACGGCTTTATGAGAGAGCCGTAGGATAAATATTCTTCGTCCATCACATAAAACATAAATTACCAAATCTATCATCTTTTCCACGTCTTAATGTCCCTTGCTTTAAAGTATATATTTAAATATAATAGTGTTCACGCTGGTAAATCTAGTGTTAAATCGAAAATCTGAGACATTCATGGGACGATCGAATTATTTCGGTGCTATTGATATTTTTTAAATTGTACGATATATGAAGAGTCACTGATAAATTTCTATACACTCAATATAATTCTGAAGTATTACGCATAGAATCAGAAAACATATTGTAGACGAAGGGGTTAAAATGTTTATTTAACCCATTCCACCACTAATAATATGACGTAACTTGTTAGTTGACCGGCGATTCGCCGGCTTCGTGTGTCAATGGGTTAACAATGACCTGTCAAAGTGTAATCGATGTATAACAAAATGTATCATTTGTATCTAACGTGGCCCGATAATGTCTAAGGTGATATCTTCCGTCTAACCATTGTGAATGCCTGACTTGTAAATTTTTAAGTCTTATGTAAATTTTTAATTCTCTCCATTTTACAGCTTTTGTTTATTTTTTTTAATTGTCTGATTTAAAGCGACACGAAAAGCGTTAGGGGGGAACCTAGGGGCTAGTCATCCTTTTTAAATGTGACCGCCCATTTTCCTATAATTGTTAACAGTAAAATTTTCTTACCACCCACCGATTCTGCAGTAACTTAATTTAGAGTAATTGTAAAGTATTCATAATGTCAGAGTAAAGGTTTAGTAAAAACATGTAGTTAAAATTATCTTTATATTTGAAGAAGAAAAAAAACTCAACATGAGTGATAGCAACTGGTCAAAATTAGGAAATAGTATCAATATCGAACAAAATCACTTTGGCCCACCATAAAAGGTGGAATCCCTCAGTACTGTGACCAGATTGACTACCCCAGGGATAACTTTTCTGTTAGTGCACATATCTAAATTTCTTGAACAAAAAATCCATATTTTGGATTTATTTTCGCCCTTTGTTATGAATTTTAACCAAGTCTGAATTAGATCCTCGTACCTCGTCCATCTGTACATCACCTGGTTTATTGACTCGAGAATGTGATCAAAAGGAGTCCCAAAAGAATTGACGCCAATTCGAATGCTAAATTTTCAACGTGTACGAGCGTACAGAAAATAAAGAGGGTTTGCTTTATGTCGCTCGACATAATAATTCACGATTGCTTAACGCCGTATCTGTAGTACCTACTGTCGCATAATAAACGTTCCTATTATGCGCTGCAATTTCGTATGTGGTTGCGAGCACGATCGATTCCATCCAGAGATCCATCGAGAACGAGAACGCGATGAAATCGAACGATAAATGCAGCTAAAGCCGTTTCCGCGTGCCGTGGAGAGAAACCGGCAGGCGTTGACGGTGATAGAACGAGAGAGAATTCGTAAATATCGCGAGATTCGATAAATCGATTGCATTATAAGCATGTGTCACGTGGACATCAGCGTTTTCACGTGATCGAAACAAAATACGTAGGCGATGTGTTCACCCGTTGAAATTGTTCAGAGCGTTAATTACTTCGCTCGTTATCCCACATAATTAAATCGATCCGATTCACCGATAACTTTCCACTCAGGAAGGGCACACCACATCGTTTCTGCGCCTTTTCGTCCACGAAAGATCACATTTCCTTCTTTTCGAATCTGCATAATAATCTGTATGAGCTGTTGAGGCGTTTCCTATTATTGTATTCCATGGCGAACAATTATTTGCATTTTCTTGCAAACAGAGAATAAATGAGTTCTCGTTTGACATTGACGTTAGCATCATATTTTGTTCTGGTCACGATAGTTTACTCGGTATGTCGGAAACGGAAGAGCTGTGGTATGCCGGTTTTTGCATTTCGCTCTAATTACCGCTTGCGGTCGTTTCGTTGGAAGTTATGGTTTTAGATGGATTCAAAGTTAGTAGCAGTGTCGTGTATTAAATATGCTGACATTTGGAAGAAATTTAACAAAGTAAAAGAGACAAAGCAGAAAATTAACCCAACAGTTTTTGAGACTTTTCCGTTATCAGCGTTGAAGCTTTTATACTGACATTTATCAACTCAACCCGTAACGGAGGATAGCTTTGCATACATGATTCTCATTAGGTTGTAATTGCTTCCAGTAAATAAGGAAAATATCCCCGGATTCTAAGAACATTTTGGTTAGAAATTGTTAATTTTTTTAATGAGTATTACAAAATGAGTTTCTAATAATTATTCATAAGGTTTATTGCAAGTTTCACAAAAGTATACGGATGTTTTTCTTCCTCCAGACTACTTACGATTTGAATATATTAAGCAGTTAGTATGTTTTTATTATTTCTTTGTGTTTATTAGAAACACGTTCAGGATTGTTTTGGAAGAATTGTGTGAGTAACTGTCTTCAAAGAATTGTCACAATCACTACCTAACTGTCTTTGAAAAATGATCAGTACCTAAATTCATCAAACTTTCTTTGTTAATTTTTTGGGACGAAAATATTAAAAATTTGCTTTAATTATTAAATCATTGGACATGTTCATCACAGCGTTGGTAATGTTAAACACGTGATGCAATTGTCCACTAATTCCACAGACAGGGAATTTAAAAATGATTACTCTAATCACCTCACACGTGCTATACGATCGCAGTGACAAAGTACTATTATCACAATCAGAATTAACATACGACCGATAAGGGTTAATATTTTCAGTTTCAACTGCAATTTCATTCCAAAGGTAAACTAAAGAAGTTCGAATTCATCGAAACAATTGAAATAGAATTTGTCCTTTGGCAAGATAAGAATAATTGATTTCCAAAACGAACGAAAGTATTAAGGAACGTAGTGGCGACACGAAAGCGACTACAAACGTATGTGTGCTTACGTTAAACGTAAGACACGATGTGTCGGTGTACAGCCACCGACAAGTGAGAGAACTCCGGCAATGCAACTGCAGGCATGTCTGCATGCGCACTCTTGTAAACATGGGCGACCATGCATAAGAGGAACTTTCACTGAACATTATTAGATACGCGCCGGAATGCGACTACCGTAAACCTACTGCAGTGCCGTAAGTTGCACGCTAAGTACCCTTGGATGTTCTCCTGGTTGTTTTAATTATCGAACACGTACAAAGGTAAATATTAATCTCTCTACGTTAATGTTTGCATGATATTGACGGCAACGTGAAGATTCGCAAACACTGTAACAAGATGTTATTCGTGTGTAAAAACGAAGATGGTTTTGACCTATCGAACTTTTTATCTACCGAATGAAAATTCATTCTAAATTAAACCTTGCGATACTATTGGTGACTATAGTCACCCGTTGCTTGATACTGACTGGGTACTACCGGTGACTATAGTCGCCCATCACAATTCTACACGTGGGATTAACTGTTAGATCATATTTTGTTATTGGATATTTTTTAAACATAATAAGTCTAATAATAGTACTATATGCGTATCGTAATAATCAGTTAGCAGTCGATAAAGTGTTAAAATACCAAGTTTCATGATTTTCAGTATATACTACTTTAATGTCGACGTATATTCCATGCTGGCATTATATTTACCCTTTGCGTACGAACACTTCTTCCGATATCGAGAAATGTTAGTTTATTTGGCGATAGGAAGCCACCTTTTTATCAGAAAGCTACAGTGTTGATGTAAAAAAAGTGATACATTAATATTTGCGTAATTACATTTCAACAATTTCATTTTAATTTCTCAATTAACGTGTATACATACACCAATAAGCTATCAGTTTTTTTTTCTCCGGCCGTATAAAAGTGTCCGTAGTACCTAAAGGGTGAATTATGAATAGCAAAGACTCAAAGCATTACGCGTGTACACTTCATTAATTAGCTTTTACATTAACACGTTGAACGCCACTGGTATTTCGCTAGTTTCATCATTTCTACTGAACTGAAACGTTTTCTATTAAATTCACATTTTTTCAAAGTAGAAACTTTAAAGATGCAAATAGATAGATATTCGGCAGATTTTGATCTTTTTAACGTCGATATTTACATATTCAATTTGTCCGAGAATTTATAAATATTACAATTTTAAAATTACACGAATTTTCAGTGAATTCAATAGCGCCGGTCACCGGTGACCCCCACGGCAGTCAAAGCGTTAAGGTACGTTGTTAATTGTTGCCGTTAATCTATTACTGTCGTCAAAAGTAAAGTATATCGAATAAAATGTAAATAATGATATTCATAAGATGATAATAAAAGATTATATTTTTTGCACACTATGCATTATATGCATAGTAAATTCCATAAAGAATTAATCATTTATATCACCCCACTAACTATTAACCCCTTGCCCTCCCATTTCTTTTGTGACTGCGAGCGCAATCTTAACTCAGAATTAATTTCTGAAATCAACAGTTCTCACTGATTTTAAATATTTCGTCAAACTGTATGCAATATCAATAGTATAGAAATAATTTTACCGTTACGTGACCAATTGATATTTTCAATTTAATAATTTTTGGAAGATATTCGTCCGTGCCACGATTTTTCCGCTTCATGTTAGCACACTCGCGGAAAAGCATCTCGTAGCGAAAGGATTAAAAAGTATGATATTAAAGAGAGGAAAATTATTGCAACGTAAAGGTGTTATCAACGGTGAAACAACATAGAAAATATAAAACCTAGGGAAATAGGAATTCTATCGATCGAAACGTAGTAGAACGACATTTATTCGTCTCGTGGTGCATACTTGAGGAGATACAACTTATGCAAAAGGATGAAAAAGGTATATATCCCAGACCTTTCTCGATCTTTCTTCTAAAAGGACGAGATGTAAAGTGAGATACGGTGCGCCCACAGAAGGGAGGCCCCAAGTACCGATCTCTTTCAAAACGAAGTCTTCGGGTTTATCCATACGAACGTAAGTCGTCTTACGTCGTAGAGCGGATATGTCGCAGGAAAGATCAGCAGGGAATTCTGCATACAGAGCAGATGCGAATGTGTTCCATGTTTCCCGGCTTGGCTAAAGCCAAACCCTTAGTTAACCAAATGCCGAGTACTTCGAAGAAACGAAATATTCCACGAAGCTTAATGTCATGAAAAATTCAATTTTCATTTACGTCAATAAGCTAAATCTTTCACTTAATTGTTAAAATCTCGATACAGAAGAAGGAGTTACCAAAAAACCTTGTTTCGAATAAACAAACTACTCTCAGAGGTTTAAAATTATAAAAAATGGGACAATGCAATTAGAATAACGAAATCACTCTTTCGTTTGAATCGTAGAAATTTCCATGGCTAACTCAAACTTACAAAAATACTTCAGTTCAACAAAACAGAGTATTCTTTTAACACATTGTACGCGGGCTAAATATCTGCTACCAAATTTATTATATTTGATAACGTTGTTATTTGAATCAATATCAGATTTAAATGAATTAAGTAATGTACAATTTAAAAGGAATAATATTGCCTTCTTTGTCCACCTCGCCGTTTTTCTCAATATAAAATAATATGACTGATATTGATCGGTAAAATCTAAAATCATATATTTGAAATCCCGTATTATCGCGGGACCGGTTTGCAAAGTGTTAACGGCATTGATTTTTCGTTCATGTTCATTCTAATCAATGAGAATCAACAATTAGTTTTTTACCTAGGCTACTCAGTGGCGCCTGGCCGAGCCATAATTAATGATTTTAAGTAAGAGATAGAACATTTTATAAATATTAAAGTAGCTTGTTTAAAAAAAATAGAAACATATCTTTCCTAAAAAGGGCGTAAAAGTGTAGTGCCGGTCTCTAAGAACGAGCGCTTAACGTGTTAAGAGAAAAATCGTAAAAAATGTATCTATAAAAATATATATACATATACTCTACATAAATATAGAACTCACAGAAATATCTTGCCTCACAAAACTAATAAATACCCTGCTGTTTGGTTATATTCTCGTACTAAAGGAAACGTTATTGGGATGCCTGCTATTTCCTCAATCCTTAGACGTGACTTTCCAAAGATCATGCAAGAAGGTCTTCTACGGCGCAATATAAAATCGACTGAGTAAAGTTTCTTGCGGGCGGAGACGCATCATACATAGGATTAAATGCACCACGATACGACAGGCGATACGCTGCCACTGATACGACCAAACACGCAAAGCTTCACTTCCTGAAACTATTACCATGCATGTCTTCGCAGGTAACATCATACTGCGAATTCATCAGTTTCGAATCAATGATATCAAACAATTTCAGATTTTTAACTGTGGTATTCATTTCAAGTAGCAGATTTGCTGGTTGTCTAAATGGTTTATAAAAATCAAGAAATAGTTAAAGAATAACTTTAGGAAGTATGTGGTCACTAAGTGTAGTTAATGTCAAACGGAGTATCATTAGAAAATCGGAGTAGCAAATTGTACAGCATTTGAACAATTGCAAATAAATTCGGCTTTTTATGTTTCCCGTCTAATTAAAACACTAAACATTTTCTCGAGTCTATGAGCCAGTTACAAAATATTTGCATTTCAGAGATTAAATTAAGTCAAAAGTATTACGTATAAATTCCACTTCCCGCGAGGATCTTTTTTAAAGTGCAAATAAAACTAAGTAAATGGCATTCGAACGAAGTGGCATACTTTCTTGCAACATAAAAAGTACAAGAGAAAAAATTCAACGGTGTAATCGATACTGCTCGCATAATTGGCGATATTATTCATTGGACTGCAATGTATACAATTGCAGAAAAAAAATATCACTAACTTTGTTGTTTGTACTCTTAATCCCTTGACCTACGACTGCTTTTGTACCTGCGCGTGCAAGAATGCAGGATTAATTCTTGAAATTAAAATTTCTCACTGATTTCTGATATTTCATATAACTGAATGTAATATTAATAATATCGAAGTATTTGATCATTTCATCATCGATTAATATTTTCAATTCAATAGTTTTTGAAAGACTTTAAAATTTACAATTCTATTTGCCGGGTAACGAGTGTCACACATTGTTGTAGGCTAAGGAGTTAATTAACACTAGAACTACCGAGCAAGTCGAAATGACTGGTTCTCAATTTTTATCAAAAACCCTCCACGTTTATTGGACAGTTATAGGATAGATATTTCACGTTGATCCTATAAGACATAAATTACCGAATCGATCATCTTTTCCACCCCTTAATTCTCTTTGTTTCAAACTATTTATTTAATACATTTAACCCTTTCGCACTGGACGGGACATGTGCTGTCCCAGTCTGGAAAATTTTTGATATTACGGTTGGGACAACGTATGTCCCAGTTACTGAAAAACATGTAGGACAGAAAATAACGCCAAGTTGGGCCTCCAATCGTTCTGAGTCCATAAATTTCTCATCTCGATCGTCCTCGATCTAATCAAGCATGCGTCAACTGTTAAGGTTGCTCAGTTTTAGGCATAAAAATTATTTTATCTAATAATCGCTTGGAGGAGAAATAACTGATCCCGGTAATGGGGCGCACTCGGACTGGATTTTTTGCCGTATTGAAAGGGTTAAGTATAATAGATTTAATGCCGGTAATTCTAGCGTTAAACCCTCTATCAGCTTGTTGATTTTTGTTCGTTCCAATATTGGACTTTAATATCGCCGTAAAAATTATTTTTCCCACTCTTGTCGTTTCTTCGACCTTGCTTTTTTTCATCAACTTGAGGCGTTATCTCTTTCGACATTAAATACGCCATTATTTATCCTTATATTTCGGCTTTCTCAGAAAGTCCGTCAAAGGGCAAAGTGGCGGCAATTAGTAGGTACTTCCATTAGTATCAAACACGTTTATTGCTCTTGGTACGCAAGAACCTTCGGGAATCTCGAATCTCGATAAGATTGCGCGGTACAAGTAAACGCTATAGCGTTTCTTACGTTGCACCCATAAATCTCTCCGACGCAAGGAGCTCGCTCAAAAGATAGCCAAAGATCGTCCGTACACTTGGGTCCGAATGAAAGACGAAGAACGTGAAAGACTATCGTGAGAAGATAGTAAGAGGAAAAGAGAAAAATGAGAGAACAGACATTAAGAATCGAAAATAAGAAACAGCTGAAAGGAGACCTCCAAGTCGTAGAGACATTAAGACAAAAAGCAGTTATGGACGTAGTTAGTTTTGTTTCTACCCCTTTTATCGATTATCATTTTCCGCATGAGTCAACGTAAGAATGCTTCTCGTTGGATAAACGATTAATTAGTGATTTCATGAGAGACCACCTTTTCCTTTACTTTAAACAGCACTCCGAATAACTGTTACTTTTCTGTTCTACGGTTTACGTTGAAGCAGACTGCAAACACTGTGGTTTGATAAAGTACTTTGGTCCCCAAGCCTTCCTGACATCGATTGCAATCGGAAGAGGCACACCGACAAAGGGGCTAATTAATATTCAAGTACGTCTGCATGTAAATGAATAATGGTTCTTGTTGACGTACAAGGACCACTCCGGGATGTCTTTGGAAAGGAAAGGACTCGCTAAAACGGAATTGTAGAATCCAGCTGAACAAGCTTCTCGGTGCTCGAATAATTTGTATCCAATTATTTACGGCCCATGGAAAGGTTTAGTTCGCAAAAAGACTGACGATAGTATCTGCCGTTTCGCGTGAAACTTTTGAGAGAAACTTATGTTGGTACGGTCAGAAAACACCAAGAACTTTTACATTTTTCTCCAAGTTTACTGTGTACATTCATGGTCTTAAAAGTTTACAAAATTTCTTAAAGGATACATCTTTAATCTCTTGATATACAAATAAGTGGACATTGTCACGACTGAAAAATACTACCTATTTAATTTGACCCAACTGAACAGTTATGTGCAAATTTAGAAATAGAACAATTTATTTTGAAATATCCATTGCTATATAACGTGTAAGCAGGTTGAATGGGCAATAATTATAACACGTTAAAATAAGAAATTAGTAGTTCTGTTGACACACCAGCGAAATAAGTGAATATGTAAAATTGCATATTAAGGGGTTACATACATAATACAAACAGAACTAAATTTGCCGAAGAATTCAAATATTTCATAATTTGCAATACAATGGAATTGATTTATATTCCTACTATAGTTACTTTTACAAATGAAAATAGTCTTCCGAGAACAGCTTGTCGATAAATTTTCAGCCGATCATCTCAACTTCTAAATCGACAGACTGAAAAAGTTTAAATCTACACGAGACGTACGAGGGAAAGTAGCCGGAACTTCTTAAGAATCAATTAAGTACTTTGGATCATCGTTAAACAATCGAACAAAACCCTCGTTTGTTCTTCTCAGTGGCAGGAAAAAAAGAGGAGGACATTATCCACCCGCAAGTCGAAGACATACCGGAAGTCGCTTACTTTAACCAACTATCATCTGCTGACTCAATGCTTTTCCGTTGCGGACTAGTTCAGCTAATCCATAGAGGCTTGACTTTTTCCCCATCAACGAATCCCTCGAAAAAAGGAGCCAAGTGCGACAGAGTTCAGGACCAGCACGAATGAGTTTGTTAAACGACATCGAAGAACAATTGCAGGAGGTTTGAAACCGTTCGTCCAGTTTCGATTGCACGATCGATCCTCCTGGGTCGTGTTAAGCACGAAAAAACTGTTCGAATGAGTTTGCTTGTTCTACGTGGACCACCAGTTTCATCGAGAGTTCAAACTGAACTTTTCCTAAGACGGAAAAAAGAATCGTCCTATCTCTGATCTTTAAATCGTCTCAACCCACGAGGTGACTTTCTATTTTTTTTTTTTAAGATTGAATCAGTATGGATAAAGTCGATCAGATTTAACATGAGATCTTTATTTGCTGACATGTTGAAATTATCGGTATATTTAATTTCGTATAGTTGGAACGCAAATTATGAGTAGAACGATAGATTATGTCGAACTTGAGCGTTATGTCGATCAGGACCGGTATTGGTAGTAGCATGGTTGACCAGGCGTGAAACACGCATATGTAATGACAGTAGCAGACAGTAACACGGATTAGTAGTACTTCAATTTCATATCTAGAGTTACCTTGCGATCGATTATTACGATGAAATTTTCAATTTGACAGACTACTCGAATCATACTAAAATGAACAGGTTGCCTGTTCAGTGGATTTTAGAGTTATTTATACGGCGGAAAAATGTGAAGTAATCGATTTCGTGGAAATTTTGGAGAGAATATTAATTTTTCTTTGCCGAGGATATAATAGTAAGCAGCATGTAGAATATTATTTATTTATTAAGAGCAGAATAGTGTATACGTTAATACAACAAAAATAAGATAAGACACGAAGAAAGAGTTAAGATAAAAACACCAATAGAAGTACACAATTCAGATTTCGAATCGTAAAGAAAACATTTCGAGTGAAAAAAAATAATATTTGCACCAATCCACTCATGCATCACTTGTACTTTCGCCATCAACTGTTTGCCACGGTGATGATCGACTGTTCGCTCCAAAGTTCATTACTGAAAACATTTTTCAACCCCACCGATGGATCAGTTCAAATATTTTAATACATACATACATTGCAAACAGCTAATAGCGGTATAATCATACAGAAAAGGTCCTTGACCCTACAAATAATATTTGTAATGCGAAAATTCTATAGTAGAATAATTTGAAATATCGGAATTTGAAAGAAAAATTGAATAAGAAGTACAAAATATAATTGAGTAGAACTGAAATATGATAAAGGTCTAGGAAATGATCACGCTAATCAAACATGAAATAAACCCTGCACGGTTAACTGATCTCAACGATGGCAGGTGACGTTAATTTTTGACAAATATCACGGTTACTTATCTGAACTCTCGACCACCATGGATACTATTGATTTCAGGGAAAGCTTAGTTTTAAATTACAACAGTTGCCTTAGTTTGTCATATAATAACTGGCACGGCTACACAGATTAAGCCGCCTTAATCCAAAACGATGTAATGACAAATTCACGTAGCTTAGGCACGGATAATTGCCTCTATTTAGTGACAAAGACGATTGAAATTAATGGCCAAAGAAAATAATGTGCCAGTTAAACTATTATTTCTTGTTTCAACTGATGTATCTAATAAAGCGTTTCCTGTTTTGGAAAGAACTCTTTGATTATCACATATAACGTCAAATTTTTAAAAATCGAAGTACAAGTACAAACAATCGCCATTAATTTCCATACAACTTTTTACCATTCAACAGAAATAAGAAATCACTTGGCAAGTGTTCTGCTTCGATTCGCCTGACAGATAGAGATACCTGTCTTTCTGACGTCATTTTCAATTTTCATACATGACTAGCCGAAAAATGGGAACAACGAAAGAAATGTTTCCTTTTCGATTGTCATTCGTCGATCTGAGGCTTCCAGGAATGATATGGTGACGATAAGCGATGCGAGCGACATTCTCCCTTTACTCCGTAACCGAACCAAGTGACTTCTTGTTTATTTCGAATTGTAACATTATGGAATAACTATAGAGATTAATAATAACATATTTCACTTGCTTTCGTATAACTTATGATCTTCCACTCTGTACCGTAACGTTTTTCCCATTCAAGTCTTGATTATTAACCCTTTGTCCTACAACCTCGAGTGGCACTCATGATGAGGTAAATGGGATAAGTAATTTTCAAGTTTTCGAAAATCGCAGGTCAATTTTTATTTTAGGAATTAAAATCTGAATTATAGCGGAGCTGGTCACGAAACAAATCGTGGAGCAAAGGATTAACAGCTTCTTATACCTCTAAAAATCTTCATTGAAATGAACAGATTTAGATTTACAGGGTTTTCTCTGGTAATATTGTATCGATAGATCGATTAGTTGCTATTCAATGATGCTCGAGACCAGGAAGTCTTGTTTGCGAATAACACAGTTCATCGAAGCATAAATACGAAGAAATAAAAAAGATGACAAGCAAGAACAAAAACGGCTCAAAGGGTCAAGCCGAATAAGGGGGTCAAAAGTGCCCTTGAGCCGATTTTATTCAACGATGGGTCATTCGATAGGTGATGATGAAAAACCATTGCACACAAATTTTTAATCCGATACCTTCACCGGGAGGGTAGTTATAGGGTAAAATCGAAAAACCAGTTCTTGCCTCCTTTCATATTTAAAATATATTTTCATACATTGCAATAAACCAATATCTATGAAAAATATAAAATGTTTGAGAATACTTATAATTGCAAAACGTTGCATGTGTAATTGTAAGAAAAGCATGTTTTACGATTATTTTTCTATAGGTTTTATATTGTTGAAAGGCATACAAATATCTGTGAAACATTTTAAAGCTACTACTGAATATTACTAAGACATAATCTTTAATAAAAAAAAATAAAAAAAATGACAGAAAAAAAAACTTAAGTCCCACATGGAGATTCGAACCCGCGACAAAAAAGTTTCCAGCAATTCCACAGGCAGACACCATAGCCACTGCGCCATTGATGCTTTTGAAAGAACGGTTAAAATTCTAGGTTATAAAGACCATACAATCAGCAATTTCTTTAATTATCCCGATATTGTTCTTTAACATCTACATATTTCTATGCAGAAACATTGAAGGTCACAATATGAACATACTGTATTAAAATCATGCAAGAATGGCAGATAATGTGCGAGTTTCAGCCCGAAATGTGTCCCAGAAATCGGTTTTTGATTTTTCCGACCGTGATGCACCGTACTCAAAAAATCTGAAAAAATTAGGGTATAACAATGATAACATTATGCAACTACTGTGTTTCGTGGCGTCAAGATCCGACGTGGTATGACTTCGACGACCACTACTCTCACTCGCGATTTCCGTGAATTTCGCGAATAAGTATTTTATCGTCGCGATCGTCCTCGACCGACGGAGAACTTGTTCGTTCGCGAGAAAGTTAATACTCCAAATTGTACAATAGCAAACTGTGACGGTTTTCGTCGTCAGCGAGCTCGGTATGTTTGCGTTTCGATGTTCGTAAGGCAAGTGACTTCGAGGATTTTTCCTCCGAAGTCCCTCGACGACGCTATGGGCCGGACATCCCCACTTGCTGAATTTTCGCGACGTTTCAGCAGGCGGGTTTTTCGGATTTTCCGGGCAGTGCGCGATGTTGATTGGCCGCACTTTCCTCCGAGAGGAGTGACCACCCCCATGGGACTCTCGACGAGAAGGGCCCCACGGAGGCGGGAGTTCACCCCCTGCGAATACGTGGTGGAGGAAAGTGCAACCAGATGTGCCCAAAAAATCCTAGTCCGGCCGATCGGCAGAATTTCTCTTCGAAGGTGCGATTTATGACCGATTTGTCATCGCGAGTCAGCGGCGGTCGATGGGACCTTTCGGGCCGAAGTCCCTGTTTACCACCCGCTGACAGAGCACGACAGATTAACGAAAACGTTCATTCAAAACGAAGGCTGCTTAATTCCTCAAGGACCGGAGTTCTAGCTGTCTTGGCGCACGATGGTCGCCAAATGTTCGATGGTAATAAAAAATCTGGCAGCCAGACCCGGGCCTCAAAGAACGGCAAACTTTCGCTTCGTTCCGAACGCGCTTTTGTTTCCGTACGACGGAACAACTGTAAAAAGGAAAAAGTTGTGCTCGGAAGATTTCAATACGAAATCGATGTTTAAAAATTTTTTTTTCGGTTTTTCATTTTTCGTGAGTGTAACTTGCAAAGCAAAAATCTGAAAAAAATCCCCAACGTGTACATTCATGTTTAGAATGTGTTAGAATTTTTTGGGAATTTTTTCTCCACATTAATTGGGGAAAATGAGGCAAGAACTGGTTTTTCGATTTTACCCTATAACTACCCTCCCGGTGAAGGTATCGGATTAAAAATTTGTGTGCAATGGTTTTTCATCATCACCTATCGAATGACCCATCGTTGAATAAAATCGGCTTAAGGGCACTTTTGACCCCCTAATTCGGCTAGACCCTTTAGCGACAAATCACGCGGAAAAGAGAAAGAAACACAGAGAGAGGGAGAGAGAGAGAGAGAGGAAAACAAGAAGGCTAGCTATCGTAACGAAAGGCACAGAATTACAAGCGTACGGAAGGACATGCCTCAATTATTATTACTCTATTGGGATTCAAACTGTGCAATATACATCGTCAGAGTTTTTTTTACGGGCCGGAGTCGAAAATATTTTGCGCATAATGGAGGAAGTCACTCCCGGATGTCGGCTAGATATTACAAACGAGGATAGTATCCAGTGTAGTCTGCACTTTCAAACATTATATACATCGTTCTCTGGGAATATGAACTTCATCCGACAAAGTGAATCTACGAGGAACGTGCATCGTTATACCACATATTACAGTTTATTGCGCCATATTGTCTTGCATGACAAACATACTATGATAGACGGGTGTACATCCTGATTACGCAATTTGTCTCAGGTACAGGGAAAAAGGACACTTTGAAAGAAAAGCGTGTAAAAACGTTTTACCGGCGCCAAGCGGGATTTTACAATTAGTGAACTACATTTATTGTATGAAGCGTCAGGAAGGATCATTCTGAGCAAAAGAGGATTATTCTAATTCCTACAATCGTTTCCATTTACAATACGCGACATTTTGCAATTACGGAAATTACGTACTGTTTTCAAAAATCCGATTTTCAAGTTTCTTTTGTAGATGTTATCTTTTGTATTATACAGTAAAACCTGTTTCTGTGTGGTTCTTTTTTATGCGATTTTATTTTTGTGCGCTATTCCAATGGTGTTGGCATTATACACTGTTGTAAAGGTTTTCTATAAGTGTGCACACGTACACTAGAAAGCGCTGTTCGGCTCCAGACGCTATGTTCATATGTTATCAGCAGAATACGCATCACAAGAAGATGTGCGTTTTGGACTACGACGAGCAGCAGTAAATTATGTACATTGTGAAAATTTATCCATGTGTAAAATGAGAAATTATTTTTTTTTTAAATGTTTCCATATATAATTTTATTATTACTTTTGTTTGAAAGCACTTTCTCAGTGCTTCATAAATCTTTGATATATTTTCTAAGCGTAACAAAAAAAATTTTTTTTAATATGTAAAAAATTATTTGTTTATAAAATTTCTGAATATTTTCTTGTGCGGTTTCTTTTATGCGGTCCCTATCTACCGCACAAAAACAGGTGTTACTGTACTTAGGAATTATCGGAGAGAAATAATGATAAGTGTTTGCTTTACGAAGAATAGTAATTTTCTCTGGATTTATATTGATATTGAATCCCTACGCTCGAAATTTCAAGGTGACGTTTACGTCTTTATCGGGCACGATATCCTAAGGAAATATAGAGGTAAGAAGCAAATTAAGGAAAAGCTTAGTAAAGCGGATGGTAACTGAACGGTTAAATTCATGACATTGCCGTCCGCGTATTTTGCAAAGTGTTTCAAATTACATTCGTTCGTCGAACACAATTCGTATCTACGCTATGGCGAGGAATATTCGTCGGATTACGATTCTAAACGGTGCCGCATTGGCTGCTGATACACTTCGTTTACGTAATGTATTTCAGAATCATTTAAGATAACTTACAAATCTACGGTAAAATATTATTCATACTCTACTGTTATTATCTCCATCCGAGTTATCAATGCTAGATCTACGGAAACCGTCAAATTGATGGATCCCTTCTTTTTTAGAAATGGCTTCCAAATCTGCAGAAACGCGGTACAATAGATATTCCACGTGTATCTTATTATATACAAATTACTTAACTGATCATCTTGTTTGCCGGTTGATCCCTCTTTTTTCAAAGTACTTTTTTAATATATTTAAGTATAACAGATTCATCGTCTGTAAATCTAGTGTTAATAATAACTTTGAAATTACATTTAACCACCATTAACATGTTGAACGCCACCGGTATTTCGCTAGTTCCATCATTTTTACTGAAGTGGAACTTTTTCTACTAAATTCATGTCTTTATAAAACAGAAACTTTAAAGATGTAGATAGACAGACATTCTACAGACCTTTAGCTTTTAACTAGATGGATATTTACTAGTAGATATATACTAATAGATATTTACTTTAGATATTTTACTAGTAGATATTTAAATATTCAGTATATCCGTGAGTTCATAAATACTATAATTTATAAGTTACAGGAAATTTTACTGAATTCAATAGCGCTGTACACGCAATCCTATTCACGGAACAACATCACGTCACATAAGACAGTAAAAATTGTCATTAATGCTACGAAAAATTCACGAGACTCTAATTTTTAAATATCCCAATTACGTTTACTTACAAAGGTCTGTTAATTAAAATTCTTCAAAACCCGCCATTCGTTGGTCGAAGGGCGGAGAACGTCACCAAATATTTGCAAACAAAATAAAAGAAGTTTAAGTACCGACAAACTCGGTATTCAAAGGTATATTGTACCGCGTCTGGTACAAAAGCAAGTAGAATCGGGGGAGAAAGAGAGAAGGAGAGGGCGAGAGGCTTCTACGTTAAAAAAAAAGAAAGGAAAAAAGGGGAAAAAATAAAGTATATATAGAACCGAGAGCGAGTAATTTGTGTCCTTTCGAAGAGCTCTGTAACCGTGGCTCGGTTGTATTTACGCGGCTTGGAACACGCTGCAATTTCAATGCAGACTTCGAAGGAGGGAAAGAATGGGAGAAGCAAGGATAAAGCCGGGTTTGCGCTCTTAATGCGGAAAGTTTAATGATATTAATGAAAGTGGTATAGTAGGCCGCATTGCATTTTCAACGTGGCAACTTTAATAATGTCTGCTTCATTTACATTCTCCCCCAATGAGAGACCGAGAGTCAGTAGAAAAGGCCGCTTAAAACGTACGTCGGCCCAACGACGACGATGCTACTTTTAATTATTTCACGAAACGTAGAAGAAGAAAAAAGAATATATCTTACTCCCATCGAAACATCCAAGAATTCCGTGTATTCTTTAACCCTTTGCGGTCCTATGTCGAGCAGTACTCATACATTTTCACTTGATTTTATTTTCTGACAATTTAATATTGGCTTTCCAATTTCCTAATGATTTTGGAATATCACCTAAATGTCCGTCAATACTTATAGTTATTGATATCATTTTAAAAAATGGATAACCAATGATTGGAAATATTGTGAAATTAATTTTATTTAGCTATGTACCAAATTAACGAAACAATTCGGATCGCAAAAGGTTAACAGTCTGGTTTTATCAGACAGTGCTAACATTTTGTTATGTTATCAAGAATAACGGTTGAGCTAATAATCTTAAATGTTCCGGTGACAAGTTCTTGTGAAAAATCTTGAGATACTTTTTCCGGAGTTCTTTAATAAAGTCTTTATTATAAGAGTCACGCCTATACTTCTGCAGCGTATCTTTGTAACGAGGAATCGGTTGAAACGAAATGAATATACACGGTATAATTGGATTTCAAGCGCGATCTCTGTGAACATAAAAGCGTTAAAGTTTATCACTGTTTCTAGCAAAAACAATTTTATGGTCAGTCGTGCGAGAGATTGCCGGCGTATGCCCTTTTCCGTTCGTGTAACGGTTCCGTTTCGCTCTTACGAATCACGGTGCATATTCATAAAATGAAAATTCTAGGGGCGTAATAAAATTTAATTAACTGTAACAGGTGCTGCGACTTACCAAGTACTAGACGAAGGGAGTAGTATCTCACGTGGCATGCAACTAATTGTCAGAGGAAGAAGCTTACCTGAAAAAGAATGAAGGTAACAATAAGCTTTTATCTCTCTCCACTTGCAGTGATATAATTTTTGGGTTTTATGGCGTTTTATTTCGTTAAGAATCACAACGAAACGTATTGCGGTTGATTACAAGTATATGTTGTTGCTTTGAATTTATGTTTACAATGAAAAACCATGAGAAATAATATTAGAGGTTAAACTTGGTGAGTATATAAAAGCGAAGAGTTTTATCAGCATGATAAAAATGGCTGTCGATCATCGATTTATAGTTTCTGTGATATATCTATTATGAGATTTTAGCCCTCCGTTTTACGATAATAAATGGCACTTGCGAGACAAAAAATAAAATGGAAAAATTTGAAATTTCTAAAGACATACTTCTAAAAATTTCAGTAGGACACGAAACAATCGAACTATGAAAATCATAGTTCTTTTTTTAAATTTAAATTACCCTTTGTCCCCATACTTATTAATTTTTATTTTGAGCAATTTAACACTAGAACTATCAAACCAGTTTAAATGACTGGTACACAATTTTTTCAAAAAATTCTCCAAGTTTATATAAGAGTCATAGAATAAATATTCTACCTCTATATCAATAAACATAAATCACCAAATCGATCAAGTTTTCCGCCACTTGATTCCCCCTTTTTCAAAGTACTTATTTAGTTTATTAAAATATGTTGGATTTGACGCCGGTAGTTCTAGTGTTAATACTCAATGATCGCACCAACAAAAGATTTAGAAGATTACATAAGGCAAAAGGAAAAATAGATCGTGTTCCATTGAGAACAAAGTATGGAATCTCACTTAAACCAAACCTACCAAAATCTTAGTAAAAATTGTATAAACCTCAGAAACGTGTCGATTCTTTGCTTTGGTGGCTACACATACAATGCCTACCGTGAAAAATGGTTTTGTAGCTGAGAGCCGACGGACGTCAGCCAACTAAGGGTTGATACTACTGTGTGGAAGTAGCCCGCAAGAAGAGAGGTACTTGGTGATTCAGGATGTCGTCTTCGAAATGTTATACACGCACCAATAGATGAGCACTGGTTACTTGACGGTGGTCGTGGGGGAACTGATAGCAAGGTGAGGCGAGTATCGAAATGAGTTATTGTTAAGATTCGCAGAAAAGATACCTGTAGGTTACGTCGCCGTGTTCCACCAAGTTTCTTTTGATAACATGCGCCGGTCAACGTACTCCTTGAGCCAATGAAGTAGAAATAATTACTCTCGTTTCCCATAAATATTGTACCGTCGCAAGCAACGGTATTTAAGATTAGAACCGGCAACTTTACGATGCGGACAACGTGCACAGCTGTCCTTCAATATTCACAATTTCAGACCTTTTGTTAATTGCTAGCTTCACCGTTTTTCTGGAAAGTGAAGAAAAGGGCCCACGTGTTTAACGGAACACTCTACCGTGAGTTTAAAAACATCTGGGCCTTGCAAATTTCTTACCTTCCAGGTCCTCAACAGCTGTGCATCATAAAAGTCCCAAGAATCAGCGTTCGGCTTTATTACCTGACCTAATCACTCATAGAGCATTCGACTTCCACCCTACCAGCCCCCAAATTTGTTACCGGTGGATGGGTGTAGTTTTACCAAAATCAAAGTTCCACCTACATGCCTATGAGTGGTTGGGTCGAGGCCCTCCTCTAACGAAGACATCCCCAAGGATGTTAGGAAAGGGAAAACCGAAGATTTAAAAATGCAAGCTCCGCGAAAAACCAGTGGATTCTCTCAAAAATCGGAACAAGTTAACACGACATTTCACCCGCGTTCCGATTATCCCGCGCAATCGACGAGTCGACTTCTCGAACGAAGTATTCAACTTCTAACCCACACTTCACTTGTATATATTGTACAGTCAAATAATAACCAAGTTTAGTTTACCTAAAATAATAACGTTTCCTCACACGAAACATCTTCCACTGAGTTATCACCACCGGAAGCAATCGTTCGGGTAGTACTCGGCGATTCAGTCACGAAAACGTAATCGGTGGTCGTAAGAAATATTATTTATTTATGTAACCAAATGTTGCAAATACAGTGATTTGTTTGATGTAGTGTTATTGCCAAAAATAACGCATAGACATGACATGTATTTGTAAAGAAAGGTACATATAATAACACCCATCCAGGAATTTTTCCTGGACGTCTAGTTTTTTGCCTAAATTGATTCGAAAAACCCCCCCGAAGATAACGTTGCATACCACTTTATTATTATAAACGTTTCTGAATGTTTTTCTATGTATCTTAAAATCCAGAAATGTTTTCCTTACTAGTTCTGTAACTAAGTCCTCCATTTTTTAATTTTGTGTAGCACTAATGAAGATAACTCGTATGTTTCTTTCCGAAAGGTGGAACACTTCAAAGTTTGACTTATTCGACTAAAATTCAATTGTGAATACACAAATAAAAGTTATTTCGCGTGAGAACGGTTTCTTTCTGACCCATGGTTCCCCTCAGACACTTTACCTACATAACAATTTCGAGAATTTTGCGGTGTAGCTTATTCGCAAATCTCCACCGATCCAAGGGTGACAACCCCTGAAAACCCTGACATCGGTTTATTTAAAGTGAATAAGAACAGTGAAAAAGTCTGTGAAAATGGTATTTAAAAACTAATCGGCCCGTTATACCCTTGTAAATTAGATGCAGCTTATTTCATTCAAACATTCATATCTCTTTTTATTCTTAGCGACTTTTAACTACTCTTACTTTTTTTTTTAAATTAAATTACTTCATAACGTTCTCCAAGCTGTGAAACATTTTTTAACATTTTATGAGCTCATTACTTAAAACTTTCTTTGCATTTCTTTTAAAAAAAAAAACAAGTTCAGAGTGTTTTTACCACGGGTAAACTGATAATGCCATAAAATGATCTTGTAAATACAAACCTCGAATAAATTGATATTTCCATAAAGGAATACCAGAATAATGTGATCATTGCAATTAAAACGTCAAGCAATCAAAAAGTGCCTGTTGAAATCATTAAACGTTTACTCAATCAATGCGAACGAATTTAATATCGAGGTCGTTTAAACTTTATGACCTTTTAACAAAAACGTGTCTTTTGTTAAACATCAATACCATCAATTCTTTTCGTCATTTTGAGGTCATCAAAAATGGCACTAAAAGTAGTAGAGGAAGGGAAAAAAATTGCAACAATGTGTGTTCAGAAAAAAAGCGCATGAAACAGAATGAAAGAAGAAACGGAAGAAAAGAATTAGGGGTAAAGCTGGAAGAGACATTTGTAGAATATGAAATATCTGAAAACCAAGGGCAAAGAGTGAAGAGACGTGAAGAGACAAAGAAAATATGGGGGGTTAGAGAAAAAAAAACGCAAGGGGGATGAAAAAAAAGACATCGGCATGTGTCCCTCGAAGTAATATTGTTTAAATCGGTGGCATTCAAGCCGTCAATATGACGGGAAGTTGATGATGCACATGTGCGTGACAAATGCAGAGGAAAAGGGATGCCTTGCATGTACAAGGGACACGAAACGTGCTGTTACTCTCGACGAAAAAACGATCAACCCGTCTCGATATCCATCGGAGCATTTTGTGGGTTAATCGGAGAACAATTTCCGCTCGTATCTTCGCTTTCAAATTATTCGAGTATCGACAATCCTACAACGGCTCACCATGCGTGTTTCCATATACGCGGGGTGCGGAATTTACAGGGAGATTTCATGCTGAAAATTCGTGATTTTTATACGAGAATTGAAGAAAAAGCAGCGAGTAAAAAAATAACAGTACGTGCATACAGTATTTCATCACGATGTTCAATGAAGAATAGGATTTTTGTAAAATGGAGCAGAAAAATGGGATTCTGCTAAGGCATAGTGTTTTATTCAATATAAATTCAAGTCTTCTAAATTTGAATATCCCCCTCTGTCTCATGTTCCTGATTTTTTATTAACTTGTTATTTTTCAAATTTCCATTCAAGAATAAAAAGAAATTTTAATGGCTACATATTACATATTGTTGGATTGCGATAAAAATTACGTGAGAGAGGATATAAAGAAGTGTTTGTATGTTCAAGGGTATTTTAGCAAGTTGCGTGCTCAGCGAACCCAGAAACATATTGTATATCCTTATTGTTAAATGTATTTCCATTATCTTTGTATTTCCTTCTTCACGTTGCACTTAATTAATAAATCCCATATTAGCAACATAGACAATAGCTAGAAAGCAACTAGATCGAGTTAATAGATGAGAGTATACATCGCTAAATTGGAAAATCCCAGGAAAATTTGCCAATGTAATACAATTAAAATCATCGGTGATATATGGCGCACCTGTCTCGTTGTGCTGCATTGTTCATTTGTACGCAAGCAGATTACGCACGTGCCTAATACACTCTAATTGCCTGGATCGACCTACATACCAATCAATGAGATGTAGCCGCATTAACTGGAGAATGGCGACACCATGAATAACGTGCGATACATGTTGCTTTGGCTTATTATCAATTAGGACATTCTAAAATTTATAATACAAGCTTCAAGGCGTCGTAAATTAATATGCAAATTTTAGAAAGTATGGATTCTCAAAAACTGCAAGAAACAAGTAGGTAATCGTTAACACTAGAACTATCAGCGTTGAATCTATTAAATTTCAATACATTAAATAAGTAGTTTACAAAACCAGGAATAGAAAGGTGGAAAATATGATTAATTCAGTAATTTGCATTTTATTAGATAGACGTACAATATCTGCTCTATGACTCTTCTATAAACTTGAAAATTTTTTGGAAAAAATGAGAAACGAGTAATTTTGACCACTTTGGTAGTTCTAGTGTTAAAGATATGTAGTAACAATAAATTAATTTGCTAAGGAGCATTTATATCAATATTTGAATGGAAAGATATATATTGTAGGATCTCTACATATATTTTTCCTATATATTTTTCCCCTAAATTCTATACATATTAAACTAATGATATCATAGCCAAAACATAAAACTATAAAATAAACAATCCCACTAATCATAAAAACTGCTTGTTGAAAAAGAATATTCCAAAGACTTGGAGAGTTTCCAATGATTCTCCCAAAAATTCATGCACTCACTCATTTTCTCCCTATCCGCAAAACTAAATGTTTACGCTAGTTCTCGCATTTTTCGCCTTCCAAATCACATATTCTAAACATCCATAGTGGTTTATACAAAATCCATCCACACTCACCGATTGTAAACTATTTCCTATCACTAAAAAATTACGATACTACGATATGTTCATTTTCTGCTATTATATGAATTAAAACGTCAATGAAATACCTCATAATCGTTAAACTTTTAATAGAGATATTGAAAAGCAATCTGACTATCATTATTCGGCCTATTTCACCGGTCCTCGTGTACCATAGAAACATTCTTCACAAAATCTCAATATCGAAGTCACGTGGTCTATGACCAAAGATAAAACACACTTCGACATGAAAATTGCTCCAAGTATTAAATATCGGATAAATTCTTAATTGTCAAAAACATAGAAAACGGTTTAATTGCATATCGATTAACAATACCGGCTTCTCATTGTACCCCTGGCTTTTTTCCTTCAACAGCATGAATAATAAATGTTTGGCGTTTACGCGAGTTTTCCGCAGAAAAGTTGCAAGGTGCGCATTATCGATATTATGGGGCAAGTAGTGCCGTTAATAATGGCATGCAAAGTTGAAACAGTTATAACAATAAATGTCGAAGTGCACTGCAGGTGCGTTTTATTTCTACGGTAGCACGTTGAAAACAGTCGATTTTTGTCGCGTCTGCAATATGAGCGGATTGTGCACTTTGAGAACGTGGATTTCGCACATTTGCAATTAAAGCTCTTTTTCTTCTTTTTCATAAAATTTCTGCACCGTAATATATATTACAATAAAGCTTCTATTGTCATTGATATACTGCGATATACTGACATAAAGATTTTATGCACAATTACAAATATTTCTTATAGCTTCGTGAATATTAGATAAAATATAACTATCTGTCCATGACGAATTGTAGAAAATTTTGTTGAAATTTCAATATCATTTTTGCGAACTTAGTATTAGCGTCCTGATTTTAATCATCCTTTGCTTTATATCCAATAAAATTTTCTGTTCCACTAATTTTATAATGATTTAACTCCGATTTTGGTATGTAATAATGATTTAAATATTACATTTAAATATCCCTTAATATCCACTATCATTGACATCGTTGAGTAAAAATGAAAATACTGCCTCGCGGCAGAATATTCCATAAAATTAATTTCAGTCGAACGACGACGGATCGAGAAAATAATCTGAATGACTAACAATAAAATGTGCAATTACATCTGGGATGTTAATTCTGTAAATCCAGTTTTCAGCAAGCTAAGTAAAAATAAAACAGTATCAGAAATATTAATTGTACAGATACAGCTTTCTGCATCTCCAATCAGTTGATTAAAACTCTACAATTTTAGATTTAAAACAAAATATCTATACTGACCGAGGATTTCTCCAGTTGAAAGTTGCTTTCTAACACGAGGGATCACAAGAAAGTGTATAACGATCCGAAAGTTTCCTCGGGAAATCTTCGCAAGCATCACGCTGAGCAAAACGATTAGCAAGAACCGAAATAGAGTCGTAACTCGGAAGTAAAACTTTCCGAAAGCTTCCACCGGTGGAAACTCTACAATTTCGGAGAATAAGCAACGATATTGTCAGATATCGCAGGCCAAGTTAACACAACGAGGAGAACATTTATTCGTGATTTTAATAGCTAGTTATTTACGTCGCTGTTTGAATATCTTTTAATGGCTTTCAAATGTGTAAGTCTGATGAAGCAGAATACTCTTTATAATTTCACAATATCCTTGTTTCTTTTATTGACAATTTCTCTCTCTTTGATAAATCTCCGGCCAGTGTCATAATTTAATATTATTTAATGGAATAAACAACAAATATGGAATACGAGAAATTCTACGAAGTTCCTCAAATTTAATCAGCAACCGAGGCATCCATTAAAATACTGGAACTGCAAATAAAACCAATTCACACTAACAATACAATACCGATCGAAATATCGAAAAGCCGCAAAATAAACTTACCACCGTTGTAGCTATATTATTACTTTATTTTTTGTCCCGGTTTATATTAAATTTGCCAATACTATATCCATCACGCCAATCAAAACAACGGGTTATTAAATCGTTAAAAAACTTGAACTTATTTTACAACATTGGGTTGGCAACTAAGTGATTGCCGATTTTGTCGATAGATGGACTTTACACTTTCTTTCGTTTTGTTAACGTGGTCAAAAAATCTAATCTATATTTTTTTCTTATTGTTTGGACTTCTACCTATGATTTAGTAAAAAAATTGTATCGATTAGTGCTTTAGTTTGGTTTTTATCCCAATTTAAAAATGGAAGAACAGGATATGCACTTCAGACATATTTTATTTTATTAGGTACTTCCGAAAAGGTAAGAACGCATTGCAAGCACAAAAGAAGTTATGTGCCGTATATGGAAATGAAGCCTTGAAAGAAAGGCAGTGTCGAAATTGGTTTGCCAGATTTCGTTTTAGTGATTTTTTATTGAAAATGCTCTATGATCTGGCCGTCCAGTCGAAACCGATGAGATCCATATCAAGGCCATTATCGATTCAAATCGTCATAGGACAACACGTGATATTGCAGAGAAGCTCAATGTACCGCATACATGCATTGAAAAAAAATTAAAAACGCTTGGTTATGTCAAGAAACTCGATTTATGGATCCCTCACCAGCTTAAGGAAATTTACATTAGCATCTGCGATTCGCTTCTGAAACGCAACGAAATTGATCCATTTCTGAAAAGCCTAATTACTGGCGACGAAAAGTGGATAGTTTATAACAACGTTAATCGGAAGAGATCGTGGGTGATGCAAAATGAACCAACCCAAACGACATCAAAAGCAGAGATTCGCGAAAAAAGACTATGCTGTCAGTCTGGTGGGATTATAAAGGAATTTTGTACTTTGAACTTATGCCACAAAACCAAACGATCAATTCAAACGTGTACGTTCAACAACTCGCCAAACTGAGCGATGCAATTCAAGAAAAACGGCCGGTATTGTCAAATCGTAAGGGTGTTGTTTTCCACCAGGATAATGCAAAGCCCGAAACGTCTTTGGTCACTCGCCAAAAATTATTGGAACTGGGTTGGGATGTTTTATCACATCCACCATATAGCCTTGATCTTACGCCTTCAGATTACCATTTGTTCCGTTCCATACAGAACTCCTTAAATGGTAAAATTTTTAATAACGCTGATGATGTCAGATCACATTTACTTCAGTTCTTTTTATAGCAAAGATCAGAAATTTTACGAACGTGGAATTTTGACACTGTCAAAACGATGGCAAAAAGGTCATCGACAAGAACGGACAGTATCTAATTGAATAAAGTTATATTTTTAAACAAAAATTTTGAATCTTCCTTCTTATTTGAAATCGGCAATCACTTAGTTGCCAATCCAATAATTGAGTTGTTTTCATTTACACATTTATCTAATAAAGTATAAACGTTGAAATTTGTAACTTCTCTTTCTTCTTCACTTCTTTCCTTCTAACATATTTATTAGTAATTTTTAAATATCAATCATCGGTAATCAGCATTAAACATACAAACCAAACTCACTGTCCATTTTGAATGGTTTGAAGCCTTTCCACAATAACCTATGTCAAATTCCTATTGACAGTAAAATTCAAAAAGTATCGGCACACCCGTTTCAATAATCTCCAATGAAAGAAAAAAAAACAAAAAAAAACTGGCGACATTTCGCGCGAGCATAGATTTTAAACTGTTGGACGTACGTTGGACATGGCCATTATTACCAATTGCGCGTAACAGCTAATTACCCGTAATTATGGCGGGCGATATATCAAGCTTTCAGGATAATGGTGCGGTTCTCGGCGTTGACCACGGAGAATTACGCGTCGTTGGTCCTACTTGACTCGTTTCACCGTCGGTTTTCATTCCTACCATTCGTTCGTTCGTCTTCGTCAGCTCCATCTGCTACTCCTGCTTCGTGTACTGCTGACGACAACTTTTTGATCCGCGTAAACGCAATTCCGAGCATCGTGCAACCCCATCTAATTGTGATTACACCGGAATGTTGAAAGAGAAACGAAGATTTCTAGAATACGTATTCCATGATATCAGCGAGGATCGTTTTCGCAAAAAAAAAAAATGAAAATAAAAGAAAATAAAAGAAAAGGAAAGAAAAGAACAGAAAAATAAATGAAGAATAAAGTTTCTTCCGTGACGAGTAGAGATTTCTACTACCCTGGATGGACGGCTGTTAAGAAAGGCCTAGGTATGTTGTACGTTGCTACCTTGCGGGATGTGTTACTCGGTAGGAAGGAATTCAACCGAGAGGATATGAATAATTATGGCTGAAAGAAGATGCGCGATTAACGGATAGCAGCTGGAGACTTTCTACAGTCACTGAAGATCTTGTTTGTTGCGCCTGTAATTATAGGCACGAAGAGAATCGTGGACAGGTGTTTGCAGTGTAACATACTTCTTTTACTCCAGTGGGTGTATCAAGTAAGTATACGAGC
Source organism: Cerceris rybyensis (assembly GCA_910591515.1). Lineage (NCBI taxonomy): Eukaryota > Metazoa > Arthropoda > Insecta > Hymenoptera > Crabronidae > Cerceris > Cerceris rybyensis. Next base: position 32,006,508 of record OU342790.1, read on the forward strand.
GTAGACACGAATCATTGCCACCGGTGTGTATCGGTATATTTGCGCTTGGCCAAACAGCAATCATCGGTTTAAACGGCGTAACATAAGTTTCGTATTAAACATACACGCAACTCGTGCTTCCGCATTTGCAACTCAAATGAAATACGTGTTTGTTATTAAGGCCTTGGAAGAGGAATCCAAAAAACTATCGGCAACATCGTCGAGTAATTTCAATGGATATTCAAATATCTCTGGGAAATCCTTTGAAAAATTCCATTTGCACGAGATAAAGAGATTAAAAAAATTATTTCTAGATATGAACGATTAAATCTGTCAGTTCGATCGGTCAAAGACAACGAATTGCTTTTAGCAACTGCTGAAACATGCTCGCGTATAAGGCAGAAAATTGTAGCCGCAAGAGCATATCGATATCGCTTTCAACCGTAAAAGATACGAATACTTCCGATTCAATCTCAGATTTACTATTAATCAATATCAGCCTTCATAAAAGGAACGATAGTCTCTCGAAAAAATATCATTTCCTATCTGTACCTACGAATATACTGGAGACTATTATCAGTAGTCTTCGTGTTCAGTTAACACGTTGTATGCTACTGGGGGTTACTGGTCACCGGTGCTATTCAATTCAATGCAATTTCTTGCGACTTTCAAACGATAATATTGACGAATTCGTCACTATGTTCAATATTTCAATGTTTCTATTAAAAAAGCGAAGTGCTGCTTAACCATTTGAAGACAAACGTATATATGTGGCTTGAGAAAAAATCTGATTACAATTTATCGGTGCATGTATACGCGGTTAGAGTTAAAAAATTGAAGTGTAACCGTTAAAATATTATTCTATTATATATATAAATATAATTCTATCCGTTAATCATGTGACTTTCTGATAAAAAGGTGGTTTTCGATCGCCAGATAAATGATTATCTCTCGATACTCAACAAATTTTCCGTCCGTAAGGGTTAACATGTAACTGTAAGAGCGCATTTGGAGCGCACTTTGAGCTCATTTTGAGCGCATTTTATGTATTATCAGGCGCGACGTGCTTCTGCTCCAAACCGACAACCTTCTATGCTCCAATCGCCCTGAAGATGAGACGCGATATTTGTTTTCAACAAACAGGGAAAAGCGCAGTTTTCCACCGAATCCATTAGAGATAGTTTATGTGCAATCATACTAAAAATTTTATTTTTCTAGTTAATAAGAATTATTGAACTTCCCCCGTCACCCCACATAACTATTTTTACCTTTAACATTTTTCCTCTCTAAGATTTAATAGAAACAGTGAAATGGGCGAAACAAGGGTGGCATTTACGTTAAATAACTCCCGCTGACGGTGTTAGAATAACAAAGAGGTATTAACGCATACCAAGTATAAGATAGGAGAGATCAGATTACCCAATGGGTATGTCTTCCACCGGATAGATCTAGATGTTTTAACAACAGGCTCGTCGAAATACTCAGGAAAAGCTGTAAAATAGGAAAACGTCGTTGCGCGAGGGCGGACGTTTACGTCGGCGATATTGGTTTTAGCACGCAAAAGACTGAAGTCGAGGAAACAAGGAAGTGTAAGGAATACAAAGGGAGGAAAGGATCAACCGAGGTGACGACCGAGGTCGTTTTAACGTTGCATTAATACGGCTCCCTATCTTTATGACACGAAGGTGTTCCACATCCGCATTGTTGTCAATTCCTCCAACCGATATGTTGGAGAGAGAATAGCTTCGTTGACGGGAGGATTACATCGGTTGAAGTACCGCGATCGGCATTACTCTCGGAAGTTATAAATTACATTTCACGCGTCGCCCACAAGAACTTGAATTATTCCGTGAAACACACGCCCGTACGATGCTGCCTATCGTGGAAAGAAGTTGCCGTAAATTATCAACTTGCGAACTACGTACGTACGCGAAATGCGATCGATCCCCTTCTGCCCAGCGGAGAAGCCTTTCTCTTCCTCTTTCACGTTCCTGGCTATCGAATATATTCGGGGAGGATATCGGTAAAATGTTCCACAGTATTTTACAGAGTATTTTACGCCGAATGTACGGAAATACGAGGGCGAATAGAATTCCCCGGGTCGCAGGATTACCTTCGTAAATCCCCTTGCGAATTTAGTTTTCTAATCGAGAGCGTATTTTCCTGGGGTTTTTACGCTAAATTGGAATAACAGTTATTACAATTTTTTTTCATTTCAATAAAATTTCATGTGAAATAACTCTAGATGGAAAATTGTTTAGCTGTGCGGTGAAATTAATTTTTTGTGGGAAAGGATTCTCTTGTAATTGCTTTTGATTGGTCAACGTTTAAATCCACGATTTTGTAGGGTATGCTTTTAAGTATTTAACGCATCGTTTATACGGTAGCGTATTTTTTCATATGTATTAATGTAGATGTGGATTTTTCTGTGTCATTGTGTGACATTTTTACGTTTATAAATTTCAGAATTTTAAAACTGCAAATAACGCTGGAAAAATGGGAGAAGATAACTTAGAGCACAATTAATCACGTGCTTTATTTACCACACAGTTCTCGGCAAAATTATCTTTCGTTTCAGCGCTTATGGAATCTTTCGAACATAAACCGGATACCCGCTATAAAAAAAAAAAAACGCGGGAGGAATAGAGTTTGATAATCGAACGTAAAAATAGAAATATCATCGAATAGGGAGAGAAATAAATATCAGTTTAACGCTTCCCAAAGCCTATTTGATTACATTTTGAGCGTATAAAAAAGTACAATACCGCAACGATAATCAAAAGCTCGAGGCAACCGTTAAATGTCAGCGAAAACCCAGAAAATGAATCACGGAAAATGCATTTGAAATTCATTATTTATACCAGTAAAATCAAACTGGTTTTGCTTGATCGAAATGTAGGCCACGAGCTTATCGTTTAGCCATGTAACGCGACGAAAGGTTATGCAGAACGTGGTATGATTAATTGTACCAACCATTACAATCTCCGTATTACCTGTCGCACCGTGTTACGACATTAGAAAGAAATTTCAATTCCGCAATTACCTTCGACAATTTCACGCACACAAAATGAAAAACTGATTAATTAAACCTCTTCGTAATGATCAATTTAAAAAAAAAACGATTCCCTATAAAAAAACAAGCGTTTCAACGAGCACCCCAAGGTGCTTGTTTTCAGCACAGGGCTAAATCAAAATTCCCCAACAATAAACTCGTTGAGCAGCCGCGAAATATGTTATTAAGAGTACTAGATTTAATAATCACATCGTATCCGATGAACTTGGAAGCGAATGTATTAAGTTATTAAGCTTCCCTCGAAGCTCTATATTCTCGCGAAGTGTAGAAACGGGGCCTCGCAACCTGGCAATTAAATATTTTCCCCAGCAACGAGTGCGAAAGTAACGCCTCTTCTGCGTTCGCGTTTCCTTTCGATCTACCTCCTCATTCGCCCCTTCTCTCTTGACTTCTCTGTTCTCCAGCCTCCTCTCTCGCATTCCACTCGAATCTAACACCGTGCGAATGTATTGCTTCTCGATTGCAAGAAAGAAAGAGAGAGAGAGAAGCACTTACGGTTACATAAATAAGATGTGCCTAGCAGATTGCACGATTACGCGAGGAAATCGTTCGCACATCCCTCGTCCCTCGTGCGGTCGAATCGATCGGTTCGCGGCCAGAATATTCATTGGTACGTCGTGGCACGACGACCAGAGGGTAGAAGGATGGGTATATCCCCCTGGCAATAAGTAGGAAGCGCCGTTTCGGCGTGTCTTCTTCGGCGATTCGAGGGCCGATTTGCGGGAGTGCTGCACGCGTTCCTCTCGCTTGGGACTCACGTGCTCTTTCGTTGCACATGACGTTGCCACATGCACGCGATTGCTCAATGCTTAATGCGACTCGGGGAACGTGCAATTTGCGGTAAATCACTTCCCTCGAATCTCTGCCGGCTGGCTCCTTTCCTCCCCTCCTGTTATGTTCTATCGTTCCTTTTTCCTCCTCCTTTCGCCTCTATGTCTTTCACCCCCTCGAACGTTTTCACTCTCGCGGTTTCACGTATCTATCTACGAGTGTGCATTCGATCGAAGTGCATTGGTGTGCATTTGATTCGGTCCTTCCTTCTCTCCTCCCTGTCTTTCATGGCGTTCCTTTCTCTTTCCGTCGTGCTTTCAACCTGACACGTCTCTTACGTAACAGTCTCGGTTACGTACGACGTCGGCATTACTGTTTCCACTTGAAACTGGCCGCGGGAAGACAGTCCGTCGACCGTGAACGATATACGGGGTGGTCAGGTAATAGCGATGAAGCTGAGGAAAGTTAATGAAGGATATAGTGCAGATCTAGCAAATCACCTGACGATTTTATATTTTTATCGAAACTTTTGTTTCTCGTTGGATGTATAAAAAAATATTAAGTAAATGAAACTTTGCATAGGTCGTTGTTACAATGCTAAGGGGCGGACTGCTGTAACGTTACGCGTTACCGAAGTGGTCTCTGTAATCATTAGAGTTGGCTAGGCCTGATGTAGTGGATAAGGAGGTGAAGAGTCAGACTACCAATTAGCGGATGCGGCTTCAAATCATTTATCAATTCTAGGAGATTTTTCTTAAATTAGTATTAGACATATTGCAGCATCGATGGTACGGAACACATCTATAATAGATCCTAGACAAAATGATCGTAGGAAACAAAATAGAAAAAAATAGAAGAAAGGGTAGTCGGTTCTTGAGAGAAAATTTACCGATGTGGTAAAATAATGGTAATTTTTGCGTGGAATTGTGAATATGTTTGTAGTGAGTGAGTGTGGGAGATAGATGTGACGAAATATGTCGAGAGATATCGAAAAAAAGGACGATTCGCGTGAGGAGAGGAAGGGTCGAGAGGTTCGAGTGTACATAACGTCGAATGCGTAAAGAAATATGATGGAAGAACAATTTCTTTGTCCTTTTGATTGGCATTTATCTATCTCTCAATCTATATATATATATATAAATAAGTGATAAAAATATATAAATATAATATAATAAATATATAAATATAAATAAGTGATGCGAGAAAGGAAAGAAGCAAGAAAGAGAGAAAGGCGGAATTCGATCGGCATCATATGGTGTAATAAGATGAAAGACCAAAGGTGAAAGGAGAAATTACTGTTAATTACATTTTACATATTTAAAGATTCCTTTTATTTATCCTGGATTATAATAAAAACTCAGCTTTAATATAAAGGTGTATAATGTTTCTCAACAAATAAAGAAATAACTTTGAATGAAAGTATATACGATAGTAATTGTTAATCAATAAGATCGGATACATGCATTCTATTTCCTGGGAAAACAGTGACACTGAAACCCAACGGGAGACCGGTTGGTGACCGTGAATTATATATGGGGTGTTCATCATAGTTCTGAAATAACTTTTCGTACGAAGGGGATAATCTTATAACAAACGTTAAAGTTCGAAAGATTTTCTTGTAAATACGGTCGCAATGTGGAAACGAATCTATTTATTGACTCATGAGATGATTATGGAAAAGAGAGTTGCTATTGATAATAAATTATTTTAAAAAATCCGATTTATACTTTTCTATATCTTACATTTTCTATCTGTCCCTTGGAATAGGTGCAAATATCATAACAATATATTATACTTTCTACAAAGACAACAACGCGAAGAACCACTTGAAAGCCGAGTGTCCTATTTTTTATACCCTAGAGGCCAGCTGGCTTTTATACGTTTTAGGCTAACGATAAGTAAGCGTTTGTAAATGTTTTATAAGGCATATTGTTCTTTTTTATATTTATTTATTTGTACGTTTGTATATATATGAAGCCCTATTTTTTGAGAAAACAGACTGCAAGTATTAGCACAGCACAGGGCATCTATTTTAGACATGGTCGAATGGATTTCGGCGCGGTCCAGTATTTGCTTTTCCGTTTGTACAGAATTCTATTGACACCAGTATGTTTGAACTATGAGTTTCTCTAAATTCCTGTTTCTTGAACTGACAAATTCTCTAGGTTATATATCTCTCGTATTTTGCTCGTCGAGGGTTTCGTTATTTAATACTTTTTATATAGTAATAGCAATAACTGACAAATACTGTTGCAAAATGTTCTAAGGGATGTCTCGAGAGGAATGTTTGAGACATGCTGAAATATCGCGATCACTTGAATTATCGGGAAACGAGGGGCAAAGTTGACTCGTTTTATGCCAGTGTACGATGTAGATTCAAGCTTTTGATCTGTTTGGAATTCAACGAGGATTCTAATTAAATCCTCTCATTTCTACCTAACCAGAGTAAACGATTTTAAATCAAAGTGCACGTCGATACTGTTGCTTTGTTGTTCTCCGAAACGTATACAGTTGTAGGAAAAAGATATTGCATCGAAGCGAAGGAACTCAGCTAGTTTGAATAAGAGGTAGACTTTATTTGCAGGTTAAACTTAACACTAGAACTACCGACTGTTAATTCAGTCTATTTAAAAGTACGAGATAAATACTTGAGAAGAAAGAGAATGAAGTACGCAAGAAACTAAATTCATTTAATGCCGCACATTTTGTAAGGTAGATATAGACAATTAAGCATATTAAGATACAAACTTTTAGTAAGATTTTTTAAAAATTCGGTACAAGTCATTTTAACCCTCTTGATAGATCTAGTATTAACTGGTTGTTGCTTTGTATTCCAGCTACTACAGTTAAACTCATTTTGCGTAGGACCTACTGTTTTAGGTGGTTTTCGAACCACTGACTTAATTAGTGTTTGAAGCCGATTTTAATAAACTCTGAATGTACACAAGAATCGCAGTAGCGTGTGTGCACAGTAAATTTTAGTATAGAATATTACTACATTAATGTTAATCCAGTTCTTCCATGTGCTAATACAAGCATCAGAGTCCATATTGGATCATTTGATATTGATTTAGATTAAGCTCGTATTCTTCAAAATGGGGTACTAATCATTTTAATAACGATCTACGAAACTAGAAGAGATACTAATTTTAGAACACCCGGTTTAAAGTAGAAGATTCGTCCATAAAGATCTCCAGAGATTACTAACAATAAAACTTTAGCTAATCAAGAAATTTAAAACCACGTCTACCTCCATAAGGATTTGACTGATTATTCTATCACACGTTTAAAAATGTGAGGAATTACTAAGAAAGAATTCGCAACCTAGAACTACCAATTTTAACCCTTTCGCTACAGTGCGGCGCGCCGAGACACGGTGGTCCAGAATGTGCATTTAGCCGGACAAAAGTCAAAAAGTCGATTTTGGAATTTCGATTTTGTTTTTTGATATATCGATTCCTAAATGTCCACTGACCTCAGAAATAAAAAAAATTTTAAATTGGATAAAAATTGTAGTTGCAACAAACGCTTAAAGTTGAAACTTTTTCTGGAGGCCTTTTTCTATCGAAAAGCCACGTTGTCTTCTTTCTAAAATTCTGACGAAACTATGCAATATTTTTTAATAATTATTGTTTCTATTTGAAGAGCATTCTTCCACGATAAAAATTCATGTGTCGAGCATAAAATTAATGTTTGTAGTTTATTCAAAAATTAATGTTGAAAACATGAAAGAAAATTGTCGAAGTTTTTTATCTTTTGCAGAGAAAATCTAAAATGTGCTACATACTTACACTATCTAATTAACACCATTCTTTTCTGTAATCCTTACCCTAAACGATCTTGCAAAAATATCATCCGCCCGGATCCGCTTCGGATGGTTTTTTATTGTTTAAAGACTCGCGCGCACCTCGACAAGGCGCTGTCGCCAGACTGTCTCGTAAACTTCCGACAGGTATAACAATGAAGGGCCCAGGTAGATGCACAAAATATTTGCAGAAATAACTTCTATATAGTCTAAGGAATATACGTGGGAAGTTTTAGCCGAATACCTTCCGATACTTATAAGTTATTTAATTTTTAAGTGAACCCTGCACGGCGAAGACTAGGATTTTCTTTCAATCGGATAACCTAGCTCATTCCTTTTTGCTCGCATCCTAACAATAAAGCAATTAAATAATAAAAGTGATACTTTAGAAGTCTTCGTCCTCGTTAGTGCCAATAAGATTTTGTTTTTATTGCACGGTATCTTTAAGAAACCCGGGAATTTACTGACCGCGTGTCCCACTGGGTCTATGCAGCTGGTCTGGATTACATAAACTTTAGGAAGGAATATCAACAAAAGGTGCAGATAGATAAAGCCAATTTTAGCAGGAACTATTTCTATTTTTCTAGTTTAAACTAAACATCTTCAAAGTTCTCAGAGGCTACTTTGTGGTACTTTTTAGTTTTTCCATTTTGAAGTTAGCAATGTAAGCTGAATAAGCTAATGTACATAGCTGCCCTCTATATATCAACCGCCATTTTGTTTTTAAAATTTTTGAGTTCAGATTCGTAATCAACGGCCCAAAAAACATTAGAATACTAATTTTTGTGCAAAACAATTAATTTTTAAACAAACCTGTCCGCCATATTTAATCCGCCATTTTGTTTTTAAAATTTTTGAGTTCAGATTCGTAATCAGCGACCCAAAAAATAATAGAATACCAATTTTTAACTAAATCCGATGTGTTTTGAGCCCGTGGTGACGATTTGAAAAAGATTGAAAACTGCGCGAGGTGCGTGACCGGCTAAATCAGAGGTTCCCAAACTTTTTTCTCTCGTAGACCCCTTGTCATGTTTTTCAATTTTAGATAGACCCCCTGCTGCGGGTCTATCTAACTATATTGAAGTATATTTCCTAACATACAATCATATAACATACAATTTCTGTGTCTTTGTTAATCCAAACAACTCGAACAATCTGAATGAGGCCTGAGAATAAGATATACGGATTACAGGGGTTACACTGTAATACACAAAAATACACAAAATTTATGAGTCGATGCGATTTTCGCGCGGCCTTAGTGAAAGCACCGATCGTTGTTTCTCTTTTAGAAGACTCACAGCTCTGTGGAGTGAGTGAAACGCACACTGTGCAGTGAGTGAGACGGTAAGTTAGGCGCGTACTATTATATGAAGAGAGTGAGACGCGTATAAAATGCTCCGAGATCAAGTAAAAGTAGTTTTAGACCGACGATATTAATTATATTAATAATATTATATTTTTGTAATTTTGTTTAATGTCAAAGTTATATCAATTATACTGTTTTTTGCAATTTTTGAAATTTCTTGCCATTGACCCCCATTTTCATTTCATAGACCCCCAATTTTTTTTTTCGCCCACGTAGACCACTTGCAGGTCTTCATCGACCCCGGGGTGTCGATATAGACCACTTTGGGAATCACTGGGCTAAATTCACGCTTTGGACCACTGTGCGAGAGTGCGAACATTAAGCGCGCACAGTCTTCAGCATACGGGGCTAAATTTTTTGTCTCAAAAACGATGTTGTGACATTGTATTTAGAAGCAAAATGATTTGTGTTCATAACAATGTATTCATAATTTTTTCATGAACGTATTTTTATATAGCACTTGTTTTAACTTCTGGTTTCATTTTTGGAGCGGTTGACTATAGTCGCCCGTCGGGTATAGGAGGCATCTTGTGGCCGGTGACTATAGTCACCCGTAGTAGCGAAACTGTTAGTATCAATTATCGATAAATTCATCATCATAACGATATAACACGATAAAAGACCTAACTCCGATAAAATTAAATTAAAGAAGCAAAAAACTTGATCGACTCAATTGCCTGCAGTCTTTAAAATAGACGTAGAAAATTGAAAGAGAAACAGCGTCAGGAATTTCAGGAATATTTCCTAAAAGGTCAAAGCAAGTCACTTTGACCACCTTGGTAGATCTAATGTTAACGAAAAGCATACATTTATTCTAGGCACCTTCAACTGCGACTTAACACGAATAACAAATTATTAACACTCGAGAGGGACAGATTGTAAGATTGGAGTAAGGATAAAAAAAAAAACAAGGTTGTTATCCGCAAAGACATCGATCATCTCAAGTATCGATTGGGTGAACCTGTCCAAAGAAAAGCCCGTGACTCGGAAGGCACGTGCGCTGATTTACGTCGTGAGACCAAGGCACGTGCCATGGCGGCAGACAGAGGATTCTCACCGTTCCCTCTCGCCGTTAACCATGTTTCTCCTCCTTTCTTTCTCCTTATATCGTTTTCCTTCTTTCGTTTCTTCTTTTATCCCCCTCCCTCCTTCTTTCTCTCTTCAGCATAACGATCTTCCCACGTTTCGTCTTTCCTATACCATCCGCACTCTCTTCCTCCATCACATTTCACCCTACACTCTCTCCGTTGTTTCCTCCCTCAATTCTTGTCATCTCTTTTGCTCTCTTAAGCTCTTACCTTGCTTCCTAGCTCCACGTGTAAGAAAAGCATTAGCCCCAAGCATAAGGTTCACGTAATCTCGAGCTTATGTGACACGCCCACTCGATATCCTGGTATTTCCTAGTACAGGATGCATCGCGTTCTCCATCGTGGATACCAGCAAAATAATTCCCTAGACAGTACCTTCTTCCTCCCTTCTTGCATCGCGATCGAGCGTGTCACTACTTGGACCAACTTTCATGGCGTACTTGTAGTATAAAATGACTATGCCGTTGGTACTTTTAGAAAACTGAAAGCAAGTGGGGTGAGAGACTGTTATATTGAAGATGGTGAGTATCGTATAGGATTGAGTTACAGTTGGGTATTTTTTACTGCATTGGAAAGTCCAAACGCACATGTCGGTTTAGAGAATATTTCTACTTTTCTTTTTACGTCTACGTACTATGTGGCGTTGAAAATAAGTCTCGTTAAAATGGGGCACTTTGAGTCCCGCGAGACTTCTTTTAAGCGTCGTATAGTAAATCGTCGTAGAATTGCGAACTATTAATATTACATTTTGCATCTGCGAGGAGAAACCTAGTCCAATGAATGTAGGTCTAATTACTTTTCAAAATTCCACTTTACATCAACCATTCAACTTGCTAAGCCGGCTCAAACTAGTGAGGGAAAGAGTTAGGTTTGGGACATTCATTAAATATTTGCAGATACGTTTTACTTGCCACTTCAACTTAGTGAAAAAGTCATTGAACGCAAATGATGTAATATTAGAACTACCGAAGTTATATCTACTAAAAATTAGATATAAGTACTAAATAAGTGCTTTGGAAAGAAAGAAATCAAGGTGTGAAACAGATAACTTACTAATTATATTGTAGCTTTATAAGGAAGAAGTGGAATATTTACTTTATGGCTACTCTATTAATTTAAATAATTTTTATTAAAATTTAGGAACCGTTTAATTTGATCGGTTTAACAGGTTTAATTTTAAAGAAGAGCTTGGTGAAACAATCGGAAACCTTCATTGACTCTGTGCGTCCTATCGTCTCCCTAGCCTTTTTTTTCGTAAACCCATAGTATATAAATTACAATTAGTTCTGTAATACATAAACTCGGTCTAATCTAAATTCTATTATACTCTTTTACAACTAAATTGCAATGGAAGAATGGAAGAACGGAAAGAAATTCATCGATAATAGATAATGCTATGGCGGAAGTTACAATGTCGGCTTTCTTGGTATTGAAAGTATGTACTATAAGTTCCCATATAATGTAGTTCCATTCTGTTTAAGGAAGACCATAAAACTATTATTCCACCGTTATCCTGTGTTTCTATTCTCCCTCTTGTCGTTACTCGATGCGATGATTGAACGAATCCAAGATATCGGTGTCGTAAAAATGCAAGTGGGAGCGCATTTCGCTTCCTCTGGAAATCTACTGTGATATGATAAAACTACCGCACACGTCTTGCTGTCGGACGTCGAGATAAATTTAAGAAAACGTCGTTTAGTTGGACGTTATCGAGACGCCATTCCTCTCGAGGCCGAGGTTAATCGATTCGCAAGGAAAGTCTCCCCATTCGAGAAACGTCGAATTCGCTGATAAAAAAAAGACGGACAAAGGAGCATTATATTGTCGTAATACTTTTTTTCGTCGTTCAACGAGCGAGTCTTTACGCGCGAACAAATTCGTCATCCAAATAGCAGAGGGTCTTCGACGATCATATTCGAAACAGCGTGTGTGGGAGTAAAAAAAAAGCATTAAGAAACGCATGATAAATGACAATAGAGACGAAAAAAAACAAACCAGAATAAATTCGACGTTGGTAAAAATGTTCGATGCTCGCCAATGCCAATAGCTATGAATTAATATATGATAATTTATTGCAACGAATAACAATTAAGACTTGGAAAAAAACACAATTTAATGTATTAACATTCATACAAATTATTGTATGAAAGCATCATCTTATTTTTCCTAGAAACTAAAAATACGTAAAACATACAGGCGGCCCTCGACTTTCGCACAATTCGCTATTTCGCATGTTCTTAAAAATTCAATTGTTTAAAGTTTTGCGTCGCTTGTTACGACCGTAACCAACACACTGCAACAACTCTATCTCTCTATCTTAATTACTTGGCGAATATTAATTTTTTCGTCAAGACGACGCAACTACCTCACGGTTGCGCCGAACATCGCTGTTTCAAAAAATGTTTATTTCCTGTCAAAGAATGCTGTAGATCGCTCCCATCCACACATTGCTTATTAGAAGTTTTCTAACATTCTAATATGGTTTCTAGTATTGACTATTAGATGTTAGAGAATCTCAAATTCATAAAGAAACCACATTAACATAGAATTTTTAATATTTTTCCTGTATCCCTCTACTTTCGAACATTCGACATTCGCACACATTTTCAGGGACTAAATATGTGCGAAAGACGAGGGCTCCCTGTAATTACATTTTTGCAAGAATGTATTATCACTAATACTCTAAAATACTACTGCAATTTCTTTGCAAGAAAATACTCACGATAGGAAGTTCATTTCTATAAAACTCGTCCGGTGCAAAAAGCAAGTAAACGCTTAAATATCGATTCCCCTCGAACCGTTGTTAATATCAGCTTGCAAAAAGCTGCAAAAAAGGGACTTAATCGATGTTGAAATAAATAAACTCAGAACTGTGTCGATCCGTCGAAATTAACCGCACCGCATGGAACGAAAGACGCAACCGCAATTGTCTTTCTACGAGGAAATTGTTCAGCATTGTTCGCCTTTTTCCCCTGACCGTATCAGACTCTCGATCGAACTAGTTCAGCTTTGTATGCCGAGTAACGACGGCAAGGTGCTTAATCGGAGCGTGGATCGTCGGTGTAGCTCGTTTTCCATTCTATTCTCTCTATACGTTAATTAAAACCAACACCGTGGCGAGCTGGAAATGCCTAATTACTATTGCTATCGTATACGGGGCCAAGCTGGACGACCGCGAGTAAGAAACCCGCCACGATATTATAATTGGTCCCAGGGATGCTCGCGTGCTCGACTTCTCTCTTTTACCTCGCCTGGCTCGATTTGAACTTGAAAGCCGTGTTGGCCGTTCTAGAAATCTCTTTTCTGCATTCTGCTCGCGTGGCGCAAAAACAGAATCGTGCGTGGCAATATCATGGCCAAGTGGGGACCGAAATTGCCATGTAACGCGCCCCGTTAATACGACAGCTCGAGTTCAACGTGGATCGCGATGAGTATTCTACGAATACTAATTAACCTGCCTGTAGACGTCGAGACGAGAGAAACTTGAGAGTCGACTGGTAGACAACTTGATTAATGAGTATGCATATTTTGCGACTCGGCTATGAAGTGACGACGACACAGATCAGGAGAATATCTCGACTTAATAAGGACTCGTTAACTTTTAAACTTTATTTGCTGATAATTATAATTTTAATTTGTTGGAAATTTAATACCACTTGGCCATTTGTCTTTTTTTGCTTATACATCCTGCACTGTGCTACGATTGATCGTTGATGTGAGGAATGAATCGATGGAGTGAATTGAGAGCAGGTATTTTTAAAACTGTTGCTGGCTATTGGTTATAGACGTAGTTTCAATTGTTTCATTTATTTTTTATTAACTGTGAACCTACAGATGTTGTAGATAAGAAATTAAAATTAGTCAAGTTAATGTGAAGATACTTCGATATCTGAGATATCTATATCGATGGGAAACTTTGATATAATTCGTGTCATGGAAGATTGACTTTTTTTCTTCTCTAAAAGCATTAAATTTGATTTAGGCAAATCGGATACCGTGAAAATTGTGGAACATCGTACTAAGATTGAGTAAACTTTAACCTATTTTTGCAACGTGACTTCAAATAAATCGAAAATGTTAAATAATTTTTGGCGGACCTTTAAAGCTCCGTCGAAGATCACATTCATCGCACGTACGGCAGTTCTCGCAAACAGTACTCAGCGAAGTTTGAAATATTTATGTGCTCCTTCAAAGTGCTGTTTTCGCGGTAGAGAAATGGGAAAGATGGAGAAACTATAGCATTCTATCCACATAAACATTTAAACCACACATGCAGAACATTTTCCTGCGTTTCATAAAAGCACACACTCTGTAGAATTAAGGTAAAAATACAATAATCTTCGGCTAAAGTGATTTTGAACGTATAAATATGATTTTTGAGTTTCTCTTTAAAAATACTGATATACCGATAAAACAGGAATAAATCGAGAAAGAGAATCTTCAAAATAATATTTCCAGCCTCGACACACAAACACAAAACACGAGTGATAAAAAGACAAAATCGTTTTGCCGACAATTTACTTTGCAAAGCGAAAGTTCGTAGTTCCACGAATCGATCTTACGGAATCAAAACTACAGAACTGTGCCTTAAAACAACAAATCCCTGGGACGTATAATTTACGTAAAGCAAAAGACAGAAACATGTTCCAAAATAGGGAAACAAAACTTCCCAATAAAAGAAGAATTCATCTTACAAACGAAAACCGAGACGAGCAAACTGCATTATAGCACGCAGAGGAATCTCTAATTAAGCGACGAAAAGTATGGGAGGTTGCAAGCGTGGATTCATAAACCGTGGATCCGCTGGAAAACCATAAACGGAAAGTTCAGAATGCACGATCGAAAACACAGTGAAGCGAGACCGAAAAACCATATTGGTAATTCCTCGAGGGAATACAAAATTACAGGTTGAAGAGGGTAGGGCGTCGTTACCATGGGGCCGGAAAAAGCATAAAAAGGTTCAAGGCTCCTGCGACGGCGATGGAAGCCAGTGTAACATCTCTTGGCATAATCAAAAAGATAACATACTGGTGTGCATCGTGTCTGGCGAATCGGTATCCCATGTAAACGCGAATACGTTTTCGCACAAATCGTTCGCGGACGTCACGCTCCTTTAATTTGCATAATCCCATAGCGATGGACCGTTAGCCAGAAAGTGCCCGCTACGGATCGTCGTATACGAGCCTCTCCACGTTATTTCAAGGAGCCCAGGAGGGCGGAATAAGAATCAAGGGGGAACAAAGATCGCAAACGTAAGAAACGAAATAAGCGAAAGGACCAACAAATACGCCAAGAGTGTAGCTGCTGCTTGACCCTTTGCGGTTGGAGTTATTTCTGTTGTTTCGCTTCCAACGAACCGCGTGAATTCGACTGATTTCAAACGGTAAGACGAGAATTGGCGTTCGTTTCAACGTGTTTGGATGACAATCGAGTTTCCATACACTTACTGCCTGTTTCACCTATGATTTTAGACCTTGGGTATGCACCGATGCTTTTAGAAGCTGGTTGGAAGAGCTATCTGAAATTATTTTTTGAAACAAGAAATTTGTGTTTCTTTGAAATTATTTTGTGGATGTCTCACGTGCAGAATTATTTGTTGACTTACTTCTTATACTTTGTGACACCATGATACGTTATTATGTAGTTTAACACGTTAAACGACCCGTTAACGTTAACGCGTTAGGCCCTTTATTTGGAGAGATATCATTCTATTTGTTTTGATAAACTACATTAATTTTTGATAAGGTGCTCTATTTTTTACTTAAAACTACTAATTATGGCTTCGTCAAGCGCGGTATCGTAGCTTAGGGAAAAAATAGTCGTTGATTTTCACTGATCGGTGTCAACATAAACGAAAAATCAACGACCGGTCCATAGGGACCGGTGCGCAGCTTAATGTGTTTAGATTAAAAGATGCAACCTTTGGAACTTACGTTAGAAAAGTCTAAATATTATAAGGGAATAACAGTTCACATTTTTCTTAAATGTTCTGACATTATTTTACACTAAATCTCTCTAAAAGGTGTTCTTATTTAAGATAAATATTATTGAGTTCATTGGAACAAGATGTAAGTGGAACCAAAAAAGACAAGTTTTAGACGGAACGATGTAAGTACTTTATGTAAGAAATTAAGAAGCAAAGAGCAGAGAATCGACAAGAAACGCCACACAACGTCATAACTGAGAAGAGGAAAAGAACAGTACAAGGAAAGTGAAGCGACATGCCGGTCGGAAAAAGGAATTGTTATAGTGCAAGCGAAAAAGTGGCAAAGTAAAAAAAAAAAATAAAAATAAATGACGGAGAAGCGGCGAAGTAAGAAAAGGGTGAAGGAAGGCGATGAAGGATCGGGAAACGGGAGAGAGAAGGAAGTGAAGAAAGGGAGGCTGGCTGCGTAGCTGGCACGCTGGCAAAAAAGCGTCCACTTTACCACCAACGGTGCGACGCCGGCTGAATCGACAAGCAATTCTTCCTTCCTTTCTTCCATTCAGGCCACAGTAACGATTCACGGTGGTGCAATAAACGCGACAGTGGCGCGGATGTGAGCCGTTCGTTCTATATGTGCACCAGGTGTCAATGTGCGCGAGTTTGCGGGCATCGTCGAATAATTCGACGAATCTGTTGCGTTTCACGTTAATATTACGTCTTGCATGCATTGAAATTGTGATTTTCACAGGACGGAGAAAAGGAGAACACTGAAACGAAACTGCGTGTACCGAGGTAAACGCAAAAGTGTTCTGTCGACGACACTGGATCATTAACTCAAGGACTCAAGGTACCTCATTATCGTCCTACAAATTATCCGTTAAGGACACTTCGTCCAATCGTTACATGCGACACGTCAGAAATTACGATGCAAAAATTAAGCATGTGCTTGGGGTTGAGAACGAATCCTGCACGCACAGTTAAAATTAACCGTACATTCCTACTGCCGTAACAATTTTGAGATTTGATACAAACTTTTATATTTTTGTTCATTTGAATTATAAGCTTGGACTGCATGTGGGTTAAATTTTGTACGGTGGAGTAAAAATCAGAAGCTTTCAGATTGAATTCTCTAAAAGAAGAGTTTAACGATTAAAAATAGATATTGGAATTTTGAAAAAAAGAAATAAAAGGAGGGAAATTAATTAATTGACTAAACCGTTCATGTGCTGCTGGCCAATCACTGAACACCTTCATAAACGAACCGTTATAAATTCCAGTAATTTTCGCGAGAAATCACAGACCCAGCGTACCGACGACCTCTGCAATCGAACCGTTAATATCACCTTTCCTCCTCGAACTTTCACCCGTAAATTCAACGAAAAATCTCTGGATAACTGAATTCTCCGAGTACACACACTGTGACAGATCGACTCAATTTCCTTTCAATTAGCTACGTATTTGCTACTCCGTAAAAATACAAAGAGAAGCTGTATGTAGGACATGATCATCATTCACGCGTAATTATCAACGATATTGTATTCCATCGGGGCAAACCACCGCCGTCGAACGTAGCAGCGCGCTCCAGGAGCCGAGACGATTTTTCATCCTCGTGATCGCGATCCGATCCGTTACGCGTCAACCCCGATATCAGAATGGCAAGCTGACGTGCCGGCAATAAATTACATCACCGTCGCAACGTTACCTGATCTCGATGCACCGTTGCTTCCGTACGATCCTCCCGCCTCTCCCGGTGTTGACTCGCGTACGCCACGGGAAACCGTACGCGGCCAAGAACGAAAGGAAAATGGATAAACGTGCACGACCAATAAGTCCGATAACTTTGCTGCAATGCGGTAATGCCGATTCGTGTCGAGGATGAATACGGTTTGAATTTTGCTAGATAATTTTAGGCTGCGTTTTTGAGATTAACTTTCGGCATTTTGATACTATGGGATGTGAAGTATAGGTAATCTTCTTATAAGACGGTAGATACGTTCTTAGAAATTGCCGTGGTAGAGGAGACCGTGTTATATGTGTCCCAGAACCAGTACAAAAGGAGGAGTTACGTTCCAAAAACTTAACACGTTCCGTGCCGCGTGGAGCGTATACGACCCCCATTAAACTTTTCGTTCGGGCCACTTATATTTCTCATTGCAAAGCGATAAATATCATATCTGTTGGACAAAAAACCATAGTGTGACCGATACGTGCACGCGTGTCTCCATCTACCCAGATATTTTTATGCACGGCGATCTTCTTTTTTCCTCTATCATTACGTTTTGGATCTGTTCGCAGCGAAAGCAAGTTAACACATGTAAATTCAAGTATTTACAAGCAATATAGTGCTGCTACGTTTGGTGTTGTCGTATAAGGTTTTATTATTTTATCCTTCCACGTCCAAAAATATCTCTGAAACAGCAAGTCTCTGCGCAAACTGCATGACTCATTTCGCTATAACATCGGGATAGCTTTATAAATGAGTAAATTATAATTTATTTATATATTTTCAGGTAAAGGCACTTCATTATACTTTCCTATCATTATTTAAAAGTAATTTAGTTGTTAAATATATCAAACAAATATCATGTTATCCAATGATAAAGAAGTACAGAAAGGCTTCCTTATAAAGGTGATCTTCTTACCATGTTGGAGCGAAACCGTGTTACAGGATGCCGTGTTGTAGGAAGAGTACTTTTATTGAAAATTGTGTAGGTATTTATTGTAACAAGTTAATATGATTGGTGAAAATCAAGAAAATATAATTTTCTTCTGGTACATTAAAATTTAAAAATCTACCGAACTTTTGTCATTGTTCAAAAAGATTTTCTTTGTCTATATGTCGACTCTCTGAATCGTCATTGGAGGAGTGTCTTGGCGAGATTGCTGACCTAGCTATTTGCGAATATGTAGGCGTTTGCAAAAATTAGCGAACATGCCGAGAGTTCTTCGTGCAAGTGAAATGCAGACAACTAAAGTGGCACGTTAAACGAATGCATTATGCGGCTAAGTAAACGCTGTCTTAGGAGAAGAGCTTGTGATACGTTGATTTTTATTCAGAGTTAGGGAGAGAGAATTCGTAAGTGCAATGTTGGAAATAAATATAGTATACCCTCTTAGAAATAAGTAATCTTCAGAAATTCAACCTTCTGCAGAGTATTTAACCTTTTATAATTTCAAAGATAACACATACACCTTGGTATGTATTCTTCGTTATGATTTTGATAATTGTACAAACTATTATAGTTTCATGCAGTAATATAATAGCATTTCTTTATATCTCTTTACCAGTAATAGGTATCAGTAAACATGTCAGAAAAGAATGAAGAGGAAATCAAGTTTAATAGCACAGTTTTTTACATTTTACCAGTGGGGAAAAAAGGCAATGATAAGAAGTTCAAAGATATCTCCAAGACAGTCATTTTGACTACCTGTGTAAGTAGATCTATGTAGTGTTGAGTAAAATACATCTGTTATTTAAAATGGTACTATTAACCCGCTGCCCTATGATTTGTTTCGTGACTGCTTCCGCTATAATTCATAATTACGTTGCTAAAATAAAAATTGATTAGTGATTCTTGATATTTCGTATAATTGAACATAATACTAATGTTATAGAAATAATATTATAATAATATTATAATAATATATAATATTGAAAATAATATTTTCAATTTAATACGTTTTGGAAAACTTCAAAAATTTCGTATCCCATTTACCTCACCACGAGAGTAATTCGTGATTGCAGGGCAAACGGTTAACATTTACAAAGCCTCTATCGTTTACTCATTTTTAGCAATACCAACAAATTTTAGTCATAAAATGACACGCAAGTTTTGATCACCTTAGCAGAAGCAATAACAAATAATTTCTGTACTCTCGTTTACCCTGAATGTGTACAAAAAATTATTCATTTCAATTTTTCGTTCGTTAAAAGACAGCAAATACCGTATTGACTTAATGACATTTATTTTTCATAACTATCCTCCCGGGAGCAAACGATCTGGTTGTTGCCTTTAAGATGAAACCTTTGATAGATTCGTTCGCGGAAAGTGTTATTCGGAAAAAATTTCAGAATAAAAATTAGTCGATTGTGAGAACTTAAACGATTCAGGTTTCTTCGAATAGCCGTGAAAGAATATCCAGGGAAGTCAACGCGCTGAAAAGAAAAACTTAACAAACCACAGCACAATCCTGCTGCACTGCGCAACTAGAATTGTGATTCTATCGGGAACTTAATTACCGTTTAAATTGTAATTAAGACCGCGAACGTACGTGCCCGATGCATTTGTTCTTCCACCTTGTTCTACTATCTATAGATTGTTACGGCTCTACGTGAACGGTGTCAACTTCTTGTTTCGTCTCGTCCGTTTGATTCGAACTGTTATAACGAGTTCGGTCTACTTTGATTGAAAATAAGAGAAAGAAGGAACGTAGGTAATATATTAGAAATCTTCTTTCTTCCGACAGACTATGCATTGAGTTACGAAATTAACGTTCATTGATTTGTAGAATGTAACGGTTATATATAGAGACTTTTGCAACGAGCTGTAACGAATCCTTTTAACACGTCTTGCGATTGCGATAAACTGATAATTAATCGATAACTTATTCCTTTTCTTTCCCATATGTAAATATGTAATCTCCTAGTACACGTAATTTTAGAATTTTGCACTTAGTGCTCCACTTGTTTTGCAAAGATTGTTTAAATTTGCATTTCCATAAGACAGTCACTATAGCTGCTAAATCCGTATACAGTTTCAATCATGTTCACGAACTGGTTTGTCTTTCAAGAATAATTTCTTTATTTTTTGTTGTTAATTACTAAGACAAGTAACAGAGGCGGGAAAGCAAGAGATACAAATGTAAATATAATAAAAGAAAAATCTTTTATTAATAAGCTCTCTATACGAATAATTATGGTCACAGTTAATGTTATCTTCAAAAAGTATTCGTCTCGTATCGCCATAGTATAGGCGGAAGCATATATAATGTTACAATATTTTTAAATTTTCTTTTTTTTTATATTTTTTCTGTCGTTAAGTTAAAAATTCGCCGAAAGGTCTTGAAAAATCGTTAGGTACCAGAATGTGAGATCACATTGCAGTGGTAGGAAATTCCGTATGTAAAAGTAGGTCGTCGAACATCCCAGTTCGACACAGTTATCTATTTTTAAATCAGACGGAAATCTGTTAATATATATGTAGCATTCAGTGGGTGCTTGAGGGGACTTTAATAAATTATTAGCTCTATCGGTTTCTAGGATACTGCGATTTCTGTAAGATTTAATAGCAAAACCTACTTGACGCGTTTCCTGCGAAGGTAGAGGAAATATCGTGATTATGTAAGCGCGAAATAAATCCTCTCGCGTATTCTGAAGCGTGGCTGAATAAATTTTAGCAGGTAGAATTTAGCGGGTGTCTTGTAACTAACGACTCACAATGTTTTGTTATGAGCGTTTAGATTATTTATTATTCGCAAAGTAGCGAAACGTGACTTTAATAATGAAAATATTGTATTTTCTCGTAGTACTTGTAACAGTGATAATTATTTTTCAAATCTCTGATGATATTTACAGCAATGCCTATTGTTTTTATCACGGATTTTTTATGTTTGTTTCGCGGTTATCAAAATAAGAAGATTTTGACTAATTTATAATGTCTTATAAAAATTCTTCTTATTGTTGCAATACTTACATCGTAGGTATTATATTTAGGTATTAGGTTTGTGATCGAAAATTGTAGTTTTGTTATCACATTCTGTGTGTTATAAAATTCATAACAAGTGCAATAAGTTTTAGTTAGTAATGACAGTTTGCTTTACGGTAACTACAAATTTGAAGATTACATTAAAATTAAATGTTCTGATTTATACAAGATCATTATAAGATGAAGGTTGTTTTGTTCGGTCGGTGACGTCAAATCAAAAAAAGATCGTGATATTTTTGAACGTGAACCAAAATATGGATTGGGATTTTACTCTCTTTTTTCTAAAATAATATTCAAGTTTCCAGGACCATTTATGCAGAATGAATGATGTATTTTGACCATGCCAAATATTATGCCATCTGTGCGAATAAAAAATTTTTGTCCAAGCCTCTTTTTCTGTCAGAATTTTGTATTTATCGTTTTTTGAAATGAAGTTACACGTTCTTTTCATAGTTGCGTAACTGCATTCCATATTCGGAAGCCTATTATAAAATATGAAAAACAGTTTCTTTAGGTGTGGACGCTAAATACGTTCGAAATGATCATCATTAGCGTTAATAGACTCGCTTGAACGATGGATAATGAATGCTTGGACTTTTTGTCATTTGTCGTGTACATCAAGACGTTCGTTTAATAACATTTTTTTTATTATCATAATACGTTTCATGAGTAATATATCGCGTTTTATGTTCAAAAAGTAATCTTGATATTGAACATTTTTCATTCACGATATGCACGTACGTGTTAAACTTTCGATGATTAAACTTGCCATTACAACTTTAATTGTAAAGTTACAAAAATAAGTAACATGTATTGAAAAATTATAAAAACGTTATGCAGTCATATTTCTCTTTTGCAACGTCGAGTTTTAGGATCATGAGACACCGTGTTTTTAATACTACAACTACCAAGCAAGTAAAAATGGCTAATTTCCACTTTTTTCCAAAAAGTCTCCAAGTTTGTAGGACAGCTATAGAGTGCATATTCCACGATGTTCTTATAAGGAACGAATTATCAAATGGATTATCTTTTCTTCCTCTCGATTGCTATTTTTCCAAAGTACTTATTTAATATTTTTAAATATAATGAATTTAACGCCGGTAATTTTAGTGTTAAGTTCAATGTAAATGCTGTTCTATTCGATGTTTCAGAAGAAGGAATCATATGAAATTTTTCGTGTAAAATATCACGAAAATGTTACTTTATAGCAGATCGTAAAATTTCGATATATATTTTCCATAAAATGCAAAAATTCCAAAATGATTCCATGTTATCGCAATGTAAATCAGTGGGACACGAAACGATAAAATTCAATTTCATTCCAATGAGTAATACATATTATACCCTTCATTATACGTTACGAGACGGCATAAAATATATACGTAATATAAATTATAGAAGATAATACAAAATAAATAGTAGATTTTACACGATAAACAAAATTCTTTTCTACAACGTTTCACATTCATATATTGCGATAAGATACTCGCCTTGTAAAGCCCGAAATTATTTTGAAACTCATTGTTTACAAGCCGGAGTTTCCGAAACTCTCCAAACTCCAGCGAATTAACTTATTCAATAACGTCGAGCGCGCATACGCATCCACATTGCACGTATGGGACCACATGAATTTACATTAATTTGGTATATACACGCGAGAACTTTCGTCGAGTTACATCCCTGATAACATAATAGCAACTGTTCAAAATCTCCTTGTCGTTCCTCAACCATATAAGTATTCAAGTATCTCGACGAAGTATTTCTCTTTGTGCCATATAAGGTACTATTTTATAGAGTTCAAGTAAAAACTTGAAGTGTTTCTCGAACATCTGACAAATTTACCTCGACTTACTTCCGTCTGGGTTAATTACGAGATTTTACTTTTCACCATTCCACTTCCGACTACATTCTACAACGTTTGCGAACTTTAGCTGGCAAAAGTTTACCTTCACCGAATGGTTTGGTTGCCTCTCTTGTTCGACAATGGAACGTCATAAAACATCGTGCCAGCTTTTATTCGCGGAATTGACTTTGGCCTTCAAATCGTGCACCAAGTCCTTTGGCAACTATTTTACTCGTATTTGCATAAGAGGATTATTTATTGACTTTTTCCCAGAAACCCGCAAACTCTGTCTCTGTGTTTCATTCTACTTCCACTGTCGTTTTTACTTTACATAGTCCACCCTTTGTTGCAGATAGATGCATTATTTATTAATATCCATTAATTTCATTATTCCTCGGAATTTCTCTAGATTAAGTTACTTGTATCCATAAGATGCGAGTGGCTATAAATATATTGTATATGAGAAGAATGAATGTGAGTGTCAATTGCGTGTTGTTTTTCAAGAGCCCTTCGAGGCACTATGTGGATAGACGATGTGTGAATAAGAAGTGACATAATTTTTCCTTATTTTTTTTCTGTAATCCATATTAATTTCATAAGCAATTAACATATTACTAACGATCCTACATATCTAAGAAAAATACTTTCACGCTGCAAATATAACCGTTTAGCTCTTTCATTACAAAATGCAGAAGGAAGGAAAGAAACAGACTGTTCAGACAGAGTAACATTGAAAACGGTATTCGGGTCTTTACCTTTCAAAGGTAACTTATAGTCACGTAGAATTAATTTCAAAAATTGCACAGCCCCATATTTACCTGTCAGAAATTTCCCTTGAACTTTTCTAATCGAAATGCTACTCGAATATCCTCCTCCATTTATTACTTTCTCAAAAGAACATTCGTGATCGCAAAAGCTGTGTAAGGCCGCAATAACATGAGTCAGCGATGTGTTTCCTGGATGAACTAAATTACTTCATTTTACACGAAGTTACTGTTTTCCTATCGCACATTTCAGTGTCACTTTTTATTTAACTTGCTATCTCGATCAACGAATAAGTCGGGTTATTAATTCAAGTAACGACACTAACCACTTAGAATCACGTAACACCGTGCACCACTGTGAAAGTAGCGGAATCATACAACGCACATAGGTAAAATGTCGATAGAAATTGTGGCGGATAAAAGCGTATAGTACCGTCAAGTCACGCGTGCAGGTGGATATTCGAAAAGTTAAGCAATCAGAATTTATTTCTCCGTATTCCGCTGTCTTGTTTCGATATTACTTCATCGTGCACGTCTGCTCGTAAAGAAGACGATGTTCTCTGAAAACGATAGCCCGACTTACATACGTGTGGGTTCGAACGGTATACAAGAACGCGTGTATCTACCGTAGAAATACGTGGGAGGATAAGAATAAATTCTCATCGAACAACATTTGGCGAAACATCAGAATGACGTTTATTTTGTAAAAAAGTATATTTCTCTTAGGACGATCGTAATTGTGCAAATTTGTAGAACAATGACGAGCATTTGGAGCAACTGACGTTTATATCGTTTGTGCCGTGGAAAGGGAGGGGAGGAATTGGAATATCCGAAAATTTCGATCTGTAAATTATTCTTTCACCTTTTTCTTTCATTTCTGCGAGCTTTGGCGGTGCAATTGCCGGCGGCTGAACTTTTTATAAAAATCCAGGTGCCGAGTCTTATTGGAATTGGCAAACGATCACGACTGCGTCCCGATATCGTGGCGAACGTTTCGCAATTTATAAATCGAGTGGAAAATGGCATCGTTCCGAATAAAAGTTTCTCGTCGAATTTCGCAACGGTGGTGGAGAGACTGCAGAAATAGAAATTTCGTGTAACCTTTCTGTTCCGCGCGTAATATATTCCTCATTCCTCTAGGTGGAATGACTTTGAAATTATCTATGCATGGTTTCGAGGCAAAATTAATACCACCTTTTTATCCCACATTTACCTTTACTCTATTCTGTGCAGCAACGCATAGCATTTTTTAACAGGGTTGAAACATTTTTAAAATCACGTAACTCGTGATAAAAATCATTTATTTGAAAAAGCATCAGATTTTAACATATGTGAAAGAACGATGTAAAATTTAAGGTTCAAATTATCTTTGCAATTTTTTCAATGGTCCAACATGCATATATAATCCATGGCATAATTTTTGTAATCAAATGTATCAAATGACAATAACTGTCAGAGTTTGAAAAACAAACAATTTAAAATATTTATTTCTTGACTTCAATAGCTCTTAATTTATCAATATTAATTGACTCAAGTTCTGTTCTCCTTCCATCAATGTTTCAAATGGATATTTACCTCAAAAGTCAATACATAATTTTTATTATTCAACGCTATCTTTCTCTTTTGTATTATTAATTGGATACGTTGCTACTGACGTTCTATTGTACACAATGTTACATATAATTTTTTGATTTTCGAATCCATCATACAGAGATATTGCCCAACTTCTAAACTATGTAAATAACATAGTCTACTATCACAGGCCTTAACAAAAATTAAGCATCCTCTTCGGTACGAAAACTCCAGACTCTCGTGTCGTCGCTACAGATATGAAAGAATTTTATACCTTGCACATTAATAAATGGTTCCCCCGTGCCGAAAGACACGGCCGCTCGATCCACTAAATATTCTCATGTATATTTCATGTATGTTTTCAACATAAGGTCAGCCTGATTTCCATTCGTGTTTCCAAGATTTTCGTTTTACATACGTTTCGCTGTGTAACATTTGACTTGCAATAGGGTCTGTTTCATCGGTGAAAGGTAAAAGTCATCGAATGACAGAGCAACCCCTATATCGTGCAAATCGCATCCACGCGATCCCCACGAAAGTACATAACATTCGATGCACCACAGATATTGCATCGAAACACACGGTCGCGGCCGCAGACGTGCGTTCTATGCGAAATATCTCGATAATTAATCGCCCACAAGGTGCGTCTACGTGGGACTACGTGGGTCTATGTTGGTCTATGTGAGTCTATATGGGTCTCCACGCACGTGTCCTCACGCGTGTGCGCGTAGGTCGAGTCGGTTCATTTGGTATGGAACATTATGCTTCCAATCCGTGAAATACTATATTCGAACTGCATTTGGTAACGCATCAACACCGGCTACAATCTCACGTTTGAGCTCTAAAAGATAGAGTGATTATGTGTTTAATTAATTCATTAATTTTATTATAAAAGTGTCGAATAATCGTGTAGCATAAAATTTTTGAAACGTGTGTTTGATATAGGTATAGGTCGAATGTATGATTAATTGCACTTGTTAGAAATTATCGGCCGATAGAATGTAAAAGTACTTAAAGCTATTTTATTCGGTCGTAATAAAAGACGAGAGGTATGCCAATTTGTAGTGTGCCCCTCAGATTGTGAGATATTAAAACGTAATAATAAATCACTTGGTGATCAGAAGTTGAAGAATTTCAATTCAACCAGAATTAGCGATGGTTAACGACATTACAACAAGAATGTCGCATATAGCCATGGTAATTTAGGAATGTGGAACGTGCAAGCTACAAGGAGCACCATAGTGATTCTCGATCTAATTTAATTTCCAAAATGCCCGGAAGCAGACAACTCTGGGAACGGCTGTTTCCATGGTCGAACTTCGGAACTGTCATTAAAACTTAACGGAAAATGTTCCTTTCTCGCCGTAGGCAGTTTCGATATACTTCTTAATATTCATCGTACATTTGACAGTCGGTATATGCGATTTCAAAGGACTTGCTCGCGCGTAGTTTGTCGATTAATTATTAATTGCGTGAATCGTTGCTTTATGAATTTGAGTACCGTTGACTCTCGATAACCGGCCGACTGGTTCTTACTTCTGCTCAATTATCGTTAACCATTCCAACGCCATCTGGGATACTGATTATCGATAATTTCCATGAAGTAAGAACTAATTAATGCGAGATCCTACTGAAAAAAAACTCTTGACGGCAACATATACTACACAAATTTTAGCGTCAAGACGGAATGCGGATAATTTACAGTGAGCTCATGGAATGCAAACGGAAACGTACTGCGAAATTAAATAAGATAACATGCGATTACGAGGAAAAACTAAGGTTTGATTCTGTATTAAGGAAAGTGTAATCAGTTTTTATTTACAAACGGACGCAAGACGGACTACGGAAAAGTGGGGATTTTCTTGTATCAAAGTTTAATATTCCATTCGTCGTTCATGCACGACTGGACTCGGAGCGAGGAAAGAAAGGACGGATCTCGGGTAAAAAGGTCAATGGGTCGATCCAAAAAGCTTCTTCCTACGGATTTAAATGTTACCGGATATTAAACTGGTCGGGTGGAGATAGTCTTGCTCTTAGAAAATGTCAAATCGTCTGATTTTCATACTGACTGCTCCGGTTCAATGTGATTCCTTTGCTTTAACTGGGACGACCGTGAATTTTTCCCCCCGCACAGTCGAGCAACTTTTTTGCTAATTGCTCATTTAATGCTGAGCTTCCGAAGAAGCGGACGCTACTGCATTTTTGTCGGTGAAAAATTTCACAAAAAAACTCCAACTCCACTGCGGACAATTACTAACGTGGAAAAAGGGAACTTATATGCACACGGAACCGAGTACAAAGTTTTCATGTGAAATCTCGCGTGGAGGTGTGAAATACTCGGAGTTAATCGTAGGTTAAAATCAAAGCTGTGCAAACTTTATGAGTTGAAAGAATAGTAGATTTTTATTGAACCATTCGGTATATATGTATTTGTTATGCATTAATGAGAGAAGGTATTAAAAATGTTGACTTTGTGCTTGAATATTTTCACGTCACCTTTTTCCTGTTTTCATTACTCGTGTGCACTTGAGAAAAATGAAAAATTGTTTATTGAAAATGAAATACAATATATTATTTTTTAATAGTGATATACCATCTAACCAAATTTGCTATAATAATACTCAAACTTGCTATTAATTAATAACCCATTTATGGAATAACGATCAATGGATAAATAGTATATGGTAATCAGAAACTAATTACTGCATAAAATGTTCCCAACATCCTCAATGATTATACATATGCGTATTAAATACAGAAACTATCATGTAATAAAATAATGCTAAAATAATCGTATAACTATTAAAAAAAAAAAATACAGACTTCTTTTGGCATTTCATGTTTTATATCATAAAAAACATATTAAGAGACAATACTAATAGAAACGTCAATGCATCCACGAAGCATAGAAGATGCAGAAATAACATTCGTAATTTTTTCTTCTCCTCTTTAATTGAAAATAATTCGTTTTCTTCGGCGATCAGCATACCGACAATGTCATGAATAATTCAAGGAGCTTGAAGTTAGTTCGAAGGATCAAAAAATCAAGGAAACAAATCTCGCAGAATTGTATCAGTCAACTCAAACATGTAAACTGCTCGCAGAATAATGCTGATACGTAAGAAGCTCGTTTCGTCTGGATCAAGCAATGACCGTGGCTACAAAGTACTCGTTATGCTCTATTTAAGTAGCGCATTTACATAAGCCGTGAACGTATATACATTCCGGGCTCACGCTATAAGGGGATCATGACGTCCCATGGAACGTGCGCGGAGGATCGCATGCATCTCGTTGAATGGCTCCTACTTCCTTTCTTTTTTCTTCTTCTCTTTTTTTTACATTAATTTTTACAACTGCTGGCACGACATATTTGATATTTACTACGAGATAGAAAGTGAAAAATGGAAATAAGTATATCGCATATCGATTACTGCCAGTGGTGGAATGGTGAATTGGTAAAGTTCGCGTTAGATTTCATCGAAATGTTGACGAGGAAATAGCATCATTAATGCAATTTAATACAATTAACATTATCGCTGGATAGTGTATGTTACAATTCGTAAATATTTGCGTTTTCTCTGATAATATGACGATAATTTTGTAGAGTGAAACCTTGTGGAATATTATGTGATAATTATACATTTATTAATTGCGCGATATTTGATTACAATAATGACCAGCGAACCGGTTGAAATTAGCGTATAAGTTTACGGTAGAATAATTCGCAATATACTAACGATTATTAGATCTTTTTGGACGTAGCGTACTCAGAAGGAATACAAACACTTTATCGATGGATTCTGTAATTAATTCTTGATGAGAAGGATTAATTAAAAATGGTTCTTTGGTACAATGACAACCTATAATTGTCATTGTAATAGCTTGTTAATTGTTATACCGCATGTAGACTTCGAGAGCTATGGTCATTTTGTCTAGGACCTACAGTTTTAACTCGGGTCGCAACCACCGGAGCTGGAGTTTACATATCACATAGGAATAATTTGAAATTTCTATTAAATATTCTTTAAAAATTGTTTAGACCTTTCAATTTCAACTCATTTCACTACACTAATTGGAATCTGAGTCGCTGTCTCTTTACCCACCATAGCCCCCATAAATGATTGACGCTTGCACATTGCCCTCCAACCTTGTATTTAGGGATTGTAATATCGGGCTAAAAGTCAATACCGGTAGTAGGAATTCTTTCATTTGCCAGTTTTATTAAAGATAGTAAATATCACAAAAAATCATTTGTAACTTATAAATTATAACAGTATATAAAGAATAACAAAAAAGTAAAGGAACAAGGAACATCTTCTGTATTTAAATCGCAAAAAAGTGTAAATATCACTATTCAGTTTGTGGTACTATTACATATTTTTGAAATGTAATCTTAACAAACACAATGCATCAATTGTACTGTCATTAAGCCTGGAATGTAATTATGTGCAAAAATTACCAGCTGTCGAAAACGCTCCTTCAGCATCTACGCTAGTTGGTGGTGCTGTTAGCAATGCGCGATATACTTTTTCGAAGTATTTACCTCTAAATCACACATTTTCAAATAAATCGATTTTTTGTCGGTTGGTTTTGAATATAACTGATTTCTGTATTGTATTTTGTTTGTTGAAGTTTTTTTAGTTATCGCTATTTCTAATTTTTGTTCAAAAGACAATTCCTTTTCACTATCGACATTAGTGTTATCATCATCTTCGATAACTGTACCGAATTGTTCTGAATGTAGATAGGTTTGTGGGTAAAAAATGTTAAGAAAATTTACTATAAACTTGATCATATCGTACACAAAAACGTATACTATTTTTCTATGTTGGCGACCCCTGAACATATAGTGGAGACAATTTAAAAAATTTCTAGCAAATACCGAAAAAACGGTATTTAAACTTGTGAATACCGGTATTACAAAATTGTACAAATGGCTCAAAATACCGGTATTCGGTATCCCGGTATTGCAATCCCTACCTATATTATTAAAAAAACCTTGTATTCGTTGATTTAAACATTGAAACGAAATATTTTGATCAATCAACGAGAAATAAATAGAAGTCTTTCAATAGAATCGCATAAGTTATACAGCGCAGGTTGAAACCATGTTCTACAAGTCTCTGTATAAAGAAATTTGATTTGTTCATTCCAATTGAAAAGAATTTTCTGTATTAAAAGAAAAATCTTTCCTTTCAAAAGAAAAAATATACAGACATTATTTCGACACCAACATTGGGAAGAGGAAACAAATGGCAAAAGTGTCTGTGGATGTAAAGGTTAGAGCATCCACAAAAGAACTAACGCGAATAGTATCGACCGTAACGTCCAGTGAACTTTGGCTTTACATTTTTCTCCGTTCGTCGGGGCCACTCATTCTCTCTCTCTCTCTCTCTCTCTCTCTCTCTCTCTCTCTCCCCCTCTCCTTTTTTAGAACAATTCAATGGCAAAAACGACGGGTTATGCAGCGCGTATCGTTTCCCGCGAATATCCGCAAATAGCTGGGCTATTTACCCCTATGTACGTACGTACCGCCGAGGCTCGCTGAAACTTTTGAAAGGAAGCCTATTTCGACGTACCCATCGAATCGAGAATTCTATATAACGTGGCGAACATAAATGCGTTCGTTCTGCAAAAAGTTACGAATCAACGGGCAACGAGCAAGTGTGCATTCCGCTCGTATGCGAGGAAAATGATCCTGGTATCCAACAATTTGGTTACTAGCGAATTTGGCTCGCGATCTTTTTTAACGAAGATTTCAAAAAGTTTAGTAAACAAAGGTCGTTACTTTTCTGACCTACATACGAAAAAACTTCAGATGTAATGTTTACGGTACGAGAATACCGAAATGTTTTTAAAATATTTCTTTGGTCATCATGTTTTTGGTTATTTCCTTGTATTGATAAGAGTTGTAAATATTATTTCACGTCTTTTCTGAAAAAAATAGCTGATATTTCAAAAGAATAATTGCATTACATTTTTCTAATACGATATAACGAGTCATCCTATAATTGAGCCGTTTATTTTGGAAGTGACCTAAATCCATTTATAGTGAAAGTGAGATATTTAAGGGTTTGTGTTTTAATGCCATTAAAAATATACGTGTAGGGTACCAATGAGATATGCTGCTTAAGTGTATCTAAAGGAGTTAAATTTACTGTTCCTATTAAAATAATGACAATTATTAAGTGAATAATATACGTTTTCTTACCAAGAATGGAGTTAAGCCACTTTCAAAGTTAACGGCCAGATTTGTTATAAAATTTGAAAGAACCAAAGTCCATTCAACATAATTTAAAATGCTTCAAATTGAAACAAAAAAACAATTTGTTGTTTTTAGAATTTAACAAATACTTAAAACTACAATTTGTTGGCGAACCTCTCCCATTTTTTCGACATCTTCATTTCACAGTTTTGCGCTCGATAGATTCATAAAGCAATACATTTCGTTATTAAAATCTCCCAAATACCAAAACTTCTCAAAAATATTCTTTCCTTCTTCTTCTTCTTCGTAATTGTTTATGTAAGCTTTTCGACAAGGGCAATCTTTGTTTTGGAAAACTTTTGCAGGTACAATATTTCCGGTTTGTGTGTAATATCTTTTTCCTGTATTCCATTTAATTTTATGCATTTTTGAGATGCATGTTTCATCAATCTCTTCTCCATGGTTATCTGTATCTTCATCCCGTGACGACGAATATTATTCTATGGTTCTCTTTCTTTTTCGATTTTCCTTGAAGTAATTAGTTACTAATTCGTCTTTAACTGCATTAATTAAACGTACTGATTATTTAACTAAAGCAAATGTCCAAACCCTGACGTTAACTTGTTAAATACTAATTAATTATAATACCTTCATCACTGCCTTCGGACATTATCAATAATTAATTGAACTTAGGCCACTTTCAAAATGATCGTTTTAATTATTGAACTAACTGGGAAAACTTATGTGTCCAAAATTATCGTATTTACTTTGAATATAGTTAACCACACATGATTTATTGATAGATAACTTAAAGTTGTACATGTAACTGCAGGAAATAGAAAATAATTGACAAATGGACTTAGGCCACATTCAAAATAAACGGCTCAATTATTATCTGTTCCATACGTTAATTCTTGCTTCCTAATTTATTGTATGTAATCACGATTTTTCAAAAGGAGGAGCATTGATTCCTCTCCTTGCGTTAGAGATTCTCATTAGTAAACATGTTACATTTACATACTGATCGACGTGAAAAAAAAGCGTTGAACAAGGCACGATAATCCAATGTTAATAATCGTAGGGTCGTAATTAATTAAACCATCCTATAACTCAAACCGCGTTTTACTCGCGCACGGAACGTTCTGAGCCCTTGGGTAACGTTTTGAGAGACAGTGCGTAATGGCTTAATTAACGAGACGTTAAAGTTCGCATCACTGTTTTCAATTAATTCAAAGTGGTTCGCGGACTGGCAATTCTGCCCGATCTGTCCTCTCACCGAAGATATCGTTATAACAGTTACACGAGGAGAGGAGCCTCTTTCATCCTCGCTTCAGCCTCGCTTTGTCGTCGTTGTAGGAGTATGTTGGTTCGTTTGCTGTTTACGGGTCGCTGAAGAGGGAAGATCCCTTCCCTCATCGTTGCTCCCCCGATCTTAGTTTCTGCGATGGAACACCATTTCCCCCGGAGAGGATAACGCGATCCCCGTAGAAACTAGGAGGGTTTATCCTGCGCAGTATGATCATATTAGCTCTGTGCTTTCTAACTTCTTTCGTGGCCTTAAAAACCACATGGTGAACGTTGGATTACAGGTTCGAAAGTGAAAATCTTTTGGTTAGATTCACCCGAGTCGAAATATTGAACCTCATTTAAATCTTTTACTAGCCAACATTTAGGAATTAAAAGTACAAAAATAGGTCTAAATTCAATGTAAAATAAGATCCTATTTAGCGCCTCAAAGTGGCACAAATTTCTCTTTATGCCACCTTAAGTCTCAAAAAAGAACGTCAATTTCAACCTCCGTTGAGGATTTACATCCTGTCCAGTTATTAATGTTATTATTATTATTATTATTTATATATATACACACATAGTTTTTAAAAATAAATTAGTCAAAATCACTAAACAATAATGGATTTTTACTCGTTTGCAATTATAAGTGTACCACTATTCGAATTAATGTGATAACTATAATTACAAACAAATAAAAATTCATTATAACGTAATGGTATTTACTAATTTATATATAAAAGGTATACATGCATATTGATGTAAATTGAAATGTTATTTATTTACAAAAATCATTATTTAACGTAGGAGGAGAAACAGGTCCAATTCAGGGGACAGTTAAATAGGAATATCATTTTACTTATTGTGAGAAGGAGTTACAGGTTTAAATTAGGAGTTTTAGTATTGAAAAGTATCATATTACGTTCAAATAGGAGTAAATACCATGAAAATAGGTTCAATATTTCGACTCGGGCAATAATATTATGTCTCTTTCAAAGTTAGTTCATCTTGAATTTCCTCCAAAATGTATAAAGGTAGAACGGGTTATCCTGAAGATTAATTAAAAGAGAAATTATTCTGAAGAGCATTTAGGAAACAGAGATTGTTCCAGTGCAATGTACCGGCACTGCCATCTATTACTAGTATGTAAGATAACTTTATCAAATATCTTGTAAACGCAAATATTTTGAACCGCAGCGACAGCATCACCCACTACCATCCTTACTCATCTCTGAATTACCGTTTCAAGTTCAAAAATCCTTACTTTCTTACTTTGATTTTTTAACTCCTTAACACCATCATCCTGCTCTCACTCCGTCTCTGCAATCTTTTAAAAGCTCCTTTGCACCAAAGTTTAGTTCAGTTCATCTTCTCAGTTCATTCTCATATCAAGTTCAATTGCTAATACTAAATCATTTCTAATTCTAACTCAAAGTCTTACAAGTTGAATATTGAGAATAACGCCAAGTTTTCATTATTCTCTTATTGTCGCCATTATTTCATTAACATCTGTATCACTGTTTGAACGAGACGAAGTTTAAACATATGTATCACACATTCAGAAGCAAAAAGTTCTCTTACTCCGGTGGATCTAGAAGAGCGAACAGTTTCATTCGCCATTACACTATCTGCATTGCTATTATAGCGTTCTCCATTAGATGACTGCCATGGTCATTTCATCTAGGACCTACAGTGTTAGATAGATTCCGAACCAGTGTGGCAATGATATAAATACATGTCATATAAGAATCTGTGTATTAATTAAGCATGAACCTTTAATTTTATAATTGTTGTAACCTCTACATTCATCTGTATATTTCAAGTTAAAAATCAGATTTCCTATGCCTTCTTTTCTAACCCTACTCAGTTTATATCTCATGTTTGATCTTTATTTCTCACACATGGGTGAAAATGTGTATCACCACTGGGACACCCCATAATAGAAAGCAAGTGATCACTGGAGAACGCAGTGGCGAACAGCTGCCTACCATTGAAACGCGCACGAAGCTATCGCGCAACAGAACATCATAACTTTTCGAGATAGTTTTAAGGATTACATTATAGACAACTTTATTCGAGACACTCACCGGTGCACGCCTCAGAGCGTAAATCTGACGGGAGTATGATAAACCAACGTGAAATACGCAGCCGATAGGGTTACACGTAATTTTATGAATGCCGCGCGTTGCATTACATTTATCGGAGGTTACGAGATCTTCCTGCGAGGTATTCGTTACCACGTATTATGCCCGCAATGCCGATACGTGGTAATTGCCGATTTTGCGATACCACGACGCTCCATTGTTTTAAATTGCGAAAGCACTCGCCGCTCTGCCAGCAAATGATAGTACTTGCCGATATTCATTGTTGCGGCCAGTAACGAGTGCAAACTACAAGAAATACCTTTCAGCGTGCGGACCTGGGTTCTTTTTAGCTCGCAGCGTTAAAGTATCGTATCGAATATCGCGTACTGCCTGTCAATTATCTCCGTGCCGCGAACGACGATACTAATGACAGGCTCGAAAAAAGAAGAGAGACTCCTCCCCTTGCCCTCCCGTGAATAGGTAGTCCTTCGACGGACGATATCATTTACCGGAACGGCGCGAAGGAATTACACAGGAATTGAAGCTTGCGTAACACCTCGCTCGTAAAACGGTTAACATAATCGTACTACTCGTAAAAACTTAATGCGTGTCTTTAAAAACGTTAAATCTTTCGCGAAGCAAAAAAGTCCACCTTCGGGCTAACCCGATGAGAGGGTAGACGATAGCAAGGAGGCTGATAGAAAGAGAAAAAGAGAGAGAACATGTGCAAGAAGTGAGAGTGGAGGTTGGGTGGTGTGCAGGGTTTCTTCTGGACCAGGAAGTAGCACGATGGTACACTAACCGCGTGGACTTTTTCTCATTGCCGCGTACTTTACGTAATTGACTTCCTGGTAAGAGTCCCGGTCCGCCTAGCAAAGAGGATGGCACGAGCCCGAAAGGTGCAGCAATCCTAGGGCAGTTAACCGAGCAACGATTCCAAAGACTAACCCTGTGTGCGCGCACGTGAAAATGTCCGGCGAACGAACGTGTTCCGGTAGCCCTTTTTACCTTAATCGTGTAATAACGACGGAGTAAAATTCATAAAACGCTCTCTGAACATTGTAACGCCTGAGAATCTTTGTAGTTTTCAGGATATTCCGTTATGAAGTGCATGGTTTCTTTCTACAACGACTTCTCTCTTTGTTTCGTAGGATTTCGTTCCTCTTTCCTTCTTCTCTTTCGTTCTAGTACTTTCGGTACGTCAGAATGCACCTGCATTTATTTATTTATTTTCCGTGTTGCTCATCCCGTCGCCCGTTTCCTCGTTCGGGACCAAGTGGCACTTAGCGCAAAATAAAGAACGTCGTACGGATCGTTTTGCGAGGTTTAAGAGCCAGTAGACGCGTTTGACGCGGCAAGTATTCGTTACGCTTCTTGTCGAAGGCGAGACGAGACTCGGTCGTTCGGTTTTATTTCCTGACTGGCTCTAGTGTATTTTCTATTCTAATCTCGAATAATGCTCTTCTCGGTGTTGTCGAAACAGGCGATACAAGTGTCTCGGCGAACCTTCTAGCATTTCTTTCCGAATCGTTTCGTTTTAAATTTCAACTGGGATTTCCTTCAAACGTTGCTGATCAGAGTTTCATCTTGATTTCAATTTATTCTTCCCAGGCACTGTTAACCATTCACTTGGTTTTCTGTATTTTTATGTTTTTCCCTCTAGAAGGGGGATTGACTTTTTGAAATACATCCTCCAAACTTTTTTAATTACCATGCCGTTTGTTATTTCATTCGTTATCATATTTCTCTTGATTGCAGGAAGTAAAGTGTATTTAACAATAAGTGTTGGGTGTATAGTTGCATATTTATGTCTACATCGACGAATAAACAATACGCTTAGATCGTAATACGAAAATGAGATTGAGGAAAGGGCACGAGCTAAAAATCCATCCGTTGCTAACATTTAGATTTTATGCGTTTAACGTACCCGCTGTGACACTTTACGATCACCTTTAAATTAAAACCAGTTTTTGCTATTGTCCGTAGCGTTATCCCATTTCCTGCTCGATTTCGTCGTGACACATTCCTTGCACGAGAATCGCAATGATACTTTACAATACGCAGTGATATCATTTGAAAGAGCATCTAACATACGTGTATGTTAATCACTTAACAATTTATATTATTTGTACAATTTTTGAATAAGCAAAGTGCTCCAAGAATTCCCCAAGTGAAATTCATTTCATGAAATTCTTTGACGATAATGTTTACTTTTCTCCAATAACAGAAATAATTATGGACATTTTAAGATATTTTCGTGAAAATACAAAGTTGTAGTAAAAATCAATGTTTAATTGAAATCGATAGGAAATTAATTAGAGAGGACTAAATGAATGCAGTTTTTCTGTGTTTGATATTTCGATTTGATATAGTACAGCAATTTTATCCAGCAGCAGCAGTTTTAGCAGAGTTTTGACACAGCAGTAAATATTTATTTAGCGTTTTCAAAAATTCAGCAACATTTAAAAGCTTGCGAATAAAAACTGCGAGGAGTAAAGCGCATGTTAAATTGTATTGACGTTAAAATCCATCATTTCGCTGTATTATTTTTACATATGAGCGTAAAACAATAGTCAATATGAAACTTTCCGAAAACACTAATTACAATCTAATCGATACATTAATCATAAAAATTGTACGCTCTAGAAATACCGACTTTACAAATAATCTGCGAAACGTGGATGCCCCTACTAATTGTTCGGCAACCGGTAATTCGTTATGTTCTGTTTATGTAACGAAAGCTTTAATTTTTCAATTCGCTGACGTTTTAAAGTAGAACAGAGGCTGTAAATTTAACACTAATTAGTCTAGTTTGAAACTAATTGGTGCGCGAGGTATCGTTGCAGCTTTTAATCTTTCCCTTCTGATTAAGCATCATTAACGGCAGTAGACGGTCTTATACTCGGTAATTAATTCGAGTTCGACAGTATTTAAAATCTTCTGAGAGTTTATTTCATTTGATAGAAAAACTGAGACGAAATCGTGAAATAATTGGTTTCAACCAAAAGCTTTGATCCTGACATAAATCATTTCTGTTACATTTAACAGATCCATTTGCGAAATTTTATTCTTATCTGTGTTTATCTCTAGAGACATTGGTAGTGCAATTATTTCCTTTCTTCCAGTCTCGCTATCCGACTTAATTACCAGCCCTGTTAAGTTCATGCAAAGTAAAACTTCAACTGTACTTGTGCATCCTCGATTTTAAAAATTGCTTTTCTCAGAAATGAAGTCTTCTTTGAACAAAGTATACATTAGAATTTAAACTTCTAACGCGTTGGCTTTCCTTGTTCTCTTTGATGCCGCAATTTGAATTACTAAAATTTCTTCATTTCTGAAACATTTTCTACGCCATAATAAACAATATCATGATCTTCGAAAAAGAGTGTACCGTTTAATACAGTTTAATAGTTCTCTTTTCCGATATTCTTAACGAAACAAAGCCTGCGTGCAGTTAACAATGTCGATGCAAAGTCAATAATATCAAATGTTATACAGGCTTTGTTCCTCGTTCTTATTCAATGTTTCACTGAAAGGCAAAAAAGGAAAGAGATTTTAGTTAAACATTTTTTTCCATTGTCAGCGCAGTATGTAGCTTTTGCACAACTTCCGTCTTGGTTTGCGTTACGTTATTTAACGTCGTGAGCGTAAATAAATAAACGCATGAAAGCGAGATAGCATTCGAACGTTGCAGCTCGGTCGAATGTATGTGGCTTTGGAGATCGATACTTCGCTTATCCGCGTTTTTGCTCCATCGACGAGTATTTCGAGTGTGGCGGCACAGAACTCTCCAACATACGATATACCACCGCAATATATTTCTTAAGATCGGATAGCAACGTGCTAAGGACACTTTACTTCTTTCGTGCACTTTCCGGTACTTCTTAATCATTGGTATCGCCGTACCGGCTCTTAATTCTCGACTGCAATTTCGTGGTGCTCGATAGAGGATGGCACGTCTTAACGAAGCATCGTACTGAATTTAAAGCTCTAACGACTAAATTAATCATTTCCGCTTTACTTATTCGCGCAGGACTTATAAAGTTTCATAAATTGTATTTTAATTCGAAATTTTATACTCTTGGAAGACAGTTCAAAGGTAATCGAATATTTTAGTAACTTATTTGAATTGGTTATTCAGTTTATTCTAGCAGAAGTAGAACATCGATGAAAATTAGTGGAACTTTGGTTTTTCTTATGTAGTACTATAGGAAATAACAAGTTTCTTTCTCATGTTCATAAAACTCCAGAATAAAATTCGAAGTATTAACACTAGATCTACCAAGGTGGTCAAAATGACTTGTTCTGAATTTTTTCTTAATTTTCCTGAAATTTCTAACAGTGGTTCTGTTTCTTTTTTCTATGTCTAGCGTGAAGACGATAGGCGATTGAGCCGATCAAGTTTTTTGCCCCCTTGAATTATATGCTATTGAATTAATCGTCGATAGCTCTATGTACTGCACAATCCTTTTATTAATTTCCTCATCGTCAAATATTGTACTATCGTCTAGTGATTATAAAAAGGACAGTGTGCTTATTCAATAGAAAACTTCACAAGACTTCGACATACTCTTTCATAGACGACAAATCAAAACAATACGCGCATTTTTCGACTCTTATCTTTATCTTCTTTTCCAAATCTAATATCACTCTACAATATTATACTACGTTTAGCTGTTCTACATTAATTATGCGAGCAATCATTTTAAGTAACTCTCTGTAACACGAAGATTAACA
Source organism: Cerceris rybyensis (assembly GCA_910591515.1). Taxonomy (NCBI): domain Eukaryota; kingdom Metazoa; phylum Arthropoda; class Insecta; order Hymenoptera; family Crabronidae; genus Cerceris; species Cerceris rybyensis. Next base: position 32,046,713 of record OU342790.1, read on the forward strand.
CGTTGACTAACGTGGGGGTTACCGGTGACCGGCGCGATTGAAAATTCCATATGACTTTAAAATTGTAATATTTCGGAATTTTCTAATATATTAGATATTTAAATACTAGCTTTCTGCAGATAAAACCCCGCTACACATCTATCGATTTGTGTCTTTAAAGTTTCTGCTTTACAAAGATGGGGTTTTAATAGGAAAAGCATCACTTCCGTAGACATGATAAAACAAGTGATTTATCAGCGGAATTCAACGTGTTAATTATCCACCTCTTGTCCACGAATGTTTTTGCGATTACGTATGCTCAACTGAGTATTAAGAAAATAAAAATTTGTTAATGATTTTTGGAGCCACATATCACATATTTTAAAATAAACATGATCGATGAAGAACGATTTTATGACGCTATAGTCACCAAACTTTTTTTGAATTTACAGTTATTTTTGAATTTTAAGTTTCCTTATTCCATGTTGTCAGCAACAAGTCTTACTTCTTGTTTTATGACAAAAGGTTGAAAATATTATTTTACAGCATGTTCAAATCTAAATCATAGACAAGGTTCGTAAACAGAATGTTGCAAAATCAGTTTGTGACTTTCAAAAATTAGATAATAGTAGTTCGCATGACTAAATAAATTAGATATATACATTTTTTAAAGGACAAAAACATATGTAGACTTATTATGTATTGTCGTAGTTATCATGACTTATACAAGAGTAACTAAATTTCTTCCTAAACATAATTTCTATTTTTGTATATACTTTGGTTAAGCAATTTTCCATCCCTTTCTTCGAAAGGAAAACCCAATTCCATCAAGGCTCTGTTTGTAAACACTGTTATACAAGATGTTTTTATAACGTGTAAATACAAGCTTCACTTAATTCACAAACAGCCAGCCAACGTGTATCATCACAAGCCCTAACAAAAACTGAATTATGAACTTCCATATGTTTCGTCCAATGTGCAAACTCAGCGTCCTATCCAAGAATAATTTAGTGAACCAGAGTGTAGGTGACTAAGCGAATAAAACCGATTGAACTGACCGAACAGAGAGAACGGGGGGAAGTTATGAGATCGTTCAGGTACTTGCTGCAAATTTACGCCGCGAATCGGCCTCGAGGTGAAAGGTGCAAAGAGGTCGCGATCCGTTTGTCTGCGAAAACGCCAAGCTTTTATGTTTCGATGATGTAGCATCCCACGAATGTTCGATAATTCGGTCGTTCTGAAGGAGAAAAGAGAAGAAGAATAAGAAAAAAAGAAGGAGGGAATTAAACGGAGTCGAAGCGTATTTCATGGTTTTAATTCGACACAGCTGTCGGATGAAGTTTAAATTTCACGATCTATGCCTGTCGACCTTTCGCGAATAAAATATCACAAGCTCGAAGGTCAAGTTTACATTTGAGAACAAATGGTAAGATGTTTTTTTTATAGAATAAAAAAATGGTAAAGAACTCTGTGCTTCTAAGTGGTTTGTAATAAGCATTGTATTGTACTTCTTTTGAAATTAGCTTTCTTCAAAATTTTAGAGTGTGAGGAACTGAGTTTTTAAAAATTGTAGAGATCGAACGAGTATTGTTATTGCAATGTTTATACATAGATTGTATTGCATGAAATATTTTGAGAGCGTCACTGATTGAATTCTCTTTGCCCCTTACTAAGGGGAAAGGAAATTATAGAAAAGAAACAATTTTAGGGCTTAGGGGTTTAGAGATAAATAGATAAATTAATAACGAAATGCTTTTAGCAAACTTTTAGCACAACTACCAAAATAGTCAAAAGAACTAATTTGGGAATTTCTAAAAAGTTACTTCAATTTATATCTGTTTAATTTCCCTGATTTTTTCTACATACTTTATAAAATATAAACGATTGAATCGACTTCTAAATTCTTTGGCTTCAGAGTATTTATCTATCATTTTTGATCGTCAGCAGTGCTAGTATATAACAGATATAAATATTTCGAAGGACTACATATTTAAAAAGAAAGAATGACAAATCACCTTTGCTTTCATGCTTGAAGTATTCGCAACGAATATTTTCAAGAAGTTATACGATGGATTGAAACGTACATATATTTAAAAATATTTAGGCTAATAGTTTATGAACATTTGAAGAAGTTTTGTTCTGATGCGCCATAGAAACAATATATTTAAAAAGTCAAATCGTATCACTAAAAGATTGAAAATTCACTCACCAATACCGTCGAGATTCGACCAAGTTTTATGAATCTAAAATTTGTTCACTATGGTATCCCAAGGTCAATCTACCGATATACAATGCACGTAGCTGTAGCCACTTACCTGAAACAATACAAAGACATAGGACTATAGAAATTTGCACACATATTCAAATATATCGAACGCGACAAAACGTCGAGTACTTTCGCATTTCAAGTATTTACTGTCAAAAAAAAAAGTATTATCGTATTGTATTTTCCCCAGCGTAGATATGTACGTATAGATTTTATGAGATTACGTATGAGCGGCAGGTCATTTTCTAGATAACAATTTCGTAAAATCCTTGGTAATAGGAGAGATGGATATTGGATATAGGTTGTACTACTGGAGCAGACGGGTCGCGTTTTCAAAACAAATTCTCAATGTCAACCAGTCTCGCAAATTCCACCGTATGGATTACTCTGTCTGAATAAGGCATCACTGTTTATTATACAATCGATTCGAAGGTTTCAAAATAATGATAATAATAATAGTAAACGTCCTATGACATAATAAATGTGCGTAGGTATCTTTGAATGAATTTTTTAATATGCTCCTACTTTAGGTTTCATATTAGCTTTTATCATTATGTTTTTGATATAAACATAATAAAACTATAGAACAAAGAATTAATTCAATCCCCTGTAGATCTAGCTCAAACTTAACCATTGAAATCCTAATCCTGGTTGCAAAATAGGAAGATTCCAATTTCATCTACTTTCCAATAATATTTAACATAATTTCGTACTTTCAATAACATCATTGGTTTCGTGCTTATTACTATTTATACTATTACATAGAACACCCAATAGAACTAATGCTACTAGGTTACAGTTGAACATCCTCGGTATCGGATGCGTGGTAGAATGAACGTTAACGGTTTTGCGCAGAATGTGTCGATTTATTTACTATATTTAAAACGGTCTTACGTGCTCGCTGCACGCTTAACAACATTATTTATATCATAACAGTACCTGTACAATACTTGAAGGTCACTACCCTGCACGAGTCGTACGATTGTCAGACACAAAGAGTAGCTCCAAAACGGTGCACTCACTTTCAGCTTCATTTTCGACGCACATTTCCTCCAAAAACACCGCACTTCCGAAACTACAGTGCACGCTGCACCGCAATAACAAAACAACAAACTAAGAAAGTCTTCAACGATCAAAAAACTACCGCAACAGAAACGTTTCTACGTTGTTTCCTAATCGATGACGAATCACTCCAAAACGCAATACTCAGTCGCGTTATTACACTAAAATCATGAAACCGTGGGTGTACCGTGGAAATGCACAAACGCAACGTAAAAAAAGTGGCCAAGAAGAAGGAAAGAGATATAATTCGTGAAACAAGCACGAACGTGCCATCCTTCTCGCACCAAGCATTGATACACTACTACTTGTGCCAACGACCCGGATTACCTTGCGAGGTAGGTCAAAAAGTGACGTCATAAAGGAAAAGACGAAGATTACCAAAACGGAGAAGACCGCGAAACGTCCGCGACAGCGACGTTCGGTCACCTCCGTTATCCGTCTTCGGAGACAAACAAGCGAAACGAGTATCGCCGGTAAGGAACGAAGATGGATTACCGCGGTTGGGAGCCACATCTGGCTCGTTTAGCCGGGCCATCTCCCGTAGGAGCTTCTAGGCTCATATCGCGATCGTTACATAGGGTACGTATACCTGCTTCCATTTCGTTCCATGTCACCTGATTCAAGCACTGCAACGCCGAAGATAGATGATACCGTTCTGATTAAGACCTCGTAGTTCAAACCCCCCATTTCAACTGCAACTCTCATTCCTCGAGCTGCCAAAAGGCAACTTTGTAGGATGTTTAGACTCGATATTCTTGTCCTTCGGACACTTTTGTTGTTAAAATTGAACTGTCGTTATACAATTTTTAATGGACAAGATACAAATGTCGTGAAACTTCCTAGATCGAATTGGCGAAACTATAAAAAGGTCATCGTTACGTGTAATAGTGTGGGTAGAAAAGGTGATGCTGACGAAGGATAAAATATAAATCCTGAATTGAAATAGTAGTGTGGGATGCGAATGTGTGAAGATTTATTTTATATGAAATCTATGAATATGAGTGACGATCCTACTTTGTTTTTCGAGAGGCCAACGAGGCACTCGGTGCAAACTGTGGTTGGAATCCTCCGTGGATACACTGTGTGTCGTTATATTCTTTGTGTTGGAATCCTCTGTGGATATACTGAGTATTTTTAATATTCTTAGTGGTTAGAATCCTGTGTGACTAAATATTGTTTAGATAATACGCGATACATCATAATCTTTCTTCTTATTTTTACTTATAATCTATTTTATATTCTTTTCCATACCTTTATTTGTAATTTTTATAATAGACATTAAACGTGTTATTAAGAACTCCTACAGTAGGATGTTACAAATTTCTTGCTTGGCGATTGCTCTTGTATCATTTCGCTTTGTGTATGTTAACCCTTTGCGTCCGTATGTCGAGTGTAATTCGACATTAGTTTATATCTCAGGAACTCCTTTGTCGAGGCTCATTCGACGTTTTTTCAGGTTCAAACCAATAGATGTAAACGTGTGCAAGAAAATCAGAATTGCATCGCAGACATTTTTTCAAGAGATATGCGCTTGCGAATTGCGAGACACAACAATAGTGCAATTAAAGTAGATATTTAATTGAATTTGTTTCTTCCGCTATTTATTTATATGATCCTATTTTTCATTTTAAGTAAATTTCAAAGAAAACACTGAAAAGCGTTGGGTGGTAGTGATAATAAAATTGAAATGTAATTCGGAGTGCAAAGGGTTAACTCTTTGCGTTCTGAGTAATTTCTATTATGAGCTATGGAAAATTGAAAAACTTGCTTCTTCATTGAAAAGTATATTCTTAAATTATGTTTCACAATATAAAAAAATATATAAAATACACTAGATTTTCCTGGCAATGAGGTTATCAGCTAAGACGACAGCGGAGTGCAAAGGGTTAACTAGATATAAATATTACTGCTGTGTCAATCAAACTTGACTATTAGATTTAGAGGGTAATTTCGTACGCTGTTTGTGGGGCTTATATTTGATGCGAAATGTTTTAATTGATGGGGGATACTGACATGTTTATTCTTGGTTTAGTTGGTTAAAAATTACCTCGGACTAGATGGGTGAGAATGAATCCTACGATTTGGATTAAGAATTATATGTGAAAGCCTGCCTTGGAGGACGTATGCTTTTGAATGAGACTCAAAAGGAATTCTATGCATTGGCAGGAAGATGTGAAAGTGTCGAGATGAAATACAGATTGCATTGATATGAAAAATATATGCCACTTTAGAGACCATTTCAATGTATCGATATTTTTGCCATTAAAATCTAGGGCAGAACTTCGTTTTTAATGCAGTCAAGGACTGAAAATGCATCGATGACGAAACAGTTTTTCAACATTTTATATTAATGCGAATATGGTATGAATATTTTTACTCTCATTTTATAAAGTGAGATACAGCAGAAAAAATTTTGCGAAATTGATATCGTGTACTAATAGAAAAGTGACAAAGTGTTTTATTAATAATTCCACATATTATAATAAAATTAAATACATTGTCCTATGTATATCCGTAACATACGGAAGTTTTTATTCAAACTTAAATACGGTGACATCAAACGAAACAATGTATTTCAAAATCTCACACAAAAAAGAATGTTCAACGGCTTCCTTTACAATTGCAACTTCCAGAGCAAGTAGTTGATGCAACGGCGATAAAAAACTATCGATATTTCACAGAATGATTTCGCAGCTTGGAGTTTTACAACAAACCGCATTGAAAACGGTCGTTCCTGAAAAGAGTGCTAAATTGCTCTAAAGCTAGGTTTCTCCATGGAAAATCCGCGTAAAAGTAAGAATTTTATTCCTGAAAGTATCACCGTTTATTTTTCTATCATTACAACAGCAAATTTAATGGAGAATTTATTGTTTAATCCTGAGCATATAGATCGTTAAATCGTGCTTTAACACTCACGAAATGTGAATAACAAATAGATGCAAATTCGCAAAAGAAGTGGAAAAAAAAGCTTTCCAGACATAGGATAAATTAACTCGACGCCTCGAGTGTAAAATCGAGATCGAATGCGTCTTCGATCGCCCATGTTAATTAGTAGCGTAACGACCGAGCTCTAATTATATTTCCGTGCTGTTAAATCCTTTATCGCACGATTTAACCAAGTATCGCGATTGACCGCTCTTTCGACTACCGTTATAAATTGCAAATCGAGAAATTCGATAGTACAAACTATACCGGTATGTCGTAAAGTGTGCAGATTATTTTACAGCAGTCACATAGAACTTTATATAAAACAACGATGATATTAGGAATGCGAAGAACATTGAAACAAGACGCCTTCGTCAATGTTATTGAAATTAATTTAACTACAAAAACATCAGAAGTCTACAAATGTTGAATATAATTGGAATAATGTATTTTTTTAATGGGCTACTAGTCAATTACCTTAAATTGTTGGGATTATTACTGTTAGAGGAACAGTTTTTATCAGTTAATTACTGTCCAATACGAGTGCAAGTAACGAACAGTTTGTATGAGCAAGAATTGTTACGTTAAAGCCAATAATACTGTAATTGCATATAATATATTCCAAGTAGTATATAGCACCATTAATGTACATAGTATCGTTGCCAACATCATTAAATAACAATTTTGCGTTATATTGGTACTATCCTATTTCATTAAAATATCGTGGGTATGTGTATACATGTTAGCTGCAAAAAGTCGTAGATTTCAAGAGACGCCAAAATCTACCTCTGCCAGTATATGCAGTTGCAAGATCCATTTTATGTAACGCGAATCATTGCAACGGTGTACAGTGAAACTCGTTTTTTTTGCGTGTTGGTTTTCGTAATAATAATTTTTCTATCGTGCCAAGCTCGGAGCATACGGTTCGTCACGCGAAATCAGCATTAACGTAAAGTCAACTTTAAATCGTCGGCACTGTAAATTGTTCACATTTGCAATCTGAAATGCAGCCTGGAAATTACGTTTGACAAATTGCGAAAATTTTACATCGTGCTTGGATCCCTTGGGGTCTCTCGTAAGACAATGCTATTTTATTGTGAGGAGCATTGCGAAAAAGGAAAGCTCGATGATAGAAAGAAAAACACACGTATCGAAAGAAATTTTTGTGGTTTGAAAGGACAAGTGAGGCGGGGAATGTATATTAAAAATTTCGAATTCATCTCACGTGTATAATCTATTCTATATAAATAAGAAGTGCATTTGAATTATCACTTATATCAAAGGCGATGCATCGACAAATGATGTGTTAATTAGAAGAATACATATTACAACACTCTAAAAAATATCACTATACTATGGGAAATAATACTTTCGAGATCCCAAATTAGAGATTTCCAAAAGAATTAACATTAGATGTACGACAGCCGTCAAATTGACGGTTTCCCACTTTTTTTTTAAATTCTTATCAAATTGTTAGAGAAGTAGTGCAGTAAATATTTCACGGATATTTTATAATATGGAAATTATTTAACTAATCATAATTTTTTATCGCTTGATCCATATTTCTACAAGGTAATTATCTAATTTATTTAAACCTACTAGATTTATTTGTTGCAGTAGATCTAGTGTTAAGCAAATCTTAGAATAATAGAACAACCTCGTCCTAGTATAATAACACAGACAGAAACAGATTGAAATATCATTATTCGCACATCAGGAAAATTGACTTTTCATGTTTTAATGCTTTTCAAGCGCAACAAGAAGAATTCAAAAAAGATAATCGAGGGTACTCAAATTAAAGAATCATAAAACCTACCAAATACTAATAGCAATGTTCAAACGACGTTCTGATCTTCCAAATAAACAAATAACCGATTGGGGGGGAAGTTCCCATAAACTTTCACAGGCCGGTGCATCCGCCATCAAGCGCTGGTAGGGTAATAAAAAGAAATCGGCATCATTTCACGTGACTGGAAACATTAATGCGACTTTGGAATCCCGTTTCCAGAACCAATGAAGCGCTATCAATGTCTCACGGTACCACCGGTACCGATATTTATTTCGATTCGACGCTGAGTTCCCGTCTTTGTGGTTCGAATCGAAGACGGAGAAGAAGAGAAGAAGAAGGAGGAAGAATAGAACGGGCGGAAAAGGAGAGAAATAAGAGGAGGTAACCTACCAAGGAGACAGGAAAATGAGAAAAACGGAAATGAAAGCTCAAAGATAGGAGAGCCAAGATAAAAATATTCATTCTGACACGGCACGAGGAAGCTGTAAATTCTACAATTTTCCAAAAGGATATTCACACAGCTAATACACGAGCAACAAGGAAATAACGACAATGTGATAAATTATTTAACGTAATCATGAATTCGATGTAAACAAATGAGCAATATCCCAAGACTGACGGTAATTACCTAATAAATGTCGATTATCGGCTTATCCGATAAAATTACCGATCAACCTGAGTTTTCATTGAGAAAAACAGCAGGATAAGAGTTCCTCGGATAGAACTAATCAAGTGTAGGACGTAGTTACGATAATAAGGGGCGATTCTTTTTATTAAAGCGAGACGTACGTCTTACACGACCACTCAAGATGAGGAAATGAAGGAAAGAAGGAAATTATGGAGAGACGAATGAAGCGTGAAGCGACGAAGAAAGGATATATTGCATCGTGAACGTGGGGAAACTGCAATCGCGACTGTCATTCGCGGTTCGTTCTGACCCGCTTAAAATGCACTTTCAAAGGGAATCGCCAACGCTGCTGTAATTTACTGCGCGAAACGGAGCATGAAATAAACGGGGAATTCGTTGCTCCTGCTGCACCACCTACTTGCATTCCCCTTCTTTTTACGTTATAAATATCATTAACCGAGACTTCATCAATTTTTCCATTCGTTTCAAGTGCTCTAATTCTACGCTTAGATGGATTTTAACAGGAATCTTTCACGGGCAGCCGCATTGACGAGCAATACGATATGAATTTCTCCTTTCGCTTTCTCCTACAGCAAACGGAATAAAGTAAAAATTTCACTCACTTACAGATACGTTCGCTACGAAAAGAGCCATCGAGGTCCTTTGGGAAAAGGTTATCTGTCGACAGGAAAGGACACTCGGTAAATTCGAAAAGTTTTTAGAAGACCAAGAATGAACTTTGTACGATCGTTAGAAAATGAAAGATATATTCTTGCTAAAGCAGGATTGAAAGTTTAAGCTTACAGAGAATATCCAGAGATTTTAGGTTCTGTTTATTTCGTGGAACAAATCAATCTTATTTTGTTAATAGTCTTAAGAACTTAAAACTATAATTGTACTCAAAGCAAAGCGTTATGAAGAAATTCCTTTAGAATATTACGTATTCCGAAGTTACGTGTTGTAATGTGCACTTCGTTTGTCATATTTCAGAATTGTTTCCCTCGTGTTTCAGTGGAATATTTCAAGAGATCCGAGTTTCAAATGTATACATCCATTGAATCAGCGAAGCAGCTCGGTTGCACTGCTCAGATCGTAAATTCTTAGGGTTGAAGTTGGCACTAACGTTTATAATGAATAGGAAGACATTAAGAGAGAAGCGCAGTAACCTTGTCACCTTTGCAACGAATAAACGTAGCCGTAGTAAACGCAACAACAACGTTTAATAATCGCATGACAAAATACAAAGTTAATGTGTTAAGAACTCTCTTTGAAGCTGGCTTCGAGTGCCAATCAACCGTTCGATTAATTTATTTCAATTGCCGTGAATAATCAAATTAATCTCGTAGCGAAGCTAACGAACATCAAATGCCAAATAAAACTCTTAATTCTATTTAACTCTAAATACATATTTATCGAAACATCGTAAGTTTTAACCTGTAATCTCTATAAATTATTCCAAAAAGATGGTTACAATAAAATAGTCACTAAATCTTCTGCATGAAAGTAAAATCATAAAGCTGATTATACTCTCAAAGAAATTAAATTCAAACTGTACCCCATTACCAATACTGCTTTTGCAATTATGTTATAGGGGCAGTTTTTCAGGTTAGTTTAGGGGCAGTTGCAACAGCTTCATGCAAGTGCGATAATAAATTTCATTCGCAAATTATTAAAAAAATATACAAATTAGATTAATTAATTATTTTATAATTAATTAATTTGATTTGTAATTTTTTTGTTAATAATTTGCGATTTAATGCCAATTAAATTTACAAATTAACAAAGACAGTATTTTTTTTTCATAGTTACAGTAAATTCGCGAGTTTACCAGTAATGTGAGTTGAAGTGCAATCTTTAAAGAGGCGCGCCGGGAAATGTTTCAACTTTCCATTAAACATATATGGGCCAAATGAAAAGTCAAACTCGTTCGTCCGCCGGAGACTGTGTATACTCGTCGGATGCAAGCAGAGTGCACGTGAAATTAACGACGAAGTCATTTCCGAGTTAGATTGCCGAAGCGTATATATCAGGAGGTGTATTTTCTCCGCATCCTGCGGCAGGTACTGCGAATAGAGATCATTTAGCTACCTCCTCTCTCTGTCTGTATATCAAATTTTAACGGCGAATTGGATCGTCGATTGAGATTAATGGAATTCGGCCAATTCGCGAAAGGATAACAAATCGATTGTTTCCAAAGGGAGGTATTATGTGTCGTTTCTTCTCGGCATACAATTTACAACGAGGAATTGCTTTCGGTATCGCGGTATATGAAAATTTTTGATTCATCTCGTCTGAAAATTAGAAACTATAACTGTTCGGTTTATAGGGTATTATAATTGGTAGTGTTCTATTCATTGTTTATTTTAAGCCACTATCCATCATTTATTATAGTTTAAGATTTATGGTAAAATATTACGAATTGTGTAAATTGTGACGTTGAATTTCAAGATCCAGTATAATCATACGATGGGGTTTCTTTTGCAAATCTCTGGCGATACAAAGAATAATAACTGTAAGACAAGTAAGCTAGTAAGCTATTTTTTAAACACTCTGTATGATGTGTAGCATTTGGAATGAGAGAAAATGCTCGAAATTAAAATGGGTAGAAACAATGGGAAGCTGTTTTAAAATAATGAGTAACAAAGAGATACAAAAGAAGGCAGGGTCTTCGGAATGATGAAAAAATATGTAAGGAATAAAAATACAAGGTAATACAATTGAATTGAATTCAATATAATTTATATTTTGCTCAGTGAAGGATTATGTTTTGATGCAATTACTTCGCTTTTAATGAATGACAATTCAATTTAATTGTGTTAAAGTAGTTGAGCAATATGTTTTAAGTGTCAGAACTTATTGTGCGAAAAGATTTGCTCAGAAAATGGGAGGCATGCAAACTTTAGTGGCACGTAAAGTGCTTGCAATTCTTTCATCAAATTTTCGTGGGTACCGTGTATTCAACTCGTATTGCACGAAATTCTACGAAAATGTTTAAAGTCTCTCGCTAAAATGCTTTTCGAGTGACGACAGGAAAAAAGTACACGACCTGGAATAAAATATATACGTAAGAGTGTAGTTCTTCCTCCTAAGAGTCGGCGTCCAAGGTAATCTCTTCTTTTCGGATTTTATAGATTTCAAGAGATTTTAAAGCATGTGTCGTAACAAAATTTCCGAAGACAATAATAAAACGCACATACGCCCAAAAACATTTCAGACTTATTTACAACAGCAAAACCTATCCATCCAAATTCGATTACTTGAATCAAAATTCTATTATATGCTACTATGGTCGAAATGCAAATTTAAATGCTGGAAGTTCCAATCAGTAAATCAGAGCTGAAATCACCATCATCTCTGGTTGCTTTTTCTAAATTATCATCTAATATGTCCTAACGTTAATTGTTCTCCATTCTGCTAAAAACTATAGCAATCAATATCAATAAATATGAACAGAAAGAAGAAAGAAATATCTGTTACATAAATTTAACTTCATTACAGTATAAATTATCCACCTATTACGAAATTATATTTTGTCACTTTCATGATATCTCTCACCATATTTACACCACAAATGCGACCGACGTTTGGGCTATAATAGGCATTGTGAATCCCTACATTTCAAGGGGTTCGTCCCTCGACTTACGATCTCTTTCGTAACACCATACTTTACAGTTGAGTATTCTCGAGTGCGAAATCCAAAACCGCGCGCATAAAAGCAACGAGTAAATCGTGCTGCGTGCAATTAATGGACATTACGAGTTCCGGTGTGAACGTGTTAAAAATAAAGGATCATTCATCCAAACGACAAGTGTTATCTTAAAGATCCATTTACCGGTTTAAACAGTCGCAAACAACCGAGAGGTCGGTAGGAACACACATTATAACGCCGCCGGTCGTAAAGGTACGTCCGCTCGTGGCAAAGTGCATTTTACGTTACGTCAAAATGTGGTTTCCTGTTGCACGGTTAACCTCGTTTCGCAGATGCTCTCTCGTTAGCCACGAAGGAGGTCGCGAAAAATGGATTAGGTAGAATGCAGCTAGCACGAGCGGGTGAGCCGATCCGAGCCAAGCGAACGAACGCTTGGTCTGCTCGCTTAACAAACGGTGAGAAAACTGCAAGTGAAGGGGAGATCCCACCACTAGCACCTATTTCCTATTTATAACCTGTGAGTGGAGTTCCAGCTTACGAAAGCTCGACCAGAATACGTGAGAGAGCGCCTTTAGGTGCCGCAAATCGGGTCTTCCGTCGTTTCTTCTTTCATCGCTCCAATTCTATCGACGATCTTTCGCGAAGGTGTGCCTTTAAAGATCGAGCTTTCAAATGCCTCGATGAGTAACGAGGTTTATTTACAATCATCGCGAAAATAGAGATTTCGTTGTAACACATTTACAGTAAAAATAAAGCTTATTTACCCCTTGCCGTACAATAACGAGTGAGAATCGTGACACGATAAATGGAATATTAACACTAGATTTACCAGTGTGAAATCTATTATATTTAAATATGTTAAATATGTACCTTAAAGCAAGAAAAATTAAGACGTGGATAAAATGATAGATTCGGTAATTTATGTTTTATATGACGGACGGAGAATATTTATTCTACGACTCTCTCACAAACCCGTAGAATTTTTGGAAAAAATTATGTACCAGTCATTTTGACTGGCTTGGTAAATCTAGTGTTAAATGTTGAAGTGTTCCCAAAAATTATTAAATTAAAAATATCAATGGATCAGAATAAAATAAATTTAATTCTGTGTTTTTTAATATTGCAGTAGGTACGTCGTATACTATATCCCAAATTAGGGATAGAGTGCTATTTCAGTAAGTAATTCAGAGTTACTGCTCTTTCAGTCACAAAAGAAATGGTACGGCAAGGGGTTAATTGTTTACCGAGCACCTGAGGGTAGGATAATAGATTCGTGCAGGAAAAGATAAATGAATGTAGAATCTAGTTTAATCCATAAGTTCCTCGAACTAATACCTACTTCTGCTATTTCTATTCACTCAAGAACTCTGTATCATGAAAAAGGACGAAAAGAGCTAGCGAAGAAATGACTAAAATTCCTTTTGAACGAGTCGATCGCATTACTCTGTCTAAGCAGAAAACAATTTAGAGACGTAGAATCCAACAAAAGTTCAACATAGTAACAGCGGGATATCGGCGAAAGCGTCATAAATCACGGGATCAAAAGAATACGAAAATGAAATAGTTGTTGGTACGTTTCTTGGATTTCTGTTATTTTCAACACACTTCGAGACACTGGCATTTTCTCTCGCATTCTTTTTCACATATCGTAGAAATATACTCCTTTCCTTATTTTCCTGTAGTTCCTCTCTTCGAGTTTCCCGCTTGTCACAAGAAATTACACGCTACCAACGTTATACTCCTAGCGGATGGCGTACTCGCATCCCTCACCGCCCGAACTTCCACGCGATCGTCTCTCAGAATTCAATCTCGGGAATATGCTTCTCCCCCGGAAACTTCGTGCTCGTCCTCAAACCCCTTCGTCCTTCCTTCGTCTACGTCCTCCTCCTCGTTTTCGCCGTTGTGAGGCAACCTCGAGAGACCGTTCAAACTTTCCACCCGCAACTTCTGCGCTTCGTGACATTGCGGCCGAGTATTTATAAACCGGCCGCTCGCGAGAAACTTCCTAGGAAGTTAAAGGGGAAGAGAAACTGCACGGAAAACTGACGGATCGCGCGCGCAAACCTTACATACGTATCGCTGAGCGTTTCCTGCGAAGTTCAATATCGTCGGGACAAAGTTTTACTCAAACCGATAGGTAGACGAATGTGAACTCGATTTCAATGTTTACTCGATCCTGTCCCCTGTGTTTTACTTGGCATCGATACGACCTGTACAGTTGGAAGGATATATCGAAGGTATTTCATTTGATCATTAGTAGTAGTTAAAATTGAAAGTGGAGAAGGAACGATTGAAATTCTGTAGTCGATTCATATGCTCGAGGCGTTTGGAACGTTGGTGATGGTAGATCTTGTGGGAGAAACTCACGGAGAAGATGGTACACTTGGAATGTTTTAGAACAAGTAGTTTAAATGAAGAAATTACCATTAGATAGAAACACGAAGTCACTTGGTTCGGTTAGAGCAGTCGGCAACCTGCGGCTCAGTAGAATCATACTTGTGGCTCTTGATTTTTTAATAGTAAATATGTTTTGATTTCACAATAAATACATGTCTCACAGTAGAAAACGGTTATATTATTTTTTATAGTACATATCACCGATATATCGCCGATTTTCAAGAACAACGACACATTTGGTTTTGTGTCGTTATCGAATTAATTACAGAATCTACGTAATTACGTGTCTACGTAAGCTTTATTCCATTGTGAATAAAACTCATAATATGAGTATATAATACATAGTATAATACGTATTTTATATGTTTATAGATATCAAAGGATGAATAAAATAAACAACTAAAAAGGGCCTATTGTAAAACTGTCATTTTCGAAATGTGTCGTTATTCTAGAAAATCGGCGATATGCACTTATATTTGGCTCTTTAAAAAAATAATTTATTACATCGGGGAAAAGAATGGCTCTTAACTCCGGAAAGATTGCTGGGCTTAGAGGGTAAGGAAAAATTGTCGCTCGCACTGCCTATATCCGCGATATCACTCCAGGAAACCTGAGATCGACGAATGATAATCGAAAAGAAAACTTTTCTTTCGTCGCTCCAATGGCAATGTAAGGAGTATGAGGCTTTTCGGCCAGTTTCGCATTAAAATCGAAAATGACGTCAGAACAAGGGATGTATCTATCCATCGTGCGAAACCGAGCAAACTACTTGCCAAAATGTCTTCTTGTTTCTGGTGAATGGTATATATTAGGTGTATAGTCCGACAACTGAAAGATGGCTAGGAAACGGCTGAGTCTATCATTTTCAATCTGCCTCTTACCGCCATTTCGTTTTTGAAATCACCAAATCCAGCTTCTCAATGTAAACGACTATGCAGAGTGTTTACTTCAGGAGACTGAGTTTGAGAATTTCAAAAACGAAATGGTGGTAATAGGCGTTTAAAAACGATAGGCTTCTTAGTTCCGTAGCCATCTTCCTGTTGTCAGACTATACCAGAAAGTTCTATCTGATAATTTCTTTTCAAGTTGGAATATGTATACACATGTTCTTTTGAACAATATGTGGCAGTCTCTTTTTATACCTGCACTGATACACATATGCCCTTCGAAACTGGCTATAATAAAAATATCTCATCTCATTATTAAGTTAGACGCGATCACGAAAACATGGGTACTGATAAAGTTAATTTACGACACTGTATGTTGTATGAATTCCAACAGGGTAGAAATGCTACAGAAGTGTGTCGAAGTTTGTTAAAAGTTTTTGATGGAGATACTATTTCGGATAAAATATGTAGACGATGGTTCAACAAATTTGAAGCAGGTGAATTCGCCCTTAGTGATAAGTCACGCTTGGGTGGCCATCTCTGGTTGATGACGATATTTTGAAAATCATGATACACCAAGTTCCTTTTTTCGCAACATTGAAAATCGTGGAGAAGCATAACTCAGTTCAGCAAACCATTTCGGACCCTGTTCAGAAGCTAGCATTGATCTATAAATTTCCGGTACACCTAATATGATTTACGCGAATATTCGCTGGGTGATAAAAGATCTTTTTTTTTTTAATTTATAAATTATGTATTTTAGCAAAGTTTATCGTAAATCTGTACGAACGATCTGCAGTTATATCTTACAGAGTCCCCATTTATACACCAACGTATGTTTTTAGCAGGCAGCAAAAATATTTAGCAAGCAAAAATTTATCTTAATCAGCGAAAGCTTTCCGTAAAAGAATGTGGTTGCCTTTCAGCCCGATAAAATATGGGACGGCTTAAAACACAGAGAAACCAGGTCAGAGGATTGGCAGGGTAGTTCTAGGAAGTAAATCTTTGTTAATATTACAAAATATTAGCATTCGAAGGATGAATATGAAAAACGAGACTTCCAACTGTGAATACAGTCAACGATCACGTTTTCCGACAAAATCAACGTGCTAAAACGATGATGAGTTGCCGCGTTAACGCGTATGTCGCGATGCACCTTCGGCGTTGACTATTAACTGTTAATAGTCAGAGTGAATGATTTATATATAACTCGTGCGAGCGTAACAGTTTCCTGTCGAAACGATGAATGTGTACTGCGATTTCTCGATGTTACGCAAGAAAATTAGTCGAACTTATTAACCTTTAACACTTGATGGATTATTTTCGGGAAGGTATGGTAATTCCGCCATAATTTGGCAGTCGCAAGGGATCTGCACGCGGATATGGTATGTGAACGTGGCATTATGTAATTAAAAGAAACTTGGGAATAATTATTATATCGGAAAGTGCAAAAATAAAAAGTTTAACTTCCTTTTTTTAATTTATACTTTACTAATGATTATTAATTAGTATTAATTTGTAAATAAGTGTTAGTATTACTTGTTTTAACTAAAACAACTGACATTACATGTATTATATTTCAATATATTAAATAAGTAGTTCGGAAAAAGAGAAGTTAAGAAGTAGAACAAATGATCGTCTCGGTAAGTTGCATTTTATAAAATCAAAGTAAAATATCTGCTCTATGTCTCTCCTATGAACTTGCAGAAATTACGGAAAAAATTAATAATAAGTCATTTTGACTTGCTTGGTTGTTCCAGTGTCAAGATGATCGTATGTATGACAATTAAATGTAGAAAACCTTGAATGTGAAGGAAATGTAAAAATCAAAGAATGTCAAGAGAAGGAATTTTCATGATTGGAAAAGTGGTACATTTTAATGGAAAGAATTTTCCTTCCGTATTAAAATAGATGCTCTTTACATCTTTCCTGGTTTCCCACCCTGTTTATAAAAATTTAAATCCATAATTTCATAGCAAATCTTTCCACCCTCGAATTATTTATCCATGTGAAAAAAACGTCTCTTAAGATATCCCACGTATAATACGATAAATGTGAAAATAACAAACATTCTCTGACAGGAAAATCGATTCTATCAGCCGGTTCGCAATAGTAGAGAAGTTAATGCACTAATTTCGCCAGGTATTATCCCGTCTTGCGTAAAATTATATTACCATAGGAACTCGTAAACTGCCGTTAACCGATGTCGATTTATTCGTGCAGCCAAATAGATATGTTTCGTTGCGTATCGCAAAGGGAATGGAAAATAAACTGTAACGTGATTTATAGAATTGCGTGAAAAAGATCGCGCTTTCATTAACGTTATCCAGCATCGAAACGACGAGAGGACAATAAATGGCTGGTCGATACCATGGACGATCGATCGAAAGAGAGATTGATTGAATTTCGTTACTACGTGCCCGAACTATTAACTATAATCATACTAGCCGCCGGTAAAATCGAAACATCCATCATTCCTGTCAATGAGCATAAATGCAAGCCACGAAGGAGCGCACCGACTCATTCTCCGTGTGAGACTCGGCTGGAATATAAATGGAATCGTCGATGCAAAGTAGACGAAAGATACTATAATAGTTGGAAGAGATCCCGAGTTATTTCACTGTACAATTTATGAAGGAATAAAGTGAAAGGCCGATGAACTCTCGATCGAACGAATGCTCGCGGTTACCGCGAGACTTTTACATGCGATCATACACCGAGAACTGAATAGAACGTGTTATTAAGTATCATAATTAAATCAATGCCGAACATCGAAAGGCATCGTTCAATGGAATAAAAATAAAAAAGATTAATTCAATTTTATTCAATCGTAACCATTCAATCGGAATGCTTGAATCATTAAGAATGCGCACGTAATTATCATTGAATCCGAGTTTATATTAGGTAACGTTATAATTTCGATGTCTTCCTCGATGGAAACATCCGCAATTAGAAAATTAACACGGACTTTGAAATGCTAATTAGAAAATCTACAGATAAGAATCTTACATACCACAAAATATTCTTAGTAAATATTTCAATATTTATCATTCGTATTTTGGAACGATTACACAGAGAATAGTTCCTTGTGACAGTTCGAGGAATCGTGAAAAGCGCATACCTGAAAGTCTAAGGTTAAAGATCGTTAATCGACGATAAGAGTGCACATTTGAATCCGTAGAATCAATCTGATCGTAAAGATATGGAATCGCATTTCAATACTTATCAAACGGATCTATCAGTTTCAACAGACATTTTTTCGTCGCTGTGTATTTTTCTTAATCTTCAAATCGCTACATCGTTTCACAGAAACGAGCTTTTACACCTGCAAAGATGGCCGATTAATGAGAAACTCTCAATACTCTCACACTGGCATGCAAAAAATGAACACGTCCAGGTTCACGGATCAAGGATCGTCGATAATAAAAACACAACCGCAAGATTTTCTCGCAACGTGGGAAATCGGGCCAGGCTAGCTAATGGGCCGGAGGTCGTTAATCGCTATTAACATTCCATACTTAACTCCGACAATCCTGTCGTAAAAATAATCCTAATCCGACAACTCGATCAGTTCTAAATTTGAACACATTTAATAATTGGTAAGAATTTTCCTGAGTAAAACATCTCCAAAATAACCCAGAGAGAAGATTAAAATTGAATTTTAGCAGTTTAACTCAATAGGATTGGGTACTGTTAAAAAATTCTCCTCTTTTGTACCTTTCATAGAGAATGGTGTATTTTTACTAACAACTAATATCACCAGGAGATTGCATTAATGGACATAAGGGACGTAAACGGTAAATATTAGGCCAATGAGAGACTCCATTCAACTCCATCGGCGCGTATTCCGTACAGAGAATTAAATCCTGTTGCATACGGAGAATCATTAATCGCTATTAACATTGCATACTTAATTCCGACAGGTTTTATCGTTAAAATAATCCTAATCCGATAAATTTTAATAACTGATAAGAACTTCTGCAAAACATCTCCAAAATAACCCAAAGCAAAAATTAAGATTGAATTTTATCAATGTAGCTCAACACTATTTGCTACCGTTAAAAAATTCTGCTCTTTTGAACCTTTCACAGAGAAAAATGTATTTTCACTAACTAATAGTCCCAAGAGATTGCATTAATCGACATAAGTGGCGTTAACGCTAAATAGTAGGCCAACGACTGATTCGATACAACTCCATCGACGCGTATACCGCACAGTGAATCAAACTCTGTTGCATACGGAGAATCATTAATCGCCATTAACATTCCGTAACTAACTTCGTAGAAGTTAGTCGGTGAACAATAATATGCAATCACTCCGGTAGCCCGGACATTTTCGCATGCAGAGGGGTTGACAGTTGAGATAATTTATCCTCGATGGTGGTTGCATTCGTGGTGGCACCGAAACGTTTTCACGTACGTAAACGAGTCGCGCAGACTCGCCGACGAGTGGATCTCGAGTGAGTTTCGTGGACTACTTTGAGATTGAGCAGCGATCTCCGGGCTATTTCCGTGCAATCTCATAGCAGCTAACAAGATTGTAGTAGCATAGCGCACCTAAGTACCGTGAAATACCCTCGCTAATACATTTCTACGAGAAAGAGAGAGAGAGAGAGAGAGAGAGAGAGAGAGAAAGAGAAAGATTGAGAATATGAGGGACAGAGAAGATTCATCGAAGATGAGAACGGTATCTTTGGATTTCGTAGCCTTTCAATCACGTGACTCATTACGTACTGAACGATAGCATAAAAATGACAAGGATTCTGCATGACACAGGCATCGCAGGGAAGATAGTTTATGGAGAATTCAATATCAGTGAAGAGTCGCGGATGTCGCTGACAGAATGAGAATCGAATTCAAATCATCCCTTCGTTCCTTCTACTAATGGCATCGACGTCTTTCGACGTCAAGTATCGTCGATTTGTAAGAAATATAAAACAAAGTTTCTCGAATGTCCCTTACGAAATCTGGAATTACGGAAAAAGTGAGACTTATCAGGGAACGATCGTTCGAC
Source organism: Cerceris rybyensis (assembly GCA_910591515.1). Classification (NCBI taxonomy): domain Eukaryota; kingdom Metazoa; phylum Arthropoda; class Insecta; order Hymenoptera; family Crabronidae; genus Cerceris; species Cerceris rybyensis. The sequence goes on from OU342790.1 coordinate 32,067,308, forward strand.
ATAATACAATTAGTAAAGGTTCGCGTAACGGTTCGTCGAACCGATCGGATCACGTAAGCTAACGAGAGGTATAACTCTGCGAGTGGACTAGATGTGTCAAGATATATTGATACGTGGTTGGTTAGTAATCGATGAACTTGTAAAAGGTAAAATGGAACGATTCGAGGGAGATGCAACCGTTCCTACTTATCGCTCACTACTCGACGCGTCTCGTTTACGTTCGAGCTTTGCGAAATCGATTTTGCAGAAGCTCATCGACTCCTTATCATTCTGTCGAGCGAGTTTTCGAAAATTTATGATTCCGTGTTGAACGAAAAGAAAACGAATTTGTTTACGACTTTCTGAGGGAAATTAACGAGGCGAACCGTACATTCGTGTTTCTGCTTACTTTTACGATACATCATTCTTTGCATTTAAAACATTCATTAACCAGAAGTGTAGCTTTACATCGTTTCAGAACCTTTGACTGTGTATTAGCAACGTTACTTTGAGGGCTTCGACTTAATGCTGGAGTAATCAACTTTTCCGCAATTTCTTCATTTGATATTACACCATACATTTAAAGATACAATATTATGATCAATAAATATGCAAAAATATTATAAAGTTTTCTAACAAGATACTTTATAATAGCAAAATATATTACAATACATTTGGTAAAGAAAATATATTTAATACAGTAAAATTACTTTTTCAATTTTAACTTTATCAGAAATCTTTCATTAATTTTTGCAATTTTCATTCGAAGAATTCAATTTTTGTTCGGTACTAAAAAAACAACTAATGCATCGAAATAATGGTGTTACAATTAGCCTACAACAACATGTGACACTTCTGACGTTGTAAATGGCATAAGAAATTTTGAAGTGTTCCAAAAACTATTAAAATGAAAATATCAGCCAAAGAACGGTCAAATTATTTGTATACTATTACTACTGTGTTCAATTAGACGAAATACCAGAAATCAGTGAAAAATTTTGATTGCAGGAATTAATAACCGAGTTATTACGCTCACAGCCACAAAAGAAACAGCCACTTCATTCATTCACTAATGCTATTTTGTTTCAATGTAATTTCCCTAAAACAGCTCAATATTCAGTATGTTAACTCTTTACTCACACATAAGGCACCGCAGCATATTGATGGAAATTGCTATTTTATAAACAATCTCAGAATTATACATGTAACCAAATCTCACATGAGAACACTGGATCCTGACTCCCAAGTAGGCACAGTTTTTGTTCGATTATAAAAATATTTTGCAGTTGTCAATTTCATTTACTCAAAACAGTCGCAACCGGTTAGTGCCGAAGGTCTTCAACGATCGAGAACGGAGAAAAATAGTAAAGGTTTTTCTCGATGCTCGATAAATCCGTGAAAAGATATCACGGATAATGAGATGTCTGACAAAAACAATTCCCCGGTCTGAAGCCTGCGCGAAACTTAAAGTAAACTTATTCTCTTCGAAACACTGACAGCTCAAGTAATCTTGTTGCGTTGCGCGGTGGAGCGGCTGCGCTTCGCCCAAAATAATTTGAAAGAGAAACGAGGGTTTCCCCACGACCAGCCGTTTCTCTCCGAAAGTTACAGTGTTCCGAGAGGTGTACTTACTTCGCTCCACGTTATATGACAAATTTCGAAAGTTTCTTCGACACGATCAACGCTACCAGCTGACACCTTTATTTTATACCGAGCCAAATTGCAGATACGATTTCATCCATTATTATACCGAGACGAGAAAGAATTGCTGGAATCTTTTTGACAAGCCTTACATTCGCATGACCAAATACGAAAGGAATTATTGTGCAAAAAATAAAGCGAAAGCAATGTTTCTTGAGTTGCCACTTTTGTGCTTTGCTGCATTTGTACAAAATTGTGGATCATACGGAGCTTCATATTTTCAACATTCGTATTAGCAGTATTAGTATTAGGTTAGTGCAAAAATAATTGCGGTTTCCATTATTAAGAGTTTTAAATGTTGATTTGAAGTTATTTTTCTTGTAACTAAATATATATATAGCATACCATTTGAAAGCGTGAAGTTGGCTCTTTCGATATATGTTTATCATTTATTTTTGATTCTTCACACGTGGCTATATTAGGTCAGAAAAGTAAGGATGGAAAACAAGCAAATTCGAGCGATATTATTGTACGAGTATAATTTGGGACCTATAGCTGCTGAAAATGCTCGTAGTATTAATAAAGCATTTGGCCAGGGAACTGTGACTGCGGTTACAGTTCAAAATTGGTTTCACAAATTTCGTAAAGGCGACAAAACACATGCAAACGAAGAGGGTCGCGGACGTCCTTCTGTGATCGACAATGACGAATTAAATGCCATTGTTGAAGAAGATTCACGCACATCGTCTCGAGAGATTGCAGAGGTACTATATGTTGATATTTAGTAACAAGAAAACTAACTTCAAATCAATATTTCAAACTTTTCATAATGGAAACCGCAATTATTTTTGCACCAAGCTAATAGTATCCCTTGAAGCATCCCTTTATAAGTGGAATAGACAAACTGACTAGTAGCAACATAGCTTTATTTTTTTCAACATTTGTTTTAACAATATTAAAGTAGTAAAGGTCTTTTTATAAGAAAAATAAACAAATTGCCTGGTAGGAACTTAACTTTATTTTTTTCAACACTAGTTTTAGCAACATTAGAGTTACAAGTGTGCCTTTATAAGTAGAATGGACAAATTGCACGGTAGGGACTTAGCTTTTTTTTCCAACATTCGTTTTGTCAATATTGAAGTTGTAAGGATCCTTTTGTAAGTAGAATAGATAAACTGACTGCTAAAAACTTAACTTCTACGATGCAGTCTAATCGAACTGTCACGACCGAATGTGCACAGTCGCAAGTACGATTGAGAACAAGTTGAACGTGAAAATAATGCGAAATCGATAATAACGTAAAGACGAACCATCGACGGATTTAATGATACGTAACATTGCAAAAATCGCATCGAACGGTCGTGTAACGAGGAAAATAAACGTTACATCTAACCCCGATTTCCGATTTATCTTTCGTGTAGTGTTATTACGTAAAGCCTTAAGGATGCACGAAAAACAAATGATCTTGATAAGATGAACGAACCGTAATAATAATAATATATGCAACCAGACGATAGAATATATCGTCCCCAAAAAAGAACAATCTTACTAAAATCACACGTTACGAATCTCCCTTCCGTAATTATCATCATCACTGTCAAACGTACAGACAGATATTTACCGCAACAGCTTCCCCATTGCCACCTCGCCGATAAGATCTCCGAGTAAGACTAAGTACGCGCGGCTAGAACCTAATACTTTACCTTATATTTTCTCGACGGTAGATCAGAAGCACCTACTCCACGGATGAGCCGGTTAACTTATTCCGATTTACCTTTAATTGCAATACGTCAAGCACTTTATGGCATGGCATCTCCGGCACCTATAATTTACCGGCATTATCTTGGTATGCGAGGGCAAGTGCTTCTGGTTCAATCAATGTCTGCCCTGACTCTCCCGACTTCTACTTGCCCCCTCACCCTACTCTTCCATCCACTTACTCCCTTTTCCATTGACCATGTCTCTTTCCGCCAAACGCATTTCGCTGCGTGAAAGTGCCAGCAAACACAGGCATATCGTGCACTATGAACGTGTAAATACGCGCGTATTACAACCACGATCGTCTCGAGGAGCGTTCGATCATAAAGTCTCACGTATGCAATACGCGCCGATACTCGATGCCCTGTTCACATTCAAAGTGCATCGATGCAGAGAGAGTACACGGAGTCGTGTGCCTCGGTACATCTACCCGTGCACACATCTCTACGTTTAGCGGATAAACAGGTGTACCATTCTGGTTGCACGTAGCGAGGTAACTCACACACGAAGAGAGAATCTTTCCTCTCCTTTCCCAAGAGAGAATATCTCGTGTTCGCTTCTCTCTTGTGAGCCAAATGCTCACGGGGAACTCGGAGTCCGCTACTCGTTCCCGACCGAGATGCAAACCACTCAATTATGGAATAGCCTCGGGCGTGAGGATCGGTCCCAAGCACCGTGGGTGCTCCGCCATGGGTCGACCATAGACTACGTTGGTCTTGGGGTTCCTCTATCCTTTACGAATTACTATCGTCTTTTCATCGCTAAACCGATCCACGATACTTTGAACGATGCGGTCCAAGTGGCGGGAAATGGTCATTTTCGATTCTACCCTCCTCGTATTCACCGTTGATTTATGCTTATCCAGTACGAGGAAAGAGATTGGGGTAATGGAACGAAGGTGGATTGGTGTGAGAGAAAGTACGGTAAAAAAAAGGGTATGTCCCGATTTAAGGTAGCTCTATCGAGAGAAATCGAAGACGGGACAATTTTGTCGACGATCGAACGTGGCTTGGAATATATTAGAGATTTTTCGACTCAGAGGGTTTGATGGTATTTGATAAGGAGATACCTTTTTTTGTAGTACGGCCTGTTGAGAGATTAGACCTGTAGGTAGTTACGTGGAGTTGTAGCTTTGGGATTTCGAATTTATGACGTTGCTCTGAGGTGGATTTATCTTGAAAATTCCGATTTTCTGGGGTCATAACAACGCCTGAGGAAACTAATTTGTGATCGGAATTATGTTTCTTGTAATTCAACTACGGCATCAAGAAACTGGCTGATACGACGACCTGAATCGTTAATAACTATCAATTACTGTCCAAACAAATATAAAGATGTTCTAGCGATAAGATCGAGACGATCGTATTTCCTCGATATCTTTGATTTGTTATCGACGATCAACGATAAACGGAGTCGTCTTTAACGATACTATTTTTGTTGAAAATTATTATACACTTTGCGTGAAATATATCTGTACAAACTAGCAACTAATAAATTTGTAACGACTAGGAATACATCTAAAAAGCATTTTATAGCGAGAATAAAATTCTCAACTACTTTATTAAAAGGTAATGCAAAAGGATTCACTCGTTGCTAAACGCTATCTATAGGTATAAACAGGACAACTATAATTACCCCAGCGAACGAAAGGATTGAATACACTTATATCCGAGCAAAAAAACTTATTTCTCCAGCAAAAATAATTTCACACCTCCGCGAAAGTAAAAGTTAATATATCGTTGTTCCAACAAAGAATTGTCTCGACCTATCATTTCCCCTTCACTTCATTCTTTATTTCATTAACGTAATAAAAGCCTTTTCACGTGACTTTCAATAAACAGTTCCCATTCCCGCCTACAACATGTTATAACGAAAAAAACAAGAAACGAAGGAATACCAGGTTAACCGCGAACGTCCAAACATAAAACTTCCACCTTAATGTTCCATAAAAAAAAGAAAGCAAAGAAACGTTCCAAGTTACATCGCATAGATTCAATTCGTGATAGAAAGTTATACACATCGGTTTTAGATTCGATTTCATGGCCCAATTTAAAATCACGTCTGAGCCGGTGCGATAGTGGTCCTTTCGTTCGAACAAATTAGAATGACATCAGGGAGGGTGACGATAGTCAGCGACGAAGCGATTTCCGTCTTTAATCCAGAACACTCCCACACCAACTTCCGGAGATTCGTAGGTAACGTCCCCAGCCGGACTCTGGCCATTCAGGAAATTGAGCCATCTCGACTGCTCGACTATCAGCGGATACGCCCAAGAAGTACTGACATAAGTCTTCCCTTTTTATTGTCATTCAGCCGGTTCGGAATTACTTTCGTCTGGATCATTCTAATTGTAACATAGTTCGGGAAAATGGAGACGGATAATCGAGAAATTGCGAGGGGATGAAACTGGTGAAAGGTGAACGACGATGAAATTATTGATTGTATGAGAAATATAGATGAAGGAAAGATTATAATTTATAACATCGTGATTAAGTCTTTAAATAAATGAAAGAATCTGAGATAATTCATTTTCTTGATTAGAGAAATTTATAAGAAATTTTATCGACTGTTTTTGCACGGGTTCTCGATGATCTTCAATGTATTCAACGTGCTAATCACATCATATAGCTACAAATTCCTTTCTGCATTTTAAGATGATTGATAATAATATCAAAAGTGACGACATTCAATTAATAATCGGCCAAATAAATAATCCAAAAAATTCTATACTCTTAGATACTTCTCTATTTTTTGCTATTTAGTTTTTGCGTATGATCCCAGTGAAATGAAACTCCTACTTTCTGCCTAAAGTGTCGAACTCGAGTCCGAGAAAAACCAGAGATCCGCACTTGGGCCCTACCGATCTACAACCATAAATTATACAACTTCTCTGTCTTTTTTTCCATCTTTCCTTTTTCCTTTAAAACCTTTACTTACCTTCCACTACGTACTTTCCACTCTTCGACTCATTTTCCATCCATTCCCAACGCTCTTTCAAAAATCTCTTCACTTCTATTTTAACTTCGCACAGATAAACACCTACTTCCGCTTAATAAACGCAGTATAAAAGAAAATTCCACTAGTTAATTTTACGGGGTCACATCAACACTATAACCACACTAGCAGGTACCCCGTTAACAATTCCCTCATTCTAGAATTCTAACTACCATGGGCATCAATTAATTCAAGCCGTTAGCTACAATCTGCAAGAGACTTTCTCTATTTACAATCATCAGCAGGACGCCTCGTTTCTATAAACACCGATTCAAATCGAAGCCCGAGGCGGAGGTTGCGGGACCGTTAACGATGCGAGAAACGCAGAAGTTCGTCATAAATCGAGGTTGCGTTCCAAGACGAAGGAGGTCCGACAACGTGCGATTTATCGTCGATAATCGATGTTGTCTAGACGTCAAACGACGCGCCGCAGCCTCCGGATGAGAAGCTAGGACGTCGTTCGCTCTCAAATCTGAAATGGAACATTTCAGACGGTGAATTACTGTCTACCGATGACCTTAAAAGGTGACAACTGTACCTGCGTTCCACTGCGAATAAGAACGTGGCAGAAGCTTGTGCGATGAACTGATCGAGCGTACATACATACACGTCACTTTCACATGTGAGCGTGTAAAATGTACGCGATGATCCCTTCGGCGCTAAACCTGATACTTCGCAAAGCAGGTAAATGCAGCTGGATAAGATTTGTCACCGTCGACTGGATGCCGTTCGAGAGGCAAGGACGACAAATCCTGATCCTCCGATCTACCAAGATACTACTCGGCGAAGACGTCGACCTAGTTCTACGGAGTTTAGAGATCGATGTGCCCTGAGGAATCGAAGAAGGAGGATACGTTTTTACGGCGATCACGGATGTAAGAAAGGGAGCAACGGAACGAGAGTAGCCTAGAACGACTTTAAAGGACATTTCGTTCATCGATGGAACGGGCAGGTTTCAGTCGCTTTGAACACTTGAAAGGTGAAGTAGCTGAGGTACGCTTTTAGTCAGGAGGAAGTTGTTTGGACGGAGAGTTTGGAATTTAAAGGCTGCGCTGACTAATCTACTATATTCGTTTGATAGTTGATAGATGAGGAAGGGTTTTATCGGCTAATTTGATTTACTTTTTGGATTTTGTTTAACATCTGCTGGGTATGAACAAGAGAGACGGAAAAAGTACTGTAGCATGCAAAATACCTCTTACTATATAACAGAGTGAAGATAGTTCAGGAGAAAATCTATCAGAAAGAACAGCGAGGAAACAATAATAAATAATAGTTGGTGGAGAAATGTACTAGCAAGTAACACTACAAACAGAGAAATATAGTTATAATTAAAGGCTTTCTTGCAGGCTAAATTATTTAACATATCATTGGTACTACATACCCCTTTGCTTCACTTTCACTTATAAAATACCTTGACCTCTCATAAACTTCACTTTCTCACCACTTTTCCTGCCATTCTGACGATAAAAAGTGAATTAAGTTCCAAAATTAATTTGTCGCTTCTCTGGATCTATTGCTGAAACGTCCAAGATGAATTCGGTATGATTTCCCTTTGTTTAAGACTGACGTGTCGTAATTTCATTATCGCCGTCTGAATTTCAGAGACAGCGTTCAGTATTCATGAGTATTCCGTGGTCCCTCAAAGAGGACTAATGCGGAATACTGGCTTCCCCTTCTTGACGGTTTAAGTCCAGTCACGTCCACGTTCGGGGACACATTCGAGCGTTAAGTGTCGATGGACCTACGCCCTCTGTCCTTCATCTACATTCTCCCCGTACGTATGTCATCACAAACGACGCATTAGCACTTTGCACCTTAATGTACTATTCTCTGATACATTGTAAGCTCCCCACAGAATATCCTATCCTATTTGTCAAGCCATACGGAATTATCATTTCAGTACTACGTATCTTTCTCTAATCGCCGTTCTAATCCTCTTGGCGAAGCTATTGTCAAAGGATATATCTCTTGTTCAGGAACTTTACGTTCAAGATTAAGGAGAAACTAATGCGGCTTCTTTCTTTTCTCTGCCTACTCGGTCCGAATTATCTTTCTAATCTTTTAAACTTTAGTCGTATTATAACATATCTTTCTGACTTTCGGAATATTAATTATAGGCGATAATATGTTACTGGTATTTTGATATATATATATTTCAGTAGAGAATAAAGTATCACAAGCAGTGGATAAAGATTCTAAATAATGAATAGACATGGCTCTTAATTCTACTTAAGTGTTATGTACCGACCCTCCAATCAATTAGTAAATAAGAAAGTATAGGGAATATTTTGTAAACACAAATATTTTGTATGCGGCTCACTCAACATCCGTCATTCCATTCCATCACTGACTCGCCATCTCAAGCCCAAATTTGCTATTTTTCCATCTCGACCTTTCAACTCCCTAACACAGTAACAATTCCTTACTCATCCCCGAGTCATCGTCCAAGTCCGAAATCCTACTTCTTACTTTGACCTCCGGCTTGCATCCAATATTAACACCACTCCCACTCCGCCTCCAAAAACCTTTAAAAACCCTACATCTCTTTTCACCATGGTTCATTGCATAAGAAATTCAATTATTACCAAGTCATAACCAATTCTCACAGATTCTCTCGGATTCCTTCATAACAAGTTCAACTAATTGGGAGACTCGTCTCCCAATTCTAAATTCCAGTTATTAATTCTAACTCAAGACTCTCACAAGTCCTCATTACATAATTCATTTTCCACACAATAAGCCGAATCGCTGTCCGGACGAGTGTTTAATATATTGGGAGTACAAATTAGTTCGGTCCGTTTTTAAACTATAGCTCTGGCTGTAATGAATGTTTCATAGTGACAGCTGATTTTAGTTGTTCCAGAACGGTTGGACATCTGTCAATAATGTTCAGGTTGTATCGCTTTGAGTCTCATACGAAAACCTTGTTTTTTACTGTGTTGAATATGCAAAATTTTGTGATAAGTAAGCAGCATTTGCGGGAGGTTTCAGTTTTCTGCTTTAATTGGAAAGAAAGTGCAGCTTTTACATCGGATTGTTATTGGGGGTGAGAAATGGATATTCTACGACAACCCCAAGAAGAAAAAATACTACACAATGCCCGGCTAATCGTTGCCATCGACATCAACATCAATACCAAAGTCGAATATTCATGATTCGAAGGTCATGTTGTGTACCTGGTGGGACCAAAAAGGTGTTGAATACTATGAGCTGCTACAATCTGGCGATTCTATTACTAGCAATTGGTATAGGCTACAATTGATGCGTTTCAGCCGTGCATTACGATCAAAACGGCCGAAATACGAGCAAAGACATGGCAAAGTTATTCTTGTGCATGACATCGCTCGGCCTCATGTCGCAAAAGTCGTAAAAAAATATTTAAAAACGCTCAAACGGGATACTTTACCGCACCCCACGTATTCACCGGACATTGCTCCTTGCGATTACTGGTTATTCCAACGGATGCAGCACTATTTGACAGGTCACCGGTTCACTTCTTTCGCAGAAATCGAAAATTGACTCCTAACTTGGATCGCCTCAAAAGACGAGACATTTTTTCGAGATGGAATTCGAAAATTGCCTAAGGGGTGGGAAAAAGTAATAGCCAGTGATGGACAATACTTTGATTAATCTGTTCATTCCTTTTTGTACTGAAATAAATACATTTTTGACCACAAAAAAACGTATCGAACTAATTTGTACTCCCAATACAAGTAAAAAGTACAAGTTCTCTTGTTAGACGGACCTTAAGTGCGAATCACACAGTTTCGCCGTTACATAAGGAAAACTTGATATACGCACATAGATTCCAAGCAACAATTTAGCTTAAAAAATTTTAATGATAAATTAAAATGTCAAGTGGTATATTGTTGAATGAGGAAAAAAAAATGCGAGTACGGTTAATCGTTTCTTCATTTAATTAACTTGAAAAAAATGGAATATCAATGTCATCGATAATCATCTACCTACATATATTTCTATACGTTAAACAAGTCGATCGAATTCAATTAAGAATGTAAACTAGAAATTCCATTATCGAGACTAACAAGAAAATATAGAATATCAATCATGTCGATAGTTCTGCACGTACTTCTACGTGGGTATCACCGAGATATCAGCATGTCGCGCCTTGAAGTGTCGGCGCTCGGGACATTGCAAATTTCCCGTTCCGGCAGAGAGTTCCACTTAGCGGGCCACCGAGGATTTCCACGTCGGTTGAAACTATGTAGAACGCACCACCTCCATGGCTTTACTCATGGCATGCACGCTACGTGATGCATATTTTTTCTTTTCTTTCTTAACACATTAAGGACCGCAAAGAAATCTGTAAGACATACGCCTGCGACCGCAAGTTTTTGGGCAAACTTGTACTTAGATTTTTGGCACACCAAGTATTTAACCATCAAGTTTAATAGATTAGATACAATGTATTAAAGTAGGTGACATCTAAAGACAGCGTGTAGAAAACGCGGGTTATTTCGTGATCCATCCGTAACAGATGGGACGCGCAACACGAGAAAACTCGTGAGTGGTCCTTAATGTGTTAATAGCAAACAATGGAAGAAATTTGACGAACGCAATGCCCTGGGAAATTCATCAGAGGACTGACGCAGCAACGGCACTCTTTATCACTTTCACGAGCACGTGAATCTCTGAGAAACGTTAATAAGATTCTTTAAATTGGAATAGTGGACTTCAAGGGATATTTTTTAAATGGTGCTACATAATTCTTCTTTTTTTACACATTTTAGAATACCAAGAAAACACAAATTTTTAAAAATATGATTCACTAAATTTTCAAGTCGCTAGACAGTGGATTTATTGTATTCTTACTTATTGTTAGTATCAGTCCTGGTAGATTCTTGCTGGTACCGTTTAGATTTCTGCGTTTCAATACATTTAGTTTTTGATAATATCACAATTAGATAGTAACATACACTTTTTATAAAAATAATATGTAAACTAAATTTATTTTCCATCTAAAACTATGTTTGACCCAGAACCAACGAGTAGTCGACCCACGATTATTAACAATATGTTCTGAGTTGGAAACTTCAAAGTATATTTCAAACTTCATGACATAAATATCCTGTACAATGTGTAGATTGCATAAATATTTAGTAATTAGTTTTACAAGTGGTTCCAACATGGAATTAATTTTCTTCTTGTTCATCGAGAGAGAAATAAAGAAAAATGAAAATTACCACGATACTACTAATCTATTCAAATAGGACGCAGATTAGCAGTAAGTCTGTTTTGAAAGTGGAATTCAATTAATATGCAAGTAGACGATCCTACTGTCGTTATGCAAACGTTCATACTCGTTGTAGTAGAACTGCAAATAAAGAGTTTACATTCTTTCAGCCGGTATGTCGTTCTCCATTTCATATTTTCCGATACGTCACGCCAATTGCCAAACCATCTCTACTGTCGTTGAAATAATAATAATTACGACCAAAAGATCGACCAAAGAACCTCACTAGAATTGTAATGATCTCGTTACCTTGTTTTTTCCTCCCCTTTAAACTCGTTTTTACCTCTGTTCCGAGCATTTCACACTACTGTACTTTTCGCTGATAGCAGAGACCGTGGGCAATTAATTTAAGATTTCAGTTGATTCTTAATGCGAAGACGGATGTAAGAAGATTCTTTCTTACGAGAAGTAATCAACGTTTGTAATGCGATAATAATCGAAAGCGAATCAAGAAACGGTATCTCAACGGAAGAGCGAATATTTCACAGGTGTATCGTTAATGCACACTTTAGAAAGGCTCTCCGAGGAATAATAAGGACGTTAAATAAAAGGGAAGAAATTTTATCATCTTTTCCACCTTGGCAACCCGCAGTTTGAATCAATAGTTGCAGCGCTTTATGAGGAACTGATTAATCTCCTCATCCTGTCAGCTGATTATCGCGAAATTAATTAATGTATCTTCAGAAATTAGCGGGTTGCATTCTACGCTTCGAGCTTCCGGTATTTAACATTTGTAATCGTAACCTCCTATGCGTAAGCCATTGTATGTAAAGTAAACGGAAGTACTGTAATAGACTGACGCAAATGTATCGTGATAGTTTTACCACGAACGAGAGATAATGGTAGAATGGACAGGTTATGGGGTTTAATGGCTACTAAGGCCGAATACCAATAGGGGAAAGTGCGTGAGAAATCTTAGTGCGGGAAGAAAGAATGTAGAATGCAAACTGTACATAGAAAACGTAAAAACCGAATGCACCAAGGAAAGAGCTTGACTGAATTTCACGACGAGGTAATTCACCTTTGACGTTTATAAATTTAAAAGGTCGATTTAATCGATACGTGTAACCCCCTTTCAACATTTAATGTAGAATACTATCGTAAAGTTATTAAGACAGACAAATTTTTAAAATCGATAGCTATCAAAGATCTAGCGAGCACCGGATAAGATCAAGAAAAAAATAAGGCTACCGGCAACACCATGGTGCAACGAAGAAATACGAAACGTTTACAAAGCCTAAGGAAAAAGTTGATTCAATGCGGTTTATAATCCGTTGGTTTTTGCGAGGAAATATAATGCCATACCGGAACGACTTTCCCCTCTCCTTCGTTATTTTTTTTTTCGGCGTGGTAAGTACCTACGTACAATCTACACGCGAAGTTTATTTGTACAGATCTAACGAGCCTGTAGCATATAATTTCATAGATTGTTATTTCTACTTGGCAACTCGGTTGGAGTACAAAACCTAGCTCAGTTACAATACTATTTCGATCGAGACGGCCTTGCGGATCCAATAACTCGCGAGATCTCTCCGCGGTGCTGTTATTCCCCGCGAAATTAAAGGTCTACTGGGTCCAATTCACTTAAGTGATCTTCTGTGTTTTCTTAAGCGCAAGAAGAACAAGAGGGTAAGTACAAAGGAAACGTGTAGGTGGAGCGAAATACCTGCCGTACACTATCCGAGTATCATCAACGTGGCGGATGAAAAGATTAGATTACAAGGAGACGTTTAGACAGAGAGGAAATTAGAATTTGAGCGTAATTTTATGATCGCTTTTCAAATATCTTTAACGTGTATGTAAAATTCGGAGGATACTTACAGGGTTTGCAGAATGTTTTACGATGTTCAAAAGGTACGTGGCTAAAGATGATCCTTTATTAATTAATATATGAAAATCAATTCTGATCGGATAAGGTGAAATGTAAAGTAAATTGGCTTATGATATTTGACAGATCAAAATTTTAAATGTGACAGTTTAAGTGGATTAGCAAAAATTATTTGCAGATTATAATTTTGTCTATCTGATGGTGGATCCGAACCAGAAAGTGCAAGAACATTCGAAGTAGGAAATATTTGATTGATTCATTGAAAAGTAGTGCAACTCTATCTCTAATTGGAAAAGAGTCTAGCCGAATAGAAATGGAAAAAGTGCCGCCAAAGCAAATTAATCGTGATGCATACTATTCCATAGGTCTCTTTAACCCCTTGCCGTACAATAACGAGTGCTACTCGTGAAGCGATAAATGGAATAGTCAATTTTGAAGTACTCCAAAAATTATTTGATAACAAATATCAGTGGGTCATGATAAAATAAAATCAGTTCTACGCTATTCAATATTACGTTAAGTCATTTACCTACTATATCTGAAATTAGAGGTTAGATTGTTATTTTAGTAATTAATTCAGAGTCATTGCACGTTTAACCACAAAAGAAATTGCACGGCGAGGGGTTAAAAAAGAACCCTTTCTGCAAAATGACAAACTCTTAATCACTACTCTTGTTTCATCCCTCAAATTCCAACTGAGATATTTTAGTTTATTCCACTTACGAGATTAAAAATTTTTCGGTAAAATTTTACAACTTGACAAGTAGTACGAATTGGCGATAAGTCAGACGGATCTAAAAGTCCGCTTAAGTTATGATGGTTTATACTACTTGCGAGATTGAACATTTTTCGGCAAAATTTTATAAGTGAGCAAGTAGTACGAGTCGATGATATGTTAGACAGAGCTGAAAATTCATAAGAGGTATTAATGTTTTGTAGGGAATATGGAATTTTATGAATGGAACAATGCTGAAAAGTTCAAAAGTTCTTCAGATTTAACAAGTTCTTCACTCATTATTTGTATTACACTTCATAAAATAAAATATTGTTTCTAAAACTACGAGTAATTTATTTAATAAACTTCGTTCTGGTTCTATTTTATCTGTTCTGTGCTTCTGCTGCTTGTCCTGTTCCTCTCGTGCATTTCGTACGTCTGTATTTCATGTCCTGTGTTACTGATTCACCTCTACTTATGAGATGAAGCTAATTTCAGGCAAAGGATCTAGCGTCTATTTTCAATCCTCTAATAAATGTTAATAACTAGCAATTAATGCGGTAGTAAAATACGTTAAAGAAAGTAAGTTAAAATGCGTATTCATATCCCCGATTTGGAGTTTATCATAGTGCAATGGGGAATAGTGCGATTCGCGATCAGGATCCGCCAAATAAAGAGAACTTAAACTTTTAGGACCTTTCTATATATTAAAATACTCGATTCGTTGCAAGAGTGATTCAATGTGTTGAACGATTTGATGGGGACTTGTGAGAGTCTTGAGTTAGAGTTAGGACTTGGAACATGACTCTCATAATTAGTTGATATAGAATAATGATGAACTTGGAAATGAACTTGATGATCGTAACTATGTCTTTGTACTAGCGTAAGAGTAAGAGAAACTGGTGACTTTGAATTGAGAACTGGTCACTTTGAATTGAGGAGTTGAACTGAATGTAGGGTTTTTAAAGGTTTAGAAGAGGAGAGGGGGTAGGATGATGGTATTTGAGAATCTAGGAGTAGGAATAGGAAGTTGATCTTTGGATGTGGATGATGACTCGTGGATGAGTAAGGATCAAGACAAGGAGTAGGATTTTGGACTTGAGGTGGTGATTCTAGTATGACTAATGATGGTGATGAGTGAGCCACGTACAAAATATTTGTGTTTATACAATATTTCTAAGAGTTATCTTATGAACTAACTGATCGGAGGGTAGGTACATTACAATAGTTTTGAGTATGGATATTACTTAATTTGCGTTATTGTCAGTTTTTCCTTCGTTATCCAGCTAAACTCTTTGTATGGGGTGTTCACGTTCACATTTCCTATATTTATGTGGACGTATGGATTTATATATTCACAGTCAGTATCAAAATGACTAAATAATTTCTCACCGAATTGCAGGCATTATCTACTATATATTTTCAGCGAAAAGCAAACAAACCTTGAGAACAGGGGTGCAAACAGAAGATGCACAAATCATCTAACGAATGAATATAGAGTTATTAACCATATCGCGTAGCCTAGTAATTCTATTGTAAGGTACTTCCCTCTCGGATGGCTGGCACACATGCAAGACGTATTGTTCGCAGATTCTGCAAGGTTTTCACATAATGATACGTGGACGCAACTATGCACAGTGCAAACTGAAACCGTACAGCCCAAGTGCGCACAATAGAACGATTTCGTTTAGCCCGCAGGTAAGCTTTCCTGATTCATTTACGAGGACAAGGTTTCCGAATCCTTGTCGCATTTCCAGTGTTAAAACGTGCTCTTATGAAATGCATTACATACTCACGTTTAGTGTATCGCAAAAAAATTTAATTAAGAGAAACGGGCAGAACAATATGCATTCACAATCTTTAAAGATAACACTAATTAAAATGTAATGCTTTCTGCTCGAATGCTCTATCGAAGAGCGAGTAAGCACTGTTAGTTTTTAATAAACGTGTAATTTACAATTAGAAGCTGAATGTCGTTAATGCGATAAACAGCGAATCGCGCGCAAACGAGAAGTGTTCCGCCCCCTTTTACCAAACTCGAATTTAATTTTTTAGGAATTCCCATTCTATGGAGAAATATTCAATGGAGAAAAATGATTTTCAATACAAGAAATATTGTAGACGTTTAACACTATTCCTACCGCGACCGGTCATTTGACCGGTTGAACGATAGGTATATATCTTTTTATAATAGTATTCTCTCAAAGGTTCAATTCCGAAACGATAAAGTCGTTTCAAATGAAAGGTAATGCAGTTGTGACATGATTTTATCCAAAAAGTGCTTTCCAGGAATTGTTTTACAGCACTTCCAAGTGTTTAGAGTTCTCGCTCACCAATCGGCGCTTATTTGCCTCATTGGTATCCGAAGTGGTCCAGAACCGTAGATTTTCTTATACCGTCTTTACTATTATGATCGTGAAATAAATAAAATAGCGGAAGACGATGCCTTGGAGGGGTGTGTGTGTGTGTGTACTTCTCTCCGATTCAAATCAGTAAACTTTGTAACTTGTTAATTTTTATTTTTATTCTATTAGTACCATTCTACTCTCATTTTATACTGTATTACGTGTTACAAGTGTCATTTTCAAAAAAGTGAACAAAACCAACAATACTTCGTAGTAAGTTTCATATTTGATCTGTTATTCATTTTTTTAACCATTTTGATTTACATTTTTATATTTTAGTTTTTATTTTATCAGTTGAATAAAATGCATGGGTTTTGTATAAAGAAACCACGGGAGAAGATATTTCGAGACAAGAAGTTTTACTTCAATCAGCAGAACTTTCCATCGAATATAAAAAAAGTGCTACAGCTAGGCAAAAAAGAATCAACCAACACCCGTCACAAATGCAATTACAGGTTTCCGTAAACTAAAAACATATCAGATAAGACATTGTAAAGATAATAAGCCTAACAAAGTCTATCTAAAATGTAAAAACTACGTATGTGGAAAATGTATAATAGAGATGCCGATTTGCAAAAAATCCGGTGAAAACGAATAATATGTACAGGGTGTCTCAAAAATATTTGTCATGGCTTTCAGGGGTTGTTCTACACCTCTGGATCGATGGAGATTTGCGAAAAAAACTTGCCGCAAAATTCGGGAAAGGGTAGCAAATTTTTTTTATTGGCTCATCGTATTCGTCTTGTTACGTAGGCAAAATGTCTGAGAGGAACCATGGGTCAGAAACGAACCGTTCTCTCACAAATTAACTTTTAATTGGGCCTTACGATTAAAATTTCGCCCATACGACAGCCTTCGAGTCGCCGACCTTTCGAAAGGAAACACATGAGATACCATTGCTAGCTCCAATAGTTGAAACAGAGGCAACATAATTGAAGAGAGAGAAAAAGACTAGAAAATGTCAATGACCTGCGTTCGGTGTCGGGTTCACTCAAGGGCCCACCCGGGAAGAAGAGTATAAACACTTACACTTCTCTTCTGGTTCGGTGACACAGTGCCCTATTTTCTAGCTTCGTTTACGTCGCCTCTGCTTTAACTATCGGCGAAATTTTAATCGGAAGGCCCAATTAAAAGTTAATTTGTGAGAGAACGGTTCATATCTGACCCATGGTTCCTCTCAGACATTTTGCCTACGTAACAAGACGAATACGATGAGCCAATAAAAAAAATTTGCTACCCTTTCCCGAATTTTGCGGCAAGTTTTTTTTGCAAATCTCCATCGATCCAGAGGTGTAGAACAACCCCTGAAAGCCATGACAAATATTTTTGAAACACCCTGTACATTATATAGGTACTACTGAATAAAAGAAACTATATATCTATACTGTCAAATTGGCTGTTATCTTCATTCTATATTAAAAAATATAAGTTTTGCTAAAGACCGGTCATTTGACCGGTCGCGGTAGGAATAGGTATATGCGAAGTGTCGGTAGGAATAGTGTTAAGGCGCATTTTCGCCTATAAAAAAATATCAATTAACACGTTGATCACCGTGGGGCTCACCTGTGACCGGCGCTATCGAATTCAATGAAATTTAATGAAACTTTTAAATTGCAATATTTATAAATTTTCTAACATATTGAATATTTAAATTTTGGCGTCAAAAAGATAAAGGTCTTCAGAATATCTATCTATCAGTGTCTTTAAAGTTCCTGCTTTGTAAAGATGTGATTTCAATAGAAAAACTTTCACTTCAGTAAAAATAATGAAATTAGCGAACTGTCCGTGGCGTTCAACGTGTTAATGAACGTCACGTCGGCGGTGTCGCAGAAAAAACAGAAGGACATAAAATTCGCCAAAGTATTGTATCCCCATTTTATGCCAGATTTTCCTCACAGCATCGTCAAAAACGAAAAAGGAATAGGAGAAAAGTAATAACGCGCCGTTTTCCGCCTTCCTTTTGGAATTCCCTTTTTTTATGCTGCTGTTTTATCGCTGTGTCCATGTGCACTTGTAATGAGCAAGGCTCTCCAAAACCTTAGCGAGGGAACTGCTGACTGACGATAGTGCGCCATTTATGAGCATGCCCTGAAGCCATTGATATGATGCTTTAACGCACTACGGTAGGTCGAATCTTATTCGTGGTATTAAAAAATTTAACGATCCTCCTGGTTCTCTATGACTGTTCGCGGAATAATTTTGTTGTCAGATCCGCAATCATGTAACAAATGGCGGAATTCGTTCTTGTTGCTCGTAACAACTAGCAGAAGGCTAGAATTTGAAGAACAGTCATCCGGTGTGTATTTATTGCATGGGGGAGATAATCGTGATGCAACATTAATGGGATATTACTGTCTTCTGAATTTGAGGTGAATATTAAGTATGGAAAAACTTGTTTAAAAATATGTTCTTCAGTATCTGTTCTCGAATTAATTAACTCGCTTGCGTCACGGCTTAAAATATCATTCCTTTCCTTGATATAATTGAAACGTGCTCGATTGATCATGTGTAATTTTACAAAGTCATCCATTATTCTCTTGTTTCTAAATACTTATAATTCGATGTTATTACCAATTAATTATAGCGAAATATAAAAGTATGATATACATTAATAAATACAGTATTATTAGTAGAAGCATTTTTATTCCATGTAGATTATCCACTTCGTGACGCAAATGGGTTACTTTCCCGTATTACGATTTTTTTTTATGAATTGCAATAATTATGGATTCAACTGTATGAGAACTTTATATGAGAAAGTGCATTCTACATATTTAAATATGAATTGTAATAAATGATTTAAGAGTCTTGACGCACGCATCATTTTATTTCTTCTGTTTCTAGGGTGCAAATGCATCCCCTATTAGTCATCACTGGCCATTGTCCCCATAAATAAATGAACTATTATTAATAATCAAAAAATGAACTATTAATAATGCTGAAAAATTTACTTTCACCAATTTTCAGCATTTTCAAATTTACTTTTAGGATTTTCCAAAAATCGCAAGAACTTTCAGAGATGACCAAAAAAACAGTACTTTTCTTTAGACGATCCATAAAAGCCCTATTCCAGTTACAGGCTGTAAACTTTAAACATACATTTTCCTCGGCACATAAAAATCGACAATCTTCAAGGAAGCTTTACGCCAACTTATTTTCTCCATCACTTTTTGTCAAGATCATCTCTGTAAACTTTATTCCCGTTAAATCTACACTTTTATTCGTTTCACTTTATTTTTAATACCACAATACAAGAACGAATGTTTTACCAAGTAAAATATTCCACAAGATATTCTGCAAATACTCGGGACACATAACAGTATTGGTTTTTCCTTTGCGTCTTAAGAAACGTACGTGGAAAACGTATTCTTTCTCCGACCTGTAAGCTAGTTTTTCTACGATCAACACACACACATTTAACACGCCTGTAAAAGCGGATAGGTTGTCACATAATGCTTTTTATACGTTATCGAACTTGGGTTACCATGAGACCTTGTATCCCATGTAACACGTTTCAATCTCCTCCCCATCGATGTCGCGCAACCGCGGTTATGCCGTGCTCAAGGATTCTTCCGGTTGTAGTGGTTATATTAAAACGAAATCGCTTAACCCGAAAGTGACAGATCTGTTTCTTCAAAGGGGATTGTTATTGTACAATGAAACAACCATTCAATTTCTTTTATCTCGCAACGTATTAGTTTGACCGATCCATTTCGAGAATAATTCCAATTCTAAATCGGGTGTCAGTTGTCGAATGGATTTTCAAAGTGTTACTATATCGTTATAAAAATCTATTTTTTATCCATTTATCAGTTGAATTGTTTTTGAAAGTGTATATGAATTTTGCAGAGATGGTATCTAGATTTGTACGTACGATTAACTAACGCCATTGGTTGAATCAATGAACAGATACGGTCGGAGTATTTGAAACTGTTGCGTGAAAGCTAAAACGGAGATTATTCGGAGCAGTGAACAAAAAAATATTTGTTAAATCTAGTACACCGACGAAACTGATTGCAACAAGTTAAAGACAACAATGTGTCATTTTTAAGTGTTTTCGTGAGTAGGTCACATCCGATTCGATGCGATCCGACTAAAGGTCAACCAGTGAACTCTCACATGGTTGGCAAACGAATCAAAAGTCGGTCTCTTCAGAATGAAATATTAATATTCTGACACTGATAACGCCGCGGCGACATCCGTATGTGCCAGCTTGATAAGTAATAATTCAACTTCTGCACACAACATTTATGGGATGAGACATGTCTTGGAATAGACTTCACTCGTGTAGTTGCAAGAAATCGCCAACGCGCAAGGATGCGCGAATTTTCAAGTGACCACGTAGCAATATTCTAAAAAATTGTTTAAACAAATTAATGAAAGTCTAAGCTGCGAGATTGACATTTAAATTCATAATGCTCCAATTTACAAACAAATTGCTAGATTATTCATAGACTTTTTTATGTTAGACTAAAAATTATTTTATCCCTTAACCAGTTAACTGTGACGACTTCTCTTGGGAGTGCACACCTAAATACGTTTGTTACAAATATCGAGAGATAAGCAAGAGAAATCGAGAGATAAATCTATCTCAAATTATTTATACTTATTAGTTCTTCGTTTTATTTCGGCATGGCCTCAAAATAATCCAACATCTGGCAATTTACGAACATATTTTAATTTTCATCAAAGTTACAATTTAAAGAACCAGTGGTCGCTAACTTTTACGCATGACGAGTATAGTCGTCAATCACAGTCAACTGGTTAAAAAAGGGAACTACATATATTCTGATTATATAATTATCACTATTGCATCTATCATTTTCTCATATCGATAACAACAGCTATAAAAAGATTTCAACTCAACAATTTCATTTAAGAAACAAAAAATCACCAATAATTTTGTCACTAATCATATCAAGCCTTATTAAAATTCTGGCACAGAAGCCCACAATATTCCTGCTCGTTACATATGTATTTTTCCTCGTCTTGCACAACATTTCAAACGTGAAACACTGGTGCAAGGAGAACACCGATATCAAACAACACAGAAAAAGGCGAAACCCGAGGAATCACCTTACAAACAACTCTCCGGTTGCAATTCATTTCGTTCGATACAGCCACGTCGTGCTTGGCATTCGATAACGTCACGGTTATTATACACTGATTAAATTTCACGATGTCACGAAGAGTAGTGGTAGGGATAGGAGTAGGAGGACTTTGTAATAGTTAGTCTATTAGCTTTACGAGGGGATTTTCCAGCAGCACCCAACGGGGATCGGTCGCGCTCTCCGGCCGTTAGAAAGTTCTTGGCCGACTCGAAGGAGAGTGCAATTCGAATTCCATCCGCGTCTTGCTGCAACCAGGTAGGTAGAAGGCAAGATAGATAGCATGGATCAGTACTGCGAGGCATCTAGATGCGAATATGGTTACCATCCGTCTGGTCCATCTCTGGAAGGATTTAGTAGAGTTGCTTGTTCCAACTTAAAATCGATAAATAAATCGGTTAAGATGTAACGTGCTGCGAACCATTTAATCGGTTACCAGGTTAATGCGCTCACTCAACCACTTACGGTGCATTATTAATAAAATCGAAGTCCATACATGCGTTATCGAATTCTGAGAGGGACATGGAGATTTGGAAGGATCATATTGGCAGTTTGCAAATGTAAAAGGTCTACTGTTGTATTCCGTGTGAGGTGAACAACACTTTTGTTAAAACTGAACCAGTAAAATAGGCAAAATTAAAATATACAAGGAGGATTCTTTATTAAATTCACTCTTACAGAAAACGCTGTCGACTCTCTGAAGCTCGATCTAACACTGCCTTTGGCCCTCACGACCGCCGTTCGGGCCCACTCTTATCTCTCGTCGTGACATTCGATACATATACACTCGCTTCGATACTTCGAATTCGCGACAACTTTATTTAAGAAGAACTATTGCGCGCTTGGAGTTTTAACAATTTGAGGATAACGTCGTCGCAAGATGCGGACTGTCAGCGATTCAGTACAAAATTCTTTGATTTCGAGGCAGGACTAACCTTTTAAAAATCTTAAAATAGCGTAGTGGGAGGTTTGGATGACCCCGACTTCTCGTGACTAAGGTTCCAAGAGGGCGATCGCTTTTCCAGTGACTTTCATTAAGACCAAAGGTCTTGAAAACATATTCTAAGGGAAAAGCGATGACAGAATTTGAAGATGACTAATAGTCCCTTTTACACCTTGAATCACGTTGGTAATATTTAGAGCTATTATCTTATTGTTAGAGAAGATAGTAAACCTGGAAAAACACATGAACTTAGTCGGTATCCAACAGCACAACGAGTCAAGTCATTTTATATGTTTGTAAGAAATGAAATATCCTGCTTGTATAAGAATTAAAAGGGTGAAATAAGAGACGTGATTCGATGTAGAAGAAAAAAGTGTAATTCGCATTAATATTTTTTTCTCTATTTAGAGAAGCTCAAAGATTGAGAAAGTATTGTCTAGACGGTTGTTTCAAATATAGATCGGCGCGTATTACTATCTGTAGAGTTCAGAATATGGGTTATCGGAAATGAACTTAAGTGTCCCGCATTGCCTATATCAGCAAAGAAGAATTGTATTTTACGATAATATCGTGACTCAATTCGAAACGTTTAAAAGTATGCGTTAATTCATCCGGACTAAAAGGGGGTATTCTATTAAAGTTTTATAAATACACGTAATCAAATATATTATCTAACCATGAATTCAAAATCAAGAATTCAAAAAGTATGTAAATTTAAAGCTTGGAAGCAAAATGCAATAATACTTGTCAATTTACTGGAGTACATTAAAAGACCATACATAGAATATTAAGCATTCACAAATGCGACTGTGCGTGCAATTAATTCCTGACTTGACAACAATTTGTTTGCTCCCCGTACACCGCGAATAATTTATCGTTCGGCAATAACCGTATATAGGATCTATAATTCATTCATAATCGATCGAGCATTTCGCAATAATAATTCTACAATACTTTTACGATTGCCAGATATTTCCCTAATACCCCGGCAAGACAGATTATTCTCTTCACGTTTCTGTTATCATTCGAATCGAAGTATTCCGTGGAATTTAGTAATAGCATCGTAATTTAATAATTTCAATACCGACGAAGGAAGAGAGGGGAGCTATTTGATAAGTTGTTATCATTTTCTGGGCTATGATGAATTTATACGGACAAAGAGGTGGCTCGGATAAAAAGTCTCGTATGGCGCAGAGCAATTTATCAATCGGCCATTGACGGCAATTAATCTTTATCGGGTGCGACTAATGTTTGAGTTCGACGAGAAAAAAAAGGGAGGAGAAAAACGCTTGGCCGTTGGCGCAGCCGTTTGAAAAAAATACCGGTAATAGTGCGCGCAGTTTGCGATGTATTCTCATGGCGTGAACGATAGCCATTGACGAACAATCAATAACTTTAATGGCGCTGACGTTCCACGCAGATTTGCGAATTCCGCGGAATACAGCGGGAAGATATTTCCATGTGGAAGTACCTCATTTCCCGCGGATTGGCGAAATCTTATTCTACGTTATGAAGTTTGTGCACTAAAGATACTTAATGTCATCGAAGTGCCAGTCTCTTGAAGTAGGTATACAAGGGACTTTTACTATTAAAAACTTTCGTTTGTAGGTGACTCTTAAAGTCATAAAAAGACGTATAATTAAATTATCTTCGTAAAAGAGCGATCCGGAATTCTTAGTTCAGGACGGTGCTACAAGTTTTCGAAAACCGCTTGTTCGTATAATTTATGAAAGGTATTCGGCGAAGATTAAACAGCACTGAAGCCACTTGCGAAGTGTCCAAGGAATTTCAAACTTACAAATTTCTTCTCCTTTCTCTATAGATACGGTGAAAATTGTTATGCTACAAGTAAACTTTCACTTCAACCTAACTTAAAACTAAATACAAGAATTATCATCCAAATTACAAAGAGGCAATCAAACCAACAAAATTTTCAAAAAAAAATATCTCAAATTTTTTACGCGTCTATCTTATCAAATATACAGCTGCTAAATTAATCAATTACTCCAATAAAACATCTACAAAAAAATAGCATTAAAAAAAAATCTATTATTTGATATCAATCTTACTGAAATCCAAGTATCAAAACTCGTATTTTTCTTTTCCGCAAAACAATCGTCTGCAGTTATTCTATTTTTTACTTTCATCGAAAATGTAGTACCAATCCGTAAATCCAAAGAACGTTACCCCAAACCGGAAACGCTCGTGTCATCTCATCCAATCATACAAGACAGGACATCGACTATAATACAATTTCTGCCACGAATACCAATTGGTGAACGTGCGACTCATACTTGGTTACCGCTACCGACGACGAAAATAAACGGTGAATGAACATGAAATGGACATTTTACAATTGAGCATGGCAGACGATGGCCAGTCATGCGAGTGACACCAGGGTTGGATAGGGATTGTCGGATAAAGGGCCCAAGGCTGAAAGCCCGTTTGGCCGATGTCAGACCGGGCTCAGAGCTGGCCTGTGTTTAATCCCGCGATAACATTGATTAAGGTAAAGGGTGGTTCCTGCGCTCGTCACTCCGATTCTCCCTCACTCGAGGCAATGTCCTCATATACATACGCATATCCCTTATATGTACACGGTTACCATAGAAGAGAAAAGGTACCTAAAGGCTGCTGCTCTGATAGGCGCACTTTTAGGACTCGAATTAATGTCATTCCTGTAATGCGTTAACATGTTAAATGACGCAAGCTTTCATCGAGGGATTCTTGATAGGGCACAATTAACCCATTAACCGTCGATACAAAATTTCTATATCTATCGTTATGGGTAAAATTTTGCATATATGTAATAATTTAAATAATTATTTAGATGGAACACTTTGAGGACTAATTATGAACGTGTTGGGATAATAGGGAAATAATTTGATTAAATGATATGCAGACTTGCCGTGTAATATTTTGTAGAACTAGTTTTTTCATTCTGATACCGTTCTATTGTAATGAGCACGATTTTATATGCTCTGGTTACTTGGTAAAGTATAAAACGGTACGGACCATAGTGCTCCAGAGAAGTATATCATTATAAATCAGCGATAAGGTAGAAAGTATACATTTACAGTATATGATTGATACGGTTAAAAAATAATACGGGCCCATTTGTATATCAATCGTATATGCTAAGCGGAAAAAATTAAAAATCAAAATCTAAAACATGGTCACCCCTTGCCCTGCCATTTACTTTGTGACTGCCTCCACAATAATTCAGAATTGAATTAATAAAATAAACATTGATCAGTGATTCTTGATATATAATGCAATTTAACGTAATATTAATATTATAGAAATAATTTTATCGTGTCGCATCTTTCTGATATTTTCAATTTAATAGGTTTTGTAAAACTTGAAAATTTTCTTTCCAATTTATTGCATCACGAGTATCACTGGTTATAATGTGACAAGAGGTTAAATATGTCTTACATAGGAGTATGAACAATATCATTTTTCCTCAATACTCAATATGTTTCACTGCATCACCGTTAACACTAGGTCTACCCAGGGGGTTCAAAATGACTTATATCGAATTTTTTAAAAATCCTGCTAAAATTTGAAGGGCTGTACCATGCTCAATTCTCTATGTCTCCCTTGCAAAACGTGAGACAATAAATCAATTTAGTTTCTTACATATTTCATCTCCTTTCGTCTCAAGTATTTATCTAGTATCTTTCAATATACTGAGTTAAGTCTAGTGTCTAAGAAAAATAGACAATTCTCAAGCTACGAGAAAACATCATAATTGGATAGAATTAAATTTGTGAGAATATGATTTGTCAATTAATTTTAAAATGAAAAAGTTTTATAGAATATTGAAAAAGGACAACGTGTTGAAAGTACTGAGAGAAGCTATAACTCGTTCCTGTTTCAAGAAGATCAACAATGTTCATCTTTAATATCATTTTCCGAGCACTATCGATAACAATGACACGAGCAGATATTACGAGTAACGTGTGTTCCTTCGTAAGAGTAGCCACAATGGGGACTACGTTCAAAAGAGAGAAATCGCAAAGGAGAAACAATACATCAAGAGAAAGTAAGAAAGACAGAGGGAGAATGAGAAAGAGAATCCAAAAGAGAGCAAAAGAGAAAGAGAGATAAAACCCTTGCTGATCGAAGGAGCACGTATATACATACATATAGGTAGAAGCATAAGTAGTTTAGAAGTGCAATGCGATTCCGTTCTTCGGTTTCCTCGTGACATATCACGAAATGTTTCGCCATAATACCACAATGCACCTCGACACGGCCTCACCGCTTGTTATAGCAAGGCGCTCGAGTTAAAGGGCAATCCTCCTCGCACAAATCGGAGCAGTTTTGTGAAAGCGATTTAGTTCGACATCGACCAAGCCTCCATAAATCCGTGCACGTCTCTCATTAAAGATCGTCTAATTCTAGTCGTTTAGATCTATAGCTACACCTTCACCATGCACTATCTTTAACTATGATCGTTAAGGACTCGACTTTAAGACACCGGGTTTATTATACGAACGAACAGACAACTATTTTTGAGCGTTAATTAGTTTCTAAAGGACGCATATGTGTCCAAGGGTGCACATCTGCAGACCAATTCACGCAAAACATCCACGCCTTTGAGTTTAATTGTTTCCGTATTTTTGACATAGGCTCAATAGTTAGTGCCATGTAATAAACCGGTGAGGCGTTGGCAAGGCGGCCCCAATTCATTGTTCAACCGGTCCCTTGGCCAGTGGGCCGTAGGAGCTGCGCTTCCAGGAAGTTCCGACCACCCCTTCAAGAACCGCTCAAAGTTTAAGGGGTGAGAGGCTTTGTCCTGGAGGTGCTCCAGCGTTGCCGCTACTCTCATACCCCCTTGAACGAAGACGTCACTGCATTCCGCCAAAACATCAAATTCTTCTAATTGGTTCTTACAAAAGAGGGGGGAAATGCAGTGACTAACCGCAGGGCATAAAAGGGACGTGCACTCTTCTTCCGGCGATGCATCAACACCTCAAAAGTAAGCAACCAGTTTCACATTTGGAAATATATTGTTAAAAGTTCCATTGCGGTTCATTAAATGTAAAAAACAAAGGGCGAATTCTACTCATTGAAACCACGCCTGAACAATGATACCTGTAATGAACTTTGAAAGATCAAATGGATGTGAATATGATTTTCATTATGAATGATATGGTTTTCATTATGAATGAGGTGACAGATTATAAAAACACAGAATGTGTGTGGTTTGAAGTTTGTTCGTCGATTTTGTTAGATGACGATGACCTGATGATACGTGTAATTTGTAACTAAGATTTATTCAAAATTATATGTTAATTCCTGTATTATTGCATTGATTAATAAATACAAATTTCACTCGGCAGATAGAACTTCCTGAAAGCAAATGTGTCTTGAAATACGAGAAACAAATCCTTCAAGATCTGACGTATAATATACGAGACGGAATACTTGCGGTGAATCTAAACGAAAAGTGGAAATTGCAAAATATTAAATTGTTATCATAGAAAACTCGTCAATATTGAAAAACATCTTTCTGTAAATCGAAAATTGAGAAATCAAACGAGCCTCTCGCTATCTTCTTTTTTTCCTATTTCTCTCTTTCCGTCCGTAGAGCTTTCATTTCCTGCATTCTGTCATATTCCGGCCGGCGAACTCGCAGTTTCGAAATCAGTGCCGCTATTTTTCCACCCAGCGATATGAGAATTTACGGATTAGTTTGAATTTTTAATTGTATCGTGTTAACCGACACTGTTACTCGCGTGTTCAAACTACACGTTGTATCCAATTCACGAGACGAATGCATCTCGAACAAAAAGATAATTTGTAAGCAAAGTTCATTCTCATAACTTACCAACGACCGATTTAAAAGCTTATACCGATGTAACAGTTCTTCCAAGCAAATAAACTAAAGGGTATAGCCGGATAAGGATGGCAAAAGTGCCCCCAAAGGTAATTAACTTTGAGGCATACCATTCGATAGGGCTCTTTGGAAAAACACTTCCTGCAAAGTATAAACCCGGTACCCCTACCGTAGGGGTAGTTATAGGGTGAAACGTACTTTACGGTTTTTGCTCGATTTCTCCCGTTTGGCTAGATAGAAAATTCTGAAAAAAATCACACATATTATACCCAATGGTGTGCATAGTCTGGAATTTTTTCAGATTTTTTGGTTGGCAAATCGATTTTTAAAAAATTAAAAGTTTATAAACATTAATTTTTTATTGAAAATATGAAGTGACCACTTTTATATTTTTACAGTACCTGCATAGTACCCTAATTATTAATGTGTAATTTTCTCAGATTTTTAATAGTAGTGGACGGCAGTTAAAAAAATTAAAAACCAACAATTGTTTATATTTTTTGCTAAATTATTGATGTGACCACTTTTATATTTTCACAGTTTCTCAAGTTTACTATAAATAATTGACTGTAATTTTTTCAGATTTTTTGCAACAGTGTATCATACCAAAAAAAATAAAAAACCGATGTTTTTTGGAATGCGTATTTTATGTTAGTTTGTTTATAATAATCCACAGCTATACCAGTTCCTAATTATTAGAACTTATTGGAGGATTTAGAACTTGTCTCATATCCAAATAAAATTGTAATAGTTGTTTCATAAACCTGTAGCCATTCGAGTCTTACGGCTGGAACTAGCCGCTAACAGCTCTCCTCTGTAGACTTTGTCCTAAGGAGGGTAATAAGTATATATGTATGTACATTGCCTTTTACCAATTTTTAATTTTCATGCATTAAATAAGAATTTGGAGTTTCTCTAACATTTAGATAGCAATTGACGTATTATAAACATTAAATAAATAAATAAATATTTTATATTTGTAAAATATTTTTACAAATGTAAAAGTATCTAATAATTCATACCTAACGCGCAATATTTTTTATATTTAAACGAGGATAATTTATGTATTTTCCTTGGTGAATGCTTAAATTCGATAATACAGTGAGAACGGTGCGGTGGTGACGGAACTTATGCGCCTCACGGTCCTGAGTCCAAAAATTAGAAAACGTAAAACTCATTCAGTAAAATTAATTTTTCAAAGGTAAAAATATTTAATAATGAAGTATATTAGTTTATTTCATGTGAAATAGTGGGTATTGCGTATAATTTTCGATCATCCAAGTCTACACTTATTTGTGTATTGGTCATGAGTGAACATCGGTTTTTTATTTTTTTTGGTATGATACACTGTTGCAAAAAATCTGAAAAAATTACAGTCAATTGTTTATAGCAAACTTGAGAAACTGTGAAAATATAAAAGTGGTCACATCAATAATTTAGCAAAAAATATAAACTATTGTTGGTTTTTAATTTTTTTAACTGCCGTCCACTACTATTAAAAATCTGAGAAAATTACACATTAATAATTAGGGTACTATGCAGGTACTGTAAAAATATAAAAGTGGTCACTTCATATTTTCAATAAAAAATTAATGTTTATAAACTTTTTTAATTTTTTAAAAATCGATTTGCCAACCAAAAAATCTGAAAAAATTCCGGACTATGCACACCATTGGGTATAATATGTGTGATTTTTTTCAGAATTTTCTATCTAGCCAAACGGGAGAAATCGAGCAAAAACCGTAAAGTACGTTTCACCCTATAACTACCCCTACGGTAGGGGTACCGGGTTTATACTTTGCAGGAAGTGTTTTTCCAAAGAGCCCTATCGAATGGTATGCCTCAAAGTTAATTACCTTTGGGGGCACTTTTGCCATCCTTATCCGGCTATACCCTTTAATTAACAAGTAGCAATGTATTTCATATGCCCGGAGGAAAATACCATAAATAATTTCTTTCTACGTGTAAACTTTCTCGAATAGTATTTAATGCAAAAGCTAGGACATTAGAAGTTAGAACGATGTAAACTGGTATTCGTGATACAGATTTTTTATCGACAGGAAAAGAGTTTTTAACGTCCAATTAGAACTTATGGTAGACAATTTATCAGTGGGACGATTAACGGTGCAGATACGATTCGAAAGTTGTTAACGACAGCGACAAGTACAACTGCAAATTGCTACCTACGCAGAGACTCTTGACTTACTTGGCGGATTTGACGAATTATCATCCTCGTCGAACTCATCTCAACTCCAAGTATCGAACTTGTATCATAATTACGTGCAAATGTAACAAGGTAGATGTAGTAAAATTGTGTTTAAACGGTTGATGATGGTACTACGAGGAAATGGATAATTTTCAGTTCTCATGACGAATATTACTCCGAAGTGTTTTTTGATATTCTCACGTTTCTTTAACACTAGATCTATCGACGGTTAATTTAATATATTTGAAATTGTCAAATAAATATACCCGAATTAGATCAGTGAAGGTTACAAAGAACTTGACCGATTCAATCGTTTATATGTTTCAAGATAGACGTAGAAAATTGAAAAAGAAATATCATTAGAAATTTCAAGAGAATTTTCAAAAAATTCTGAGCGAATCATTTTGACCACCTTGGTAGATCAAGTGTTAATAATGTTATTCTCCAACGCTCAATTTTCTATACATACATTTTCATATCCAATATTTTCAAAACATATCGAAGCTGTAGGATTTTTATATTTTATATCTTTCTAGTTTTTGCTATGTTTATGTCATCTAGAATTTATTGCTTATTATAAAGTTATAATGTTCTATATAATAATTTAGGAAAAATGTTCCAAAGGTGATGGGAGATTTGAGTTTGAACCCCCTAACTGCAAGTCGGAACTTTTATCTCCTTACCCACAATAGCTCGAACTAAAACTTCTTTAACCATGTAACTGCGGCGAATACTTTTGATAGTGGGTACAAACGTGTGTAACGAAAATCGAGCGATGGCGATTATACTCGTCAAACACAGCTAACTAGTTAACCGTCTATGGGCCCCTGTGACTTTGAGGTAACGTTAGAGCCATTTCAGCTTCTATTCTTCAAAGTCAGATTTTGAATTTTGCCAAATATTATAATTTAGCACGTGAAAATCACGAAGTTTTGTACAATTCAATAATTAAAATTCAGGTTTAATCCGTTATCAGAAGTACTATTTTTATCATTTCCTAATTTTACCACCGTGAAACTGATCTCCAGATAATACAATAAATTCGGACTATGAAGGGTTAATGTACAATAAACAATTTTCCTCTTACTATATAAAACAGAGACTTATAAATTGACAATATCAATTTCAATCCAGCGTGAATCTTCAGAGACACTCTCATGAAACAAACAATCAAGTAGTTAAATATCCGTTAAAAACAAACAAGTCGTCGAAAGAATACGAAAATGAAGTACGCAGAACAATGAGTAATTCGCCTCTCTGCACTTTATACATAATTATTTAACCTAATAAAGCATAGTAATTACGACGTTTTCAATGCAGACAATAAGTGGAATGACACAGCCACTCAAAGAGAGATGCGCGACCATCAACGACCGCCCAGCTACGGAAATTCAGGATTTCACAAAATGCAAGATACAGAAGTGCAATCTGCAATGCCGCTAAAGTGTACTCGTATGGAGCTACAAGAGTTTCACTCTAGCTCATTGTACAGGGTGTTTCAAAAATATTTGTCATGGCTTTCAGGGGTTGTTCTACACCTCTGGATCGATGGAGATTTGCGAAAAAAAACTTGCCGCAAAATTCGGGAAAGGGTAGCAAATTTTTTTTATTGGCTCATCGTATTCGTCTTGTTACGTAGGCAAAATGTCTGAGAGGAACCATGGGTCAGAAATGAACCATTCTCTCGCAAATTAACTTTTAATTGGGCCTTCCGATTAAAATTTCGCCGATAGTTAAAGCAGAGGCGACGTAAACGAAGCTAGAAAATAGGGCACTGTGTCACCGAACCAGAAGAGAAATGTAAGTGTTTTTACTCTTCTTCCCGGGTGGGCCCTTGAGCGAACCCGACACCGAACGCAGGTCATTGACATTTTCTAGTCATTTTCTC
The DNA here is from genome assembly GCA_910591515.1 of Cerceris rybyensis. Classification (NCBI taxonomy): domain Eukaryota; kingdom Metazoa; phylum Arthropoda; class Insecta; order Hymenoptera; family Crabronidae; genus Cerceris; species Cerceris rybyensis. Next base: position 32,099,878 of record OU342790.1, read on the forward strand.
TCTCTTCAATTATGTTGCCTGTGTTTCAACTATTGGAGCTAGCAAGGGTATCTCATGTGTTTCCTTTCGAAAGGTCGGCGACTCGAAGGCTGTCGTATGGGCGAAATTTTAATCGTAAGGCCCAATTAAAAGTTAATTTGTGAGAGAACGGTTCGTTTCTGACCCATGGTTCCTCTCAGACATTTTGCCTACGTAACAAGACGAATACGATGAGCCAATAAAAAAATTTGCTACCCTTTCCCGAATTTTGCGGCAAGTTTTTTTTGCAAATCTCCATCGATCCAGAGGTGTAGAACAACCCCTGAAAGCCATAACAAATATTTTTGAAACACCCTGTACAATTAGCTCGTTTTCTCTGGCGTCAAATACCGGCAAGATTTTCAAGTTAAATTAAAAATGTGGACGATTAATACCGATGCACTTATTCTACATTTGTAACACTAGATCTACCAAGGTGGTTAAAATGACTTGTTCTGAATTTTTTTTTTTAATTTTCCTGAAATTTTCAACGCTATATATTGGTTCTACATGTTTTGTGAAACGAAAGAGATTAAATTGATCAAGCATCCTGCCTCCACTTTTGAAGTATTTTTCTAGCATCTTTAAATATGTTGTATTAATCGTCGGTAGTTCTAGTGTTAATTGTATTGTTCAAGAAACAACAATTGTTTCACGAACGTCGTAATTATTTCGGAATAGTAGGAAATCCATCGTTGAATGATTACTGTAAAAGTTTGTGAAATTGCAAATTAATTTGCAATGCAATTCCACTGATTTTTTAGATGTATCTAACAGAAAGGAGATCTTTTATCTTTCGTTTAGAATATTTGTGTAATAGACTTACAATTAAATAGATAGGTCTAGTCGTTGATAGTTTTGCAATTAAATTTATCAATTAATATCCTGCTGTAGGAGTATCGTCTCTTATATGAACTGTCGAAATTAGTTTTTAATTAAAAAGAAAATTAGGTCGCAAGCTAAATGCTGTTATTTTTTTCATGCTTATTAAATCTAAGGTTAAGGTAAGGTGAATAATTTGAAGTTAAGTATAGTTACATAAAAATGATGGGAATCACGTTTTTAAATTATCAGTATCGGATTAAAATTTTCACGATGAAATTAGATCTCTTTAACGAACACCTCGTATTATTATATCGTTACGAGGTTCATGCATTTTTATAAGAGAGTACGTGTTTTTACTTTCAAAAGCGATCGTGGTCGAATTTCAGAGATATGTGTATCGCTACTGTGCACGTAATTGCGCAATATGTAAGAGGCATTTCCTGGTAGAAAATAATGTAACGCCATTGAATATTCAGAAGCTTAAAAATTCAGTAATTACAACGAATACATGAGCTATTATACGTTGCATTTTATAACGTGCATTTTGCGTTCAGAAAGGACGTATCAACGCAACGAAAGTAACAAATCACTTTAAATATTTCAAGAAAAAGCAAAGTTCCAATCAAAATACTGATTCCTGTCATATCAAATTAATCCATTCCAATTTCTTCTATACCAAAAATATCGATCGAAAATTACTCAATTTTCTGAATTCACGTTCACGATAACCGCAAAGAGAAACGTGCGAAAATGTAATTATGATTCAATCAATAACAACAACCTCGTAAAATGCTCGACTAATTAACGATTATCGAATTGCCCGGAACAACCTTCTAATCGAATCTACGCATTAAATATAATACCAAACACCTCTTCACGTATACTTAAACGTATTATTAACTGGAAATGGAAAACCATCTTCAAGAAAGCAGCGAACAAACGAGCATACGCTGTTTCTCGCGCGTCTACCCTTCAATTTCTGAGAATCCCCATGGTGCTATTGACTTTGCGCCTTTAATTTCACTAAGTACCACCGTCGAACCATATACACGAACTGACCACTTCATTTCGCACGAGTAATTGCGAGTCAATGGGGCGTTACCGCGGAAATTACAGTCGTAGCCATTCATCATCGTCATCAGTGACACAGACTGTTCACCGGTGCGACGTATCTTTAAGCGTTATAGGCGGTAAGTATGATCTCGTCTGTAACTTACGTGATAGCCTATGTAGAACGTACGTAGCTGTACATGCGGTTATTATAAGCGAGATCTGTGCCCATATACGATAACTGTGCCGCTCTCCAGTTATGTCTCCTCTCTTCCTCCCTCTTCCTCCAGTTCTCTTCTTTTTATCTTCTCCGCTCTCGTCCTTTCTCTCCTCTCTCATCCATCGATACGCGCATGCACATCATATAGCGTAACGTGCATCCTATCGTATCCTACCTTCCTCTCTCTTTCCTGGCTATGCTCTGGCCCACATTTGTCTCAAGGAATTTGAAATTTTCCCACCGGCTTACTCGTAGAACTGTCGATACTATTCATCTGACGACTGTTACATGTTGTATTATTTAGTTCAACATGCTAAGCACCTCACCGGTTTCTAGGGACCGGTCGTTGATTTTTTGTTCATGTTCATGTTGATCATTGAAAATTGACGATTGGTTTTTTACTTAAGCTACGCAGTCGACCGATTCATAATTAATGATTTTGAGAAAGAAATGAAAGATTTTATCAAAAATTAAAAAGTCGTTTATTCAAACAAATAGAGAGATACCTGTTAGATTTTTGTTAGTTATATAAGTGAACGATGTATATTCTTTTAGAGTTTTGGGGTAAGTGCCGTGCTGTTCCTCACAGTTCTCTTACCAGAAGATGCAATACCTTTCCTACTCTATGGCCAGATCTTTCAAGACTATGTTTGTCTCTTTTTAAATCTATGCAGCACCATGACGTCGGGTCATCGGCCACTTTGCTACAACTTAGTCACGGGTCTATTTTATAGCCCGGGAACCATCAATACTTGAATAATCTGTTCCTTGGAATGCGACGGCGTGTCTAGACATTTGCCAAACACCCGTCGTCGCCCTCCAAGAACACCACTCGAAATCAAGACAAACTCCGAACGCAGTGGCGACGGTCCCAATGCGGACCAACCCCATCTGCTCTACAGGGTGTCTTACCCTCATAAAATGCGCTGGCGCTAACATACCTTTCTTGAAAAAGGCCTAAAAGTGTAATTATGGTCTCTAGAAACGGAAGCTTAACGTTTTAATAAATAATATTTGTGAAAGTGCAAGTTGCAATGTAGTAAATTCTTACCTGTAGCTTGATACTATGATTATTGATTGTGTGGCATATTACAATTTTTAAAACTTTTAACATGTGAATGGAGTAACGATTTGTTAACACATTGTTGACCGGTCACAAGTTAACTCGTGTTTTTATGCCCAGACGTTGTTGAATGGTCACTAGATAACTCGTGTTTTAACTTGTATGAGCTGTTTCAATTTTATGAAACCAAAAAAATTACTAACATATACAGGGTGTCCCGTAACTGGTGGTACAACCGAGCAGGGGAAGATTCTACATGAAAAACTGAGTCGAAAATATAGAATCAAATTTTTTTATACAAGGCTTTGTTTTCGAGAAAAATAAGTTTGAAAATTTGTCTAGTGCGCGTGCACTCGGCTTACTTGCGGCTCAACGAATTCCACTGCCTCGCGTCTGGGTATCTCGGAAATTGCCTTCGTACTTCTAGATATGTTTACAGACACTGTCAGTATAATGATACCACTTCTATCGCTAACAAAGGTTGAGGTAACTCAGAATAGGGTATCTCAGAACTCAGAGTAGGTAACTCATTGTCAGAATATCATGAGGTAATTCAAACCCATTTTTCTCAAAAACAAAGCCTTGTATCAAAAAATTTTATTCTATATTTTCAACTCAGTTTTTCATGTAGAATCATCCCCTACTCGGTTGTACCACCAGTTACGGGACACCCTGTATAACATGTATAAAATAATATATCATACTCAATTACAGAAAAAAAAAACAGCCGGTGACATGAGTTATCTTCTATGTAAAATTGACGGTCAACAATGTGTTAAGTCTTCGTCGAAGGAAGGGAAAATGCGAAGAAATTCGTTAGGCCCGATGTAGAGAGTGTCCTTTTACGCTGTGATCGAATGAAGAACTTTGTTTCCATTTCCTTTAAAATATCGTTGGCACATGTCAAGGTATTTTAACGAAGGCGAATGTCTCTTATTAAATGAAGCAGATTCATTTTTGTCATGACACAACGGTTATACTAATATTTATTGATTTTCGTGAACAGATTTCGCAAGCATTCGAAGCATTATTGAATCGCGAAAAAACTTTATTAATCCTTAGCACTCCGAATAATTTTTACTAGCCAGCAGCTACTCCAGGACTATTAACACGGTTTGGTTTTTCCACATCCGTGGAGAATTGAAAATCTTGTCTTGTCATTACAAAAAGCGTATACATTTTAAAATGATATTGTAAGACCCCACAACAGCAAGGCGCCGAGCTAGGCGTTCTCACGCCCGGCTTTCGTCAAGGGGACAATTCCTCCAGCGAGGAAGGAAGACGACCCTTACCCCTACGGGGCCTTTTCGAGGAAAAGGAGGCTTTTCAAGGACCCAGTATTTGCAAAAGAGGAATAGCATGGCAGTCGTTACGGAGTCGACGCCGTGCACTCATCGAGGGAACACTCTTACAAGAGTGACGTCGCGATTAAACATTATATATATTTGTATTATTGGCGGGAAACGAGTCTATTGTAAATTGTACTTATCGGCTTAAATAATCATAAACGCCCGTATTGTATTATATATATAAAAGGAGAAAATGGTGTCTTACAATATTTTCCAATATAAAAAAAATGTAGAAATATATCAGATTTACTTAACAACACAGTTATCAGCTTCCATCACAATGTCGCTGAAAGCAAAGGGTTAACTTACTCATTTGATCATAGTGGAAGGCTTCTGATTCGATCGCATCAACAGAGATAATAATAGACGTAAAAGAAGCGTAGTATACATGATAAATTTAACAATGTAATTTAACACCTTTCTTTCGTTCTTCCACTGTGTAACGTTTATTCAACTCGGAACGATAAACATCTACAACATGAAACAATAATTTACGCTTTCTTAACAGCACAGCAATCCTCTCCGTGTACGTGCATAAAGCTACGACATTTTGTCGACAGATGCGACAAGGATCGTCTGGTTGTACTCGCAGTAACGCTAAGTCACTTCAGTGAGTTTCAACAAATTCCCGCTGTCAGTCACCGATGCGTCGTCTGAGGACGGTAACAGTTACAAATTAGTCTATTATTCTAATATGCAACGAGATAGTACTTTGACGAACGGCAGCCGCGCACTCCGACACGTACAAAGTGACAGTCAGAAGTGGCCGGAGAATAATTTACGAATCTCACCGAGATGACTCGTATAGAGGAGTATAGATGCGTGTACATGCACGTCTCGAAGCGACAGAGAAACATTCGAATGTCTGATAATGAAACGCGCTCAGCTATGTGCAGCCTGTTCAGCGAACACATGGAAATTGTAACGTGGAATTGCTTAAGCAGAAGTCACAGAGGCAAACGAAAGGAGAATGTCCTCGCGACGTTTAACGCGCTCCATTAATTTTATTACGGACCACCGAGCGCGCGAATTCTCGTCTCAATCGATGTACGAGAGAGGATTGAGGTCTTCTCCGTTCCCTCTTCACTTTGGTACTATCTACTCCCTCCTTTCCCTTTCTCACTTACTCTCTAACTACCCCACAGTGTTATCAAACAAAGATACACAGAGTACCAATGAATTTCGGGGAAACAGAAGGGAAATCGATAGTTCACTTAAATTTCATGGTTAACTGACCGTCCGTAATGACCGGTCTAGTGATAATATAACAATAAGAGGATGGTGTACTGATGGGGGTTTATTGATGGGTAAATCTATCACTGGTAGAGTGCAATTTTGTGATGTACTCATGAGATTTTATCATATTGTTGGACACCGACCTAATTATTTAAGATTTCATACTGAAATATTTCTAAACGTGAGTCAGGGTTCAAACGAGAATTGTTAGCTATCTCCGATTCCGTCATAAATTGTCCCTCAAAATATGTTTCGAAGACCTTTGGTCCTATAGAAATGCGATCGCCCTTTTGGAGCCAAACTCACGAGAAGTCGGAGTCACCCGAACCTCCCAACATACTGTTGTAAAAACCCTTAAAGGCTACTCTCGTTACCAAAATCATATAGATTAACTCAAGAATTTTTAACTGAATCGCTGACAGTCCGCATCTCGCGACGACGTTATCCTTAAATTCTTAAAACTCCGTGTGCGCAATAGTTCTTCCGAAATAAAGTGTTGTTGACCATACACAGAATACAACAATATGTTTGGCTATTTTTGGGAATTTCTATGGTGCTTTGATATCTGTTATCGTCTGGAAAAGTAAATATGTACCGATTGTATAATAGATTTTTGAACGAGGTTGTGTGAATTACAGAATTTCTTTCATAACTTCTGTTAAATACTCGTACTTTACTCAAGTATATGTTATATGCGACAAACGAGGAATGAAGGATGATGTTAAGCCCATGAATATACGATTATCATAAAATGTTGGTAAAATATGGAATTATTCTTACGATCGTTAATTCATTGTTGCATAATAAGAAATGATGTTTTAATCTCTGCAAGAGATATACATTTGAAAGTAATTTGATTGCGTTTGATTCATTATAAGATATACCGATAAATATTTTTTAATTCCAGATTGCACGAGTCAAATATTAGCCTCGTATTCGTCGTTCTGTAAATTCACGACAGAACAATAGCTGATGGACAATAATACCGCCGTTTCCGTGAGCGGAAGGCCGAATATAGCAACACATTGTCACGTTCTGACAATTTTCCTATGCACACACGTATGACCGATTGTTAACGTGACATTCATAAATCATTGTGTAGAAAACAATTCTTTACGAAATCACCAGTCACAAAATCTGTCCGGTCAACTGACGTCATAAGACAATATTAATCACCGCTCAATGAATACCAAATGATTATTGCATGCTGTTTTAACCCTAGTACTAATTCACTGCACGCGGATTAAGAACTTTAATTAATGCACTCACTACAAAACAAAACACTGATCCTCAGATCGTAGAATCTCTTTCCCACTACTTGCAACAATTGCCATGGCTTTTATCCGCAGCATCAAATATTAATTCTACTCCAATTCTAATTGAAACGTTTAAACAATTTAAGGAAATTTCCTTAAGCTTGCATCTCAGACGTTCAATAATCAAGTACTCTCAAAACTTAAACCCTGATCATAAACACTTCAGACGCGTTTCCAGTACCTTCAGGCTAATAATTCTGCAAATAACGAATCTACCCAAGACAGGCGCAACAAGCTAATGCAGCATAAGGAAATCTCTTTGTGCGTAACAGTAGAAGGTATTGATTAATAGTAGTCCAGCGTCATCATTCATTAGATTACCTCCCAGGAAATCAGGATAGCGTGTCGTGTTGAAGCAACTGCAAAATCAATCGTCAGCCAGATCGATGTACCTGCAATCGAAATCGGTACTGTGCGCTTGATAACGTACCTATAACCATAGTGGCGAGTATGCCAGCCAGCATCCTTTTAAATTGGTCTATGCAGTTGCCATTATTTTCAATCGTGGACCAATGTGGACCTTGTGTTTTCTGACAAAAAGCAACGGTGCAATCATTTATTACAATAAACTTTACCTTGCGGCGTTACAGCGTTGCTACGATACGGATCTAATTTCTGCAGCATTGGTACGAGAATTAAGATCCCAACGGTGAGAGAAACACTTTGGTTGACTCCAGATGCGTTCGGTAATTGCGTCCATGATCAAAGGAGCGAGCGTAGATTTACATCGCGCGATATCAGATGAGCTTAATTCAGGCTGTAATAATCGAACGCAATCCGAACGAGAACGACGGTCGAGTAATATTGCGGCACAAAGAAACTTCGATCGGGATATGAAATGTGGATGCTCGCGATTCCATCTACCTCACGACTCCGATTTTTCCAATCGGGTCAGCCGATGGATAAATGCCTATTAAGAGTCTCGTGAAAAATTGTGAAACTTATTATGGAAGAGTTTTGTCTCGGAGATTTTATATGGGCTGGATTCATCGGTTACCTTGTGATCAAGGATTTTGCAAGTATATTATTCTGTTGGTTTATAATTGCATGAAGATAGTGCACGCATTTTTTTGGAATGTTCTTGCTATCAAGATTTTTACCTTCGCCAGGTTTCTGCATGTAGTATTAATTCAAAATAGGATATTGATATCGATCGTCGAAAAATTAGGTGCAATACGAATTTATTGATTTTAGTTGAAAATAGACCTCGACGAAAATACCTCGGCAAAGCCTATCGTAGTGATGTACGTTCGTATTTGTTTCTCACAAAATTGATTTAGTGTCTCTCGTAGTTTGCTAGTTTAGCAGTAATGATCAATGGAAACAGAGATATGTAGGGTAAGGTTGCGTAAATCGTACCACTTAAGAAAAAAAGCTGAGTAACACTGCAGATTTACCAAATAAATAGGAAGCAGATGTGTCATTTAAAACTTTTGTAAACGTCCTTTTCATTTATTGTGACGAAATTGAGAAATCTCTATGTTGTCACATAAAAAATATATGTATTTTAAAAAAGTTTCATCGGTACGATTAAGGAAACCAGTTTCCTAAATCGTACCACCTAACGCTTAAATCGTACCTAAGGATATAACTATACAACATTAATCAACATAATTTAATAACATTAATAATAATAATAATACAGTTCTCCTTTAATTACTACAAGCATCACGCACGTATTTTTTAATTCTTTTTCCAGATCCAGCGCATAGCTCGTGCACCCATGATTTGCATTTCAAGCACTGAATTCGCAACCCTTCTTAGATCGGTAGCAGTAAGCCCAAAAAAAATTGTTTCTAAAGAAAGGGTATGTTTCATCAACTCTTTCTCCATATTTTCGCGAAGATCTTTCGGCCTGCCAATTTTCATATTTCTATTTAATCCTTTAAAATGACGTCATAGAGTTGCTTTATGAATATTGCATTTTCTATGAGCCTCATTAAATCCAATTTCATTATTGGATAATTTTATTAATGCCTCCACCATATCTTCTTGTTTCCAACTATTATAAATTCGTTTTGCCATGCTTTCGGTCTATAATAAAAATTTAAAAACAGTATTTTAAAGTCAAGTGATATTAACTAATTCTAAAGCAAATTCTCATTTATTACATCAAAGTTATGTAACTATAAATAGTAAACTCTTAAGTCGTACCGGTACGATTTTGGAATCTCATGTAGGTACGATTTATAATTATAATGACCATAACCAAACACAGAATAAAGCTAACACGATTTTCTTTGCGGCAAACAACTTCTTAAATGTTACACCACGACTTGAAAATATGAAGCATCATTTTATCAATAATGTGTTTGCATGATGAACTACTAACCAGGCAGTAAAAGTTATACGAAAATTACGATAATCTTATTTTTTAAGATATTGCCTTTCTACGGTAATTGCGAGAGACGAACAAAATGGAAAACAATATGATTGACTAGACAGTAACTTATTTTGCTAGAAAAGGCGCATATCACGTGATATTACGCCTAATATTTAAAAGGTACGATTTAAGCGGTGGTACGATTTACGCAACCTTACCCTATTTTTTATGTTTAATATTCCATCCAGCCGTTGCAAGTAATTTCACATGTGCTACTTTCTTTTTTAATTTTTATTAAAAATGCTAAAAGCCGAAAAACTGAAACGTTGAAGTATACGGTATGCAGAAAAACGATAGGAAAGGAATACACTCCGGTTCATAAAACCATGGAAAAAAAACTTGGAAAGCACGTACCAACGTTTGATAGAAATCAAGCGTAAAATTACAGCGAGATATCAAAGGCAAGGCAATATGCCGCAAAAGTCTCTGGTAAACTTCGGTAGGAATAGCGAATAAATTTGGTCGCAGGATGATTTGTGCAAATATGTAAAATAAGTCGAGAGAGAAAAGGAGAAAGAAGAAGCAAAAGAGGAACGCAGGAAGTGCGGTTATGGTGACTTTGCGCAAAACCGAGAGAAAGCGTAGACCAGGAAATCGCGAACCGTTTCGCCCCTCCCGCGACTTGGGAAACCAACATTTCGCAAACGTTTTCATTTCTCATCTTCCCTCCAAAGTCTGCCGAGTGCACTTTGCGAACGAGTTGAAACTTTTTTCGCGACCTACCAGCCAGTTTCTCCAAACTGTTCTCCAACGACTCGATTTCTCAGACGAATATTGCTATTGCCGGAGCCAAGTGAGAGAGTTCTCTGTCACGGAATACTGAAAAGGACCATGGACACTCGCCATGGGTACCCTTTAAACTTCTCTTTACCAAATTGAATCACCTAGCATAGCAACGATAAAGGTGACAAACGTTCGCTTAAATCCGATGCAATTTAAAACTGAATGTTCCTTTTACAACAACAAACTGAGGACAATTTAACTTCCGCTTTGTCGAGGATCGTTCTATCGGAGCTTAACACTTGTATCGGTACATTACGTGAACATTATCTTAAGACATTGCCAGAGAATAATTCCCAACATTCGGAAAGAAATAACGTTATTATTAAACCCTTGACAGACGTGACGCGTTAAATGGAATAGAAAATTTCTATGATTTACAAAAACTGATAAATTGGAAATATCAGTAGGTCAGGAGACGTTGAATTTAGTTCTATACTATTAATATTGCGTTAACTTATATTCGTATATCGGAAACCAGTGATAAATTATTAATCCAACAATTACTTCTGAGTTATTGCGCCTTCAGTCACAAAAGAAATCGTAAGGCAAGGGGTTAACATGTAAAATTCTCAAATAAAAATAATAATCCACAGACAAGAAGACGAAATTATCCTACAAATTATTCCAGGATCAATCCTTTGCACTCGAGAGGTGCTGCTACGGTGCTCTGGCATGACTCGAATTCAATTTTTTTGTTTCCAACACCACAACATAATGGCTAAAATCCTAATATGGCTAAAATCATTTCGAGTTGCTAGTTCGTCCAAGCAAAAAAGTTCTCGAGTACAAAGGGTTAAATCTTCCCTCATTCACCCTATTTCGCGTCAAATATAAACGCCTAAACGCCACAAAAAAATACAGCGAATATCCCTCGTAAAATAACCACCCTAAATTCTCCATCCCTATTTCTATCAATCGAATTCAACCTACTATCCGGGACATTGGAATCCCATAACTCGTAGGCACGCGATGCTTTCTTTTCTCGTTTAATCAAGCAGATAAAATTGGCAAATCCCATGCAATAATCATACATCTCACGGTACGCCTTTTATCGATGTACCCTGGGAAAACACAGACGTTACACGGTGCATACGAGTCCATGAGCACGTATTGGTGTATATCTATCGAGATACGTGCAAATCAGTCGAAGAATCTACATGTGTGCGACAAGTCCTATTAAACGTAGGCGGATTGGATTCGACGACGATCGGCAGAGGTGGCGGAGGCTCGAGGGAGGGGGCGATGAAACATGAAATTGCAACTGAATGGAATGGTAATGAAACGGAGGTGATTCCGTGTGATACAAGCAGGACGAACGGCGGCCAGTTCGTAGGAGAATGGGCAGCACACCGGCAACGGGTCATACAGCCACCTGATAATGCGAGACTGTATAACTGTACATGCATAATGCCGCTGACTATGCCGATGCGTTATTGCGTGACGTTAAACGACACGCCGACGAGACCCGTGAAAATTGTCGGTGATTTTTTTTACTATTCTGATTACCTAGTGTGCACCTCGCTACGTGTTCGCGCGTAAAAAATTGAGAGAGATGAGAAAGAGACATATGTTGTATATGTGTCAGAATTTGGACTTTTTGTATTATTAGTGTACTTGTAGGATATGGTGTCCCGTTATTACTTGACATTGTGATATGTATTTTTGTTTTAAATAAGAACATGTTAAAGGTCCTTGATTGGAAGTGAAAATAAATGTATGGCGGAAGAGATTCGTACCATGCTGTCTCGTTAGAGAATTCGTAAGGAAGTGGTTTAAGAACAAGTTTCCAATAGGGACGAGAACGTATGGATATTTTTGTGAATTTCTGTTCTATGTATTCCATGCCATTTGGGTAAAATAAACGGCGTATTGCCGTAACGAGTCTATTGTTCAGGTAGAATTAACATTTGTGTAACACGAGGAATGTCGAGTCCACACGTATAATATGAATAATACGGGGTAAATTTATTTTCTGTATTTAGATAACGTACTACTGTTCGCACAACGAAGGAACAGCTGATAAAATTTAATATTAATTCAAGCGATACGTTGTTTGTAACACGTTAAGCTCATACAATATCGTTCAATTTGACAGATAATTAATTTTAAACGATATTTTCACATTCGAATGTTTCAATTATAAGAATCAACCTTTCATGTAACGGCAGAAATGCAATTTGTTCGCAGTTTACAGAACAACCCCCCGTAAGCTATGTGCATCGCTATTACGCGCAACTTTTTTCATTTCGAAAAATCGTGAACAATTCGAAGCACGATAAACTCCGTTGCTTTTGTGGTTATTGAATAGTTTGCATGGATAACGCACATCGTGCGCAGCTATTGTTTCGACTTTTCCAACGAAAAAAAATCCTGGTGGAATGAAATTCGTATTACGGGCGACGTTGTGCTTATGGTCGCGCATATGACGCCAAGATGATGCAAAGTTTGGAAGATTAATTAAACCGTAGTGTGTTAAATTCTCTAGGAAATATTGCAAAAAAGTATGCACCACGAAAAGAAGAACTATTCTGTGCAACTACGAAATTTATTTCTGCCACCTGCTCGATATTCAATTTTAACGTGATTCCTCACTTTATAAAAAGAGAATATTACCTGCAGAATTCCATACAGATAAAATGAAAAATTATGAAAAGTCAAAGTTTCAATGCCAAACACGAAGCTGAATGTTGAAATGTTTTGGAAAGTAATTTAACTGTATCAGTACAGTGAAAAAACGTGAGACATAATATTACAAATAGTCTACGACAGCATTAGCTCATGGTTTCCTATGACACATCTCACAAGATCCGTTCTTCGAAAGTAGTGTGGAAGAATAAAGTAGGATAGCTACTTCATATCCAACAGGCTCTTCATTCAATCGATAGATATATCGAGCACCGTGTCGAAATCGATGCAAAGAGGACGAATTAGCATAAACCTTCTTCGACGTGTTTCGCGCAGTTTTATCAGGATTTGCATCAAGGAAAAAACGACATTTCGTCGACGTCGACGTAGCAAATCTCGTCGGAATTCGATACGGCACGATGCCTAGCCGCGATAAGGGACAATTCGCGTGTGAGTCAGATTGATTTTGACATCATAAAGGGAAAAATAAAGAAAAGAAAAAAAAAACAATATGTAAAAAAAAATACTCACAATCAGCAATACACGATGTTTGCGCACGTGCTTCGACCGGAGACAAAGAATTAAGTCCCCTGTCGAAGTTAAGACACGCGTCGAATACAATAGCGAGTCAGTTTGAAACGGAATAACTTAGCATCTGCTTGGCGTTTAGAAATTCTCGACTGGTTAGCGGTGACTTATGCTTATCGATTGTCCCTCTACTCTCGCGGCGTATTAAACGGCCCGATTCTAACTAATAACTATTCAACCGCTCCTTTTTCCCCTTTCTTTTCGGACGAGTACGCTCTTTCAATTATATAACATGTATATCGACTATAATCGCCGGAGTTAACAGTTACGTAACGATTAGATTAGTTTTCCGCGCGCCACATTCGCGGAGACAAAAATTCGCCTCGCGTTTCTATTCATATCGCAGGTTGTGCATCATCAAGAACAGGAAGCACTAGGCTTATTTATAGAACCAAAGGCGACTGGGTTCTGTACAGAGAAGAAATGCATGCCAGAATATCGTACTCTGAATTTTCGATCTGGGTGAAATGGTTTTAACGTTTCTCTTGTTCAAGGGACAAATCATTGCTTATTCTATCGGATACAGACATTCGGTAAAAAAAAAATGTTAGGTTCCTTTACAAAGGAATAGAGACCAGGGAAGAAAAGTTTTCTAGCTTATCGTACGACCTACGATCGTGAATCTACGACGATATTCGATGCTTCCACGAAAGAGAGTAACCCGTGTCTTCCGAAGTACCGGCGATAAAGATAAAGAGGAACATTCGGTCGGATAACGCGAGAAATATTCGCGAAAACAGTGGAGGACGATAAAAGAAAGGGTGGGCGCACGATAACCGGCCTACCGTGGTGAAGGCTGCTTCTGCAATCACCGCACAGTGGTACGGCGGTAAGTAGTCTGATACTATCGTGCGTACGTCCAGTCAGGTAAGTAAAAAAGCAAAAAAACCATGAAAAGAAGGATACGACAAGGTGCGCGAACAAGTGCAACGAGTCTGGACGCGTTGAAGCGTGGTCAAGTCGACTAGAATTGTCGGCAAGTCTCGTCCGTGTATGACTAGCCGCTCACTCCTATGTATTTCTCTTTTTCATCGTTTCTCTTTGACTCTTCTCCGCCTTTCTATTTCTCCCTCGTTTTCTTACATCTTTCCTCCTCCTTCGCTCTGTTAGTACGTTCTACTTTTTATTCCTATTTTTCCTACATCTTTTTCTCTTCGTATCCGTGCACTTTTTTATAGCTGCAAACGCATCGAAGGAAAATATCGTTGTTGGTTGTTGGAGAAAATTCAACATGTTTTTCCGTCTTCCCTTTTTTTTTTTCTTTTTTTCCTTCCAGCGAAACCCAGACGAGTTACACGGCGGTCGAAAGGTGGACGAACGTGGAGAGACTGCACATCGTCGTTGCATTTCTCGTTGCAATTGGCTGTACCTGTTCGCGGCAGACGAGCCGAACGAAGAGAGGCGCTTGCTTCGTGTCCACTTCACGGTTGATTCATTCCACGCGTGTCTACGAAATTAACAATCCTGGTAGACCGCTACCGGCAGTTTACAACGAAATCCCCGTCACCGGAGATTTATTGGGGGCGAGACCTTTTTGTAAAACACTCTCGCGAACGAGCAACGAACGCGAATGTCCGAGATACCTACGTACAACTACATGCTGTCAATTTTAGAGTCGAGATGAGTGCGTTCGACCTACTCTCGATTTAGGAAGATAATAATTTGTTGACAATCTGCCGTTAAAATTGGGGAGGTGGAATAATAGATTTTAGGGTGACAAAAATGCTGAGATGTAGTGTGAGGTGAAGTCAGAACGGCAATAAAATTAAAGTTGTGTTAGAAAAAGAATACGTAGATTTTAAAATTCAGTCAATTTTCTACCACTACTGCGTATAAATTGTTCTCGTGTTGCGATTGCCATGGGTTAAAACTAGATTTATAGTTCGGTAACTTTAACTTGGCTAGTGAGCTGAGGAGCCTCTCGTTTTCAACTGCTTATTTCCGCCATTTGGTTTTTGGAATTCTCAAAACCAGTCTTCTAAAGTGATCACTCCGCATGGACGTAGCATTCTTCCATTTTTACTTCGCTTTGTTTATGACGAACTTTGTTACACGAATTAGACCTGCATTCTTTTACCTAGCCATCTTTAAGTTGTTGGGCTATACTACGGTGGTCAAAATAACTCGCCCAGAATTCTCTAAAAAGATTCCTGAAATTTATATCGCTGTTTCTTTATCAATTTTGTATGTCTATCAATATATTTTTCCTATATCTATGAAGACTGTAAGTGATTGAATCAATCAAGTTTTCTGCCTCCTTCATTTATTTGATTAACCCTTTGCGGTCGTATGTCTTCTCTCAGCCACCATAGCAAGGAACCATGCAAATCCTATACTGTATTCATTCATTTATCAGTTTACACTTTCTCTAGACGAACCTAAATGCCTAAGGAACCTATTCACGAACCAATTCGATACTCCTATCAATTGGAGATAACGAAATTCAATCTAAACAAAAGCTGTCACCCCGCACTCGCCATGCAAAGATGCTGCGCTGTGGCGAGTCAGTCGCCTTTTAAGCGTAAAGAAATCGACAACGTTCGGCGATACCTTGTAGAATTCCAAAAAATATTGTATAAATTGTATTTAACAGTAATAAGACACTCTCGCTTGTTAAAATATTTCAAAATAATACTCCAAAATGGCAAAAAGAAAGTTACCGCAAGAAGTGTTCTGTGAAACTGAAAATAGCGATGAAGAGTTTTATTTTGACTCCTTCAATACAGACTCTGAATATAAGGCGTCAGCTAGAAGAGAGAACAGGACGCCTATGACACATTTTATGTTTTTTCCGAAAATTGGTGGGACAACTGGTTGGTGGTTAACGTGATGGAGCACAATCAAAACTAGGGAAACCATCGACCTCAGATAAGGAGGAAAGACTGAATGGAAAACTGCACATATTGTGGCATTGTGAAGACGTAAAAAGTAAAGATTGCGCAGTATGTTCAAACAGAAAGATTAAGGGCGGAAGGCGCCAAACTAATTATTTTTGCGATATCTACATGCAATCGAAAACCAGGCCTGCATGTTGGAGATTGCTTCGAAAAATACCATACGATGGAAAACTATAAAATATAATTTTTATACAAAAACGTGACATTAGATCACTTTATTGAGTAAACATACATCTAAAGTTCACAAAAGAACTACTAAATCTTGTTTATACTTCGTAATCTTGCATGTTATGTATCCCTGCTGTTTCGACGGAAATTAATTCCGACCAGTACGATACCCATGTCCAAATTTAATACGACCGCAAAGGGTTAAAACAGATTTACTTCACCATTTCAAATATATTACATTAATCGTCGGTAGATCTCGTGATAATAACATGTAAAAAATCAATCGAATGGCGATAGTAATACATTGTATCTCCCTGTTCTTACGTGACTTTATTAGGAAAGTTTTGACATTAGATAATAATAATAATAATTCTTCTGATAAAGTTGAGCTTTTCGAATTTTAATCACCGAAGAATTCGAGAAAGATTTAATAATCATTTTACACAGCAAAGTGAACGTGAATACTTTTAAAATATGATGGAGCAAAGATTCAATGACCCATCGAAAAACAATAAAGCCATAAAATGTCGACACGTCGATCGACAAATTGAGTAAAAAGTATGAAAGTAATATCGTCAGATTAAAAATTTTATTATAAAAAGATCAAACCAACGTGTAATGATCCATCCGTAATTATAAGTAATTAAAGAACTTTTATAACAACACGGTAATAAAGCCAAGTTCATTTTCGATCGCATGTAATCATTGCTTCCCTAATGTAACCACTATCCATATAAACCAAGCACTTCTAAATAATATTTTGAAAAATTTATTCAACATCTTGCAAATGTTCTCTTACGCATAATATTATAAGTAACTTTCACTAATTACCCCTCTAATAACATAATGCAACATGAAAATGCTCTTCTGCCGTTAGTAAAAAGTCAAAAAAAAAGGTTCTGCGAATGTTCGTAATAATAGTAACGCCCAACTGAGCAAATA
The DNA here is from genome assembly GCA_910591515.1 of Cerceris rybyensis. Classification (NCBI taxonomy): domain Eukaryota; kingdom Metazoa; phylum Arthropoda; class Insecta; order Hymenoptera; family Crabronidae; genus Cerceris; species Cerceris rybyensis. The sequence continues at coordinate 32,117,341 of OU342790.1, forward strand.
TTTGCGTAATCAGCAGTTTCCTTCCCCCCGGGGGTTAATCACCGGATGCCGAATCTAGTTTGCGGATTATTCATATATCTAATTAGCCGCTCGGCCGCCTTCTTGCACGTGTTGGCATAGCTAACATCGGCCGAGCTTGAAATCGTTCATCCACGCTATGCTTCTACACTTCTCTCCGACACTCAGTTACCAGGCTTCCCATCTCCTCTGCATTACCATTCCTCTGCGACCTCTTTCTTTCTTCCACAGCTGGCTTCTCTTTCTTCGCGGCTTTCTCCGTTTCACTCGGTGCTACGTACAACGTAAACGAGCTGCACTTGCCAAGAAAGAGCCAAGAATCCACTGCAATGCGCCCACGCGTCGGATATACTCCTGGCGTGACCTCACGATTTAATTAGCCCACTGATATCCCTTTCCTCTTTCCTTCTTTCTCTTTCTGTCTTTACCTCCTACCTCTATCTGTGTCTCTTTCTTTCTTACTTTTCTACTGGTCTCTTTCTCTCTCTTACACTCTCCTCTCTATTTCCCTCATCGTCCAGTCGGCATTCGCGTCCGAGTTCATTCGTAAAACAGTTATCCACTGGCGGCAGTTTACTCACTAAATTTACAGACGGCTCGAGCCACCGTCTTTCCGTGTCTTCTTCGTCATCCTTTCTTATCTTTCCGATTCTCCTTCTCTTTTCTTCAGTCCTTATTCTCCTCTTCACCGATTACTTTAAACATTTTTTTTTCATCCCTGCTTACGATTGTTGGCGGCTTTCTTCTCTTTTGTCTCTTAGATTTTCTTTCTTCTGGTATACTCAAAATTTTCTATCTACGATGAATCGAACCTTTTTCGTGGCACGTGCCGCTGCGGTTAGATGTACCGAATGATCTTACCACTGAGAAATTACCGAACACACATTACACTTACTGGAACGATCTAATAGATTTTCCTTTTCGAGCATAAATCCTGCGACTCTCGAGGTTCCGTGTTTCTACCATGGAATTACACGCTGGAAAATTGCGCGTGGATGTTGGTGGTGAAGTTTGCTGCAATAGATGTAGGAGAAAACATGTTTCGACAGTGTTTCTTTTTATTACGGATACGTTTGGTCCGGCTAAGAAAGATCTGTGTTGGATGTTTTTCGAAACATGACATTTATGGACGTTAATTGTAATCGTGTGTGAGGGAACTGTCTGGGTTATATTAGTAATGAAATATAGGTCCCCGATAAGTTCTCAATCTCCGATGAACCGACTAAAAGCGTAAAAAATTATTCGCTTGCAAAAAAAAGTTTTAGGTCAAACTGATACTTTAAGCAGAGATGTATCGGTTTGTTATTATACTTTAAGCGGAGATGTATCGGTTTTTTCCCTTCAGGTGGGATATCGAAATGCAAAGGGTTAAAGATTCTGCGGTGGTCCAGCTAGATCCTGCAAATGGTCGCATCTGGTTCACGGGACGGAATACTTCCGTCATTGAAGTAGCCGATGAGTTTCGAAAGCACATTAAACTTGGTCTATTACTATTATTTCATAAATAAACGCGTTATCAACTACACTAGAATTCTCTGTATTACGAAAGGTGCATGACAAATAGAAATCGATTGACTTAAAGTTTGCACAACAGGGTTACGCGCTGGTCGAACAAATTAAAAAGTTGAAGCGGAAGTTGGAAAGTTTGAAAATTAATTCCTAGTTCTGCGGCAACTTTATCTTGCATAATTTCAACCATACAGTGTACAAACTCAACGAAAGAAGGAAGAAATTAAACGAGAAGTATGGAATACTCGAAGCTATAAACTAATATGCCAAAAAGTAACGTTTCAAAGCAACAAAATATTATTATAATTTGCAAGTTAAAAACATCATCGATGGCAACTTTGCAACATGTAATTAATTGTCAATATTCTCCTTTTTTTGCAAATAATTATATACAAAATGCAATTAGAAATTAATTATAGATATAAAAGACTTTTCTTTCTGCCAATCAATTTTGTGCTACAACTTTTTGTTACAAATCATTCAGTATCTAATTTCCCCAATGTTTACATAACTATGTTGAAACTCGTTCTATTCGAATTTGTATCTTCTTATGGGAATTGCGCTGTAAATACATAAAAACGTTTTGGTGTCCAATGATATCCAAAAAAATGATTTTACCATTTAAGAAAATTAACAGTGTAGCCATAGCTCGATCGTGGATGCAGGAATGCAGGGTAAATCAGGAAAGGTTTTCTGGGAAAAAATTTCATTTTATTCATTACCTCTCTTTCGAGGAAGATGGATAATATACAGATAGGATCGGTAGAGCGGACAATAAGGTTTTAACGAGAAAACGAACAAACATAATAGATTTAGAATCGACCGGAAAATCGACTAGGCTTGACTATGAAAATGATTCTGTACAAATATAACTTTTCGCGATTCCACCCGTGACTCTAATTACGCGGCTCTATTTTACCGACGGGCGTCCAGGATATGCTCTGTACTCTCTCGTTCGGTAGGCGTCCAGGAAAAGCATCCGTACTCTCCATACCGAAACGAGGACCCAGGAACACTCCCGTACTCTCCCGTGTCGTCACTGTATTTGGGCGTCCAGGATATGCTCTGTACTCTCTCGTTCGGTAGGCGTCCAGGAAAAGCATCCGTACTCTCCATACCGAAACGAGGACCCAGGAACACTCCCGTACTCTCCCGTGTCGTCACTGTATTTGGGCGTCCAGGATATGCTCTGTACTCTCTCGATCGGTAGGCGTCCAGGAAAAGCGTCCGTACTCTCCATACCGAATCGAGGACCCAGGAACACTCCCGTACTCTCCCGTCTCGTCAAAGTATTTGGGCGTCCAGGATATGCTCTGTACTCTCTCGATCGGTAGGCGTCCAGGAAAAGCGTCCGTACTCTCCATACCGAATCGAGGACCCAGGAACAATCCCGTACTCTCCCATTCCGTCCAATCTAACCGGGCGTCCAGGAAATGCTCTGTACTCTCTCGATCGGTAGGCGTCCAGGAAAAGCGTCCGTACTCTCCATACCGAATCGAGGACCCAGGAACAATCCCGTACTCTCCCGTTTTCCCTCTAGCAGGCGTCCAGGAAAAGCGTCCGTACTCTCCTGCCAGAGGTCCCTATTCTGCATACCGAGAGCGACCGTGGAAAGCCTCGTTCTCTCTCTCGGAGCAGAAGAAGAATTCTGTCGTGTCGTGCACCTCCTTTTATACTGGTCCGTTGCTACCCTCGGTCTCCGAAATCAACAACCCCGTCGTCAAGCCTGGTCTCGCGGTCTCGCGCTTCGCGCCTCCACTCCCTTCCGCGGTCCATTGCCGATCTCCGAAGCTTCTCGATGCTTCTCGATGCTTCTCGATGTTTCCCGAAGCTTCCAGAAGCTTCTCGGTGCTTCTAGATGCTTCTCGATGCATCTCGATGCGTCTCGAGGCCTCCAGAGGTCTCTCGAAACCTTCCGAAGCTCGTCGCTTCGAGCCTTTATAATTTTCGCCACGCTACAACAGTATATTAACCCCTTGCCTTACAATATCGTGTAGCACACGTGACACTGTAAATAGATTAGAAAATTTTTAAACTTTCCAAGAACTATTAAATTGAAAATATCATTAGATCAGGAGACGCTGAAATTAGTTCTACGCTATTAAAAGTGCGTTAACTTATACAGGTATATCGGAAATCAGTGACAAATTATTATTTCAACAGTTAATTTTGAGTTATTGCATGTTCGGTCACAAAAGAAATCGTAAGGCAAGGGGTTAAAAGTTAGCCTTAAATAGTGAAACATTTCATACGTTACGCTGTCAGATTATTGATACCGATATCAGAAATAAAATTGGCAGAATTATAAAAGCATATGCATTAAACAACTACCACGAATGGAAGTGAAACGAATAAGGTAAAGAAAAATCAGATGAAATTAAGGCATATTAGTATCTGCGATACGAAGAGTTAACTCGTTGATTTTGTTACTTAATAGTATTGATCCAGAAAATACTAGCGGTTGCAATATTTACCAGGCAAATTAAAAGCAAAGAATCGCACTCAAAAAGGAGTAGTCGGACTGCTTATGGTTTCATTATTCAGGTACAGCGTTCCGAGCGCAAAAATCACCATTGATTTCCTGATGTCCGTCCGTTACATTCCAACGCGAATGTTTCAAAAGGTCGTCGAATAGGAATAGCGGGAAGGACGAGTCTCATTCGAAAAAGACCAGCGCGTCACGCACGTATGTTAAATCGAAACCGGCGACTTAGAAGTCACGGTGCATTCATCGACGAGGGAAAATAAACATCGGCACTTCGCTGTAATATTGAAAAGAAATTAAGGATCCACAAGAGAAATATTGATTGCCGTAAATCACAAGAATACCGTTTATTCCTGCATTCACTGTCATTATCACAAATAAGTTTCTTCTTTCAACACAGCGATGATAATGTGCTTTGATAAAACTGTAAACTCCATTATGCGGAGTACGTAGAATTCTTTCTCGAGAGCATGGTAACAGGAATGGATAAATCTAATTACTATCGTCGAGACTTTGACATTGCCGCTAATGACGATTAATTTCTAATGCTGTGAGTATACGTGCCCGTTAAAATACCCGCTTTTCGCAATGTAAAGGCTGATGCTTCTAACAGCTTTATGGGCGCAATGCTATCTTGACAACGGCCATGTGAATAGTGTTCATCGTTAAATTTTATTTCAATTAATTTAAATGGCAAATTTAATTATGCTCAGTTGAATGAAACATTAAATATACAGTTATAGGTGTTACGTCCCGTACACAAATTTCACAATTTTTATTCTACCTTTTTCTAACGAACCACCCGGTATACTATTTTTACCATTGGTTTATGACATTGTAACAAAAGCCTACCCTTGAGTTAAGACGTAGAAACGCTTAACGGGACACAAAACAGACCTACGTAGCACATACCTCCTTGGAAGCATCGCAACCGTACAGTCACACATGTTGACCATATTTGCTACAACTTTCTCTAGCAAACTATTATTATTTTTCACAATGCAACATACTTTATAGTAAGGAATCATTGGTTGCAATTTATTTAATTCATTTATTCAACTCATTTATTCAATTTATCTATTCAATAGAAGTTGTAACGCTGTCAGTTTTGGCTACGCATTAGTTTGGAACAAGCAGATAGTTCATTCGAATAAGTCCCTGGACTTATTGATTTTTAGCGTTATCTTATTCTTGAAACATTCTCAGACGATGAGTCCGAATTGTAACGTCGTTTCGAGGACGATATTCGTCGTCGCAGCGACGGCCGTCAGAAAATTCTAGGAAATAGACCCCTTGTAAAAATCAGAGTAGGGAGGATGTGAGCATCGTGCCCCTCCAATGAAACAGAAAGCGTCACTTGCGTTGACGAATCCTGTGACAACCTTTAAATTTCAATAGTCCTAATTGGTCATTTTTGCGCGCGCTTTAAACGTCATGCATCGGTCGAGCGTCTTCACATCCCCGAAAAATTCAAACTTGCGAATCACTAGCGTCTCGGAAAGCACGGAGTGCAGACCTACTAGCGTCTCGGAAAGCACCGTGAACACATCACTAGCGTCTCGGAAAGCACCGTGAACACATCACTTAGCGTCTTGGAAGCACCGTGAACACATCGACTTGGATCTTGGAAAGCATCGAGAACAGTTCGATAAACGTTTAGCAAATACAAAGTATTCAAAGTTCAGTACAGTGCTATTATTAAAAATTGTGAGGTACGTAAGACGCTGGTCCGAGGATCTTGATGTTAAGCTAATTTATCCGCGAATATCTCTCAAAGTGACGCGATAATAGACTTGATCCCTCGTTAAACAATGGTGGTTGAAGAGTGACATTGTTCGTGAAAATCTTCATTAGTGACGCGACAATACATACCAAAAGCCATCGAGAAAAATTCAATATAATTCTATTCAAACCAATGTTAATTATTATCTTCGTCATATTTATATCTTCGTTGTATTACATTCCGAATTCAATTTATTATTTTCATTAAAAGATAAACCGACCAAATGTTAACATATTTTATTTTAAGTCATAGATTACAAAAAGGTTGTCATCGCAGCGATTCTGATAACGAGATTGGTGTTTTCTGCCCGTACAGAGAAATCAGCGAAAACCCAGCCGAATTGTTGTGTCTGGAATCGACTAACAATAAGCGTAAATATAATTTTCTTTATGTTTTTGAAAAGTAGTATTGCACAGTGAGCAATCACTCTGAGGATACCAAATGTGTAATGCTATCATTGAATGTTCTTTTTGTTGTTCACTATTGTTTTATCATCATAATTATTATAAAACTATCATAACAACATTGTTATTTCTATATATATATATATTCTTTACCAATTATATATCTATTATATATCGAACAAACAGAAACATATGTAAACCAGAATCAATGATTGTAAACAAGTTTTCATATAAAAATTCAGTTGTAAACATAGATTCAGATTAATTGTAAAACCTAAATACTTGAGTTTAATATAAAACTAATCTTTGTTCAAATCTAATCATTGGATTCTTTGAATCACCTTTGTTAGCGTATCCATTCCCACTGTAAACAAAATTGGTGGATCCTGTAGAGGATTTCCAGCACAGCACTACCCACATAAATAATTAATCGTTCGATAATAAAACATCGAACGAGTTTTCCTTTTGACGCGACGGAAGAGTTCCCTTAAGCTCGACTACCTAACCGCTACCGAAATTTATCATTATTAAAATCATTAGAGCCTATTCTATAACTCGTCCTTTCCTATTTCAAAACCCTTTATCCACCTCCGCCGCCCGTCACGCAACATAGGCTACTGTTGTTACTAAAAACCGATTCGACAATTTTGCAAACAGGTAGGGGAGACCGGGGATGGTTGACCAACTTTTTACTTCAGCTTGAATATTTCCGATGTTTAACTTGATATAAAAAAAACAAAAGTTGATACAGATAGAAGAACTATTTAGGTACCTAAAATACTAATCCATAAATTATATATTTCTCGTTATTATACTTATTTAGTCGATTTTCTAAACCCCTGACGCTTGGTCAACCTACCCCATATCCGGGGTAGGTTGGCTATAAGCATGGGGTAGGTTGACTTAGGCAGTAATTAGTATGAATAAAGAGAATTAGTATAAAATAAAACATTAAAATGTACTAAATGATAGAAACTTTTTATTTAATTATTAACAAACTTAAATTTGAGATCTTTCTCAGTTAATAAAAAACTTTAATAAAGGTAACAGTCTCTTCTTGAACTATTAAAAAAAAACTTAAATTAACAATAAGTAACATAAATTTTTGCACTTTCTGTTTGAACCTTAATTGCAACTTGAATTATTCTAATTCAACATACATAAACTTGTGAGTATCTTATGTTTTAAACTATAAAAACAGAAAACTTCTTTTCTTAAAATTATCTTATTTATGAAATTACAACAATCAGTCTCATAATAGAGTTTTTAAGCATATCCCCTAGCTAAAATTATCGCTTTTGAAATAGTAATTATCATAAACCGCTTTAAACATTTACCAAAACAAAAGTTATTTTTTTTCTTAAACTAAACCTAAGTATGAATCTATCTAGTTTAGATAAATATCTATAAAAAAGTATAAATTAGTGTTTACATTGATGATGCACATAAACAGTTAGGTAGCCCACACAATTCTTTAAAATAAGTATAAAATTTACATTATAATTATTTTAAAGGGGTTGGTTGACTAATTAGTCTACCTACCCCGAAGAAAAATTGTCAACCAACCCCTGACGCCATTTTGAATTTTACTTCGATAATGTATGCAAACTGGGACACTAACATGGAAGCAATACCGTGTAATATAGAATAAAACTATCATATATACATTCGGTATAACAAAAAAAGTGTTTCAAACTGGTCTATGGGCACAGTAACAAAAAAAAATACGAACAAAAAAATTACTTACCGAGACCAAAAACACAACATGTGATGCCACTCACAAACGCCACGCGACTGCGGCGCCTCACTTCGCACAAGTTAGCGGGTCGCGGGGAGGCATCGTCGCTCATGATTTGTTAATAAAAAACACGTGATGGTGGCGCATTATTGTTGCCTAGTCTACCTGCCCCTATAGCCAACCATCCCCGGTCTCCCCTACATAGGATCAGACGTTGATACGTGGAAGACGCCGATTGTGTTAACACTTTTTCCTAACATTAACACAGTGACTGCCATGGGAGTCACCGGACACCGACACTATTGGATTGAAGTAAATTTCATATGACTTTTTAATGACAATATTTACGAATTTTCTAAAACACGCAGTATTTATGTATAGGCGTTCAAAAGATAAAATTCTGCTGAATATATATTTTTGCCTTAAAGTTTCTGCTTTATAAAGATGGGATTTTAATAGGAAAAGTATCAGAGAAACGATAAAATGAGCGAAATATTAGTACCGTTCAACGTGTTAAAGAGCAATATCACAGAAGGGACAGCAAGTGTTACGAACAACTAATACTTTTTAGAATGAAATTAAAACTGGAAGAGCAAACCAAAGGGGATGTACCACGTAACATTATTATCTCAAAAAAATTTCGTTGTTATAGCAAATTACAAAAAAAGATTTAAGCAAACATGCCATAAAAATATCATCACACCCTGATTTTTATGATATTTACTATGCAATTTTGGTACCAAACCTTTTTTCCAATTTTGTGCCATAATGGAAATGGGTTTGGCTAAAATGAATTACTTAGTGCACCTTGTACATGTAACATTTAGTATCTGCTATAAATCACAGATTATCATGAGTCGTATTATGCGAATACCCGCATTAATTTCAACGCTATTGTTTCACAATAAACCGTAATAAATTAGTAATCGATTGGTAAATGCATTAACAACCTTTTAAACATTTACTATCAGGTAATATCTCATTTACCTCCTCGTTAAATGTGAATCGTGTATCGTAATGATCAGTGATCGCAGCCAACAAATTGACACGAATATCGCGAGAGCCCGAGGAACTTTTACAAATTCAAGGATATTAGCTGGCACACACTTATTTACCTCGTGACAATGAGTAACGTGTCACTTGCAGATAGGCGGTTAGAATGCAGTGTAATATGATAACACAGCTGCATAAGCATGGTCAAGAATGTCAACGACGTGGCTACCCATTTGATAACTCTGCGCGCCCATTAGTTCACCGCGGCGTAATAATATTGCATGTGGTCGACGCATACTTTCGTGCGAACAACGATGTCAGAATTACTCTCAGGTGGCCCGCAAATGCCTGTGGTGATGTATCCTGTCGTAAAGTATCAATGTTACTGCACAGATCATTATTTTAACAATGAAAAAACACGAATGACATTTCGAGCAAGCGTCTTCATCGATTCGCGAAGCATTGTCTAACTCGATCGAATGGTAAAATATGTAGTATTGAAAATTCACGCAATTGCGTGAATTATATTATATTCAAAATGGCAGCCGATCGCAGCGGCCCTGCAAATAAAAGTTTTCGAAGAAAAATTGGAAGAAAAAAGCGGGCAGTGTTGTGTTGGAAGCGTGAGTTGGCTCGTCGTCTCGTGATTTGTTTCCATTAATTTTCGTTAAATATTACTATTATTATTTCTAACCTCTCAGTGTTCCTTTTTCCCTCTTCATAGATTAACCACTTGACACCCAATAACGACTGACAATGAGAGACGTCAGGAACTGTCTCCGGCGGACGACGTACAGTATACTTATTATTATATTATTTAATTATTTCACTTGTACATCAACAGAAATACTAATTTATTATTTTATAATATTACTTGATTATTGTCCATTCAACGTGATTACATGTTACATAGCAATTCAAATTGCAAAATAAAATGTTCTGTTTTTAAGTTTGCACATAAATGTGTCGGTTGGGCAAAATTAAATAGTATTTTTCGGACGCGTCGAATTCCGTTTTATTTGTATGTCAAGGGGTTAAGATCTTAAAAACGTGGAATTGAAAAATTTATGGTGCAAAATATTCCTACATACATTTGTCTCGATAGTGGTGCGTTTAACTATTGATGATATTTGCAATATAATTTCAGTATGTTTTATCATACATGATTGTTAGTTAGAACGAAGATTACATGTTGCAATTTGAAAACGCTTTGGCTGATATGTTTTTTAGGCTAATTATTTTCAAAGATAATCTACAAACTTAATGAGAAAACTATCTTCATCTTTTTATACTAATTATGCAATATTGAGGTATTAATGTATTTCAAGATATAAAGTTTATTTGAGAAAATGAACGTAGAAGAAGTCGACAAATAAAGAAAGTTAAATCCCCACTGTTAAATCCATTACTATCTCGTGATTAAAACCATCCTCCCTCTATTCGACCACTTTCATCTAATTCCCAGCAGTATGCAATTTCACCAGATCTTTAAATCCATCCTGACCGTTATAATTCGCAAAACGGTACCACAGCGGTTAAACACGGATCCGTTTGACGAGAGAAACGGCGTACTTTGTAACAGACCGACTCATTGGCGTTACTATCCTTTCAGTTGCAAAGGAACCTAGGAGCATTCGAGGATAGTTTTCTGCTACTTAACCCCTTGAGTACATTTGATATCTAAGTTTCATCGTGCACTTGCTCTGCTCTTATTGCTTCTTTTATGTATTTAGATTCGATTTACAATATTGATTACTAATCTATGTACATCATATCGCTCAAATAAATGAATTCTCACACAAAATCTACTGCCTTTATACAGGGTGTCCCAACTAATTTGGACATCTTGAATATTTCGGTATTGTGGTATGTAGCAAAAAATGTTTCACAGGAAACTTAAATAGTATCGAGTGGGGCATAATCTGATGTCATTAGTTTTTCCATAGGTGGACGCGTCAAGAACATATGAAGGTCAACTTTGTTTTTTTAATGGAATAAGGAATCAAGCGATGCAGCTAGACATTCTTTATAAAAAAAGTACTGACTTGTGTATGTCGAAAAACTAATAGTTTAGGAGATATTTCAATTTAAGTAATTCTAAAATTGGTAATTACATTAGCGTTTATTTACAGGTAAGGTTCAATATAACGACCATTTGTATCGCAGCATGTTTGAAATCGATGAAGTAAGGACTGGCCTATGTTATTTAATGTGTCGGCTGATATTTTGCCACATTCATCGATAATGTGCTGCTTCATATCACTCACTTTGGTTGAAACTTTCGCGTTTTATCCTTTAAACAGCCCCATAAGAAAAAGTCGGGCGGCATTAAATCAGGTGACAGACAGATAAACAGATAAACAGAGCTCACGTCCTAATGCGGCAGGAATGATGCCTTTGTATTTAGAATATTTATACTGAAATATCTCCTTAACTATTACCTTTTCGACATACATAGATCAGTACTTTTTTATAAAGAATGTCTAGCTGTATCGCTTGATGCATAAAAAAATACTTCATTCCATTTAAAAAAACGAAGTTGACCTTCATATGTCCTTGACGCGTCCACCTACGGAAAAACTAATGACACCAGATTATGCCCCACTCGATACCATTTAAGTTTCCCGTGAAACATTTTTTGCTACGTACCGCAATACCGAAATATTGAAGATGTCAAAATTAGCTGGGACACCCTGTATACTGCTGCACCCATCAGCAAATTAAATCCGTTTGAAACGCAAGAATTTTTTAAAATAAATTGGTACCCAAGGGGTTAAGTACTTTCTTCTGCATCTACGGCTTTACAATCCACTCGTCAAAATAGCGTGCACTTATCGCTCTTATAGTAATTGGTGCTCATTACCGGAAGTCCTTTTTGCCCCTATTACGACAGGGTACGCGATTACACACCCTGCAGCTGCACGATCTCCCCGTCTTTCGAGTTGTACGAAACGAAAATATGTGCACGTTAATTATACACAAGTAGAAACAATTAAGAGGAGTGAGCATGGGAAACGACGATGCTCTGTGACGTTGGTCCGTACACCCGGCACACGGCAAGGTCATCTATGTAAAGTTCAAGCTGTTACGTTTCCTACTTGCATTCAAATGCAAATTAGCTGAAAACGTACGCGCAGGTAGGACGGGTGTGTGTCGTCGAAATCAACGTAGATGCCATTAACGTGGAAGCGAGTTGGAAGGGTTCGCGTGAAATCTAGGTAACTATGACATTACCAGACCTCGGAATCAGAAACGCCTAACTCTGGGGAAAGAAGTTACGAGTTTCGCTTTCGTACGTTATGTCATATCCTGCGTATCAAGAAACTAAGAAAATCTCACCGTGGCAAAAATGACGGTGGTTCGCCACAGAATTACGTGAAATTCACAGTGTAATTATAACTCGACATGGTAAATTGAAAGTGAGTAAATAATACGATATGCAAAGTCGAGATAATGAGTATACTTTAATGTAGCTACGTTGCGATGATGCAATATTTCAGAACGGTATTACCATATCAAATTATTGGCCGGGTGAAAAAAAAATTTAATTGGTTGTAGCCAACGAGGATCGTTCTCGAAGTTTACGTACTGCGGGGAATAATTATTCATGAACGTAATTGTATTAAATTCTTTGGCGTTGCGCTTCTGCAAACGCCTGATATTTCATAACCGATATATCTTATTATAGTTTAATGATCGACTTTTTATATTTATTGTATTATTTTTAGATAAATATTATGTTACATCTTCGTCCATCCATTGCCTCGTGAAAGAAGTACATATTTAAATATTTCAAAAATAATGTATATGTTGCGAATTTACCTATGCGAACTTCTAATTAAACACTTTCAATCACTATATAAATTGATTTCAATCACTAAATCCAGTTTCATCCCAGTCCAAAGTTCAATAACTCTAAGATTTCGATATTTCTGCAATAATTCTATAATTGCTTCTCAATTTCTCCATATCCTAAATTTGGACAGTTAAAATGAAGAAATAAATTCAACTTGGTAGCCAATCTTGAAAAAGTCGGTCACCCAATATTCGAAAAATGACGAAAACGACTCCTAAACGTAATTTTTCACGATGCTGGTAAGGTATAAGGTGTACAAATAAATACACTATCTTTACAAACAGTAGTTTTATTTCCGTGTGTACTCCACAGTTTATACTGGCTGAGAGAAGAATCTAGGCATGAAACAAGTAAAAAATACGAATGTAAAGTCGCAATGAATAGCTCGACCAACGAGGACAGGCTGTCGCGTTTGTGGCAAAGCCACTGGACGACAGGTACATACCTGTCTCAACGTCACAGATTCGAATTGGCCATACTGGGCAACGATCGAAGTCCATCATGAATTCGTTCATGGCCCATATTTTTCGTTCCACGCGTCCGCGTTCATTTATTATTCTGCTTCAAGGAATTGGCGAGGAACGTTTTGCAAATAATTCATTGCTTCTGCAGAATGGCTCTTGAATTATTTATTTGCTAGTGGAACGAAGAAACAAATTATTGGCAAAATATATTAACGATTGAAAAACAATTTGTCGTACGTTCTCGTTACTGGATGCACCGGTTATAGGAATTGTACGTGGTAGAAACGTATATACGAGTAGTTTTAGTAGAGTAGTTTCACCTTCAAAAAAGTAAAGTTTCACCTTCTGTGCTGCGTATCTACTGTGTGACAATAGTTAAGAAAATAGCACGTTGAAGATAAACTTCCTTTGCGGTGTAATAAAAGTTCATAATTTTTTTTTTTAAAGTTGCATGTATGAAAGTTGCAAAGGTTTACAGTGGGTTAATAAAATTTAATGAATAAAAATATCATACCGGTGCATCAAAATTCTACTAGGATCCATATTAATCTCAAACTTCAATCGATAGACATCAATAAAGGGAAGAACAAACAAAAATTAGTCTGTTTTGCTGAAAATATAGTCATATTTGTAATTTATACGCCCTCAATTCGGAATTCGAAAACAAATGACTAACGTTCGCAGATAAAGAATGCATATTGCAAGAATTGTAGGAAAAGTACGAGAACAAAATAACCGCGAACATGGAAAACTTCGAAACGTCCCAACGTGTATTTCTCTGGAAGCATATCATGTACGCGCAAGCGTGGCTCATCTCCATATCCTTTTCATCCTTTTACAACGCGAATGAGAAAGCAAAAAATTCTTCGCAAAGTCAGTTCCATCGCCAAGTGCATTCGTTTCGGCATGTCACTCCGCGATCGTTGTATATATATAATCCCGGTCACTGCGGTTCCTACAATCACGAATATATTCTATCACAGACGTCTACCGTTATAAAATCTACACTCCAATGTATTATGCGCTCAAAACGATCGCATCAGCCGCACGACCAGCCATCATCGTTACGGAGAATATTCGACGTACTTGAAATCATTTGCCATCTTCCATTATCCCCCTACGTTCAACGTTCGCTCGTGTTTCATGTAAGTCTTAATAATCTATTTCGATCAACGTCACATATGCTCGCCGCATTAACACATAAAGTATTATCATTTCCTCATGTATTTTTTCTACCTTTAGATCTGCCGTTTCTGCGACGAAATGGAAAGTTATGCAGTCACACCTCCACATACTTGCACGGTTGTACGGGCACATACATATATATGTTTCTCAAACGAAATCAATTTTCGTTAATTCGTATTATTCGAATCGTTTATCGTCTTATGAATCTGCGAATAAATCTGAAATTAAAAGAGACCCATTCCCGTGGGTGAGATTACTTCGAATGCGAGGCCAACTCGTCGGCAGAAACCGCATGACCCGTCGTTAAAGCGGAAAAGGAGCCGTTTCAGAGGATTATCTGCCAGTTTAATCTCCTCTCCGCTTCAACAAACGCAAAGATTAATCGCCCTGGTACGTTAAACGCACGCGTTTCCGGTTCCGTTCGTACCGCAACTTCTCTAGTCGGGAGAGAAGTGTCTCGGGAAAAGGAAGTACTATCCTTTTATCATTCCTTTCTTGCCCGTCTCTACAGCGTGAATCATTTGCATTTTCGAGACTAACGAGTCTCTAGCAAATAATTAACGTACCGAACATTCATGCACTCCTGCACGCCTACAGAGAGTTTCTTCATTTTTCTTAATTTTCCAACATTAATATTCATCGTTTTCTCTCGATCACTTGGTGAGTATAGGATCAAGCGTGCGATATGGAGGTATAATCGAAACGTATCTCGCGTTTAATGATCGATGAAACACGTTGTGTGACGAAGAATCAGCGATTGTAATTTTAACAGGAATTCATCATTAAATCGTCTTTAAGCGAATATAATGATTCACTTCACATCCCGCCTTTGATACGGTGTCATTATAAATGGGGCAATGATCAATTGAAGCCAAGTGAAACGATGTAATTCGATGGTTGGTGCGAGTATTCAGTGCCAAAAAATCACTCTACATCAGTAAACACACATATACTAACGTCGAAATGTACATCAAGCGAACATCTCGATTTTCTCTCGTTTAAAATATTCGTGTTTTTTTTTTATCATACCTTTCGTTTTGCTTTTTACGCGCACAAGTAGCACAATTTTAAAACGATTCTTCCTCTCTGCCATCCGTTGATCCCTCGAAACACAGAATAGTAGAATTTACGTACATCAAGTTTTTGCAATAGTAACGCGAAATTCATTATCATCTCACAATCAGTCCTAATACGTGAAACGTAATTTGCAAAATAAATATCTTCGAGCATCTTTGATTATCTCATCCATAATGCACGAATCTCAACGGTAATCGTGGTAGATTTTTGTGACTGAATGAAAGATGGGAATTTGTCGAATGACTTTGATACAGGAATGATATTAGTAGTGTAATTTGATGACGACGGAAATATTGAAAGCCGATTACTATTATTAAAACTATTCGCATGTACGTACAATGTAACGCTGCATTGAGACGTGGAAATGATTACGACTTACGTATACGAGAAATTCATCTCCGTGGTATTAGGCGATGCATACGTTTCAAAGCGTACAGAGATATGTAATTTCGATCTGAACGAAGAAAAGGAATACTTGTAATTTCGAAGTATATGCGGTGATAGAAAGAAACATTTTGCTTTGATAATAAACGAAAAAGTCTTACATTATTTGTCAGTAGGAAAATGAAACTTTAATTAACGTGTTGACTCCATGTCTATCACTGATGATTGTGTTTTGGCATTAATCCTTTGTCGTCCTATGGCGAAGTATTCATTACATAACTTTCCCTTGTACGTGATTTTTTACTTTAGAGTTAACTATTGCAACTTGAATTAAATATCTTGCAGGAACATTCAGCAGATGAAAAATTGAGAAAATAACTTGGAGTGCAAAGAATTGAATTACAATTAATGAAAGTTATAAGTATTCCTGTATTTTTTAGTGATTCATTGATAATTAAAATTATTCAGAAATTAATAGTTTTGCATAATGAAATTGTTTAATTCATCAGTTGTTTGTAATAAAATGATTTCACAGATTTTCTATGGCTGCTAACGTATAAAATTTATATCTGCCACATTGTTAGAGAGACAAGGTTCGCAGATAGTTCGAAAAAGTGAAGTGTACAGTATAATTAGATGGTATCGACTAATCATTTATTATGTTCCTTCTCACGTGACAACAATGCCATGCTTGTTACCTGTTTCGTCGTTTCTTATAAAGTTTTACGTCGCTTCGAAATTAGGAAATACGAGGAAGGAGGCGACAAGAATAATTAGCTAATTAATACGAGGTAAAGGACGCTGCGGGCCATTGGATTATCCGTTGATCAGTTAATGAACTGTTAGTCATTAGAAACGCCAACTCAGATACAAAGGGAAATCCTGAACACGTTCTCTATACCGTTCGAATTTGTTCGGCGTGATTGATTCTGACCTATATTCCTCGATGGAGGATTCGCACGAATTCCATCGATTTACGAGTACATCAATAGTAACGCGAGGATCGAAAGTTACGAGATAAGGTCACGCAAAATTGCACGATAATAGACTGTGAAACAATTGCAGATAATGCAAAGTAACGAGGTTAAAAAAAGTACAAACTCGTTCACGGGTATTTGTTGCGACGAAATGAAGATTGCAGTTATCACACGACTTCTTACAATCACCGGTCATTTTTCTACTACGTTTCATGTTTATGGATAAACTTGTATCAAATTTACACATATGAGTCAGATATTTGAAAGACCTGTTGCACTTTGCACAAGAATATAAATACGTACTCCAAAGTTAATAATAAATAGAATGACACATTTCTTTAATCACTTCTGATGATAAATATCATTGTCTCGAATGAATTAAAAATGTATCCAATACTCAACACTAGATCTACGGTCACTAAATCGGGTAGAATTAAATATATTAACACTAGATATACCAAGGGGGTCAAAATGACTTGTATTGAAATTGTAAAAAGTATTGCAACATTTAGGATTATATCCTCTTTAATTTTCTATATCTACTTTGTTAGGCATTAGATATTAAATCAATTTGATTTATTGCACATTTCATTCTCTTTCTTCCGAATCATTTATCCAGTATTTTTAAATATGTTAAATAACAGCCTTGTAGAAAGATGGATAAAATGATAGAAAGTATAAATTAAGTAATTGATATGTATATTGTAAGATACACGCGAAATATTTATTGTGCTACTTCTGTATCAATTTGAAAAGAATTTGTAATAAACCCGTCTGTGACGGCTACCGTAGATCTAGCGTTAATATTCTTGCTGCATAAAATTTAATTGAAAATTCGTCTTCTCCTAAAACTTCCACGAATCTTTGATGCTTGGTAGAGAAATAATGAAGAACACTGTACAAGAATAAAAATAGCGAAAAATTCACGAGACACGGTATATCAGCACGTAGGCGAATTATAACAGTTTATCAACCCACGGACGCAACGGAGGCGCCGTTATTCAATCGTGAGATAAGGAAGAGGTCGTCGGTAGACCAACTATAGAATATGGCTCGTGAAGTTCAGAAAGAGAATCTGATATTATACGAATCGAAATGCCATGCCTTCTTCGTCATTCTCGAAGAATAAGGCCGTATGCCGGTGCATTTCGAATGACCGACGACGAAAAGCCGAAAAAAGAAAAAGGAAAAAGGAGGAAATTGATCCGGAGTGATCGCTGAGCAGGAATCGTGACTGCTTTGAACGAGATGAATCGATTTGCCTTTATGGAATGCGGGAAGGCGAAGAAAAGGGGCATCCTACGAAGGCCAATTCTCTCCCGTTCGCACACGGGATTCTTCGTTGATCTGTAATGAAATCGTGGAACTTTATGGGAGACAGGCTTTATAGAGGTCCGTTACCAAGACAAGTTCATGAGGAATCTCGATGATTGTCTCTACCTACGATTGGTTTCGCATTATTGAACGGGAGAAAGTGTGAAAGTTAAGCGAAATAGATCCTTTAAAAGAGCCAATAAGTCCAAGTTAAACGATACCATCGGAGACTTTCGTGTCCTATAAATGAAACGATGAGTCGAGAGACAAAGAGGTATTACTTTCTCGATTTTTATTCAGCAAGGCGATATTAATGGAACGATAAAATTGATTTGGCGACTTAACGGTATAATTGCTGTAAGAAGCACGGTAGGTTCTAAAAAAGATGTAAAATCTGCGGACGTAAATTAGGGACACTTTTATTGAATTTTTTTTTCAAACAATGTAATCTGACTCAGTGCCATACTGCACTAAAAAGCGACATTGGTAGATTGGCGTTGATCAGTCTCGACGACGGAGAGCCGAGCGTATTATCGTTGCGTTATCACAATGCGTCATATCGTCAAACGACGATGTTTAAAATAAATATAAACGAGAAGGAGAGAGGGAGAAGAGTCGAGAAACAACGGTTTCGCGGATAATGGAATACGTATAAAAACGTCGAAGCTCGTTGAAAAATCAACGGGCACGATTTTTTTCATTGACGTTTTTCGGTCGTCTTCGAATCTCTCTCTCTTTCTTTAACGGAGATCAAACAGCGGAAAGCACAATCGGCAAATAATCACAATCGAGAGACGGAAGGAGATAAAAATAAAAGCGAAGTGAAAATGAAAAAAATGACAAAATGAAAAAAAATTGCATTCTCATTATTTGCAAATTTTAATATATAGATTTAACACGATTTTCTCGGACTCAGTAAATACGTGTATGAAAGGTAACTGCAGTTTTCGGTTTTGTTCGAACAACAAGGATCGCAGCGTTAAAAAAAAAGCACAAAATCCTTCCTTCTTCCTTTATTTCCTCGAAATTATACTCCATTTCGTGTTCCCTTTCCTTCGTTCGTCAATCTCGAAAATTCTATATAAATTCAAGACACAAGATTCGTGTTTCTTGTTTCCTTTTTTTTTGTTGCTTTTACAGCGTTCAGCGCTTATATTTTTCTCAAACAAAACTATAACAACGAACAAATTAAATCGTTCTCCGCCAACGTTCCACGGACAAATATTAATCAGCAAGCTCCGTAGACGATCTACGCTTTCAATCAGAAAATCGAACCGACATGCACCTCGGTCGTAGCCGATAAAGTTTCACGATCGAAACTCCTTTCTTCGAGAAAGGCAGGGACTGCAAGTACGTTCTTTTTTCCAACGTTCCTCTTCAAAAGTTGCCAACGAACGATACACTAGTTATTTTCTTTTTCTCTCACTTTCTTCGCTTCTTTCGAAGAGGAAAACGAACAAAAAATTTTCAAAAAGTGGAAACAATACTATGCACTTACAACCGAGAAACATCGATGTGAATCAATTGAAAAAAGAAACGTATGTACGACGTGGTAACACGCGTTCGAATACAACGAGAGCGAACGTAGCATTGTCTGAACGACTTGTTTTTTTTTTGTTTTTTTTTTTTTCTCTGTATACTCGAAGAAAAATATCAACGACGATGTTATTAAAGCAGCAGCTATAATTGTCTCTTGTCCGTATCTTATACGCAGGAGTGCTGCTTTAACAAGGGTCAACATCAATATTTCTCTGTTGCTACTTAGCAATAAAACTTGCTACGTACGGTGCGAACCAGCAAGAGAGAAATATTGCTAATATGATTCTTCGTGTAGGACACCTTGTGCCTTGTCGGTTAAATCCGGAACACGAAGCAAGCACGCGCTAAGTCGAACAAAGGAACACGAACAACTCGAAAATTCTGAAAGTATCTAGCTTATACAATCACAGTGCGATTTCCGAACAAATTTTTTTTCCGGTTGCTTCATTCTTTTTTATTATTTTTAGCGGTGAACTTATATCGAGGTTGTCTCGGCATTCATGTTTTTTTATATTAATGTTTAGGATAGTTTTACAGATCTAGAAATAAGAGGTATACAAGTATTTTGGTAAAAAATGCCGAATAAATGCATATTTTATTATATATTTTTCCTATCATGGCTCGTGCAGATTAGTTGTATAAAAAGCCGGAAAAAAGAATTTCCAATAATGCGACATTTCTTGCAATGTGCAGAATTTTATGATTGTAGAGCTTCTATAGGATGGAAGAAGTACAAGTTAAAGTTTCTTGGAAATCTGAACTGATATTCAATTTGCAAAGTTTACTATTTAAATGACACTTTGTAAATTATATATAGGTGAAGCTATTTTAAGCGGTTTTTCAATAATCTTTGCCAAAAGATCATCCTCTTGTAGAATAATACGTCAACATGTTTTGGAATTCTTATTCGCAAATTCTCTTCAATTTATTTTGAAAACAAAACTGTTAATCGTCATTCATATTCCGTAGTTTTTGTTACAAAGTCACTGTTAAGAAATACTCTAAACTACATTTTTGGGCGAACTATAAAATTGGATATTTCTTCGTAGGAAGCTTCTTATCGAGCAATTTAGCATTTTAACTTACTTTTCCACTTTCCAGCAAAGATTATAAAAAACTTCTTAATGTACGACAGATTTGCGAAAGAAGCAAAACAATTTGATTTATGTTATGAGCTGAAAAAAAAACAATGATTTAAAGATTTTAATATCTACAATCTTGGCAAACTAAAGATAACACGTCACGGATAGTGCCAAAAGTATCTCCGTTTGTCAATTAATTTCTTTACTGCCCCGAAAACGAACTATGACAGATTAAATATAATTATATGCATTACTTTTCTACATATTTATCCACTTTGTTCTCTTTAAAACGACACTTGTATTCGATTCACAATAATATCCACAAATATTAACATCAAAATATCCACAAATTCCTCCTCGATTCACTTTATTGCACGATAAATTGCCAATTGATCAAAAACGCCCAAAAGAAAACTTAAAAAAAACATTTTCATACAATCTTTCCACATACACCTCGTCCTATTTTTCCGTGCAAAACTCTTTGCCATATTTAATCAGGCATAAAAGAAATTAAACTTTACACCAGATGATAATTTCACCTCTAAAAATTGCACACAGACTAATAAAAGGTAGTTCCCATTCTCGCACCAAAATTTTCTACAATCGAAACGAATTTCTTCGAATCGTTTCCACTTTCGAGTTGCACGCGTTGTCATGTAAGCCTAAAAACAGTCGGTCAGTAATTTTCGCGGCTCGCTCATTCGCCGTCTTCAAAATTGCCGCGTCGTCTTTATTTCCTAACGGTCTAATGGTAAATAAAAGGCGGACCGTTTACGCGCGATTCGTTCTATACACATATAGACAACGGTGATAATCTAAGTGGATCGCCTTAAACTTTAAATCTTATATTCTAAAACGGAACAGGGTGGCGATGGTGGTGGGTAAATGATGGTGGATGGTGGTGGTGTACGTACATATATGTCGTTTTTTTTTCAAAGTATCTGTACGTGTATTATCGTATGCCCTATCGATGTCGCATCGAGGAGAGCTCTAGTATCGCAATATAAAACGGCAAAATTTGCACATGATTCATCATAGATTTCTCGTTTGAAATCAGACGAATTAAGATCATCAATCGCAGATTTCGGAGAGGTACAAGTCGACCTATCACGACGTCTTCGCATTGCCGGGGTTGTACGCGAGTGTGATCGATCGACTCGATTTTACGTTGCATTCTATGGGTTTATGTAAATCTGCGTGATGGCCTTTAACTAAAGTGAATACAGTTAGGTCGCGCCTGAATGAGCCGGAGCCGATAATTCATGCCGCACCTTACACCCTTTCGATCTTGAGGTCAACGTGGCCAATTTCCGCAGGAATCTCGCATCGGACCAAAAGCAATTTATGGCGAACAGGAGAAAACGAGGGCTCGGAAAGAAAGAGACAAAGATAGGATACGATCTAAGCACTTATACCCGTGCATTTGTACAGAATTTCACGAAAGTCAGCAGGACACTTTATAAGCTCCTTTTATCACGATGAATCAAATTTTACACGAAAAAGTTATCAAAGTAAAGGAAGCGAACTTATCGAGATTTAATAGATAAAGAGGTTCGTAATTCCACAGTGAAAGGTAAACTCGAAATTCTATCGCGTTACAATCAAGAAATGATTGTTCGTGAGACAAGGACGTCTCGGAGCGGCACAAAATTCTCCGGGTAGATCGCGTGATCGTAATTATAAAAGGAGAAACACGCGTACATGGAATACGAGCTCTCCCGGCGACAAGGCGGACCATTCATCGTTTCATCGATTAATTATTACGTTACGTTTTAAAACAGTCGTGTCACTACTCGTCTTATTCACAGTGGTCGGCGGCGATAAAACAGGTGATATCTCTCTGCAGGTGTAACGATCAGCGAATATGTAATGTTGGATGAAATAGTGAGAAACAGAGGAAGAGAAAGAAGCAGATGGAGAAATAGTGTAAAACGGGATAGAGTGACAAGGAGAAAGAGAATATAAGGTAAGAGAAAAACATAGAAAGAGACAGATGGTACACGCAAGCGCGTACACGCGTCTAGGAATCGCACACATGCCGAACGATCTCTCCCAAGTGTAATACGTCTCTAGGCTAGTTGACACCAGCCTTATCAGAACGGATTCACTTCAGGACGCGAGCCAACCACCGTTTATTAGTAGTACAGTGTCATCGATAAGCAGACCGCGTGCACTCCCGGGCGACGACGTATGTACGATCTTTCAGGAACCTACTCTCTCGAGAACTCATGCGTGCTTTACGCGTGCACGCTTGTCACGTATACTACGTGTATACAACGTACACCGTTAGGAGGAAGAATCGTTCGAAGCGTAGTTTCGCTCGTTACCGCCAGTTACACTCGTTGATCGGCTCACAGAGGACAGTTAGCAACGTGGGCGTCGCTGCGGGGACAGCTGGAAAGGAGCACGATCGCTCGTCACGTGCTATCTCGTCGTAACATCCAAACGAAAAGTGCTATTCTTTTTGTTTCTTTTTCGCTTCTCATTGCATCCTGATACGCCGAGTCCGCGTTTCTTACGGTCGTGCACACGTATGCACGATATTCCACGTTTGTTCCCTATCGACATCGAGAACTTAATTCAATTCTCGAGGGGTCACAGTCTTTCGCCCACATTCACACACTCTCACACGGTTGACATAGACGCGTTGTTTATTCCCGTTTCTCCTCCTCCTCCTCCTCCATCTTTTAACCACATACGCATAGAAATCCTTACGAGGTTTCGCACACGCGCGAATGCTTCCTCCTTTTCGGCCGCTAACGAGCCAGACGAGATATCATGAAAGAAATACCATCTCGTGTTCATTCCTCCGCCTGTAACAACGTACGGAAGTCTTGTTGTAGCTTGGACTCGTGGTAACTCCAGATATCGCTAAAATCCTCCTCGTCCTCGTCGATCTCCTCCGTTGAAACGGCTTTATCTTCCTCTGGTAGCAATGTATTCGGTGAAGGTGAATAGAACTTTATCTCGATGTCGCGGTGACCATTCGAGGACGTGACGATTTCGGTGGATACTTCCAATTCCTTCGAAGACGGCAATCCACCACCGTTGGTACCCGTACTAGAGGAGCCAACGTAATTTGTAGGGATTCCAATCGTATCCCCACGCCAGAGCGTTCGACGTTTACCACTTTCCGACAGTCCTCTATCACCGATCACGCCGACGTCTTTGCTCGGTGCGGTGATTTCCTCGCTGAAGTAACTCGTCGGATCGCTCCAGCTACGCCTCAATACAACTCCACCAGCACCAGGTTCTTTTTCTTGATGAAGACGCGAACCGTCAACGTTGAAGAGCCTCTCGACCGCCTGCTCTTGACAATTCAGAGCAGGCCGGGATAAAAAGAGTGGTATTTGGGAGAAATGGCTGGGACAGAATTCATTCGACGGCGTTAAGAAGGACGAGTAACAGTTCTGATCGACGTCCCACATGAGACCCGGGGTATCGCAGTAACGACACTGACACGATCCTAATCCATCTCTGATGCTATCCTCGCATCCCGTAGGATCATTGTAATCGTGAAGGTATCGCGGAACGTTGTTATTGTTAGCACCGATGTGATGTCCATTGTGTCTGTAACCCTTCGGTGGAATTGTGCGCATCTGCGCCGGCACAACGATGTTTCTATTATCGTCCAACACTTTCACTTCCACGTGCCGATGTGCATACTTTTGCCTAACATCGCCCATTTCCTGCATCGTCACGCCCGTCGTCTGTGCTCTGCAACCATACGCATTTTCCCTCGCG
The DNA here is from genome assembly GCA_910591515.1 of Cerceris rybyensis. Classification (NCBI taxonomy): domain Eukaryota; kingdom Metazoa; phylum Arthropoda; class Insecta; order Hymenoptera; family Crabronidae; genus Cerceris; species Cerceris rybyensis. The sequence continues at coordinate 32,141,893 of OU342790.1, forward strand.
ATCGGTGGCCTTCGATGATTCCTCAGATGAGCCGGCGCACTTTCGTAACGCTGCTCGTAACAGGCCGGCACGTATGACTTTAAGGGTATCGAGTTCGTTTGATCGCATGTTACCCCCAGATTCGGCTGTTGCTGTTGTTCCTCGTGTTTTGTGACGTCCACAGACGTCGGAATATTATTCGGCGGCTTTCTGTCTTTCTTTCTACGTTTTCGTGGTTTGATTATACGCGGTAAACTGTTCTCCGAATTGTTCGATCCTGAACTCTCGTCGCTAGCGATACTAAGGGAATCGATGTTCGTGATGTTCGTTCCCGTTGTTGACTCCTTGCTCGAAGAGCAATCAAGTTTGGAATTTGTTTGCTGTTTCTTCGCGATCTCCACCGGCCTCTGTGGCCGTGACGGTGGACATCTCGTTGCATTGTTCATCGTGACATTCGACGTCCCTGTGTTCCCATTATTGTGTACGTAACTATTAGCCGCGACATTATTACAAACCGCATTGGCAATGCTATTAGCGTTCCCGCTGTTATGTATCTTGCCTCGATTGTGAAATCGACCGGCTAGAATCAGCGGCGCTCCCTGCGTGTGAATGGCCAGTCTAGAAAGTGGACTCTTGTGCAGGTGTGTCGGCACTTGCTGCTCGCAAGATTGCTGCTGCTGCTGCTGCTGCTGCTGTTGTTGTTGTGGTTGTTGTTGCTGTTGCTGTCCCAGTGGCGGCGATGATCTTTGATTACACCTGCGCGGACTGGATGTCATAGATATCAAGGGAGCGCCTGCCCAACCACCGGGACCGTATTGCACCTGACATTGGTCCGTGCCATTCATGTAATTCTGCCCTCCGTAACACCCGCGCGTTTTCCCGCGTATCACAGGCTCCTGCTTCTTTCCTACGATCGGCTTGTGCGACCCTGATCTGATGTTCGAAGATATTAAATAACTACCGATGTAACGCTCCACCTCCAGGGCGCCCTGGGAGGCCGGGCTCATTTTACAATACTCGCGAACGATACCACTTACGTTATCAACGACACAGTGATATTCCTGATCTTTATGAATCCTAGAACACTTTTTCACGATCTTTTAAATCCTCCTGGCAATTTGTCACAAAACAACACTCTACTATTCCATTGACCTAGATCTTCTCCTGACGATACTTTCGACGAGTCAATCCAAACTAACGATTTAGCCCATGATCATCGTGAACTCTCTTCTCTCTCTACTTAAGTACCGACCGACTGACACTCCGATTTAAATGGTACGTACTAAATGTCGCTTGTGGAAAACGGACGAATGAAAAACGAGTGCGTTCCAGGCAAATGAGAGTATGTCGAAAAGATTGATGCGACGAATGGTTGAATCGTTGAACGCACTCCTCGGCGAGCAACCATACGAAGCCGCGGTCGGAACGACACTGAAGCTAACTCCACCGAACGCGCTTACACCGTCTTTCGGCTCTCTGTGCGACGTGGAGGTCTCCCCACTACCCTCGGAACTGCCACTTCCACCGTCGGCTTCCTCCACCACTGCCGGCACACTCACCACCGACAGACGTATCCCCCACTGCTTTTGCCGCCACCACCTTTCTTTCGGATGCACCTCTCCGCACACCGCTTAACGAAACTTTACCATTCGTGTACGTACCTGTATATACACGTAACCATCGTTCCTTCCGGCGGACGAGCCTGTCACCCACCTATTTAGCGTCCTATCGGAGAAAGCTGGACGCGAAAGGTAAGATGCGTGCTGACTTCATGTAAAAACTCTCAGTCGGACAAAATAAACCTGACAACTTGACGGCGATTAAATGATAGGCGCGAATGGGATTTATGTCTCGTGCAAAAACTGTGATTATATGTGAAGAAGTCGTTTTGTTGAAATATCATTATTAGACTCCGGATCTTTATGCATTTATGACAAAATGAATACGGCTAAAATACACAAAACGAACATAATATAAAAATATATCCGAAATATCCAAAGTATGGTATTCGTTGTAACATTTATCGAGTGCAACAAATCCCTAAATAGGTTCTCTTGTCTTAACTGCATTTGTTGAATTTGAAATTTGCATAAACATCCGGAGTCTAATCATTATATACTGAGTTATCAACTCGAGTTTGCTCTTGGATAAAATACACGAAAGAGGTTTACGATTAAGTTCAACTAGTACTTCATTTTTTTTTGACAGTGTGTGAAGTTGTTTTGTAAGTAAATGATGATATGTACGAGCTAAGAATGTACTACAAATTTGCAAATTGTATTATCAATATAGTTTTAACACTAGAACTACCAAATCAGTCAAAATGACTGGTACACAATTTTTTCCAAAAATTCTTCAAGTTCATAGAAGAGCCATAGAACAAAAATTCTGCGTCCATCGCAAACGACATAAATCACTGAATTGATCATTCTTTTTGCTACTCGAGTCTTTCTTTCTCAAAGTACTTATTTAATATATTGAAATATGATAGATTTAACACCGGTAGTTGTAGTGTTAAAACAATTCGGCATACGAGAAGGTTCACGATTCATCGACTATCATCTAGACATAAATAAAAGTATCAGCAATCCTCTAATCAAGAAGAGAATTAATCCCTTGTCGTACAACACCGAGTGACACTCGTAATGCGGTATATTGGATAGAAAATTTGCAAGTATCTCAAAACCTATGAAACTGAAAATATCAGTGGGATGGAACACGATAAAATGATTCCTATAACATTAATATTACGTTAAATTATACAGTATCAAGAATCACTGATCAATTTTTATCTTACCAATCTAATCCTAAACAATTGATGTGGTAGTCACAAAAGAAATCGTACAAGGGGTTAATTCATTCACAGTCTACAGTCGTATCGTCACAGCCTCTTTTTGCTAGAACTTCTGACCAAACTAACATACGTAACTTAAATCGTTCACCTCGAAGACTACGAAAAATGGAGGTACGAAGAACAACATAGGACGAAGAAACCCAAAGATCGAGAACACAAATTATGTCCCTCGACTACGAAAGTCCGTGGATGCGTCAGCCGTGAAGAAAATAGAGTAGACGTCCTATCGTAGCTAGTAGAAAGAGTAAAAGAACGAGAAAGGGGCTCGGAGAAGGAGACTACCGTGGCGATGGAAACGGAAGGAGGAGGGAAGCCCGATATCTTAGATCAAACTATGGCACCCTCGCATCTAGGCCACGAGCGTTAAAAGTGGGTCACAAGTCATCAATCGCCCGCGGCATGCTACCGCGCTCGGTCGAACCTCGCATACGACCCACCTACTCTCATCTGGAACGTCTCATCTGGAGCGAAGTAACGCGATGTTCCTTCCCTCTCTTCGTTCGCGCTGCCGTTATCACGTCTGCCGAGAGAGAACAGAATTCCCTCTTCGTTCGCCGGCGAGCCTGAGGATGCACGGTCACGGAAGATTTCGCACGAACCAGTAAGGAACGAACTAACAGGGAAATTAAGTTTCACCGGAACGATTGGGAACAAAGAGCTTCCTGGTATACTTTAGAGACGCTCCGAATTCTTCTCGGTGCTCGTCTATGTTGGTTGGATCATTCTCTTGGATCTTACTTTGATACTTTGATAATGGATGAAACGAAAGGGTTTGGGAATTATTTCCAAGTTCAATTGCTTTAAGGAGAATCACGTAGAATAATTGATTATAAATTGTTTCGAAGCCTAACCCTTTACACTTAGAGCCATCTTTGATGTTATCTATTAGCAACTTGGTGGTACTTAACTATTTGCTATCTTGTGTCATTTCAATAGAAACGTTCAGGTAAACGTACATTTCTTAAAATATTGCGGTGCAGAAAGTTCAACTTCTGTAATCACTAATAAATTCGAAGGTGCCCTCAGAAGGTGGCAACCGAGCGATATGATAGACTTACGATGTCCCCTCAGGTAGGACATCGAAGTGCAAAGAGTGAAAATGTGGATATAATTGTGAAATTTAAGGGTGAAATAAATTTAGAAGAATATTTGTAATAACAATGGAGACATTAGGATTAATTTCATATGTGGTCAAGTTAAAAGTGAGTAAGGATAATCGTAAAACAACTAAAGTGATTAAAAAGTCGTTGCAGCTACTGATTTTCGTCGCAAATGATCTACACACTGTATAATAAAATTCCGTGCCACTGATAAGTAATACAAAAAAAAAACACTGAATGCATCTTTCCCGACCGTGTAAGATCGTTACCTTCGTTTGCGGATCGTTTTATTATTTTTTTTAATCGTTAGTCGTTACGGATGAAAGCCGACACGTGGTATACGATGCATATCATAGTCGGCAATTGTCGAATGGAGATCTCACGTCGGCGACGTAGCACGAATGTTTACTCGTGTTATCGCGCAGGTCGTGCCGTACATTATCACGCGGTACGATCGATCGTTGTACCGTTAGTGATTGTTATGGGCTAATTTTTAGGTAACATCGCGATATCCAACGTGAGAATCTTGTTGCTGCGCCTGAATTTATTTTGTCGTGTTGTACGTACAACATAAGGTTTCTTTATGATTACCGAAATGCAAACGAGATTGAAATGGAAAAGGGATAGGAAAACTACGAGCTTTTGAGCAATTTACAGCGTTTCACATATTTCTACGAGTCTCTATATTTGTAATTAAATTACGAGTTTCCTGCGTTATGCACCATTTGCGATTTAAATTTTACAACTTTTGTGATACATCTAGAGTGTGATTTTTTAATATAACACTAGATCTACGGCAGCCGTCAAATTGACGGATTCCTACTTTTCTAACATGTTTTCTCAAATCGACAGAGAAACAATACAGTAAATATTTCCCGTGTATCTTATAATATGCAAATTACTTTAACTAACCGTATTTTTTACCGCTTGATCCATCTTTTTCCAAAGTACTTATTTAATATATTTAAATATACCAGATTTAGCGGCTGTAGATCCAGTGTTAAAATCTTGACTACCAAGTTAGTCAAAATGACTCGTTCTTCATTTTTTCTATAATTCTTTCAAGTTTATAGGAGACCCATAGAGTAGATATTTTATGTCCATCTTATAAAGTATGAAGTACTGAATTAATCATCTTCTCCACCTTTTGATTGCTTGCATTTATAAGTACTTATTTAACACTAGATTTACGGAGCCAATTTGGCTCATTCAAAATTTGATTACTATATATATATAATATATTGTATGGTTAATTTTTTTAATAATAAATCTTTCATTTAAATTGATTTGAAACTATTTTCTTTGCAAAATACTTCGATTTTCTGGTATGAGTCAAATTGGCTCACTTCAGAAAAATAAGTATATCAACATCCGTAAATCTAGTGTTAATGTATTGAAATATACTAGATGTAACGCCCGGTAGTTTTAGTGTTAAAAGTGTAAATGAACTTTCGGAATATTGCAATGTATATGTATCCCGAAATGAAATTTGCCATAATTTTATACGTCACGTGAGCCTAGAAATTTGCAGATGTCTTGACATACTTTCCTAACGGACATTTCGTGTAAAAAGCTAATCGTGCTTGACATTATCGCCAACCGCTGAAACGTGCGCCACCGAAATAGCGGTGTTTTCACGAAAGAGAAATGACGTGCATCGAGAAACAGAGTGAACAAACGAAGTGTTACGTGAAAGTACGACGTGGCAGTTGTGAAAATCCCGGACGATAAAGTACGGTCGAACGAATGATTCTACGGTGAAAGCGATCCGGTGAAGTGTTCAACGACAATGACGAACTGCTTTGTTTCGGAAATGAAGTTTACCAGCGATAGAAAAATTTTACGGGTTACAGATTTTATGTGCAGACGCAAAAGAAGGAGGAAACGAGTACTGAAGATTCTTAACGGGTAATTTATTCTCGCCAAATGACATAACGATTATATTCGAGGAGAGATTCGAAAAATTCACTGCAGATTATCTTCGAATCATTCTAAAACACTGTGAGAAATATCTTCGTGTAATGTACAATTGCTACGATTTTTCGCACAACGAATCTGTGCCAAGCAGCAATTAAAGAACAATGAGCATTTGAATATCGTATAATTAATCGTACGTTATAAGTACCCATTACTGTTTTCTGAGTGTTAAAACATTTATCGATTGTAATCGTGAGAGCGGGAGTGGAAAAGACATAAACCTAGTAATGTATACAATTCACAGTGCTTTTCTTGTGAAGTTTTAATTAATAACCTAATTTAAAAACAACGAGCCACTAATTTACGCGCAATATTGTTATAATATTTGCAGTGAACATTTTATAATATGAAACTTAAATTATCATTATCTTATTAATCCTTTGGCTTACGATTTCTTTTGTGACTGCCTTCGCAATGATTCAAAATTAAATTGTTAAAATAAAAATTGCTTAGTTATTTTCATATATATCGCATAATGTATAGAAATCATTTTGTCATGTCGAGTCCCATTGATATTTACAATTTCATTAGTTTAAAAAATCTGAAAATTTTCTATTCCACTTATCATACCACGATTGTCACAAGTTGTAGGCTGAGGGATTAAACTGCAAATTTAAAAAAAATAAACCAATACTACCAAAAGTTAACTTCTTTGTAAATTCAGTCAAAAAAATGAATATTAATCCTTTTGTCGCGATTATCTGCAACTCTCTTGTATGAATAAATCTTGAAATGTTGCAAAAGCTTGAAACGTACACAAATAAGCCAACCTTCATACTACAACGCGGCCTTGCTTTTTGTATCGAATCTATACGTGAGAAATTCCAATAAGTAGCAAATCAATTTTCAATTTAATTTTGTCACGTGCACATTTCTCCACACTAATGTGACTAGTTTAGATACCGGTTCACATTACATGCAACGAGAATTGACCAACATAACCAATGCCTCACTACCATTGATAATCTCTTAACGTAATCCGAATTTGGTTCTGCGTTGTGTGTAGAGCGACCCTTACGATAACAGAGCATAAATCAACACCATCGACAATAGGAAATCCAGTGCGTGAATTACACAGGGCATTCACAGTCCTATAATAGTAACGTGTAACCACTTTGCTGCTTATCCTATTCTTTCCTGTCACCGCATTTGCCGTTTACAATTTATCACTCTCGTTATGGTGATTTTATACAGCTCTTAACACATCGTATGCGGGAAACGTAAAAATACGTTTTTCGAAAACTGTGCTTAGACCGTATAAAAAGGGCGATTTATGACATTAATCACTTAGATTTGAAAAGTTAAGTATATTTTCAAGTTTAAAAAGTTAGCAGTTTCCAATTTATACCAATTTTTTGTAAGAATAAAATTCGTGCAAGATTTTCAACAAGTTTCCCTCTTGAGTCTTAATGAGCCGTTACAAAACGCCCGCATACAATGCGTTAAGAGGTTCTCTATTTGAAATCAATCCCCCAAATGGTCAATTAAGGCAATTAGAAACGAGGTTATCTATCAGGTTATTTCTAGGATATTCTTTGCAAGCAAACCACACAAAACATATTTTCCGAATAAACGGAAACACAAGCACACCTCATGTGCGTAAAACCGTCCATCCATCACTAATTAGAGCTTTCGCATTCAATCCCTAAGGAACTGTAAAATGCCTAAATGCCTAAAATCTACCTTCGACTAACCGCAACTAGCCCTGACTTACTATTTTACGTCTTTGGCAACAATCGTCAGAGCCTACATCGTTCCCTTCACGGCGAAAAGAAAAACGTAAAAAAAGTGCGAAACAAAAACAGGGAGGCACAGTCGAAGAAGGGCTCGGAGAAAAAAGAGCTCGATAGGTTTAGGTACCTTGATTACAATTCATTACAAGCAAACCATACAAAACGTATTTTCTGAATAAATGGAAATACAAGCACACCTCATGTCCATAAAACCGTCCATCCATCACTAAACTCGAGGTTTCACCATTAAAATCTACCTTCTGTAAGAGAATGTATGTAGCGGCAGCCGAATACATACATTGTATTGCTACCGATCGGGTCGTCGACTGCCGTCGACGTGCGATTGTTTGAGTTCCGAAGATACAGCGATCACTGCACGAGGCCAGTCTCGTCGCAGCAGCCATAGCGAACTGTTATACCTACATCTGAATACAAATTATCTTTCGTAATATTTAATACAATCCCGGTGTATTTCCTTTATTGCATCCTGACCATCGAACCCCCATTACACTTCGATCTCTAAAGAACTGTAACTAGCCACGACTTATTATTCCACGCTTTCGGCAACAATCGTTCCCTTCACGGTGAAAAAAAAACGTAAAAAAGTGCGAAACAAAAACAGGGAGGCACAGTCGAGGATGGGCTCGGAGAAAAAAGCTCGGTAAGTTGGGGTACATCGATTACGAGAAGTGTCGGCCACATGCCTCTTATTTCTGTGGTGAAACAACGAACCCTCTTTATATCGACGAAAACAACCTCCGTGGGACGCATTTCCACACTCGTTCTCAGATGTACCTCCACGAGGCTTGTTGCGGAAGGACCTTCCCTTTTTTCACCCTCTCTTGTACTCTCTCCTGTATCCTCCGAACTAAGGACGTCCGATTATTACACCGAAATGGCTATAACTGTTCGTGGAAGGTATCCATTACCGTGATTGTACCCAAGTTTATGGCAGAGGTTATAGAACGCGACTGCCTGCAAATCCTCGCGAAGAGGAGAGAAACAAGGAGAAACGTGGTCAGCTTCGAATGGATTTCGATTTTCATTGTCCTAGAAACCTCTGGAGGCTGGTACCGTACCACTGGGAGAAAGGGGATCAATCGACAGGTGAAAGATAAAGATCAACATCTTTCAGTGGTGAACGAATGGACGTCAAAGACGATCCAAATTAGTGTCCTCGTCCTCTGAGTACGGGTAATCCAAGGGACAATCGGTAATTTGAGAGCATAGTATGGATTCGTACAACGTAACGTGGCTTTGAAGGGATATAAATTAAATAAGAGAAACGAACATACTCTGATCTAATAAATATTTCCATTTGGTTCAATGTTTCAGCTCGTTTAACTGGACGGAGTAATGCGCGAGCAAGGGATGCCAGTGATTCGGTTCGTTTATTACTGTCATATATTTTATAGAAGAGGTAAAAGATCGACTCTGTCATGTGATTTCCTTGACGACTGAAATAAACAGGATTGATTGGCATATAATGGTCCATCTGTGTATCAACTATTAAATGTCTTATTGTTGGGGATGTGAACGTTTCATATGATGTTGCGAATTGGTTTCAATGGGATTTACGTTCGTCAATGAAATACGTGGAAATTGGCAATGAAAATATGTACAGTTATGTAAAAATTCGTATGAAAGCATCTACTATAAATGCCTGCGAAAATGTTGCGGTGAATGACAACAATTGTTTGTAGGTCGTTTGTTTCGTATTCTAAATCAGATTTCACTTAACACATTAGGACGAGCTTTCTCGTGTTTCACGTCTCATCTGTTACGGACCGATCACGAGATAACTCGTGTTTTTTAACCTTTTCACAGTGTGGTAAAATTACGAATTCCGGCCTTAAAAAATGTTTGGTTTTCTTATGTTCGAAAACACTTCGGCGTGCAAACTGAACCACGTCCCCTTTTTCAGTTAGAATAATCTTAGAAAACGAAGGAAGCAAAGAATCGTGTATAAACTTCGACATCTTTGGCAGGCTAAACAGGATAAACCGTTTGGTATTTGACGCTCCGTCCGTGGCTCTCACGGACACCTACGTTGATATATTTTATCAAATTTGTTTATCTAAGTATTTACATTATTGGTCAATGTATTAAATTCGATTGTCTTCATGATTTTTTCGCACAAATGCAAAGAAAAAATAGCGTAGTCTCAAAAATCTCGACACGTTACATTGCATTTTAATGATACCAATAGTCGCTATGTGCTTTATATGCGGTTAGTAAGTTATGATGACTATTAAAAACATTTTTTTTCCATAGCATCTACAATACACTGTTTTTTCTTTTACAATTTCCGAAACCGTCACAAAAATTGCCTCACACATTAAAAAAAATTATGATAGTTTTAGTTACGTGCAAATTTGCCCAAAGACGTGAGATCTCTGGCGTATGTCTTAAAGATTTCTTAGCAGTCTTTAATGTGTTAACGTCTCAATTCATTGTAGAATGCTTTTTTCTTATATATCTCGGTAATACTTTTACCGAATTCCAATCCGACCACGTTATGATATCAAATATTTATAAAGTATTCTACTCGAGAAACGTAAAATCAATAAATGTCTATCTATTCGTGTTCTACTTTTGTCATTTTCCATTTTCCTCTCTTTTCGGCGAATCTTCTATTATTTCAAACACCCTCTTTCAACCGGGCACTTCCCTTCCCAAGAGTATTGCCCAACTGATTGGCAAGGACCCCCAAGTTCACGTCCAAGTACTAACGAACGCGAGATAAAACAGAGAGGAATCTACAAGCATGGAGAACATGGTCGCAATGGGGCTATGGATAACACTTGACAGAAAATAAATAACCTCAAGCGGACGAGCTCGCAATTGCTTCGACCCTTGCTTATTTCGATGTCTAACCAATCCGTGCAGTCACTGAGGACCTGCTCTCGAAACGAGAAATCTCTTCGATTTCACGCGGAGGAGCACTACGTTGGATACAATGTCAAGGACTTGATTTTTATTTAACACTTAACGGACGGGTTGAATCCGTTCTGCCTTTCTCGGTTTCCGGGAATTGTGTAGGAGAATTAAATAAGCATGTATATACGGCTTTAAAGCGTTGTAGTTTTATTAAATTTTTACCATTTCTTATAATATTTTATAAAGTTATTTATTAACACGAAACCTACCGACGTTATATCTACTAAAATCTAGATATACTCAATAACGACCTTACACAAAGAGAAGTGGCGAGATAAAGAAGATAATTAATTAACTCATTTTGCTTTTGTAAGATAGAAGTGGAATATTTACTTCATGGCTGCTCTATGAATTTAGATAATTTTTAGGAAATATCTTGGAATCGGTCTTTTGACCGCCTTGGTAGGTTTAGTGTTAACATGTCTAGAATTTTTGACGAATATGACATATTTTTAAATATTTACCCTTGTGAAGTGTATTAAAAATTCAAGCGAAAACGTAAATCTACGTGGCCCGTCCGTTATGTGTTAAGCTTGTACCTTTAGGTGTATTTAACACTAACAGTACTGACGTTACATCTACTAAAGTAAAATACATTTGATAACTACTGTGGAAAAAGAGAAATGGAGAGGCGAAAAAGATTATTAAAACTACATTTACGGACATTAAATCTGTCCTATTTGAATATTTGAGATAAGTAATTAGAAAAAAGAGATCATGCAGCAGAGTAGCTGATAACCTGTCAATTTGACGGTATCCGCAAATCTAATGTTAATTAATTAATTTAGGTTTTATAAGATATAAGTGGAATATTTACTTCATAGCCACCCTAGAAATTCACGTAATTTTTAGAAAAAATATCTGGGACAGGTATTTTCACCGACTTGGTAGGTTTAGTGTTAAACAGTCTGGTTGAGCTTATTTGTAAGGCGAAGATTTACTGAAAATATGTATCTTGATTGAACCTGACGACGGGAATTTTTATTTCGATATTATGTAATATAATTAGTGTGGAATTAAACATTGAAGATATCAATTGTAATAAATGAATTTTTCGAAATATACTGTGAAGGACTAAAAAGTCTTTTTTAATTTATATTCACTTTTTGTAATCTAGAAAGTTACAAGATTTCGTAGTATTCTACAAATTCAATTTTTATATAATACATGGTAATGCCGAAAGAAAAGACTTAAAGTAAATTGTAAGAAAACATTTCGTTACAACTTGATTTAAAGCTCCCAGTAATCATTCTTTACAAATTACCTTCCCAATAAAACAGTCTTCGAGTCGTTCGCGAGAAAACTACATTTTACCAACATCACTTGCAAACGATGCCTGAAAGCATCAGATTCAACATCAAAAGAGAAAATTTCAAATGTCAGAATTTTTGTGAGCGATTCGTGAGCCAGTTCGTCGAGATATATTCCACGAGAATGTTTCCGCTCGTTTAGAATTCACTCTCAGTACGATCGTAAACATTGAAGGTAATTATTTAACCTCGGTAAAATATTCTAAGGATAAGTGTTCCACTGGAAGGATCACCTGAGTGAAATTATTTTTAGCAAGCTTTACAATATAACATGTGAGACAGATCCACAGTCGTATCGAAATAATCCGATAAAATAATGCTTAACAAATACACTGACTTGGAAAATTTATTTGCCCACGTTCAGGTACATACGTAACGAGCCAATAACCAGTCGTAGGTTCGATACCACGATAAAAGTGGGTCGAAAATTTGTCGACCATAAAGTCGATGGAAGCTGCAGGATGCAATATCCCAATGGATATGTCAAAACTGCGATATTGAACGATATCGAGGGAACCAGCGATATATAGGCAGGTCATCGAGTGGCAGAGAATAGCGAGAGGCATAGTTACTTACGAATGAAGCAACGATACGCCATGGGGGGATTTCTGTGTGCATTGGCTTTTGTAGCTATGGGTAACTTCATGCCAGTCTCTCTACGCTCAGGGACAACGCAATCATACCGATTAATCAATACTGATGAATTATCGTTACCAGAGATTTGATTTCCCGAAGGCCATAGCTCGCGAATACATTGCGTACGATGGTAGTGAGAAATTTCGTGAAAAATGGCAACTGTCTTTGGAAATTACACTGGATCGGTTTTATGGGAGATACTGTAGGTTCGAGTTTTGTAGGAAATTCGACCAACTTTTATCTGTTAGGGGAATAATTAAATTGATCGATAAAATGAACTCTTTACAATCGTTTATGATTTGTTATTGGTAATAGATTAATCGTAACTTATTTTAATCCCTGTTGTGATTAAATTTGCTTAGCTTTATCAAATGCATTAAAGATTTAGGTAATAGCCATTATTAGATCAGAAAGTTTTTAATCTCCATTAAGAATACACTATGCTTTCAAAATAGCCATTTGCAGTTTTCGTTTTGTATTTCATGTTTCATGTTCGTATTATATAATATCGGTCAGTAGCAATAGAAAGGTAGTAGCACGTCTCTGTAAAGAATATTTTTCTTTGTTTCATCTAATGGAAACAAACAGAAAAAATAATTGAAATGAAATGTAATTAAGTTTAAGTTGGAAAGAGATCTCAAGTGACTATAAACGTTATATTAAAGTTATCGTGTTTAATAAATAAGACTTTAAATTTTCTGATAATTGTGAGAAAACTGCAAGTTCCAATTGAAATAAGTATTAACCTTTTGCCGTACAATAACGAATATCACTCGTGATGTGATAAATTGTATAGGAAATTTATAAGTTTTGCAAAACCTATAAATTCAAAAATATGTGGGAAAGACGACACTACAGAGTTACTATTTAACCCTTTGTTCTCGAGAGGCGACACTATGGTGCCCAGGCGTTTCTCAAGTTTCTCGAGCTCTATATTTTTATTTTCGGTACGGTATACTTTATCCCAATTTTTTTCATGGAGCCGACATCGAACTACCTTCTTAGCTCAAAATCAGTTGAAAGTACCTGTAAAACACTTGCCGAATTTAGCGGAAATCGTCTCGAGTTGCTAATTCACCCAAGCTAAAAATCCTCGAGTGCAGAGTGATAATATAAATATTACTCTATATTAAAAGATATATCAACAATCACGGATCAATTTTTATTTCATTTATTTTCATTTTATAGGGTTAACTGTCAAGTTAATACTGTGTTAACTTTTCATTGTTACATACGATTTTTATTTGACAAGGAAAAGAAGTAACATTCTTGCGAACAATTTCATTTCATAGATTTTTCGTTAAATTCTGTCAGATTAATTATCAGAACTGGTTCGATACACTCGAAAGCTATTATAGTCCCGGAATAGTGAGATGACGCGACCCGACTAACTAATAAATGCAAATCAATTAACGCTTGATCGCACACCCTGATTTTGCTGCTAACGGATAAACTGTGCATTACAATTACGTAACCCTCACATAACAATTAATTATATAAACATGTACCTTATGTTATCTGAACATAATTATAATCCAAATGTATGGAAGCGATAGATCCAGAATGTTTTTATCGAAGTCCATAGAATAATTTTATTGTCGTTGGCATAAGGCTTATATTTCTCTGTATGCTGCGTTAATACGTAAAATTATATATCATCAAAAATATTATTATATTAATCGTACTATTCTCTCTTACAACTGTGATAAACAGAATAAAGATAATCTTAAAATAATTAAAAAATTTTACATTTCTGTAAATGACATGTTTTTGTTAAAAATATTTGATTGAAAAAGAAATCTCAGAATTCGCACGATACTATTAAAAATATTTTTTAAAATATAATTATAATCTAAATTTCAAACTTCATAGATATGAAAAGAGAAAAATGAAAGAATAAAGAACAAACTAACTTGAATCGTAATTATGCATCAGTAGTAAAACCAAATGTAAGCACGAATGTACCCGATTTTAGGTAAACTGCAAACTCATTTGTCTTACAGGCACGACAATGAATCGTTAGAATACTGCACTCGACCCAACCGAACTATCGCAAACTCGGTAACTTTCTTACTCAATGAACAAAACACGGGAACGTGTCCCTTTAGTAGAAATCTGCTGAAAAAGCCTCGTCACCCGAAAGCCCGATACTTCAACTCGACCAACCGCTTCCGTCCTCACTTGGAATCCAACAAAGTCCATTCCAAAATCGCGTCATTCCAAAGCAATCGGCATCGATCCAATGGAGATTCGAAAAGAGGATTCGGTACGATGGGAAGACGCGAATGTGGAGGGAAACCGCACGGATAATGTAAACCTGCGGCCTCCGGGCGAATATACATGAAAACGACTCTGGAAATGTTTCTCGTAGTTTCTTCCTTTTCGTAGAAGGCGGAAAGTCGGTTTAAAAAAAAGAAAAGATAGAACGAATCCGCGATACGTTTGCATATGCATGCTGGCTGCTGGACTCATTAAATTAATACGAGGGGAACGTTTCGTTAAAGTTACAAGCGTACATGGAACCTACACATTTCGAATTTTTACTAATTAATAACGTGGGCTGATGAAAATTGCTGATTCTGAAAAATTTAGTTATTGTTAAAACTGCCATAAAAATGCTGAGAAATAAAACCAATTGGGTTGTTGAATTCAGTCATTAAAAATATTCTCATATACAGAATGCTTACTTTTCTATGACGGCAATGTTTCTGTGATCAAAATCTAAATGAATGAAAAGAATCTGGATATAATATTCAATGTAAAATTATCAAATAAGTAATGCAAGTTTGAATTCAATGAAATGATAAATTTTAAATATATTATTTCCGTCGTTGTTTCATCTTCACCGATTCACAATTTTCTCACAAAAAAGGAAAATGTTTAAAAAAGATTTGTAATGCTGAATATTTACGAACGTTGCTACATAACGGAAACTGTCGACATCGTTTTGCACTAACTCTTGTACCAATCGTAGTAAAAGATCGTTAAAAACGAGCGAAAAAAGGTGCAAAAAGTCGTGCAGATAATTATCGAAATTCTGCTCGTCGTCTCTACAAAATTCCGAGAAACTTCGAAAACCTTCCTCATATTCCCGTGAATAATTTAACGATCGAACTACGATGACATTTTTCGAATATTCGACTTTCCCTATCCACATTCGTTCTTCCTCATTCATGCATAAAGAAGAATGAAAAAAAGGAAATTATTCGTCTCGCGTGTTACAGTCCGTTACATCGCCGAAGGAATTATGGAGCAATACGGAACTCGAAGCTTTACTGTGACCGATATTAAAACGCACACTAATGAATTTCCATTAACACACGCAAAACGAACGACTGTAAATGAGCCGAAGTCGCAGACGGAGAAAGGGGGAAAAACGGCCCATTAACATTTGCACCATTGTCACACCGAGAGTTAGGTTCACCCTGTAGAATGGCTTAAACGGAAAACTTTTATGCCGTAGGAACAGTTCGATTTGCTTCCAAGGGAGCTTAATGAAATTGCTTAATCTACCGTTATTTATCGTCTCCTGCAGTGGTATTTATCTTCTTCACACTTCCGTACTGCGGTGAGTATATATAATGTAGATTGTTACATAGACTTCATATATAGAAGGTATCCATTTCTTTTATTAAATATGTTTAACAAAGTATTGTAATTTTAACACTCTCTATCAGTGCTATATAGGTGTTACATGTTGATTTCTGTAGTTTAGGTTATTTATAATTTGATAAAGTCACGAATATGTGTAAAACTGATTTATAATTTCCATATTTGCAATTATGTTTGTCTATATACGTCAGATTTACAACGATTTAATTTTACATAAATTGAGGGGATCATTCCATGTGACACATACTATTTTCGCTTGCTTAGAACAAAATTCACTAGAATGGAATAAAAATATCGTAAATTGAAAATTTGGCAAAGCTTCTAAATCTAATTGTAAGCTCGAAGAATCGTCATACTTTCTCTACATTTTCAGCTTAAAAAAAACAAACTATGACGGATATCAGAATTATTCTAGTTCCAGCGACAACCTTAGGTTTACAAATTAAAATGCCGTTTGATTTGCTTATTGCAGATGACCAAAACTTCTGGAATCGTGGCTATCATTAAAAATATTTGAGCGTGTTTCAAACGGTGTAAAGTTAATTAAAATCGTTATTTTTGCTTGCAAAAATTCCAATAGTCTACAAAAATATCAATAAACGTGTGGTAAAAATTCCAAGATTGTAAATTTTGATGGTTCGTCGAAAAAAATTACCGAAGAAAGCGAAAAAAAAATAGCATGGGATGACTCCCTTAAAAAGATACTCTGTATGAAATAGAATTAATGGAAATGTTCCGACGGGTTCCATTCTCAAAATGTACCATAGCAGCAAACGTATCAATGATTTTGCTATCTTATATCGATTTTCTACCTTTGCTTAAATATTTGTCAGTACATGTAGTTATTGGTTGAAAATTTCACAAAAATAATTTCAGTTAGCCAAAGAAAAATTGCATAAATAATTCAAACTGTAAAAGATTCACATGTTGACCGCCACGTGAGCTACCGATGAATAATGCGACTTCCTAATAAGAAACTGTATTTAACGTAATTTATATTTAGTTATTTGAAGAAAGTCTTTAAAAAAAGAATTAAGAAAAACAGCGAATTATGTAGATATTCGAAATATTATGCAACTGAATTTTTGTAAAGTTCTTTTTATCATTTATACCTATGGAAAAGTGTCACAGGATTCGCGTTGCAGATGATGTATTAAGTAGACCGTCTACTTGAAATATTACCATAATGCAGTGGACTGCATGCGTTTCATTATGCATGCGAGACAAATAAAAGGATAGTTCTCTTTTTACAAAATATCTCTAAATATGACAAAGTCGAACGAATGTAACATGAAATTTACATTACAGAAATGATGGAATTCGACGGATCGAGATTAAGTGATGTATTGACTGGCTACCGGTTTTATACGAGTACTCATCGCGAATGTCAGAATCTGTGACGTGATAATTAATCAATATCGTGAATCACCTCAACATTTAACGATCCAATGCTATTCCATTTTTGTGCCTCCGTCGACGAAAAATACTCTAATTTTATTAAACTGATATAATTTAATTCGATATTTCATAATATCGTAATTACAACATCAAAATAAAATAAAAGCTTTGTTATTCTCGAACAAAAAAATATTTGCAGCGACGAAATCCAATTTTCATAGTATAATATCAATATTTCGGTTTTGTAATTTATTGATTGATGATTCAAATGTATCGAAATAAAAATGGAAGGAATTATATGAAAAAAAAAAAAAACTTTGTGCCGAAGAATGTTCGTTTGTGAACTTTCTATCTTTTCATCGTTCATTTGATCGACTTTCATTATTTCTAATACGCAACAAAATTACACAATCCCGCATCTCGTAGTTTTGAGGTAAAATCTGAAAGAGAATTTAAGGTTTTCTCCCAGCGAAGAATAAGCTTCTAATGTTGCCCCTAATTTCAGTTAATGAGCAAACACTTTTTTCATTTTCCAGCCACCCCATAACGGTGGAAAGAAAAATTTCAAAGTTATATTCTAACCGGTATTTCCGTATGCGATTATACCGGTGATTCTCACTTTTAATCGTGCAACTTTCACGGCATGCCGAAACGAGAAAATGTTGATGACCTTGTACATAGCCATGACCACGACGGTAACGAAACTTCATCAGCTTTCAATTAATCAAGAACGATATTTATATCCTTAATATCATTGTATCACAAAATCGAATAATACATATATATTCACACTTTACCGACCGGTATTTTTTAACATCCTAACAACTTCTGACCAGTCACTTAGTCGTAAATACTTCTCTGATACCGATATCTCCACGAAAATTATAAATTCTCGTCATTGAGTCCTCGGTACAGTAAACCGCAATAATAAATAACAATTTATTAATTACCATCGCAACCGATTAATAATATGTTAAAAATTTCAAAACGTTGGGCCTGAAAAGCCTATTAATAGGCTACCGGTCGCTAAAGTGTTAATAAAATATAAAAAAATCTAAGAAAGCATAAAACGACCAAAACAAGCTTTGCTATCTCTATTTTCATCTTACTCGACGGAATTTTTTAATAGATAACACTTTATAATGTTCTGTATAAATCGTAACAGTGATTAATAGTTTAACCACTGCAGGCAAACGAGAAAAAGTTTGATTAGTTCTTCGCCGAATGTATCGAATCGAAGTTAAATGGCTCGCAAACGTGTATTCGATTATCGGGATGATTTATTCCGTTGCACGGGTCATGCCAGATTTAAACGAAAAACTCGTACGTCCATGGTAACGAAATAACTAGCTACCGTAACCCAATACGACAATTCGAATGATCTCATCCATTAATATTATAAATTCGTTCGATTCTTACCCCTTATTATATTCTGTACGAGTGAAAATAATATGCACTCTGTACAGTTAATAAACCAACGGAATTACTCGGTCGATGTCTTGCACTCACGTACACAACCGTTATTAACGGCTTATACTAGGTGTCGCTTGTTTAATCCAACAGACGGAATGAGAATTAATTAATCAAGATGCGTATGTGCACACTCGAAGAAGAGGTAAGACGTGTGTACGTGGCGCGGGTCAAGGAAGATCATTGTGCGATTATTGATTAGTAAAGTGTGCGTTACGCAGATGGACGATGGGTTCGTTGATGCAAGAAATGACAGCGTCTTGTCGAATAGGCACGATGCCCATTAACACCGAGAGGTAATGACGCGGGGTCATTAAACTTCGCGGTACATATTATTGTACACTCACCTGCCCGTGATCGAGGAATTTATTTCCTTGATAATGCAAGAGGAATGTTAGCACTCAACGAAACTTTCAATTTTGCTGTGACTTACCTGAAACAAAGAGAATGGCGTCGTATTAGAAACATAATTTAATTGTAAATAACAGAAGTATTTTCCTAACAGGTGATTGTTAATTGAGATGATGGACGTACGTTATTGTGCAGCTTGTAATTTTATTTGTTTTATTTGTTCAATGTTTTATTCGATTGGAATTTCCTTTGTTAAATATTAGGGAATATTTTGATAAATGGAAATAAGTGACTCGCGAATTTTTCATATTTTATTTGTCACTTTATTTCTAGGCGAGATAATACTGAAAGGTTGAAAAATTTCGGAAAGCCTTTTTCGCGTGGCAATTCAAGTGCAAACGACACTGACGTATCGCATGGCAACTTAGAATGTTACGGATAGCAGATGGATTTGATGTCGACTACAGACACAGTATTCGGAATAAATGCTGAATACACCATTGAAATACATGCAGAATGCAGCAAGGGATACAGAAAATCTGCGGGAAAGCTTTTCTGAATTACTTAGACACGCCCATGTTTCGTGGAGCACTAAATACATTTCAAACGGTAATTTTTGCAGTTTAATGGGAGTTTTATCTTATCCGTGGGAGTATTCCTAAAATACCTTAAATACAACAAAATGCAAAATATGTACCTCTGGTGAATACATGAAATAAAATTATGGTTTGTAGAAAAACATACGTAGTAAAACCGTAAGTAATAAAAGTAGTTGCCCTTAATTGTTCAATCTCAACAAAAATTCAAATATATTCTATCTCTGCAGTTTAATAAACTGTTCCACAAATGAAAGAACGTATTATATATTTGTACGACTAAAGGACCCTACGCTATCCCGTATATGTGCCTAAAAAGAGTCAAGCTATAAAACTATTCTATTTTCCGATGCACCAATTTATAATAAATTGACATACATTCTTAACACTAGATTTACGGAGTCAATTTGGCTCATTCAAAATTTGGTTACTATATATATAATATATTGGTCGGTCAATTTTTTAATAATAAATCTTTCATATAAATTGATTTGGAACCATTTTTGCGAAAAAACTTCAGATTTCTTGTATAAGTCAAATTGGCACATTGTAGAAAAATAGGTGTATCAACATCCGTAAATCTAGTGTTAATCTCCTCTCAAAATACCGCGAAACTGAACACAAAAATTAATAGTATTCTCAACAAGTCGTAAGTCAACGCCAATTACACCTAGTCTCCATGGTCCTATGGGGTTGGCTATAACAGCCAATGGGCTCGAATTCAAATTCGCTTTCGACACATAAAAAAAAAAATTTAGCATGTGATACATACATCATAGCTTTGGTGGTTCGAAACCCACCTAAAATAGTAGGTCTTACAATTAGCCGAAATGTCTAAAACAATGAACTCCTTCTCATACAAATAAAATGGAAATAGACGCGTCCGAGAAATACTATTTAATTTGGCCCAACTAAACAATTATATCAAGCTTAGAATTTTATTTTGAAATTTGCATTGCTATATATCATGTAAGCAGGTTGAATGAACAACCATTATAACACGTTACAATAATAAATTAGTGGTTTTGCTTACGCACGAGTAGAGTAATTGACTAATCTAACAATATACTGTACGTCGAACAGTTCCTAACGTCTCGAAGACGTCAAAGTCTACAATACCACATGAAATGAATGATGTCTTTCAAACGTTATTGTACGCTAAGGGGTTAAAGCCCAAAAGTATGAATCCAAAACAAAAGCTCCTCGCGTAAAACTCCAAATACAAAACACCACGGTTATCAAGCCACGACAAAAGTAGAGGTTCTTTCCCCGATGATAAAACCGTAACTATACACAGTCCATTCGGAAGAAAATTCGTAGTTCTCGGTAAAAGCCGCTCGCACGGAAAATCGTAGTTGAGAAAGATCGTTCGAGGGTGGTGGTAGGAGATGGAGGGTGCGCACGGAACCTTACGGTACGTTCACAGATCGCGGGAGTGCGATACGGGCTATTAAGCGTATGCAAAGCAGAGTTAATTTCATTGAACTTTCCGGCGGCTCGGTGCACAAAGTTTTGCCTCACCGGCATGAAATGTGGGGGTTTAAACGGCCGGTAGGAGAATACGTAATGAGGATGAGAAAACTATACCCTGCACAATGGCTCCAGAGTAAAATACCTGACGGCACGACGTCGTGCTTAACTTGCTGGATACACGGCTCGCGCCTCTACTTGACGGAAGTCACTGTATTACGGTGTATTACGGGGAGGTGTCCACATGGACGATGCGCTTTCGTGGACTTCTTTGGCTGTGTTGCGGGATATAGAGATCAAAATACGATTTTGAATAGGACTAACTTTTAGTGAACTGACTGATTATACATAATAATGCGACACATTAACTCATTGCCTTCTATGATTCCTATTTGGAGATGTATTCATTTTCTAAAGTCTTTTAACACATTAAGCGCCGGCTTCATTTGCTTGTCTCCGAACAATAAGTAGCTAAAAAAAAATATTTGATACCTTATACATTTTCGCGACAATTTTTTTTCCTTGGCCCAATGATTCTAATACCTTCATAGTTCTTCATATCACGCGAAAGAACCACCTCTATGGGCGATCATCTTTTGATCTGCGAGGCATAGAAATATGTATATTAACACTTTACGGACCGGTAGCCGATTAATCGGCTTTTCGGGCCCAACACTTTTGGACTTTTAACTTATTAATTGGTTGCTACCGCAATTAATAAATTATTATTTATCATTGCGGTTGACTGTGCCAAGGACTCAGTGAAGAAACTTTGCAATTTTCGAAGAGATATCGGTATCAGGGAAATATTTGCGGCCACGTGACCGATCAGAAGTGGATAGGATGTTAAAAATATATCGGTCGGTAAAGTGTTAAGAAACAGAAAATCCCATGTTATCGCGGGGCCGGCTCTCAATGTGTTAACATGCAATTTAGATATTTGACATGCTTTTGAGATAAAATGTGTTTAAAACGGTTTTAGTTGTACGCTTATGCAGTAATTTTCATGATTTATTTTTATTTTTACTCTATGACAATACCTTGGCAGTATTTGGCAGGGAAAGGGTTAACCCTTTGCGGTCCGAATTATTTCGTTAATTTTGGTAGTAAACTAAATAAAATTAATTTTGCAATATTTTCTATCATTAGTTATACATTTTTTTTAAATGATATCAATAATTATAGGTACTGACGGATATTTAGGTGATATTACAAAATCATTGTGAAATTGGAAAATCGATATTAAATTGTCAGAAAGTAAAATCAAGTGAAAATCTGTGTCGAGTAACATAGGACCGCAAAGGGTTAAATCGTGGAATTTGTTACATTTTAATGTTCCTCGGCTTACAAGGGAACATATCGAACTCGAACACACCGATTTTAATGAAATTTATGTCAGAGGTAGTCCTCGTAAGAATATTAGACACGTATTTTTTTTATCGGCAACCATCCACTCTGAAGGGGTGAAAACACCCCTCAAAGTTGAGGGCAGAAAACACATTTTTGGGAATATCTCGGTAACCAGCCGTCAAAAAAATTTGAATTTTTTTTCAAATTGTTTGTTTTTCGGCCAGGAATTTGACTGTGAAAGAAAAGTCGCCTAAAAGTTATTTGTTCAAAAAATATATTAAAAAATTAAGTTTTTTTTTGCAATATCTCCCAGAAAACATTCACAATAAATTAAATAAATTTATGTACACAAACTATGGTCCAAATTAGCGGATACGTGTTTTTGGATTTTTTCCATTTTTGACGATAAGGGTCATTATTTCGCGTTTAACTTTTCTCGCTCCGTGCGGGACTGGCCGACCGAAATGGACTTTTTTCATAACAAAGCTGATTTTATTGCAGACTTCTTTTCCATGTAGTTCTACATCGTAACAATCCGGAAGTATATAAATGAAATCATAAAAATTAGTCTATATAGTCTCCGTTACTGAAAAACTTATTTCGATATGCGTGGTTCAGTTGTGGCTATATAGATGAACGACCTGAAGAATTCGAACATCCTGTGGACTCTTCTTTCATGCAATTAGAAAATATGAAATGTTTCCAGTACAATTGTGTGATCACACTTAAATGTTCTTGGTGCAAAGAACATTTATGTTTAACACACTTCTTCGTACAATACCATTACTGTGAACGCTATACAGAATAAAGTTTTTTATTTTCTTTTTATACTTTCCCGATTTTTCCTTTTGTCATATACGTAGAATGTTAGTCCTTACAACTACACCAGTTTTGTTTTGAAAGGAGTACATTTTCGTTTAATTGCTTCGTGCGGAACTGCCCAGTCGAAGTGGACTTCTTTCAGGATACATATGTTCTTATGGCAAAGACCAGAATTTTAATAATCTTGTTAAAACATCAAATAATAACGATTAGCGTCAAAACCCAAAAAATTAAAAAATCACGTATCCTCTGATTCAGGTCATAGTTTTTGTACATGTTATACGATAGCAGAATAACACGTATGAGGAAAAATTAACGAAAAAATTCAAATTTAAATATATCATTTAAACAAATCGTGTTTAAAAAATTGAATTTTTTCGTTAATTTTATCTTATCAGATATCAGCCTTATTCCGCTATCGAATAGTATATACGTTAACTATGATCTAAATCAGTGGATACGTGAGATTGGAATTTTTTGGTTTTTAACACTAGCCGTTCTTATTTTATGTTTAACATTCTTTCACATAAATTATTAGAATACTACTCTTGGCAATCAAATTAGCTTTGTTTTGAAAAAAGTCCATTTCGGTCGGCCAGTTCCGCACGGAGCTCCGTGGAGCGAGAAAAGTTAAACGCGAAATAATGACCCTTATCGTCAAAAATGGAAAAAATCCAAAAACACGTATCCGCTAATTTGGACCATAGTTTGTGTACATAAATTTATTTAATTTATTGTGAATGTTTTCTGGGAGATATTACAAAAAAAAATTAATTATTCAATATATTTTTTAAACAAATAACTTTTAGGCGACTTTTCTTTCACAGTCAAATTCCTGGCCGAAAAACAAACAATTTGAAAAAAAATTCAAATTTTTTTGACGGCTGGTTACCGAGATATTCCCAAAAATGTGTTTCCTGCCCTCAACTTTGAGGGGTGTTTTCACCCCTTCAGAGTGGATGGTTGCCGATAAAAAAAAATACGTGTCTAATATTCTTACGAGGACTACCTCTGACATAAATTTCATCAAAATCGGTGTGTTCGAGTTCGATATGTTCCCTTGTTAGCTAGGTGTAATGAGCCGTTTGGATTATGGATACTTTTAAATGGAATCTGTCTTTCAGTTAGCAAATACATTATTTGAATATTGTTTTTGTAACTGCTTATTATATCACTCTGTAACATTCTCACAATTAATTAAAAATTATATTTGGTATCAAAAGACCTCAAAGGACGATCATATTAGGTCGAGTTATGAGTAACTTCCGTTTTTTTATGAGACATTTATTTTGCTCTCATTAAATATCATAATTATATTAATTTATTAGGTATTCTCCGTTATTACTTATAACCTGCTCCCATCTTCCTGGCAGTTTATTAATCCCTTCCTTGTAAAATGCGGTTGGTTTGGACTGGAAGAAGTTTTTGACGGCCTGTCTGACTTGTACTTCGAAATTGAATGTTTTTCCATTCAAAAAGTTTTGTAACGAACAGAAAAGGTGGCAATCTGTTGGGGCAAGGTTCGGGGAGTAAGGTGGATGTGGTAAAGCAGACCAACCAAGCTGAAGAATTTTTTCTTAAGTCACTCTTGCCGTATGTCGTCGCGCATTGTCGTGTCTTGCAAGTTTCTTCCAGTCCAAACCAACTACATTTTACAAGGAAGGGATTAATAAACTGCCAGGAAGATGAGAGAAGGTTATACGAAATGTTGCGGAGCAATAATAAGTCCCTGAGGCTCACAGATGTAACTTAATTCGTTGTAGGATTTTTAATACTTTCCAAATGTTCATTTTAGAAAAATAGCTGCCGCGCCTTGCAAACTATTTATGACCTCAAAATCAATGAGCTTTATGGGCCTATTGTCGTCAAGACTACTTCAGGAAAAGTTTTGTCCTGTAAGAAGTATTGACCAGGGACTTCTTCCACCACGCGAGCCGGGGTTTTTCCTAACACATCAAAGGCTGAGGGAGGCTCTTAACATATGGCCAAAGGACGATACCTTTGCCCACCAATCGCAAATTTAATATTTGCAAAACTGAAGAGTCTCCCAATCAGCAACGTCCCTGTTCTGCAGCAGTGACCGCCCCCGCCAAATCTTGACGGGGCCAAATCAGTCTTCTACGAATACTGAACCAAACAACATCTCCCGCTCCTAATAGAAGCTCCGTTTGCGAGGTTAAGACCCGGACGTAATTTCCATAGTTGTATTTGTACAAAGTATAAATAAAACCACTTAGACTAGGCAACTTTGGACCATTTCAACATCCTTTACACGCAAGACCTTCGTACGTGGCTCAAATCGGGTGAGCCTGTTTTAATATACGCTCACTCCAGAGGTGTCGCCGAAAAATCGTGGAGCAAGTATCAATCCGCGAGGCGTACATCCGTAACACGTCATAACGGAGAATACATAATAAATTAACATAATATTATTATTTAATGAGAGCAAAATAAATGTCTTATAAAAAAACGGAAGTTACTTATGACTCGACCTAATAGAATGAAACTAAAAAAGTCAGGTTGTGCAAAGGCAGCAAGGGTACTAGAGCTTAAATCACCCCGTACATCGAACAGCAGATAACCATAACGTTTCGAGGGTCGCAACTCGATTGAGTGGTTTCATATTCACCATGTATACCCGGTAATATTTGTGGCAATTTACTCGATAGTAGTAGCTACAGATGTTGCGGTCGCCATCGATTCATTGATAACATTAGAATACTACCTCAAACGTGCACTACAGCCGGAAGGTCATCGGTTGAGACCGTTCCCGTAACGAATTTTCCCCTGCCACGATAGAACGTTCACAATAGCATTTCCATTTAAATGACATACCTCTCCCCATGTCGTTTTTTAGTTTCTTCGTCGATGACCGGCCTTTGTGGCGCGTGCATTTAAAAACTCTCAAAAGAATGGTGCATTGACCCCCAAGATCTGCATACGAGCAGACATTGCGCGCAGTGCACAACCGGTGACCGTTTACCAGCATTATTCTATCCACTTATGCAAATGGGATCTAGCATGTACAGGTAGACTGAATAAAAAGAGCTGACCGCGAAAACCGATGGTCTCTTAAAGCCAGTACTTGTACAAACTTCGATCCCGTCACGTCGTAAATCGAAAGCTCGCAGACAGTTTAACGCATCGCGTTGTCTTTCTATATCGGATTTGCATTTTATGGACTGCGAGTTCCCTCGCATGCTTTCTGACCACCGTATATAGTACTTTATCACTAACCACCCTTTTACAAAACTCTTAACATTTATTTAATGTTATGGAAAGACATCGACTAGATACATCGATTCATTGATTCACCTTACGGCCATAAATGTGAAATGAAATTAAAACTGCTATTGACTTTCGCTTTGCCGTTATGGGAGACAATAATATTTGATTGCTCCGTTCGTGGCATTATCATAGCGCCAATTGAAGATCGACCGCAGACTCTGTAATTGTATTCTGATGGGAGTATAAATAACATTTACGATCACTAGAGCACTTCCGAAACGTTTTCAAGACAATTTTACGTTTTCTTTTCATACAGTGTAACCTGTTTTTCTTTTGGTGGCCGTTTTACCTCGTTGCAAAAGGAGTTTGTAACATCGAGAGTAGAGGTTTTAAAGAGACTATATAGGTAGGAATCAAATATCTATATTTCTCTCTTCGATATGTTTGCCAGTCCACGATGTTTCATTAATATTGACTAAACTTTTTTTAAAGAACGTTTCCATAAACTTGCATATCAAGCTCGGAAATACTTTCACGAGTAGCTAGATCGTCCGCGGAGGCGAACGGTAAGACTGTCGGATATCTTTATGAGAAATCTTGAAGCGAATAAGATAAAGAGAGGTAGCAATCAAAGGAACGAGAAATTAGCTCTCTGCTCGATCAGTAAATCGCTATTTCAAGATCTTTAACTTTAATCGGTAAAGCTCGACATTTAATCAAACAGTCTTGTTCCGTCTCGCGTGTCGTTGAACTATCTCGAAGGGGATTGGTATAGATCGTCGTAACACGGCTACATCCACAAAGTGCACCCAATATTACGTAGGTCGTAGACGGCAATGCGCCTTTGAACTTCGAAGTTCAATCGATCAACGTACTAGGTAGATAGAGAGAAAGAAGGAGTGAAAGAGGGAGACAGAGAGAGAGAGAAACAAGACGAAGACAGACAAACGGAAATGACAGAGAGACGAGGAAGAAACAACAGAACAAGAACGAGGATAGTCTAAATGGCATTAGGCATTGCGCAGATAGAGATAAATGAGCGAAGACGGAACCGGAAAGAGACGCGGGAAACTATCGAGAGGTAAGAACGTGAGGAGAAGGGAAAGGAAAGACAAAGAGAACAAACAGAGACAGTACAGAGAAAGATAGGGCATGCAAGAGGAATGAGAGATTTGGCATTCTATTCAGATGGTTTCGCAGGTAGGCTAGAGCATACCATGTTGAATAACTCCTTTGAAAATGTCGGATGGGGGTATCGATGGCCAGTATTGCGTACCGGCACGTGCCTCAAAATCATCCTCTAAATACCGTCCTTTTGGATATGCGGCATCCTGCCAGCGTAAACCTCGTCTCTATGCCGACTATTCGATGCCACGTGCATGCTCATGGGGAGATATCTCGGTAATGGATTGCAGAACGAATGTTTTACATTTATTTATAACCGATCCCTGATATCATTGAGCTCCCTTCGACACGAATTAGATGGGATTACATGAGCAGGATATCGATGAGTATAATATGATAATCCCACAAAGCTGAATTATCTATTGGAGATTTCTAAATCTTAGGATTCATGGACGATTGTGGTCCCTGATGAATGGTGTGCCGAGTTTGTTAACATTGGACGTATGGGGAAATTTTATGATCTTATATTGACTTTATGTACTTCGTGGAACCCTTAGAATTTCATCTACACATCACCTATGTTATCTAAATAGTGGAACTATTATCACCGGGAATATTTACAAATTAACACTAGATTTACGGACGGGAGATAAGTTACATGACAATATATTAAATAAAGATTTTCGAAATAAAAGGATTAACCGGCAAAGAAGATGATCAGTTAACACATTTTGCGCGGGTGCTTTCCCGCCAAACTTTCATGGAGTAGCGGGCGATTTTTGCAATTCGTACGCTAAATTACTTCTGCACAAAATAGCTGTAGTCTTTGAACTCTAAGTTTTCTTTTAATAAAACTTTTAGTATCTCTTTAAAAATCAATTTCTCTATTCACTTTAAAAACATTAAGAATGTTTTCTCAGAAATCAAAAATTAAGAAAATCAAGAATTTAAAAATGCTTTAACTCTAGATTTACGGATGTTGATATACCTATTTTTCTGAAGTGAGCCAATTTGAATCATACAAGAAAAGTGAAGTTTTTTACATAGAAAATAGATCCAAATTAATACAAATGAAAGATTTATTATTCAAAAATTAACCAACCAATATATTATATATGTAGTAATCAAATTTTGAATGAGCCAAATTGGCTCCGTAAGTCTAGTGTTAACTAGTGATATCTTTCAAAGCACTTTCCTTTGTGCACGTGTACATACACGCAAAATTTATACGTATACGTATAATTTATGTCAATGTATAGCTGGAAGCTCCGACGTCGAATACGCTTATCATAGCATAACAGTACCAGCAAAGCGCAATTATAGGAATGCATTTTCGCAACGCACGTTTTAAGTTGAAGTGTAAGGACGTCGACCTAATACTCATGTGTACCCGATCTTATTGTAAAAGCATTACACAAGCCCACTAGTAACAATAATCCACCAATAATTCATAGAAAACGACTTTTGTCGTTACCCGCGCTCGACTACCAATGCGTACAAAACGACTTTAGCCGCTTCCCGCGCAAGATGTGTTAAGTAATTTGTATATTATAAGATACATGCAAAATATCTACTATATCACGTTTCTATAACATTGGAAGACGTTTCTAAAAGGGTAGAAATCTGTCAGTTTAACGGCTTCCGTAAACCCAGTGTTAATTGCACATCTAGTAAATGACTATGTTAACACTAGAACTACCGGCGTTATATTAGGGTCGATCAAATATAAACGAGCCTTTTGTAAAAACAAAATTTATTTTACAGTAAACAGCTACATTTCTATAAATTACTTTTCTATATAATGTCCTTCTTTTAATACACATTTTTCCCAACGTTGTGGTCATTTTTCATTTCGTTCTCGTAGAATGAAGTTGAACGTGTACCTACCCAGTTGCGCAAAAATTGCGCGGGATTTCTTCGCCTTTCTTTCTTTCGCAACACGTTCACGGCGTTGTTTGAATTTGTTTCACTAAAGCTTCACTCTCCAAAAATGACAGGGTAGATTCCCCTAACTGGGCATGCAGTCTGCAGCAAATTTTGGCTGGTTTCACGTTTTCACCGCCGAGGAACTTCATAATTATGCGTTGCTCAAATGCGACGGACACAATCCTTTCACTCATCATAATTGCTACTAACTTAAGCACTGGACAAGCCGGCTCATGCTTTTTCCCTACTCTAGGTATCCCCAGTTAACGACTACAAATACCCAATCTCACACAAATACCCTTCCCCGCTCTTAACTACTAAAGGCTCGTTTATATTTGATCGACCCACGTATCTATATTTCAATATGTGAAATATTTACTTTGGAGAAAAAGAAATCAAGAGGTGGAAAAGCTGACCGATTCGATGGTAATCTGTATTTCATAAGATTAACGTAGAATATCTTATGTACCTATGTCCTTTAAACTTGAAGAACTTTTAGGAAAACTTGAGAATGAGTCATTTTGACTTACTAGGTAGTTTTAATGTTAAAAGATTCTGGTAAGGTCTGAACAACATACGAAGAACGACACAACATCTTCGTGTAATCTCAGCTATAAAGCTACGCACAAGAGCCGTTTTACCCTGTCGCGTCTCTTGTAGGGGATGCATCGTGGAATGCGGTCGACATAAAAGAGTGGAATTGTTCTTTCTCATTTCCCAAGAAAAGGACATCTCGCGAGGAATCGCCAGTGTCTACTGGAGGATCGTGCATGTCCTAGCAAAACGGTGGTAAGCGAAGGGCGATTTCCGAGCAAACTGGCCAAGCCATAAAGCTGATGCGAACGCCAAAGTGCGCCGGTCTCTGAAGCTCCTCTGCCCGGACCGAAGGGGCCCGCGTGCATACGCAAACATAAGATGTACGTGCCCGGATTGGCGTATATTGTCTGTTTGCCCCGTAACCTTGGCATTGGTCAATACGTATGGCGAGAAGAAAGAAAAAAGAAAAAAAATAGCGGTAGAAAATTTATGATGTTTTTGTTGAGCTTTATTATTGTACTGTGATCTCGAATAAAGAGGAAAGTACTGATATCTTTCCATTGCCTTAACCCATTAACCCTTAGAGCTCTATGGACGCATATGTGTGTTTGGCGAAAGTCATCTTTGTGTCCTAAGGACGCATATATGGGTTTTCTCTAATCATCGGCCTGGACTAAGGGCGCATATATGTGTTTGTCGAATTTCAATCAATATGCAGTCATTTTCGTGTCAAATTAATACAGGTGCAGTCGTTAGTAATTTGATTTTAATCCTTTTTTTATTCGTGACACCTTACAAAATGTTAAATCTTGAAGAATATTTAAAAAATTAAAAAATGCGATGTCGGTCTATGTATCGATAATTGTTTTTAAATTTTCCACACACAATTAAATTATTAATTTCTGTTGTAAATATCAAATTAAGTTTTTTAGTTGATTGTGAAATTTAATCTTCTAAAATGTTTATCTTTATAATAAATAATTTTAATACTCAGAAATAACAGTCTTTAATTATTTAACCTTCTGCAAAAGAATTACTATAATTTATTACTGTTTGCGCCTTGAATAGTCACTTCAGTGTGGCGAAAAAGTATTCCGGGTTTCAGCCGGAAGTATTCAGAGCTCAAAGGGTTAAGGCCCAAAGTTGCGTTAACGCAACATTTTACTTCTAAATTTTTTCGGGGAATCGGATTAACTTAATTTATATTTTAACCTATGTCATATTAAAAGAACATACCAAAGGCTTAATTTATGCACTATAAGATGCCACGTAAGCCCAAAGTTGCGTTAACCCTCGCAGTACTCCGCCCGGGTTCGCTCGGACCCCGATGTAAGATGCAACTTTGACCAATATATCTTTCGACTTGCGGCGTCCGTTTTGATCACTAGCATTCTGTTCCTCGCGCCATCATTTGTTTATTTTGTAGAGATAAGAGACGAATATCTCTCGTAGCATACAATGTAATATAGGAATGGAAGCCTACCGAAGCAGTACAGGGGCAAGGAGGGTATCCCTCAAGACGCGCCTTCATTATTTTACTTTCAGCAGTGTCCAAAGTGACTTTGCGGTAGAAGGACTGACTCTTTGCGGAACACTAATTCCGTCCATTATTTCGGTCTATTTATTATCCATTTTTAATTTTTAATATAAAGTATCAAACGCACCTGATGTTGAATTGTAATAGATAGTCATTCCCGAATTAAAATTTTTATTCCACTGGAAACAGAACGTTCCAAATAAATGCTTGAGATTAGAAAATACTCTATGTAGTATCGCAAACTTTGGGTCTTTTTAGAAGTTTGCTGTGAAATAGCTTTAGATGTTAAGGGCAAGGGATGGAATATTTATGACTTCCTTCTAATTAGAAGACACATAGACATGCCAAAGATTTTCATTTATGTGTAATATTTTCATTTTTCAATTACACTATTTCTATGATAAAAACAGATGAGAAATTGAAAATAGAATAAATGCAATGCGTGATTTTGTTGCTAGAGACCTTAAGGAGAAGCCGCCAAATAATATTGCTTGTAGTAGCTGGTTCATATTTACAAACACATTGATAGGCATAGTGGCGGCTTGTCCTTTGAAACCTCTAAAGAAACCGCGCTATGGGTCCGGGCGACCCCGGGCGACGGCCGTTCCGCTGCTGCTATCGTCAGTACTCCGAGGGTTAACGCAATATTATGTAACCCAAAAACTAGTTATAAATTTCTTTCTTCATTTCAATGTTTGGTCCTTAATGGGTTAATGGGTTAACACTAGATTTAGGGGCGTTAAATTTGTTATACTTAACCAGTTTCCCGTGTTTGACGAGTATACTCGTCATGCGTAAAAGGTACCACTGGTTATTTAACCCTCGCAGTACTCCGCCCGGGTTCGCTCGGACCCCGATGTAAGATGCAACTTCGACCAATATATCTTTCGACTTGCGGCGTTTGTTTTGATCGCTAGCATTCTGTTCCTCGCGGCATCATTTGTTTATTTTGTAGAGATAAGAGACGAATATCTCTCGTAGCATACAATGTATATGGGAATGGAAGCCTACCGAAGCAGTACAGGGGCAAGGAGGGTAACCCTCTAGACGCGCCTTCATCATTTTACTTTCAGCAGTGTCCAAAGTGACTTTGCGGTGGAAGGACTGACTCTTTGCGGAACACTAATTCCGTCCATTATTTCGGTTTATTTATTATCCATTTTTAATTTTTAATATAAAGTATCAACCGCACCTGATGTTGAATTGTAATAGATAGTCATTCCCGAATTAAAATTTTTATTCCACTGGAAACAGAACGTTCCAAATAAATGCTTGAGATTAGAAAATACTCTATGTAGTATCGCAAACTTTGGGTCTTTTTAGAAGTTTGCTGTAAAATAGCTTTAGATTTTAAGGGCAAGGGATGGAATATTTATGACTTCCTTCTAATTAGAAGACACATGGACGTGCCAAAGATTTTCATTTATGTGTAATATTTGCATTATTCAATTACACTATTTCTATAATAAAAACAGATGAGAAATTGAAAATAGAATAAATGCAGTACTGGATTTTGTTGCTGGAGAAGGAGAAGTTGCCAAATAATATTGCTTGTAGTAGTTCGATCATATTTACAAACACAGTGATAGGCATAGCGGCGGCTTCTCCTTTGAAACCTCCAATGAGAACGCGCTATGGGTCCGAGCGACCCCGAGCGACGGCCGTGCCGCTGCTTCTACCGTCAGTACTCCGAGGGTTAAATTGTAATTTTGACGAAAACTGAAATATATTCGTTAATTTCAAGATGTTTGTTATATTTTGAGGCCATGCCGAAATGAAACGAATAACTAAAGGGTATAAATAATTTGAAATAGATTTATGCTCATCACACGGTATTCGTGACACAAAATTCAAAAGAATTTTCGCCACAGTTAATTGATTAAATATGTTAAATTAATAAATAAATTAAACTTTGAGAAAAGATGGATCAACAGGCACAGAAAATGATCGGTTAGGGGAATTTATGTATTATAAGATACATGTAAAATATCTACTGTACCTCTTCTTTACAAATTCAAGAACTGTTTATAAAAACATGGGAATCCGTCAAAATGACGGCTTTTTAAAATCTAGTGTCGACACTTGCAGCACGGCGGGATTAAATGTGCCCCACTTCCAAAGTTCAAATTATTTTATAACTTTGTTGATAACAGTAAACCAACTTTGTTCAATTGAAAAAGAAGCAAATGTCTGTGCAACATGGATCATTTTATTTTCTGCATTCTTGCGCTTGAAAGAGTTAATAAAAGATAGGAGATAGAATATTCGTAGAGTACCTACAAACATGTAGGTCGAGGTATTTGCTTGAAGGAGAAACGTAGTGGTGGATGATGTAACTAAATTGAAAAGTTATGAAGGATGAGGTCTTTTTGATATAATGATTATTCGAAAATGAAACGATTTACTGTTTAACGATGGAGAAATGTAAATTTGAATTAATAATATGGGGTAATTAAACGAGTACCATTATGGAGGACACGTTAATATTGGCACACTTGATATGTGATGTCTCATTAAATAGGATTAACGACAATGAGAATTGCTGATAATTAGAATTTAGAATCGAGCATGGAAACAATTTCGGGTTAATCTGCATGCGGTAAATGATCAACCCCATCCGCAATAGTAAATATTCAAGATACATTACAATAATATTAATTCTTTAGTATCATCGAATGTTCGTGCATAAAGCATCGTCGAAAGGAAATACTTTAAATAACGGCAGCCAGAACAATTAACGCGTGAAACGATTCGTACAAAGCGAATGGTTTCAAAAAAATGGGGCTTATCCTTTCGGTGGTCGATGCGGAATTTCGTTTTTATTTCTCTCAATGTGAACATTTAAAAAAAACGAATTGAATATACTAAAAAAAACCTTGTCTCGTTTCCACGAATCCTTTTGCGGCTTGGATCAAATTCGAGCAACAAAAAAAAGACAATACAGGAAATGTTCTTTCTTGCGTTTGAAAGTGCAAATGCACTGATTTCACAGATGCTAGCGAAGCATAAGTTTGTTTGAAACAAGCGAAATTGAGTCGAGCAGCGGTCTGCGCTCAACGAAACAAACTTTATCCGCAACGTGTCTTTCAACTTGACCAAAACCCCATTCTGCCGTGGTGTTTACGAAAAAAAAAGTGCATTAAAACTTACATGTGCTGGCACCACACGTGCATGGTGCATCTGCGGCTCGATGCCGTGGGAAGCGTAGTTCAAAAGAAATCTCTGGTCAACGCGCGAAACCTTAGACGACGGGTAGATATGGTTCTCGACAAACTTGATTTTCTCTTTTTAAAGATGATTCTACATGCAGTACTTTTAAAACATACGCATTAAATAGCTAACATGTATTTTCATTTATTTGAAAATCCACCAAGATGTTTCAAACATTTAAAGTCACTCTTTAACGAGTTAACTGCGAAATTTTAATTTGAGAACTCCTCGCAGGGTACGGAATTAAAGTGGAGCAATGACGAATGAGCAATGACAAAGTACTTATTTGATACATTAAAATATAATAGATTTAATGCTGGTAGTTCTACTTTTAATATTGGGTTGTCGGAAAATTCATGGCGCATATTTTGTATGTATTTCAAAGTCATTTATTTATATAGAGAACAAAGATCAATCAATGATATATTGTCCGTTTTGTTCGATGACCTTTTGCCATCTTTCAGGTAGTTTCATAATTCCTCGTTCATAGAAGGACCTATCTTTATAAGCGAAAAACTGAACAAGGTGCTGATTTACCGCCTCATTGGAATTAAAAGATACACCAGGCAAGGAGTTTTGTAGAGCACGAAACAAATGGAAGTCTGATGGTGCAAAGTCGGGAGAGTATTCTGGATGTGACAGTACATCCCATCCAAACTCCACCAATTTTTTACGTGTGATTAAACTTGTATGCGCCCTCACGTTGTCGTGATGAAACACCACTCCTTTACGATTAACAAGCTCTGGACATTTTTGGATGATCGATTCGTTCAAATTGTCCAATTGCCGACAGTGCACAGTCGAATTAATAGTTTGGTTCCTTGGTAGGATCTCGAAAAATAGGAAACCTTTAAAATCCCACCACACTGAGAGCAATGCTTTTCTCTGATGCATGTCTGCTTTCGATGTCGTTCGAAGCGGACTACCATGTCGGGACCAAGACCGTTTTCGGGCTACATTTTGTGAACCATCGTTGGCGCTGAAGTTCCTGTAGAGCATCATCACCGTAAACTTTGCACAATTTTTCACAAGTTTGACACGCGTTTTTCCCTTTACGGAAGTAAAACAGCAAAATATGGCGAAAATGCGCACTTTGGTCTTCCATCTTACACTTATTGTA
This sequence comes from Cerceris rybyensis, assembly GCA_910591515.1. NCBI lineage: Eukaryota > Metazoa > Arthropoda > Insecta > Hymenoptera > Crabronidae > Cerceris > Cerceris rybyensis. Next base: position 32,178,174 of record OU342790.1, read on the forward strand.
AAATCTCTAAAAATCAACGATATAACTCAATTGTTTTTTTAAAATGACGATCAAACCGCCAGCTGTTAAATGATATAGTGATAATATAGATGTGAATGACCCTAGTGCATTAAAAAATGATCGACCGCCACCAGTGCGCAAAATGCGTCACGATTTTTCCGACAACCCAATAGTTCAGTAAAGAATGGTTCAGTTTTAAATCTCTATTACATCTTCGACTAATGATGACATATATTGAAAATTATATCAAATTCGGAATTTTTCATTTACAATTCCTTTTTTAGTAAGTATAGTTTCAGTTTCAGTTATCTTCTTTTTTTTTTGTAACCGATAGTACAGTTCATACACGTTAGACTTTTCTTTTAAAATCAATAACATCATCAGCCATAAACACTGCTTTCACAGCTTCAAAAAGTGTACCCTTTGTAACAAAACATTTAACCTAAGCAAAATTTTCAGCCTGCACTAGATCCACGTGTATAATATCGTGTAACTGCAATTTTAACGGTAGACAAAACGTCTACCTTCAATAATATCGCAACTTTCCTACAGACTTTATTTTTATAAAATCAAGAGTTTATTACAGAGTTCCTTTACTGTTTGCGCACGTCACTCGTTTCCGTCGAGTAAACACGTCAGTACGGCATACTGGTGATACCATGCGAAATCAAAAGCGACCCCTTTCGATAGCACGCTACGTGATTTCAATATGAAGGAGAAAGCCAACAGCCAGAACGTGCCAGGGCGCGACGTATCTGCGTACGTAAACGTGTAGTGCCAATAAAACTGATCAAATGTCCTTCACAACGATATGTATATTTTAAAAATTATTTGATTTATCAAGCCTAAATCGTTAGATCACGAAAGCAACGTTTCGTTGTAAAGTAAAAACTACGAATGATATTCCTTCAAAGTACTTTACACGTTAGTATTAACAGTTACACATTAATCAAATCGAATTCGACTTTCGCAATAATTTATCTCGCCGAATTCATGACGTAACGTAATTAGAATATCAAAGACACGTGCAGCGAACTCAACGGTATATTTTATATGCTGAAATAATTAAGCTTTCCAATGTAGAAAGAAATTTTCTACCTAAAAGTTGTATAATCGTGCACTGTCTATTCATCTCTAAAAGTGGCTAATAACAGGGTTTCGTAAGAAGTGACGGTTAAATAAATTTCACGGACGTCCTTACGATGAACACAAGTTTCGATTTGAATAAAGCGAAGAAGAAACTCCAAGAAGTCCGAACGTCCTAAGCAAACGGTGATCATTGAATACGTAAAGTTTTTCTCTCTCTCTTTCTCTCTGTATCCGGTCTCTTTGACGTTGCTTCGTGTATAACTCAATCCTTTAGTTTGATTCTCGACACCTTACGTCTCTCGGAAGCCAGTGCGCTTTACTGGCACGTGAAATTTTACATATAACATTTCTTTCGATGCGCAACCACCGTTTCGCTTGTGTGCACAAACACTTATGGAAGCTCGTCAAACAGCGGTGAAAGCAGACAGCTTAACTAAGGAAGCTAACAGCAATACAGTACAAGAATGGAATAGGGAAATACATAGTAGCTTTGCATCGATGTGCCAACGTATTGACAAGGAGGGTGCAAAATTGCATACAGTGGTAAAGAAGGAAAGAATACTCGAATGCACGAGTATTTGCGGTGAGTATACGTCATCCGGATGTATACAATAAATGGAAAAATGTGAATAATAGTATACGGTTAAGAATAAATCTTGTGAGGAGACTTTGTAAAATAAAGTACGTTCGGAGAATCCTCCGTGTTTCACTTTATAACGATGATGATCAGACAGAGAAAGAGAAATAAGTCTCATTCTATGCTTGTTGGATTAAAAGTTACTTTTTAAGCTGGTTTGAGAGTTAAGAGGGCTATTAGAATTTTCTAGAAATTGCGAATGGTAGCAGCTCATTTCCGGTACACTTAAACTCTTTGGATTGTGATTATTTTAATAAAGGTAGAAAGTTATTATCAAGTACCAAAGTCGAAATTAATTCGAGGTAGAGTTCTTTATCAGTCTTTAGCAAAACACTTGGTCCGTGTTTATAAAATATTTAATAAAACGGAGATTAATTAGAATTGAACGAGGAACTATGTGAATTTCAGATAATAAAAATATATTAATTGAAGAACTTGTTATACAGCGCACACAATCTATAGATAATGATGTTCTTCGGCACTAAATTTAAGCAATCTAGCGAAGTTACCTTCCATAATAATCGTTCATCGATACTCGTGCTTTAAGGAATCTGTAGAATTATTTCACACGCAATATCTAGAATACTTAAACATGGATCATCGAGAAACTTACAAATCCGTCCTCGAAGGCAGAGGCTAACTTCTACGATGAAGCCGCTCGTCTTAGAAAGTTATGTGGCGTTTGGAAACCTTTGATCCACGTATATCTCGCATGGAATCGCAATCAGATGACGAAATTTCGAAAATTCAAGGAGAATTCCGAACATATTGAAATCCTCTGATGCAACAACACCGATAATAAAATTCGCCCCTTGTAATTCCCTCGATATCAACTAAATGGCACAACATAAAATAGAATCAACTAATGTGAAATTTCACGCACGAATACATAACAAGAAAACGGAAATAAAACGGATCAAAAAAGCAGCCAACAGTACCTAGTAGAGAATGGTAACAAAAACTAAAATACCTACGACAGCAAAAACCATCCAGGAAACAAAAGCACCGGCTATCCTGGCAACTCCGACGGAATTAAGTCCATAGACGTGAGTATAGGGAATAAAAATTGCAAGTAGCGATCGACGAAAAAAAAAACGTCGAGTGACATTTTAGAATTGTACCTTGGCAAAAGCAAATGTAGGAGCAATACGACGGGCCTCTTCGTCCGTGAAATCGAGTATTCCGAATTTTCCGGAAGAAGTCAACTACCTATGGTCCATCGTCCAATGCTGCGACGTGGGACATTACGTGCAGCCGCTTCCTCGAGTAGCTGACTAAGCACTTCGTTACGGCCAATGGCCATTCGTTTTCAACTCTATCGAGCTTACGTGAACGATCCTCGTCGCGTCAAGTAGTCATCCGGCGAGAATCGGATATTCTAAGACAGGATAAGGCTAAACCTCGTTTGCGTGCAAAAAAAAACGAGCAGAAGAAATACAAGGAGAGAAGAAAAGAGGAATCGAGCGCGGGAATAATGCGATCGTTTCCCACGTTCATTAATTACATCGTTATCGTTGCAATAAAGTGGTTATACTAATTAAAACTGGAGAAAGAAATCGATGTTTGTATAATCCGAGAGTAGAAACTGAGGGACGATGTTAATCCGTGAATTCGCATACTCTTGGGTCGGAGAATCTTAATCCTTTAATTACGGTCGCTGTTCGGAAATACTGAAATAATTGAGATAAGAAATTGCAGGGTAATATCGGGAGTGAAAGATAACAAAGTGAATTTGGAATTTGTGTATTATTATTTGCGATAAATTTCTAGTATATGTCGACGATGAAAACGGCTCTTGGTAATTTAATGATCTCGGTGTATTGTGAGAATGGAAGCAAAGAGAGGCTTGGATGAGGATGAAGAGAACTTTAACGAAGAAAGCTGTTTAAAAGGAAGGAATTTTGTTTTGAACGATGGAATATATCGTTGTAATACGTCTACAAAAGGGAAGATATAGAGAATGCGGGACTTTGAAATTTTATTGAATAATTTCTGAAATTTCCCGACGATAAAAAGGAATTCTTGATAATTTAATACTCTCGATGAGTCACGAAGAATACAGAGAAGGTACGGATGCTATCTACACAAAGAAGTCAATATTGCCGTAGAACTTCACATAACACAAATTTGAAACTCAGATATTAAAATAACTTCGAAAATACAGGAAAGAAATTCAAATTTGAATAACATGTTTACCTCGTAAATGAGAAATCTAACGAGAAAACCTCTCAAGCCACGACAGAATGGGATTTCAATAACAAACAATTAGGTGTATTAGTGAAAAAACTTGTGAATAATCTCAAAAATCCGTGAATGATATAAGAATAAATTGCTGATAACTTAATAGTCACCAGGCATCGTGAATAAGTCAAGAAGGCTAAGAAGGCTTCAACGACAAAGACATAAAGAGGAATTTACTAAAGGGAGACTTTAAAGAGAGAAAGGAATTTTGTTTTGATCACGAACGAAGGGGACATATCACCGAAAAACATCTCGAAGGGGAAGCTATTGCATCGTACGTGCACGTTGTTTTTGCGAGAAAGGTACACGCGTGCAGCCGAAGGATGCGCGTGCGGGGTGCAGGTTGCACACATGCATATTGGAAGACTCGCTGTCATGCGGGCGTGCTGGCATTTGGCATTGCGCCGCATATTATCCAAGGATGCACGAAATGCCTTGCCATTTGCACACGAGACACGATCGTTCGACGTTGTCTCGCTGTTGTTGCGTTGCCATTGCCGCTGTTGCTCCTGACCGTAGTCTCATTCCTGCATGTTTCAGAGGGCTGTGACACCGGCACACTTGAATCCTCATGCGGTACAAGATGAGACACATGCGTTTTTCAAATAATGCCGTAAAGCTTTTGCAATTGCCAGCCGCTGACACTTTTTGCGGATTTTCAGGGATCATTTCAGATTTTGCGAGTGTTTGTTAGATTTTTAGAACTGTGTGCAAGTGATATATATTCATTCAAAGTTCTGGGACAAGTGCCGTGCTGTTCCTTACAGTCTTCTTACCAGATGTAACACCTTCCCTACTCCGTAGTCAGATCTTTTAAGAATACGTTCGTTTCTTTTTAAAATCTATGCAGCACCATGACATCGGGGCATCGACCACTTTACCATAATTTACAACCGAACCCTTCAATACTTTAACACTAGAACGACCGACGTTAAATTTATTACATTTAAATATATTAAATAAGTACTTTGGGAGAAAAGGAATCAAGGGGTGGAAAATATGATCGGTTTGGTAATCTGTGTTTTATAAGATCCACTTAGAATTTCTAGTCTAGGAGTCTCCTGTAAACTTAGGGAATTTATGGGAAAAAATGTGAACAAGTCATTTTGGCTTGCTTGGTCGTTCTAGTGTTAAATCAGTGATTTTATTTAGTTGATCGCCGCGTGTTTTTTTCGAGTCGCTCCGTCTGCTTCTCCCAAATATCTGTTTTACCCAACCAAGATACTCTTTCCTATCACTTGCCAGACTCGGGCCTATCGGCACAAGCATAGTGGCGCATTGGAGAGACATTCGTTTTTGACGGCTCGCGCTGAAAAGATGTGCCACGCACGCCAACTGTGGAAAAAAAACGATGCGCGTGTCCCGTCTACTGACGTTATTTGTCGACGAACAGTTTCAGATTGCGTCACATCGCATGTAGGCTAAAACAAAAGTATCGCTAGTAAAAAAGGATATGTCTCAAATTAAATGAGATTAACAGATTTTAATGTTTTTGGACTTTCAGCGACGGTTTTGGCGAATTCGGCTGAGAACAGTGATAGGAATAACATTGAAAAACTTATAGTGTACCCCAAAATACCCATGGAAACTTTGAGGGTATTTACTTTAAACCATGTATAAGTCAGTCGGCGGGACATACGCATCGTTTTGTTTTCCGTGGTCGGCGTGCGTGGCACATCTTTCCTGCGCGAGCGGTCACATTTGAATGTCGCCCCAATGCGTTACCATGCTCGTGTCGATAGGTCCGAGCCTGGCAAGTCAATCCTGGTTGGGTAAAACAGGTGGTTGAGAGAAGCGGGCGGAGCGACTCGAAAAAGGCACACGGTGATCAACTAAATGAAATCACTGCTCTGAGTAATGTGTTCTTTGGAATGCGACAGGGTGTCTAGACTTTTGTCAACCACTCGTCGCCCCCATCCGACGGTATCTATTCTACAGGGTGTCTTACTCTCATGAAATACGCTGACACTAACATGTTAATATAAATTCGGTTAGAAAATTTTCTTTGATTTTTAAATCTTCCACTACTAAGGGTGGCTATAGTCACCCGCTACACAACGACATCCACATTGTGGATACTTACATGATTTTAGTTTACACAGACAAATATAGTTAAGAGAAATTCATTACAATATTATAAACCAGGCTGTTGAATTAGTTACACGCCGCGAGCCTTTTCTGAGTCGCTCCGCCTGCTTCTCCCTCCCAACTGTTTTACCCAACCAGGAATGACTTGCCAGACTCGGCGTATTACACGAGTAAAGTGGCGCTTTAGGGCTCCATTCGCCTCTGTTCGCTCGCGCTGGAAAGACGCCGCGCACGCCGATAACGGGAAAAAAAATCGATGCGCGTATCCCGTCGACTGACGTTATCTGTCAACGAACAGTTTCAGATCGCGTCACATGGCGTTTAGGTTAAAACAAAAGTATTACTAGTAAAAAAGTATGCTCAGATATGTCTTGAATTAAATGTGATTAACAGATTGTTAGCAAAAAAACATTGAAATTTTACTTTGTTGCATTCTTCGATACAAAATGAAAGAAGCGCATTTTCGCTGCTTGACACTCAACCGGTTAAAATCTCTTGCTAAGTCGACCGTGGCGGCAACAATGTATTCTTTGACGCGAGAGCTAACGTTTTGCTGTCGCCGTATTTTTAAATTATTTGCGTTGGAAATTTATTTATACGTGCGCGTGCTAGATCGTAACACAACTGTTTCTTTAGTATACATATGAATTAAAGAAACAAGAGGTAACAAATTCAAGATTACTGGATATAATTTTAATAAACTATCGTTATGATTGTTGTATGTATGGTTGTGTGTATAAATGTATGCACAGTAGAACCATTTATTTTAGAAGAAAATGTTATATGTATATATAAAAGTTTCATAATATTGTGGAGATAATATCGATGCAATACTAATTTTCATATTTATTTATTTCTTCAACTTTACTTGAAGGAAAACTTCATTGTTTGTACAGAAATATATATCTACATTGAATGAAAACATATATTCACAAATAGAAATATATGTTTACGTTGTTTAAATTAGATACCGTCAATGTTTCCATTGGTATTTTGAGATACAATATAAGTTTTTCAATATTATTCCTGTCACTATTCTCTGCCGAATTTGCCAAACCACCGCCGGAAGTCCAAAAACATTAAAATCTCTTAATCGCATTTAATTCAAGACATATCTGAGCATACTTTTTTACTAGTAATACTTTTGTTTTAACCTAAACGCCATGTGACGCGATCTGAAACTGTTCGTTGACAGATAACGTCAGTCGACGGATACGCGCATCGATTTTTTTTCCCGTAATCAGCGTGCGCGGCGTCTTTCCAGCGCGAGCGAACAGAGGCGAATGGCGCCCTAAAGCGCCACTATACTCGTGTAATACGCCGAGTCTGGCAAGTCATTCCTGGTTGGGTAAAATAGTTGGGAGGGAGAAGCAGGCGGAGCGACTCAGAAAAGGCTCTCGGCGTGTAACTAATTCAACAGCCTGTTATAAACACATTGATATGAACACAAATCAGTTTACTTCTAAAAATAGAGCCACAACGGGGTTTTTCAGACAAAAAACTTGGCCCTGAACGCTGAAAACTGCGCGCATAATGTTCCCACCTTTGGCAATACTGTGTTCCACAGGGAGGACTTTGCGACGAGGCCAACCGTAGCGAAAGGGTTACCAGATTGATTTTTGGGGTTGTCAATTGTTCGAAGGATGTATAAATATTTCAAGGGGTTGCAGCTGTAGTTTGTTCTACTTGTCGTGGTTGCCTGCGAATTTGTAAAATTTCAACTTAACACTTAACCGATCGGATAGAGAGATCTCTTTTCAAAGAAAGACAATTGATGATCGAATGGGGAGATCTTCGATTGTTACCTTACTAATTCGCTATACTGCTGAAATGTGCACGTGTGTAGCGTGCAGTTAATTTTTTTCTCGGTGGACGACTAAGTATTAAGCTTTAGTTTTTCTTAATTTGTAAGATTTTTGTATGTTGGACGTTTTTGCTGTATCACTTCGCTGTGAGACGTTTCGGTTGAAACAAGAGAAGTGAGATGGAGATTATCGTAACTGTTGCACCGTGGTTTGAAGTTTCCTCATTGTGTTTGCTGACGTTAAACTTTGCTCCAACATCGGTAATTTTGCACTTCATATATATCGTTTACAGCTACGGAAACTTTCTTGTGAATGTACTAAGATATTATTTCGCTTTTAAATCTAGATACTTTAGAAGTTTCTTTGAATACTCGTAATTTTTAACTGTATACAAAATTATGTGAAATTCCATTGTAACTTTTTATCTTATCTTTACTGAGTTAAATATCGTTTAAAACGCTATCCTTGCAAGAATGTACGAAAAACTTTGAAGGCTATCATGTTTATAGCATAACGAAAACAGCAGACACTGCGAAACAAAGCCCTTTCAGCAAAACGTAAAGTCGTAGAGAAAAATGAGATAAATTTTTAAAAGAGTGGACAAAACCCAGTGGCCATTCTTGATATTCTCATTGAAACGTGCAACTTTCACTCAGCTTTTTAAGGATTTTTATAGTATATTATTTTTTATTCTATGGCATATCGTATGATATTATTTTATTATATTCTTATACAAAAATGCTACTAAAGTTTAATCGATAATTTAACGTCCGCATAAAGTGAATTTTCGATATAAAATCGGTTGTTTCACCAACAGTTCCTGCATAATGAAATTTACACCAAAAATTCATTAAATTAATGCTGGGTAACTTTATACCTTTCACAGCATTTAATTTTAACGTGCTCATTAAGTTATCGTCAAATGCAACACCCAGAAAATGAAATAATTAAATGCTACTTAAAACGTTATTAATTCCCGGCTATGGTTAAATATTTGTCGCGTCGTCAATATAATTGCAATATATATCAGTGAAAATTCAGACTTGCGCATTCTGAGCACAACTTATAGCACAAATACTAACACTTGAGTCAATCATTCGTAGACGGAACAATGAATACCTTACATACATCTTCAAGGACGTAATTATTTTATTGCAGTTAACAGTACCACAGCGTGACCAATGTTTAACAATTTTTCAACTTGAAATTGAATACTCGATATAACGTTTATCAAGTTCTTTGAAATCTATAAAATGCGCATTTCAAATGTTAAGTTATCATTTTTCTCTGCAAAGTAAATATAAACGGCGAAGTATTTTGTTCGAATCCAGGAATATCATTGTTGATTTGCATGTAAACCACGATACTAAATTATGTCTTTATCTACTTGTCTTTCAAACAAACAAAACCAAAAAAAAAACAGGAAGAAGGAAAATAAAAATGTTCACATAAGCAAATCCGACAACTCAGTGCTCAAACGATAAGCACTATGCGTGAACTTCCACACAAACGTAATTCTTCAGTGCTATAAAGTTTCGCTTATTTTTTCGCATAAAATTTCCAAGACCAGAAGCAGGTACTGTGACCCAACGTACTGCAGGAAGATAAAAATCGCGGCTCTCCAAAGTAAGCGGTAATAAACTATGCAGTTGAGTTTATTTAGGAAACGGCAAAACGCAGACACCCAGCAAAGAATACTTGTCAACAACAGATATCATGACAAATTTTAACGTGTACTATATGTGTTGTTTTAATTTTTTTTAATATTTTGCGAAAAAAGAGGGAAAACGTGAACTTACTGGAAACAAGGAAAGAAACCGACGAGTTAATAAAATCATTCTAGAACGAGTGCCTATCGCGGGAACCTGCCGAGATTGAAAAATGAGGTCTACTCTTAAGGTTATTCACCCTTTAGAGCAATGTATAGATAAAATTCTAGAATTTTGATATGTTATTTATACACAGCTCATACGTTTTACTGATTTTTTCGAAAAATATTGGTCGTATAGTTTTCGAATAATTTAATATTAAAAATGCGACTTTTAAGACATGGTGAATGGGAGAACTTGCCGGAAATGTCCTATTTATTGAAATTTCACATAATTGGCTATTCAAAAATGTTCAAAAAACTTATTATTCAAAACTTTAACCGTTTTAATTACTATAAAAATTATAAAACATATACATTCACGTGTAATTTTAGACCAATATTTATTCAAAATAATGAAAAACTAGTGAGACAACCATCAGCCATGACAGAGGCTTGGTTCATGTTTGACTGCAAAGAAATTTGGCAACGCTGCATAAAAAGCGCGAAATTCAAAAATTAACTACATATAGTTCATCTACTACTGAGCGTGATAACATATAATTGCGTTTATAATAATATTTATTTTTCATTCTATGGTTATAAAAAAATTTGACAAGGAAATAAAAATAAAACTATTTGTTTACAATACACTAATTATGGATGAATATAATATATATGCATATACATTTCCATGCGTTGTTGCCAAATTTATTATATGACACATAATACGATCATCGAGCAGCATTTAATTTTAAATTTTTAATTATTAATAGTGTGAAAAATTTAATGAAATATTATTCAGTTTTGTGTAAAAATTTAAAAAAATAATTTTAAAAATCGAAATCTTTTTCTTCCATTAAAAAAAATACAAACCGTTAACGACTAATACGGTTCTAGACCAATAACCTTAAACGAAGTAAAATCGACACTTTAGCCCAGGAGCAGATTAAAGTAGACATTTTCACGATTCAAAGTAAAAATAATTATCCTTCTACGACCTTCAGAAGCGAAGGAATGAATTTTCAAAGTTTGACCTACAGTGCTCCTCTGAACATGTTGATACGTCGTGGAGGCTTCCCAAAAATCGGACTCCTTTGACTTTGAAATTAAATATGTCGCTCGTTTTTGAGCCACCCGCGATACGACTTCTTTCTACATCTTCCTTGGAGTCTTGGCTTTCGATCGACGCCAATAAAATCATTCTACAAACGCTTAGAGGAAAAAGAATCCATGAGTCTTTCATTCTGCACCTTCACAGTGATAAAATATTAAATAAAACAACAGAAACGAAGATATTTATAAATTTAAAGTATGACAGGTAGCTTCAAATGCTGAAAAGGAGATTTTACTTCGACATCACAATGAAAACATATTCTCAATTCCACCTGTCTTCAGTTCCTCCACTGAGAACGTTACATTATTGAAATGTCAACCTTGAGACCGCATATCTCTAAGAGTGGTGTGCAATAAAAAATGTCATTAATGAAACAGTCTCCTCTGATGTGTTACAAATCAAACACAATTGCCAGATTGTGAAAACTACGAGAAAAATTTGGTGTGTTTCGGCCAGGATTTCAGCAAGATCGACCACTGTGCGGCAGAAAGCACTAAAAACGAGTCAATCTGAAACTATTCTAGAAGATCTAGAGACGGACATAAAAATGTAGTAACGTCATTAAGCACGTGGTAGTTGGGTTGTTTCTTTTCACGTTATACGTTCCAAAGGGCTTATGCTTACTCACCGTACTATCCCCCTTCCGCAGGTATGAATTCAGTCATTAGTGACCTGGTTCTAAGAAGCTCGCCAGAAACAAGACGAAAACAATACCTTCAACATGGCTATCTGGTGCAAGCATTTGCGGGTAATTAGTATCGTTCGGTTCCAGTAAGTACCCGGAGCTCGACTGAGTTCGCTGGATACCACAGGAATAATTATTCTCACCGACACTAACCGAGCCGCCAACTATTTTCTTTTCCTCTTTCTTCTTCTCTATTTGTTCAATCTCTTAACGGATGATAATACATCATAGCGGCAGCGAGGTGTATAGTCATCGAGCTCTATCGTCAAAGCTCGTTTGTTAACAAACGACGTAAATTTCCACGACAATGAAAGCACAATTTCTGGGTGGGAATTGCATTCAGCTGAGAAATTATAATGGGCAACGCATGAATACTTGGTAGGAGAGAGGCAGGGTCTGTTCGCGAAATAATATGAAAAATCTCCATTTAATTTACATTTATTAATATGGATATGAACGGAACCGTAATGCCGTGGCAGTAGGGGAAAACCTGCTCGATGGATGAATTAACGATGGGCTAGGACAAACGCATCATCTGCATGTTGATTGAAGTAGAACACCTGTGGCCCTCGGGTCTTTGCTTTTCAAATGTCCACATGGATTCATTTGAGATCTCTCGCGGAAAATTGGTTCGTTTAGTTCTCCCTAACATTGTAGACGGAACAACACTAGAAGTTGACATTTTCTGATAAAGGGAATCCTACTTTGATTCAAATTTTCATTGTTGATCGAATCTCGCTAGCATTATTTAACACTAGAACTACCGAAATTAAATCTACTATATTTCAATACGTTAAATAAGTACCGTAATTTTCGATAGATAACGCGCACCTATTGCATTACGCGCACTTCTATCTTTTCGGCATTCTTTTTTTTCTTAGTTAAAATCCCATCATAGTTTTATTATTGAATTTGACATCCTTCATGTCGCTTTCTAATGTATAACGGGCAGTTTCTTATTTTATCAAATTTATCTTTTTTTGTGTAGATAACGCGCGGGTTATCTACCGAAAAATACGGTACTTTGAAAAAAGGGGAATCATGGTGTTGAAAAGATAATTGATTGGATAATCTATGTTTTAAGAGATCAAATTAGAATATTTGCTCTATGATTCTCCAATAAACTTGCAAAATTTTTGGAGAAAATTCGGAACCAGTCATTTTGGCTTGCTTGGTAGTATTAGTGTTAAATGAAGTAAAATTGTAAATGATTTATCGTTGACAATTTTTTTTGTTAGTACAGAAAATATCTTCATTATATATTTCAGATTTATAATATCCTTCGTAGTAGAAAATATTTTTTTTAATAAATTATGTACTCGTTAAAATTCGATTGAAAATCTGATGAACTATAAACCCGACAAGGTGAAAGCAATGAGAGGAATACGCGGCTCGAGCAATTTAAGCCGAACAACTTTTTTTACGATTTCAGGCTATTGCCCCGAAACGTTACGAATAACGATGATCCCTACGTTCGCTTTATATCCAATTACTCAAGGTTCCGTCTTGTCTTCAAAGATAGAATAATCCTTCAAGAGACGCAGTTTCATTAGTCAGAAAACCTAAGACTGTGAATCATCGCTCAACAGAGAAGTGTACGGTATCGAGTGCAAAGGGGTCGTGCGAAACAAGTCTAAAAGAACTTAGGTTAATTTGACGACCCATAAAGCTGACGTTCATTCTCTTCTAATCTTTCCTATTTCTATTGACAACTACGGTTTGTTGTTCCGAAATTGTACCGGGAGTAACGGTCTCGGTTAACCTTCACGTTTAATAATTAATTAGTGGCTATCACGCATTAGATAGACCTATTAGACGTATCCGTATCCGTCTCCACATTAGATAAATAGGATTTTCATCTCGTGAAAGGTCGTCATATCCGGCGTTATAAAAGATATTCTTTATTCAGCGTAAATTCGTTTGTAGCTGGTACCGTTGCGAGGAAACATTTGGACGTTAGATGACAAATTACGAGAACCTTGGAGCACAGTTTCGTAATTACTCTTTTAATACCTCTGGGTAAATGTCACAAGATTCTGAGCCTATGTCTTTAACTAACTTTATTAAAAGCTACTTTCCACCTGACACATAAAATACTACAGCTTTGTGCACTCTGTAAAAGAATTTCTCATGCTAGACCATCCCTCTGTGATTTATTACTAACGTTTTAGTTACCTAACAAGTTTCTGTACCAATTTTCTCACTTTATCTCCACAAACTTTTCCAACATAATTACACAACAACAATATATAAATATTAAACTTCTACATTTAACTTATATCTTAATTCAACATCACAGGTTGCAAACATTTTTATCAATATGATCTCTCCAAAATCTATACAAAAAACCATGCTCATCAGTATTTCACTTTTTACCTTCACAAATATCCTACAATTTATTTTCACCTATACAGGTATAATCATAAAGTGAATCTCTCAAAAATGACAACCAAGCGAAAAACTTTCATTCAGCAATTTCATCGACGAAATGCAGTTTGATATAGTTATAAGCGGTGTGTAGAAACCTCAAGCAATGTCTCGGAACGTGTCGCTATACGTCCACGTTGCATCGGCATGGTGCGCTTTGAAATTGACGCTCGAGCGTACCATCCTCAATGCCACGTGATATGAAATTCCAGAGCCGAATGGATGTTTCCGTCGGAGGTACGGGTGAATACGTCTACGTACGACGGCTCGCCGTGTAATATCGCTTGGGCGAACCTGTATGAACCTGGGCAAACCTGGGCAAACCTGGGCAAACCTGGGCATGAGGACGGGATTCTCTCCGCGCACGGCACTCAACGTTGAATAATATGAAGTGGCCGTGGACCGTGGGCGCCACAATTCCTACCGTGGGTTGGTATAATTAGAGATGACCCGTCTGATATCACCGGCACGGGCCAACCATTCCTTGCGATGTGTCTTTCCGTAACTCGTACGAGCTCCTTTACCTACTGTCACTTAGAGCCAGAGGAAAGTTACATCGACTACGAATATTAATATTCCTTGCAAACGCTAGAGAAGATTTTCAAGAAGAATGGGATCTTAGAGCTGTCGGTTAATTAGTTCGCGTGCACCTAACAGCGCCACGATTTTGGAGAGAATGGTTAGCTTTCTCTCTCTCTCTCTCTCTCTCTCTCTCTCGCCCTCTTCTCTCTCTGGATAGTTATTAAACGCGAAATTTCGTCGAATAATGAAAGAGCACCGAATTAATCTGGGAAAGCACAGACGAGGCAGTGACGTAAATGTGGCTTGCAGGGATAAGACTTTGTAATTGGAAAAATTGTGGGTATAATGTTACAGTTTTTTGGTAATATCGCAGGTCATTCATAGTGTTCACACTAGATCTACCAAGGTGGTTAAAATGATTTGCAATGAATTTTTAGAACATTCTCCTACATTTTGTAACGTTGTAATGTACCTACCCCCCCGATCAGTTAGTTCATAAGATATCTTTAAGGAATATTGTATAAACACAAATATTTTGTACGCGGCTCACTCATCACCATCATTAGTCATTCTAGAATCACCACCTCAAGTCCAAAATCCTATTCCTTGTTTTGATCCTTACTCATCCACGAGTCATCATCCATATCCAAGGTCCAACTTGCTATTCCTACTCCTGGATTCCCAAATACCGTCATCCTACCCCCTCTCCTCTTCTAAAACCTTTAAAAACCCTACGCCTCATTAGTTCAGCCCTCTAGAACCAGTTCTCTATTCAAAGTCTCTTACTCTTACGCTAGTTCAAGTACATAATTCCTAAGTCCAACGAATTGTGAGAGTCATCTTCTAATTCTAACTCCAAATCCTAAATCTAGTACAAGACTCTCACAAGTCCTCATCTAATCATTCGACACACTAAATCTCTCTCGGAACGAATCGAGTATTTTAATATATATAAGTCCAAAAGTTTAAGTTCTCTTTTGTTTCGTGGATCCTGAGTGCGAATCACACAATTCGCTCATTACAACGTAGTGTCTGTTGGTTTTTCCCTTTTACGAATCGAGAATATTGGAACGTACAAAAATCAATTGTATATTTCCTCCAGGAATGCTTAAGGGGTTGCAGCTGTGGAGCTATGCAGTCTGTTTATGCCCAAGCTGAAAAGCGTCCTTAGACTTGGCTAAATTGTGTAAAAACCTCATTCTGTGACTTTCGCTCGTACTAGAAAGACGTATCCTCCTCATATATTCTAGAATAAAGTTCCTAGTTAATATCAAACAAATTGTTTTTATTTAAAGCCTTAAAAACCAATAGTTTCTTTTCCAATTTTTTACGTCTATGTTCAAGACTGTAAACGATTGATTCGATCAACTTTTTCATCCCCTACATTTACTTTATCTGGACATTTATTTTATAATTTTAATAATTTTATTAATTTTAATAATTTCATTACTATATGTGTATAATATATTGGTTGTGTAAGAGTCGCATAGACCTGGAACAGATTTTGTTTCAATTTATGGCTGGGTCGCGCCGCTTAAGTGTTCACAGTCATCGAGATTGTATACATTTCGGCAAAGAAGCCATCACGAGTTTTCTACGAGGCAGTCTTCGTTAAGCAGTCATAGGATACAGACCTAAATATAATATTCATTAGTTTTTATTACAATACAACCCTGTTTATTCATTTATTGAAATCCTGATATTGCCCTTAATTGATATTATTGAATCTCTTTATTGTAGTCTCTAAAGTGAGGGATTACAGTTGGTTAATATTTTAATAATAAATCTTTCATTTCAATTGAATTGGAACTATTTTCTTTGCAAAAAACTTCAATATTCTTGTATGAGTTAAAATGGCTTACTTCAGAAAAATAGGTACATCAACATCAGTAAATCTAGTGTTAAATGTATTGCATTAATCGTCGGTAGATTTGTTAACGCAGTATTCAGAGATCTTTTTTTGTGTTGAGAAGTCACATAATACAGTAGCTTCTTCGTGAAATTATTACTAGAAAATTTCAATAGAACGTACAGTGTTATTTTGTGGAAAAATAATATAATTTTGTTCCTTTAATTCTAAATTGAGATACGTCGTTATTATTAATGGAATTTGCTTCGATGTTATGATACTATTTGGAAGCCTCAGGCTTTAGTTCGCCCATAACCCCTCGAATGACTATATTCCTTCTGCTTCCGCAGGAAGCTTTCAAGGGAGGGTGACTACAATCAACCCTAACCGTGCAGCTGTAGTCAGCCTTTGAAGTGAAAGGGTTAGAGCGTGGTGGATCAGCGAGATAATGAATAGCCCTAGTGCGGAAAAATGACGACCAGCAACGTTATAGAAACTCTGAAATTTAATCCAAGATTGCGTTGCAAAGAGAAAGAAATACGTAAGTTCCGAAAACAAGGGAATATTAATTAGAACGAAGATTTAAATTCATTCCAAAGCTATCTCCGTCAGTCACCATCGCGCAGTAGTTGCTAAGTAATTGAAAACTTTGTAGGATCATGTTAAAATTCTAACAAATTTCGTTAAGTGATAAGATGGCGTGCTACATGCTGGAACGTTCAAAAGTTTTAGCTTCTTTGTTTTATCCTTCACCCATCGTTTCACAGCTTCTCTTTCCATCCCTGCTAATCTGTTCACCGCTAACATTTCCCAGGCATGTTTGGTAACTCGAAATCAAAAGCACCTTGGGGAACCATAGCCAAGGTTCAAATACTTATTTTTCCCTGCTGCGTCGTTTCTTTCCGAACCAAAAGGCCTACTCCAAAAAATAGTTGTACACCTTGGGAGTTGTTGTATATGTTGCCCGAAACAAACAAAAGGAAAGTTCATCGAATAAGAAAATTATAATGGTGTCTAATTCCATTACGAGTTAGCATTTCTACGTTTGAAAGATTCAAAAATTCAAAGGAATCAAAAGAATTCTTTTAGTAAAAATTAATAATTGTTTTATAATGTTTCTGAGATGAAGCAAGCTAGGCTTTAATACAATTTCCGAAAGGTTTAAGAAGAACTGTAGCACTAATTTGAGAAACTTGATTTTCAAAATGTCTACTAACTTATACAAGTTCTCATAATTTTCAAATAGACTATCACCCTAGTCAATTATCCTTATCTAATTACAAATTAATATTAAAAATATCTTTATTCCCATATCTATACGTCACATCACCATAAACTGAAATGTATAACCAACAAGTACAGGTACAGTCTGAAAACTGAAAGATGGCTAGGGAACGGTGGAACCTGTAATTTTCAATCGCCTATTTCCATCATTTCGTTTTTGAAATCCTCAAATCCAGCCTGCTAAAATAAACACTTTGCGTATTCGTAGCATTCCCGTATTACTACTTGTTTGGCTCAATAAATGCGACATGGATATCTTCTGCGCGATCAGATCTACATTCTTGTACTTACAATTAGCCATATTTAAGTTGTCGGACTATACAAATCCCTTACTTCCGCTTTCCGAGAAGCATTTTTCGGTGCCACAGAGAAATTGGTAAATGTTTGCGACTGCCAAATTTGTGTTATTACGATTCTCCATTTAAATATATCCAGACCGTAGTCAATAAACAATTCTCAAAAAAAGGACTATGGAAATTGAAAAATTAAAAAATATCCGACAAATATACAAACATTTAATATTTTCCCTCTCAACTCTGCAAGAAACATTGACAACCTAAACCCAAGGTTGCGTATCTATAGAAATCCAAAGAAATCCGGGTGCAAGGGCGAAGTAAATCTTTACCACGCGACGATTTCGTCCGGTTCCCTCTTACTTTCTTGCTTTTCACCTGGGCAAAGTAGTAAAGAGGTAAGTTCGTAACAAGAGCAAAACAAGCGACGAGTGGCCCGAGTGGGTCACCGTGAACGTTCGTTTAAAAGGTAGTGCGTCTATTTCAGCAACGGTGGCTGCATTTTGTAATAGGCCGACCTATTGTACCGAACATTGTGCTCTCTGAATAAAACACTTGTCTGTGTATGTATATTTTCTGTTTTTTTCCCCGTCTCTCTCTCCTCAGCCCGGTTTTGTCGATAGTGCCCTTGATAACACTTTCCACGAAAAGATACCGTGCAGAACCTTCGTAAAACGAGAGTGGCAGGCGCCGGGGTTTTCTTCTAATACGAAGCTCAACGAAGGACTGCTCATTGCGACGCGACACAGTCAAAGGAATTGTCACGTCGTGAAATCGCGCTTCCTCCACATCCCTTTTTACTTTCTGTTCCCATGCCAAGGTGCCGGATTTCCGTCTTCGGGCGCAGAGTCCGCGGTGTCGTAGGAAATATCCCCGCAAGCATTTTGTGCTCTTTTCTACTCTCACGATTACGGAATATGTGCGAATCACCTACTTAGTTTGTGCCTCTTGGATGAAATTTTGAGGGAAAAAGGAAATAGAGGGAAATGCGTTATGGGCATGATTTTTGACGGTTGTCATAATGATAGCTTGGAGTTGCGGAAGAATAACGACATATGTAGGTTGTGTATTGGCTAACCTATGCGACGATATGTGTTGGGAATTATGGTATTGGTTTATGTTATTTAGTTTTTGTTTTGAGGTATTTAGATTTTTGGTTTGGACTGTTCGTTGGTCATTGTAGAATCTATGACGTATAATGATACGTGAATGACTGAATGTAATTCAAAATAAGAAGTACAGAGAAAGAAGTAAAGAGTGACACACGTGATGCGGTAAATTAGTTAGGAGATATTGAAGTTTGTAAAAACCTATGGAATTAAAATATCAGTGAGACTCGAGGCGCTAAAATTATTTCTGTAATATTGATATTATGTTAAATTATAGGATATATCAGAATCACTGGTACATTCTTATTTTCGTAATTTCATTCTGAATTATTGCAATGACAGTAGAAAAAGAAATCGTAGGACAAGGGGTTAAGAGTTTAACCAAACGAATTTATGTTACAATTCAATGTATTACCGATATTTGTACTTTCGCTCTTACTATAATGAAAATGTGTTACATTTGAATTAAAAGTGTTGCATTAGATATATTGTCAGAATGGATGTTCTTCATCTATTCGATGGCAGTGGATTCTGCCAAATTATGAAAAACTTAATATAACAAGCAAATTAACTAGTGTGATTGAATTTTTATTGGACAAAAATAATGGAATGTTTTTGATGGCCGGTATAAATTGTTCAACGACAGATGAGATTTATGTATCGCACAACGCTATGCTGGGAGATTTATACTTTTTTTAGATACTCCCACATAAGGAAATACTAAATCCCGCGTATCTACATTTCTAAAAAAGAACAAAATCGTTGTTGAACATTCTTTGTGAAATATAACAAAGAATTCTATAAATTTAGGTCGTGTCGAATACGAATACTCATTCTTCACTGAATTAATCATTTGACTATATCTTGACTACACCGAATTCTCTGTTCCACTTTAACATTTTAAAATATTCAGTATGGCAAAAGATACTGCGAAAAAATGTAAGTCCTTTCAGATCCAGATCTGTTCTTGTTCCATAATAGAAAATTAAATGTATCTTGAATTAGAAAGAAAATGTAAAAACCAACACTACACCATACACCAAACAGTAATACGCTTTTAAAGCAAACACACTCTTTAGAAAGTAAAGATATACATTTAAAATTAAAATAAAAAGAAGACTATAAAATATCCTTCTCCTCGTACCGCAAAAATGTATAATAATCTCCATGGTATACGCTTCTCTGTGATCCTTTCCCGCAATTTTGATGCATGCTCTTTCACCTCCTCGAGAAATAGATAAAAGATAGAGAATGGAGGTCAAACCGTAGCGAGAAAAGATGAAAAGATATAGAAGGGAAATCAGCCAGCAAGTGGATAAATATAGGAGAATATACATAGAAATCTTTGAGCCGATAATATCGCGGTTAGTGGGACGATCACCGGAGAAAGTTACCATCTCCTTTCCCGTCACACCTCTTATTGAACCTCTCCTTTCCCGCGAGCCCAGAAACCTTCTCTATCGTCGTTTCTCGATGGCCTCCTTTTACAATTCACGCTGCTTCGAAACGCATCATTTCCTCTTAATTCGACATGATCTTCGTTTAAATAGTTTACAAACTCTACCACATCATAAAATTACATTCAATTCTATTCTCACGTTCTATAAACTACTTTTAAATAATTATTACATCAAGTTTGATTATCTATTTTGTCTTTTTTCCCCCTCTCCTTCTCTTTTTTCTCCTTCTGTGTGTGTTTTTTTTCACAGAAAGAACTATTATCTTATTTCACGAAGCGGTTGTTGCTGAATACTGGAAATGTGGAACAGTAGGAAAGTACTTTGATGCGACGCAAGATAGAAACGGTACTGTAAATGAGTTTGCGATGCCGAAAACAATGGAGTGATTATCAAAGAGGCTATTTTCAGTTGCAGCACAACCGTGAGCAAGATCATAGAAGATACTCTTAATGGAGCATCGAGTTTTAGAACTTAATTGCGGGCACATCTTGTATCCTCCGAACTACCTTCCGATGTAATCTAAATTGAACAAGGTCGTCGAAGGATCGATAAGGGTACGTTTCCTGTCTAAACACTTTCCATGATGTTCACCGGTGAACGAAATACGTGTCAACCGTGGATTAAAAGGATTTCACGCTACGATATTGGTATTCTCGAACACGCGCCGGGGAAAACAAAATATTTTCAACAAATATATGAGATAAATAACAAAACTGAATGAAGATATAAAAGGAACGTCAACTGGGAATATGAAATACTATCAAGCTCATAGAGGTGTTAGATAAAACGTGATGTTCAAAAATCACGAAGAAAGAAAATCTTATGCTATCTGACTATAGAGAAATATTGTTCGACTTTATAAACGATGTAACAGCAGATGGAATTTGTTTGAACGGAATTTGACGCGTCCACAAAATACTATTTAATTTGGCCCAAATGAACATGTCAAACTTAGAAACAGAACATTTTATTTGGAAATTTGCATTGCTATGTAACGTGTGATCAAGTTTAATGGACAATAATTAACATTATAAAGTAATAAATTAGTAGTTCTGTTGTTGCACGAGTGAAATAATTGAATAATCTAATAATAAACTTTACTGCGTCCATCGGAGACAATTCCTGACGTCTTGAAAACATCAAAGTCTGCCATGGCACATAAATTGAATGACGTCTCCCAGACATCATTGTATGTTAAGGGGTTAAAAGAGAAGTTAAAAAAAAAATGATAAACGGAAGCAGAGACACTCTAAAATTTTAACGATCCTCGCATCGCGGTCTTTCAATGAGTTTACAAGAGAATCAACTATGTTTACCTAAATACTGCTCTCTCGGGTTCTTCGAGTAACGTGGAGTAAAGAAAAGCACGAGAAAGAGAGTTAGAATACACGAGCAGATTGTATTCACAAATCAGTAAAAGAAGATTGTCGAGCGTAGCGTACACTGCCATGAATCTACGTCCAGCCTAATTGGAAAAGTCCACCCCGGACGTCCAAGTATACGATCGAAATTTCCAAGCACGTAGAACGTTTGTTTCCGTGGGGAAAAATATCCTCCCGTCGCCAAACGTCGAACTGCCGCGTCTCGACGCAGTCCTCGACTCTGCGCCACGTGCCGCAATTCGTATTCAACATCGTGAGAAACAAAAGAAACAACAACTTCCCACCCATTCTTTCTCTTTTCGTAGTCGTATTCGTAGTCGTCGTTGCTGGTTTTTCCGCGTTCGCCAAAGGATCGAACTCCAATTCCATCGGGATGAGCTTTCTTTTAGAAACGAGAATCGTCACGGAGAGTAAAGATCTCGCCTCGATAGCTAGCTCTTGGATACTTTTTCTACCTTGATTTCAAATTCTGACGCCCTTTTTATCGTTTGTGCGAATACTTTTGCAAACGTGTAAAAAAAAGAAACTGTAAACTTTTGTTGGGTGAATTTTTCACACGTTGACTGCCACGGGGGTCACCGGTGACCGGTCTATTGAATTCAATGAAATTTCACGTAACTTTGAAATTTCAATATTTACGAATTTTTAGACATACTGAATATTGAAATATTGGCGTGAAAAAGATAAAGGTCAGCCGAATATCTATCTATCTGTATCTTTAGTATATCTGCTTTGTAAAGATGTGAATTTAACACTAGATTTACGAGCGTAAAATTTGTTACACCGTAATATATTAAATAAAGACTTTGAAATTAAAATGTTTAACCAGCAAAGAAGATGATCAGTTAAGTAATTTGTATATTATAAGATACATGTGAAATATCTACTCTATCACGTCTCTATAAATTTGGAAGGCGTTTCTACAAAGGTAAGAATCCGTCAATTTGATGGTTTCCGTAAACCTAGTGTTAATAGAAAAAGTTTTACTTCAGTATAAATGATGAAACTAGCGAAATATTAGTAGCGTTCAACGTGTTAAAGAGTTTCGTTTTCGGGAATGAAAATTTTTTCTGATCATATTTATTTTCATTTTAGATGTCTTTTGATAAGCCTATTTCACGTAAACTATAAAAAATAATCTTGTCATTTGGGACTTATAATAGTTTTTAAATCTTTTTTGTTCACGAATTGAGATATTTTAAGGCGGAAGTATGGTTAAACTGTAAAATATGATTGGTGGAATTTCTTTTTATTTACTTTATTAATGCTGTGGTTTATTGAAACGAAGTAAATATGGGAAAGGGAGCAGAATCGACTATCAAAGCTTTACTTTTTCCTTGTTGATTCATTCATGCTGAAAGTGGTTTTGCATTATTGTACAGTCAAACAACGTTTGCTCCTTCCGCTCCGTTTAAAACTCCTCTTTTAACTCTTTTTTCAAGCTTTGACCAAATAAAGCTTACTTGTCAATGAAAAGCTAAAGCCTTCATAGAAGTCAATTATTTCAGCTTCCCAAAAAAATATATTTTAATATTATATTTCCTATAATTTTTAATCTAAAGTGACAATATTCATTTTTCATCTCGCAACGTAGATCATGTTCAAATTTATAATTGATCTTGGAAATTGGAATGTAAGAATATATCTTCCCAAATTATGTAATATTAAAAAAATGGACAATAATTGTGCAGCCTTCGCAAGATTCATAATAGTTATATATCATATTTAATTGTGTAAAATAAATACTTTAAAGTAACATATATTTATGTTCTCTAATTTATATGCGTATTAGTTTCGAAACATCTTTAATCCTACAGGATAAGAAAAGCCAGAAATTAACATTAATAATGTAACATTAATGTCAAAAGTTCATAGTACATAAAAAATGTTCAGGTGCAATATAATTTTTCCCATAAGCCGGCGTATTTTCTTTAAATGTAACTGCGTCGTCCCTGGAGGGTTAAGAAGAAAATTAAACTTTTGAACTATCACGTTTTAGAGAGATTATTGGGAAATTGCGAAAGTTTTCCATTTCTCAAAGTTTATGACCTCACTATCTTGAGTACCATCTGACGAAGCGATTCGAAACCATTAATAGTATTATACCTATATCCTTTTCTAACTTCTCAACGAAAAAAACGCAACAATGTAAATTATCATGACGTTATCAAATCAACAACATTAACAATACCCACTAAAATATTTCATCAATTGTAAAAATAAGAATCTAGGATGAAAATCTTCAACAAAATGTTAAACATAAGGGTCACGTTCCTAATACAGTCGGCCCTTTACTTTCGTACATAATTGACCCCTGAGAATGTGTGCCGGGATACAGGAAAAATATTAAAAATTGTATATTAATGTGGTTTCTTTGTGAACTTAAGATCCTCTAACATTTTGTACGAAATACTAGAAACGATATTACAAAGTTAGAAAATCATAGGCAATGTGTGAGTGAGTGCGAGCTACAGCACTCCGTGGCAGTGACTGCATGGAAACAAACATATTTTGAGAAAGGGACAAAACTATTTAAATACTTGTATTTTTACAAACGTGCAAATGTAGAATGTACAAAAGTCGAGGGCCGCATGTTTGCATCATCGGCGATAGCTCGATATAATCACCCGCAGAAATTTCCTCAATGCAAATTACAACGTGTACTCGTCCTATTTTCAAAGTATCAATCTACCCGGTCTTTTTTTAACCATGCAAAGACCAAAGTCTTTTATATTCACACCGCTTTAAGGTACCTTTCTTCTCATACTCGAGGACTTATGCCAGAGCACGAAGTCGTCCTATCTCTCTCTTTCTCTTGAAAAATTTCAAATTCTCACGAACATTCGATAGCAAAAAGTGGTTACCGGTCGTATCAAATACGAAGGGTACCAGCCACGAAGGGTGTCACGTTCGGCAAACAATTCGCTCATTCGAATAGAGAGAATCAATGGAAGGCAGAGATAGTGGTGGCCCTAGCAGGACAGTCATAGAAATTCAAACGAGTATTGTCTCAGGGACGCAAGTAACTCTCCAACAAGAGAGCCGATTTCTCTCGGTTTCTCTGCTTAATTATTACGCTTCGACGACAAAGCAGTAAGTAATTATGACAAAGTATTCGACAGTGGAGAAGCGGAGCGGAGAAAAGGAGGATAATCACCGTGCACACGCTTCGCTCGCACCAACACGTTCTGCCAGCAAGAATAGGAAGTTTTTGTTAAACCGCCACTCCGCATCGCGGAGTCTCTTCGGCGCCTGTTCTCTCGGTTGGCATTAGCCTAAAATGTACGAGCACGACAGGACAGCCCTGACGTTTTTGCACAAACTTCCTCTTAACAGCTTTGCCTCGTGTAGAGCTACCGCCAGCCCTTTTTCCCCTAATAGACGTCCGCCCTGCTTTTCGTCATCCCTTCGTGGGCGGCCTTTTGTGCGGTCGGATTACCTGCGCGGAAATTACTTTGACTGATATGGATCACGTTTATCGCTGAGATCCAGAGAACAGAAAGCTTCGTAATTCCGAAACCTGCCTTTCTTTCTTTCCTTCCTTTCTCTGGGAAGACTTTTAAGTTTAACCAAATGTATATGTAAGCCGACTGATCGGTTTAAGTCTTTCGATGTATATGCTCGCATTTAAAAGTAGCGCAATCGATTTAGGGAGAAGGTGTGTCATGGAGGGGTAATGTCGTTCTTTGTGTAGATAATTACTGTTTCTTTTTAAATAGTTCTGAAAGTAAAGTAATGAAGGTTAATCTTCGATGATGAGAGCTATGTGACATGACAGAAGATACTTTGAGCATATTAATGTTATGTTCCTTTTCTAAAATAAATTCTTTATATATTAGGGGGACCGAAAATTAACGTCGTTTCTTAACACTTTACCGACCGGTAGTCGATTAATCGACTTTTCGGGTCCAACACTTTTGGACTTTTAACTTATTAATTGGTCTAAATAAATTATTATTTTTCATTGCAATTAACTGTGCCAAGGACTCAGTGAAGAAGTTTTGCAATTTTCGAAGAGATATCAGTATCAGGGAAATATTTGCATGCAAATGACCGATCAGAAGTGGATAGGATGTTAAAAAGTACCAGTCAATAAAGTGTTAAGATATTTTGCTTAACAACCAATTAATTTTTATCGGTGCAACATTGAAAATTTGCAGACTAAATGGAAGCAGGTTGTTGATAACGCAGGTGCTGACATCATTCTTTAAAAATAAAAACTTCCTACAAATTTATTTGTTTCGATTTACTGTAAAAAACGACATTACTTTCCGGTCCCCTTAATATAGGTATTGCACACGAAATCCTAGAAATTCCTAAGTGACTTTGAAAGTTAATAAATTAAAAATCACCTGCGAAATTATGAATCGCCCTATATAATTCTTTTTCCGAGATAAACCAAATTTGATTCTGAGATATTCTAATCACAAATATTGAATTTTAACCTTTTAGATGCAGTACACCACTATAGTGGCTCTCATGGATATTGTGATTTCGTATAGCATTATACGTTTCATATTAAGTATATTAATTTAAAATCTATTCCAAAGTAATTTCGCAGTGAAAATAGTTTCTACAACATTCGCGGCTAAGCGCGCCTTATTTTCGCTGATATTAAAACTACTCCACTGATTGGTACACTTTCATGTATTTA
Organism: Cerceris rybyensis; assembly: GCA_910591515.1. Classification (NCBI taxonomy): domain Eukaryota; kingdom Metazoa; phylum Arthropoda; class Insecta; order Hymenoptera; family Crabronidae; genus Cerceris; species Cerceris rybyensis. Next base: position 32,204,623 of record OU342790.1, read on the forward strand.
AATATTACGTGAATCTATTTCTTATTTTCCACTTGCTATACAATGTTTCAATGATAGTTTGTACGTGATGCTATAAATCTTGATCGGTATTTACTGGTAAATCTGAAGAGCACGAACTCCTTGTTGCATCCTCGCAAAGGACATCGTACCGGTCTTAACCAAAGTTCAGATTTCCAAAGTGTCGTATATACGAGAATTACGCACAAGTCCTCGAACCGGTTTGCAACTTTCCTGACTGTACAACTGCCACATAAACTATGGGAAGTTCGGAAACAAACCGTGACCGACGATTCTCAAAACCGCACGCAGCTTAGAATCGTCGTCCTCGATTGCACACAAGAGGAATACGAAGGCAACCGAGACGCGGAGAAACAGAGAGATCAAACAAATAACACGATCAAAGAACGGTTCGATCGAAAGGACAATACTTTTAGTAAAATAAGCAAAAGGATGTACGTGAGAAAATTTCTATAAGGAAATAAATTGAATTGGCGTAGCAACGAAGAAAAGAAATACTTATATATATAATAAAAGATGGAAGAAATGAAAGCTACGAGGAAATAGGAACGACTCGGTCACGCTCGACCGAGGGGTACACCCGAACTTTCGCAAAATAATGCCATCGCAACCGGAAACGGCCTGCTTCTCTACAAGAGGTGCTACGTGTTTCAGCGAGTAAAAAGATCCGGGGAACAGTTTGCGACCACGACAAACGAAACTCTCGCAAAATCGTACTTGCCTCGGTGTGAGAGTCTGGACGGAAGGCGGGAAAGAGAGAAAAGTGGAGAACGCGAAAAGAATGATCGCATTATAAGGATTAGATTGCAATCCTCTTAACCACCGTTGGAAGAACTGCACGCACATCATATAGTTTTACGTGATTTTATACGTTGCGAGTTTAGTATCTACTACTAATGGTGAATTTTGCGAGCAGTTTGCTGCGTGGATACTTTTTACTTAAATGTGTTATAAATACTGGCTATTATTAAAAAGGAGATGTAAAGCTGTAGAAATAAACGCATGTACGAATGGAAACTTGAACTTGAAAAATCGTCATTGTCGACATAGATTCATTGTTTTACAGTGCACTGATTTTATCTTAGGATCTGTTGCTTTAATTCTTTGCTGTCGTATTTTCTTGAAAAGTTGCACTTGAATTACTTGTAATTATTTTAAGTTAGTGTATGCTCAATTGATCATTGTTGAGGATATTAAGATTATTGTGTATAAAATAAAATTACTATTGTTTCTATAAACAAAATGTCTATAGAATCTTTAGGAGGGAGATCGCAGGGCGGTGAAAATAATGAATGATGATTTTTAATGTTTATATCAGGGTGTTGAATTAGTTACACGCCGCGAGCCTTTTCTGAGTCGCTCAGTCTGCTTCTCCCTCCCAACTATTTTACCCCACCAGGAATGACTTGCCAGGCTCGGCGTAATGCACGAGTATAGTGGCGCTTTAGGGCGCCATTCGCCTCTAATCGCTCGCGCTGGAAAGACACCGCGCACGCCGATTACGGGAAAAAAAATCGATGCGCGTGTCCCGTCGACTGACGTTATCTGTCAACGAACAGTTTCAGATCGCGTCACATGGCGTATAGGTTAAAGCAAAAATATTACTAGTAAAAAAGTATGCTCAGATATGTCTTGAATTAAATGCGATTAACAGATTGTTAGCAGAAAAACATTGAAATTTTACTTTGTTGCATTCCTCGATACAAAACGAAAGAAGCGCGTTTTCGCTGCTTGACACTCAAACGGTTAAAATCTATTGCTAAGTTGACCGTGGCGGCAAGAATGTATTCTTTGATGCAAGAGCTAACGTTTTGCTGTCGTAGAATTTTTAAATTATTTGCGTTGGAAATTAATTTATACGTGCGCGTGCTAGATCGTAACACAACTGTTTCTTTAAGTATACATATGAATTAAAGAAACAAGAGATAAAAAATTAAAGATTACTGGATATAATTTTAATAAACTGTCGTTATGATTGTTGTTTATATGGTTGTGTGTATAAATGTATGCACAGTAGAACCATTTATTTTAGAAGAAAATGTTATATGTATATATAAAAGTTTCATAATATTGTGGAGATAATATCGATGCAATACTAATTTTTTTATTTATTTATTTCTTCAACTTTACTTGAAGGAAAACTTCATTGTTTGTACAGAAATATATATCTACATTGAATGTAGACATATATTCACAAATAGAAATATATGTTTACATTGTTTAAATTAGATACCCTCAATGTTTCCATTGGTATTTTGAGATACAATATAAGTTTTTCAATGTTATTCCTGTCACTATTCTCTGCCGAATTTGCCAAAACCACTGCCGGAAGTCCAAAAACATTAAAATCTCTTAATCGCATGTAATTCAAGACATATCTGAGCATACTTTTTTACTAGTAATACTTTTGTTTTAACCTAAACGCCATGTGACGCGATCTGAAACTGTTCGTTGACAGATAACATCAGTCGACGGGATACGCGCATCGATTTTTTTTCCCGTAATCGGCGTGCGCGGAGTCTTTCCAGCGCGAGCGATCAGAGGCGAATGGCGCCCTAAAGCGCAACTATACTCGTGCAATACGCCGAGCCTGGCAGATGATTGGAAAGAGTAGCTTGGTTGGGTAAAACAGTTGGTAGGGAGAAGCAGGCGGAGCGACTCAGAAAAACACCCTGGTTTATATAATCGTTTGTATAATCAGGAATATTCTTGGTTTCAACAACGAAACATTTTTACACTTTGAATTGTATGAAATTAAATTTTGTAGAGTAACGTTCCACACAATTTTTCCGATGAACTTTCTACCAAATCCACGTGACAAATAAAAATGAAATTCAAAATGTTAAATAAAAAGCAGAAGGTCGCGCTTGCAAACATGAATTTCCAAGTTATAAAATTTACTACATGTACGGTCACATTATTAATGGGTTTTTAACATGGACCAGTTTGCTCATCTTTTTTCATTTTCTTTTCTATCTTATATTTGATTCAAAGATCGAATCGTCGCAACGCGCGGCTTTAGCGACCGAAAATATTGTTGACCGGAAGTCGCTACAGGACATTCGACGAAGTCAGACGTACGAATTCGTAACGTCATAGTAATCTTACCCCTTTGACTGCTAAAGACGCACAGTGGTTCATTTGGCCGAAAACCTGGGCAAAACTCAAGGAGTTTTTCAATTTAGCTGAAAATTGGTGTATTAGTATTATTTGGGTCGCTGATTAAGAATCTGAACTCAAAATTTCGAAAAACAAAATGGCGGCTTCAATATGGCGGATGCGAGTATTGAAAAATTGTCGGACCGGCATGAAAATCAGTAGTCTTATGTTTTTCCGGTCGCTGATTAAGAATCCGAACTCAGAATTTCCAAAAACAAAATGGCGGCTCTAATATGGCAGGTGCGAGTATCGAAAAATTGTCGGATCGGCACGAAAATCAATAGTCTTATGATAGCCCGGCCCTATGTCATAAATGCACATCCCGAAGCATGGCGCACGCGACAAACAAATAAAATAACTCGAAGAATCGCAAAAAGTCGCAAGAAAACTCAACGAGGTCTTCTTCGGGAAGCTTCAAAGTTTAATTTAAAAAAAAATATATTATGTTATTCCATGAACTTCTGCAGTTTTAATGATATTTACTGCAGCAGCCGCTGTATCTTAATACAAGCATGTCATTGCTGTTCCATCTCCGAATTTCCCTTTGTTTAATAAAAATTTCGGTCGAAGGAGAAAGATGAAACATTGTAAGGAACAAATATTTCCCTCATACCTGCAACTAGCCAGATTTTCATTAGAATCGTCAAAGATCTTTCAGTTTATGACGGTAAGCGGTCGAGGTAGCCGCGGCTATTTATAGTTGCCTCGAAACAATAGCCCACCAGCTTGTTTAAACTCATTCCGATTTTTAACCCCATGAAATAAACATACTATTTCGTTAATTGCCAGGTTGATCTTAGAGAAGGATTAGCAGTATTCATTAGGTAAAGCACGACAGCCCGGCTCTATGTCATAAATGCACTTCCCCGAGCATGGCGCGTGCGACAAACAAATAAGAATATCGCGTACAATTGCAAAAAGTCGCAAAATTTTACAACGGGGACTTCTTCGGGAAGCTTTAAAGTTTAATTTAAAAAAAAATATATTCTGATATTCCTTTTCCTTCAAAAGTTATAATGATATTTATTGCAACAGTCACTGTATCTTAATACCAGCATATCACAGCTATTCCATCTTCGAATTTACCATTGTTTAATAAAAATCTCGACTGCAAGAGATTGATAGAACATTGTGAGAAACAAATATAGCCCTCATACCTGCAACTAGACAGATTTTCAGCCGAAACGTCAAAGATCTTTCGGTTTATAACGGTAAGCGGTCGAGGTGATCGCGGTTATCTATTGTTGCTTTGGAACAAAAGGCCACCAGCTTGCTTAAAATTATTTTGATTTTTAACCCGAACGAAATAAATATAGCGTTTCGTTAATTACAAGGGTAACCTTAGTGAAGGATTAGCATTATTCGTTTGTCCAAGGCACGATAGCCTGGCAGTATGTCATAAATGTATTTCCCCGAGCATGGCGCGTGCGGCAAACAAATAAGAATATCTCGTAGAATCGCAAAAAGTCGCAAAATTTTACAACGGGGACTTCTTCGGGAAGCTTCAAAGTTTAATTTAAAAAAAAATTCGCGTTGCACTTTTGCGTACTTCACAACTATTTCCTCTGCAAAAGGAAAAAAATGTATGGGTTTTGCAATCTGTGCCATCGCAGTTGTAAAATATTAAATAAAAAAATGAAACCAAGGTACTTATAATTTAAAAGTATGACGAATAGCTACAAATACTTACACAGATGATTGTACTATTATTTCACATTGAAAACGTATTCTGAATTTCGACGTGAATACGTTACATTATTCAAGTGCCAACTTTGACATTGCATATCTCTAAGAGCGTTGTTCAATAAAAACTTTTATTAATGGAAACCGATGCTCTGATATGTTACAAATAAAACGCAATTGCTAAATTTTGAAAATCGCGAAAAAAATTTTTGGCTTTTTGGCCAGGTTTTCGGCCAAATGAACCACTGTGAGACGTATACATACGCTTTCACAAGTTTATCAGTACATACGAAAGGCGAAAATATAAGAAAGCATATAGAATAAATAATATTTTACTCTCACCGATTGATTCAATATCGAATGCATCACTCTATGTGGCATAGCAACCAAGTATCGACAATTGGTTGAGTCAACGTTATTAACAACTATTATTATTTTAAACTCTAAGAATGGTATTAAATCTCCGTATATTTACTCTTTTGGTCACTGGTCCTCCGATTCCTCCGAGAGCACGCCACAATCAAAGGGTTAATTGAAACAATACCGAAGCTCGGACGACCCTCCACAAGGCGTAACAATATTGTTATACATCTAAGAACATATTCCTCGAAACTCCAAGAAATCCAAATTCTCTTCAACCTCCCGAGTCGAAATATTGAACCTATTTTCATGGTATTTACTCCTATTTGAATCTAATATGATGCTTTTCAATACTAATACTCCTAATTTAAACCTGTAACTCCCCGAGTCGAAATATTGAAAATATGAAACCTTTTACTACCCAACATTTAAAAATGCATTTAAAATGTTGGGTAGTAAAAGGTTCAAATGAGGTTCAATATTTCGACTCGTGCTTTCATCTCTTCTCCAGATATCTAATAATGCTTCTTCGAGAAATCCTATGATAACGTCAAGAAACGAAGACAATAAAAATCACATCGAAAGACTGACCCCTCGCCGCTGAAAATGATAAAACGTCAAACAGTTCGCACGCAATGGAACATCCTTGATATCTGTATCCACAGGTAGGAGAATAAAAGAGCTTCGGTATTTTCGTGCTGGCGAAACGTTTGCTCGATATACGTGTCCCGGTAAAATGCAGCAACGTAAATTTTGTTAGTTCTGGCAATAACTCTGGGAGTGAAATTTTAATCAATTCGTCAAACTCGCGATAAAAGTGATCTGTGCTATATCTGCCCCGACATGTATACAGAGAAGAATGAATATTCATCCCGGCCATAACGTGCGTCGCGACAGCTTTGTTGCCGATCAGTGATTATTGATTCGCATCACGCTAGTGGAATTGATCGAGAGAAAGGCAAAGAGAAGGGGTGACAATAACGACAGGAAGGGATGCCGATAAAGGAAGAAGAGGAGAGAATGAAAAAAGAAAATGGCAAAAAAGAAGACAATCCGGAGAACGATGAAATACAGGTTATTTCTCATGAAAACGCGAAATGAAATTACCGATAAATTTTCTCGAATAGATCTCGTCAGGAAATTTATCCTGATTGATAACACCAACCGTTTGTTATCTCGATACCGTCCAAAACGAAAAAAAAAAGGGAAAACCTAGTGCGTTACTTTTCGACCACCGTGATTTATAACACTGCAAAACCAATAGTTCTGATACGTGTCCAATGTAAAATATACCTGGGTATGCCGTGTCGTTACATGTGCAAAAGGAAGAAGAAAAATACGAAGTGAACCACCGAGCTTCATAGAATTCCTTTTTACAGTCTCGGAATAGTGATAAATGGAAATTCTTTAAATTGCAAATCAAGAAATGGTATACGTTATTGTTTCGAGGACGTAGGCGATCAAACGCTGGCGCGGTTTACGATCATTTGCAGCTATGCTATTGCGCAATTTTACAACGACGTGTGATTTATAGGGTAATTCAATTATCGATCGTGCATTTTGAATAATTCGCATTTGTCTGTACGTTATTTTTATCATTCTTAGGTATAATATTCTACATTGTTGGATATGAAGGATGAACTTTGATATTACTTGAAAATTATCACAGTTACATTCGAACATAAAAAATATAGGGAACTACAAGTTATGATCAGTTTGACATAAATTTTACTTATCATGATTTAATTGCTTCATACCTCAAACTAATCCAGAGATTTCCCTCCCACGAGTTATGCAATTTTCACAAGTATCAAACTGTTATTAGTAAAGAGTAGACAAATATTTAGAAAATTATATTAAAAGACATAATACATTACACACCTGCGGCGATTTAGTTGCTCGCAGAACGAAAATGTTAGAAAAATGATTAAAGCTTAATTTCTCACAGTAGAAATTTAGGAAATTTGTTCACCAAAGTAATTCTAAAATAACATGTAGCTAAATTTCACCTAACATTTAATGTTAGCACATTGTACTTCAGTTAAAACAGGCTCGACAACGTCTTCGACGTCTTCTGGTTTTCCAATTTTAAAAGGCTCGTCACGACACCGCGGGTATCAAGTAGGCAGCTCTCGCTTCGTCACTTGTAATTACTTTCACAAAAATTCAACGCGGCCAGCATGAACACGATATTAGTTTCTTAGCTACACAAGAAACAAGAATACGTCTCGTAAGCTTCATCATCAATAATAAATATGAATATAAAAAATTCGGATTTATTTGCTCAAACTGAAACTTCTCCTTGACATTTACCGAATTAAGTTGAAAATCCCTCACTATTAAATTTCTGCTGAATCTAATTCGATAGCAAAGTATAAATTAAATGTTTAACTTTATGAAGTTCAATAGTAAAGACAACATTCTGTACTAATTTATTATGCTGTAGTATAACTTCGATTTCTGGATTTGATAATATTTTAACAGGTTTTCTTTTCGACTGTGGTCATATTGTCTAGGACCCATATTTGTAATTTTTCGACTGTGGTCATGTTGCCTCGAACCGACATTTTCACTTGGATTCGAAGGCAACAATGTTACGATGCATTTACATGACTTTGCGCGCAGAATATATTCAATCGTCCCAAATTAATGCTATCTGCTTTTTTACCAGGAAGTTAAGTGCATTTATTTATCAGTTTACTCCAAAAAACAGTCCATAATTTCAACGAATACCCGGAAATCCAAATATGTATATAGAAAATGACAAGAACAACCGCACTGGCTGGCAAAAACGTTCGCGTGATAGGTGAAACTCTCTGCAACGATGTTGCAAAATCACATTCGGTGGAAGCAGAGCATTCTCATAGATTATAAATGAGGCTTCACCTATAGCTTTCTCGTTTGTCTAACGACGAGTCCTCCGTGTGCTGCTCGGTACTTAGATGTCAGACAAGCGATGACTTACCTAATCGATAATTATAAGTGATCCTCTAATTAGCCGGATAATTGATATTCATGCGAAGGTGATGAGATACCGAGGATAATCCCCGTTAAAAGCGATATACATTATTGTACTCTGTGAAAACAAGAACCTTCTTATACATTAATTAAAAATATTTTCTAATCAACCTCTCTGTTTGCGTTTCATTGAGTATTTTTAACAATGACGAATTGGAAAAATAATGGTAAAGTAGAATAAACTATAGGAGATAAATCTCGATAGAATTAACTTAGTAACAGTCAGACCGAGGAAAGAAGTAGCATTTCAGTACTTTGAAGAACAATTGACAAAAACATTGCGTCAAACTTTCTATCAAAGTAGAAAAAGGCAAATTGTTACATTCTAGCAAAAAAAAACGTCACCTGGCAAATGAGAAGTTAAACTTTCATCGTCTCTTCATGCTATTAGAAAAATTGTTCTATTTTTATACGATGACGATCGTTTCAGCTCAAACTAATTGTAAGCTCTGACAAGTCCGTTAGATATCGCGTCAAGTTAATGAATATTAATACAATTACCACTAGATTAATTAACAACTCACAATACGTCATAGTAACCAAGGCAAATCTACCTCCCGATTGATTTCATATGCTAATACCACGGGATACTGTAATTTACGTAACGATTAGCGCGAAATTTATAAAGTACGAAGCCGTGTGTTGTATTTGTAAAATCCAACGATTGTTGGAAAGCTGCCCAAATGGAGCGTACGAAAGTACAGACAGAAATTCGACACGGTGAATTTCACTTTACGCCGCGACAAGGAGAATGTATTTCCCTTTGCTTCGTCACCGTAGCCGGAAAATTGTAACTGGTAATTCCAGTCACGTTGTCATTGCGTTAGCACGACAGAGTTATCGTGGCATAGCGGTGGCCATATACAACGAAACGTTTCTCCACGTCCTCGCGTTTCTCTCGTGCTAAACTACTCGAAACAATTACCTACGACTGCCAAGAAACAAGATCAGTCCGCATCGGACCAAACAATTAGTAAAATTGTGCCCTTACCATTGTTAATCCCCTGCCCTTGTGATGTGTGCATGAATACGACGTGGATATTTCAACTGTAGTTTTTTAAATTAATAATTTCATGGAATGCATTGATATATTTTGTAAATTTATATAAAAAAGGAATATAAAAATCAAGGGCTTTTTAGAAGACACGTGCAGTGATGAAGGTATTTTGTGGGTCTGGTTGTTTTCACGGGAAAGAAGAGTTTTTAAAACTCGATTTACGGAAACAGTCAAATTGGCAGATTCTTACGTATTTGTAGACACTTCTCAAACATATGCAGAAGGAGTGCAGTTTGTATTTCACGTGTATCTTGCAACTTATTTAATTGATCATCCACTTAGCTACTTGATTTCTCTTCTGCAAAGTACTTATTTGATATACTTAACACGTTGCACGCTATCGGTATTTCGCTAGTTTCATCATATCTACTGAAGTGGTACTTGCTATCACGATTTTGTGTCTACCTATTTCGACCAGAATGTGTTTTTTTTTTTAACACCTTTTCGTTTGAATGCAAGTAATTGCCAAAACTGTTGGGATTTCAACCTATCAGTTAAATGCAGATAATTTAAGGAATATATTGTTACGAAGCACCCAGTAGATTCAATGTTACTGGTTAACGAGACATGTCAATTGTTTGTTAAATAAAAAGAGTAGAGATTCTACGGTCGGTGGTCCTCGTAGTCGGACGTGTTCTCACAAATAAACGTTATCGCTTTTTAATTGTGTTTTAATTAATTATGTCTGAAAGGACAAGGCGTGCGCGGTCGACTCGTAACAATTTTTATTGATACATTGATGTGTGGTTATTAGAGATTATTTAATCAGGCTGTACATTCTAGCTACGCTGTACAGCTAGTTTTAAAGTCACTGCATCGGTGTACACTAAAATGCAACATGGTGGGAAATAAGCGAATATCGAAGTTATGCTGCAGCTCCTTTATTTTCCGTTACAACTAAAATCGGGATTCTCCACTCTGATTATACCTAATTGATATTATGCTGAAAAATGGTGTTGATATTTATATTTAAAATGGTTTAAAATTAGGCACTCTCATGAAATCCTTAAGGTGTCAAAAGACATCTCATGGTAGACATAAGTATACCATATGCACATTTTTAGATGTATGATGTGTTGGAGAAAAATGATATTGCTGAATTAAATTAACAACAATTGTATGAAAAGTCAAAAAATTAATTATGGAGAAATGATTCAACTTAGAGAATAATTTTAAGTTCAAATTTGCAAAGTATCTTTTGACACTTCTTGGTAGAAATAGTATTAAATTAGACAGACCTTTATCTTTTTGACGTCGATATTTAAATATTAAGTATGTCCAAGAATTCATAAATATTACAATTTAAAAGTTACACGAAATTTCCCTTAATTTAATAACGCCGTTCTCCATAGACCCCCATGGCAGTCAAAGTGTAAAGTATGACAGATTTAACGCCAATAAATGTATTGTTAAGATTTATGGTTGCGGAAGAGGAACACCGGGAATGAAAGTGCAATAGTTGGGTATGCGAAGATAATTTACTAAATTTATACCTATATTTTAATGCTTATGTGTTAAAATAACTATAGGCTGTATTTCCCGATATTTCTAATATTAAATTGACAATCTCCTACATATCTTTCGGAAATATGTAATGACCGACATGTCAAATGACCGAACCTGGGAAAAACAAATGGAAGTATTATAACATGCTGACACAGTTAGTGTTAATGATAGATATGATATTAACACTTTACTGACCGGAAGCCTATTAATAGGCTTTTCGGACCCAAGTCCTTTGAACTTTTAACTTATTAATTGGTTGCCACTCCTATTATTAAATTATCATTTATCATTGCGGTTACCTGTTTTAAGGACTCAGTATTTGTAATGTTCGAATAGATATCTGTATCAAGGAAGTATTTGTGGTCAAGTGATCGGTCATAAGGGGTAAGGTAAAAGCAGGAGTAGTTGACCATGTGCCAGTAGTTGACCATTTTTTAGATAACATAAAAAAATAAGGTTTGCATAAGTTGTGCACTTTCGATGAAAGTGAATTTCAAATACCACAGCATCTGTCGATTATATTTTGAAACAATTACATGTAAAGTGAAGTATACCTATTAACAGCGAACGTTTGAATTCAATAAGGTAAGTAATATGCCGTTGTATCTCTATTTCCTTAACGTTTCCGTTAAGAATGGCTGTACAGTTCAGGTAAAAAATTCATAGATTGTGAAAATTTTGCTAATGAATTATTTACTGTTTAAGACCTTGCAATGTTTTATAAGTAATATATACATCGTTTTTATTATTTTAACCACAAAATGCAATAATTTTTTAATGGTCAACTTCTGGATATTGGTACTCTACAATTTTCAGAAGTTGACAGACATGGTTAATTACCGACAGTACTCATTTAAATTTGTTTACGATTTATAATGTATCCGATTTACATCTCACTATATTAGAAATACAAAATGTAAATCGATATATTGTAGTATACTGAGTGTTAGTCGATGACACGGTCAACTATTAACTGCATTCGCGGTCAATTATTGATCAGTGTCCAATGTCTACTCTGTTCTTCTTCTTCTTTTATTATTTAATTATTAATGATAATTTGTACTGGTAACTGTTAAAATTAAACGATAATAAAGTGATTTTCAGCGTTAATGCTGTAATCCTGCTTCGAATATAAGCGGTCAACTACTAACGAAAAAAGGTGGTCAATTACTAGTTTTATCGATCTCAAAAGTGGTCAACTACTGAAGCATTTGCCGAATTTTTAAATATATTTCTCAAATTTTTATAACTTATGTTTTTTTAAAAATTGGTCTTGGTACATAATCTAGAATGTTCAAAGAACGTCTCCAAGCATCAAATCTCGCCAGTTATTGACAGAGTAAATAGTTACCATTGTTTCTATCGAAAATTTCTCTTAACTGGTCAACTACTGGTACCTTTACGATGTTAAAAAAATACCGGTCGGTAAAGTTCCCTTTCACAGGGAACATCAAAAGAGTGAATGTAAGTTAATCATATTTTTGCCTGAAATCCATCTACGATATCCTCTACCATTGAACGACAACAATAAAAATCACAGTAACCAAAATAAATTACAGCTGCACTAAACCTAAAATATTCATGATTTCCGGTGGTATGGATTTTTAAACGCTGTGACTCTTCTAATGGAATTCACCAAAAGAGGAGCCATTGGCGAAATCAAAGAATGGGCAGACACAGTTAAAAAATTCAACACCTTACCATGTTCAGAACACAGAGAAGAACCTGAATGAAAGCCCAATTTCAGAGTAGCTTCATACCGACTTAATTGAAGCTACCCACCAAGCCAGAATAACGTGCAATCCCCAAAGTACAATGCGGGCATTCAACGGTGCACGTCTTAAGGTAAACGTTATTTTCCATCAGCGACGTAAGTACGGCTAGATGGAAAAGCGCACTTGAGCTTTCTCATTCGAAACTCTTTTGTCTTTTGGTACCTTAAACAGCGATGAAATAAAAATCAGATTTACGAAAATGGCCCGATACTCTGGCCAAATAAATCGAAGATATATTCGTGGCATTATGTATTCGCTTCTATGCGGGTACCGTGCATAAATTTTCGTCCCATTAAGATCTCGCGATTGCTCACAGAAAGCATTTGAATTTCCAATCGGTATCGAATCTGCATAGAGCAAAAAAATGCGTTTGCTTTTTTGAATTTTCACGAGAGTACTTAACGGCTGCGTCATCGATAAAACGATACTCATCTTTTCAACATTTGGTGTGATGAGGAGAGAAATGATTTTGTTGAATAAATTTCTCGATAACAATTCATTATATGAATTAAATAAAGATTAAAACATCGATCAATTACACGCGAAACGTTAAACCAGTGCATATGAGGCTTTTAAGCTACTGAAATTTTGCATTATCATCGTGGAGCTTTTAAATAGATATCAAATTTTGTTATATTAAGTCTAAGTCTATCAGTATTTCAAAACGTGATATTGTACTTTAATCGACGGATGTTGTATAAATAATTTAGTTTTTTATACTTTACTTGTCACATTTTTCATTATACTTGTAGGAAAATGATAACCCGCCTTTGTTGAGGCGAAAAGTTAGTAGAATTATTAGAATTATGGGGGAATGAAATCTGCTAGAAGTACATGTTACTGGATTTGCAAAACTTAAATCGTAACAAAGGAGGCGAAACACGTTAGGATCGGTACATAGACTATCCTACTCTAAACTTTCCAGTCTTACGAAGATATCTTCAGTATTCTACGAATATTTCCTGGCTTGTATCGCACAGATTCAGAGAACAGCGACAGTCGGGGAATAGAAAGTAGACGTTACCTCTTCCCGAAACAGTCAGTTATTCTTAGAATACTCTATAAATTTACCGTATACGTTAGAGAGAACTTTCAAGAGTCTCCCGTCGCAAACGCGAGAAATTAATGATCCTGTCTTAATATCGGCACACCGATAAATTATCATTAGCTCGGTGCGAAGTTAATTAACATCTATATATCTGCAACGTGCGCGAACTTAATTAAAACACCGGCCTGGTGGGTGCATCTATGAAAGAAATTATACGCACCACCTAAACGTGCGCAAATTTCATTTTTTTAATATTTCAACAGTTCCCGTTTCGTAGAAGTAATTAAGTAAGCTAGATTATGACAGACGTGAATCCTTTACTCAAATAATAAAAAAAAATAAGAAATACACTATCGCTTAGCATTAGAATTCTTCCATTCAATTACTTTATTTTCAGGTATTTATTTACGATTTTGCGGTATATCAAGTCAATCAATGTTAATTCTCATATCAAATCTCCCAAAATTAACCCCTTGCATTCTGAGCCATCTTTGACTTTGTCAATTAGCAACTTAGGGGCACTTTACTATTTGCTATCTTGTGCCATCTAAAGGGAAAGGATCAGGTAAACATACATTTTTTAAAATGTTCCGCTGCAGTAAGCTCATCCTCTGCAATAACTAATAAACCCCTCAGATGGTACGTCGGAGTGGAAAACGTTAAGATCGAAAAAAAAAAAAAATCTCCCATCTTAATCTCAGTGTCTCCAAATTCACCAAAAATCGTGAATTCGCAAAGTAAAAATCCATATCATTAACTAATAGACATGTAAAACTACAAAACGGAGATAAAAAACAAGAAAACGTTAAGTATCACAAAACCAAAATGACCTCGAGGATTAGCAGTTTCAAATTAACAGTGTTATTTGAAGTTTCTAATACGTACGATGAGAGAAAAAGTCATCGTTGAACTTTCCCTCCGCGATAAAAGGATCAACTCTGTAACAGCCCGACCAGACGGATCGTAAGAATCGGAAAGATTTCAAGAGAAGAGAAATGATAATGAGAGAAACTCTGGTCAGAATGAAACGAAATTCGAACTATCTTTCACCGTACCTCGTGCCATAGGAAACGCCCTCTCACTCTCTCTCTCTCTTACAAACATACTCTTTCTCATTGCAGGAGCAACAAAACGTGGGAAAGAGCGTTGCCGGTTAGTTCTCAGAGATAAGGAGTCTCGTTTATAATAGCTGGCTGTCCACTGCCCACATTCGCGTCTCTGTTCGCCGGTGTGTGCCAAGTGAATGCCTTATCGTTTGATTCGCCTCGTTTGCCGGGTTTGCTGGCTCCAGAGAAAGGCAGGAAATCGCGTGTGGTTATGCTCGCGCACACGTGCGCACATATGCCGACATGACCCAGGAATACGTACGGGAATTTGTCCAATGAAATTGATTCGGCGTTACGAGTCGTCGTCACGAAATAATCTACGCAACGATGAAATTGAACGTACTGAATTTGTAAGGGGAGCCTCATGATTTAGAGGTGGATAACACCGTGAGGAACTATTTGGGGATGTTTGCTTGAGAAAGTGATAGCACTGAGTGAAAGCGTTGGGGCGGGATACTTTTGTTCTAAGGTAATTTCACTGGAATGAGAAGGCTTTGTAATGTGAAAGAATTCTATGAATATGTCGTGGAAGAATTTTAATTTAATTGAAATAAAATAGTCTACGGTGGTTATTGTAGATTTGTTATGGAGACGAGGGAAAATGGAGGTTTATAATTTGCGGAAGTTAATGAAATTTAGAGTTATTGTAGAATGAAAGAAGATGACCGATGTTTGATACATGAAGATGAGGAAGATGATGATACGAAATAGATTAACACGTTCAACGCCACTGATATTTTGCTTGTTATATTATTTCTACTGAAATAATACTTTTCTATTAAAATCTTATCTTTGTAAAGCAGAAACGTTAAAGATGCAAATAGATATATATTCAGCAGGATTTTATCTTTTGAATATCCGTATTTAAATACTAAAGGTGTTTGAAAATTTATAAATATTATAATTGAAAAGTCATATGAAACTTCATTGAATTCAATAGCGCTGGTTAACGGTGACCCCCATAGCAGTCAAAGTGTTAATCCATGTGTCGAATATAATTTTCTGAAGTTATAATTCTATGATTTATTTCAACTTTTCCGTTTGAGAGAAAGTAATGAGATATTAGAAGTGAAAGAAGTAATTTTATTTTCTTATACTGTTCTGTATAACTGAGAATACTCCATAATGAAGGTTTGTGATTAATTAACATTTTTTAAGATGGTCATTCAGAGAAACATCACTCTCGTGCTAATATTAATCTCAGCGAATACTGAATATACTATAATTCAACAAAATTACACATAATTATACGCAGTGCTGGTACAAAACGCGTTTCTAATTATTGAATCGCAGTCTTGCTACTATTATAAACAGCTTTTAACAAAATTAATTGACCAAACGAAAATAAATGACGTGTTAATTTCATACGCGTATAAATGAGATCAATTTTGAGCTGATTGCCGATCAACGATTGAATTTAAGAGAAAGTGTGATATACCAGCACTTTCGATCGAACGTTATTACTCACGAATCTCAATTAGTACCTACACGCGATCTTCAAACTTTTTTGCTTTCAATGTGTCTTAAAAATGCTCAAGGTGAAATATGACAAGAAAAAAGTATATGTACGTGTTAAAAGAACGGATAAAAAACTAAGCAAGGAAAACTAAAATTCTATTCAACTGCGAGCAGCCAGTGGAACCTGATGCCTTTGCAATTGCGAAAGAAAATTATCTGAACAGAAGTATGTTTACAGTCAACAGTAGTTAACTTTTATTACGTTAATTACATTAATATAAAAACCACTTGACATTTGAAAATACTATTTTCCACTAATTTTACATTCTCTTTGTTATACCTCATAAAAAAGTTTCTAAAATTTCCGTTTATTTGCAGAATAATATTATTAATATTCCACATTTGCCAAAAAAGTTATTTTTACGCGTTTCCAATGTCATTTAGGATATAATTTTGGGACACAAATATGTCTACGCGTGAATTTCGATGTTTTTAAAACGTCTTTACTAAATTACCATAAAAACATACTCCATCTAGGACCGGTCGAAATTATTTTAATTTCATAGTAGCCGCCATGAAGATAAAGCAAGATAAAATATTCTACGAGTCAGAAATACCAAGGCCAAGGTCGATTATATACCCATGCTATTTAATCGTCTGACTAACCTCGTTCGACAAAAATGAAAGTAGTACAACACCTTAAATACACCTACTTAACCCGATAGAGATTATTGTTTTTGCCTATTCATCGTGATCTCAAACATTATCTACTTCGTGCATTCGTAAAATTCAAATCGATTATCGTCTCAATATACACGTTACAAATGATAACTCGAAAAAGGATCCTACGTACCCAAATCATCCAACAAAACCATCCCTAATTCTATATAAATAAAATTGGCACCTTAAGAAATCAAACATCCCATCAACCACACAAAAGACCCACAAAAAACCTCGCAAGAAAATACAACCGCAACAAAACCACACTGAAGCTACAATATCTTGAATCAGTATAAAGTCAACTGACCTCTAAAGATCTCCTAAATTTATCAATCTCCACGTAGACGTCGCCACGAGAAACCACAACTATTACCCTAAATTAAATAGAAAGCCATCCGTCGCATACTACTCGTTCGACTATTTAGAGTATCCTGTTGTAAAATGGAAAGTAGCAAGCCTAGAAAAGATAATATCGAGACAAGACTTTCGAAGAGGACAATGTTCGATGGGGCCATGATTCTCCGTAGAAACAAAGAAAAGTAACCATACCCTCAACGCTGATGAGAAAAGATCACGAGTTGTTCGTAAGGAAGTAGAAAAAAGGATGATGATGCCTCTTAAACACGGACGTCGGCGTCTTTGAGAATGGCGATAACTTGTCGGGGATAGAAGGAGAAGGTGGTTATCCTCCACAGGACGATTTAACAGGGAATTTGCTCGCGGTTAATAATAGTTGGAGCGAAGAAAGTACTCGGAGGAGCCTATTGGGTGGCACGGGTCAGGTGCTCGTAGAAAGTGAACCGTGTACTTGGAACACGAGAATGAGAACGTGAACGTAACCCGTCTAGCTGGCTAGGCGCTCGAAACGTGCTTCGGTATTGTAGCTGTGATACGTTACTGCCAGCATATGGATCTATCAAGGGATGTTCACAGAGGAGCTACAAACTGACCCAGATTAGCTCGTTATCGTTGAGCTGAGAGAATCCTTATCAAACGAACGGGAAAATCCTTATCGAGAGAGGCGGGCTTTGGGATGAATGTGAATAGTCACGTCGATCGGGAAAGCTGTGCTTGTCGTTTGCTTGAAATTACTGAGTTTTGGAACCTGATTTGGTTCAGAGGAGATTTGAAATGAGAGTGCAAACGTTTAACGCTAGAACTAACGGCATGAAATCTATTATATTTCAATGGAATAAATACGTACTTTCGAGAAAGAGAAATTAAGAGGTAGAAAAGATGATTGATTCGGTAATCTCTGTAAACTTGAAGAACTTTTGGAAAAAATTGGGAACGAGTCGCTTGGTAGTTTTAGTGTTAAGGGGTAGCGGATAGTAAAAGTCGTCTTACTATTGGTTGGAGTTTTTTGTTTTTACGATTTTTCAGCTTGTATATAGGGGTAATTCTCACGAAATTCCGAAATTCTTGTCCTAAAAGTTTTATCAAAAATCTAATAAACATTTAACGGTTACCAATATTTCCTTGATATATACATTACTGTGGATAAAATATTCACTTATCATTTTCGAACCATATGTGTAAATAAAAAAAAATACATCCATATAATATCTCTAAAATCATTCCCTCACTATGTCCCAAGCTTCAATTCAATAACTTTTGTATCATCAAACAACCGAAAATAATCTTATAATAGTCTTGCAAGTATGACCGAATAATTAAAAATATATTAGATTAATAAAAAAAAAAAACTTAATTTGGTTTATAAAATAATAAATAGATTAAAAAAAAGAAAATACACACGCGTCCCATAAAAATAAATCATTCCCTCACATTTTTCTGACAATCGATTTGAGAACGCATTTTCAATCAAACATGAACGCTACCATTAGTTTTTGAAAGTTGCTAGTACTATCAATTTAAAAATATGGCGAATTTAACGTGAGCGTGTTGGAGTTTGTGTTGCAAATAGATATCATTATTTTTTTTGTTTCATTACATTTTTGATCGTCATTCCCTCAGAACCTAAAAAAACAAAAGATAATATACTTTAACTGTTATTAACTGCATAGAGAAGTAGGGTTTTGGGAGTAATAAACTTAAGCAAAAGAACTGTTTTAAAAATGATGTCATGTGACGAGTTTTTTTTATGATTCTTTATTTCGTCATTCCCTCATATAAATTAGTATTTAAGGAATGATGATTTATGAGGGAATGATGTTTGACTGGGTCAGCTTGCTTTGAATTTGTTGTAGGGTCAAATAATGCTAAGAAAAAAGAAGGTAAGCGAAGAAGAAGCAAAATTAAAAAAGAAAAAATATGATAGGAAGCGTAGGTAGAAAATTAAATCCGATTCTGTACGTATTGAAATACTTCGAGAAAAAGAAAGACTTAAATACTTAAGAAAAAAAGAAAAAGGGCAAGCAAATTCCAGAAAAAGAAGGCAAAAGAGAAACAGATGGAAGAAAAATAGCCAAACATATTGAGAGAAAACAGCGAATGTGCGTAGGAATCGAAAAAGATTGTTAGACATGACATGAAATAATAATTCTCATAAAACGCGTTTATTCTGGGGACCACTATATAATTAAAATCTAGTAATATTAGTACTACGAAATCCATAGAAAATTAATACAAATTTATTTAAATATTATTTGTCAATTTATAATGACCGAATTTCGGGATTTCATGAGAATCACCCATAGACTTTGTTGGTTTAGTGTCAACATGAAGTCGAAGTTAGGGAATATATTAAGATAAGAGAGCGACTTTTCACTTTTTCCTGATATATACACAAGTACTCCTCCTACAACACGGTATCCTGTAACACGATTTCGCTCTAACGATAAGAAAATTGCGGAAACCTTTGTGCAACACTGTACCTCTATATCACCGTACAATATGATTTTTGTTTCAGATATTTAAAAACTAAACTACTTTTAATCTGTTAACTGCGTTCGACGTGTATACACGTCAATGGAAAGTTCTATTGCGGTAGCCTTTTAACACTAAATTGTCAATTCCTTTTCGAACAAAAATGTAAAAATTCCACATTTCGCTTTCCCCTTTTCGTAAATTTTATAACAGAAGCATTTGCTTTGCCTTCAACGTATATACACGTCATTGCTCCACTTTAATTCCGCAGCCTGCGAAGGGGCTCCCAAATTTTAATTCTGCAGTTAACTGGTTAAATAACAATGTGAAGGTAAATAGAACTATAGTGCGTTTACATGAAAATATATAAATAAATTATAATTTATTCATTTATAACGCTATTCCAATGTTGTAACGAAAAGCGTCATACAATTTACGCGTTATCCGCGGCGAGACTTGCTGGTTCAGAGATAGGGAATTTAAAAATAAATGTTTGCTTTTATTCAGTTTTCGGTACTGGCTCTGGATCTCATATAATACGGTTTCCTACAACATGATAATTTCTAGAAATCTATCTACCGTGTTATAGGAGGGTTACCTGTATTTGAAGGAGTATGACTAATTAGAAAAGCAACTTTCTCGATTGACTTTATGAGTTTAATTGTAGTTCATGTTTTTCTTAATATTTAATCAAACCTCTTTCCCAACATGTCTCAAGAATTTGCAGGAATCATTATTGGAGAATATAGATTAGAACGATTTCGAAATCTGCAAGGATAGATAGCACGAGTGAAAACCTGAGCACATGACTTTCTTCTTCGTGCATGAAACACATTCGATGGCTCGTGAATCAAACCTATACATTTTAGGCCACCAGGCGGAGAAAGTTAAACGTGACGTAGTCTTAACTATATTACGAGAGTGGTAGAAGATGGTATACCGTTCGTTTGATTTTATTCAATTGGAAGATTTCAGTTATTAAATTGCCCAACAAGCTGCCAAACGTTTTCAACGATAATCAACGTTAGCAAACGCGAAATTGCATGGAGTCTTGAAGATGGTACTACCACCATCCTATCGTAAGTATCAGTCGATACAGTTCTGTTTGAAGCGAACCTTTCAACTTAATGAACGAAGTAATTTTCAACGAACTTCAGCGGAAGGCAATAAAAAGAGTTCAACTTTCAAAAAGAAGTATCCGTCGAGGAAAACGGAACGAGTTTCCCAGTTAGAAACACTCCTCGCTTTCCCACGTCCGAATCGTTCAGCAATTGCAATGAGCGCAGGAAATGCTACCTGATCCGAAATACAAACGCCAAAGATCCATGGAATCCTATACAGTGAATGCGATATTCCCATTTGCATCGTTTATGAAGTAGACTTGTTACACATTTTTCGCGCTTGGAAATATTTTTATTCGGGTCTTCGTAGCAGCGATAAATTTTTCAATTATCTCAAAGCGGTTGAATAAAAAAACTTGTTACTATTTAATATGACTACGAAATTATAAGAGATAATGATAGCAGGAACAGTGCAATGAAACTAATTGTAAGTGCTAAGAAGTTGATATGTAAAACGTTAAATATTTGTGAATTTAGAGAAACTGTGAAATGTTAAAATATTGCGAAAATAGTAGCGGCATTTTCATTTCTTTCATTTCACTTCTCGAACGAGTGAATTTAATTGTTTGCACACGAGAGGTAACTTTCAGTTGCCACCAATTAATATATTAATAAAAGCGCTATATTGGTTCGCAAATAGGTTCCTTAAATCTTTATGTTTTTTCTTAGAAACTGTGAAACATTACATCTTAAAATGGAGGAAAGATATTTAATCTCAAATTCCATAGAAAAAATTACTTTTGTCAATGCATCTCGGCTCTCTACCAAAATGCATTTGCATTTTTTAAGATATTCTTTACGACGAGATTATAAATCAAATAATAACTGAAATAAACAGTTATACCAAATCTACTATTTCAATAATTATTCAGATAAACTAAGGATGAATCTTGGCGAATGCTTCGTAATTTATTTTACAAAATTAATGCAGACTATAATGCTACAATGCCATATTTTTAAAAATACAAAAATACAGATAAATCCTGAGTAAAAATGAGACGGAAAAAAGAGTGAAATAAGACTGAAAACAGGACTTTGGACGAATTTCGAACGGAAATAAGACGAAACAAATAATTGCCACTGAAAATTATCTGAAAATATAATGAAGACATATGCTATTGAGAAAGTTCAAACGGAATTGAGACTGAAACAAAACGGAAGAATTTTTCAGTTGAAGCCGAGACTGAAGTCAGACTAATCAAATGTATTTCTTTCTGCATTAGTAATATATTCAGACTATTTTCAGTGTAATATCAGTTTCTTCCTTTTCTTATTTAATTTAGTATAATATTTATTTCAGCCTGTTTTCCGTCTGAATTCAGTGCTTAATTTACGATTAGACTTTAGTTTAGTTTCTGGATATTTTCAGATCGTTTTCAGTTTTTTTTTTCTCTTACGATTTTCCGACTTCTGTTCACTACCTCAGTTTTCTTTAAGTTAAGTTTCCGACCGTATATTAATATGGAAAAGTGACAAGAATTTTCAGTCTGTTTTCAGTTTTTTATTTTCACCCGGGAATTCTTAAAATATTATATTTCTGTAAATTCATTTCTGCAAAAAATTATATTACGTTATCGTCAAAGATGTGTCAAATTATTTCGAGATGCTACCTCGCTAAAGAAAAAGCACAAAGAATGAACATTCAAGCTTTCACGACAATGGAAAATTTTTAATTACCTATTTAAGTGGAAAATCCTGCAAATATTTACCAAATGTAATTACAATACAGCAAATATTCCCAGCATCGCTGCTACATCATTGCAAATTCTTCAATCCCTATTCAACATCCTGCGGTAACGAAAAATTCCAATCTTCTCCAACAAATCCAACAAAATGGAAAGTACGAAGCAAATTTAATGTCACTAAAGAACCACGAAGAAAATCAATAATAACAACTACAATCACTCATAATTCTCCTCGTAAATCTTCGCTAATTTCCATTGCATCTGTAATCGAATCCTCCACCAGCTCATTGGAGAACTAGAGACTGAATTTCAAGCAGTGAGGAGTCAAGTGGTAAGAATCATTCTAACGAGGTCAGTCAAGAGATACCGGAACGAATCGGTAACGCGTGTCATCGCGATTCATGGCTCGTGCCCGATGACCAACCGCGTATAGACGGTACAAGCCGAATAAAGAATGAATCATACGAGCTCTCGCCACAACGACTTACATACACACAAAGCCACGGTTCACTTTCTCCCCTCAGACTCGTCCTCAATTACACGGAGCCGAGACTGAGGCCCCGTGTAATTACACGGGTGAGATGGCAGTGGCCAGCCAACTGAATCGCGCATAATTTCTTTTTTTCGGATCGGGGGGGACCCCTTTCACTCGTCTTGCTGACGCGAGAGACCCAGTTTTCTTTCTACCGAAGAGAGGCTAAAACGAGCATTTTCTTCTCGCTCGTGACAAGCGTTTCTCTGCTTTCTACTTCTCTCCCCACGTGAACCGTTACCGGCAAGATACTCTTTGTGCATTCGCGCGTGCTCACACGTGCGAAGAGGATCTCGAGGTATTTGAGAAATACCGAATTTTCCTACGACTAAACGATGCTAGAAAGGATTCTACACAGGACCAGATCGATGGGGAATTGTTTTTGGATGAATGCACTTTGAAAGAGAATAATAAGAGTGCGTAAGAAAAAATTTGAATGTGAAAAAGATCTTTTAGGATGATAATAAAAGAGATCGATCAGGAGTAGGTTTTTATTATTTATTTGGTGCTTGTTGAAATTTCTAGGATTCAGCGGTTAAACTGATACATTCTGTAGCACAATTTTGCAGGAAAAGCGATAGTTTTCAAAGATTCCTGAATTGTTAATATTGCTAATTTAATTGTCTGATAGATAGGAAGTAATTTGTAAAAAGTTTGCATAACGAAAAATCTATTCGACCATATCACGATGCATCGTCACGAAAATAACTTTTCATTTGAACTGTCCCCTTGTATCGGGAATTCATCTGTACAGTACCAGTAACCTCTTGTAAATATATTTAATTCAACCCATTGGACTTATTTAAATTACCGATCGAACACCCGCGATCGGATCGCCTACGAAAGCATCATTTCGAGTTCCCGATGCATCAGATTACAAAGGACAATAATTACTGAAATTTTGCGAGACTGTATTTTTAACTGATGCTTAGTTATGTCTTAAATGTCTTACGTCGTAGATAGTCTGAAATCTTACGAACTTTACAAAAGTATATTTCTGATTCTGATTTTCTTAGAAAGTGAAGTCTCTTCACTCATTTATCTAGATTCGGCCGTACCGTGGCTGTCTACTTTAATAATTAAAATATCAAGCTTATTAAACTTTTATAAAGTCGATATACTAGACCAATAAAATCCGCTTATAAGATTATTTATAAATTGAAAATTACCGCTGCTGTCGGTTTATGTCGAATTACCTTATAACGTACAATCTACAATTAATTTCACACGAAACAAATATAACCACCGAGCTTAATAAACCTCGGTGATTTCATTATTACTCGTAATTATTCCATTACAAACAAGATGCAGTTTTAAAAGTTCTGTCATCGGAGCTTTCGTACACTAAACTCTGTATGTGACTTTCTCGTTAAGGAACAAATCCAGACACTGCGGTAACTGCTGTACACGAAGTTACAGGGTTACAAGACGGGAAAGTTTAAACCAATTTACAAGGAGCTTTCGAACTTACCCCATCGATCGATGGTATCTCATGGTAACCAAATAAAATATAGATTGTTAGTAAACGTTTAAGCCCTGTCATGGATAGGTACTCAATCTGGGGAATGATTACATTCAACTTTGTCTTTCGTTGACCCTACGGCCATCATCTCTCAGATCGAGTGGAGTGCACATGCAAATGCTTTCACTGATCAATTTTGCCATACAAACGCCATAAAAATAGAAGATATATAAATATAGATACATATTTGTAACTGAACCTACGAAAGATCGTACTTTTTCGAAAAACTATTTTTTTAGTTACTGTTGCATAAAACGAACCATTGATTGACTATTAATAGGCGAGCTTAACGTATTAAAGTGCAAACAATAGCAGATCAATTTACGTGGATAGCCCTTTTGCGAAGCTTATTGAAAGTTTCAAGCCGCCGGCTGCTCTCCAAACACCAAAGTTAGCTCTTCCACCGAGCTTAATTACTTTGCGGAATATGACGATAGCTTTAGAAATCTCATTGTACTCGCCTACCCGGCACAAATTCGAACGGATACGCAGAGTGAATTGCACGGAAGCGAGATGAAATATATTCGAAACAAAATAAACATGTTTATTGATCAGATTATTAATACGTTTCCTCTGCAATGATGCAACTGGAGAATGGTCGGGTTTCCTATACTTTTATCCGATACGAAGCGAATTTTGAAAACGTTTGTTAATTACAGACATGTTCATTTTAATTTGAGAATGTGAACATGCATTTATCAATAAATTATACGTATACATATTGTAACTAAAACATCATTAACGACTCGCAGTTATATTTACTATAAATAAAATATTAATTTAAAATGAGTACGAAAGTTAGGAACGTGTACTCCAAAACTCTCCTACAGGGTGAAAAAAATGAGATAAAATATTTCGTTCAGGATGTAAATTTCAAATATGCAGTTTACTAAAGTTATGGAGTTTTATACACGGAATAACTAGAAATTATTCGAATGTTTCAATGTTTAAAGTGCAAATTACGTATGATTCGAAAAATCTGATGAATTAAGTTCAACGCTGATCATAATATAATCGTCTATGAGCGATCTAATTAACACTAGATTTAAAGTCGTAAAATCCGTTACTCTACAATATATTAAATAAGGACTTTGAAAAAAAGGATCAAATGGCAATAATGATAATTCATTACGTAACTTCGCACCTGTATCACAATGTGAAATATCTACTATACTGCTTTACTGTGAGCTGTAACTTTGAGACATGTTTATAAAAAAAAGGTCAAACCCGTCAACTTGACAGCTTCCGTAAATCTAGTGTTAGGGCTATTTAAATAATCTCTAAGAAATACGGAGACATAAAAAATATATCTTTCAGTTAATAGATGTTATTTTGTCTGATGGGTATGTCATGAAAAATTGAAACATCTCTCAGATAGATTACTGAACAATTTAACTTGATCAATCCCGACCTACATACTGCCAATAATTTATGTCAAACGTTATCCCTGCAATCTCTCTACACATTCCACTCGCGAAAAAAAAATTTACCTATCGGAATTACAAAAAAACCAACAATCCAACTTCGAAAACAGTAACATACATCAAGGAACAAAACCCAGCAATATTAAACCATTGACCTCCTAAAGAAACAAACGGATACAATACTTGAGCATGAATCGTCTAAACTGTTACAAGAACTCAAACCGAATAACATCCTGACCTTGAATAGCAATCAAGATACATTTCTAAGTTTACATTCTCTTTCACAGGCAAATAAGCCTGTACACTTGGTGAACGTGTTACGATACGAGGATAGTCCTAGATCTAAAAGAAAACGATGCAAGGTAAATGGAGATGGAGGAAAAGGAGAAGGAGGAGAATGATGATGACGATGGAGTATCCCTCTGGACGAGAAGAAAATGACTGACACGGTGGTGCAGTGTCGAATAGTAAAAGTCAGAGAACAATAGGTAAACGGAATGGTACAGCCGAGACCTTTCCGGCAATCGTGTAACTGGCAAAAATCGTGAAACACAATGGA
Source organism: Cerceris rybyensis (assembly GCA_910591515.1). Lineage (NCBI taxonomy): Eukaryota > Metazoa > Arthropoda > Insecta > Hymenoptera > Crabronidae > Cerceris > Cerceris rybyensis. The sequence continues at coordinate 32,231,203 of OU342790.1, forward strand.
TAGAAGTACGCCCTTCCCTTCTGGCCCTGTTCCCTAACGTAACCACCCGTACACCCACCGCGCCTGCGTCTCGGCACACCCACTTGACCCCGACGTTAAAAGAAATTAAATTATGTAGGCACTAATGTGCTCTCTACGGCACTAAACGGTCTTCGCAGGCCCGGTCTATTCGTATGAGCCGCATCGATTTTGCACAGCTCTGGTACATGGATCGCGCCACTTTTAAAACCTTCGAAATTGTCACTTTAGAGGGGACAATTGCTGAGTCGTTTAATACTTGCATTCTGAGCGTTCCATTTTGATACATCTTTTATTGTATAATGTGCTCATGCGAAAACTAAATAGCAAAATTTTTTAAAAATATATTTAACTTTTTTAGTACCGGACTGACAGGATATGAGTAGTTTTGTGATCATTTTAAATATACAATTCATGCTCTATATTGCGTATGTAAACCTATGGCCATATGACAATTATTTTTATTCGCGACTATATTTGTTATTGAATCAATCTTATCAGTCGACAGTAAAAGGGTTAGCAAATACTTTACGATTGATAAACAGTACTTTGGTAAGATTAAATACAGATTTTGAACACAACACAATTGTGATATTGTAGGGTCCATGTGTGTTCAAGCATCTAAAGAACAATGTGTTCTGTAATAGTTAGAAAATGTGTGATTATAATTGGAGTAAACTGAACGAATTAAGAATGATCCTCTTGAAAGCAGTTTCAATGTATTGTGTGGGTTTGGTATGAGTTTTGTAATATCACAAGCGTGGATTCTAATGTCTGGAATACATGGCCGAAATTCTTATTGAGTTAAAGTATTACGATATTTGCGCGGGAATGTTTCGGTCCTGTCGTTTTGTTAACTATTTAGGAAAAATTTCAAAAGTATGTCAGCCTCACGATGCTGCACATATAGATATTACACATTCGGTTTCCTATTCTTGAAACTTGAGTGTGTAACAATGAAGCTATAAAAGATCAGCAATAAAATAAGAAATGTATCAAAATCTCACGGTACTTTGGTAGAAGTAATTATACCTTTTTCGACGGTCGATATTTATTTAATCGAGCGTATTATTTAATTACTACTTCTCTCGTATGGAGTATATAGTGAAAGAAGAATTAAAATTTGGAATATGCCAGCCATAAAAAGTTTAAATACAGGTCTCATCGGTGGAACACACATTTGCTCATCAATTCTAACACGAGAAAGAGTCAAATATTTGTGGAACCTCGACGAAGTGGACATATTTTCATAGTTTCATTAATTTGTTATAAATAACATGCAGTGAACTACTATTCTGAGGTTCTCGTCTCAAGAACGCAACAAAATTGGTCTTTAGTATTCTAATTAGCCGAAGAGTAAATATTCTATCTGTCGACGGGATTTGATAAAATTCAGGAAACATATTCTTATCGACATAATTTCCGTTCCTTTATGATTTTTGTATAAATTTTGTATAAATTTAGTATACAATAATAAACAATTGATGCATGAAAACAAACAACTATATAAATGTCTCTGGTAATCTTTACTAAAATAAATTTGAAGATTTGTAATATTCGAGAAAAACGATCAGCAAAAAAATTTTAATTTCCTTTAAAAAAATTGAAAAAAGATATTCAAAATCGTGAGACAAAACAATTTTTTTTTCTTATAGATTTCAGAAATTATACTGTATTGATGGTGATACTAGAGTTTACAAGAAATGAATATGTGCCGTCATCTAGCGGCAGACAGTTTGAGTCGATCAACAGAAAATATCGATCAGTTACGAGTAAAACAGGTCACGACTTTCAGTTGTTATCATAGTAGGTCAATAATAATTAAACATAATTTTAGGAGGTCAATTTCACCGAAACCGTATTTTGGATGAGAAAAGTTGACATGTAACTCCATCAATAAAATTCAAATTTGATGTACACTTGAGAAATTAAACACATACCTTGTAAGTTGTCCAACATGTATGACAGCAGCTTGTGAGTCCCTGATGGTTCTCCATACAATGCTAACACATCTTTACTAAGTGGATTTCCCTGAAGTCCAAGTACTTGTAACTGGAATAGTTTTCCTAGTTCATATGGTAACACACGGAGGTAATTTTGGTTCAATAACAACTCTCTGAAAACAAAACAAGAAAACATACATTTTATAGTGTCATTAATATAAAAAGATGTGTATAAAGTTTTATTGACAATAATAACGGAAAAAATGAATAAACATAAATTAGTCACTGTACATGTTCATTAATTAATACAAAATACTACATCTGAGACGTACCTGAGGTAGATGAGATCCCCCAGTTCTGCTGGCAAACTTCGTAATTTGTTGCTACTGAGATCTAAAGCTCGTAAATTGATTAGTCTGCCAATTTCAGATGGTATCCTTTGTAGGCTGTTATCATTCAAATATAAAGCTGTTAAATGTGTCAACTGCCATAAATTTGGGCTCAGATTTCTTATACTGCCTGTTATCTCCAACTCCGGCCAATAAGATTTCTTCCCGGAGTTCGCATCCTCTGTGGACATGAAAGTGTGCGTACGACGTGGGATGATGTTTTCATACTTGTCCTTGTGATTGCGGGACATCTTAAATCCTAGAAATACATCAAACAAATATTTACCAGGACCATTTCTCGGTCTTATTATTTGTAAACATAAGGTCATTTAAAACAATATTTTGTATAACAAGAGTTTATTTTTTAAAAAATTATATTATCTTTGAATGCAATGATTAGTATTAATTATTACTATTTCATGCACATAAATTGAAATAAATAATTCATGTTTTGATCTAGATTTTTATGTACAATGTAAATAATATTTAAATTAGTTAATGATAAGGCATTTGCTATATTGTAACTAATATATACAATGTTTAAAGCACATCAAATATAACATTTTTCTATTAAAGTATACAGGTATTTTCCAATGTAAACTGTGGGACCATATCTAGCTTAGCTTGAGAAACTAACCTATCATAAATAGCACAGAAACTAATTTCAAACAGTAGAAATTAAAAAATCATATAGAAAATGCAACTTTCATCAACCATTGTGTGGTAATTTGTAACTGTAATCTTCACACATAAAAGATACGTACTACAAATAATGACAATAACAGAAAACTCAGCTAAAAAACACAATCACTGTGTCAACATACTCCAGGTACCTTTCAAATAGCAACATAAAAATGTTGGGATACTAACATGTTTCACCAAGAAATTCTTTTATTTATTTATTATATCAGTGATAGGTTAAATTGTCTAAACATCACAGTATACACTTCAATTAAAGTGTTAAATAATGCTTTCATATAATTTCTTACGACCACATGATTAATTAATAATTTAAAAAACATTTTCATTTAATAGAAAAGTCAATGAACCATGTCTGTTGTGAATACTGTCCCTACATTGACCAATGGCATTAGAATGATATCTCTAACTGAAATGCAAAATATAACCTTAACGTACTCTTTGAAATCAGTAAAAATATCATAAAAATGTAAAATTTATTCAGATTGATATGCACCGTGCAAAGGTAATATGTAATAGTAATATGTAGGTCCCTAACCTATGAAAGGAAAAATGCAGAATTGCCTGAAACTCTTGATATCAAAAAGAAAATGTTATCGCCTTCTGTATAAACATTGGGCAGAAATGATGTTTGTAATGATAACGAAGTAACGTTTCATAAGGTACTTCTCATTTTTTAAGAATGATCTTCCCTATGAAGTTCATATGTTCCGGACGACAGGTCTTCGCGTTGAGATACATTTTTCTAGACTGCGATCACTCATACCTTCCAAATTTAATGCAAAACCTGAAGAAATCTGTTACGCACCTTCATCTACCTCTTAGCACACACAGGACGCACGAGGAGTTGATACCGAGTGAAAATTTTCGCGTAAACAAAACTATCTTGACAAACACAAATCCTCCATTTATCAACTGCACCGATCGCAAACTACAAATGATCCTGATTGGTCGTACTACCCCCCGAATTTTCCTGAAGCAGCCGACGTAACTGACGATCACCTAAGGTTATCAGATTTACTTTCAGCAGGGAATTGCTAGGGATTTTTGACGAAAACAAATATAAACCCCACAACTAAAACTTTTAAATAATATATTAAAACTTTCTTCCAAACATCCAATGAATCTTGCAAATCTCATCATACGATTAAAGATTATATTTTGTATAATAAAATATAATGTGGAAATAAAATGGTAAACTTTCCACTTCAAAGCGCTCTCTATACGGTGCTTTCCAACAAGAGACACAGGCGACACTGTGTAACACAGTGTAACACAGTGTCTAGTTTTGTGCTTTCCAACTACGACACAGAGAGACACAGAGCGACACTGCCAGACACAGCTAAAACTTGAGTTTGGCCGTGTCTGGCCGTGTCGAGCGTCAATAGTGCCAACACATCGAGCAAAGAAATTATTTTTTCAAGTGTGGTACTTGCAAATTTGTCATAAGACATACCTTTGTTATTGGCGCCAAATAAAATTATACTTTGCTTGACGACTGTTGACGACGCAAGTGTTCCCAAACATAAATTTAAGAAGAAAATTAGATTTTATAAAAATGTCTTCGTGTTGGGGGAATAATGTACCCGACACAAAACACTTCGAGGGTAATCAATATTTATTATTTTTATTTAAGGAATAATTTATCTAAAAAACAATTCGTTGATTAACCATTATCCGTACGTATTTGATCGGATTAATTTGTAGGTTTATTCTTTTGTCGGTATTGTAAAGATGTTATTCCTACATGAGATAATATAAAATTCCAAGCCTGTTTTAATGGAAAAGAAGTTTTCCTTGAAGGGGAAACAGAGTTATACTCACGTGCAGTGAATATTCTCTGTAAGTAATTTCAAATAAAAAAGTATTTATTCTATACATATAAAACAAAGGGCTGTGTCAAAATATTCGCTGACATTCTTATAAATTAAAAGGTATAATAAAAATAGGTATTTAATATATATTGCAATCGTAGTCAAAGCTGAAAAAATAAAAAAAAAATTATTAAACATATGTAGGCAGTTGATGTGAAACTTCTCCTAAGCTGAGCCATAATTAATTGTAAAACCAATTTTATGTAAACGTTGTTATATAACAAAGTTATATACATAGTAGAGGTTGAGTTAGTATAAAGGAATAGAAATAATTTATCATCAAAGTCAGTGAAGATCACGATTTATCTAAAATGTATTTTTCTATTAAGAATTATACAGGAAAAATAACTTACCATATTCGAAAATAATATACTTTTGTTTGTTGCGAAATAATTATCAATCCGAATCTTCTTCTTTACGGGTTTGGATTTTCTACAGACGGATTTGAATCTACGTTTTTTACTATGTTATACTCGTATAGTCTTTTACGCACTCTAGTGACCGTATCTAGTAACTTATCTGTTCCAATTAGACTACAGAATTGTGTTACACTGTGTTACACTGTGTTACACTGTGTCACACCCTAGCATGCTTGTTGGAAAGCACACATAGTAAATAGCGTGCAACCATTTGCACTAATTCAGAATACCAACCTATACGTCTGATTTTTTTTTATTATAATTAAAACGTCCAAATTTAAATGCGCATAGCCTTACCAAAATTTCGAGAAATGTTTCATTTACATCATTTGTAGGAGGAGGTACTGTTATTTAATGTACTCTCTGTAGGAGACAGTAAATCATGATAGTATCACCGACCTGCGCAGCATCTCATTCTGAAAGGCGTCTTTTAGATATCTTCTTTCAGATGACGTTCAGTGACATTCAGAGGTCGTCGAAATGATATCTATGTCACGTCCCAGCGACGGAGGTGAAACGAGCAGAGAAATTGAAATCACTAGGCTAGTAAACTCGAATAGGGATATCGTTTCAAAACCGTGTTACCGGGATTTATGCTGGTATTTTGCCTTCCCGCCTGGGCGGTCAAATGGCTGGGACCCAGCCGTTTGCAAAGCGTTTCGTTATAAGTCTTTGAAATATGCGAGAAAGAATAAAAGATAGTTTGACTTATCGTTCGTTGTGTCTTCGTCTCTCTCCTTCGCTCTTTTCCTCTCTCTCTCCTGCAGACTCCCTCGAGGAACGGAGAAGAGATCTCGGAGTGTAGAAATCCTGCCTGACCGACGTAGGGCGGGTTGCCGAGTCTCAGGCGCTGAATCGATGCTGGTGATGGAACTGGGAAAATTGTCACGTCCTCGTGACAATGCACGGCATCTGCGTACCGTCTATCGATAATTTGAATACATCAACGTCTGTCAGGTTAACTCGTACAGGCGTCTTTCGAATAGCTGCTGATTCCTAAAAGGGAAATAAAGCGCTTATATCCTATTCTTGCGGTCTTACTCGATAGACCCAGAATCTCGGGTCTCGAGGGCTGATCGAGAAAACCCTCTTAGGGGCTGGAATGTCCACGGGAATCAGGACCCACGGAATCCTTTTCTCAACTAGTTCGGCTGATACTGATTCGACCGTTTTCGGAGTTTCGATAGGTTTTACTATTGGCTCTGATTTACGCGGCTGAATTACAGGTGATCGTTCACCTCGCTCTTCTCTTCCGAGAGGAAGAGTAGCTGGGCGCTGGTATGTGTATAATTGCGCGAGAAGGCTGCGAATAAAGTTCCTTCGGCCTGAGCGTCTAGTTCTCGTCATTAGAATCTCTTTAAGAAATGCGTAAAAATCCAATGAGCGAATCTACGTTCGGTTGAAGGGTTAATTTCGGAGAGGTTCGTCCTCTCGCAAAGGGTCAGATAAATTCCACGAGCGGGTCGTCCGCTTACAGTAGAATTGGGAAAGATGGATTGATCTCTGAGCGGGTCGTCCGCTTACAAGAGATGAGGAAGTTCCACGAGCGGGTCGTCCGCTTACAGTGGAACTAGGTAAAGTGGATTGACTTAGATTTTGCTCGTGAGGATTATCATACGCAGTAGAATTGAATTTAAGATTATTAAAGAATTGAACTTAGGTAAAAATAGGAAGATCGAAGAAGGTAGTTTCTCAATTAAAGTATGCAGAATTTGAGTAAACAAGTATAAAATATATTGTTACAAAATAAGAGTGATTAAACTAATGGTTACAATATTACGATATAAATGTAGGTACTAAATACGTTCGATTCGAATAGACTTGTTAGAAGTCTGAATACGATTGGAGTTTGAATTGACTTGGAATTGAATCGACTCCTAAGAGTATGGATATAGAAATTGGATTGATACTTAGTAACTCTTTGGAAATGTCGTAGTTGAATCGTTGGAAGAGTTATACTTCGTCTCTTCGTTATTTGATTAAGACTAAATTTACAATAAGAGTCGGAGGAACTCCTAGAAGTCTCTGCAAGAGAGTCTTCTAAGAGTATGAATACTGGTCCGGCAAAAGCCGGTTGAAAAAGTACAAGAAAAAATCTAAATGTAAAAGACGCTGCGCTCGGTGCGCATCCTATTTATATACGTTTTCTCCCACCGTCCCATCGTTTCTCCCTTACGTGGCCTTTTGAAGATTGCTAAGAAAGCCGTTGGCCCTTTGAAACACGCGCTGCAAGCGCTGACGTGGACTATCGATGGGTGCAGAAGGAGAAAATCGCGCTAGTGACTAACTTAAAGAAATTAAAAATAAGAGTACAATATTTCGATGTTGGTACCGCTATAGTCCACCGGACGTCACATCTATCAGATGAAAATTTGAAGATATCTTTTCCACAGGTATCTGTGGGTATCTGAAAGATCTCTAAACTGCTCTAAACGACTTCTTGAATCAGATATGTTGTCGAAATTACTGCTACCTATCATATGTCCCCCAACTATTTCTTCAAACTTTGTAACCGCTACTCCCATATAAGCTTGCTCCCCATGATGTATTTCTAACCTCAAGAAAATAGTAAATACCAGGTGTAACTTATCACTGTTCATTTAAAATTACTTAAAATTAATAACAAGATAAAAGTAGCAAAAATACCAAGGTAATTATATATATAAGTATATATGTATACATTTGTTTACTTCTGAACATATATGAACATGTAGTTTATTCTATATTTTGCTGACTAGTGAATGAGTAGCATATAGTAAATATACAAATATTTCTAACAAAAAATACTAGTGGAATAGTCTATCAATACACTAATAATAATAATTTTATATTTTTTAGAAAAATGGTGAAAATCATTTTTTTTTTTTTTCACAAAAGAAACCTAACCTCTATTAACTTAAGTCATCATGAATACAATTGTATTCATTCACTTATTAGTTAACACTAATTAAAATTAACAATAAAATTAGTCAATAAAAAAAACGTATAATCTTTTATTTTTAGAATTGTAAGATGCCTCCGAACAAGTTATTTTAGAATTTATCAAAAAGTCAAAAGAATAGACATCTTCGTGAAACACTGGCCCAAGAAAACAGGATTGAAATTGATGACTGCGGTCAACAACATCCTCAAGTCTGTGATGAAAATTGTGATCAAGACAGTGTTGAATATTGTAGAGAAGAATTTTTTCTAAATTGGGATGAAATGTGCGTTCAAGATGATGTTAGAGAAGATGAAGATAAAGATAACAAGACCTACACTGAGGATTCTGATGAAGATGACAGAGAAAGGTTATAATAATACACAAAAATATCAGTCAAACAAAATTCCTCCACCCGTCAGAAAAGTGTCAAGTATAAGAAATTATTTAGACTTTTTTCTCTATCAAATGAAAATTTTTTTATTGATTTTGTAATTGACCATAATTTTAATGTACCTATCAAATAAAATTGATCTATCATCCTACAGATAAAACTTATTCGCCTGAAAATGTTGTACCAGGATGCTCTGAAGAACAATCTGAAAGTTCAATGTTGGATTATGCTTATTATTTTTCTCAAGATGTACTTCAAGAACAACAATCTCCAGAAAATGAAGAAATTGAGAGGAGTAATCAAATTTGTACTATAGGGGAAGATAACTCCATCAATGAAGAATTGCCAGAAGAACAAAATGAAGGTGAGTTGAAATAAAATACCTGAAGTCTCTTGCACTAATTGATAGAAATAAACAAATGTAAATTTATATTATCGTTAGATTTACTACATGAAAGAACAGTAGCCCTGCAAACTTTAATTGAAAAACAGAAACCTGTAGTTGTGGGTAATATGAGAACAAGTAAGTTTTGGTTTTCACGACTTTTTTCAAATAAAATTAACTCATTCTGTTATCAACCAAATTATTTTTGACAGATATAACGCTGCCACCCAAACTCACTAAAAAAAAAAAACAGGAAATCGAAAAACTGCCAACTGAACATGACCAGTTTTGTTGTCATGAGTAAATATTCTGCATAAGTACACAGTTTAAAAATGAATTTTGTTAATACATGATTGTAATAAACAGGATTATGTCATACTGAAATGAAAGCCATTCACCAAGTACTGGAAACGATTAATGAACTGCAGATACAGAGCCAAAAACAAATGCATAACCTAAACCGGAAAATCGAAATGATAAATTTTCTTTTATTGGATCGAACGCCGAATGCATCAGAAGAAAGCACAAATAACCATCCATCAAGTTTGTGACTTCCAATATCAACACAGGAAGAATTACAGCATTTTGAACAAACTTTGAACGAGGATTCGTTAGCTCGATCGCAATATGTGAGTAAATATTCAAAAATTTTGTTGTCACTTGATTCTAATTTCATTCAACTAAGCTATAGTTATTTAACGTTTCTGGCGAACTTCTATCACAAAATTGCTTCTTCCAATCATAAATAAAGTTTATTATAATTTATCCTTGTATAGCGTACATTAATTAAGAAGGTTGGTGGTGCTGATTTCTACAAACACACCAAAAATGCTTTGTCAACCACTTTCAACGTTTATATGGCATATGAGGTTACTTGGAGTGACCATAACGAAAGTGTTGCAGTGGGCAACATGAAATTCATGGATTTGCTTATTGGTATCCTTGCACTCCTTTTTTTTTCATTTTTCTTTAAAAAAGCAGAGTAAAGACTTTAATGTTTATATCTATAATCTTCATGATTATTTTCCGTTTTTATTTTAGCCATTATTATTGAACAAACTTCAGCATAATTAATATTCCAAAATTTGTATTTGAGAAGAATGGAATTGTAATTTAATTTAACTCAATGATTGTCTATAGAAGTAATTAATAATATGAATTTATAGTAAGTTCAAAGATTTGTAGAATATCCATCCTTCTAAATTCTAAACTATTCTGGATTTCAATATTCAAATATTTGTTATCTTTTAAGAACTCATGTTAATAAAGATTGAAAAAAAAGGATCAGATTATTGTTATGATAGTTAAAGTTTGTAATCTGCTTTTAAGCGCATGTCAAATCGAAACGATGTAAAATTAATTTATATATGTAATTATTAGAACCTACATATTTATTTCTATCCAGTGACATTTTTTATATTATGTACGTAGAAATGAGATTGGCTTCCGGGTAGGAGCCGCGTTCAAGTTGTGGGTTATTCCGACGTTTCGCCAGCATTGCAGCTAGCTTCATCAGGGCTTCAAGGAAAACTCTGATACTGAAGAAAGTATCAGTTGGGACCCTAACTTATACCTATGCCCAGTCATGTGGATCGTTGCACCGCCCAATCGTTTTTAATTGGGCAGCTGAACAATTAAAAAACTGCGAGGAGGCTGCTCCAAATAGGACTGAGACTGAGACCTTTATCCCGATTGATGTTATTTGGGTTTTTCATAATCTCCAAGGCTTCTCGACATTTCCTCGGGAAATGTGATTTTTCCTTGGTCAAGACCTTAATGTCTTGGAATAGGATTTGGTGGCCAGTCTCAATCTTGTGTTCGGCTACAGCAGATTGTAAGTAGCCTAATCTGGAGCACCTTTCGTGTTCCTTCAGGCGAGTACTGACATTCCTCCCAGTTTCACCGATATACACCTTGCCGCATGAACAGGGTATTTGGTATACCCCTGGGCACGCTAAAGGTGCGGCCGGATCCTTGGCCGAGGTCAGAATTTGACTCACCTTTTGAGCCGGTTGGAAATATGATTTGATGTCGAATTTCTTTAATATCCGTGCAATCCTGTCTGTTGTTCCTTGTATGTATGGAAGGAACGCCAATGCTGAATGGGTGGATGTCGGTTCCGGGGCCTGAGAGGGTTCTTTTGAGTTAGTAAGTTTACGGATTGTGCGTTGTATCTGTTTTGCGTTGTAGCCGTTCTTGATGAGAGCGGCTTCAATGTGGTTGAGTTCTTGATCGAGTGCAGAGGGTTGTGAGATGTTAATTGCTCTATTAATTAAGGATGAGATGACGTACGCTTTCTGTGATGGATTACTGAAGAGCACCTGAACCCCACGCGGAAAATGAAGGTAAAGTTGGCTGCGCAGGTCTTCAGCAGTAGTGTGGCGAAGTATCTGCTTCGCTACCATTCACAACACCCTGAGGAGCGGGCACTTGATTTGGCATATTTTATCGCCGACGTAGATCAATTGTTTGATTCGTTTAATAGCAGCCCCCGGGAAGCGTCTCGTCTCCGGATGCCGGTCCAGGAGGGCTCGTGCCACGAGACCTTCTGGTCACTCATCCGGGAACTGGTCAATTCCTGGGAGTTTACGCGAAACGGGGTACGATTAAAAAATTTCGTGCGCGAAGGGTGGGTTAATGATATAGATGCCGTTCGAATCCTTTGGCGGAGGCTTCAAGAATTGGGTGTTAAGAAACTTAACACCCGGTTCCTGAACCAAGACCCGTTAGAGAATTTGTTTGGCATCATACGCCAGACCAGTGGCACCAATCATCGACCCACCCCATCGCAATTCGTTTCGGGTTTGCGGACAGCGATAGTAAATGGATGGATCGGCGTCGTCGGTGATTTCAACTGCGAAGCAGATAGCGCCGATGTGCTTTCGGATATGATACAACTCATATCCGAAAGTACAGTGCCATCCAATTCGCCCACTGCTGGGACCTCCGAGTGTCGTTTGGATTCGTACTCTAAAGAGTACGAAGAATTCGAACGATGCTTGGCTTGGTGTGATCGCAAGCCCCACCTTCCCGCGACCATGCCCCCAACTGCCATCCGCATTCTTTTTATCACATATTTTTCTACCCATCCGTATTGCCATTCTTGTTTCCGATCCCTATTCCTTTGCCCCCATCCTGTGCCTCCCGAGGGAAGAACCCGTTGCGTATATGCCCAGATGAAACCATCAGTTGCATATAGCTTCTTTCATTTAGGCGGCATTGTATATAATAATTTAAGAGTCTGGGCACACTCGAGAAAACTTACGGAGAGGCTTGTTGAAGCTTGCACCCCACATATGCCGCCTGTGGGGTGCAGGCTTCATTCCGCAGTAGCAAGTAAGATTATAAAGTATACATTTTGTAAATGTATCATTGCGCATTTTATACAAATGTGCAATGTATATATGAAAAAACATTGAGCCGTTCATTTTAAAAGTCGATAGTTCATTCTTTTCATTTATCTTAATTCACTTTCATGTTTATACTTACTTTGCCTTATTTTCATTTCTCTTCATTTACTTTCGGCGATTTTTAAAATGAATAGCTCAATTTTCAATTTTTCAGACTATTGTATACATTTTAGTTATTATATTTATGTATTATGCATTCTACTAGGCGTAGCGAAAAGTTCTGTGCATTTAGCGTATGTCAATGTACAATTTATCATTTTTAAAAATTATTTTCTATTATGGTGGAAGCAGACAGAACTTCTCGGCACACCTAAATGTTTCTATTACTTTTTGTTTGTATTTGTTTATTGTAAATTATTGAAATTTTTTTATAATATATGTACACATTCTTCCCATATGTCTGTTTATTCATTTACCATCGTTTTACCTAACGCCTTCCCAATTTTTTTTTATTTTTTATTCGGCCAAAGCTACTCATTCCTAGTAGAGTAGGCTCCACTCCGTATAAGTTAAACAAAAAGGCGATTCTAAAACTAGTCATAACTATTGTTACACTTTCTGTTTGCAACTTTTGATACTTATCTTTCGTATCTTACCGATAAAATGAATGTTTAATTTATGTTAATTGTCTCTTTAAAACTTTCGTCTAGACCCAATCTGTGGGAAGCTACTTCTGCTTTATAACACAGTGGTAGGGATCAGTGATGCCAGGACGTGGGATTTTCTCCCACGTGGGAGTCTTCGTGCGCATGCGCATGCTGACGTCACAGCTCGACAGCGGTTGTTTCCATGGACGTATCTAGTAAAATGTCCTCTTCCTGTAATTTCTACCGTATTTCAATTGTCACAGGGGTCTAACGATACCGCATATTCGAGTGAAGTATATACGTTACTGAGAATTGGGTAGCGCGCACGGGTGGGAAAAATCCCACGTCCTGGCATCACTGGTAGGGATACGTATCTACCAGTATCTACCAGTGATGCCAGGACGTGGGATTTTTCCCACTGTTTCCCACCCATGCGGACTACCTAATCCTCAGTAACGTATATACTTCACTCAAATATGGGGTATCGTTAGACCCCTGTGACAATTGAAATACGGTAGAAATTACAGGAAGAGGACATTTTACTAGATACGTCCATGGAAACAACCGCCGACAAACTGTGACGTCAGCATGCGCATGCGCACGATGGCTCCCACGTGGGAGAAAATCCCACGTCCTGGCATCACTGGTATCTACTGGTATATACGCAGTCTACTCAGACGCGATCAACTGCAGTAGGTCGATGGGGCAGATAACCTTAACAGAAGATACTCGAATAATTAGAAATTAGGTATGTTTTCTGCCTACTCAGCTTTCTGTAGAGTATCAGTACGAATTTGTTCTTAAGACGTTCTTAAGAAGTTGACGAAATTAATCTTGTAACGCGTATTGTTACAGATCCCACATGTGGCATCCATGCAGATTGGTAATGTCCTTCCGAGGATGCGGATCATCAACAAAAAAGGTAATATAAATTCAAATCATTCATACTGTTCTTTATACCAATACTTTTTTTACTGTGTTCTAATTTGTTTACTGTGTTCTGTTTCAGATAGCAATGTGGATCAAGAAGAAGTGTTATAAACAGTTCAGTGCAGTGTAAAAGTTACAACAATCGTAAATAAGTGTTAATAGATGTACGTGTAAGTGTATATCCAAATCAATCGAAAATAAATCAATGTACATATATATTTTGCGTATTTTTTTTTAACACCAAAATAAGAAAAAAATAACATTGTACGTTTAGAGGAACCGCCTGTATTTGAAAGCCGCCCCTCTTGCCCCGCTTCCCTATTTAGTTATATGATCGTGCTGCAAGTGGCGCTAGTTGCGCTGTAGTTCTTATCCCCGAATACCAGACGGCGACCAGAATTTTTATATTGAGTTTCACGGCCTTGCTTTGACCTCTCCGAGCTTGACACTACCTTCTGCTTCCACTCTCAGGATCATCCTGACAGGATGTCCTTTCTGGCTTCTCTGAGGGGTTCGCATTTGGTTAGCAAATGTAGAGGTGTTTCTGCCTCTTTTTTGCATCTGGGACATATCGTTTCCACGGTTACGCCCATTACACGAACATATGACTATGTGTAACAATTCTGAATTTTTAAGTTTACGGAAAAATCAGTAAACTATTTGTAAAGCAGAAATTTCATCTACATTCTATTTTACGTTTATACAGTTCTCCAAACTTATAGTATATGTATATATTGTTACGAATTATCGTAACGAAATTGTCTCCCCTATATATTTAATATCGATTACGAGAATGTTCAAATGTTTAGATATTGATTTAATATTTTGTATATTGAGTTGTCTTTCTGCAAGAAGTTCGGATTGATTAAATTAGAGACATTATTTTATAATAGCTGATTATTTAATTATGAAGCGCCGTTACACTGGTGTCAGAAGTGCGATTAATGAAACTATGCAATGTCTTCATTCTGGCGAACCAGATTTTGCAAACATATAGCCACGATGACTGCAGCTTTTACATCGCAGATGACTGAATGCTCGAGACTACAAGCAGAGACTCTTTCTCGTGTTTTGGAGAGCACTGCTTCCCACGATTCTACTAATCAGGCGAGGTTTAATTTATTAGAGTCTAGAATAGAGAATTTAGCGTCTCGAGTAGAAAATAGTAGTAATCCGATCACACTGATGAATAGTAGTCCCCAAAATGTATACAAAATTAAACCGTCGAAATTCAATGGGAAAATTCAGTGGAAACAATTTTATGTGCAATTTTCAACAATTGCAAAAAAATAAGCGGCTGGAATGATGAAATGAAAGCAATTTCACTCATAGATTCCTTAGAGGGAGAGGCTTTATCCATACTTTCAGCATTAGAAGAGTCAGAACGTTTAGATTTTTCCTCCCTCGTTTCTAGATTAGAACTTCGATTTGGCAATAAACATTTGTTGGAATTAGAAAGATACAAGTTTCATAATTATAAGCAAAATTTTTCTCAGACGTTGCAAGAGTTGGCTGACCAGATTCACCAACTCGCACAATCGGTCTTTTCAGAATGTACCATTGAATTTCGTGAGAAGCAAGCGACATTGAAATTTGTAGAGGCAATCAGAGACCGGAATCTTAGGAAAGATGTGACACTTGCCTCTATGGGTTGCACCTCTCTTAATGATGCTCTAGAAAGAGCGTTAAAAATAGAAGCTATGCACAAATCGATTTACAAATCGGAAGCGGGATATCGAACTAATTTTAAAAATCATTCTTTTATAAAAAAGGATAGTGACACTTCGAATGTTCAGAATTCTTCTAACTTTATTCAGAATAATTCGGGAAAGAATGGGATCGTTTGTTTTAAATGCGGTAAAGCAGGGCATATTTCTTATAATTGTCGTTCTACTTATGCCGATGATTCTAAAAGACGTAAACGAGGTTTGTCAGAAGGAAATGTTCAACATCGGAAAAATGATTTTCGAGATAGAACAGCGCCGGGCGATTATTGCACGATCGAGCCGTCCTTCGAGAAACACCGCCTCATTTACCCATACATACAGCCGAGATATCACTGATTCACAACCACTCTGTAGGCGTCACGCTCGTGCCTATCGGCACTGGCGTGGTGCCGCATTTGGGGCGACATTCGTAGTTAATCGCTCGCGCTGGAAAGACGTGCCTCGCGCGTCAGTCGCGGAGATAAGAACGACGTGCGTGGCACGTCGACTCAGAATATTTGTTGAGGAACAGTTTCAGATGGCACTACGTCGCATGTAGGATAAGACAAAAGTATTGTTAGTGAAAAAGTATCCTCAGATATGTTTTAAATAAAATACGATTAATATATTTTAATGTTTTTGAACTTCTGGCGATGGTTTTGCCGAAATCGACCACTTCATTAAGTCTTACGGCATAAATATAGTATTGCGTTCCAGTACGCACATTTGTAAATTAATTACTAGCGCAAATTGTTAAAAATAACTATCCGATACTAGAACGCTAGGCTTCCTCGTATTGAAGGATACATTGTTGCCGTCGCGGCCGCTGCGATCCATGCGACGTAGTGGCATCTGAAACTGTTCCTCAACAAATATTGTGAGTCGACGTGCCACGCACGTCGTTCTTATCTCCGCGACTGACGCGCGAGGCACATCTTTCCAGCGCGAGCGATTAACTACGAATGTCGCCCCAGATACGGCACAACGTCAGTGCCTATAGGCACGAGCGTGACGCCTACAGAGTGGTTGTGAATCAGTGATATCTCGGCTGTATGTATGGGTAAATGAGGCGGTGTTTCTCGAAGGACGGCTCGATCGTGCAATAATCGCCCGGCGCTGAGATAGAAACTCGGAAAACAGAGAAAGGTCGACGTAAAGGGGGATTCGTCGACTTTGACCACTAGTGCCCCTACTATTGTCACTACTAGTTGCAGGAGTGTTTTAAACGGCTTGTATGTTATAGGTTATCTTGACAATGTTCCCCGAAATATTGTTCTTGATACTGGTTCCGCATTTACTTTAGTAAAGTATTCTGGTTCGAATCCTGATTTTGAGTTGGAAAAACTTCCAGTTAATTTAGATTTTCGTTCCGTGTCTGGAACTGCGCTAAAGATTTTTGGGAAAAAGAATGTTCAAATTCAAATTGGTTCTTTTTCCACGAATTTTTCGGTTTATGTCGCGAATATAGTCGACGACTGTCTTCTCGGGTTGGATTTTCTTAAAAAATATTGTTGTCTCGTTGACATGGGCAATCAGAAGTTGCTTATCAATGATTCCGAAGAGATTACTATCTCCTCTCATCCTTTTGAATTTTCCAAAATAATTGTTGCAAATGTAGTTCGACAATCGTCCTTGTCGAATACGGGATTAAACAGTGATACTCAACACAGTTTACAGTTACCAGAACATGTTTCGTCACTATTTGTTCAAAACTCTGTAGTTTTAACGGGTGAACAAAAGGAACATTTTAGAAAATTTTTGTTGTCGTTTTCGGACGCTTTTGCGAAAAATTCTTTTGAAATCGGTCGATGTAATGTTTTACAACATTCGATTAATACAGGAGATCATGCTCCTATTAAACAATCTGCTAGGCGATTGCCACTTCACAAGCGAGAAGAGGTGCATAAACTCTTACAGGACATGGAGTATCAAGGTGTCATCGAGAAGTCCTCTAGTGCTTGGGCGGTTCCAATAGTTTTAGTTAAGAAGAAGGACGGATCAACAAGATTCTGCGTTGACTATCGTCAGCTCAATTCTATTACCAAGAAAGATTCTTATCCTTTGCCCAGAATTGAGGATATGCTTGATGCAGTCGCTGGTTCTAATTGGTTCTCTACTTTGGATTTACAAAGTGGATATTGGCAAGTGGAACTTGCTCCCGAAGATCGTGAGAAGACGGCGTTTACCGTTGGAGGAGGACTTTGGCAATTTAAAGTTATGCCTTTCGGACTATGTAATGCTCCAGCAACATTTGAAAGAGTCGTGGATACCCGAGTCGAAGTTATGAATTTCTGTTGATTATCTCGGACCCTGAAATCATCATTTATGATTCTCTTACATTTTTTTCATATTTCTCTTATTCTCCTTAGTTCTCTATTAGTCGTTATATTTCTCTCTTGATTCTTTTATTTTCGGAAAATAAAATACAAATTTGTATTAATTAGACATCGAATTGTAATAGATTACAGTGAAAATCCTTTTATTTGTTAATTTATTTCATGTCAACAATGAAAATAAAGATATAAATAATTAAATAAAACCAGCGAGAAATCATATTTTTCATCTTATTATTTAATCATTGTAAAGTTTACTATACATTCGTCTCTACAACTGTCATTCTTTATATACATTTTTAGAATTTTATGAACTTTTCATTTGAGAAGTATTAGATCACTCCAACTCCTTATTAATTACAGGTATTCCTATGTACAGTATATCATTGATCATCATTTTGATGCAAACATTAACAATGTTAATTATGTTAACAGCTGTTACGTGCCAGGGCCAAGGGCGTTGCGAGTGGCCGAGGTAGAAGAATAAGGTAGAGTGTTCGTTTGGATGTTGGTTTTTAGAAGTTGTTAGTACCGAACAATCTCGTGTATAGGAGACACGAGATAGCCGTAGGAAGTTGAATCACTTGTGGACTTTCCGGTGTATGGTTACCACTAGATGCCACGGGAGGTTGGAACACTTGTAGACTTTCTCGTACGATTAACACAAGATGCCACAGAAGGTTGGAACACTTGTGGACTTTCTCGTGTGATTAACACAAGATGCCACAGGAATATTAGTAAGGCTGACGTAACTTTATAATTGTTGCAATACACCTCGAGAGGTAAAGATGTATTGCTGTGGGATCGCAGGCTGGAGATTTCTAATAGGTAGTCGTAAAGGATTTAAACCCGAAGTGATCAAAACTCGAACAAGTTATATTTTCGTATAAATAGCTGGTTACAGTTAAAGTGTACTGTATGTGTGTGGTACAAAGGTGTTACGTGGAGTCGTGTAATGTGTTCGCACGCACCTAGTTGCACTACTCTCTATTTTGACGCACTGAGGAAATGCGGGGTATTAGAACAAATTGCCTAATAGATATCGCGCACTTTGCGCGTATTCTATATGGTTATGACATAGCGAGAACTCTAAGTTTCGTCTAACGATTAGATCTATACGCGTAGTTTGATGGGTGTAACAACGTGACGATCTTACAGTGAACTGAGCCCATGGCATGAACTGCAGTCGATCTTTTATAGGTCGAAAAAGTGGTGGGGTGCTTCTATTTCCAAGAATTTCCCGAGGGATGTAATAGAAAAGGTGTCTTACTGTTAAGAGGTCATTCGCCTGTTCGAGTTCCTATTTCCTAACGAGAACTACTCCTCTGCATCCTCAGTCGGATGGCTTGGTAGAACGTTTAAATAGGACAATACTTCAGTATTTGTCAATGTTTGTTTCTCATCATCAAAAAGACTGGGATGAATTTATTCCTTTGTTTCTCTTATCATATCATTCGGCTCAGCATGAAACGTTGAATTTATCTCCTTCGATGGCTCTTTATGGTCGGGAAATGTTTCTTCCTTTAGATCTTCTTCGGGGAAGATCACCAGATTCAGATTTCATGGAAGTTTCCGAATATTGTTATAATTTACGAAAGAAAATGGATATTGTACACGGATTTATGAGGAAACGGTTGCAGATATCTTCAAATAAAATGAAAAGTCGTTATGATATAAGAACTAATTCGGTATTTTTTAAAGAAGGAGATTTAGTTTGGCTGTTTCATCCTCGTAGGATTAAAGGAAAATGTCCAAAATTACAGAGTGATTGGAAAGGACCTTATGTTGAGCTGGATCGAATTAATGATGTTGTGTATCGTATTAGGCAATCACCGAAAAGTAAATGCAAAGTAGTACATTTAAATCGTTTGGCTAGGTACGAAGGAAGTAACATACCAATTTGGCATAGACGTAATGTCTGAGTGATTTTGGAAACAGTTGATTTTATTTATGCTTTTTCGTTTATCGGTGGGATGACGTTGTGTAAATGAGAATACAGGTAGTCAAAAGTCTTTGTAATCTTGTTTCTGCCGGATGTAAATTTGCCTTACAGAAATTGCTGGCGAAAGAGAAGAATTGTTTACTTAAAAAGGAGGAAGCAAGACAATAAGTTTTGCATCGCATCTCGCACTGCCAGACCGCTGATTTCTCCAGGTTTTTTGAGCTGTGGTTTTTCCTGGAGCTGAGCTTAGGCTCTGGGTGAATACCAAGTCAGTTTTTGGTTAGAAAGAGTCCACAGTAGATGTTCCTTCCTCTTCTAACCAAAGGTCGAGAAGATAAAGAAGCGAAGAGTTATATCAGAAGCCATCAACTATGTTTAGTTATCAATTACATGTACAATTCTCTTTTAACCCTTTCGCGACGGCGGTTCGCTCCGCGTAAGCGACTCCACTGAACGGGGCGCCGCGGCGCAAATCTACACAGAGCGCGTGCACAGTAGGGTGGTCCTTATTTTTCCACTTTTTATTTTTTCTGGTCTTACCCTTTTAAATTATGACACCTAATGAAAAAATGATATGTGCCAAATTTCAGCGAAATCGGACAACGGGAACCCGTGCCGCATCTGTGACAAAGTATTAGCATTTAACCGCTTGCGCTTGAAAGACGCGCAGCGTACGTCGTAATGCTTTTGTCTCAAAATCGCCAACGACGGTACACGTCGGTTCCAGGTTGTTTGGAAAGAAAGTTGTTGTTTAAGTGTAATTTATAACCTTAAGGTTACGAGAGTCATAGCGTGTCATCATTTTTATGTATTTACGCAGCCGTGCAGAACGAGCCTATTTGGCAAAAACCCATTGATGACCGCACGGTTGCACGTGGCCACCAGATTTTCACGGCACGTTCTTGCAAGCTATATTTATGACATATGTCATAAATTTAGCGTTTCCTAAATTCACGTCAATATCGTAGTTCAAGGCCCCACCCTCTGCCTGGGCCTTCGTCGGGTTTTGGCAAGTACCAATGGAAGCCTTGTATTTTTTGATTACCACCCACAAAGCCCAGGGAGAATCAGTAACATTTAATCGCAGGTCCAATTTCCTTCCTCCTAGCACGTTACTAACAATAAGTCCTCCTCCCACGATATGTCGACGGAGGAAGAGGTTTTTGAAAAAACTGATAAAGGGAACGGAGACCAGGCCGGAGAAGCATTACATTTTTTCATACCATACACTACATACTTCGCGCTTGTTATATCTTTTTACTTGTTATTTTTTGTTAAATCTTCATTGTCATCTTGACGCACACGAGTCAACATAAACGCTAGTGCTTCTCCTTTAGTTCTTACAGAGAGCTGAAACTTTGTGTTTCGAAGAGCAACATCAATTGAAATAGTAAGAATATGGAAACTAGAAGTGCTGATGAAATATATCTATTAGGCCATAGTGAAAGTCAAATTATTGGAACGAAGCTTCCTGGTAATGGTCAAGCTTTACGTGTACTCTTTTACAACTTACGTAAAATAAATTTAGACCTTCGATCGAGTGCCGCGATTGTAATAAAGGAGGTAGAAGTCTTTTGGAATAAGGCACGTATTCCCGAAAGACATACACACAATAGTATTAAAAAACTAATAAGATTATATCAGAATTGGCGAAAGTTGCAACGCTCTAACAAACGTCGAAGTGAGTTGCAAAAAAAGAGAGAACAAGAATTTCTTTAATCGATGGATGATTTTTTTGACATCGCTCATAAAGATGCATTAAATAGTATGAACATCGAAGAAGACAGACTTTTCCTTTTAAATCAAAGGAAAAAGGGAAGAGAAGGCTCAATGATAGGAACCGATATGAGTATAATGAAAAGGGAGCTTCGGAGAGCAATTAGAATAGAAAAAGAAGAGTCACGGAAGAAACGACAGGGTGCAATAGCAAAAACAGAAGGTAAATATTGGTTAAATACATTTCTAATTCTGAATGTGTTCTTGAAAATGTCTGAATTTAATGTACATTACAGAATTTATACAATTGGAGTCAACTTCATCTGATGGTGAACAGGATATTTCATCACAATTTGAATTTAAAGATACTGTGTTAGAAGAAGCAATGTGCAAAGTAGCAATACACAAATTTATTTGGCATTTGTGGTACTTTATCCAGAATGTGCAATTTTAGCCTTATTTAGTACACAATTATCATATGATATAGAGGCGTATGCTGCAGAATTTGAATTCTAATAAAATTGAAATTCCCTGTAAAAGGATTATTTTGAAAGACGTAAAAGACTATATTAATATTGGCATAGAAAATTTGCTGATTACGGATTACAATAGCTTGCTTACGAAAGATGAAGATGACAAACAATTTATTTTTCAAGTAATAGAAGATTATCGTCGGTGTTACCCCGATGCGAATAAATCAACCGTAATGAAAGTCGGCATCTATTGACTTGTGCCCATTAATTTATAAGTTTTATTATTTATAATTTTATTAAATAGTTATAGATTTAGCTAAATAATACGATGTAGATGTAAAAAATATTGTCTTTGAATATTTTAAGGACTACTTTAAAACTGCAAATGACATTTATATTGAAATCGGTGTATATAATAAAATTTGTAAAACTTCTCCTTAAATGCGGCACGTGTTCCTGATATCCGATCTCGTTGAAATTTTGGGAACATAGTTTTCTTATCACAAGTTAAAATTTGAGAGGGTAAGACAAAACAAAACTGAGAAAAATTATTTTACTCCTATAGCTAAGGACCACCCTAGTGCACAGTCTCATACGATGAAATTCGTGAATTCAATGGCAGCAGATAGATGGGTGTTTATATGAAAGAAAGAATCTAAAGTAACTGATCGGCTGCGATCGTTACTTTCATCAAACCAAGTAAATTGTAAAGATGAATAAATAATTATGCAAAATGTGAGATGAAAGGAAGTTTCGGGACTCTATTTTTTTATCACTTGGTTTAATAGGAAAGTAAAGAAATGATTAAAACGGGTCCGGACTGATAGGTTCCTGAGCAGAGATTACGAAAACGATGACGTAAGAAAATTGGTCTATAGACTCGACATGTTGAAGGTATCAATAACAAAAGGGAAACATTATAAAAATCATTATACATATAAAGTAATTTAATATATATAAATAATAATTTAATTAATAACGTTGCCGCTACTAAGCAGAAAACTGTTCGCAACGGCCACGGCCATTGCCGGCGCTGGGCCCGGCGATCGTTTCTTGCTCGCCGGATATATTCGGCGGTAGGCCCTGGCGATCGTTTCATGCTCGCCGGATTCATCCGGCGGTAGGCTCTGGCGGTCGCTTCGCGCGCGCCGGATATACAATCCGGCGATAGTCGCGAAAGGGTTAAGGGGGGGAGTAGTGTTACGAATTATCGTAACGAAATTGTCTCCCCTATATATTTAATATCGATTACGAGAATGTTCAAATGTTTAGATATTGATTTAATATTGTATATTGAGTTGTCTTTCTGCAAGAAGTTCGGATTGATTAAATTAGAGACATTATTTTATAATAGCTGATTATTTAATTATGAAGCGCCGTTACAATATATAAACTGAAAGTTGTAATGACTATTTAATTAATATCTATATATTTTAACGAAGAAAAATATTTTTGATATATTCTATTGCAGTTTGATTATTAACCCATTTAACAATTTATTGAATGTTTTACTTCTTTGATACCATAAGACCCCTTTCTGTTACAAAGATCCTAATTCTTTCCAATATAATTCAGTTAGCACAACAATATAATATAGAATAATTATGTTCTAAAATATTAAGAATGCCCATGTACAGATGTAATTAAAATTAATAACTACATACGCTTTTAAAGACAAACTTTGAAATCATTTCTTACAAATTACAATATTTGAGGATACTTAGTGTGGCATAATATTTGGGTGTCAATGCCCTTAGAATGACTTCTCCCCTTAAATGTGTGACCTAGAAAGAAGTGGGGGAGGTCATCCTAAGAGGTTACGTCTCAGGATACGAGAGACACAACAGTAGAGTTTTAGAGGAACTGTGAGACGTACTACATTAGAAACCCTTAGATTCATTAGATTATTAGTTATTTAGTATTTTGTTGTTTTTTTTCTTGTATTATATATAGTTCCATATACTCAATATATATATATCCTATTTATTCATATTATATTCTTAGTGTGTTCTATATATTCATTAGTCCTGACATTTAGTTTTCTTCCTTCTTTATTCTTATTTTATCCACGCCTACACCTTAGTGCTATTTCACCGAATCCTACTACATTAGCAACATTAGAACTGCCAACCAAGATAAAATGACTGATACCCAATATGTATATTCAAATATTTTCCAAGTTCATAGGAGAGCTGTAGCGCATATATTTTACATTTATCTTATAAAACATAGATTATGAAATTGCATCACATTTTCCACTTTTTGATTCCTTTTTGCCAAAGTACTAATTTAGCATAATGAAATATAATAGATTTAATGCCTGTACTTTTAGTATTAATATTTAACACTAAAACTACCAAACCAGTCAAAATGACTGGTATACAATTTTTTTAAAAATTTCTCCAAGTTTATATAAGAGTCATAGAATAAATATTCTACGTCTATATCAATACACATAAATCACCCAATCGACCAAATTTTCCACCGCTTGATTCCCCCTTTTTCAAAGTACTTATTTAATTTATTAAAATACGTTAGATTCGACGCCGGTATTTCTAGTGTTAATGAGCTTGTAACTTTCTTTCTCTTCAGCTGCATCCATACAAGATATGAATGAATAGAAAATTAATTTTAGTACCAGGCTTTCTGATACAAAGAAACAATGGCAGACATTATATTAGGCACATATATTAATTGTTAGGTGATGCACAATTTATTATAATTTTTAAATTAGAAACATGAGTATGAAGTTGTAACAAAATTGTCAAAGTTATTACACAATACAAAAGAATGTACATAGATATGTGCATTATAACATGTAAATTAATATCAATTTAACAGGTAGGATATTTATAGAAATTTAAAACTATTTGATGAACTTGATTGTCACTAGAACTACCTGTGGAAAGTCTATTATATTTCAATATATTAAATAAATACTTTAAAAAACAAGGAATTGACAGGTAAAAAAAATGATCGATTCAATAATTAATATTTTATAAGGTAGATGTTCAATATCTATTCTATGGCTCTTCTACAAGCTTTGTGATTTATTGAAAAAAATGAGGAATCAGTCATTTTAACTAACTTCGCAGTGCTAGTCTTAAAATGTCTTTTATCGTAAAAAATTATAGTTTAAAAAGTATATCTACAAAATTAAAATTTGTACCAATAAAACATTATGGAATTGAAATAGTAGAAATACAAATGTTTAGTATATATTTCTTAACTAGCTTTTTAGTCATAGTAGTCACTAACGATAATTATGAATGCCATACATGACGCATTCATTAATAGAGACCATTTTATTTTCTTTAATGGTATATTGCGTTACATTGTCTAGATCAGGCTGTTGAATTAGTTACACGCCGCGAGCCTTTTCTGAGTCGCTCCGCCTGCTTCTCCCTCCCAACTATTTTACCCAACCAGAAATGACTTGCCAGACTCGGCGTATTACACGAGTATAGTGGCGCTTTAGGGCGCCATTCGCCTCTGTTCGCTCGCGCTGGAAAGACGCCGCGCACGCCGATTACGGGAAAAAAAATCGATGCGCGTATCCCGTCGACTGACGTTATCTGTCAACGAACAGTTTCAGATCGCATCACATGGCGTTTAGGTTAAAACAAAAGTATTACTAGTAAAAAAGTATACTCAGATATGTCTTGAATTAAATGTGATTAACAGATTGTTAGCAGAAAAACATTGAAATTTTACTTTGTTGCATTCTTCCATACAAAATGTAAGAAGCGCGTTTTCGCTGCTTGACACTCAACCGGTTAAAATCTCTTGCTAAGTCGACCGTGGCGGCAACAATGTATTCTTTGACGCAAGAGTTAACGTTTTGCTGTCGCCGTATTTTTAAATTATTTGCGTTGGAAATTAATTTATACGTGCGCGTGCTAGATCGTAACACAACTGTTTCTTTAGTATACATATGAATTAAAGAAACAAGAGGTATCAAATTCAAGATTACTGGATATAATTTTAATAAACTATCGTTATGATTGTTGTATGTATGGTTGTGTGTATAAATGTATGCACAGTAGAACCATTTATTTTAGAAGAAAAAGTTATATGTATATATAAAAGTTTCATAATATTGTGGAGATAATATCGATGCAATACTAATTTTTTTATTTATTTATTTCTTCAACTTTACTTGAAGGAAAACTTCATTGTTTGTACAGAAATATATATCTACATTTTACGTTGTTTAAATTAGATACCCTCAATGTTTCCATTGGTATTTTGAGATACAATATAAGTTTTTCAATGTTATTCCTGTCACTATTCTCTGCCGAATTTGCCAAACCACCGCCGGAAGTCCAAAAACATTAAAATCTCTTAATCGTATTTAATTCAAGACATATCTGAGCATACTTTATTACTAGTAATACTTTTGTTTTAACCTAAACGCCATGTGACGCGATCTGAAACTGTTCGTTGATAGATAACGTCAGTCGACGGGATACGCGCATCGATTTTTTTTCCCGTAATCAGCGTGCGCGGCGTCTTTCCAGCGCGAGCGAACAGAGGCGAATGGCGCCCTAAAGCACCACTATACTCGTGTAATACGCCGAGTCTGGCAAGTCATTCCTGGTTGGGTAAAATAGTTGGGAGGGAGAAGCAGGCGGAGCGACTCAGAAATGGCTCGCGGCGTGTAACTAATTCAACAGCCTGGTCTAGATTCTAGGCAATAGAAGATAGAAGTTTAACCCTTTGTGGACGGCTGTCTGCAGACTGCAGCCCAAGCATGTTCATATAACCTGGTGGTCTTCTACATATATATACATTCAAAACATATATATACGTATACATGTATGTACAGATATATATACGTAGGTGTATATATGTACAGAATGTATATATATGTAGAAGACCACCAGATTATATGAACATGCTTGGGCTGCAGTCCGCAGCCCTGGTGGAAATATATCTACAACTTTTTATGCGACTCGACAACAAATTACAATTTTCTACAACATTTCGCGTGGTTGTAGAAAATTTTAGCTCGTTACTACAATATTCTACGACATTCAACGTCTCACTAAAACTTACTCGATTCTCTTATGTAATAAATTGTAATAAGTTGTAGAGCACTACAAATTTTTACAACAAATTACAACTTGCTACTCTAATTGTAAGACAAATAGAACTTGAAAGAATGGTCTCTATTAAAACACGGCTCGCGTAGTTTGTTGTAGTATCTTATAGAATACTACAAAATTCTACCTTTTTCTACAAGTTTTTATGTTTTATCTACAAATTTTTGGAAATATTTTTCGAGAGCTAGCCCAGCGCGTTGTTTATTGTAGTATCTTATAGAATACTACAATATTCTACAACTTTCCGTCATATTTAAAAATTTAGAAAATAGCCTTCAAGAGTCTAGCGCGTAGTATCTTTTAATACAACGTATTTTGAACCTGTATAGTATTTACAACTTTTTACAACTATTCACGAAATTCTAAAATACTGTCCCAATCCGCGCACTTGGTTGTAGAAATTTGTTGAAATTAAACACAATGAAGATGGGGTCAAGTTGTAGAAAATTGTTCAATGTTGTAGCAAAATATTGTAGAGAATTGTAGATCGTTGTAGATATATTTCCACCAGGGAGACAGCCGTCCGCAAAGGGTTAAACAGGAGTTAAACTGCTACTTGTTAACCCATTCGAGACCGTGCATTTTTTTGGAGACTATCCAGAAAGACCGATAAGTTTTGGCTTTATATGTACCACTTCTTGTATTTCTAATGATCGTGGCTTTGGATCACCTACTTTAGGGTCGAAATTGAACCAAATACCAAATGTAATGTTTACACCAGCGCCGGGCGATTATTGCACGATCGAGCCGTCCTTCGAGAAACACTGCCTCATTTACCCATACATACAGCCGAGATATCACTGATTCACAACCACTCTGTAGGCGTCACGCTCGTGCCTATAGGCACTGACGTTGTGCCGTATCTAGGGCGACATTCGTAGTTAACACTAGGTTTACGGGACGCGTCAATTTGACGCATTTCAAACTTCAAAATGAAATATCTCAAAAACTATAGTATTAATTGCAACCACTTTTTGTCGTAAATTAATCATTTCAACCAAAGAATTTATACACTCAATTATTTTTATCCTAAGCCTTCTAATTTTTAAAATCTGTATGTAGTATACCTATCTCTACGAAACGCGTCAAATTGACGAATTAGCTAATTTCACGAGTAGTTTTTATATATTTGCTTTGTTCGTAAAATCATTATTTCAGTTTACTTACTACTACAGTTTTTAAAACATAATGTGCAAAAGATTCTGCAGTTATTGTTATTTCAGACAGTCTTCGCTAATTGTAACTTTCTGCGATAGGGTAATCGAATTGGAGCACAATATTTTTTTTTATTTTGGTCAATCCGCCTTTTCTAGCAATATGACGTAAATCCAGGTGATATAGTAAAATAAGATGTTGATCAAAATTGTCAAAATCAATGAAGATTGTTGTGGGGATACCTCCGAAGATGACCAATATGAATTACTCTAAAGCGAAGATGAGAGTGAAAGCTCCGAATGCATTGAAAGTGGAAAGATAGAAGGATTTTCGGGTAGTAAAGAGGAAAATTTCTTGACAGTATATCATAGTAAGAAAAGGATGAGTATGTTTTCTTGTTTTGATTACGAGGATGAGAGGACGAGCATTCTAAGCACATCCCAACATATAATGGATAAAATTGAAATTACAGTTGACAGAACACGGTGGATAAAATTGAAAGCAGACGAATCTGTGAGTAGGCCGCCCATTCATTTGATATTCAAGGATATCACAGGACCTACTGGCTATGATAAGAGAAATATTATGTCAGGTTATGTAACTAGTGCTTTCGGATTGATAATTGACAGACACGTAATAGAACACATAAAAGACTGCACTCAAACGGAGGCACGAAAAACCTCCAGAAAAATGAAAACAGTAATTTTTGTATATAGTGCAAACAGATCATGTGCGGAAAATGCACAAACAAAATTCAGTATGTCTATAAAAAATGTGCTCAATAAATGTGATTGCCATATACCGTTAATACCATTGCTAACATTTCCGTGGCAATTTAAAAACATTGACTTTTTACTTGTTAATAATGAATCTAACTGTGAACCCTAGTGTTGTTTAATTTATATTTAATTTGAAAAAACTGATTTTTTAAAGGAAATGCGCATTTTTGCTTACGCGTCAATTTGACGCGTGATCGTAGAGATAGGTATATAAGAAACGCCCGTAAACCTAGTGTTAATCGCTCGCGCTGGAAAGATGTGCCTCGCGCGTCAGTCGCGGAGATAAGAACGACGTGCGTGGCACGTCGACTCACAATATTTGTTGAGGAACAGTTTCAGATGCCACTACGTCGCATGGATCGCAGCGGCCGCGACGGCAACAATGTATTCTTTAACCACTTAACGCTCAGGTTTTTTTCGAATCGACCGTCCAAAAACGCACAAGTTTTTTTTTGCCTGAATGCTCATCTTGTGCATAGTATAAAATGTTTTTTGTACTCCTAGTGGCATACGAATTATTTTTTTCGGAAAAATAACAAGTTTTTCATCATACCTGTTTATCTAAGGGAAATCCTTCTATAACTTATATAACCAAATAACATTAACAACAACAATTAATTATAACAAGCAGAACACAAAAGTAATAATGTAAGAAATAAACAAACTACAAACTAAAAATCGTAAGATGTAAAAGATATTACAAGGATGACGTATACTGCACACTGATCGCTCAAAGACTAAAGAAACAGACAAAAGCTAACGGCAGAAGACGGAGAGATTATCTGTATTTATTTCTCCAATATACAATGTATAAAGTTTTTGGGAATGTATACATTTCAGTGTAAGATGTCAAAGGACTGAGTTCTAAAATATCAGCGGCTAAGCCAAACAAACCGCAGAGTAGCGGCCGTATCAGCTATGCCCGTGAACGTCACGGGCATGCACAAATTCGACCGTTTGGCGTGCCCGTGAACGTCACGGGCATGAGCGTTAAGTGGTTAATACGAGGAAGCCTAGCGTTCTAGTATCGGATAGTTATTTTTAACAATTTGCGCTAGTAATTAATTTACAAATGTGCGTACTGGAACGCAATACTATATTTATGCCGTAAGACTTAATGAAGTGGTCGATTTCGGCAAAACCATCGCCAGAAGTTCAAAAACATTAAAAGATATTAATCGTATTTGATTTAAAACATATCTGAGGATACTTTTTCACTAACAATACTTTTGTCTTATCCTACATGCGACGTAGTGCCATCTGAAACTGTTCCTCAACAAATATTCTGAGTCGACGTGCCACGCACGTCGTTCTTATCTCTGCGACTGACGCGCGAGGCACGTCTTTCCAGCGCGAGCGATTAACTACGAATGTCGCCCCAAATGCGGCACCACGCCAGTGCCGATAGGCACGAGCGTGACGCCTACAGAGTGGTTGTGAATCAGTGATATCTCGGCTGTATGTATGGGTAAATGAGGCGGTGTTTCTCGAAGGACGGCTCGATCGTGCAATAATCGCCCGGCGCTGTTCTAAACCGTCCCACAGTGTGTAATTCCGCCGTTCTAGCAGGACAAAAGTCAATTCTCGTAATGGTCCAGATGAAGAAAATTTTATTGGAAATTGATAGTAGAATGTCCATAGAAACAGAGAATGTAAAAATTATTTGAAAAAATAATCTGTAATAGTAAATTAACAGGCCTCAAAGTTGTACTTTCCGTAGACATTTTTGACAATTGTTTTGTAACGAAAGGGTAGAATGGACTTTGTGTATATGCATTGTTATCTCCACTTATTTGAGATATTTCTACAATTTTTTATTTTTCTAAACGACCTTTTATTGCCATTTTAATTCGCTTTAACAATTAACATGTAATTTAAGTTCCGTTCCGAAATGTAATGTAGACTTTTAACATACATTACTATTAATTACACTTCTGCAATTTTGTTTGTTTGAAGCTAAAGGTACAAACAATTGAAAATACAAAGACCCGTTTCAGACAAATGACGACATCTGTTACTTATTTATTCTTTTGCTGATAAAGTGCAAATTGACAGATTTTTTTGTACATGTGAAGGAGAAGTGGGGGGAGAATTCATTCTCTGTGAGTAATTTTCTCAAGAAAAATAGAGTTTGGTTAGAGATTCAAATTATATTCGGTAATATAGTTATTAATGAATCAGCTATAATCCATAATCAACCAAACAAGAAAACCACAGGTCTACCAGAAGAAGCTATTCGCTCCGAGTGTGACTGCAGCGCCAGACCAAATATGAACTACGGGAGGCTGTCAGCAGTGGCGGCGTTAGGGTAGGGCGCGGTAGGGCGACCGCCCAGGGCGCCGCACATAAAGGGGCGCCGCCGCAGGCGCCCCTTGATGTCCTCTCGTTCATTGAACGAGGCCTACTTACTCGTAAATTCCCAAAGTTTTGCGAAAAATTTGTTGTGTTGGCACTGCATGCAGTTCATTTTAACGGGAATGCCCGATCATAGTTAAACACATTATCAATGATAGTGTTTTCATCTATGGTCGGGAATTATCTTCAAAAATATTTTAGACGAAGCGGAACACAGTCAGCTCATTCTCATTCATTACATCGTACAATGGTGCAAAATGTGAATTTAGCAGTTCAGGCACCTCGCACAGATTTCGATCTTTTTCAAATCGTCACCAAGAGCACAAAACACATCCGACTTAGCTAAAAATTGGTATTCTAATATTTTTTGGGTCGCTGATGGCAAATCTGATCTCAAAATTTCAAAAAACAAAATGGCGGTTTCAATATGGCGGGTATGAGGCTTTCAAAGCGCCATTTTAACTGCGAAGGAATTGGCCGAAGAACTTGAAATTGAACCTGTGTTTAGAGCCACAACAAGAATTCGACGTATTAAGCGTCAGGCTGATGAAAATTTCCGCGATGAGCCTATAACTTGTCCAGAAAAAAAATTTGAGGTTGAATTTTTGAACTGTCTTTTGGACACCACATTAATTTCAGTCAATGAAAAATTCAAACAATTAAATGAGTACTCGGAATCTTGGTCTTTTTTATACAATATAAAACAGATTCCGGAAAAATCTGACCTTGTCAAACTCTGTGGTGATCTGCAATTGAAATTAACTGTAGACTCTAAATCAGATATAGATGGTTGTATGCTGTGTGATGAACTCATAAGTCTGACAAGGACAGTGCACGATCGTCACGACACGGATTTAGTTCAAACTTTGTAGGATGGTAGATTTTGTTCCCCTGTTGATGAATATATATAGTTATAGGCGCCACAACTCAATAGTTTTTTAGATATTTGCAATTGAATGTAAGTCACTCGTTAACTTCAGTTCTGTAGCAAACGATTACACATAACCTATTTAGCGTAGCTGCAACGGATCGGTGTGAGTCTCTAGTGAGGCAGCGCGTAAGTCGGGTAGAGTGTCGAGCTGCTTGCAATTTTTCAAGTTTTCAATTTTTTCACATAAATCGATACAATTAAATGGATAAACAATACGGTACAAGAGTGTGAGATTTATATAATACAAGTTTTATTAATAAAACACAGTCAAAATTGATAAAAACAATGGTTTCACCACAAAGAAGAAAACGGATAAAAATGTGAGGTTAGAATATAGGGACAAGCCACCGAACATCTGTGGATGGCGAGAAAATATCCCAGTTACTAGCCAAGAAGGACCTATAAACATGAATAATATTAAAACCAATATCGTGCCTAAACCCAAGAAAAAACCAACGATAAGGAGCGAAAACGCACTCGCAATGGACAAAATATTCAAAGACCTAAGACGAGAACACGGAATACACATAGGCAAAGGATTGAAAAAATACATCACAGGACAAGGCAGCAATAAAAATTCAAATGACTCTGGACCACAGGATACCCAAAGCCCAACCACGAGTCAATACGACTGGAAAACGATCCAGCCTAACCTAAAAGCAGCAAAACGCAGAAGGCCCTCGCTGCCAGAAAGAGATATTGTCTCGCCGAACAAATACCGATACCTTGACAACGAATCAGAGACAGAGCAAGAGTCAATATGTTATACTGATACCGACTCAATCATTGAGGGAGGAAACGAAAATACCCAGAACAACGAGACTATGGCTACAACTAGCCGGAAAAGACCCAGTAGCGATAAACAAACGGACAGTAAGAAAACTCCTAAATTACTGAACCAGATTAAACAACAAAATAAAACTGATGCCCCAATAAACATAAATAATCAAAACAATTCCACGGACAAGGGCTTAAAAATCCCACCAATTTACGGCTACGAAATAGACCTAAAAAAGACAATAGAACTATTCAGCAAAGACGAAAGGATAAACAAAAAATTTACCACCAAAATACTAGATGAAAATATACTACTTATAAAACCGAAAGATATGCAGGCTTTCAATACCGTCAAAGAGATCTTTGCAGCGAACGCGGTACAATACTATACATTCACACCCAAAGAACTTAGGAATAAAAATATAATGCTTAAGGGTATTAGAGGAGATTTTAATGAGGCAGATGTCACAAAGGAAATAAACAGCCTGAATCTGCCCAACGTTAAAGTTATTAAGGTAGCAAAATACCTCTACAAATACAATCAAACAGTACAACACCACTTCCTGGTTCAACTATCGCATGATTCAGACATATCACAACTGATAAGCACGCGCTCCTTACTGTACCAGTCAATAAGATGGGAACCTCTGAGAAAAAGAAAGCTAACACAATGCACCAATTGCCAAAGACTGAACCATACAAGCCACAACTGTGCATTGAAATTTAGGTGCGTCAAATGTACAAAGGACCATAAAAGAGGTGAATGCACCGTCAAAGAAGAAGCAAGAGTAGAAGCACTACAATGCGTCAACTGTGGTGAGCCAGGGCACCCAGCATCATACAGAGGTTGCCCATACATACAATTATATATAGGACTCAAAGAGGAAAAAGTTGCGGTCAACAAAATGAATAAACTAGTCATCAACAAAAAAAAAACACAGCGACACAAAATAAATAGCATCAATGAATTAATCCCTGGAGTGTCGTTCGCTAATATGGCTGCCAAAAATAACAGCTACCAACCGGCCCCTATGACCAACAACAGAATGCCCACTCAACAACACAATAGTGAGTGGAGGCACGCTACTAACCACCAAAACCCCCCAGGTAACCAATCTAACTCACAGCCTGAATGGTTAGAATCATTCAAAAACGAATTAGTTACAGCAATTTCAGGCAGATTAACAACCATAGCAAACCAGGTACAAGATAATGCATCCAAGATAGATTTTATAATGAACTCACTGAACTTACAATGGAAGTAGTAAATAATAATGCACAATTCAACATAAATAACAGCGAAGATAGAGCTGATAAAAGTATAAAAGACATTAATATCATAGCGATTAATGTAAACTCAATCATCCACAACACAAGAAGATACAACCTACTAAAATTCCTAGATAAATACAAACCAGACATTGTTTTACTATCGGAAACAAAGTTAAATAATAAACACAAGCTAAGCTTTGAAAAATACTTGACCTTCAGAACGGACAGGATAAATTCCACGCAAGGAGGCGGAACAGCTATTCTTGTCTCAAAAAAACTACCAGCAGATTATATTAGAATCCCCCCACTGACTAAAAATGCAACAATAGAGACTACAATAATCAAATTAAAGACTGGCAGCTCATCCCTTTTCATTATTAGCATGTACGCCACTAATAGTAACCACAGAAAAAGTTTTATCGACGAGCTAAATACAATACTTAACACACTCAAAATTAGAAACCCTGAGAATCACTTCATCATTGCCGGAGACCTAAACGCACGCTCACCACTTTGGGGCGACAGAGTTTCTAACCAAAGGGGCGCTTATCTCAAAAATTGGTTGGACAACGAAGGAACTGAATTCAGAGCTAAAGTATACGGCACATCCGAGGCTACATACCTGCCTGCAGCAACATTCCTAGACATCTGTATTGCGGATAATAGGATTAAATTAAATAACCTCGACACAAACGGTAACATTGCTACACTACCATACGAAAGCGACCATCTGGCTTTGTACTTCACTGTGGAAACAGACGCAGTTACGGAAACCAATTATGAAGAACTCAATTCACAAAGGCCGCTCTACAAAGAGACGAATTGGGAATGCTTCCAAACATTCCTGGAAGAAAGCTTGACCCTAGAAATTCCAGTCAACACAAACATCTCAAGAAGCGAAATAGATAACCTTATACTACAGCTGAATGACGAGATCCTGAATGCAATAGACAAAATCACCCCAAAATCCAAGGGCACATCGAATAGCGTACTTAAATATGTCAACACAAAAATTAAAAAGCTCCAAAATAAAAAATCCAAAATTCTCACGATCCAGAGAAAAATCAAGAAAGGCAGGATACTAGTCACAAAAAGATTAGAAATCCAACTGACAGAACTGCTCAACTTTATCAAAACCTCAATTAGGCAAGAGTTTGACAAATCTATCCACAACTACTGGCAAAAACAGATCCAAGACATAGACCATAGAGACTCGGAAACCTTCTTCCCAAAAATAAATAAGCTCCTAAGAAAGAAGAATCCGATTGTGATTGAATCATTGAAAATATCGAACAAAAACGTAGCTCTAACCAACAGAGCAGGTATCAGATCGCAAGATCATTCGGTCGAAGATGATATGATAACGGTTAGTGACGATTTGAATAAACTCAATATCTTAGGAGCAACCTTCGAAAAAATTAGTTCACCTAATAGATTCAACTCCGGTACTAGACTGGCACAAATTATCAATAATCAGGTCAGCGAGACTTACAACAAATACGCTGACATCGAAACCGAAGGCACCACACTGGTAGACTTCTCAGAGGATAGAAAGGCTGACTCCCCGGGCACAGTAGGAATGGACAATGGTGGACTATTCACTGACTATCTGGAAGTCCGTAAGATCCTGAAAAAGCTCCCGAACAAAACCTCAAGTGGAGTAGACCTCATCCCACCAATAGTTATCAAGCATCTCCCGGATAGGATGATTAAAGCGATCGCCGTGATATTCAACCATGCAATCAACAATTTCTATTTCCCAAAGATCTGGAAAAAAGCCAAACTACTACCAATCTTGAAGCCAGGCAAAACAGCCTCAGATCCAAAAAGCTACAGACCTATTAGCCTCACTCCCTCCCTCAGCAAGGTATACGAGATAGTTATAAACAACAGAATAATTGAACACTGCAAACAACACAGTATAATACCGCACAACCAGTTTGGCTTCAAAAGAGGGCACTCCACCTGCCACGCAATCCTGAGATTACAAGCAGACATCATAAAACTGTTCAACGAACAAAATATGATGGTCGGAGCAGTCTTGATCGACGTGGAGAAGGCATTCGACTCCGTTTGGCAGGAAGGCCTTGTTTACAAATTGATTAAAAAAAAATTCAACCCGAACCTGATCTTGCTGATAATGAGCATGATTAGAGAGAAGCAATTCATCACGTGGAACGGAGTGGACACCTCGACAATGACCTTCAATATCGAGGACGGCCTGCAACAAGGGACAGTTAACTCCCCGATACTATTCAACATATTCACTAGCGACTTCCTCAACTCGTTCAATTTAAATGAAGGACCAGCAAAATCAACAGCGTATGCAGATGATGTCATTATATACTGCCCAGGAAAGAATGCTGACATCATCAGAAATGAGCTGGAGGACTTATTCCAGAAATTCGATAAAATTTACAGAACCTGGAACCTGAAGATAAACCCAAGCAAATCAGAGTGCATTCTCTTCCACAGAAACTGGAACCACCTATCCAAAATATCAAAAAAAAGCCTGAAAAGGTTTAGAATGTGCGTCGAAATAATGAATGACAATGGCAGCATCGCTGCAAATAAGCTCGAAATCAAAAGAAGCAAAGTGGTCAAATATCTTGGCTTCAACATTGAAGAAATGGTAAAGGGAAATGTTCACATTGACATACAACTGAAAAAAGCCATTAACGCCTTTAGAGCCAACAGTGCCATCTTCTACAATAGTCACCTAAGCAAAATAGCGAAAATTATCTGCTACCAGCTTTTAATCAGGCCGATCATCACCTACGCAGCCCCTATATGGTGGAATACCAGCGCCTCGGCGATGGAAAAAATAAGGGCATTTGAAAGAAGATGCCTCAGAGCATGCCTAAGCATGTACAGGTCTGCACACTCTGAGTACTTCAAATACATTAGCAACAAACAACTATACGACAGCGCAAGGATACCCCGCATTGATAATCACATCATAAAACTCACAAGAGGATTCTATAAAGAATGTAAAACTATTAATAATCCAATCATAGACGAAATAATTAACATGGACGCAAACCAGCACAATAACTATCTCAAAAGCGACGAGATCCCACCGCAAACCTTCACACATGCAGATAATCTCGGACTGATTCAGGACCATAACAACATCCCTATAATTTACCACTGGAGGAGAAACAAGGCCAACAAAAGGATTTGCTGGAAATTTGACGATCTGGACAAAAACAGTAGCAATTTCAACTACTCGATGTCCCTTCCAACGAGGGACACATACGACTTCCAAAGGATTAAAAAGAAGTACTGGTGGATCAACGTAAACTCTACCCACCACAAAACAATGATAGCCAAGCACAACGAATTCAAAAAGGCACAAACTAAAAGTGCCCAAGGGCGCCGCGACCCATAAAACAAAAATATAAACAGCGGAAAAGAAGACTGATAAACAAACCTCACATAGAGTTAAAATCATCAGAGCAACTAAGAGGCAGTAGCCATTATATTGTATATAGTGTAAATATAAATAGGAATCTAAGTTAGTACGTAAACAAAAGCAATCTATAATGTGATAATTAGACGTAAGAACACAGCGACCAGCTAACGTGATTTTGTGCAATAAGAAAAGTGATCCTTCTACAACAGAAGCGGATACACTCTATCTCATACCCTGATCATAAATTATGAACCAGCCAGATCACGCCCAAAATTCTGAAATTGGTTAAACTAAAATAAATTGTTAACAGAGTAATTTTTTGCAATAGAGGACACATGTAGGCACCAGTGTCCTCATATATTGTTTTTGTACTCTTGTTATTATTAAAAAATGATCCTTTCGAGCCTTGATACGGGCTGTATAGAAAACAATGCAAGCTATAAAGACCTTACCTCTAAATAATTGCACCCAGCCTCCTGGCAAGCAATTAAGACAATCAATTTGTGATAACGAGCAGCCTACAGAGCCAAGTTGTCATCGACGTAGGGGCATTCCCGCCCCAAAATCTTAGTTAATGTTAGGATATTTTATTATGTACAACCTAACGACGAAACAGGGTGATACTTAATGTACCTGTTCAACTATTAAAAATAAACATATTTTTCAAAAAAAAAAAAACAACGGATCGGTGTTCGTAGTCGGTGGGTGCCGGGTTCGAGTCCGTGGCGGGGAGAATATTTTTTTTTATGTGTATTTTTACATATAAATAAACACAATGGAATTTAAATACATTTTTAAATCATTCGTATAAGTATAAGTAAACAATAAAAGCATTTCGCAAGAGGAACAGGAGAAAAGCCCTTTAACTGCTGGCTAATCGTACCTGGAAACAATACATTGTGAAAGGAAATAATAAATAAAACATTTATCAGGTTAACAGAATTAGTATAAAAATATGATTAGCTTCTTACCCCTCATTGTCCGTACAATTGTGAAACTTGTCATAAAAGTAAATGAAACATAATTTCGAAAAGCATCTCGCGCATCGAATTAGTGCAGCATTGTTGCATAGGCATTTGCTGCTTTGTATTTCTTGTGGAAAGCAGACTTCGTTGACATTCTCAAATACCTCTCTTTCCGAAATGCTTTTATTGTTTACTTATACTATACGAATGATTTAAAAATGTATTTAAATTCCATTGTGTTTATTTATATGTAAAAATACACATAAAACAAAAAATATTCTCCCTGCCACGGACTCGAACCCGGCACCCACCGACTACGAAAACCGATCCGTTGCAGCTACGCTAAATAGGTTATGTGTAATCGTCTGCTACAGAACTGAAGTTAACGAGTGACTTACATTCAATTGCAAATATCTAAAAAACTATTGAATTGTGGCGCCTATAACCATATATATTCATCAACAGGGGAACAAAATCTACCATCCTACAAAGTTTGAACTAAATCCGTGTCGTGACGATCGTGCACTCTCCTTGTGAAATCTTGTTTGCCTGATCAGAATTTGGTCACTCCTGTTTTTGTTTTAAATTTGATCAAAGATCGCAACTTACAAGAATTATACCCAAATGTATGGATAGCATTGCGAATATTATTGACTATACCCGTAACGGTTGCTAATGGGGAGAGGAGTTTTTCTAAGCTAAGCTGGTAAAAACCTACCTGCGATCGCCAATATCTCAATTTAGATTGACAAACTTGGCAACTTTGTCAATCGAAAATGAAATTGCGGAAAACATCGACTTTGATAATTTAATAAAAGAGTTCGCCAATAGAAAGGCTAGAAAAGTCAAATTTTGTTAGTTTTTTTTTTAAATAAATGGTTATTTTTTAATAAATGGTTATTTTTAAATAAATGGTTATTTCATTATATCCTTTGCCTTTTTTTGTATAGGTTTGAATAACAGTTGGGTGTGAGGGGGGGGGGGGGGGGCGCCGTAGAAATCTCGCCCAGGGCGCTGATAGTGCTAAAACCGGCTCTGGCTGTCAGAGTATGTTTTTATATGTTTGTCAATAGTCAGAGATATGTGAGTAAGTCAAAACACGATTGTCGACACTTGTAGGAATATCAATTCGAAATTCAGTGAAATCGATTATGACCCTGGTGTTATTATAATCCGGTAGGAAACAATCAGGCATAGTTTCTTGTACTGTATCGATATCTGGCCAAAATACTAAATTTCTTGTCGCACTAGCAAGATGTTGCAGAATTTCATAAAAAATTGTTGAAATTGTTGTCCTGTGAACACTAAATAATACACCGAGTGGCGAAAATGTTAATCCAGTTTTAATTTTCATTAAAAAAATTAGTAGTCGGTCTTTTTTCGTAAATTGAAGGAAATATTGTTGGAATGTAGCTAGGACTCAACTTCTCTTCTGATTTTTTACCCCCAATAAAATGATCACTACAAATACAATCATATGGCTTGGGAACCCACGGTGATCCATCAACACTATAAAATTATATTTTTAATAAATTTTAGCACAGTATTAATAAAACTGTTTGCGAGATAAAAATTTTCTCACTGATAATTTTTCTTTTTCTTTTAATCATAAAATTTTTATAATATTAAAATTTATTCATTTATAAACTTTATTTTTGCTTTTTCGTTACAGAATTTCAAAAAAATTATTTACATTTACTGAACTTAACAATTTTACAAAGATTTACAATACTCCGAATTATTATTTTTAATAACAATAAGGTTATGGTACTACTTACTTTAGCCTTTTAACTGCAGCTATCCACTGATTCCGTTGATTTATTTTCCATGTAGCTGTCGGAAATTTATAAAATTTGCACTTACTTTTTCTGCTAGTATTTTTACAATTCACTACACAACAACTCTGGTGACTCATTTTTATTTTATTTATTAAAATCAAAACAAAAAAAATATTTTAACGTGTTTTTGTTTACAATTTCGGTTATAATAGCCTCCCGTAATGCTCAAAGTGACCACTGCGAACGCTTCAGTCGATTTAACTTCCCCTACCATGCCTTCCCTCAGAGCGAATATAACTTCTTCGCGAGGAATACCGAACAATAACTGAAAGTTTCGGCGAAGACGAAGAAACAGACGAGGATTTCGAAGAATAGTATGTAGTATATATGCAATTCGTAACGGTAAATATGTCATTAACATATACTTTTTTCAACATATTAAAGGTTTTCAAACAATAAACATGACGCTTATTAGTGAAATTATTTTTGTCCAGCTAGATTCGCGAAATCGATCACAGTGCAACGGCGCGATCGCCGATTTATTTAAAAAAGGCGAGTGTTAAACCAGGCCACGGTGAAAAACAGTATTACAATACAGGAAGCTATAATTGTTTTTTTATGAGGGTTGGGCACCATTTGAAGCGTACAGTGGCTGGGTTAGGGAGTTTGTGTCGATTTCTCTTCGAAACTCGATTTCGAGTTGTGCTCTTGAAGGGCGTCGAGTGTTTCGCACATGTATCATCGCTCTGTCGCATTCCAAGGTACACATTATTCAACTTACAGGGAATTGGCCGATAACCCGAAGTCATAGTGTTGCATAGATTTTGAAAAGAGACAAACGTATTCTTGAAAAATCTGGCCACGGAGTGGGGAAGATATTGCATCTTTTGGTGATAGAACTGCGAGGAACAGCACGGCACTTACCTCAGAACTCTCGAAGAATACGCGTTGCTTTATATCCATTTTACAAGAATACTACTTCATACATTCTAGATTTTAAAGTTGTTAGGTAATAAGTTTCGGTTTTTAGTTTTACAGTTATTAGTTTTTTCACTTTCTCCTCTTGTATTTTAAGTTAGTTTGTTGTATAATTTTAAGTCGTAGTCGTTAGTCAATTCTTAATATTTTTTAGTTCTTAGAATTTAATTTTAAAATATAGTAATGTACAACAGTAGTGAAAATAGTTCGGAAAATCTTGGCGCTATGTTCGTTGTTCACAACGATAGTGTGGTGGAACAAACAAATAGAAGAAAAAGTAGTGCGTGGGAGCATTTCACAAAGCTTTGCGCGGACCTGGCACAGTGCAATTACTGCAACAAGCAGTTCGGAGTAAAACATTCCAGTACAAGCTCGCTCCAGCGGCACTTGAGAAATATTCATTCTGAAGTGTATGAAAACAGCATGAGGGAAGCTCGTAATCGTGGCACAGCGGTAATGCATGTTGAAAATCCGTTGAGCAATGATTCGACAAGGAGTAAAGACTTGACAGCTGCTATAGCACGGATGATGGCAGTAGATCTTCAGCCGATCAGCATTGTCGACGATCGCGGTTTCCGATCCTTGATGAACATCGCGGAACCGCGGTATACAATTCCTTCCCGGACGACGTTTTCGCGGACTATCATACCTAGAATGTATGAAGATCTGAAGGCTCAGATCACAACAAAATTATCTACAGGTAATAGTTATACCTTTTCACCTTCATTCAACATTATCGGTTGGTTAATTCGTAGCTTCTAACTTTAAAAATTTTTACGGTACAGGAAACAATGTGTACGCGTACACAGTAGATGGATGGACATTGCGCGCAGTGATGAGCTATTTATCGTTAACAGTGCATTACGTAAACACAGATTACGAACTGAAGCACTATACTTTGAATTTAACAAATCTCACCAAACAACACACATTTAAATATTTGCAAAATATTATTGTAAACAATTTAACGGCGTGGGGCATCGATGTCGGCAAGCCGGCATTTTTTACGAGTGATAATGGCCGAAACATTGTGAAGGCGATTAATACATTTCCGAACTGGACAAGAGTGCCATGTTTCGGACACTGCTTGCAGTTAGTTGTTCATGCCGGATTAAATAAGTTCCCTCTATTCCAACATTTACGGAAGAAATGTAGGAACATTGTCACGCATTTTTCAAAGTCCACTACCGCGCGGGAAAAATTTTCCGAGCTGCAGAAGAGTGGGAATGGCAAAAGTTTGCAACTAATCCAAGAAATAGATACCAGGTGGAACTCAACATATGCCATGTTTGCTAGATTTGCCGAGTTGCGCATATACGTATATAGATATGGCCCTGTGCGGAGAATGTACGCCGGAAAATCTAGAAGACAACGAATGGGAGTTTTTAACAATGCTGATAGACATTCTAGCACCTATAAAAGAAGCCACAGAGATAATGAGTCGGGAATCGTGCCCTACAATATCATGGTACTACCCCATGTATGTGGGACTGAAAAATGTATTGGGAACTGAGGAAAACGAAGACGAATTAAATATGGAAATTAGAACCAGTCTCCGGACTGCGCTGCAGGTGAGATCAGTCACTTATTTCAACGTTAAACAAAGCACTTTTACAGCACAGACAAAATTAAATTATTATTTCACTTACAGGAACGTTTCGAATCAATTTTTAGAAACGATATTTATTATCATGCGACAATGCTGGATCCGCGTTTCAAGGAACAGATACTTCCGGCAGAGATCAAAATATATATTTTCGATACATTTCGGGAAAAAGTAAATGAAATCAATAATGCAATGGACCAACCTTGCTGGAAACAGTGCACTCGCCCAAGATCAAGTGGAAGCGGTACGTATTTCAAATAACAGACAAAATTGTTTTTAACTAATCTTAATCTTGTCAACTGAACACTTAGTTTTGCATTACAATTTGTTGTTTAGGCGAGCCGAAGTCGAAACTTTCTCGATTTTTTGATGCGGCATTAGGAAGTGTGAGCGCACCGGAGGAGCAAGCATTCTACGTAAAAAGGGATGCAGAAATGCGGATTTTCTTCTCGGAGGAGCTTCTTCCGAGAAGCGAAAACGTTATGACATGGTGGAAATCGAATGCCAGTCAATTCCC
Organism: Cerceris rybyensis; assembly: GCA_910591515.1. Taxonomy (NCBI): domain Eukaryota; kingdom Metazoa; phylum Arthropoda; class Insecta; order Hymenoptera; family Crabronidae; genus Cerceris; species Cerceris rybyensis. Next base: position 32,274,974 of record OU342790.1, read on the forward strand.
AATATTATCATTGGTTGCGAAAAATATTCTGGCCATTCCCGCTACCCAATGTACGAGCGAACGATTGTTCTCCGCGTCGGGTAATCTAGTTGTCGCGACGCGGACTAGATTACTGTCCAGAAATGTGGAACAGATTTCATTCTTGCACTCGAATTTGGAGTGACGAATAACCAACAATAAATAAATTATATCCAGAATTTTTTGCAAGTAAGAAAAAGAAAGAGTTAAACCTTTTGTTCTTCCCCAATCCCAAGTTTTGCGAAACCTATAAAATTAAAAGTAAAAGTGAGACGTGAAAGGATAAAATAATTATTATGATATTAACGGAACGTTAAATTATGCGATATATCTGCAGTGGAATTTCTCATCAATTTTTGTCCTAACAATTTACTCCTGAATTATCTATTCAATTTACTTCTGAATTATCTATCACATATGTTGAAGGTAGCACGATCAATTACCGCAAAGTATGTACCTGTGCTTTGAAAGTTAAGAACTTTGGACGTTTTATAAATTTTGACTTAACATTTTGCGCAGGCAATCCTATAAAGTTTATCTACGAGATTCAGCAACAAAATACATTCCGCGAAAACGGCAGCACCCTCTTAAAAACCGTAGGTATGAATAACTGCATTACCGACATCATACGATAAACCCTGAACGTGTCTCGAAGTGAAACGCCGGTAAATATCACGGAGCGTGAGAGTTACATCGAACAGCCTCGAGTCCGCCATCTTGACCCGAAGCAAACGAAATACCCGAGATCAGTCGGGCAGTGATGCCAGAACGAGGGATTTTTTCCCCTGCGTGAGCCTTCGTGCGCATGCGCATGCTGACGTCACAGCTCTGCGGGAATTATTTCCATAGACGTATATATCTATGCAACAGTACGTCGCATAAGGGGCCCTTCCCAGTCGTTTTCCGCGCTTTTCGTTAAACTGAATAAAATATTGTATCGTAGTGCAATATTAGTATATCAGAGTGACTGTTCCTTCGTACGGAGACAAAAGCGCGTTCGAAACGAAGCAAAAGTTTACCGCTCTTTGAGGCCCGGGTCTGGTCGCCAGATCTTTTATTACTTAACAACATTTGGCGACCATCACGCGCAAAGACGTCCAAAACTCTGGACGTTTTCTGCAGTTTTCCTTACTTTCGCAACAAATGTTGGTATTCATTTAATAAATCGGCTGCAGATATACAAAATAATAAGAAAACTTATATTTATTTATTTACACGTAAATATATTATTCCTTTTAAAAATGTCCTCTTCCTGTAATTTCCACCGTATTTAAATTGTCACGGGGGTCTAACGATACCCCATATTTGAGTAAAGTATATACATTACTGAGGATTTGGTAGTGCGCATGCTTGGGAAAAATCCCTCGTTCTGGCATCACTGCAGTCGGGCCGCCCGAAATCAGTCGGGTTCCCCTAGGCCCGAGTGTGTCGGGTACCCGCCCGAGCCCGACCGACTTTCTTCGGCCCGACCCGAGGCGTCGGGTACCCGGCACATGGCACAGCCTGCACACCCTTAATTATTTAATATAATAAAAAATACAGTGTGGTCCGTAGCTGTATGTATAACCAAAAGCGAACCTCTAAGCTTAATGGCTGATGAGACACACAGCTCCAACGCCTGCAGTGATGCCAGGACGTGGGATTTCTCCCACCCATGCGCACTACCTAATCCTCAGTAACGTATATACTTCAATCAAATATGGGGTATCATTAGACCCCTGTAACAATTGAAATACGTTGGAAATTACAGGAAGAGGACATTTTACTAGATACGTCCATGGAAACAACCGTCGCTTAGCTGTGACGTCAGCATGCGCATGCGCACGACGGCTCCCACGTGGGAGAAAATCCCATGTCCTGGCATCACTGCTACGCCTTGCTGCTCAGACCCAGAAAACATGAGGCACAAAAAAACTCTAGTTCGGCTACGCGTGTCGCCAGTCGCGCCAGTACAAAAATCATGGTTACCATGTGGTTGATTCAGAGAGCGACGTAACAAGTCTACTTGTTGATTTTTTTCTGTTGGCAAATCCAATGGTTTTGTGGTGTTGTGTGCCACACCAATTCACACCTATAGATTCATGCGAACGCAGTTACGATGGTTATTCGTGGCGTGGAAATTCGGTAAGAAGTATTGTACGGTTAAGGTAGGAACCTAGGCTATCGACATTGTAAATGCAAGACGTGTGTAACTAAAGGCGGCAAAATCGACATCACGCCATAGGAAGTCTGATCACTCGATTTCATTTGTTTTATCAACGTTGCCATATCAAGTTATTGCTTCCCGCGTAAAAACCTCGTCTTGCATACGTAGGGAACCAATAGAATTAAAGATTGAATGTAAAGTACCTTCTGATTCGCGGAGCGGAGCGATCGTGAAAAATTGCATGCGAGCTTCTTTTGTTAAACGGTTGCCTCGGCACACTTGCGCAAGATATCGAAGCGTTCAGACGTATAACGTTATATATATATTATACTAAGCTATTATAATTACTTTTCCTATTCATAATTATTAAATATTGTTAAATTTTACTGTTTGTTCAGTTATTATATCTAAAGTTATTAAAGTTATCATTCTGTTTAGTTTAATATATATATATTTAGTTCTTAATATACATTGTAAATTATTCATTTTAAAAATCCTTCATCTCCTGTGGAGAGTAACACCTCTTCCACTGGGGGTAACCCACATCATTTCTTGGAAATCCCTGAACGGCCACGCAACAGTGGAAAGGAAATCTTGTCGATTCATTTCGACAACGCTGAAAGGGTACTCCTTAAATTAGGATAAAATAGCGTATCACTTTCACTTTCACTGTGTTCTATTTCCCTTGACATTTTTATTTTTGATACCCTTACAATAAATATTTTTGGTTATTTTAAAAAGTCAGAGTTTTTACAGTTATTAAAAAAATTTATTTAATGTTTTTGATAACACAATAATTTTCACAAACACTTCAATGCAATATTTTTATGTTTTAACCAATGTTTAGATATTTTAAATTAAAAGAAAGCACGTGCATAAAGCTCGTATAATTCTAAATAGTAGAAGTAACAGTTACAGTTACTATGAATTTGTTGTTTTTCAGTGTTACCAACAAATATTGAAAGAAGAAGAAGAATTTAATTTTTATTTCAAAGTTCATGTAAAAAATATTGATGAAAGGTGGACTTATTCACAATGGCTTCTGAAATTATTATACAATCTTTCAGAAGCTATAAAAAAAGGGCTGTCTCACATAGAAAAACGAAGCAACGAGTAAATCCTTTAGTAACTAACAAGAGAATATTATTTCTTCGGAAATTATACGGAAACTGCTATGCTGCGTAAACTCAGAATATATGTTGGATATTTTGTAAAGGAGCGTCGATTTCTTACAATTAGTAATTTTAAAAAGGCATTGGTGCACGCGGTCGACGCAACAATATATAATATATAAGTTTCAGTGCAGTAATGAAAGTTAGTTGTATATAAGTCGTTTATTTTTAAAGTGATATAAATCGCGTTTGCGTAATAAAAACTGTGTTTATTATTCGACTGTGTTGTTCACTGTGTCTTTTCAATGGTTATTAGAATTGGTTACACTAATTGTAAGAAAAATATAAGTATTTAAGATAGCAAGTGCAAGTAAACCTTCTCGAAAGTTGACATCAATATTTCTAAATACGTTAAATTACAAACCCTTAAACATATTGAATTAAAAAGAAAATGATTTTTGCCACTTTCGAAATAAATGAGTAATATAGTAATTAGTAAAAAAAATTATGTTTCATTAACACATTGACAGATTTAAAAAAAACACACACGGGGGATTCTCCCACGGTTAACGTAAATCGATCATTGAATTTTCTTTTGTCCATTGTCGGCGTTATTCGAAGGGGTTCCTTGGGCTCCATGTACTTGGGCGAGCGCTCGTCATTAGTCGCTCTTGAGCCATCGAAGTGTAAGGAGAGGTTAGGTTGCCGTGCACGTCAACGTTTTCGCGTACTTACGTTCAAGTTACCAATAAAACAATAAAACTAAGTCACATATTTCCGTGTTCATAAATTAGGAAATTAGTGTGTTGTTTCTGTGAAATTTATGCAATAAAGGAGCACTTATTCAGAAAAATTAAAGTAAAATAATGTGTCTACTTAAACTACATACCGTCCGAATTAACGTGATATTATAATAGAGTATTTAAAAGTTTTAAAAACAGTGACAATGTAATACAAATTTGGGAATAAAAAGAGAAAAAATTTTTATATTAAATGAGAGACTACCGAAGATCTCTCGAAAGGATTTGTGTAGTGAACGTATGGAAGATCTGTGTGCGAGAAATATGTGGTGGAAAGACACTGCTACGGACAGTTTAATAAGACGAAGCGATGAGCAGATCATGCAAGGAATGCACTGAGAAATCGTAATGAACATTAGTGACCACTAACCTTTAGGATCACTTATACATCCGTCCATTCCTGATATTTGCTGTCTTTGTTCTTTTGTCATGTGACATCTGGATCACGATGAGGGATTCTACGATCATCACGCGTGCCGATGTTTACGCCGAGGAAATTCCCGGTACATCTGACGGGTAAATTATAGAGAATTAAAAACTGTGACTTTTATTTGTTATATTTGGTAACATACCGTTTTAACACTTACATAAATTTTAAGAGATCAGAATCATCCTTTTCATTTATTTTGCTTAGAAATCAGTTTTAATAATTTTCGACAATCATCAGTATGCAACATTGAGAAAATTATGCCAATATTATAAAAACTGAACATTTTTAAGAGATTCAGAAAGATAATTATTACAGTATAATATATACATTCTATGCTGCGAATCTAATATTAATTCGTAGTATTTCTGTTTTCTGTTGTTACAAATATAAAGTACACTGTTACGAAACTGGAAAAAAACTTGGAAAGAATTAAGCGTGAGACTTGCAATGTTGGTAGGCAAACGGGTGCTTCAGTGACATTGAAAATTTAATCATTTCTTAATTTGTCATATGCCGCTTATGGTACATCAATATATGAGTTTCAGGTGTAATGGATAATTTTTTTAAGTGTCCTTTTTTTCTGTTTTCAATAGGGGATTTGTGATGTTTGACTTTATCAAACCAGGCCTTGTTCATAATCGAAAGTAGTGGAAACAGAAAAAGCTAAAAACGAAATACAGAAGTTTCTGTTGTACTTATAAATATAAACCTGTAAAATTTAGTGAACAAGGTTTCTATCGCGTTAGATAACAATTATTAATTATTGGTTATATAGCATAAATTATGCGAATAAAAATGTTAAAATTAAGTAACCTCAGTAAACACTGAGGTTAGTTGAACAGTATATTACCAAAATTAATTTTATTATCTACGTTATTGACTATAGAAGAGCTTAGGAAACACAAAAATGTTTAGTTCTCGCACACGTATTCGCCCTTTCGGCTTTCGTTATTCACTTCTTAATCCTCATCCTTTCGATGCACGTTTCTTTTGTTCACTCGTGCTTCTTCTTTCGTTCTCATTCATTCAGTCATTCACTCTCTCGCTTTCGACACGCGCTTCGACCTGACATACAAAAGAGTCTACAATGTAAACACATTGACCATGGCCTCAGCCTTTTCTTCCTACATATATTTATCTAATTTTATCAACTAACTATATTAGAACGATGAGGTAAACATCACTTAAAGTTAGTAAATATTTTACAGTCACGTTTATTTAAAATTCCGAGGTATCAAACGTTTATCATTATCACTCTCAATGGGATCAAGTTTAACATACAGTGAGTCACGAAAGTATTCGAACGCTCTGATGTGAAAAGTTTGACGCTTAAAAAATGCTAGCCATATTATATATAACAAAATATTTTTATTGCTGTAGTAACACATAAGTATCATGATTGTACATATAAAATTTGAAATGTCTCTGATAACGTAAAAAACACTTAAAAAATATTTCTTTGTAAGATTCTATAACTAGATGCCACAAAAGTATTCGAACGCCTAAGTATATAATACATGTTTTAAACAAACATAGTATTTTAATATTTTGTCGGACCACCACCAGCACTTATTACAGCTTGCAACCGTCGTTGCATGCTGTCAACTAAATTTTCTGTAACATCTTTGTTTATATTGTGCCAAATTTCAAAAATGTTGTTTTTTAATGCTTCCTTGCTATTAATGCTATGTTTTCTAAGTTGTCTGCCAATTTCTGCCCATAAGTGCTCTATAGGGTTGATGTCCGGACTTTGTGGGTACATTGTATATGATCCATTCTTTAACAATACGTGCGGTATGTTTTGGATCATTGTCCTGCTGAAAATAAAAACTGTCTGCTACCCCTAATTCTTCCACACTCTGCTTCAAATTATCTTTTAATATTTGCATATATTTATACTTATCTAATATACCATCGATAATGACGAGATTACCAACACCACTGGACCTCATACACCCCCATACCATTATCGATCCACCACCATGCTTCACTGTTGGGTGCAGATTTTTAAGATCCATTTCCTTATTTAGTTTTCTCCAAATTTTATGGCATCCATCTGACCCGAAGATGTTGAATTTGCTCTCGTCTGAGAAAATAACGCGTTTCCAAAACTCCTTGTCTTTGTTAACGTATTTTTTAGCGAAATTTAATCGCTTTCTTTTGTTCACTTTGCTGATAAATGGTTTCTTTCGAGGAATACGACCATGAAAATCATTTTCGCGGAGGATTCTCCGACAGAGTTCCGGATGAACCTGCTTCCCAAAGCTATCAGCAATTAGTGTAGCAAGATTTGGTGCAGAAATTGTTGGATTCTTTTTTATCTCACGCACAATTGTATGTTCTTCCCTTTTCGTTAATTTCTTGTGCCGGCCAGACCGGACTTTATTCTGAAGAATGCCAGTAGTTTCGAACTTTTTTACAATGTAATAAACGGTAGATTTACTTCTTCCTAATAATTGTGCTATTTCGGCATAGCTCTTGCCTTCATTATGCCACTTAATTATTAATTTTCTATCAGTGATGCTGGTTTCTGATTTTTTCGGACACATTGTTAATACAAATTTTACAACTTTATTTACACTCACAGTACTGAACATGGAAAGTGCGCAGAATCAACTGAGAAAGCTAATGTTTACAATTTGTCAGATTCAAGGACTATTTCGGGCAATAATATGTCACCGTTCGAATACTTTCGTGTTATCAGTTTACTCGATGTTACTAGTAAATTTTTCGTAAGTAATGTTTACGTTATCGGACACGCTTCAAATTTAACATGTACAGTTATGGTACCTACATGTTGCTATAGGAATGAACATGTTTTGTAATTCGTAATGTAACTCATATTTTTTAAGCGCCAAACTTTTCATTCCACACCGTTCGAATACTTTCGTGACTCACTGTATACCCCGAACGGAAATCAGTGCTATACTCAAGTGTTCCATAATGCTCATTAAAATCGTAACTATATACCACTCACCAACAGACTGCAGTGAATATTCAATAGGCTGGTTCTAACTTTTCAATTTTCGATTTTTTCTGGTCCTACCCTTTTATATTATGCTAAATTATGAAAAAATGATATGCCCTGAATTTCAGTTAAATCGGATAACGGGAACCTGCTCCACATTTGTGACAAAGTTTCAAAATTTAACTACTTGCGAAATATGATCAATCGAACGGATCCATGAGGCAATCATTTTCTTTGGTGAAACCTTAACAAAAAGAAATTCATTTAAAATTCCAGGAGCTTTTCATCATGCCGTGATAATAAGAACAATTCATATCAAGTAGTGAAGAAATTGTAGGAATACTTGCTTAATTGTAATATATTTTTCTTTTTAATTGTAAGGTATGTACGTATTTATAGATGAAATTGCAAATCTCGATTTGGTGAATTTCCATCAATTGATGCACTAAACTAAACATATGTATATATATATATATTGCTACAAATGCCCCAAACCAGGATTTGCAATTTTTTCAACAACTTGATAAATACATACATACAGACGAGTAAGGAGTAGCATGAGTGAAGTAGCAGTACGCAAATTTCGTGGACATTTGTGGTACTTAATTCCAGAAGGTGCAACACTAACTTTATTTAGTACTCATTATCAGTTATCTCATGATACAAACAGGGGTATGACAAAAATTTGAATTAAAATAAAATGGAAATTCCCTAGAAAAGGATTATTTTAAAAGACATTAAAATCTATATTGATATTAGCATAGAAAACTTTATTTCATCACAAAACTACAATTATTTTCTAGATTTAATATTTTTACTGATTTTTTACAAAGATACTCCTTACTTTGGAACAGTGGTGAAACTTTTAAAGATGCATTGAAAACAGTAATGAATTTAAAAGTTCATAATAATATTGCAGAACATGGACTGAAGCTAATTACCGATTAGAATAGCTTGCTTACGAAAAATGAAAATAACAAACAAATCATTTTACAAGTACTTGAAGATCGTCGGTATTACCCTGATGCGAATAAATCAACCTTACTAAAAGTCAGCATGTATTAGCATATATTAGATAATTTATAAAATATTATAATAAAAGGGTATAGCAGGATAAGGTGGTCAAAAGTGCCCTTGAACCAATTTCAATGGGGGTAGTCTCATTCGATAGATAATGCTCGGCGATCATTGCGTACCAATTTTTAACCCTATATCTTGACCGGAAGGGTAGCTATGGGGAAAATTCAAAAAACGGGTTTTTTGTCCCATTTTGCCTAGTTATTGAGGTGCAAAAAATTCGAAAAAATTCTGACATATTTTACACGGTACCATACATGTTTGAGATTTTTTTCAGATTTTTCCATTGAAGAACCTAAGTGTGAAAAATGAGCAAACGCAAAAAAAAACGGAAAAAAGTAGATTTCGTATCGAGATCTTCGAGTGACAACTTTTTGTAAATTACAGTAACAATTCAACACTCATGATTGTTATCTCCAATTTTTTTCAAATTTTTAAACCGCCTGCGTCATTGTGAAAAAAATCAAAAACCGATTTGCGCGACGCATTTCGATCTGAAACGCCATGATCCAGTTATTATTTCCTTATTCTTCGATTACAGTATGTTCATTTTGTGACTTTCAGTGTTTCTGCCACGAAGCAATTACATGTTAATATAGAGAATCGAATTAATTAAATCAATTGTGAACTTTGATGGTTCCTGATCTGCAAGAATTTTCAAGGTTTTTTCAAGTGAACGATTTGGCGCAGTTGGTAGGGCGTCTGCCTGCGGAAGCGCTGGACACTATTTTGTCGCAGGTTCGAATCCCCATGGGGAACTTGATTTTTTTTTTCATTTTTAAAAATTGTCAACTACATAACAATAATTAGTTGCTATTTTCAAACATTTAAAAGTATTTTTAAGGTCCAGAAAAATATAAATTAACACAGAACATATTTTTTGCTTTATCGAGTTTTTCTAGTCATACCATCTTCTGCGATTACGGCTATTATCAAACATTGTAACACTGGATTTACTACGATATTTGAAGACATATGTTACTTACTAAATGGTCATAATATTATTAGAATATCTTGTTCACTTGTAACAATGATTGTTTAAAGGAATGCAGAGATTCTTTCTATCCGAAGATAACAACTTTTCCTACATCCTTTGCTGATTAACATACACCTTCATACCCCGTAGAACAACCGATGTCTATTCAATGTTAGAGTGTTTAATAATACTCGTAGTCGTAGAACAGTGTATGAATAGAAAAATCCTACAAAGCAAAAAGTATGTTTTGTACTAATTTATATTTTTCTGGACCTTAAAAATACTTTTAAATGTTTGAAAATAGCAACTAATTATTGCTATGTAGTTGACAATTTTTAAAAATGAAAAAAAAAATCAAGTTCCCCATGGGGATTCGAACCTGCGACAAAATAGTGTCCAGCGCTTCCGCAGGCAGACGCCCTACCAACTGCGCCAAATCGTTCACTTGAAAAAACCTTGAAAATTCTTGCAGATCAGGAACCATCAAAGTTCATAATTGATTTAATTAATTCGATTCTCTATATTAACATGTAATTGCTTCGTGGCAGAAACACTGAAAGTCACAAAATGAACATACTGTAATCGAAGAATAAGGAAATAATAACTGGATCATGGCGTTTCAGATCGAAATGCGTCGCGCAAATCGGTTTTTGATTTTTTTCACAATGACGCAGGCGGTTTAAAAATCTGAAAAAATTGGAGATAACAATCATGAGTGTTGGATTGTTACTGTAATTTGCAAAAAGTTGTCACTCGAAGATCTCGATACGAAATCTACTTTTTTCCGTTTTTTTTTTGCGTTTGCTCATTTTTTACACTTAGGTTCTTCAATGGAAAAATCTGAAAAAAAATCTCAAACATGTATGGTACCGTGTAAAATATGTCAGAATTTTTTCGAATTTTTTGCACCTCAATAACTAGGCAAAATGGGGCAAAAACCCGTTTTTTGAATTTTCCCCGTAACTACCCTTCCGGTCAAGATATAGGGTTAAAAATTTATATTAAATAGTTACAGGTTTAATTTAAATAATACGATGTAAATATAAAAAATATTTTCTTCGAATATATAGTAAGTACTACTTTAAAACTGTAAAGGACATTTATGTTGAAATCGACGTAAATAATAAGAATTTTAAAACTTCGTCTTATAAATGCGGCACTCCGAATCCCGCTATCCGATCTCGTTGAAATTTTGGGAACATATTTTTCTTACCACAAGTCAAAATTTTAGAAGGTAAGAAAGAACAAAACGAAAAAATTATTTTATCCCTATAGCTAAGGACCACCTAATGTACATAGCTTATAAGATTTTTTATGGGTTTGAATAAGATCATATTTCTCCGTTTTTTTGATAGTATGTAATTATTAAGTCTCAAAAAAAAATTAATGGATTATAAAAATGTTTTTCCCAACTTCCGCTTGTAACGTTAACACAAAAATGTGATTTAACAATTACTGTTATATGTCGCATATTTCCTTTTCCTTTATCGTCAATAATATAGAAATACGAATATAAATGTGTTAAATAATAATTAGGATAATTATACCGAAAGTACACCCCTCACTGATTTTAATGATTTTTGGATATGTTATCAGGATCATGATTCTGAGCAATTTGTTCTTATACATATAACTCGGGCCCCGCTTTAGTTTTCGAGATATTGAAGAAAAACTGCTGTTACTATTGCATTAACTTTTGTCTATCGATGCACGTTCGTAGCATCAAATGAGTCAGCATGTCTGTGCTGCAGCGCCCGGCGAAGAGTCTACCTAACGGGTGTATTCGTTAAAAAGGTACCTCATAGAGGCGAGCGAAAAATATGATGTCAATGTTCAGTTGGGCCGCATAAAGGCGACCCTTTTTTAAAACTATCCTCAATCAACACTAATTTATCTTTTCGTTACAAGCACCTAAATGAAACCAAACTCTTTAACGGCAGATACTCTATGGTTCACATCTTACCCCGGGTTCCTGTCCCCGAAATGACTGATTTCAGTTAGGAGCGTATAACGCAAAAGTAAATTAGTGTTGGTTCGGTATAATTTTAACCCCCGCAGTACCTACTCCGCCCGTGTTCGCTCGGACCCAGATGTAAAATGCAACTTCGACCAATATATCTTTCGACTTGCGGCGTTTGTTTTGATCGCTGGCATTCTGTTCCTCGCGGCATCATTTGTTTATTTTGTAGAGATAAGAGACGAATATCTCTCGTAGCATACAATGTGTATCGGAGTGGAAGCCATCCGAAGCAGTATAGGGGCAAGGAGGGTATCCGTCTAGACGTGCCTTCATCATTTTACTTTCAGCAATGTCCAAAGTGACATGGCGGCGGAAGGACTGATTCTTTGCAGAATACTAATTCCGTCCATTATTTCGGTTTATTTTGTAAGAGAATTGGATGAAGGGAGTATTCCTCAAGGAAAGCTATCTACAGTCGAATCTCTCATAATGGAACACTTCGGGACCGGACGCTCTCTCAAAATGCAACATTCCCCTACAGTCATATTCATCCCCACTTCTTGATTATATAGTCTATCTTTCTCATATAGTACCTATCTTCGTCGGCGCAAAGAAATGCGCAGAAGTAAAAAGTGAACATAACCTTTCCATACAAACGTTTAAATCTTTTCAAATAATATGTCGCGTCATACATCTCAAATTTGATTGGTTAGTAGCATTTAACTGGTGGGGATAGGAGAAGTTTCATTATGAGAGATGACCATGTTACATTTTGAGAGAGGTTTCACTTTGAGAGGTTACATTATGAGAGATTCGACTGTACGTCCTTCGTGTTTGACGATCTAACGAGTTCTGCCCAGGGTAGGCACAGTGATGCCAGGCAGTGATGCCAGGACGTGGGATTTTTCCCACCCGTGCGCGCTACCCAATTCTCAGTAACGTATATACTTCACTCAAATATGGGGTATCGTTAGACCCCTGTGACAATTGAAATACGGTAGAAATTACAGGAAGAGGACATTTTACTAGATACGTCCATGGAAACAACCGCTGTCGAGCTGTGACGTCAGCATGCGCATGCGCACGATGACTCCCACGTGGGAGAAAATCCCACGTCCTGGCATCACTGGGTAGGCAAGCTGCCGTGTTCAGGGTAGGCAAGCTGCCGTGTATGAAAAAGGTCCGCAAACAGCGCCGCTTTTAGCTGAGCGGCGAACTAAAGGCATCAATTTATGTATAGCATACCTATCTATATCAATGTATATACAGTGGTTATATTCTAAAGTTGGCCTTGTTTTCTTTACAATTTTATTTTTAAATTAAAATAACAACGTTATGTTTCAATTAACTATTTTTTATTAACATTCACAATAAAAAAGAATTATAATATACATAGGTGTACATAGGAACACATACACTTTCTAACCTCTATTTTCTTTACAGAAAATAACCGAACGTTTCTTCCTTTGTTTCATACTTAAAAAGGGAAACAACTTAAATTATAACAGTATTTTAATAATTATAATAAGTATAAGAACTATGAAATAAATAATAATTATGTCTAGAATTCTTTTGGCTACACGTTTTCGTCTTGACCGATTTACTCGCGGTAACAGAATCACACCGATTCTCTCTTGCTAGTGTATTTGAAATTCTTCAATTCGGTGTGTATGCGTGAGTAGCGTCACTATCGCCACCTGCTAGCTGAGCGGGGCGTAACTCGGAACCGCTGAGCCCATTACAGCTTGTCGACCCTGGCCGTGTTATGAAAAAGGACTGAAAACAGCGCCGCTAGTATTCCCGGGGCGAACTAAAGGCATAAATTTATGTATAGCATGCCTATCTATATTAACGTATATACAGTGGTTGTATTATAGGTGGCATTGCTTTCTTTACAGTTTAATTTTTAAATGAAAATAATAACAGTTTTAGTTAATACTTTTTTATTGACATGCATAATAAAAATAATCATAATATACATAGTATATACAAAAAGAGATATACATACATATACATATAAATATTTTATACATGCATTTTGAACATTTAACAGTTATAAGTAATGAAAGTTTCTGAAGACCACTCAGCAGCTCCTTTTTCTATCCCCTGGAACTGAGCGCAGGGGATGAACGATAATTGATGACTTTGAACTTGAGGCATGTGCATATATATATATATATATATATATATATATATATATATATATATATATATATATATATATGAAAAATATGAATATAAATATAAATATAATAAATGTATAATATAAATATATGTACAAAATGATTGCAATATATATACAATATAAATATAATGGCATATGAATTGTTTAAAATGTTTGTTTAGAATGTTTTTGTACATATTCATATGCCATTTGCATGAGATCATCTGCATGCACGGGTGGCTGTTGTGTACCTTTTAATATTCTTCTTATAACCGAAAAGTAATTTTTTATAATATAAGCTACACTTTCATTAATAATATCTAGTTTTAATTTTGATGCATGATCACAGTTTTGGAATTGAAATGGAATTTCATTTTCCAGAACTGCTTTCAATGCAGTGCCAAATTTAGAAATATATGAAATTTTGGGAAGGTACTGGCCACAGGTGAATACAATTGTTCTCATGCATTTGATGAAAGTTTCGTCATCGACAAGTATGCTCGTGTAATTAGAATAACAAGCTTCACAAGCGATGGATTTTATAACTTTCTTTAAAATAATCTTTTTTATACCAACTATTACATTCTCATCTACTTCATAATTTCCATTGCTTATTACTGTAATAGTTGGTAAAGAAATTACGTTTGATGAACTATCTTGTGAAGCTGTTCTGTTAAAAAAAAGACATTTAAAATTAAACAAATAATCACTTGTATCGTCTAATTCACAGTTTCCGGTCAAATTGGAATCCATGTATGAATTTAAGAGAAGACTTTTATAAAATCCGACAAATGCCGAACATGTCGGATTTGTATTTCTAATGGCATATTGCCGAAACTGACTGAAAAATTTTTCCAAGGAATCTTGATTGATAATGCTAAATTTTGAAAATCCAAATTGTTAAAAATTTTTTTTAATTAATTTATATCCTTTCAAGGTATGAATCCAATTTGCAAGAACCTGTGGATTAGCCCGATCTGTTGTCTTTTTTTTAACAAAGCGCATTGTTTCTATTACAGAAATAGCATCATTCCATATTTGAATTTGTTCGTCATTATTTACAGATGGAATGATGCTCTTCCTATTTAAGCTGTCAAATAAATTATTAAAAAATAATAACAATTGCGCTGTATGTTCTCCATCACGAGGCATACTTCTTTGTTGACACACGCTTTTAGCCCCACTGCGACTCATTAATGACATTACACTAGCAACAGTGTGACTAAAAACCTGTGTACAACAGGAAACTTTCATTTTTTTAATTTTATTTTTTACAACATGTTGATCAGTGAGCTTTCGTATTGTTCTAAGAAATGCTCCACTACTCTGATCAATAAAATATGCATCTTCAATATGCGACCATTTGGCTGTTCGAATAACATTGTCTTTCAATTTAAATTCTAAATCTTTTGTTAATAAATTATTCCGTATGCATTTTAAAAGATGTGGGACATCATATAGTGGAACTATATGATGCCCATTAATTATTATTACATTATCTTCGATAATTTCATTACGGTGAAAAGCATCGCGTTTTGAATCTAAAATTAAATTTTTTATTGCTTTACTATTATTACCACCTTGGTCGCATACAGATGCTATAATTTTCAAACCAACATCATGGGCACGAATAACAATTTGTTTGAACATATATACAATTTTTTCCCATGACGTTGCTCCTTTACAAAACGTGAATGCAATTGGTTGTTTCCATGGGCGATCACCATGAACTCCTCTCAAAAACCAAACTAAAACGTGATCCGCGATTTCATTTTGCCGGCAATGTCCTTCATCGACAAATCCATAAACTAAATCCGACGGGGCATTATAATGAAACGAAGGACTTACAAGGGGAGGACCAGACCCGGGGGTCACCGATTTTTATGAAATTTGGTACACGTGTTCTACTTGGAAAATCATTCGACCCATGTTTTGCCAAAAGTGTAGATAAGTCCAAATTTTTGAAAAAATCAAGGTCCAAAAAAAAATTTTTTCCGATCGACTTGAAACTTTGTAGACATGTTCTACGAGCAAAATTAAGGTATACGTATTGTTTTATTTCGCTGTAAAAACATTTTAAAAATTACTAGGTACGATTAGTACCTTAGAGATAAAACTGTTCTCAACAAAGCGGCGTAGCTGAGCGGATGAGGTAGCGTACTGTGGGTACTATGGACGCAGGATCGATTCCCGCATGGTGTTTTTTGCATTTTTTTTTTTTAATTTTTTATCTCTCTGCAAATACATATAAATTATTTCTAGACAATATTTTAAAACCGTATGTACAAAATAACAAGTTCTGTTTACTAACTGACTCCTGGACCGGCCAAACTGATGGTAGCATGTACGACGAAAGATTTCATAATGACCGTATGGAGTGCACTTTTCAGCTAAAAATTGTACCACCGCAATGCACATCCATCTGTCAACCGTGCGATGTCTATTTTTATCGGCAGGTAAAAATTTTACTGAAGCAAATACAGAACGCCCCATCAGTGATACAAGAAAAAAGGTCCTTACATAAAAGAGCTGATGCAATTAAAATACATGCAATAATCCATAACCAACTATCTGCTCCGATATTTACAAACATGATACAATATGCGTGGTATGCATCGAAATTAACACATACACGTACCATATTTGTTAACGTTAACCAAGTTTGTTTTCCAAAGTCGGATGTTAATAAGAAATGTACTTGCAACGCCGTATCCTTTATCACAGTTCTTGGTGTGAATATCGTTTATGTTTTCAATGTTTCTACGACGAGTACCACCCGCACAAGTGTGTAGTTTTTAATGAGAAATAAATTATTTTTATTAAAATACAAAATTGTGAACTTCATAGTAATCATAACAAGAAATCCATAAATAAAATAGAACGTAACGCGCAATTTAAAATGTATAAATTAAATACTAGACCATATTAAAATAAATAAAACATGTGGCGTATGGAAAACGATAATTGAGATAAAAAATAAAAAAAAAATACAAAAAACACCATGCGGGAATCGATCCTGCGTCCATAGTACCCACAGTACGCTACCTCATCCGCTCAGCTACGCCGCTTTGTTGAGAACAGTTTTATCTCTAAGGTACTAATCGTACCTAGTAAGTTTCAAAATGTTTTTACAGCGAAATAAAACAATACGTATACCTTAATTTTGCTCGTAGAACATGTCTACAAAGTTTCAAGTCGATCGGAAAAAATTTTTTTTTGACCTTGATTTTTTCAAAAATTTGGACTTATCTACACTTTTGGCAAAACATGGGTCGAATGATTTTCCAAGTAGAACACGTGTACCAAATTTCATCAAAATCGGTGACCCCCGGGTCTGGTCCTCCCCTTGTTAGTTTCATCTCGTCGAAAATTAAAATACAATATTTGAATTTATTATCATTAAAATTTAATACACGTTTTTCTATGTCATCAAACATGGAGTTGCAAGTACCTGGTGTTACAGGTATTTGCTGCACAACCTTTCTAAGCGTTTCCTTACTTGTGTTACGAGCCGGGCGGTTGGCAGAACGCGACCGGTATTCTTTGCTAGGTTTGCGGAGCCACCAATTGCAACTGATTTTGGGAAATAATCCGGGGACCGAACTAGCCTATAGCTTTCTATAGGAGCGTCGATTGCCCGTTAATAACGAATGTACCTTTCGGTAATTCGCGCTAGTATAACGGATACGGTCCTGCACCAACTGCAGGAACTACCGCCAATAGCTGGTATGAATCCGGGGACCGAACTAGCCTATAGCTTTCTATAGGAGCGTCGTTTGCCCGTTAATAACGAAAGACACCTTGCGATGTTTTATGATTTTATTAAAAAATGGTTAAAATTCTAGGTTATAAACACCATATAATCAGCAATTTATTTAATTATCCCGATATTGTTCTTTAACATCTACATATTTCTATTCAGAAACATTGAAGGTCACAATATGAACATACTATATTAAAATCATGCAAGAATGGCAGATAATGGGCGAGTTTCAGCCCAAAATGTGTCCCAGAAATCGGTTTTTGATTTTTCCGACCGTGATGCACCGTAGTCAAAAAATCTGAAAAAATTAGGGTATAACAATGATAACATTATGCAACTACTGTAAAAAGGAAAAAGTTGTGCTCCGAAGATTTCAATACGAAATCGATGTTTAAAAATTTTTTTTTTGGTTTTTCATTTTTCGTGAGTGGAACTTGCAAATGAAAAATCTGAAAAAAATCCCTAACATGTAGATTCATGTTTAGAATGTGTTAGAATTTTTGCACCACATTAATTGGGGAAAATGAGGCAAAAACTGATTTTTCGATTTTACCCTATAACTACCCTCCCGGTGAAGGTATCGGATTAAAAATTTGTGTGTAATGGTTTTTCATCATCACCTATCGAATGACCCATCGTCGAATAAAATCGGCTCAAGGGCACTTTTGACCCCCTTATTCGGCTAGACCCTTTGCCAATGGTTTAGCTTTCTTTGAGAAATCCTTAATGAACCTTCGGTAATAACCTGCCAGTCCTAAGAATTGTTGGATATTTTTCTGTGTTTTCGGAACCGGAAAATTTTTTACTGCTTCTAATTTCTTAGGGTCGGGTTTAACTCCATTTGCTGAGATTATATGGCCCAGGTATGCTACCTCTTTGCGCAGAAACTGACATTTGTTGGTTTGCAAACTGAGTCCATGTTCTCTTAATCGGCTTAATAATTTCCTAACTTTGATATTGTGTTCCTGTAGTGATGAGGAGTAAATTACGATGTCGTCCATGTATACAAATAGTTCTGTTCCTTGAAGACCAGACAAAACTTGATCCATGAGTCTTTGAAATGTTGGTGGTGCGTTTTTTAATCCGACTGGCATCCTAGCGAATTCGTAGTGTCCATGCGGGGTAGTGAAAGCTGTTTTCTGTTGATCTTTGGGATTCATTTCGATCTGATGGAATCCATTAGCGAGGTCGAAAACTGAAAAATACTTAGCTCCGCCTAAGCGATCTAAGATCTCGGTGATTTGTGGGAGCGGATACCTGTCCCCTACGGTCTTGTTGTTTAGTACCCTAAAGTCAATGACCATGCGCCATCGTTTGGCACCGTCTGCGGCGGGTTTCATCGGTACGATCCACAACGGGGAGTTATAAGGTGAAACAGATTTCTTTATTATACCTTCTGACAGCATGGCGTTTACCTGTCGTTGGATCTCTTCTTGATGCACGACCGGATACCTGTACTGTCGAGTATTAATCGGAATATCGTCAGTGGTGTGTATGGAGTGTTGAAAATTTGGTACTTTTCCTAATTTGTCTCCTGGTAGGAAAAATCTATCCGGAAACTCTTCTACCAAATTTAAAACGTGTTGCCGTTCTTCGTAATTGAGGTGTTTTAATTGCAGAGAACTCTTGATTCTTGAAATTCTTTCCTGATTTCCTCTGACCGGTTGGATTGTAGAAAGGTAGTGTTCTTCTTCGGATGAACTGCTTTCTGTGTAAGGAAAAATTTCTTGTGGACCTAATTCGATTTCCATATCTTCTGCATCAGTGTTACACGCAAACACTTGGCATTTCCCTCCTCGGTTCGTCACTGCAGCTTCTCCAATATAGAGATTTTTGGGCGTTCTAAGGCGTGGCAAATATCCTTCCTTTATCTTAGCATTCGCTATTGGTACCTCTATTTGTTGAATGGTGCGAGCCGGGTTGGTATGCTTTGTTTTCGAAGTTGTTGGTTGAATGCGGTCGTAGTCCATAAAATTCGAAAATTTCCAGGGTTTCGTCGGTCTGTCTCGCAGCACTAACGTCCTGTGAAAATATGAGATTTCTGCGTCCTCTTGTATAAGAAAGGGGCTCCCTATGAGACCTTCCGCAGAAATAGGCAGTTTTTCGACAACGTAAAATATTGCCGGTACGCCGTTAAGTTGTAAGATGGTCGTTCCTAGAGTGACGGTCAGTGTAGCGTTGAGGCCCGTTATCTCGATCTCTTCCTTAGAGGTTACGAGAGCCCTTTCACCCAGTACTCTTTTTAGAACTAAATTGACCGAAGCTCCTCCGTCAATTATGAACTCACCTATTCCTTCTTCCAATTCCGGAACCTTGATTCTGATCCGCGGGCTGGCGACCTCCTTGATGAGAAATCGTTCGTGTTCCGATCCTGGAATCGAACTGATTTGCGACGAGCTTGGCTTCGTTCGTTCATCGCCTCGTCGGAGCGATGAACGCGATTGAAGTTTAAATGATCGGCAGATTTGGGTGAAATAGCGCGAGATGAGTCCGAATCCTTCTTGCAGAATTTTCCATCGTAACCTTTTTCTCCGCAATTCCAGCAAAACAATTGCCTCAAATCTTTAGGCTTCATCCTTACTTTTCCATAATCTTCTTCGTTTTCGGAAGAATATCTAGAAGGAGAAGGTGTCCTCGACGCATTCCTCCGTCGAAGGGTAAAAGCGTCCCTTCTTGGCCTTCTGTCCCATTCTTCGTCGGAAGACTCCGATGGTCGCCGATCTCGGTATCGGTGATAATTAACCGGGCTAGGCGACGAAGGATAGGAAACATACCTGTCTCTTCGCCGACGCACAGTGGGGCCGTTGCACGTAAAAGCGGCAAAAAGTCTTTTTATACGAATATACCCACAATGAAATAATATTTCGCTAATAGTTAATGGCACATATTGGCCACAATTTACCGTGATTTTTTTTAACATTTGTCGATTTTTAACACGACTACATGGTTTTGAAATAGGCAACCTCTAAATCGTCCAAAATTAAAGTCGTTGTTTATTATTGCCTTGGTTCTTTAAATTAAATGATGAGTAATTGAACTAAGTGTACCTGGTATGTATTTAAATTCCACCAAAGAACATTTTTATATATTTAACATTTTTTAAGTTATAACTAATTGAACATGTTCAATTTTCATTCTATTTTTTAATCATGAATGCAGTGTGATGCCGTGTTCATTTTAATTGCTTTCTTTAGAGTGAAGCCTTACCTTTTTTTTAAAAAAAAAATTAGCTGCTACTATCTGCGTATTTAGAAAATACAGAGATAAACATTTGTTGGCGCACCATGTGTCACAGTGGTCCGGAGCGTGAATTTAGCTGGTCACGCACCTTGCGCAGTTTTCAATCTTTTTCAACTCGTCACCACGGGCTCAAAATACATCGGATTTAGTTACAAATTTGTATTTTATTATTTTTTGGGTCGCTGATTACGAATCTGAACTCAAAAATTTTAAAAACAAAATGGCGGTTGATATATAGAGGGTAGCTATGTCAAGTACGCATTTACAACATGGGATTAACTTTTTGCCTTTTTCTAATTTAATCAGTTTGTACTAAAAGCCCTTGAAAAATTGACAACGTTTACCTGAACTTTTCCTGATCTAACCCAGACGTCGCGACGTCTCGATCTGTAACTCTCACGGCTATTATCCCGAGAATACCTGTCGAGCGATTCCTCGTCGTCTCTGCTTCTTCGGCATCCGATACGTTTTTGAACAGACATTACAGCATCGAAGGCCTCTTCCAAGGTTTTGCGGTTGCTATTACTCGATCTTACTCTCCATGCTATTCTCTCCGGTAGTCCTTCCACAAAATTTTCCAAGACTTCCTCATTGATTTGTTGAAGAAGTTCTTCGTTCTGCGAAGGGTAACGATCCTTTGCGGCGCACAGTGGAACGAAATGGGTAATCTAGGTGGAAAAAAATCAAGTCTGGGATTTGAATTTTAATAATCTTATCTTAATCTAGAATGTTTGCTGAGACCAGTGATAGCAATAATAATCGATTTTGCAATTAACTAAATGCAAAAATCAACGCTTAAAAACAACAAATTTCAACAGCGCGAGAACGTACAAATACTTCTCTGAAATTAAGATACTGTTAGAGGCATTAATAATTATGCGAGACTTTTTATTTTTGCACAGTTTATCATCATTGGTTAATCTTGAAGTACCCAAAACGATTTTTCGAAAAATTATTTTTTAAAGAAGTTATGTAAGTTTTTTTAGACACATGTTTTACGGGTGAATTTGCAAACTTTTGCAGAGAAAAACTTATATTGTACCCCAAAGTACCCCCTGGAAATTTTGAGGGTAATTAGTTTGAACCTTGTAGAAACAGCTCCTGCAAAGATCGGCTGCGCCTACCTGCGCCTTTTGTTGTTATAACTTTCTAAAGTTTATGTGACACAGCACGGCTGGCGACTTCCCGTGGAGCACGCGGTCACAAAATGCCCAGATGTCGTCGACGTAAATATCGTTCAGCAATTATAACATCTCATTGGCAACATTAAGAATGGAGACTTCTGAAATATCACTTTTATTGCTTAATTGCTCTTATTGTTAGTTTGCCATTAGAGACTAACAAGCTAGGTAGTTAGGGTGAAAATCACGGTACACGGATCACTTAAACATTGAATAATTAAAATGTACCGAAAAGTACCGGGCTGAAACTTTACATGTATATTCCTTAGACTATGTAAAAGTAATTAACGCAAAAATTTCATGCACACACCTGCGCTCTTCTTTGTTGTACCCGTCGAAAGTGAGGGATACAGTTCGGCTGTTGAATTTCACCGTGGCGCGCGGTTGACTTAAACATTGAATAACTAAAAAGTACCGAAAAGTACCGGGCTGAAACTTTACATATATATTCCTTAGACTATGTAAAAGTAATTAACGCAAAAATTTCGTGCGCAAACCTGCGCTCTTCTTTGTTATACCTGCTGAAAGTTAGCGAGGCAGGTCGGCTGTTGATTCTCAACGGGGCACGCGGTACACTTAAAAATTGAATAACAAAAAAATACCGTAAAGTACCGGGCTGAAACTTTACATATATATTCCTCAGATTATATAGAAGTAAATTAACGCAAAGATTTTGTGCGCATATCTGTGCAATTCTTTGTTATAGCTGCTGAATGTTTGTTGGGCCGTCCGCCTATCGAAAAAGGCTTTAGTAGGATCTTTTTCATTAAATATCTTTTTAATATAAAGTCCAACAAGAAAATGTCTTATACAAAAGTTTCAATATTTCTCCTGTACAATGGACGTCTATAAACAAATCTACCGATTTTTGTATAAAAAATTAAGTTGACCTTTAAATAACATTGAAGAAATCTAAAAAATAAAAAATTAGTATTACGCCAATATTCTTTCCCCGATATTATGCAACTTTTGTATAAAACATTTTTCTCTAAAATGAACGGTTTTCGAGTAATTATTTTTTTCCACCTAGATGGTCGATTCGTTCCACTGTGCGGCGGTTCGAGCCGATTGCCACAGTTGTGTCGTTCGATCCATATAATCCGCCAAACTTTCACTGTCTCTAATTCTTAATTTAGCTACAGTGGTTAAGAAATAAAACAAATCTTTGCCGGGAGCGTAACGCTTCTTTAAATACCTAAGTAGTTCCTCGACTGACTCGAATTTTTTGTCTAAAACACTTCGCCTAGCCGGTCCAGTAAGTTTTGTTAAGATTATAGCTAAAAACTGATTTTCAGAACCACTAGGGATCAAAGCAAGTCCATTTTGAACTGCCTGCGCAAAATTAGTTAATGATGGATGTTCTCCATCGAAAACTGGTATATGAGACGTTACATTTTGAACGCAATTTTGTCTTGTCAAGAGAGCTATGGATGCAGATAGATCATCCATGCCCAATCTTGACGTAGATCCGTTTGAATCTGATTTTGCCATATTGTACAGAGTAACTTATTTAGAATTTGATTCCTGCCTTCGATATGTAACTGAGAGCTATCCCACCGCTGTCACCAGTTTGTTACGAGCCGGGCGGTTGGCAGAACGCGACCGGTATTCTTTGCTAGGTTTGCGGAGCCACCAATTGCAACTGATTTTGGGAAATAATCCGGGGACCGAACTAGACTATAGCTTTCTATAGGAGCGTCGTTTGCCCGTTAATAACGAATGTACCTTTCGGTAATTCGCGCTAGTATAACGAATACGGTCCTGCACCAACTGCAGGAACTACCGCCAATAGCTGGTATGAATCCGGGGACCGAACTAGCCTATAGCTTTCTATAGGAGCGCCGTTTGCCCGTTAATAACGAAAGACACCTTGCGATGTTTTCGCGCTAATATAACGGATACGGTCCTGCACCAATTGCAGGAACTACCGCCAATAGCTGGTAAGGGAGTTGGTATTTAGTTGCAAACGGTGAACTCTTAAATCGGAAACTTGACCCGTAACTTTAACAAATAATCTTATTCACCCCGAGCGGCTTGAGTGAATAAGAAGGGATCGTTGCTCGGTTACTCGAAGGTGCAGGTAAATAATAAGGGACTCTAAATATTCCGTTGTAAGAATATAAAGGTATATTTTCTAAATAAGTTAAATACTATCTGTACAAAATGGTTAACAATGAACACTAAGTCCATTCGGTGGTTACCTTTAACTATTGAAATAGCTTTCAATTAAATGGCCGAAATTACTATAACGCGTCGGTTCGCGGGGAACTATCGAATTTCGTGGGACGAACGTTACGTCCACGATTACGTTTAAGAATAAAACCGAAGAAGCAAAAACTAGCCAGCTTATATAGGGCGTTTTTTGGGAGTGGGGTCCTGGAAAATGTGGAAAACTGAGTGGAGGTGGAAGCGGTCTGGTGGGAGCGAAGGGCATCAAGGATGCGAGTGAAAATTCTCGCCGAGGTTAACGGAAGTCGTAAATTGGGCCTTAATGGAATTTGGCTGTTTGCGGATTGGAAGTAATCCTATACAGCTAGGCTTTTTCTCGCTTCCTAGGCTTTTTTACCAAGCGCCTGACTGGCGCCTGAACTGGAATTCGAAAAATTCCAGGGCCGGATGTAACACTTGGAAGACAAAATATGTTACTCATAAATTTATAATTTTTTGAACTTTTTTTGTACATAGCTAATGCAAATGCTTTATCTTCCAATGTAAAAATACGCTTAAACTTATTGCATTTTGCGTTTCTAAAATTAGAAATAATAAATTCTTGAGCTGTTGTGCACAAGGTCTGTAATACGTCTATATTACCTGTACTTATCATTTCTTTGAATTCCTGCAGGCGTCCCTGCAGATCTATATTTCTTTTTCGCAGCCTGCATGTTGCCTTCTTAAGGGCTGCAATGATATTGTACATTTTCTTCTGCTGTGGCTCCAAATTTTTCTGTCTTGACAGTCCCAATAATGTAATTAATGCTGGAAGCAAACACCAAACCAAAAGAATTAAGTCCATGCTTTTTCAGTTTTGTAGCGATTCTATTGATTTGATAGTAATGCTGAGGAAACGAAATTACTCTTTGTTAAAGGATAAAAGTGGTAGACAGAATAAAGAATGATGAATTCAATAGGATTAATAGAATTAGAAAGCATAAAAGAAATTAAGTTTTATAACCATTGAAAGTGAGAAGCATACCGTCACCAAAGAAATAGATAACTTCGCTTTTCTGCATGATTATCAAATCAATTGTTATTCGTTACAAAACTAAATTATTTAATTTGAAAATTTATAGCTTCCACCAATCAACATAATCCAAATTATATGGAGTACATGCATATAGGAAAAATTTTAATACTCGTTCGCCACATTAAACTTGTTTCATTCTTTGATATGTAACAAGAAAGGAATGCATGTTTCATACAGAAATATGTAACAAACCACTCATTTAAAAAATAGAAATTACTTACATGTTTGTTGCTTATATTCAGTACTGCTTCCTGCAGAGTCACTGGCCATTCCCTGATGATCTTCTTGTGGAAGTTGGAGAACTTCCATTACTCTTTGTTCCCCTCTTAGTTCTTCTACTTTCATTTCTTCTGTGGTGCCTAACAAAAGAATATTAATAAATAATGAATAAAAGGTACTTATAAATAATATGTTACAAAAATTACAGTTTATATAGATACCTGGAAGAAACAATGTCGGCACAGCTGTGTTGGCAAGCTTCTTGACCAGAAAATATTTTTGTTCAAAATGCTTAGCCCAAATGACTCTCCTTTGGATTTTGTCCTCACTTAACTTTACCAAATCTGGATCGCCACTTGCTGCTAACCATTTTGAGAAAATTTCTGGCCGAGAACTTGGTGGCGGGAACGAAAACATCCTACCACCGGTTACCCGGCAGGATATTACTCCGCACTTTTTCTTCTTATTCATATCTGTAAAAAAACTTCAATTGTAACAATATTTTAACACTTATAACAATTATAAAGAAAAAAGAAATAAATTATAATAGTAAAATGTCAAAACTCTACGTACTACTATGAAATACTACTAAAATTAATCTAATAATAATAACTATAACTAAAAGTAAATATAATTAAGAATTGTAACTAAATACTACTAAAATTAATAAAATAATAATAACTATAACTAAAAGAAAATATAATTAAAAATTGTAACTAAATACTACTAAAATTAATAAAATAATAACTATAACTAAAAGTAAATATAATTAAGAATTATAACTAACTACTACTAAAATTAATAAAATAATAATCAAAAACTAATTAAAAGTTAAGTATTAAAGAATAATTATATTTAATGTCTCTTTGGCTGCATGCTGCTAATCGTTCGGGTAGCTTCGAAATAATTGAAGATCATTGAAGATTGTTTTTAGCGCCACAGATCACACCGATTTCCTCTTGCAAATGTAGTTGAAATTCGTCATTTCGGTGTGTATGTGAGAGTAGCGTCAGTATCGCCACCTGGTTTTCCCGGGGCGCGTAACTTGGAACCGCTGACAATGAGCCCATTACAGCTTGTCGACCACGGTTCTGCCGTTGCTAACGTCCGCGTCGGATGATTTCGGTTCGAAACGGTGGTGCGTGTTTATGATTTCACGACGCAACAAAATCCACCGAAGATTCGCCGACAAAGGCTCCGTCGCGGCCCTTCTTTATCTCGCCGTTGAGCGCATACAACGTACGCGCTTCTGCTTGCGCCGAATTCCCATGTCGGGCGGCTCGATTTCCTTCACAATTTATTTTCCATTTTTAATTTTTAACACTAAACCTACCAGGACCGGTCAAATTGACCGTTTTCAATCTTTTGTAACACGTACACATTTTTAAACGTTATAATACCGTTATCAAACTATATGACAATTCTTAGAATAGGCATATAATATTTTCTTCATTTTTTATTTCTAGTTATTCTCTCTATTTTCCAAGAAAAATTTGTTATGTGGCCTACCTACCGCGGTCGTTCAATATGACCGGTGGGAAAAAGTATTATACGGTTGTCTCAAAGTAAAATTTTTTATATTTATCTCAGCGTCGGTTTCAATTAAAAACAGTAGACAGCAATAGTGTTGATTACAGTCTCGAGTAGGACACTTCTAAAGAGTTTCTTATGCAATTTTTTTACAATTGTTTATTTGAAGGAGGTAAAGTAAAGTATCAAAACTTGGATGTAAATTTCTTATTCCTTACATAGTGTAATAATCTGTTGTAGATATTTACCCCAAAAATTTCAAAGCTTTTGAAAATTACAAATTACCTAAGAAGTATAACGGACATAGAAGAAGAGTTTTCAGAATGTGATGAACAAGAATGTGGCGACACGACCATTCGTCGCCACTTTTCGAGTGCGTCGTTGTTCAGGGTTTAGTCTAGCATTCTCGGACAGAGAGATGATCTTCTAAATACAATAAATTATTTAGTTTATTTTCCCGACGTCGCTCTGTGCCGAGTGCCGGATGGGACCACCCTCGCTCGGGCCCGGCGTGGTCTATTTCTGTCAACACTCCTCGAACTGTTGCGATCAGTTCGAAGTATCGATAGCGCAAAATTATATAAAAATAAATTTGGACGAAACTTCATGAAAATTCTTTATTTTATATAGATTTAGCAATAAATCAACCTTATTTGCATTGAATAATAAAATTGATAACCTTTTTAATTACCGGTCAATTTGACCGCGCGCGGTAGGAATAGGTATGCAAGAATTGTCGGTAGGTTTAGTGTTAATATAAATTATCAAACGCACCTGATGCTGAATTGTAATAAATAATCATTCCCGACTTAAAATTTTTATTCTGACTGGAAACAGAACGTTCCAACTGAATGCTTGCGATTAGAAAATACTATATGTAGTATCGCGAACTTTGGGTCTTTTTAGAAGTTTGCTGTAAAATACCTTTAGATGTTAAAGGCAAGGGATGGAATATTTATGACTTCCTTCTAATTAGAAGACACCTAGACACGCCAAAGGTTTTCATTTATATGTAATATTTGCATTTTTCAATTACACTGTTACTATGATAAAAACAGATAAGAAATTGAAAATAGAATAAATGCATAACGAGATTTTGTTTCTGGGGACCTTAAGGAGAAGCTGCCAAATAATATTGCTTGTAATAGCTCGATCATATTTACAAACACAGTGATAGGCATAGTGGCCTATCTATTTAAAACTTCCAATGAGAACGCGCTATGGGTCCGAGCGACCCCGGGCGGCGGCCGTGCCGCTGCTTCCACCGTCAGTACTCCGAGGGTTAAATGAGGACTCCTGTCAGGTAACGGAAATCACAATAAACATTGGAATTATCTTGATAATCAATCCTCTTGAGATATCCATTCGACGGGTCCACCCGTTATAAAGACTCTTTGCGGGCCGCTGTAGAATGTTTGTAGAAACAGTAAATGCACGGACGCGCTCATGTAGGCAACATTCATTGTAGTAGCATCAGAAGTTTTTCACTCATGTCGAAAACTAAAGCCGTACGGAGATTATATTTATAGGGAAAAATTGCTTAGAATTATGATCCTGATAATATATCCAAAGATTATTGAAATTGGTGAGGTGGGCTCTTTTTCTAATTTCTGCAATTAGATATTATAGTTGCATATTTTATATTTTTATTTTGGATTGCAGTGGTGAAATCTTTTCTGTTTAGTTTTAATAAAATATATGCTAGTAAATGTTTCTTTATAATGATATTAATACTATTTAAGGTAAGGGCACCAGTAGTTGACCAGTTAAGACAAATTTTTATCGTAAATGGTTGTAACTTTGTGTATACTTATTATATAGTGGAGTTCAATGCCTGAAAATGTTCTTTGAACTTCAGACATCAAATAACAAAGCATACTTTTTCGAAAAGGAAAGCGTGACATAAAAATTATAAACGTTTATTGACAGTGTATCACTGCATCAGTAGTTGACCATTTGTGAATCTGAAAAAACCAGTGATTGACCTTTCTATTCGTTAGTATTTGACCACTTATATTAGAGCCAAAATCAATAAAAACAGTCAATTTAATATGATTTATTTACATCAGGTACAAGAAAAAACAAGTAATTGAACAAATACAAATAAAAAGAAGATAGTTTCTGAAAATTAACAAACAATAAAGTTAACTATAATTCCATATTGAATCTATTTCAGGTATAGAATAAATATTTCGCGTTTTGCTCGTTTTAACAGGGTCATTAATATGAAAAAGTATATTTTCCCATTCATAGTCTGACACATCGGGTGTTTCTGGCCATTTCCACAATCGACCATGCTTCTGCATAGAGGATACAGTCGCTTTAGTGTCAGTAACACTAAGGATTTTCCCAGGAAAATATTCACCTTCGTATACAAATATTACATGCTCATTCACGTCTTTATTAACGCCTAGCAATTTATTTTTTTCCATTGTTTCACTCCTTTCCAATGTATTCTCCTCCATAGGCGTCTCGTAGTCTTCACAATCTACGAATTCAGGTATTTCAGAGCTAGAGTCTGAACTCTCAGATGAATATTTAAAAATTTTCTTTCCCTTTCTTCGTTTTGGTTGGTGTGCTTTGTGCTGTTTAGCTCTTTCCTTTTCTTCCTTACTTCTTTGCATTTTTGCAGCTCGCTTTTTCTTTAATTCTTCATTTTCTTCTTTCTTCTTTATCTTGTTTAAAATAAATTCTTGAAATAATTTCCCGGATACAATAGATGGAATTTTTTATTTTGGTACATTCTTCTTCTTCTCTGTGTTTTTATTTCTAATACCTGAATAATACTTGTGTTTTCCAAAAAGGCTTGGGATTGTTTGTAAATTACTAGTAGAGGGAACATTATCTGAATTATTTGTATTGCTTGGATGCAATTCAGGCGAAGGACTGACATAGTTTGGAATAGCATTATTATTTTGACATTTCCCACTTGGATGATCTTCCTCTAAAAATGACTGAGGTGGAATAACGTCTGCATTCAAAGAATGTTCATCTTCAGCATTTATATCAACAGATAATACTGCTATTTCTTCGTTTACAGATTTCTCAGCAGCAGACAATTTGCCCAACTCGGTTAGAGTTTTTTTCCATAATATAAATAAGGAAGTGTCATGTGGATCCCCAGACCATTGTTCAGACGAACATCGAAAAGTATTAAGCTTTTCACATTCGATATTTTCGTTCAAAAATTGAAGACCTTGTTGTACGTAATTTATCCGCGACAATTGTGCTTCCTTACTAATCTCAATTTCATTTTGTTTTATTGGTGTCTTAACTGCTAGCGGATTCCACGGATATAAGCCGCATTTACGGAAGCCATTACACAGAATGCTTTCATTTAGAGTATTATCTATCACTTCTTTAAGAAGATTTGGAAAATCCTTTTTTTTTCAATATTGGATGATCAACATTCTGGAGTCTCCACTCGTGAACCTTTTTTTTCCATGCTCCTTTGACAGCCTTGAAAACAGCAACATCCATGGGTTGTAATAGGTGGGTAGCGTTGGGGTAGAGGGCCACCAAAATAATACCGTTCTTTTCGCAGAATTGGCTTGTTTGCAAACTTAAATGCGAAACATGCCCATCAATAAAAAGAATTATAGGAAATGCAACTTTGATTTTTAGTAGCCATGGATGAAAAATATTAGCAATAAACTCGAAAAATGCTGCGCAGGTCATCCACCCCGAATCGCTTTTGCCTAAACCCCATTCTTTCGGAAAATTATTAACAATTTCTTGCGATGTGCGTATGTACTTGAACAAGATCGTTGTAGGTGCAACTAAACCACTGGCACTGCATGTTAACAAGGCTGTTACACATTCTTTTTCATCAGCATTTACTTGCTGGTAAACAGTTTTAGCTCCCTTCTTCACTAATACTTTATTACCCTTTGGATTTAGGAAAAATGCTGTTTCATCAGAATTAAAAATGCGAGATGGGTCATCTAAAATGGTTTCAAAATTGTGTTCTTTTAAATAATTATAAACTCCAGAAAACCATTTTTGTATTGCAATATTAGTAACCGATGCGCGTGAAATTGTCAAGTTTTGTGAAACCCTTTTTGACACCGTAGGGTTTCGGCGTAAAAATGCCCTTAGCCACGTTTTCCCGGGGCGATCGTTTTTAAATAGATTTAAACGTTTTTTTTCTATTACGAAGTGCTGGACACTAGTTATAAGCTCCTCAGATGTTACTGGGAAACCCACAGCAGCCATGTTTTCGATCCATTGACATATTTCTTTTTTTTCTAATTTGCTTAAAGTCGAAGGAGGTCCCATCCTTCTTTCTATAGGTGATTTACCTTCCACCTTATATTTAAGAGTTATTCTTGGCACCCCGAATTTTCGTGCAGCCGTTCTTATAGGCGTTTTCCGTAAATTGACGTCTTCTATCGCCGCTTTCATAGCTTCTTCAGAATAATTTCTGATAGCACCCTTGATAGGCGGCATCTTCAATTCAGTACTTTAATAATCTATAAAATTTTTGCACATGTAAGTATATTTTACCATTTTGTCAACTTTAATAATATTAGGTACTGATTTAAAATACTACGAATTCAATGTTATCAATAATTGACCGCTAATTATGTTAATAGTTGACCGTGCGGTCATTTACTAAAATACGTTATACTATAAAAGTGA
The DNA here is from genome assembly GCA_910591515.1 of Cerceris rybyensis. NCBI lineage: Eukaryota > Metazoa > Arthropoda > Insecta > Hymenoptera > Crabronidae > Cerceris > Cerceris rybyensis. The sequence continues at coordinate 32,306,443 of OU342790.1, forward strand.
GCGTTATGTTACTTGTTTCTAATGAAATTATATGTAACATAGATATAATATAATTGATATTTACAGTTAGTTAATTTATGCTAGTAATTGACCATGTATGTCAACTTCTAAAATTAATCAGAACGCTATGATTCGGTAGTAGACCTACCGGTCAATTAAGTTTTTGAAAGTAGGATAAAAAAAACAATCTGCTTAATAAATATAAAATTTAATAACAATTAAATTGTAAAAGTTTCAAGCATAAAGATTCAAAACTTCAAAAATTACTTACCGTCAAATGCGCACGGTTTCTTAATGATAATGTTAACAAGGTTATAGTATCGAGCAATACGACTGACATTGCCAAGTTTAATCGTCCGTAGTTTTGATAAACAGTCGTATCCAAGGAAAAAGATATGAACATCATGTCGGTAAAGGACGTAGCGCAACTATCTTATTTGTTTTCAGAGGCATTCATTTATAAAAAACTTATTTTTAACGTTTTAATTGAAAGTGGTCAACTTCTGGCACATGGTCAATGACTGGTGCCTTTACCTTAAATTTTATTATTTTAAAAGACCGTCCGGTTTTGCGTATTGACACGTATAATACGTGTAACTATTTATTTAAATCTTCTACTGCTTGTTTGTTTTTATGACTTTAATTTCAATTTCTACAGTCATCATTTCACTGGAACTTGTATATATATACATACCTGGAATTCATCATAATCATACCCTAGTAGCACAAAAATATTGGTTTAATATTTTTTTTTAATGTTATAAAAATATTTTTTTGGCGACACTTTTTAATATTTAGAAAACATTAGGTCTTGATATTCGAAGAATATAGAACAGATATTCAAAACATATAAAATAGATATGCAAAAAATATAAGATAAATATTCAAATCATATAAAATAGATATTTAAAAAAGATGCATTTAATATTAAAATAATATTGAATAATATTTGAATTTTTAAAAAAAATAAGAAAAATAATTGAGGGATTATTTCACTTTGGAATTTTAGTTGCTTCATCCGTTGTACTTGATCTGGCCATGTAACACAACTGAAAATTTTTTTACATGTGACGGGATTTGAACTCGGGACGGGTGATTGATGAATCCGGGACGGCTGCGCTTTTCCACTGAGCTATATTGTACTGATTGTCACTTGTAAGGCTCAAAATGTTAAAATCGCATTACATGCATGAGAACTGATTCGAAACTGATCTCGATATTCGTATTTCAAGTACACACATAGGGTGTGAAAACAGAAGGAATCTATTTTTTAAATAAACAAGAGAACTTTATTTTTATAGTAAATTTTATTTAAACAGGATTCAGTCTTTCTTAATTAATCGTGATGGTGCTGCAGCTAAAAATAAAGATGTAATTCTTTTTAGCTCCATATCCGTAATGGACGGTTCTCTTTTTCTTATAGCTACTGTAAAATACAAAATAAAATAAGTTGCGTGTTATATGTTGTTTATCAGAACATAGAAAGGGTGAGTACTTACCAGTGACAGCATTGTACAATTTTAAGTCAATGAAGGGTAATTTGTGTTTCCTACCCTGGGCCGAATAATATATAGCAGCTTCATTTGTTAACATTTTTTTTAATATGTTAAAAATGATTGCATTACGTGTTGTCCCACCGACTAAATATAGTAATTGTACCTGAAAGAAGGTAAGTAAACCTATTATTTAAAGTGAAAGGAAGAAAAAAGAAAGGAAAAAACGTATTATAATGTAATGAATTAAAAACTAATGAATTATTGAATTAAATGAAGTAAATGACACGCTACGAAATAGGAGTGACATTTATAGATAAAAGCTTTATGCGTAATTTCATTTGGATCACATGTAACAGTTATATCTGAAAACTTATCAAATTTAAAAATTCCTACTAATTTTGATTCTATGGGGTATTCGTACAAAGTGTCTAAATTTGTTGATAATCTGCCTACTATTTTGTCATTTAACGTATCAAAGATCTGCAGGACATAACCATTTTTTGTAAAGACGTAACAATCTCGCAGTCCGTAAGTTTTTAAGTGAAAATAAAACAGTTGTACTTTTTTTGTTTATTTTTTCCTTGAACAATTATTGTATGATTAAAATTTGTTTTAACTGTAGGCGTTCCTCTTTCCGATAACCTTCTTGTTATCTGTGCTAATGGTTTATTCCATCTACGTAGCATGTTTATTAGCTTTCCTAAATAATTTTCAAACGGAAAACAACTCAATTCTTCCAAAGAATATTTTAAATTTTGCACGTCGTCTGCAATATGCACTAAATTATGAGTATTATATGTACAAAATTCTCTACCATATAAAGTTGAAGAATGGTGTACAAATAATGACAACATTTCACGAGCTTTATTTATCCATTCTACATCAAAACATAATTTATTATGTAATAAAATTCTGATAGCTAAATGAAATAACAAAAAATGATCATAATAATTATTTGGAAGAATTCCTTTTAAAACGATGGGTCCCAGATATAGAAGAAATAATCTGAATTTCGTGGCTTTGTATCTAGGCAATTCCGATACGGGTCGCGATTTGCGGTTAAATTCGCTGGGTAAATATTTCGAAACAGAAGTCATTCTTTTCGATAATTTGTTCTTATGTTGTAATTTAAACTGCACTTTACACCAATACTGAAGTAATTTTTTCATGACTCCTAAACAGCATAAATGCATATAATCCAAAGTAAAATGTTCTATGATATCTAATTGACGAATATTTAATAATGGTGTGGTTGAATCATTGTGATGGTGATTTATGTCGCGAAAATTTTGAAAATCTAAATGTGTCCGAGCGGGAGCAGTATGGTTTTCGTATATGATCCTGTGTTTGAAATATACACCCTCTGCTGTACATCGTTCGCAACCGTGGCGACTCGTATGCCCTTTAATATTTTTTACAAATGCCCTTGCAGGTGCATCGCATATAAAACATACTACGCGTACTTTGAATTGTGAGTTGTTATGGAATAAACCATCGTTTATAATTTCATTTAATTCAAATAAAAAATTGTGTAAATAATCCTCTAAGGAATCTGGCTTTGCATCGCCATAATAAATTGCTACTGGAAAAGGGGATACTATATAATTCTTTGATACCAATCTACACAAAATGGGCCAAAACTGTTTGTTTGAACTTTTAGAAATTGGAACGCCATCTATATTAAAAATTAAGGGAATTGTTAATGTTTCTTTTAATTCAAGAAATATATCTATTTCAGATGTTAATAATTTTAGTAAATGTTCTTTTATTCCGAAATATGTAAATTCAGCTGCACTTTTCTTTTTACTTAACACAGACACAATATTGCACGACCGTGCAGTTTTCAATAATGTGCGCGGATCCCTTGGTATTTCATAATTTGGATAAATGTCCTTAAGAACTTTTAATAAATTACCTAATTGAGTATGGTTAATATTATTTTGTAGCGACCATTCTTTCAAAAATGTAAGTAGTTTTAAATTTGTAAAGGCAGAATTTTGATTATCTGGAATATCATTACAAATTTCTGTACTTTCTTTCATTTGTCCAAAATTTAATGATTCAATATTGCATTTAGGCGCAGGAGTAATATTTAAAGTTTCGGAAACCGGAGTAATTGCCGATGCCTTAATTGTGTCGACTTTCTTATCCTGAACAGACGACGAAGCTATGCATTTCTTTATAAATTTATATTTTCTGTTACGCTTGGTGGACATTTTTCTGTGTAATGTACATAACATACAATTATAACTGTGATACAATTCATTCCAAATTATTCAAATAGAATTATACAAACATATACTTACTTTTCAGTTAACAGTAACGTATATCTGAAGAGATCGAAGACTAAACACTTTTACGTATGCTCAAGTCCGACAATGGATGAAAACACTGGAACGTAGCGATGCTGCGAGCGAAATCAAAATGAACTTTTCTCGATGCTTTCTGCGATTGCAATTCGTAATGATCATGCGGTCTCTGTAGTTACCCAACAAATATCGATAAAACGTTTTATCAATATTTTTCGGTATCTATGCAAGATTCCTTTTTTTGTTTGAATCTGATGCAATTTTCAGACAGCACGACACGTCGATGCAACTCGCAAATGTCTTTTCTTCACGCAAAAAAAAAAATAAAAATAAACTGCAAAATATCAAAAAGATTATATTTCATTTCCAATATTAAATTAACATTTATTTCATATCTTAAAAAAAATATTTCTCCATAATATGGAATAAATATTAGATTAATATTTGAAAAAAAATATTTCTTTCCAGATCTAAAATAAACATTTGGAAAACATTTAAAAAAAATATTTTTTTCTAAATCTAAAATAAATATTTTATATATATTTAAATATTAAAAAGAGATTCAATGTCTTTTAAATATTAAATACATATTTATTCAATATTTTGTGCTACTAGGGTAGCTACATATGTAATTGAATATTTTAAAGAGGCTTATAAACAATTAATTTGCTCTTGGGGAATATTTAAAATACATAATACGATGTACTTAAACAATAAGTTATCATTTTGAATATTAACTTATGCAGGCATTAATATTTGACGGAATTTGGCAGTTTCTCGATATATCTATCAAAAACTTGGTATTCGATGTATTGTAGGAATTGACGCCTCATTTTATATGCAATGAAATAGCATTGCGATGAAATTCCTTCCTTATTCAATGCCACTGTTTTTTAAATCAATGTTGTTCTACTGATTGTGAGCGCTTTCCACAAGTATACTTTTCACTCTGCAAGTAGGTTGCCATTGCTCTATTACCTGCGCAATACTTTATTTGGAACTTTTTTTGTTTGGTTGGAAAGGATGTGGTTTTACTTGAGTCTGATGAACGCTTTAAACGTTTTTTATATTCCGATGCGAGCTCTTCCGCTGAGTGGAATAACAAATCTTTACGTGAAATATTTTCATCTGTCGTTTCTTTCTACAAAACCCGTGCGTTTATTCCGGCTATTTCATACTATATTTTCTCGCTACAGTAAAACCTCGATAAATGCAGACAATTCGGGACCGAATCAGTGCAGTTACGAAGCAGTGGTTTCTATTTTGTGTTTACGTTCAGGCTCCAGCCGAGCGTGAGCTTAGAAAAGAACAGACAGTAGAAGAGACAAAGAGGTCCAACCTACAGGGGGACCGGCCCGAACGTATCCATGTGACAATACTAATCCGAGAGTTGAACTTTTCCATTTTTGATTTTTTTTTGTTGAAAACTTCGCTAACGTATTTGTGACAAGTTTCTGATTAAAATGATACCAAACACGACATAGTTTGAGCAATATTTACTTAATATTTAATTCGTTTACTTGCTATTTAGATAACTCAAACATATCGTGTTTGGTATCATTTTAATCATAAAAATGTCACAAATACGTTAGCGAAGTTTTCAAAACAAAAAATTCAAAAATGGAAAAGTTTCATCCTCCGCTTAGTATTGCGTCATCCATGCGTTAGGGCCGGTCCCCCTGTGCGTTGGGCCTCTCTGTCTTTTCTACTGTCTGTCCTTTTCTAAGCTCGGCGCTCGCTGGAGCCTCAACGTAAACAGTCCTGACATACAGCAGCGTCCTATGCATTTGAGTTTCGCACAGGGAACCATTTAGCAGTGCAGTTAACGGTACAGGTAACTATTCTATGTTTTCATCTGACTCCAGCTGACCACGAATCTAGAAAGGGGTAAGCAATGGGAAACCGCCGCCTCGAAGATGATAGGGTTAAAGGAACCGGGACTCGGTTGCGGTGCACACGCGATTGACGGCGATGCGTTCATCTTTGCTCCATTCACGAGCTAATGGACTACATTTTGACGATGCTCAAAGTTTGTTAGATATCTATGCTATTGAGAGAAACGTTCCTCAAAACGTTCGTACGAACGGACTCCTCGCTGTCAATCACGTGTCCATCACATGGCGACTTCCGTTATTTTTAACTGTTGCATCTTGGAAGGGGTGGTTTTCCATGGTCTGTTCCTTTCTGCATTTACGGTCAGCTGGAGTCGCATGAAAACACTGAATAGTTACGCAACTCGACAAATTAACAGCTATATGCAACCTGTGCAAGGTTTAAATGCACAGGTTGCGGCTGAATGGCAGGACTGTGTTTACGTTACGGCTCCAGCCGAGTTTTTTGTTGTTATTATGTTTGCTGTTTACTAAAATTTAATATTAAAACTTGTTGTTAATAAAAGAAACATCATCCTTCTCAACCAGGTCGTCTTCACCTATTATGGCCTCTTGTTTGCCACCCTCAACGTCTCCTCATTTTATGTATTTTCTATAATACTATATTAAAATTAATTAGAACTCAGTGTCGGCCTTAAACTCGCGCCTTAATTATGTAATACTTCCGCCACGTCGTAACGTCTTCTATTGCATTACGCTCTACTAATCGGAGTATGGAACTTTTCCATTTTTGATTCTTATTTTTTGAAAACTCGTTAACGTATTTGTGAGATTTTTTTTTTATTAAAATGATACCGAACACGATACGGTTTGAATTATATTTAATGCATTTTCTAAGTTCGGCGCTCAATTGGAGCCGTAACGTAGACACAGCCCTGTGCATTTAGACATTGCACAGCTGTCGATTTGCTGTACATTTATTGAGTTGGTAACAATTCAGCGTTTTCATGCGAGTCTAACTGACCTCGAATTTAGAAAGTGGCAAACAATGGGGGGACCCCTCACCCCCGAAGATGCAGGGGTTAAAGGTACTAAGGCACGATTATGATGAACACGCGATTGACAGCGAGGAGTACGTTCGTACGAACGTTTTGAGGAACGTTTCTCTCAATAGCATAGATATCTAACAAACTTTGAGCATCGTCAAAATGAACTCCATTAGCTCGTGAATGGAGCAAAGATGAACGCATCGCCGTCAATCGCGTGTGCACCGCAACCGAGTCCTGGTTCCTTTAACCCTATCATCTTCGAGGGGGCGGTTTCCCATTGCTTACCCCTTTCTAGATTCGTGGTCAGCTGGAGTCAGATGAAAACATAGAATAGTTAGCTGTACCGTTAACTGCACTGCTAAATGGTTCCCTGTGCGAAACTCAAATGCATAGGACGCTGCTGTATGTCAGGACTGTTTACGTTGAGGCTCCAGCGAGCGCCGAGCTTAGAAAAGGACAGACAGTAGAAAAGACAGAGAGGCCCAACGCACAGGGGGACCGGCCCTAGCGCATGGATGACGCAATACTAAGCGGAGGATGGAACTTTTCCATTTTTGATTTTTTTGTTTTGAAAACTTCGCTAACGTATTTGTGACATTTTTATGATTAAAATGATACCAAACATGATATGTTTGAGTTATCTAAATAGCAAGTAAACGAATTAAATATTAAGTAAATATTGCTCAAACGATGTCGTGTTTGGTATCATTTTAATCAGAAACTTGTCACAAATACGTTAGCGAAGTTTTCAACAAAAAAAAATCAAAAATGGAAAAGTTCAACTCTCGGATTAGTATTGTCACATGGATACGTTCCGATGGTTCCGATAGTATCGTGTTACACTGCCTCGTCGCCGAACGTCGAGGTTCGACCGAGGGGGATCCCCCTATGTGGAGGGGATAGTCGCGATGCATTTATCGGTACAAACTTCTTCGGCATTTATCGAGGTTTTACTGTATTTGGTCGGTCACATTGATCACAAATTTTATGTTATTATAAAATTTAACCAGTTAACTGTGGCGACGTCTTTTGGGAGTGCGCATCTATCTATTTCTTATGCGTGAATTAAAAAAGAAATGGCAGAAAAAAAACTTAAGTCCCACATGGAGATTTGAACTCGCGACAGAAAAGTGTCCAGCGATTCCACAGGCTGACACCATAGCCACTGCGCCATCAATGCTTTTGAAAGAACGGTTAAACTTCTAGGTCAGGTTTGTCAAGGTCTTGCTCGACAGAGCCGTTTTTCGAGCTGCACCGCCTCCTTCACCTACACATACAGCCGAGATGTCACTGATTCACAGGCACTCCGGCGGCGTTACGGTCGTGCCTACTGGTACAAGCGTGGTAGCATGTGGCGGTATATTGGGGCGACATTTATATTTTAAAAATTTTGCGACAGCAAAATGCAAACTTGTTCGCCTCAAAGAATGTAGAATAATGTATGTAAGACACCGTTTTCTCCTTTTATACATATAATATAGCACGGGCGTTTATAAATGTTTAAGCCGATAAGCACAATTTACAATAGACTCGTTTCCCGCCAATAATACAAATATAAATAGCATTGTTCGTGATGTCACTCTTGTAAGAGTGTTCCCTCGATGTATGCAAGGCGTCGCCTCCGTTACGACTGCCTTGCTATCCCTCGTTGTTATTGCTGGGTCCTTCGAGGACCTCCTTTTCCCCGAAAAGGCCCGGTAGGGGTGAGGGTCATTTTCCTCCCTCGCTGGAGGAATTGTCCTCTTGACGATAGCCAGGCGTGTAAACGCCTGGCTCGACGCCTCACTGGCGCTGAGTCTTACATGTAAGAAGTTATTGGGGCGATACATTGTACAATGTTGTGTAGTCTCTTGCCAGTAAAGTGGTAATAGGTTTCCACATTACCCATGGAAATATGCCAGCCTTGTCAAGGTTTGGCTCGACAGAGCCGTTTCTCGAGCTGCTCCGCCTGCTACTCCTTCCTATACACTCGAGAGCTCGCTGATTGACTTTGCCTCCCCTTAATAGTAGCGGACCTATTGGCATGAGCACGGGCGCATTCGGGACGACATTCGTAGTTAATCAGTCGCGCTGATAAGACGTGCCTTGCTCGTCAATCGCAGAGATCAGAACGTCGTGCGTGCGTGGCACGTCGATTAAGGTTATTTTAACGCGTCGCGACGCGTTATTCAAGTCCCAACTTTGAGATTACATATCTCTAAGAATGTTGTGCAATAAAAATTTTAATTAGTGGAAAAGAATGCTCTGATGTGTTATAAATCAAACACAATTGCTAGATTTTGAAAACCGCAAAAAAAATTTTCGGGGTTTTGGCCAGGATTTTAGCGAAATCGACCACTGTGCGACGTAACGCATAAACAGAAAAGACCATTTTCGGAGATTCACAAGAAACACTCCCTTCAATTAGTTCTCCAAAGGTAAACGCAATAGAAGTGCAGTTTTATATTGAGAGTCAGAGAGTAAAGATCAGAGCCTACAAGAAATCAAGTTCGACAAGGAGTGATAATACACGACAGTTTCCGTTACACTCCATTGGCCTTGTGTAATCAGTTGATTATTTCGTTTATAGAAATAAAAATTTGTGTTTTATTATTTTAGTAGAAATGAGAAATTATGTTGCAAATTATTTCCTTTAATAAATTGGGTATTTCTTTCTGAAAATTAACATTTATTTCATAAGGGGTCAAATGACCCCTTATGGTAAGATTAGGTAGGTGCAAAATGCCGGTACGTTTAGTGATAATGTGCGAGTTTCAGCCCAAAATGTGTCCCAGTAATCGGTATAACAATGATAACATTAGGCAACTACTGTAAAAAGGAAAAAGTTGTGCTCGGAAGATTTCAATACGAAATGGATGTTTAAACTTTTTTTTTGGTTTTTCATTTTTCGTGAGTGGAACTTGCAAAGGAAAAATCTGAAAAGAATCCCTAACGTGTACATTCATGTTTAGAGTGTGTTAGAATTTTTTTGGAATTTTTGCTCTACATTAATTGGGGAAAATGAGGCAAAAACTGGTTTTTCGATTTTACCCTATAACTACCCTCCCGGTGAAGGTATCGGATTAAAAATTTGTGTGCAATGGTTTTTCATCATCACCTATCGAATGACCCATCGTCGAATAAAATCGGCTCAAGGGCACTTTTGACCCCCTTATTCGGCTAGACCCTTTCCATCCATCCAGAGGTGTAGAACAACCCCTTAAAGCCATGACCATTAATTTTTTTACACCCTGTACACCAACATACCGGACCGTTTTCTTGAACGCTATCGCCTTGTCGCCTATCTTAATGGTCGGGGTACGTGCGAGTACATCGGGTTTCTTACAGCGCAACTGTTTGCGCTTTCGGTCCGGTCGCGCTCCTCCCCATCTTCATACCGTTGATCTCTGTACCCAGCCGCAATTAAGCACGATTGCTTCTGTCTTGCGGGCTGGGATCTCTAATTTGGCCTCTGAACACCAATTAACGATAAGGTCCGCGGCGCGTTGACCTTCGAACTCTAGCTCGCGGCGCGAGTTAGTGCTTATGAGGACGAGGAGATCGTCCGCATAAACGATAAACCTAATCCCCGAGGCTTCCAGAAGTCTGAGGAGTCCATCGAATATGAGGTTCCAGGAGGCGGGGCCAAAGACAGAACCTTGTGGGCAACCCCTCGTTGCCCGCTTGGAGACCTCGACTGTACCGAGAGTGATCTTTACCCACCGGCGCCGTAGTAACTCTTGATTACCCCGAAAACATTCCAGCGGCAGTCTCTCTCTTTTAGCGAATGGAGAACTAGGGGCCACCAGACATTGTCGAAAGCGCCCGATATGTCGAAGAGCAACTCCACGTCGTATCGTGCCTCGTCGGCGGACACCAAGCGGTGCAGCTTCACGACATCGCCCTCCGTCGACTTTCCGGGCATAAACCCGAACTGCCGATCGGAGATCTTTCCGGGGGCCAACGACGTGCTGGCTAAACGGAGCTTGATGAGCTTCCCGAAAATCTTCCCTACCACGGAGAGGAGACAGATTGGACGGTACAACTTCGGGTCCTTCTCGTCCTTATCCTTGCCCTTCAGGAGTACTTGAAGTGAGCCCTCCTTCCAGGCAGAGGGAAAGACGCCCAGTAGAAGGCACCCATTGAAAAGGCGAACGAATTGACCGGGAATAGCACTAATTGCCGCCTTAAGGACCCGGACTTCGATATTGTCCAGTCCTGCATGAAAGGAGGGGCCGCGATCGGAGGAACTCCAGAAGAGACCCTTATCTCACGCTGGAGTTGCGTGTCTTCTTCCTCCCGGTCATTAGGGACATGCGTGTCCAAGAGGTAGCTGGCAATTTCCTCTATACTTTCGGTTACGGTTCCATCGCCACGCCGCACAGTGGTATAATATGCGATTCTATCTGTGCAAAAGTCTTGTACGTATGTAATTACTTAATTAATAGTAATTAATAGTGTTTACGTGATTAATAGTGTTTCTTTATTTGTTATTTTTAATGTTATTCCTACTTATTTATAATTATTTTTTATTCGTTTGTTATGTAAATAAAAAAATAGCATTTCTCGGTGAAACTTTGTATTAACTGATTATATCCATATTATGTACAATAGAAGAAAATATTACAAACATATAAATGTAGTGACGCACGCACGCACACACAAACACACACACACACACAATAATCTTATTTCAATCAGAATCTGATTCGTAATCGCCGCTTTCAACTTCTGCTAACTCTTCTTGCTCATGACATTCCATATTCGGGGGATCAGTATTTTCTAAAAGAGCAATAACATCCGGTGTTAATGCTGACAAATTTTTTTTCCTGTTCCGCGGTAAAACGTTATAACCGGATCAGAAGTTACAAGAAGCATATGGAATAAATCTTCCATGGTATTCCTTCTGCAATTCTTCCGGGTATTATGTTCGCGGAAGTATTTACAATCGTTATTTCGTGCTTCTTGTGCTTCTTCGGATAGTTCCCCAATAGGAAGCAAAGCACATTTAATAATATCTGCACCGTGAATAAGTATTTTGTGAACAGTTGGTGGCATGTAATACCACGGATATAGTGCGACGAAAAGGTTTGCAGTCTCTTTACAATATGTGTCAAATTTTCCTGTATCAATGTCATGCCCACTAGAAAGGGCATGTAAAATTGTGGAAAATCTTGTCAGTAATGATATATCTAAATTAGTGAGTGCCGTTGTGATTTTAATATTCTTAAAAAAGCGTCGTGCCGTGTTGCCATCATTTGTCGTACCAATACCAGGTTTAGGTATATCTATAAGCAAGCCTAACTGTTTTCAAAATTTTTCTCTAATTTCTTCCTTTCTTTTTTGAACTATTACTTTCTCTCCTTCTGTCTTTACTTGCCACTTCATAACTGGTAGTTTATACGAAATATGAAGGCAACATTCCATAAAACGAATCCATGCATGAAGTATGGATAATCCAAAATTGAAAGTTGTAACGTCATTTTTAGCCGAATTTAGTGTAACAGTGCTTGTTACTATTTTGTTCATCTCTTCGGAGTTGCATTGCAGATATAACACCTCTGTGAGGAAACATTCGATAAAACACTGCAAACCTTTCCGTCCACCATTGTCAGAAGCATCTTTTGTTTCGCAATAAACTTTTTCCCGGACAATTCAATAACTGTGGGTCTGAGCTGATTGATCTGATTGTTAATATTTTCATTTATTTCTCGTATTAATTGTGGTGTTTCTTTTTGAAACATAATTTGAATCGGACGGCAATAACGTGTTGATGACGGTCTAGGATTTTTCCAAATAATTTGCTGATTGTTCTCTGTAACTATGCGCAATGGAAGCAGTGATACGAGGACGAAATCTGAATCGGTTGCATCAGGTGTTTCCGCAAAACATTGTTTATAGTTTTGTTGGCCAGAGCTTCCATCAAAACCCCATTTAAATATCACATCTACATTTTCTGAGCTACAAAACATTGATAAAATTTGAACATCTAATGTGTTAAAAATTCGCTCAATTGTATGATTTATCAATGTCTGTAAATGCACTTCAGCCTTGGTTTCAGTGATGCTTATCATTTCAGAGTAGAAATTTTTTTTAGCTTCTAATAACCGATAATATGGAGGATAAATATCGGCATTTACAGCGTTAGCATTCCGCTGAATAATTTGGCAACTGCTTTTTGTTAGCTTTGCATCAACAGCAATAGCTAGAGCACGTTCCGGCGAATATTTAGTTGGTGTTAAAGGAGGGGATTTGAAGGCTTTCTTTACTTTGGTTGCTCTTTCTGGGGACTTTGTTGTCACTTCCTTCACAATTGCTGCAGCATCTCTTCTTCCTTCAGCACGTAAACTTGTTTCTGCTGCATAACATAGTTCAGAACTGCTAGCTGAATTTAGTAAATGTTTTATCCTGCGCCTTTTGGTTGTGAGCCAAAATGTGAGCTTGATGGACCAGGTTGGCATTCAGTTTCAGAAACAGTATCTTTCAAAAACGGCAATTTCAAATTGACATCCAGCCAGGAAGTATTAGAAGAAAGAAAGTCGCTTAAAACTCGATGTTTCGCCTTCCATTTTTTGGCAATTGTTCCACAAAATATCTTCACAATTGTTTTCTTTCAGCTTCACAGCAATTTTCACGCTTTTTGTTTAAAATAGAAGCTAATAAAACTGTTTCTTTTGCCACATCTTTTACATTTCTCCATTGATCAAATAACTCTCTTCTTGATATTACGTTATGTTCTGGAAATACTGTTAATGTACATGTTAAACTACCAGGAAATCTAAACAGAACGGTACTTCCTAATGCTTCACACCACATTTCTTGTATATAAATACTAGTATTAATTGATCGTGACTGGAATATGTGCCTATTTAAATTCTAATTAAATAATTAGAATTAATTATTAATTAATTATACAGTGTGATATCTGTATTGTACTTACCTTCTAATATATGATCCATATTTTGTTTTAAATATTTAGCACTTTTTAAAGGAAAAATCACTTCTTTCTAATTGCACTAATAGCACCAGATAGCCAACGTTACTGCGTGTCACAATGAACGGTAATGGACTTGTGTCAAAAAAGTAGTGACAACATGAAAACCGTAATTTGCTAACATTGTTAACGAAACAAGGGTGGGGGTAAAGTCGAAGTCCCGATCGCTAATTTCGAGAATCGGTCAATTTCCCTTAACATCTGCAGGTCATACGTCCCCAACAGGTAGGAACCAGGAAAGGCACTATACAACTCCACTAACAATAAGTGTATTGCTGCTTCGTTCTCTAAAACTCTTTGAGGGTTGTAAGGCCCCTTAGAGCTGACGAAAAACGGAATTATAACTGAAGGTCTATTAATTTCCTTTTCTTCTTGCATATTGATATATGCCTGTATTTATTCATATACATTTGTAATAATATTGTAGGATTTCGTAATAGTATATTAAGTATTTATTATAAAAGTTAAAACTAAAAATATGAAAAGGAATATAAACTATATTATAACTAGAAACAAAAGAAAGATAATACGTCGCGTATTATATAAACAGTATTTGTCCACACAGGAACTATCACACTATAAATAATAAGACACTAAGTACAACCACACAGGATTTTACAGTCGAATCTCTCATAATGGAACACTTCGGGACCGGACGCTCTCTCAAAATGCAACATTCCCCTACAGTCATATTCATCCCCGCAGAAGTAAAAAGTGAACATAACCTTTCCATACAAACGTTTAAATCTTTTCAAATAATATGTCGCGTCATACATCTCAAATTTGATTGGTTAGTAGCATTTAACTGGTGGGGATAGGAGAAGTTTCATTATGAGAGATGACCATGTTACATTTTGAGAGAGGTTTCACTTTGAGAGGTTACATTATGAGAGATTCGACTGTAATACAGAATGACACACAGTCTATCCACGGAGGATTCTAACCACGGAGTGCCACGAGGCAACGAATGCCTCGTTGGCCTCGCGAAAAACAAAATGCGATCGGCGCTCCTCACATTCGCACTATTTAAATATATGTATAAAAGAAATCGTGATACATTCGCATCCCACAATATTTTCTTCTATTGTATATAATATGGATATAATCAGTTAATACAAAGTTTCACCGAGAAATGCTATTTTTTTATTTACTTAACAAACAAATAAAAAATAATTATCAATAAGTAGGAATAACATTAAAAATAACAAATAAAGAAACACTATTAATCACGTAAACACTATTAATTACTATTAATTACGTAATTACATACGTAAAAGACTTTTGCACAGATAGAATCGCATTTTTAACCACTGTGCGCCGGACGGTGCTAAGCACCGTCTGAACTCGGACTTTTTGCGCCTGGAGCTTGTAAACGGAGCCCCAGGGATCCGAGTTTCCGTGCCACGTGACGAAGATCCGCCAGCTTTCAACTTTCGCTCACTTGATCTCCCTGCTGTAGTTCCGCAAAGAGGAGCGGTATTGTCGCAGGTTGTCGAGATAGGAGGGGTCACCTTTACTCCTCTGTAGCGCATTCCTCTGCCTATAGACGGACTTCTTCACGTTCGTCAAACGCATTGTCCACCACGGATTGGACTTTCTAAATTGCTGCTTTTTGGGCATTGACGCCGCACAGGCGCCCGTGAGGACACCTGCGAGCGCCTTTGTTAACGCCTCGACTTCTTCCGCCGACTCTAAGGCACAGGGCTTCAGCCTTTCCCTTGAGAAGTCCGCGAGTTCGGCAGTGAACCGCTCCCAATCAGCTCGACGGAGATCGAACCGATTGGAAGCGGGACACCGCTCACCTCTAGCGGATTTAGGAGCCCCTACCCTGAAGTCGATAGCCTGGTGGTCACTGCTGGTCCACTTGCTCCTCACTTTCTATTCCCCGACCATTGAGAAGATGGTTGGCGAAGTTAAGGTAACGTCGATGAATGACGAACCTGCTTCCTCCTCGTAAATGGGTGCGTGACCAGGCATGTGACCACGTCCATGCCGAACGCTCGGATAAGGTCCTCGAGAGCGCACCTCTCTCGTCGGTGCTCTGGGTGTCCCAGAACAACGACCGAGCGTTGGCATCTACACCGATTATGACTCTCTGCCCCCTCAAGGAACGAAACACCAATTCGACGGGACTGAGGTGCTCCTCGATCTCGTCGCTGAACTGGAAGTAGCACGAGATGACGTAGAACGAGAAGCTGGGTGCCAGCACTTCAGCCACGGCGCAGTGGCTGCTGCTGAGCTGAGAGACGAAGAGAACCTGGAACGAGGGGTTCGCCACTACCATCACTGCCCACGGCCTTTGTGAGCGCACGGCGGCAATCCTCATTCCAGTGCCTAACCCTGAGAGGCTGCAGCCTGCGCCGAGTACTCTGACGTGCGTCTCCTGAAGAAGCAGCACGTTGGGTCGTTTGTTGGCCACAAGCTGTCGAACCTCGCTGCTTACTGCAGCCGAACGCCGCATGTTCGGCTGCGATATCCCAACACCCGTGGATGCGATAACAGGGGGGTTCGCGAGTTTACGCACTTCAGGCAAGGCCGGCCCTGCCCTGAGGTCCCTACCTACGCGATCGCGAGCCAGGGAATCTAATTCCCTATTCCTAACCAAGACTATCGAGACAGCACGCACGTTGCTCGAGATGGCACGGTGACAGCTACCTTGGTTCCGCACTCCGGCGCCTCTTGATGATGCGACACGCTCGGGCACGGTTCGAGGAGACGCCCTTGAGGAGGATACGGTTGCCCCCACCGACCGCGCGGACGAGCGTGGTCGCAACGCGACGATGGAGGCCCCTGATGTTCCTGCTCTGGCGGCAACATTTGGCTGGGAACGGGCAGCCAAACGCACACTTCTTCTCACCTCTATGATAAGTCCCCCGGCACCAGCCCCCGCCCGGAGATCTGAATGGGGGGCTATTTTGCCTCCGGAATATTTTGATACGGGAGGAGCCATCATATTATTTAAAAAGATGTAACGGATCTCTGCGGCCCGCTACGAAACCTATCCCCGAGATCGGGTGCACTAAAAAAATAGTAGCTGAAAATAAAATCCGAAAATAAGGGTTAGTAATTAGAAGACTCCGGATGTTTATGCCCAATAAATATGTAATAAACATATGCTATTTATGCTCTAAAGATATGCAAATATGCACGAAAAATATGCAAAGGTGCACAAAGGACATGCTAATATGAAGGGAAAATATACAAAATTAACAAAACATTTTGTGATTATTGTGACTGTCGTGTACTTAACAAAAACTAGCCCACCGAGGGCAAGATGCACTTTATTATAACTGATTTCTTTACAATAGCACGTGTTGCCGCGGCGAGAGTCGTCGAATGATCGAACGAGATCGAGGATCCCGGAACCACCCGAGGGGGGGGGGGGGGGGGGGCAGCGGGGCGCCCAATCGCCAATTTTTCCCGGGGGAAGGCGCCATCGCCGAATTCGCCCGTCTTAGCGCGCACTTCGAAAGTGCTCCCTATTTGCACGTATATTACATCTCTCTCCCCCCTTGTAAACAAATTTTTACAATGTGTCCATAAGTTATTTAAAAAGGAATCGGTTCGCCATAACGTTGGGGACAGGTACGCATTCGTGTGGATTTCCGTTGCGTCTGTACTGCTGCTTCTTCTCCTTGAACGTTCCTTTGCGACTGTGGTTGGACTTCGGTTTCGGGTGCCTCCCTGTTTAGTTCCTGGGGTTGTTGCACTCTTCCCGCTTCTTGTGTAGCTTCCATTGGAGGTCCGTAATCGTCTACCGTAACGGAATTTTGTATGGGAAAATTACCTATTGTACAAATCTGGTCGATGTGACGTTTCCACGTTCGACCATCCGCCAAAAGTATGATATAATGTAATTTGCCCAGCTTTTGTTTCACTGTACCAAAAACCCATTTCGCTTTCCCATAATAATTTCTACATTTAACTCTCTCTCCCACTCGTACTATTCGCACTTTTTCGTTCTCATTACACTCCTTTACAGACTTTTCTTTCGCAGGTAATAACAAATCAAATCGTGTACGTACTTTATACTTAAAAATTCTTTCCGCTGGTGACGCTCCGGTGGTTTGATGGGGGGTACACCGGTATTGTAATAAAAACTGTTGTATCGCCGTAACGAGTTCTACCTTATTAACGTGTACGTTTTGAAATTTCTTTTTTAACGCTCTTTTTAACGTTTGCACAAATCTCTCAGCCTGCCCATTTGTGGCTGGGTGAAAAGGTGCAATCGTTTCGTGTTTTATCCCATTTGTCTTGAGAAACTGTGTAAACTCCATTGAAGTGAATGAACGCCCATTATCGGATACTAAAGATTCGGGAATACCGAACGTAGAGAAAGTTTGTCTACATTTATGTATAGTTGTAAGACTTGTCATATCCCCTGTAATATGTACTTCTGGCCACTTCGAGAAACTATCCACCAGTATTAGAAAATAATGCCCTAGAAATGGTCCGGCGTAGTCGATATGAATGCGCTGGAAAGGAAAATCTGCCGGTTTCCATTCTTGCCCGCGTATTTTTGGAGGTTCATTCTGTGTTAAATTGCAATTTACACAATTCCTTACAGTATTTTCCAGATCGCGATCGATTCCTGGCCACCACACATACCGTCTTGCGACAGCTTTCATTTTCACTATCCCTAAATGTTCTGCATGTAATTCTTTCAATATCTTGTTTCGTAAGAGTCGAGGTATGAGTACTCTCCCTTCGCGTAAAATGGTTCCCCCTTGGCAACTAAATTCGGTTTGTGGTATATTGAACCTGTCGCTTGAATTAATTTCTTTGCCTTGTAATAAACCTACTCTTAACTTATTCAATTCCGCATCTCTCTCTGTCTCCTTCGCTAAATCCTTTACCGTAATTGGTAAAACGTCTATCATATTAATTTCGTAGTCATCCACTACGTCGAACTCACCTTCATTTCCAACTCTGTCCGGCAATCGGGACAATCCGTCCGCGTTGCCATGTAATTTTGTATTTTTGTACTTAATATCAAATGTGAACGCTTGTAAGAAAATGGCGTAATGCTGCATACGCATAGCACTGTGTACTGGTAATGCTTTCTGCTGCGAGAAAATCTGTGTAAGTGGACGATGGTCCGTAACTAACGTAAACCGATTTCCGTATAAATATTGGTGAAACTTTTTTATAGCAAAAATGATCGCGTACGCTTCCTTATCAATTTGAGCGTAATTCCTTTGCGTGCGAGACAATGACTGAGATGCGTATTGAATCACACGTTCTGTACCATCGGGGTATTTATGAGAAAGTACGGCCCCGACACCGTACGCGCTCGCGTCTGTAGCTACCATTAATGGGAGTTTCGGATCGTAGTGTACTAATATTCTCTTACTTGTAAACTCCTTCTTCGCGGCGACAAAAGCTTGTTCTGTTAACGTTGTCCATTTGAACGGAACCTCTTTTCCTCCCTTTTTCTCTGATAGCGCGTGTAACGGGTTTAAAATAGTGCTTAAGTTCGGTATAAATCTTCCGTAATAATTAATCATCCCTAAGAACGCACGTAGTTCCGTAACGTTACGCGGACGCGGCATTTTTTCGATCGCCTCGATCTTACATTTCTCTTTATGTATTCCGTACTTATCAATGTAATAGCCGCAGTAACTAATACCGTCTTGGAAAAATACGCTTTTCTCCTTGTTAATCTGTATATTGTACTCCGCTAGACGTGTAAAAACCTCGTTAAGACGCTGCAAGTGTTCTTGGTCATTTGACCCCGTTATTTTAATATCGTCCAGAAAAACCGACACCCCAGGGATACCTTTCAAGATATTTTCAATTTCTCTTTGCCATATTGCTGGCGCTGACGCTATTCCGTATAATAATCTCGTACATTTGAAAAGGCCGCGGTGCGTGTTCAACGTTACAAATTCCCTATCATCGGGATGGATTTCCATTTGTAAATACGCTTCTTTTAAATCTATTTTTGAAAATTTAACTCCTCCCGCTAATGTACTAAAAAGCTCGTCTATCGTGGGGAGTGGGTATTCGTCAATTTGCAAGTGCTTATTTAAGGTGACGCTAAAATCACCGCATAATCGAATTTTGTTCCCCTTTTTTAACACTGGAACTATCGGCGTCGCCCATGCTGACGTGTGAACTTTTTCTAAAATGCCTTCTTCTTCCAGTTTCTCGATTTCCCTTTCAACTAAAGGGATGAGCTTAAAAGGCACTCTGCGTGCTTTAAGAAAACAAGGACGAGCGGTCTCTTTCAGTGTTAACCTAGCCTGAACATTCCTTATTTTCCTAGAGGCCGGATCTAATTTACTTTCGTAGTTTTGTATCATCATTTGCAATGCACTAGTTGTGTTTGTATTTAATGAAGCTACTGTTTCATTTAGTTGCACTTGCAATTGACGGATCCATTCACGACCCAATAAAGGTTCCCTGTTTGTGTCTGTAACGTACATATGTAAGGATTTAACTGTATTTTTGTATTCGACTCTAACCTTTACGAAACCGAGTACTGTAATAATTGATTTGCAATATGTAGTAAGCTTTAAATTTGATTTTGTAATAGGAACCTGAGGCAGCCATCTCTTAATGAAGTGTTTACTCACAATTGTTACAGCCGCACCGCTGTCAATTTCAAAACGCATAGGCCTACCTTCTATTTTCAGCATAACAAAGTATTTGTCCCTGTACTCCAAATGCTCTGCCTGCATCCATAATATATCGCTTAACTGCTTCGCTGTCCCTTGATTCTTTCGCATGCAGACCTTCCGCAAATGGCCTTTTATTCCGCAATTTCCGCAGATTACATCTTTATTCAATGTACATTTTGTCGCAAAGTGTTTCCCTCCGCATCTAAAACAGGACACATTATGAGTATTTGGTTTAAAGCCTAAGTTTGTGTTACGCTTATGCTTGGATGATGTATGTGTTCTTGAATCCGTTGCCGACTTCTGCTTCTGCTCCTGCCGGTTACTTTTATTAGCAGCCTCCTTCGTTGACATGTAATCAACTGAGGCAGTACCAGCATGTATTTGGTTTGTATCCTTTTCCGTTAACTCCATTGAGGTTGCCGTTTCCACGGCTTTCTCAAAAGATAAGTCCTTGATCTCAAGTAGACGGGACTGTGTACGCTTACTGCTCAAACCAAAAACCAATTGGTTTCTGAGCGCCGTTTTAAGGTACTCACCGAATTTACAATGGATACTCAGTTTGTGCAACGCTGCCACAAACTGTTGCACAGTTTCACCCTCCAGTTGTCTCCGTTGGTGGAATCGAAAATTTTCTGCAACTTCCAGAGGTGCCGGTGCGTAAAATTCCTCTAATTTCTCGGTGAGCTCCTTGTACGTTTTTTTTGTAAGGATCGGCCGGCGACAATCTGTCGCACAAAACGTCGAACGATTTCGTTCCTATGAAATGTAATAAGTATGCCACCTTTTTCTCCTCGGGTACGTCGAACACCGCAACGGCTCCTTCAAAACGCATCTGCCAGCGCTTCCAATTTGTATTAGCCGAATCGAACATGTCGATGGCAAGGTTCCCGTAGTGTTTAGCTTCCGCCATTATTTTGTAAAAAAAAAATCCGTGCGGAATGGTGTATTCTTTTGAAAATGTTTTTTCCTTTTTTTTTTTTTTGTCGTACTCGACGTCAACGTATTTATCGTAGTACCCTGTGCCACACTGGCCGGATCCTTCGTATAATGGCTATTGTAGGTAGACACGTGCTTCGCACCTTTTTCTTTTTCCCCGGGCCTTTATTTCTCAGGAGGCAAGAAATAATCCCGTGGATCCCATCCTCGTCGCCAATCTGTCGTGTACTTAACAAAAACTAGCCCACCGAGGGCAAGATGCACTTTATTATAACTGATTTCTTTACAATAGCACGTGTTGCCGCGGCGAGAGTCGTCGAATGATCGAACGAGATCGAGGATCCCGGAACCACCCGAGGGGGGGCAGCGGGGCGCCCAATCGCCAATTTTTCCCGGGGGAAGGCGCCATCGCCGAATTCGCCCGTCTTAGCGCGCACTTCGAAAGTGCTCCCTATTTGCACGTATATTACAGTGACATATTATAATTCAAGTTACAATAAATGACAAGCATTTTTTCCAAGTTGGGTGGTGTTAGTTACCGACGCTTATCCGTAAAAATTACTTTATATGCAGAAAATGATGGCTCCACGTCACACGATGTAGGTAAGCGGTGCGTACTTATTTTTACTCCAGTAGATTTCTGGCGAATCTATTGGGTCTTGTACAAATTCATTGTTCAAACTATTTAAAATTTGCATTAATTTCCTTAACCCAGTATTTCTTTCTACAACCGCAGTTACTTTTTTTCTAATTTTTTCTCCGCACTCACCAGGTATACCTTTTAAATAATTAATGTAATTCATATATATTTCCATCGAAGTATTTAAACGTAAACCTACTGTTTCCAATTTTTCTATCGTGGCAGGCAAAGTGCTTAAATGGGCTTTAATAAATATTAAATTTTGTACAAGTTCATCTTATTGGATCACATCTTGTGCTGTCTTAATTGCTGCAGCATCTTTTTCTTTAAATGTTTCAACTACCTGTTAACATACAAAATAAAATAGATATGGCTTTAATCAAACTCTAAATAAACTTGTTTAACTTAACGAAAGTTCAACAAACCTCTTTAATTTTGTCAAAATGTTCAGCATAAAACAATGCCACTTCAATCCACTTACCCGATCTAGTTAAAATAGGTTCCGGTGGCAGAGGAGTATTTTTTAATATTTTGCGGTATGTTTCAATACGAAGCGGTGCTTCAACAAAAATCTTTTTTATACGTGATATTAATTTGTTCACTAGTGGAAAGTGAAGACGTACATCTGCCGCAATCTACTAATTTTGTCTATACTTTACACCAGCGTCAAGAATTTTTTGCACGCCAGAGCCGTCCTTCGAGAAACACCGCCTCCTTCACTCAAACATATAGCCGAGATGTCACTGATTCACAGCCACTCTGTAGGCGTCACGGTCGTGCCTATTGGCACTGGCGTGGTGGCGCATTTGGGGCGACATTCGTAGTTAATCGCTCGCGCTGGAAAGACGTGCCTCGCGCGTCAGTCGCGGAGATCAGAACGACGTGCGTGGCACGTCGACTCTGAATATTTGTTGAGGAACAGTTTCAGATAACACTACGTCGCATGGGCCGCAGCGGCTGCGACGGCAACAATGTATTCTTTAATACGAGGAAGCCTAGCGTTCTAGTATCGGATAGTTATTTTTAACAATTTGCGCTAGTAATTAATTTACAAATGTGCGTACTGGAACGCAATACTATATTTATGCCGTAAGACTTAATGAAGTGGTCGATTTCGGCAAAACCATCACCAGAAGTTCAAAAACATTAAAATATATTAATTGTATTTGATTTAAAACATATCTGAGGATACTTTTTCACTAACAATACTTTTGTCTTATCCTACATGCGACCTAGTGCCATCTGAAACTGTTCCTCAACAAATATTCTGAGTCGACATGCCACGCACGTCGTTCTAATCTCCGAGACTGACGCGCGAGGCATGTCTTTCCAGCGCGAGCGATTAACTACGAATGTCGCCCCAAATGCGCCACCACGCCAGCGCCAATAGGCACGACCGTGACGCCTACAGAGTGGTTGTGAATCAGAGACATCTCGGCTGTATGTTGGATGAATGAGGCGGTGTTTCTCGAAGGACGGCTCTGGCGTGCAACAAATTCTTGACGCTGCTTTACACATATAAAGGGTATAGCAGGATAAGGGGGCCAAAAGTGCCCTTGAACCGATTTCAGTGGGGGTGGTCTCATTCGATAGATAATGCTCGGCGATTAATGTGTACAAAATTTTAACCCCGTATCTTGTCCGGAAGGGTAGTTATGGGGAAAATTCAAAAAACAGGTTTTTGCCCCATTTTCCCTATTTATTGAGGTGTAAAAATTCCGAAAAAATTCTGGTACATTGTACACGGTACCATACATGTTAGAGAATTTTTTCAAATTTTTCTATTGAAGAACCTAAGCGTAAAAAATGACCAAACGCAAAAAAAAAACGGAAAAAAGAAGATTTCGTATCAAGATCTTCGAGTGACAACTTTTTGCAAATTACAGTAACAATCCAACACTCATGATTGTTACCTCCAATTTTTTTCAGATTTTTAAACCGCCTGCGTCATTGTGAAAAAAATCAAAAACCGATTTTCAAGACGTATTTTGATCTAAAATGCAATAAGTAGTTGTCATTCTTCTATTATTTTGATACAGTACGTTCATTTTGTGTTTTTTAATGTTTTGCCATTCCATACAATTTCATTACAATGAAAGAAAATGGAAATAATCCATTTATCTGTAAACTGTGTGTTTCTTTATGTAGATACTAGTATTTTCGACGTTCGTTCAACAGCATCGGTGGCGACGCGTCTAGAGTGTCTGCTCTGGAACCGCTACGAATTTTTTGTCGCGAGTTCTCGTCCCAGAAGGTATAATTTTTTTTTAATCTGTAACTACATGAAAATAATCGGTAATCATTTTAAACTATTTTTGAAATATTTGGAAATGAGTAAAAAATGTATATCGTGTAAAAAATAGTTTTGGAGCATACCTGTTGTTTTGCCGGCTCTCTCTAGCCATATCTTATTCCATGGTTACGGATATTTTTAGACATTTTCTAACAAATAAATTAAGGAAATATTAGCTAGAACGGAGTTTATACCTTGATAAATTCCTGCAGAGGTCATGTATAATGGAAACAAAAGTTCCTTTCTTTTTGTAGATTGTTATTTTTGCCCATGCTAGTTTTCTATTTGTGCTGAAATCATGTAAAATAACTAATGCTTTGGAGGGCTACATTTGTACAATAGATTCACCCGTTAAAATTGCTTTATTGTTATATACGAATTTACTTCTTAAGCTTTGGGTGTCTTACTGATGGTCATTTGTATTATTTTCAAAATACCAGAAGTAGGATTGTTTTGTAAAATTGCTTGTCTTTTAAACAATAAATTCGGGAAACGTTTGAATTCTGACAGATATCTCAAATGAGATAATACAGAGGATAAAATCACAGGGAAAAATAGAAAACTCGCTTGCAAATGAAGTAGAAAGAAAACATTGGGGTAGACGAAAAGTTCTCTTCAACATGGTATTAGCGACCGATCTTCGCGACTTTCCGAAAATGACGGAAAGTGATTTGAAAATTCTATTTACTGGGTCCTACCAGTTAAGTCAGGTAGTTTCATACTTGGCTGAGTTGATCGACGAGGAAAATAACATTAATCTTCCATGTTTAAAAGAACGAAATGATATCGTGAAATTCCTAGTCCGGTCACGTCACATTAGCATCAGATATTACCGTTGTTTTATTGATTATGTGCCAAATTCGAGAGGTGTCTCAGGTATTAGGCGTTATTGCTGCGAATGTGCGAACGGTAACCGTACCGTAGGCTGTTGTTCGCACGTCGCAACAGTAATATACTACCTATCACTTGCACGATATCTGTCGACAATTGTACGACCCTCGGAAATTCTTACAAAAATATTTAATAAAAATGGAGTGGTTCCTGTCATTAATGAGGATAGTGACGAGGATTGAATCCATATGAAGTATGCTTCGATTGCAATCACCAAATTATTAAGATAAGTATTTTTTACTAACATTTTTTCTACAGTATGTGACAAATATATTGAGCAATTTTGTAATTAGCAGCACAATCGATAAAACGATAAAAAACGGAGAATTTGGCAGAATATCGTGTTGGTATCACTGAGGATAAAAACTACGTGAAAGCTATTTTAATTATCAATCGACCAAAAAAAAGATAAGTATTTTCACACTCAAACTAATTACTCTCGGGTAAAAGAAATACTAATTCTAAAACCTATTATAGAAGGTGTATGTAAGGAGTACGACAGTAAGACCAAGAGGCAAACTAAACATTATACATGACCTTTGGAGGAATTTGTCAAAGTTTAAACTCCGTTCCTTCAATGGCGAATATGTATTTTCATATATCATAATAAGCTAATATTTCCTTAATTTATTTGTTAGAAAATGTCTAAAAATATCCGTAACCATGGAATAAGATATGGCTAGAGAGAACCGGCAAAACAACAGGTATGCTCCAAAACTATTTTTTACACGATATACATTTTTTACGCATTTCCAAATATTTCAAAAATTATACCTTCTGGGACGCGAACTCGCGACAAAAAATTCGTAGCGGTTCCAGAGCAGACACTCTAGACGCGTCGCCACCGATGCTATTGAACGAACGTCGAAAATACTAGTATCTACATAAAGAAACACACAGTTTACAGATAAATGGATTATTGCCATTTTCTTTCATTGTAATGAAATTGTATGGAATGGCAAAACATTAAAAAACACAAAATGAACGTACTGTATCAAAATAATAAAAGAATAACAACTACTTATTGCATTTTAGATCAAAATACGTCTTGAAAATCGGTTTTTGATTTTTTTCACAATGACGCAGGCGGTTTAAAAATCTGAAAAAAATTGGAGGTAACAATCATGAGTGTTGGATTGTTACTGTAATTTGCAAAAAGTTGTCACTCGAAGATCTTGATACGAAATCTTCTTTTTTCCGTTTTTTTTTGCGTTTGGTCATCTTTTACGCTTAGGTTCTTCAATAGAAAAATTTGAAAAAATTCTCTAACATGTATGGTACCGTGTACAATGTACCAGAATTTTTTCGGAATTTTTACACCTCAATAAATAGGGAAAATGGGGCAAAAACCTGTTTTTTGAATTTTTCCCCATAACTACCCTTCCGAACAAGATACGGGGTTAAAATTTTGTACACATTAATCGCCGAGCATTATCTATCGAATAAGACCACTCCCACTGAAATCGGTTCAAGGGCACTTTTGGCCCCCTTATCCTGCTATACCCTTTACACGAGAAAAGAACAACATTTAGTACGAAAAACTAACGAAAAGTTAACAAAAATTTCGAAATTTGAGTATATTGTTTAAACAAATAATTTTTTGCAATTATTATATATATATCGATGGATTCGTAATTTCGAGACGCACAATATGAAAAAAAATTTTTTGCCTACGCCCTTTAATTGCGGAGATATTTCGAAAAAACTGTTTTCACCCTCAAACTTTGAGGGCTAATATCACCCCTTCAATGTGGACGACAGCAGATATAAAAAAAGCACGTGTCAAATATTTCTTCGAGATCTATCTACCACATAATTTTCATCAAAATCGGCGTGTACGGGTTCGGTATGTTCCCTCGTCAGTTATGGTCCGGGCTAGACGTTTCCATCTCCAACGGAACCGCATCCACGGGGATGCCCAGTAAGCTGGACAAGCCCCTTGGGGATCACACTAACTCGGGTTGGTGGGGTCGTAAAGCCCAAAGCCAGGGTCTCGGCCACTCTCCGAGTACCTGTGACCCCCTGCCACAAATATTTGTTGTTGCAATTACGTTTGCATAGCCACCAATTGTTACTGATTTTTGGGGAAATGATCCAGGGACCGAACTAGCTTATAGCTTTCTCTAGGAGCGCCGTTTACCCGTTAACAATGAAAGACACCTCGCGGTGTCTAGTATAACTGTTACGGTCCTGCATCAATTGCAAGAACTACCGCCACTAGCTGCTATGGGAAACTCCGGGGACCGGACTAGCCTATAGATTTTCTATAGGAGCGCCGTTTGCCCGTTGACAACGAATATACCTTTCGGTAATTCGCGCTAGTACAGCGGATACGGTCCTATACCAACAAGGGAACATCCCGAGGTGTGACTCACCGATTTTGATGAAACTCAGGTATAATGTACTTTTCATAAAAATATTTGACACGTATTTTTTTTTATCGGCAATGATTCATGTTTAGAGGGTGAAAACCACCCTCAAAGTTAGGGCTCAAAAGTATATTTCGGCGAATATCTCGGAAACTATGAGAGTTAGAGCATTTCTGTACATTGACGAAATTTGCGTCTATTAATAATCAATAGAATGGTAAAAAGTATTTTGCAGAATCTCAATTTATTTAAACAATATATGAAAAATTCGAATTTTTTTGTTAGTTTTTCCCCCTTAATGCCTATGAATTTTCTTGAGTTTTTGTTTATAGAAACTATATGTCCTTTACAAAAATACGGATAAATCGAAATTTTGATTTTTTCACCAGAAAAAAAAGTTATTAAGCTTGAAATTGTACCGGTCGACGCGCGAAATAGAGTGTTTACATGGGTCGTTCCTTGTTCATGAGTAGTTGATAGCACTTAAAAGAACGAATACTATTGATTTATATTCGTTACTGGTGAAAATGAAAGAATTTTCGCTTCTTTTAAACCTTTTATTACGGCAGACTTTGACACGCACCGGCCGGCCGCGGCCGTATCGTACGGTGGGCAGTCAGTTGCGACGTATACCGAGAACAGCGAAGTTTTTCGTTAGGCATGCATTTCTGATTATATCATGCATATCTTTCATATTAAAATATTCAAAATACTGAATTCTATTACATTAAACCAAAATTATTTATTTATTAATATTCTGCTTTAAATTGTTAGGGCACGTACTAAAAAGTGAACATAAATTTTAAGTTTTTTTCACAATATTTGATAATCAAATTTAATAACATAATAACGTTTGATACATGACCAAACATGGATAAATACATCATCCTACATTACACTTCTGCATTCGTAATGTGTATCCTTCCTCTTGTCATTTTTTGCAATCACTACACATTTACGCCTTGCACTTTTCAGAATTGCTGTATTAGTTTCATATGGAGACGGAAAATGACTCTGCGACGAACGGAAAGGCTCATTGTTACGACTTTCAGCTTTTGATTTACATAAGAGCAATTATAAAATTTTAAAACGGCAATCATTCGTGAAACAAGTGAAATTTGATCCGGACGCATATTGGCGTCAACAGTACCAGGTAGCCAACATGTTTCAGATGCCAACAGGCGTCAACAGTTGTCAAAATGTTGAAGTGAAAAATTTTTGGCTCCCTTGCGACGAGCGGGTAAAGACGGGGTTTATTGTTGGATATTCTCAAATCTGACCGATACGGACAAGCACGATCTGCCCGCGGACTAATAATAAGAACCGTTATGAACGGTAAAATAAACTTTTGAAAAGTTCTCGATTTATGTCTTTCGTTGAAGGTTATTAATTAAATCTTAACCAGTCCACTTAACAAATTTGGTTACGTTGTAAAAGGCTTAGGACCAGGAACGACTCTTGTAGACACAATATTTCGCGCGTCGAACGGTACAATTTCAAGTTTAATAACTTTTTTCCTGGTGAAAAAATCAAAATTTCGATTTATCCGTATCTTTGTAAAGGACATATAGTTTCTATAAACAAAAACTCAAGAAAATTCATTGGCATTAAGGGGAAAAAACTAACAAAAAAATTCGAATTTTTCACATATTGTTTAAACAAATCGAGATTTTGCAAAATAATTTGTACCATTCTATTGATTATTAATAGACGCAAATTTCGCCAATGTACAGAAATGCTCTAACTCTCATAGTTTCCGAGATATTCGCCGAAATATACTTTTGAGCCCTAACTTTGAGGGTGGTTTTTACCCTCTAAACATGAATCATTGCCGATAAAAAAAAATACGTGTCAAATATTTTTATGAAAACTACATTATACCTGAGTTTCATCAAAATCGGTGAGTCACACCTCGGGATGTTCCCTTGCAAGTACAGGAACTACCGCCAGTAGCTGGTATGAGGATGGTATATGCAGATGCAACCGGTGACTCTCGAATTATAAACGGTAACCCTTAAGTTTATCAAAATAATCTTATTCACTCTGAGCGGCTTGAGTGAATAAGAGAGGATCGTTGCTCGGTTAATTTAATGCGAAGGATTAAATGATGAAAGTTTCTAAATATTCTCTTTAAAGAATGTAAAGGTGTAGCCATTGTTTAAGAAGGATTGTGGAACTTTGGGTCGTGATAAGGATCTCGTCCTCTCTCTCGGCGCAGAAGAAGAATTCTGTAGCGTTGCAAGCCCTATTTTATACCCGCTCGTTGCTACCCTTGGTCGTGAAAATCAACAGTCGCGTTGTCAAGCTTGCTCTCGTGGATCGCGCCCAGTGATGCCAGGACGTGGGATTTTCTCCCACGTGGGAGCCATCGTGCGCATGCGCATGCTGGCGTCACAACTCGACGGCGCGCCGCGGCGGTTGTTTCCATGGACGTATCTAGTAAAATGTCCTCTTGCTGTAATTTCTACGGCATTTCAATTGTCACAGGGGTCTAACGATACCCCATATTTGAGTGAAGTATATACGTTACTGAGGATTAGGTACTGCGCATGGGTGGGAAAAATCCCACGTCCTGGCATCACTGATCGCGCCTCGCGCCTCGCGCCTCGCAACTCCCTTCCGCGGTCCATTGCCGATCTCGGAAGCTTCTCGATGCTTCTCGATGCTTCTCGATCCTTCTCGAAGCTTCCAGAAGCTCCTCGATACTTCTAGATGCTTCTCGATGTGTCTCGATGCCTTCAGAGGCCTCTCGAAACCTCCCGAAGCTCGTCGCTTCGAGCTTTTATAATATTCGCCATGCTACAGTCTCCCCCTCTGGGCGCGAAATCGCCCGATGAGCAGTCCAGGATCTAGTCGTCAGCGTTGTCTCCGGGACTTAGACCGTCCTGGTCTGAATCTCGTAGCTGCTCGCTCCAGTACATCGCTCGACGATGTAGGATCCATCTAGCCTCGGCACCGATTCGGGTGAATAATGCCGCTCGTTTCTCAGAGGGTGCCTGCCTGGTACTCCGGTCCCTTTCGCCGTCATCGATCTGTCTGCCGCTCCCGTGGTGGAGTAGGCCCTTTCCGCCGGGGCCAGCAGTCTACTGGTGTATTCGATCAGGTGTTGCGTCTCCTCCTCCCCCTGGAGAGGAGCTGCTCCGAGAATGTAGCTGCTCGCATCGTTCCCGAGGGTGCACAGCTTTGTCTCGTTGGTGGTTTGTAAGCCTGACACCTCCTTCAAGGCTCGATGAACGTCTGCTGCTGTTGCGAAGACTACTGCAAGGTTGCCTCTTTTTTCTCGAGTTAAGCGAGTGAGACTGTCTGCAACACTAGCAAAATGTGGTACAAATGACGATACTGTGAGCGCATTTGCAAAAGGATATAGGCGTTGTGGTATCCTGCATGGCTCTCGTCGTCCTCGAGCATCCTTTTAGTTTCGCAGTATGCCCCTCTTCGCAGGTGGTAGGCGGTAAGAGAGTACTGCAATTGGGGCATGGTTCCCCGTTGTTATTCGCCGTTTTCGTCTCGTCCTTCCTCGGCTCTTCTACTTTGCTTTCGGGGTGCGGGCCGACTCGTAGTCACGGATGCACCTCTTGAACAATTCATCCATCCGCGACCATTCGCGGTTTTCTTCGTTCCTTCTCTTTCGGGATTTTATCGGACTGAGCAGCGGTGGTGGTGGTGCGAATTCTTCTCTCACGTCGGTGAGATACTGCTCCAGGCTTCGGGGCGGCGTCGCTTCCGAGATGAACGTGGAGGCAATGATTTGTGGCTCGGCGGCTTCCTTCGACTGCTCCGTCTCACGTTGCGAGTCGAACTCGCGGCTGGGCTCGTCCACAAAGTGCCAGTTGCGTTAGGCTGCGTTGATAACGACGCCTGCCTCCTCCAGGAAGTCAATTCCCAGGAGTGTCCTGTCGTCCTTACTGCCAGGCAGTACAATAAATTTGCATGGAATCGTACGGCCTTCCAGAGTCACAGCAGTCTCCGTGACGAGCACCTCTCGTACCCGCGGGTTTCCGTTGGCCAGCGCCACTCGCATCTTCTTGTTGGCAAAATTATGACCCTTCGCCTTTAGAACTGCGAACAACCTCGGGCTCGCCACGCAGCATTTTGCCCCCGTGTCCAGGTATGCCTGACCCTCCTCTCCAGCGATGGTTATATTATGGTAACCATTGGTCGGCACATTGGTAGAACCGTGTCGATGGAGCAGAAGGCGGCCTGGACCGTAGGCGTCGTCCTTTTGCTACAATCCGGACATCTGCTTCGTACGAAGCCTGGCTTGCCGCAACCATAGCATTTCAGGGACGTCTGCGGGGTGCTGTCAACGCTGGTCTTCGGTGTCGGCCGCTGTTCTTTTCCGTGGGTCGGGCTAGCCTGGAATTTCCGATGTCTGCACGCGACCGTCGCATGCCCGAATTTTCGGCAGATGCCGCAGCGAAGTCGGTTCTTTTGGTCCAAATCTCGCCTGGCAAGACGCTCCTGCTGTTGAGCTTCCCGTTCCAACGCTTCGCATTCCCTTGCTCGTTTGACTAATTCTGAAAAACAGGAAACCGATGCCCTCGCGATCCGCTCGCGCAGTTGGAACCGCAGCAGTCCGTAGAGCATGTCGATCTGCAGGGATTCCGGAGGAAGTTCGGGCAGTTCCGACAGCAGGGCCCTCTTCTTGCTAATGAAGACGTCGGTTGGTGTCTTTGTGTCCTGATTGTCCCTGAAAATGTCTGTATAGACCTGGTGTGCTGGTCGTCGTGGCGCGAATTAATTCCAGGGCCTCGTCCCATGATTTTATCGTCGGCCGCACTCCTTTCCACCACGTGGCCGCGTGACCGTCGAGGAGCAGAGGTAGCCCTCGAAGAGCATTTTCTTCGGAGATGTGCTCGATATCCTTAAATATGGACACCGTCGCGACGAATTCCACAACTTTGGCGTAGTTGTGGCCTCCGTCGAAGCGCGCGGTGCATCGCGCGAAACTCCCCTCCTCTACCGGCTGGGTCCGCTGGATAGATTCAAGGATCTGCGTGAACTGGGTGGAGGACAGCTGAAGGGTTGTGGATGCCGTGCTGGATTCAGAAGGATCGTGGTCCAGGGCCAGCTCGTTGGGCGCCAGATTTGTAGCCATTGTTTAAGAAGGATTGTGGAACTTCGGGTCGTGATAAGGATCTCGTCCTCTCTCTCGGCGTAGAAGAAGAATTCTGTAGCGTTGCAATTATGCCCTATTTTATACCCGCTCGTTGCTACCCTTGGTCGTGAAAATCAACAGTCGCGTTGTCAAGCTTGCTCTCGCGGATCGCGCCTCGCGCCTCGCGCCTCGCGCCTCGCGACTCCCTTCCGCGGTCCATTGCCGATCTCCGAAGCTTCTCGATGCTTCTCGATCCTTCTCGAAGCTTCCAGAAGCTCCTCGATGCTTCTAGATGCTTCTCGATGCTTCTCGATGCGTCTCGATGCCTCCAGAGGCCTCTCGAAACCTCCCGAAGCTCGTCGCTTCAAGCCTTTATAATATTCCCCATGCTACAAAGGTATATTTCTGAATGTAGAATATCACTGGTAAAAAAATGGTTAATAATGAACACTAAGTTCGATGTAGTGGTTACAATTGAGTAGAGGTGGAAGCGGTCTATACAGCCAGGTTTTTCCCTGCTTTCCCAGGTTTTTGACCAAGCGCCTGACTGGCGCCCGAACTGGAATTCTAAAAATTTCAAGGCCGGGAGTAATATTTTCATCACATTCGCTTTTATATTGAAAAGAATAAATGTCATAAATCACGCGTTGCTGATATATCCTGGAGTCCAGATCCGGCAACAGCGATAGACCGCGCAAGACCAAACGGGCACATCGAGAAATGCATAGTTGATATTGTAGGATTTATTATTCAATAAAGAATAATAAATAGTTTATTAAATATAAAATATATAAAATATAAAATAAAAGCAAAGACACACTAAAACAAAATAAACACAAAACACACTAAATACACAAAAATTATATTACGCTATTCTCTAAATCGCTGTTCGCTGTTATACTCTCAAGAATACTCTATTCGCTGTGACGCTGGTAAAAACTCTGTTCTCTATCTCTGTAAAATATACTCTGGGCCTTCTTATGCACTTGGATTCCTCCGAAGGCCCTACACCCCACACACACAGACATACACATTCATACACCCTCATCATCTCGCAGGCACTTTCTCTTACAACCCTCTTTCACTCTCTCTCTCACAAATACACGCTCCTTCATTGCGCTCTCTCTCTCGCATTTATTTCATCGTGCTTTTGCACCCTACAATATATAATCCTTGCCGACGGAAATCTCGTCATAAAAAAATCTTCCCTTTTTCCGTAAAAAGCGTGTTACGGGTGTAAGGAAAAGAGGGAACGATCAACGAATTCTCTATCCTCTGATTGACCGATAGGACGTGCGTATTTCGTCGAATTACGAGATTGCCAACCGTTCCCACTGAAACCCCGCAAACTTACAATTAGGCTACTATATTTTTATCGCGCGACCGTATAACTAATAAGTATTTGTAAGTTTGAATAAAAGAAAAAAGTGTACGGGAAATAAGTCTCCATTATTCTAAACAACCAGATCCCGAAATTAATTATAAAAATATTTCATACTTAATTATTCAGTGAAGCAATACAACGGTAGATATTTAACTCTTTTGCAAGTGAAGGCTTTTTTGAATATTTCAAAATTAATGATTTATAATACGATGGAAAGTCGCCTTTTACGTAAAAATTGTAAATTACTACTTGTGCGATCACATTTTAACGATTACATTTCAATATTTCAACACTATCTGCGTATGCATACGTCTACAATTATAACTTTAATAAAATTGTCTCTTTTTCCCACAACGCGTTAAATGATCCTAACAATACATTTCAATGATAAACATTTCAACATGTGGATGGATATGCATAGACTGATAACATGGAATTCATGTTCAATGGATTTAACATTTTTAGGCTTTTCCAATGAGGTTTGGGAATAATAAATTTCATTTACGGCGTACCATTAATTTAACCGTATTGAAAAAGACATAATATTGGAAATATTTAACATGGCGCCACTTTATGACAGTAATATTTTGCACTGTATTTTTTAATCACATTTTAATTATAAATCTTTTTGTCCATTACTTAGAACAAAATACATTTTTCTTTAGAATTGATTAAGGTAGCATCATTCAATCCTAATCTGAAATCTAGTTTCCTCCTCCTCGCAAACTTTAGAAGCAGAAATGGTATCAACCACCTGTTGTTAGAACTTTTTAACGAAAATTCATGCGTTATCAGCAATTTCTAATGATTAATTAATTAAAAGTTAAATTGATTGTCTTAATATATATTTCTGGGACGCAACAAAAATTCTTTGGATCAGTATTACTAAAGACGATATACTATCAGCTTGCAAAGAAAGTCTAAAGGTTTGCACTGCGAAATACGATAAGTATTTGTTTCTAATCATATTTAACTATGTATACAATATAGGAATGAAACACTGAAGTTAAACCGTTATATTCCAACCATTTTTCGGTGATACTAATCTCGAATTTTTTTAAGAATAAAAAGGCGCATTGAACATTACTTATATGATATGTAAGAAATCGTTAAGGTAGTTGTCTCATGATTTGAAATAAACAAGAAGTTGTTCAAACTGGAACTATATATAAATAGATATGTGATACATATGATAGTGAAATTTGATGACCGTTCACCACGTTATACGCTATATAATTGCAATTAAAAATGATACTTTTGTAGACACTGCATTGGAAAAGCGTGGGAAAGTAGTATATATTAATTTTTACTGTTGCGAAAATAAACAACGTTGAAACGAAAAACTACAGTGTAATAGAATAATATATTCTGAATCATTTAGAAAAAAAAAAACATGCTGTTACCAGTTAGTTTTTCATAAATATGGAAAAATAAAGTCTTCGTTTCATAATTATTAGTAGAGGAGGGGATATTACTATAGATACCATATGACAGTATACATACCGTGCGGCTCGTCAAGCTTGTCACCTGGGCGGCGGAGCTTCTCGTTTTCAACCGCCTATTCGTACCATTTTGTTTCTTGGAGTCCACTCGCTCAGCCTCTTAGAGGAAGCACCCGACAAAGTCGTAGCATTCAAATATTCTTATTAGTTTGTCTGGAGGAGCGAGACATTGTATTACATTGTTGTCTCGACGCGCGCTTCGATTCTTCAAGGAGAATCTCCCCATGTGGTGGGGGTAATTCTGCCGGAGTTTATTCTGTTTTCACTATAGAGATGTTAGAAATCTGGTGCCTACGCCGATGTCCTCACTGTCGCCACCCAAATCGCGTTGTCTCCCTTGCTTCGATCTGCAGCGTTCTCTCTTTTCGTCTTTTAGTTCGATTTGGATATGTAGCTCTTTTAACGAATCGCGAGGTAGAACGTCAAGTGGCTTCGTGTACGTGTGACAAGAGGCATGACGCTTGACGCCTGGCGAATCAGACTCTGCCGAAACAGGCTTACCTCCTAGGTGACACGTCTGACGAGCCGCACGGTATGTACAGGTTAACCCCTTCCCTTACGATCTAATATCCAAATGTGCGGGCCAAAAGCGACACCAAGGTCGGTCGCGCGCAGGGACATAAACAACTTTGCTCAGCGTTCCAGCGTAACCTTGCGACGACTCTGAGGCGTCTTATTCGTGTTTGGGCCGATAAATTTGCGACGACTCTGAGGCGTCTTATTTATGTTTGGGCCGACAACCTTGCGACGCCTCTGAGGCGTCATTGTAAGCTAAAGGGTTAAACAGATAACTAAAATGCGAAGGTGCCAAGACCTCGTCACAAATAAATGGATGGTTGTGTACGTGTGTACATATACGGAATAAGCACAATGTGTGTTTCAATAACGTAGCATAATTAAAGTGCAGATTCAAAAATTTTTTTAAAGTTGCATTATGATTAATTTTGGATTTTAGTTTTATTTTAATATCAAAAACTCTAAAATGAAATATTTTATATTTTGGAACAACTTACTAATACATCCCGTAGAAAATACTAATTTTATTTCTATGGGGGGATGAACCCGATCTAGCGACGGTACCTGCGTGAAGCAACTACCTTAATATTCAAATCAATGCGCGTTATCAATGTTGGTGGCGCGACAGTTCCATGTGGACGATTACGCGGACCCCCTTTTTATCTTTTGTTTTTTCTATGTTTTACGCGCCCACACGCGGCGATTCTCTTTATACCTATTTTGTCCATTGTGATCGACACTTGCACGCATTATATTAAATACACCTATATACATATATTACATGTCTTTATTCTATTTTTGCGATTCCTAACATGATATAATACAGTATGTAATTTCGTTGAAAAATATAGGTCCTCTTGAAATTATTAATTACGCCTCCATTTCCAAAAAGAAACTTATCCATCAAGTAATAAATGCATCACTCTACGCCAGTTGACTCAGTCTCAAGGAATTTTCCTCTTTCTTTTACCTCTTTAAGGAGGTCGATTGACTACTACTCAATTTCTAGACAATAAAAACTAAATAACTTTTTTAACTCGTATATTATGATGCTTTCTGATAGCAATAAATTTTTATTTCCAATTTAATAATAAATTATGCAATTTTAATATTTTATGTCATGCTTTAGAATTATAAAGTCATTTAATTGACTTTAGTTGCAAAGAACTGAAAAAACGTTTGGCAACGTCGCGTATTGTCGATTAACAAGATCTCATTCGAGTGATGTCCCATAACCTATAATTCTCTATGATGCATACCATGCCGCGAGCCTTTTCTGAGTCGCTCCGCCTGCTTCTCCTTCCCAACTATTTTACCCAACCAGGAATGACTTGCCAGACTCGGCGTATTACACGAGTATAGTGGCGCTTTAGGGCGCCATTCGCCTCTGTTCGCTCGCGCTGGAAAGACGCCGCGCACGCCGATTACGGGAAAAAAAATCGATGCGCGTATCCCGTCGACTGACGTTATCTGTCAACGAACAGTTTCAGATCGCGTCACATGGCGTTTAGGTTAAAACAAAAGTATTACTGGTAAAAAAGTATGCTCAGATATGTCTTGAATTAAATGCGATTAAGAGATTTTAATGTTTTTGGACTTCCGGCGGTGGTTTGGCAAATTCGGCAGAGAATAGTGACAGGAATAACATTGAAAAACTTATATTGTATCTCAAAATACCAATGGAAACATTGAGGGTATCTAATTTAAACAACATAAACATATATTTCTATTTGTGAATATATGTTTTCATTCAATGTAGATATATATTTCTGTACAAACAATGAAGTTTTCCTTCAAGTAAAGTTGAAGAAATAAATAAATAAAAAAATTAGTATTGCATCGATATTATCTCCACAATATTATGAAACTTTTATATATACATATAACATTTTCTTCTAAAATAAATGGTTCTACTGTGCATACATTTATACACACAACCATACATACAACAATCATAACGATAGTTTATTAAAATTATATCCAGTAATCTTGAATTTGTTACCTCTTGTTTCTTTAATTCATATGTATACTAAAGAAACAGTTGTGTTACGATCTAGCACGCGCACGTATCAATTAATTTCCAACGCAAATAATTTAAAAATACGGCGACAGCAAAACGTTAGCTCTCGCGTCAAAGAATACATTGTTGCCGCCACGGTCAACTTAGCAATAGATTTTAACCGTTTGAGTGTCAAGCGGCGAAAACGCGCTTCTTTCGTTTTGTATCGAGGAATGCAACAAAGTTAAATTTCAATGTTTTTCTGCTAACGATCTGTTAATCGCATTTAATTCAAGACATATCTGAGCATACTTTTTTACTAGTAATACTTTTGTTTTAACCTAAACGCCATGTGACGCGATCTGAAACTGTTCGTTGACAGATAACGTCAGTCGACGGGATACGCGCATCGATTTTTTTTTCCCGTAATCGGCGTGCGCGGCGTCTTTCCAGTGCGAGCGAACAGAGGCGAATAGCGCCCTAAAGCGCCACTATACTCGTGTAATACGCCGAGTCTGGCAAGTCGTTCCTGGTTGGGTGAAATTGTTGGGAAGGAGAAGCAGGCGGAGCGACTCAGAAAAGGCTCGTGGCGTGTAACTAATTCAACAGCCTGATCTAGGCAATTCTGCTATGGGTCGCGATTTGCGACTAAATTCTGAAGGTAAAGCTTTTGCAGCAGAAGTCATTCTTTTTGACAATTTGGTTCTTAGTTGCAATTTGAACAGTTTCTTATTCCAGTAATAAAGTAGCTTCTTTGTTACTCCTAAACAGCACAGATGCATATAATCAAGAACAAAATGTTCTATTACGTTTAATTGGCTTATATTTAATAATGGAGTTCTATGATCATTTTGATGATGATTTATATCAATAAAATTCTCAAAATCACAATGTGTTCGTGCACCAGCATTATGGTTTTCATATATAATTCGGTGACTATAATATGTACCTCGTTCTGTGCATCTTTCGCAACCGTGTAAACTTATATGTCCTTTAACATTTTTTAAAAAAGCTCTCGCGGGTGCATCGCATGTGAAGCAAATTATAAGGACTTTGAATATAATATTATTGTGGAAAATTCCATTTTTCAAAATATCGTTCAATTCGCGCGTAAATTCATCCAAATAATCAGGCAACGAATCTGGTTTTGCGTCGCCGTAATAAATTGCAATCGGAAAGGGAGATACAATATAATTATTTAAAACTAATTAGCATAAAATAGCCCAAAATTGTTTGTTTGAATTTTTTGAAATTGGGATACCGTCAATATTAAAAATTAATTTTATTGTACAACTTTCTTTCAGTTCTAGAAATATACCTTCTGCTTGTAATAAAGTTATTACTTGCTTCTTTATGCCAAAATATTTAAGTTGAGTTGCGGTTTTATTTTTACTTAAACACGATACAATATTAGATGATCGCTCAGTTTTTAATAATGTTCGAGCATCACCTGGAATTTTGTATTCGGGAAAAATATCCTTTAAACCCTTTAATAAATAATTTAATTGAGTATGATTAATGTTCTGTTCTACAGACCATTTTTTTAACAGATTTATCAATTTTAAATTTGCAAAAGCGGTACGTTGCTGTTCTCCAATAGCACTGCTCACTTCCGTAATTTCTGTTTCAGTACATTGAATATGAAATGACTGGATAATGTGATCGTGACCGAGGATAGGATTAATATTTCTTTCTGAAGTAATAGCAGGCGTAATTCTCAATGCATCTATTGCATCGACAGACCGATTCTGACGAAACGAAGCCATCTCTTTCTTAACAAATTTATACTTTTTGTTTCGCTTGTCGGACATTTCTCAGTCTAACATACACAACATAAAATATTAGGTGAGGCAACATTACCAATGGGCAAATATATAATAATATGAAAGCTAGTATTATATAAAGATATGTACTTACTTTACTTTCGACACGTATGTAAAACGTACGACGAGATCACTGTAAACCTCTTACAATCAACGAAATTACAATTATCTGCTTTGCCGGATACCTTCCTACGACTGATGCGTAATTTCTACTATGCAATAAGCATGTGCATCGTATTAGCTAGCATATCCGTTCATTTATTTCTCCATGGCAACAACCACAAGGCAAGGCGTTAACGACATTGTGAGACAAATATTTCTTTTGAAATCTAAGATAAATATTAAATAAACATTTATAAAAAATATTTCTTTTTACATCTAAAATAAATATTTGGTAAACATTTGTAAAAAAATATTTCGTTTTAAATCTAAAATGAATATATAATAAACATTTGAAAAAAATATTTCTTTTTAAATCTAAAATAAATATTAAATAAACATTTGTAAAAAAATATATTTTTTTGAATCTAAAATTAATATTCGTTACATATTTAAATATTAAAAAGAGATTCAATCGTTTTTTAATATTACATAAATATGTATTTAATATTGTGTGCTACTAGGGAATGTTTTTCAGAATTATTCTACATGATTTCAGGAATAATATATTTCAAATACAAGGTTTTATCTAATACTTCAGTTTTCAACCGACCTCCTTAACACTACAACTCGTCCCAGTTTCGTAGGACACCCTGTATGTGTTAGGATACTAGTCAAACCAGTGCACAGACCAGTACTTGAGATAAAGTATTCTGTCGCTTTATCGAATGCGATATCTCGTCTCTGACGTTTCGAGGTATCGCATGTCTCATACGAAGGTGAGAGTGTAATTTAATGCGGCACATTTGAAGGTAAATTAAAGGAACAGTGTATAAATTGTACAAATTTCTATAATCAAAATCTTCAGTGTATAAATTTCTATAATCAAATTATTAATTATATATAATAAAAAATAACTATTGCATTTGAAAAGAAAAGTATGTCTCCTTCGCTAAATGACTAAATACAACGTTTATTTAACTGAATGTCACCTCGTTGATTGGTCTAATCCAGGGGTTGGCAACCTTTTGAGTCGGAAGAGTCAAAAATTACAATTTACAAAATTTCAAAGTTTTTAAAGAGCCACAAAATTTTTTCTTGCCAACAATAAATAGTACTCGCATAAATAAAGTTTTTTGATAAAAAAAAACTAAT
The DNA here is from genome assembly GCA_910591515.1 of Cerceris rybyensis. Taxonomy (NCBI): domain Eukaryota; kingdom Metazoa; phylum Arthropoda; class Insecta; order Hymenoptera; family Crabronidae; genus Cerceris; species Cerceris rybyensis. The sequence continues at coordinate 32,347,430 of OU342790.1, forward strand.
CTATTTATTCATAAGAAACAATGTCTATTTATTCATATATAAGTAGTGTTTTTCACAACAAATTAGATAATAAATATATGGCATTATTAGATCATTAGTTATTATTTAAGTAAAAAATTAAAACAATTAAACATTTACTTACAACACTAACTTGTACTTCAATAACAAACAATTGAGCAAACAAATTCAATGGAAGCGATGGCTTTGCATGGTTATTCAAGTAGATAATTAAAACTTTACTAAACAATGTGACTTGTACTTAAAATAAAAAAAAAACAAACAATAACATACATTTGAGCAAACAAATTCAATGGGAATGTTGGCTTTGCATGGTTTTAGAAAGTTTGGATAAATTTGGCTCGTAACTTGTTGTTTTAAGTTTCAAACACGACTCTAAATTTTCATTTGTTAGTTGGCTTCTTACTTTACTTTTAATTATATTCATGCAAGAGAACGCTTGCTCGTACGAATATGTCGACCCAAAGATAGTCAGCACTCCATATTCCAACTTTTTCACCTCACTGTAGCAATCCGGAAGACTATTCCATGCGTCGAATATAAGTGCCTCAACTCGCGGCATTTCTTTTAAAGCTGTCCACTTTTGTTGCGTTACGTACAGAGTGTAAAAAAATTAATGGTCGTGGCTTTAAGGGGTTGTTCTACACCTCTGGATCGATGGAGATTTGCGAAAAAAACCGGCCACAAAATTCGGAAAAGGGTAGCAAATTTTTTTTATTGGCTCGTCGTATTCGTCTTGTTACGTAGGCAAAATATCTGAGAGGAACCATGGGGCAGAAACAAACCGTTCTCTCGCAAATTAACTTTTAATTTTGTCTTGCGTCGACAGCGAATAAAAACCTACATAGAAACATCCGACGACGGCGTCATTCCAGAGCTTCCGACGGACTGACGACAGTGACGACGCGTGTCACGGCGGAGGGGTGCGGTGAAAAGCAAGTATGTACAAGTGGCTGAGAGGTAGAATTCTAATTCTCGTTAATCGATTTGAAACGATTTTTAAATGTTTTTTTTTTTTTTATAAAATAAATAATATTTGCGTATGGAACTAAAGAGCCGCAGCTTCACATCCAAAGAGCCGCATGTGACTCGCGAGCCGCAGGTTGCCGAACCCTGGTCTAATCCATATATGTACACTCATTGTTGTATTTTTACAAGTTATACTTGTAAATTAAGTTATGCTTTGATGAAAATAAAAAATTCAATGTTTATATAATCTGCGCGACACCACCTTCGTAAGCACTAGAGCTACCGATTCCAATTCTCGAACCGTGTTAGTGTGAAATTGTGCTATAAGGGTACTGTGTTGAACGGGGGTTGTTTGTATGTGCAATTTTACGTTTTAAATAGCGCAGCGAATGAAAGATTGTATCGAACAATGGTTCTGTATGTGTTCCATATTACATATATTTATTCTGGGTTCTTTATAGTCTTTTCTACGTACGTTTTCTTACTCACCAGATCTATAGAGGACACCGGATCTTAAAAGGTTAAGTAAGTATGTGGCTCCATGTTAGATGCGGTGAAAATAAAATGTTAGTATTCTAACATACACGCACACACATACACACACACTTCCTAAACGCAGACATTCTTTCATATTAATGTTGACAATGGCGAGGTTGTCGGCAAGTCTTATATGTGTAGGATTGCTTGTCTTTTTGTCAGTTCGTGCGCCTGCATGTCTTAACTTTTCGCATAGTGGATATCGGTATCCCCTTTTTTCAATAATGAATATCGATATGTTTTGTTCTCGCGTGGTGAACAGAGTTCTTTAACAGCTTGTACGCACCTTGTTTATGGTAATAAATCAAAGTCTCCTGATTATCAGTCGGATCACTTCCTTAAATATGTTTCGTAAATGCACAGCTTCTTTTGCCGCTTCGACAAGCGTTATGTATTCTGCTTCGGCAAGCGTTATGTATTCTGCTTCATTGCTTGACAATGTAATACAGTAAATCCTGGATAAATGCACTGAATTCGGGACCGAAACAGTGCAGTTACGAAGTGGTGGTTTCTATTTTGTGTTTACGTTCGGGCTCCAGCCGAGCGTGAACGTAGAAAAGACAGAGAGGTCCAAGCTACAGGGGGACCGGCCCGAACGTGTCGGTGAGGCAATACTAATTGGAGACTTGAACTTTTCCATTTTTGATTTTTTGTTGTTGAAAACTCCGCTAACGTATTTGTGACATTTTTCTGATTAAGATGATACCAAACACGATATGTTTGAGTTACCTAAATAGCAAGTAAACGAATTAAATATTAAGTAAATATTGCTCAAACTATGTCGTGCTTGGTATCATTTTAATCAGAAAAATTTCACAAATACGTTAGCAAAGTTTTCAACAAAAAAAAAATCAAAAATGGAAAAGTTCAGGCCTCCAATTAATATTGCCTCACCGACACGGTCCGATCATATCATGTTACACTGCCTCGTCGTCGAACGTCGAGGTTCGACCGAGAGGGATCCCCCTATGTGGAGGGGATAGTCGCGATGCATTTCTCCAGGGAAATCTCTTGTGCATTTATCCAGGGATTACTGTACATTTTTGTATTCTTAACTATCATGTGTTGGTCCGCCACCGAATTTGAATATGTAATTGGTGTGTGATACGCGGCTATCTATATTGCTGTTCCAGTTTGAACCTATAAAGCCGTGTAATTGTTGTCTAGATCTTTTGTCTATTCTACCGTGTGGCATTATTCCCTTTAAATATCTTTACGTGCGTTTCGCTGTAATCCAATGCTCATGGCCAGGGTTTTCGTTGAATCTAGTTATTGTTAGCATAATGACATCGTACGCTATATCAGGCTGACAATGACTCCATACAGCTGCGTACTTCAGGGATCAGCTTCGTTCAATTTTGCCGTGGATTTCAGTGGTGTAGCAGAAAATTTTGCTTGTCCTTTCCGTTTTGGATAACTTCTATTCCTAAACAGTGTCGAAGCCTAATTTATTCACCCTAAATTCAGTACCGAGTTCTGTCCTTAACTCGTCAAAAGCAGTGGTTTTGTTTGCTGAACGATTATATCGTCTATGTATATGGCGACTATCGGCGCATTCCTATTATTTATCTTCAAATATAGACACTTGTTAGTAACTATCTGTTGAAGTCCCGTAGATCTTACCTTTGTGTCAAGTTTTGCAAACCTCTGTCTACCTTATTGTTTTAGATCAGGGAAGCCGTTTATTTGATCGCCGTATGCAACCTTAGAGTAACTCCGCCTACTTCTTCTAGCCGCCTCCTTCACCCAATCAAGATTGACTAACCTTTCACTTGCCACGCATGAATTAATTGGTATAAATGTGGTGGCGCATTCCGGTGACGTTCATATTTAATCACTGGTGCTGGAAAATCGCGCCACTTACATCGATCACTGGAAAAAAACGATGTGCGTGTTCAGTTGACTGAGGTTATTTACCAAAAAAAACAGTTTGAGGTCAGAGAACATCGTCTGTAGGGCAAAACTATTATTAAAGAAACAGTATGCACAGATGTTAATCAAAATCCATTAAAAGATTTTAATGTTGTTAAAAAATATAGTTTGATAAAAATATAGCGCAAAAATAATTTTGTTAAGAAATATGGCGTTACAATAGCACAACATAGGTGATGTGGAAACCTATTAAAACTTTGCTAGCGAGAAACTGAATAGGATTGGAAATTGTATTGCCGACGCGGCCCGCCGCGGTGGTAATAATGTATTCTTTAACACGAAAAAGTCGGGCGCCCTGCTATTGAACTACTTGCGCTGAAAAACAATTTTCAAACGTGCGTGCTAGAATACAACAGTATATTTTGCCGTAAGGTATAACATAGTAGTTGAATTCGTGAGAACCATTGCCAGAAATTGAAAAACATTAAAATCTATTAATCTTCCTTGGTTTAAGACATATCTGAGCATACTTTTTTACTAGTAATTAGAATTCGGATTTTACGGCTTTATGATAAAATGCACACGGCTAAAATATACAAAAAGAACATAATATAAAAATATATCTAAAATATCCAAAGTATGGTATTCGCTGTAATATTTATCGAGTACAACAAATCCCTAAATAGGTTCTCCTGTCTTAGCTGCATTTGATAAACATCCGGAGTGTACTAATAATACTTTTGTTTTGCCCTGTACGCGACATGGCACGATCTGAAACTTTTCCTCGACAAATGACCTAAGTCGATGGAATATGCACATCGCTTTGTTTTCCGTGATCGACGTGCATGGCACGTCTTTCCCATGTAAGTGGTTAAATACGAATGTCGCCCCACTGCTCCCCAAGCTCGTAGCAATAGGTTCGCACCTGGCAAGTGAAAGGCAAATCAATCATGGTTGGGAGGAACAGGCGCACAGTGGTTCATTTGGCCGAAAACCTGGCCAAAACTCAAGGAGTTTTTCAATTTAGCTGAAAATTGGTGTATTAGTATTATTTGGGTCGCTGATTAAGAATCTGAACTCAGAACTTCCAAAAACAAAATGGCGGCTTCAATATGGCGGATGCGAGTATCGAAAAATTGTCGGATCGGCACGAAAATCAGTAGTCTTATGTTTTCCCGGTCGCTGATTAAGAATCTAAACTCAGAATTTCCAAAAACAAAATGGCGGCTTCAATATGGCGGATGCGAGTATTGAAAAATTGTCGGATTGGCACGAAAATCAGTATTATTTTGATTTTTAACCTGAACGAAATAAATATAGCGTTTCGTTAATTACAAGGGTAACCTTAGTGAAGGATTAGCATTATTCGCTTGTCCAAGGCACGATAGCCTAGCCGTATGTCATAAACGTATTTCCCCGAGCATGGCGCGTGCGACAAACAAATAAGAATATCTCGTAGAATCGCAAAAAGTCGCAAAATTTTACAACGGGGACTTCTTCGGGAAGCTTCAAAGTTTAATTTAAAAAAAAATTCGCTTTGTACTTTTGCGTACTTCACAACTATTTCCTCTGCAAAAGGAAAAAAATGTATGGGTTTTGCAATCTGTGCCATCGCAGTTGTAAAATATTAAAGAAACAATGAAACCAAGGTACTTATAATTTAAAAGTATGACGAATAGCAACAAACACTTGCAAAGTTGATTGTACCATTATTTCACATTGAAAACGTATTCTGAATTTCGACGTGAAAACGTTACATTATTTAAGTGCCAACTTTGACATTGCATATCTCTAAGAGTATTGTTCAATAAAAATTTTTATTAATGGAAAACGATGCTCTGATGTGTTACAAATCAAACGCAATTGCTAAATTTTGAAAATCGCGAAAAAAATTTTTGGCTTTTTGGCCAGGTTTTCGGCCAAATGAACCACTGTGAGGCGGAGCTACTCCGAGGACGCATTCGGCGATCAAATGACTTAACAAACATTTTCAACCGTGGGTTACTGAATTAGTTTCTTCAGTAATGGATATCTTATACAACGGCTTAGAATTAACTGCTCGCTGGAGGCATTCTTGGAGAACCGCCACCTACTTTCTTCAATCGCAGATCTTTGGTGCCACGTATCCAGGCATGCTCCAAACATTGTCATATCAGGTACTGTTGGACAACTGAAAGATGGCGAGCGAAAGCAACGTACTGTGATCAATTTTGCGAATCTAGCTGAACAAAAATAATTTTACCAATGAACGTCACGTTTATTGTTTGAAAGTCTTTAATAAGTTGAAAAAAGTGAATGTTGATGGCATGTTTAACGTTACAAATTGTTTATATACTTCCATTCCTTGGAATCCTCATCGTCCTCGTCTGTTTCTTCGTCTTCAGCGAAATACATCTTAAAGTTGGGTTTTCCGATGTTTTCTCTTTTGTTTATCACATTTTTTAACTGGTTACTTTTTAATATCAAGCTTATACGATACGTGTAAAAGGCATTCTAAACACCTTATCCACGCGTAGAGACTAGAGAGTCCGAATCTAAAATTTTCATTATTATAAACTATTTTATGTTTTTCAATTGAATTTATTTGCGTCTTGCAGTTTCCTCAAAAATAGCTACATTGATACAAATAACATAAGCCACGTGTACTTTTTGCTTGACGGTGAAATAACTCCTATGTAGGTGGTCGCTAAAAAAATTTGTGCAAGTTTTTTATGGATCGAGACGGATATCGTTTTTATTTTATTAGTTCCAGTATATATTGTAGATATAAAAAAATAAAACGTAAAGCGGAAGATAGTGGAGCTTTTTTTGTACGCCTTATTAAACTTTTTAAATATACAAATAATCGCGCCTAGTTATTTCTTTAAATAATGAGATATGACAAGTGATATTTATAGAACTATTGGTATACATAGTCCATACTAAGCTTAAACAAAACACGGAAAACATATAATATCACAATAAATGAAACTTAAAGCACACGAAATTGAAATCACCGTACTGCCTTCTTGAAGCATATAAACTGAGCTAGCTAGATACCTTAACTTTAACGCGTTTCAGGTAAAATTCTGGAAGGTATTATCACGAAATAAGGTTTGTTCATTATTGTCCAGGTACTTACAAGTTCGTATATGCCCGTTATAATGACATTCGAGCAACTCGATATTTTGATTTTTGTCCAGCTAGATTTATGAAATCGATCACAGTACAACGCCGGCCTGATTCGTCAGACCGTCAAGAAAGTCCTGGCGGGAATAGACGGTACGAGTGAGGTGTGCTGTGTTATCCCAGGAGAGTACAGGGTGTAAACAAATTAATGGTCATGGCTTTAAGGGGTTATTCTACACCTCTGGATCGATGGAGATTTGCAAAAAAAGACCGGCCGCAAAATTCGGGAAATGGTAGCAAATTTTTTTTATTGGCTCATCGTATTCGTCTTGTTACGTAGGCAAAATATCTGAGAGGAACCATGGGTCAGAAACGAACCGTTCTCTCGCAAATTAACTTTTAATTGGGCCTCCCCGATTAAAATTTCGCCCATATGGCAGCCTTCGAGTCACCGACCTTTCGAAAGGAAACACATGAGATACCCTTACTAGCTCCAATAGTTGAAACAGAGGCAACATAATTCAAGAAAGAGAAAATGACTAGAAAATGTCAATGACCTGCGTTCGGTGTCGGGTTCGCTCAAGGGCGCACCCGGGAAGAAGAGTATAAACACTACACCTCTCTTCTGGTTCGGTTACACAGTGCCCTATTTTCTAGCTTCGTTTACGTCGCCTCTGCTTTACGACATTTTACCTACGTAACAAGACGAATACGATGAGCCAATAAAAAAAATTTGATACTCTTTCCCGAATTTTGCGGCCGCTTTTTTTCGCAAATCTCCATCGATCCAGAGGTGTAGAACAACGCCTTAAAGCCATGACCATGCATTTTTTTACATCCTGTACAGGGTGTAAAACCTCTTTGATGTATTGTTATTTTATTTTTCTCTTGTCTAACTTCAGTTCCTGACAAGTGTATTAAATTTCGAAGATCTTTTACTTTCGATTTTTTTTTCAAGCATTCATTTTCGATATACAGGGTGTCCCAGGTTTTAATGTTTAAACTTCGTCAGTATATTCTATGACACTAAATAAGAAAAAAATGTTATGTAAACATAGATCACATGAAGCTTTATTAACACGTTTCGTGCCACATCATTTTTTAAGATATTCTGTTCAGGCCGCGTGAGGCGTATACTACCCACACTTTTATGATTAAATAAATTTCTTTGCAGTATACATGATATTAAGATGCTTATATTTAACTTTACAATATATTTTTCACAATAAAATTCTTTGTTTTGCAATGAGAAATGCAAGAAAACTGAACGGAAAATTTAGTGGGGGGCGTATACGCCCAACGTGGCACGGAACGTGTTAAAGAGTTATAACAAAAATACAAAATAGAAGTAATATATGAATAGTAATCGACTTGCTGTTACAATGAAATAAAACAGAATAGAAACGAAATTCGCGTAGTTATAAATACGATCTCTCATCGCTGTCAATCATGTATTGTCAAGAGCAGTAGACATTTTGAAATGGAGTGTTAATTAATAGTGGAAGTGACGACGTCTAGTAGTAAATACATTGATCTATTCGAGCTAATGCGTGCAGTAACAGCAAGTAGGTTACTATTTCTATATTACGTTGGATACCGACTTAATACTTTAAGATATATTCAAGTATTCCTAAACGCCAGTCAGGGTCTAAAAGGGGACTGTTAGCTATCTCCGATTCCGTCATCGCTTTTTCCTCAAAATATGTTTTAACCCTCTATGGGCCCGTGTAACTTTGAAGTAACACAAAACAAATCTAAGCTTTTGCTTTTCAAAATTGATTTTTTAACATTCTTAAAGATTACAAATTAGCTCTTCAAAACCATGGAATTCTTTACGATCCAACGTTTCAAAATCGAGTAAAAATTATTATTTACAATGGTACTTTTATTATTTTCTAATGTGCTATCGTTCAACTAATCTTCAGATATCACAGAAAATTCGGCCCATAGAGGGTTAAAGACGTTTGGTCCTAAGGAAAAGCTATCGCCCCTTTGGAACCTTATTCGCGAGAAGTTGGGATCATCCGAACCTTCCACCACATTGTCGTAAAACCTTTAAAAGGCCAGTCTCGTTACCAAAATTAGACAGATTAAATCAGGAATTGTACAGAATCGCTGAAAGTCTGTACCTCGTGAGGACGTAAACCTTGTCGAGACGGATGGTTGATGAAATAATTTGAAACTTGAGTTTCCCGTGAACAAGGTTTTTAATAAAAGTAGTGTCTTAACTAGTCGAGCGCTCATAATTTAATGTGTAAGTTACTATCTATTTAGCTCGAAGGAGTTGCTCCCACGCAACCGCCGAATTTCCGTGGCCGTTCAAACAATCGGAAAACGAGAAAATTAACCGATTGCGCCCTCTTTTCCTTACGCCCTTGGCGCGCTTTTTAGGGAAAAGAGGCGAAGGTTTTGGCGGCAAGTTTTCGCTGGCAAGGGGTCGGTCACGTACGCATTTCCTACGCGCCCCCGCTTCGTCTTGCGCGGCCCAAGGTTGTCGATGGGCCTGCACTCGAAGGGACATCGGAAACGCGTAATTTATGGCACTTACAAGAGCTATTGAAAAAATAGTTTAATAAAAAATGATTTAGTTATAATATTATACGATGTGACATCTTTCACTGCGTGTTGTCGATTGCCTTTTTTTTCCGCTTTTCACCTTTTTTCCATACTGATCCGCACACCCATACACACATGCATACAACGTACAGTGCGGCTCGGCCAACTTACAATTAGCACCTGGGAGGTAGGCCTGTTTCGGCAGAATCTGATTCGCCAGGCGTCAAGCGTCATGCCTCTTTTCACACGTACACGAAGGCACTTGACGTTGATTTCTGAGTTTAGCGCTCGTCGAGTGAACATCACTTATTCTCGCGAGCTTTTTGTGCAGTTAGATTCGCTGTGTCGGCACTAGTGTTTTTCTATCAAGAGTTGGTGCTTCTACGTTTATTTTCTATTTTCAACAATTTACCATTTTTGTTCATTAACTTTTATCTATTTGGTGTTTTCCAATTTTTAAATTGGTCTGATCGACCTTTTTCTATAGTTCACCGGGACTTGCGGGAGCAAGTCCCACCATAAAAAGACGATTGGCAACTCGCTACTTTTATTTAATTTAAATTTATTCAATATTACATGGATAAACACGTCTCAAGAAAAGAACTAGCTGCTCAATCGTCGACGAATAAATCAGACGAAGATTCAAGAGATGATTTCGTAAAAGAAAAAAGATCACGACCGAGAATTTCTGCTTCTTTAAAGAGATACGAAAGTTCTGAAATCGCATTAACACTAGAACTACCAAGGGGGTCAAAATGACTTGTTTGACATTTCTTATAATTAGAACTCATTTCAGGTACATTTTGTTTCTGAAAATTTTGCACGACTTTTTCTAAGATATACAAATAATTAATTCTGTAAAACAGTTTTCTTTTTTTTTATCATTTTGTTATAAATTTGTATGCAGTATACCTACATATACCGAGATGAGTCATTTTGACCCCCCACGGAACATAGGTTTTCGGTGCTGTTCTGTTGTATCGTGGAAATTTTTGTGGCACGTAATCTGAAAGATACACAGAGAAACCGTTACTTTGTGTCCTAATACCTCTATAAAATCGAAGGATTATAATTTTATTGCGTTACGCGCCCAATAAACCTGGGCACTCATTAGCGTAGCAATTTATCATCTAGTCGTAAAAGAAAATATTTCAAATTCAAAGATCTGTCAACAACCAAAAAAATATTGTTCCCACGGCTTGCACTGTTTGCGCTTGGTCATTACTTGCAGTATTTACTTCAGTCAAGTTCCCTCAGATTACTTTCAGTCGATCATCAGAAACGCTGCCATATCAACTCATCAAAAATGTACTCTGACCATATACAAGAGTAAACCCAATAAAAAAGTATTAGTGCTCAGTACAAAACATAAGTCAGTGAAAATTGAAAAAAATGGCAAACGTTTACCTGAAACGGTTACATTTTATAACAATACCAAATTTGGCGTAGATGTTACGGATCAAATAGCTCGGAAATATACTGTGAAAGCTGGACCCCGAAGATGGCCATTACAAGTGTTTTACAATATCCTAGATCTTGCCGGAATAAATGCCTGGATATTATATAAAGAAACAACAGGAGAAATATTTCAAGAAAAGCCTTTTTATTCCAATTATCCGAAGAACTTGCAATTGACTACAAAGAACTAACCGGTCGATCTACAGTTCAAGCAGAAGGAATATCATCATCTATATCGTCACAAAACCAGACACATATTTCGATGAAACGTAAACGGTGTCAAATAGCACAGTGTACTAATAATAAAACGAACATTATTTGTGGTACATGCCATAAACGAGTCTGTGGTAAATGTTCTGCTAAAATAACTGTAACTTGCAAAAAATGTCTTTGATTTTTATGCATAATTATTTAATAGATTATTGCTATTATATTACTACTATTATTCAGATTATATTCAATTTTTGTTCATAAAAATAAAAAATATATAAAAACGTAAAAATTGCTGTCTTTTCTTAAATGCCTTAGTAATTTAAGAAACAAGTCATTTTGACCCCTCCGGTAGAAGTAGGTATACGTCAATCGTCGGTAGTTCTAGTGTTAACCTCCGGAGAAATGCAGGCAAAAAAGGCTAAACAAACGATGCTTACGAGTCCATCCCCAAATAAACTTAGCCGCGAAAGAACTGCTACTGCTCCGACACTTACTGAAGAGAAATTTCAAAATGCACTTCCAAATCGCGGAGACGCCTACAACCGCATCATTGGCAACCAACGCTCCACCTGCGCAATCCATCAACTCACTTCTATCCGAGATTTAGCGGCTACACAACGAAATTAAAATTCTGAGAGCTCACAATTTAGCTCTCAGCGGTTCACAGAATCCGTTAATAAGATCCAGTCAAGAATCTCCTTCAAGGGCTTCAACTTCTCGAGCCAGTGCAAAAACTTCATACAACGTTACTCCTTTGAGAAACCGTTATGCAGTCCTCTCGGATTTGGACAATAACATGGAGACCGATAATACGCTTCCTCAGCCGCAGCCGAAACAGCAAGGTAACGCAAGGGCTACCGGAATAAACGCCAAAAAAATGGGTAAACCACCTCCCATTATAGTACATGCGGCTTCGCCGCAAATGATAATTAATTTGAGTAAAAGCTGTATTCAAAAAGCAACATTTGCCATTAAAAGAAGTGGTATTAACAGCCACATAATTTATCCGAATTCATTGGACATTTTCAACAGCCTTAAACCTATGCTCGAAGGAGCCTGAATCAAATTTTACACCTACACACCTAAAAACGAAAAACCAATCATAATGTTACTGAAGGGCATAGATTCAAACAATTCGCGGGAAGAACTGCTCGAACAAATAAACTCCATATTTACGCCTAAGGCTAAGGCCACGAAAGTTACAGTAGAATCCCTCTAATGTTGACAACTCGGGCCAGGATCATTCGCTAATGTTGACACTCCCTTCTATCCCCACTTTTCATGACTTATTTTCCCCTATGCGCATAAGCATGCGCAGAATTGAAACTTGAGCGAAGGATCATGTAAACATCCATAACCTACATGACGCGCCACGAAACTAAAATTCTATTGGGCAATAAGAAGTTCAAGTGGGGGAAAATACAAGTAACAGTAACGGGAGTATCCTGTCAACATTAGCGAGAGAGCAACCTTAGAGAGAGCAACATTAGAGGGATTCTACTGTACACAGTTCGAGACGGCGAAATCAAAACAAACAGGGACGTGTCTACCTATGTTTCTTGTGCATTTTACTTCTAATTCGGACATTAAATTTATTTCAAATCTTTCGACCTTAAACTACCAAAGAGTGAGTTGGGATCGTTTCAAAAGGGGTAAATGCACCGTTACCGAATCCACGATGCACGAATCCATGTATAGTGTCAACTGTGATAAGTTTGGCCACCCAGCTTCCTACCGTGGCTGTCCACGATTCAAGCAAAGGAAAATAATTCTTTCAACGCCAGCTGGTCCTTCAACGTCGAACACGCACTATCAAGATCGTTCTGTTCCAAAATGGAATTTATCCGCTGATTTCGGCAATCCTGCGAGATCCTACAGTCAAGTCGCTTCTGGCATACATTTCTCCGTTACACCACCACCGCAATCTGTTCATTACCATGAAGCCAAGGATTCTCCGCACATTACTGAAAATGAAAACTTAACCAATCTTGTATCAATGGTCAAAGGCATCGCTAACCAAATCCCAATTTTATTTTAACGAATTAGCGAAAATTCTGAAAAAATTAATTTTTTGTTCTAAACCTTTTTAGACGGTGTCGCGTCGCAGCCGCAGTCTCTTTTTGGGTCACTGGACCTATGCAGTCCTCACCAGGGAAATCCGCCACATTACCCAAAGAGGTGTTCGAATTTGAGCCGGAGACGCTCAGGGTCGGTTTTGGGAAGGGCCTTATAGGCGGGGATTGGTGGAGGGGGTGGAGAATTAGGAGACGGTGTTGGAAGAGGAGGAGGAGGAGGAGGAGGAACTTGGTCGAGGAGGTTCTCGAAGAGAGTAGAAAACTCCTCCGGGGCCACCTTATTCGGTACCTGGTGAAGGGCTCGAATCAGGCGGCGTGCCTGACGTTGTTTCCCTGCTCGGGTTTTGCCCATAGGAAAATAGGTTCAGGAAAACAAGGGTGAATCGACTGAACGCCCTATGGCGAGAGCGCATGCCGGGAATCAAGGGAATGGGTTGAACGCCCTATGGCGAGAGCGCAAACCCATGTAAGGAATCAAGCTGAACGCCCTATGGCGAGAGCGCAAGCTTGAGGAATCAGGGAATTTGGTGGTTCGAGAGAGAAACAACAATGGTTCCCGGAGAAGATTCCGGGAAAAAGGAAACAAACACAAAAAAAAAACGAAACAGTTAACTTTCGGCAAGAGAATATAGGAAAACAGAACTGCACGAAGGGAAAGTGTCTCCGACTGACCTCGTCAAGATTTTTTTACGTACTTCTTCGTTCGTGATTTTCTCTGTCTTTTTATAGGAAAATCCTGGGACCAGTGCGGGTGCTGATTGGTCCCAGGGTTTCCTTTGCTACAAGAGGAGGGAGAATCCCTTCCTCACCACTTTTCCTTCCCTTCGTGTGTAATTCTTTCCCTTTTCTTTTTTTTTTTATTAATTATATATAAACTATAAGGTTCCCCTTTTTTATATACAGTTTTATTGTATTCACGATATTAGGATTCTAATGGTTTTTGAACGGTGTTTATAGCTTGATTTTTAAGAATGATACGGAAATTTATTTAATTGAGCATGAAATATATATATATGTGAGATAATGTTTTTTGTTAATATTACCGGTGAATCCAAATATCGTGAATGTTTATCCTCCGTTCCAGAAGGAAAAGCTAATAATTATCTGCTTTTTACTTTTGCCTAAGCAACTTGCCTGTTTTCTTCGGCTACTTTCGCCTGGTTAGTGGGGGGGAAGTTGACATTTGCCAGCACACCCTTTTGTTCGGTGGTGCTGGCCGACGTTCTGGGCCCTGTGTGTGGTCATAAACCCAGGGCCGCATTTAGCTTTTCCTTCTGGGGATCCTGATCTTATCTATTCTTATTATTTTTTATAATATAAGTTAATATAAGGAGAGGGCGCGACGCAGGATGCGACAACGGTGATACCCCTCGTGCACACAGTGCACAAAGAAGAGGCGTCGGCAGTAGAGGCAGAAGATAACCGTACTACAATGTCACCATCGTGACAATCTATTCATCATCACAGCGAATGTCAGTTCCATAATTAGTCTCCATAAACGAGCCTATCTTCAGCAATTTTCAGTAAGGTACGCGCCGGACGTTTGCTGTCTCCTTGAAATGTATCGCAGATAGTTGGCGCTGATTTTAAGTTTGTCTTATTGTAAGACAAACTTAAAATCAGCGCCAACTATCTGCGATACATTTTTTGTACAATCCCTCCAGTGAGAAGCCGTCTATTCGGCCACATTGGAGACGTCAATATCAGCGAACACGCCAATTCGGCCCTTCTGTAACGCGTATTTGGACTTCAATAAAGACTTTACAAGCACTTGACGTTCTACCTCGCGATTCGTTAAAAGAGCTAGACATACCGTGCGGCTCGTCAGACCTGGCACCTCGGCGGCGGAGCTTCTCGTTTTCAACCGCCTTTTCGCACCATTTTGTTTCTTGGAATCCACTCGCTCAGGCTCTTAAAGGAAGCACCCGACAAAGTCGTAGCATTCAAATATTCTTACTAAAGGGTGTCCAGCGGAAAATTTTCGATTTTAAAATTGAATTAAAAATAAACAAGTATTTCTAGAATATTTATTTTATTTTTTACATGTAACAGGGGACTGCGGATTTTACTTTTTAAAAATTATGTTTTCCAAGTGACGTCCATTCCCTTCAATACACTCTTGCAAGCGAACTCTCATATTGGCAAATACGCGCGAACAAAACGTCGGGCTGATTGGAGCGATTTCACGGCGAATGTTTTCTTGTAGGGCAGATATGATGCGAGGATGATTCTGGTGATGGACTATTAACCATTGTCCCTTCTTGCCGAAATCTTTGCACCATGACCAGATGAGCTGCGTGCTCGGAGCATCGTTTAATCGCCGAATATCAAAGTGGGAACAGAAAGCACGACGCGCTCGAACTAACGATTCACCAGACTTTAGATATTGTTCCACCGAAAATGCACAGTGCGTTACCGACCAATGATTCGTGGTGACTGACAAATCCGCAAAAATGGCGCAACAAACGGTACCCCTCCAGCGCGTCTAGCCCCGCTAAAAAAGGAATAGCGATAATTCAAAATTGAAAATTTTCCGCTGGACACCCTTTACTTTGGCTGTATCAGCGAGACATTGTATTACATTGTATTCTCGTCGCGCGCTCCGTTTCATCAAGGGGAATCTCCTCATGCGGCGGGGGTACTTCTGTCGGGGTTCAGCCTGTTTTTACTATAGAGATGTTAGAAATCTGGTGACTACGCCGATGCCCTCGCTGTCGCCATCCAAATCGCGTTGTCTCCTTTGCTTCGGTCTGCAGCGTTCTCTCTTTTCGTCTTTTAGTTCGATTTGTATGTGTAGCTCTTTTAACGAATCGCGAGGTAGAACGTCAAGTGCATGGAACAGTTCCTTTATTCAATCATACATATATACATGATGCTAGGATAGCATAAACATACAATTATATAACTCCTGTATGGTCGCACATTAGCGACTTCTCGCAGGAGAACGGAAATTATACAATACAAGAAGGAATCAATTTGCGCTGTATGATAAAGTTAAACAATTAGTATTACGCCCCAAAAGATTTGATATGATCATCAAAAAAGGCATCTTCGTTACAGAGAGGTACCAGGACTGACAAAACAATTAACAATTATAAAAAAGGGGGGGGGGGGGAGAAGATATTGGCACGGCCAATATACTAAGTAAAACAAAATGAACAATAATGAGATCTTGACCAAAATAAATAAGAAAAATTGCACGGATTAGTGGTCAAGAATTAGACGATGGAAGAATTAAATAAGTAAAGAAATCCATGATAAAGAAAAATTACCGTGCTTGCGAATACAAGTGGCATGAAATTATACTGACAAGGGAACATATCGAACTCGAACACACCGATTTTGATGAAATTTATGTCAGAGGTACTCCTCGTCAGAATATTGGACACGTATTTTTTTTATCGGCAACCATCCACTCTGAAGGGGTGAAAATACCCCTCAAAGTTGAGGGTACAAAATACATTTTTGGATATATCTCGGTAACCAGGGGTCAAACAAATTTAATTTTTTTTTTAAATTGTGTGTTTTTCAACCGAGAATTGAACTATGTAACAAAAGTTGCAACAAAATTATTTGTTTAAAAAATATATTAAAAAATTAATTTTTTTTGTTAATATCTTTCAAAAAACATTCGCAACTGATTAAATAAATTTATGTACACAAACTATGGTCCAAATCAGCGGATACGTGTTTTTGGATTTTTTCGATTTTTGATGATAACGGTCATTATTTCGCGTTTAACTTTTTCTCGTTCCGCGCTGAACTGGCCGGCCGAAATGGACTTTTTTCCTAACAAAACTGACTTTATTGCCAAGATTGGTTTCTTTTGTAGGTTTATACCGTAACAGGCCGGAAAAATATAAACGAAATCATAACAATTAGTCTACATAGCCCCAGTTACTGAAACCTGCAAGCCATAAGTAGACGTAAAAAGGAATAATAGGCTTGAATGTAATTTTCTAAGCAAATTTCATTTTTATGGCATAAATAGTCATATCTTCACATTTTTTAAAACTTCAAAATCTGTTTAAATTACATGTCATCCAATATGGTTTCTTCCTGACCTTTAGAAAATGCATTGACTCCCAACTGTTATTAGCGTGTTGTAAACAATAGACAAAACACAAATTAGAGTATATTGCACTTTATACCTTACTACCGCACGATCAGGTATGAAGTCCAATTTCGCGGCGTCAGGGGTTTTCCGGAGGGATCTTACCCTTTCCTGCTCCAGAGCGGAAGGGAGGGATATGTCTTCAAAAAAGGCTTATTTTTCCGTAATTGGCTCCCTCGAGGTGCCTTTAACTTTAAAATTAACAAATTGAATGGATACTTTTAGGCATCTTGGGACAGTAATTACAACGGTAACATACTGTAGTAGCGCGCGAGTGTATGCCTGTCAAGTGTACGGATGTGTATACATGTGTGAATGCGATCGTCGTTTGTTTCTCGAGCTCGTGTGGCTGCAGGAAGAAACGAAGAGCAATTCTCCTCGATTCCTTGTACAGTGTGTTTATTATCAGTATTTCTCTATTATTCTCCACTATTAATTACCAATAAATACTTTTTGTTTCATTTTTATTATTAATCACAAAACATCATCTTCTTTTTATTTCACTACCATATCCTACAATACAGAAAAAGTATCTATAAGAATATATTTGGTGGAAATGAAACAGTCATAAGACATTAGTCTGTTATATGACACGCTGAAGATAGGAAAGTGTTGCCCTTCTCTACATTGACACAGTGTTCGAATTATTTCTGTAATTGGAATTAGTGTTTTCATTGACTTATATTGACATAACTTATCAAGAACGAAGTAACCGACTCAACTTCTTGTGGCTTGTGTTGTTGTGTTGAATATTCTGTAGGAGGAAATAGTTTTTCGACTTCAGTTTTTTCGAGTTTATTCCGACCTTTCTTTAGGATAAAAATGAAAATCAATCCAATTAATATTATCAATATTTTAATGGAAAAATATAATTATGGAAGTAGTACCACGAAGACACGCACAAATGGGAAAGAGATTGAACTGGCAGAGAGCATTGCAGACTTAATTGATACATACAAAGTAGCCTCATCTGTAAATATCGAAACACATCAAGAACTAATATTTGATGATTTAATAGACGAGCCAACAGCATCTACCATTGACACCTGTGGAAATATAGTAGAATCTGAAGTAGAATCGCTATCTACATCATCGTCAAGTTCATCGGACAATATTTTTGATGATGAGGGTTCCGAAGGCGTTGACATAGATTATAAAAAGAAAACGGTCGACTTTTGGAAAATGGGGAAGAAAAGACCGCTGAACTTCAAAACAGTCCAGAACCGATTTTAAAAATTAAAGAGTCGGTCGCAATTGTATGTCTGGGAAGAGCAAATTAATAAAGGTGGCTCTCGTTTGGACAAACTTGGAATAATCGCACGTGGTACTCTGCAAAAATTCATTAATTTAAGAAACAGAAAAATGATCGTGCATGACATAGACTTGAGACGGTGGGCAATGACTGAAAATGAGACCATAAACTTACAAGGATTCCAAGCATCGACGTACTGGCTGTGGAGATTTAAACATGAATTTAATATAGTGTCAAGGAAAACGACAAAACTCGTTACTCGTCAGCACAGTGAGAGACTAGAGAACATAAATAATGCTGCCGAAAACTTCGTGGCAAGTGTAAAAGAAAAGTTTGATGGTCACGGAGAGAATATTTTTAATAGCAATCCGAGTGGCTTTCAACTGGAAATGCATTCTGGCAGAACATTGTCCCACAGAGGAGAAAAAGAAACCGTATCTCTAATTCAATCCACATCCGCAACTACCCACAGTTACACTATTCAGCCAACAATTTCAGCCGATGGCCGGTTACTTTCACCGCTTTTTATTGTTTTAAAAGAAGCAAGTGGACAGTTAGGGCCTCGTGCACGAAGAAGAGTGTTTACGGCACCCAATATTTATATTGAAGCTTCTACGTCAGGAAAGTTAACAAAACAATTATTCAGGTCGTGGTTAACAAATGTTTTTTTTCCAAATACTCCGGAAAACGCAATCTTACTTCTCGATTCTTGGAATGGATACAGCCAGGACATAATTGAAAATGCAACACCGGATAACAGACAATTAGAAATACTAACAATACCAAAAAATACTACACATCTAGTTCAACCTCTCGATGTTTATGGATTCCGCATTTGGAAGAATTTTGCTCGAAAAATTTCTGATCTCGTAATGACATTAAACATAGATTTAAATTTATATACACGAGATAATATAATTAAAATGCAATCGTTGATCCATAATCAATTATCATCCCCGCGATACAAACAATTATTCCGATATGCGTGGTTTAGTTGCGGATATATAGACGAACGACCTGAAAAATTCGAAAATCCTGTCGACTTTTCTTTCATGCAATTAGAAAATATGAAATGTTTTCAATGCAATTGCGTGACCGCGCTCAAATGTTCTTGGTGCAAAGAACATTTATGTTTAACACACTTCTTCGTACAATACCATTACTGTGAACGCTATACAGAATAAACTTTTCTATTTTCTTTTTGTTTTTTATACCTTCCCAATTTCCTTCCGTTGGATTACTCCGCGCTGAACTTACCGGCCGAAATGGACTTTTTTCCTAACAAAACTGACTTTATTGCCATGACTAGTATTCTAATAATCTATGCGAAAGAATTTTAAACATCAAATAATAACCGTTAGTGTCAAAAACAAAAAATTCCAAAGTCACGAATGCACTGGTTTCGATAATACTTTACATACATATTATTCAATAGCGGAATAATACGTATCAGGAAAAATTAACAAAAAAATGTAAAATTTTTAATATACGATTTGTTTAAATAATATATTTAATTTTGAATTTTCTCGTTAATTTGTTCTGATAAGCGTTATTCCGCTATCGAATAATATGTACGTAAAGTATTATCGAAACCAGTGCATTCGTGACTTTGGAATTTTTTGTTTTTGACACTAACGGTTATTATTTGATATTTAAAATTCTTTCGCACAGATTATTAGAATACTAGTCATGGCAATAAAGTCAGTTTTGTTAGGAAAAAAGTCCATTTCGGCCGGCCAGTTCAGCGCGGAACGAGAAAAAGTTAAACGCGAAATAATGACCGTTATCATCAAAAATCGAAAAAATCCAAAAACACGTATCCGCTAATTTGGACCATAGTTTGTGTACATAAATTTATTTAATCAGTTGCGAATGTTTTTTGAAAGATATTAACAAAAAAAAATTAATTTTTTAATATATTTTTTAAACAAATAATTTTGTTGCAACTTTTGTTACATAGTTCAATTCTCGGTTGAAAAACACACAATTTAAAAAAAAATTAAATTTTTTTGACCCCTGGTTACCGAGATATATCCAAAAATGTGTTTTGTACCCTCAACTTTGAAGGGTATTTTCACCCCTTCAGAGTGGATGGTTGCCGATAAAAAAAAAATACGTGTCCAATATTCTGACGAGGAGTACCTCTGACATAAATTTCATCAAAATCGGTGTGTTCGAGTTCGATATGTTCCCTTGTGAATAACGTTCCATACGAATCAAGAGGATAGTAAAGAATGTTGTTGACATCAACGATATTCTTAAAGTAACATAAAATAGATATACCAATCTAACTATTTTATGGACTAAGAGTATATACAGAGTTTAAACTAAGACTGTCAGAAGGGAGAAATCTGAGTGATTAGCGTTTTTTTTTTAATGGAAGTGCTCGGTTCAGAGTACGACGATCGGTCAAGATTTAAGCCATGGTAATTTATCGAGATAATTGTAATACTTTTGGACAGTATCCCGTGGAGGAAGAGATACAGAATGTTGCAGTTGTGATGGATCGGCAGAAACTACCAAAGGATCGTATCGAAGAGCAAGCGAGGCCCTTTTTCTATGCGTATGGTATATGATGGGAATTTTGGAGCGAAAATCCTGGATGTATCCTTCTCTGTCGAGATAGGGAAAGGCAGCAGTAGAGAGAAACCCATTTTCGCGAGCCTTCCTAGCCTCCTCGTCTGACATTGTATGTAACGAGGTGATGAGAGGATTGTCAGAGTTTGAGTGCAAAGATTTAAGGATAAACATTCTGGTGATTTTAAGTGCAAAAATATCAAACCGCGAACAGTCAATCCTGCTATAAATTGTATGATTGTGGAAGTGTCGCTTGGTACCATCCGACATACGTCTGGGCATGAGAAGACCCGTGATCGCCCGGAACATTTTTCTCTCGAAGGCGCGAATGCGCTCCATCACATAAGGCGAAATTGAGAACCAGATTGGGATCGCATAAGATAGTACTGACCTGACATAGAGCTTGTAAAGGAGTAGTTTGACATTCTCACCGAGGTGTTTTGAGTAGAAGAGGCGAGCCAATTTAGATGCTATACCTTTTGCTTTCCCGAGACAGTAGTTGGCGTGTTCATTATAGTTTAAGTGTTCGTTGAGAATTACACCCAAATATTTGACCTTTTTCAGCCGAGGGATTAAAAGGTCAAATCTTTCCGTCGCGTGAATCGAAACATTTTTTGAGAGCCTGTATTGTTTTTTGCTAATTTGGGACGTGGGCCTAATGAATAGAATAGGCTCGCATTTGAGCATATTTACTCTCACCTTCTTCATGTTACACGCCGAGACAACAAAATCGAAAGCCCTCTGCAAGTGTGACTGAATGTCGAGAGGATCAACGCCGGATTTATAGATGATTAAATCATCAGCAAAGGCCAAAGCTTTGCAAGTATCGTTACTTTTGTTAAAATTGTTTAAAATATCGGAGAAGTATAAGTTGAATAGCAAAGGAGAATTTACGGCGCCCTGCTGCAGACCATTCAAAATATTGAAAGTACGAACGGAAAAAGTATTATTGTGAAAAGTTTTAAAAGCGCGGCCAGTGATCATGTTCTCAGTTAGAAGCAGCAACTCGGGGGGGAAATTCATTTTGTGTAATTTAACTATCAATCCCGTAGTCCAAACAGTATCAAATGCTTTCTCGAGGTCAATTAAACAAGCCTCAGTCACAGCTGAGCTGTTGAGCGAGTCGGCAATGTCGCGAGTCAATTTGGCAATAGCATGAACCGTAGAGTGCGAGTGTTTGAAACCAAATTGATAATCAGAAATTAATTTATTGGACCGCACAAAATGATTCAAACGTATGTTAATCATGATCTCGAACAATTTGCCCAGGTTTGGCAGCAGACTGATCGGCCGGTAATTATTTAAGTCGTAAAGGTTTTTCCCTTTTTTGTGCAATGGGACGAGCTTGGCCGTTTTCCAACGAATGGGAAAGTAAGATAGACGTAAACATGCATTCAAAATTAGCGTGAGATATTCAATAACGGAGCCTGGAAGGCGTTTGATGGCGACGTTTGGTATGCCGTCGAACGAGGTGGATTTTTTGTTTTTAAGATATTTGATGGTTCGTAAGATCATTGTGGGAGTTATTAGATAGTTTGTGTGAATTGAAGGCCAGATCTGAACGTCAAGTGCCTTCGTGTACGTGTGACAAGAGGCATGACGCTTGACGCCTGGCGAATCAGACTCTGCCGAAACAGGCTTACCTCCTAGGTGCCAGGTCTGACGAGCCGCACGGTACAAATCGAACTAAAAGACGAAGAGAGAGAACGCTGCAGATCGAAGCAAGGGAGACAACGCGATTTGGGTGACGACAGTGAGGACATCGACGTAGGCACCAGATTTCTAACATCTCTATAGTAAAAACAGGATAAACTCCGGCAGAATTAACCCCACCACATGGGGAGATTCTCCTTGATGAAACGGAGCGCGAGACGAGAAAACAATGTAAAACAATGTCTCGCTCCTCCATCCAAACTAGAAAGAATATTTGAATGCTACGATTTTGTCGGGTGCTTCCTTTAAGAGGCTAAGCGACTAGATTCCGAGAAACAAAATGGTGCGAATAGGCGGTTGGAAGCGTGAAGCTCCGCCGCCGAGGTGCCAACTTGGCCGAGCCGCAATATACCGTGCGGCTCGTCAGACCTGGCACCTAGGAGGTAAGCCTGTTTCGGCAGAGTCTGATTCGCCAGGCGTCAAGCGTCATGCCTCATGAATATTTGAATGCTACGACTTTGTCGGGTGCTTCCTTTAAGAGGCTGAGCGAGTGGATTCCAAGAAACAGAATGGTGCGAAAAGGCGGTTGAAAACGAGAAGCTCCGCCGTCGAGGTGCCAGGTCTGACGAGCCGCACGGTACCTTCATCGTCTTTCAATCGTTAATACTGCGGCGATGTCGCTCACCTCACATACATGTAGGATTTTGAAAAAACTAACAGCTGGTAATATGTGTACAAACTATTTAATGATGGAAACATTAATAAATTACAAATGAAAAAAACAAAATGAATAAAAACTGAATATGATCGCTACTTCGCTCGACGGTTGACGCTTTCCGACTGCCCATCACGGGGGCGACGTTCGTTTTTCTTTTATGCCCGATCGCCTTTTCTTTTCTAGTTGCCACGCGGTCGACGTCGCCTATCGATCGATACTCGATCGACATTTCATACACGCATACACACACGCATACACACACGCACACACAGCATCCTTCATACATTAGAAGTATTTTCACCTCGTTTGATAGTACGGGTACCTCTCTTACACCATGACATCCTGTAACACGGTTTCGCTCTAACACGATAAGAAAATTGCAGAAACCTTTGATCAGAAACAAGCGAATAAGGCCGGCGTTTGGGATTAAAGTGGTCGATACGTTGCCGGCGCTCAGGCTTTAAATGTCTCTTAGGTCGCCGGCTGACAATGTGTTAAGATATTTAAAAACTAACTTACTTTTACATAATGATGGTAACGTATAACGAACTATAGTGCATTTGCATGAAAATATATGTAGGTTCTTAGGAAGCGCAATATTCGGTACAGGCGATTCTTATTACCGATATCGCTTGTTCGAACGCTATTGCAAGGCACGTGGCAGGACTGTGTGAGTGTATGAATGATCAATGCGTGAGGTGCGAATGAATGTATGCGTGTTCTTTGTACGAATGCTGGACCGAAAAAGAAATCAGTCGAAGACGATATGTATTAGAGGTTGGATCGGAAGCATATAACTATTCTTTTAAATATATATGCATTTTTTTTGTTCGTTATTTATGGGAAGCATTTTTTGATCAATAATATTTTAAACCCCGAGTCCTACTTATATAAATAAATTATAATTTACTCATTTGTAACGCTATCCCAATGTTATAGCGGAAAGTATCATACAGTTTCCGCGTTATCCGCAGCGAGACTTGCTGTTTCAGAGATACGGAATAAAAAAAAGTTTATGTTTACTAACACTTTGCCAACCACTCATTTGTCTCATCGGCGTTACGCTGCCGCCAGCGAATTTCGCGCGTGTTGTAGGGGAGACCGGGGTATAATGAACTTTGGGGTAAATTGAATTTTTGTAATTATTTCAATATGAATACATGTAAACACATAGATTTAAAAATAATAATGTCTAATAGCATAGTAAAGGTAAAGAAGTTATTGATTCTTCTTATTGTCGTGTTTCTGAGAAAAAAACACGAAATTATGGTTTTCATGCTTCCTAACCATAATTTTTGCGATTTTAAGTTTTAGTTTGCAACTACTTCTCATTATGTTAATACATTAAAATTTATTTTACCGATTTCTACAATCTTTAAACTATTTATTAACTATCATAAAAATATTTAACGTGTACAATATATTTATTTATATGAGTATTATTATAAATATGTGATTCGGGGCAAATTGGTCGGGGCAAAATGATTTCGTGACGGAGCAATTGCCTGCGCATAAGAAATGCGCAATCGCTGTGGACACGAATCGTGTGTAGCCGGTATAGCGCAGGCTGTGTTGTCACAAAGTTTATTATGTTTTTATTTTTGGTAAATTGAAATAATTATTGTTGTAAATTCTTGACTTTTTAATAATAATTATATACCATTTATTGATGTATTTGCATATATATATAACTATGGCTATTTTCATAGTGTTCGACATGTAAGATTAAGAAAGTTTTCTAACCTAAAACCTGTACTTGATGCAAATTGAATATTTATTTATTTTTTTCTAGAATCTTTCATCGTGCCTCGGAAATATAAAAACTCTTTTTAAAAAGAGTTATTGTAAAAATTCTAATTTTCTTTTTATATTATTGGAAAATAATTCCTAACCTTTTTAATCACTTTTGCCGGCCACTTTATTGTTTCAATAGATGTCGTTAGGAAAAGATTGCACGTAAAATATGCGCAATAGGTCTAATGCCTGTCTCGTCTGACACAAAGCGTGTTATAAGTTTTTATTAATTAATAGACTAAAATTTCTTTCATATTTTGCAGTTATTTTAGTGTCTAATAACAGAAGAATATTGTACTTTTTCAAATAGAACAATTTCAATTGCATACATAATGATATTCTAATATTTTTTCGCATGAATTCAATTTACCCCGATTCAAGTTCAATTTACCCCGGTCCTGGGGCAAATTGAACCTTTTCAACTACTTCATTATAATTATCAATAGTAATAGTTTCCTCTTAGTCTGATTAATTATCATGACCGAATAGTGTTTACTAAAGATCAAAGTTTATCTTAAAATTATTAAGGAAAGAATTGATTGTAAAAATAAATTATTTCATCACTTCAAACTTTTCATGGTTCAATTTACCCCGGTCTCCCCTACTTACTGCTCGCCGACGGTGATATTTTCGCTATTCATCGTACATGGTTATTATTAAAATTGGTACTAAAACAAGTGTTACATAAATTTTAATGCATATTTTTATATATTTAAATTATCACTTAATTTATTTACAAAAATGTTTTAGGTTTAATATTTTTCTATTGTATGGTAAATGAAACATTTTCCTGCATGCAAAGGTGCTTTGCAGGATGAACACATACAGTCGGTCACGAAAATATTCGGACACCACTATAGTTTTGATTATTACCAGACTGTGGATTTTTATGCATTTATGACAAATTCAATACGGCTAAAATATACAAAATGGACATAATATAAAAATATATCTAAAATATCCAAAGTATGGTATTTGTTGTAATTTTTATTGAGTGCAATAAATCCCTAGATAGGTTTTCCTATCGCACCTGCATTTGTGAAACTCGAAATTTGCATAAACATCCGCAGTCTAATTATTACAGTCCGTACTTCTGTAATGGCGGATTGAGGGATCCGCACTTAAGGTCCGCCAAATAAGAGAACTTATAACTTTTAGATTTTTGTATATTAAAATAACTTGACTCGTTCTCTCGACTATACGACTCGACGGCGTATAACAGAGTTAGTGAAAAGAATGTGTGAATAATCTGAGTGACCTGAGTGAACTGAGTGAACTGAATGAACTCCTCATGGGCAGAGAATACGGGGTTTTTAAGGGACTTTTGGAGAAGGAGTGGGAGTAGTGATAATGATGGATGCAAGGCGAAGGTCAAAGTAAGAAGTAGGATTTCGGACTTAGAACGGTGATTTCGGAGATGAGTGAGGAGCGGTGGCGATACTAGGAAGTTGAAAGGTCGGGATGGAAAACTAGGAAGTCTGAATTTGAAGTAGTGCGTCAGAGGTGATGATAGAAGTTAGTTTAGCGGCGTCTAAAATATTTGCGCTTATAAAATATTCTTATAGTTATCTTATATACTAACTAAGCGGAGGGTCGGTACATTACACTTCAGAAATGTAAACAATGAGAACAAAAAGAGGTTTCATGTATGTTACTATGCAGTGTTTAGTTTACGAACACATAAGAAATATTTATTTACGACACGTGATTACATAAATAATACAATGAAAACGGAGAGTACGCTCATTTTCATGTCACAGAAATATTTGGACACCTGCTGTATTTCTCAAGTTTCCAGGTTCCAGGATCTGACTGAAATAATGTTTGTAAACATATCGTTCATATTATGTACAGAGTATGTTATAGATCGAATATTTGTCAGTCTTATACAAAATTTGTGCGAAAGGGTCGGAAAAGTAAGAATACATAGTTTGATATGCGACAATTAATCTGTTGTATCGTAGGTGAGGGCAGATTGATTGTTTTACCTTCCCCGGAGTCGCTTGAACGCTCGTTTGCGGCGCTCAGCCTTTCCTCCTGATGTTAGATCGGCGTTACTGTGATCTGGGTTCGTGTAGGAAAATCACGGTATTCGCTCGATTGCCCGGAATACAGTAGAACCTCGAATCGATTGACACCTCGGGGGCACAGTTCTAAGAATTTGACAATTGAATCGAGGTATGCCACTAAACTTTTTTCCCCTTCTACTTCTTGAGCAGAACGAGACAGCCGTATGTGCTCATCTTTGTTAATACGGGTAGAAGGGGTAATTAAGATGGCGGTAAAACATAACCTAGCTGGCACGAAAAGCGAAAAGGTTTTGAAAAAGACTTCATAACTCATTTTTTTCTTCAAATTAGCCGAAACTTTTTGTTTATCGGAGGTATGATGTATTGTAAAACTTAAAGTTAGTTTAAAAAGGATTAAATAAATATTGATACGATTTTGTTCTCAGATATAAATTCAATCTTTTATTTAACTTTGGCATAAATAGCAAATAATTATTTTATTTTTAAGACGTATAACGTATAAGTATATATTTTTTTTAAACAAATTATTTCAAATTATCTGTTGAGCTAAATAAACTGAAACATTCCTTTCTATAAATTAACATATATTATTTTTTTTATGATTTCTTTATAACATACATTATAAATTATTTTAAATGATCTGTTTGGATGAAAAAATTAACTTACACATTCTTTTTAATGAAAAAGCTTATCAAATTATTTTTGGTAACTTTGTTGCTTATAATAAAAATAATAAATTCTTTTAAATTATCTTTTACCATAATTAATAGTAAGTATCACAATTAGTCATCACGATCTTTGTTCAAGTTTCATTAAACTTTTTCAAAGTTATTATTAACCCTTTGCGGTCGTATGTCTTCTCTCAGCCACCAAAGCTTTTTTACCGTTCCGGTCGTATGTCTTCTCTCAGCCACCACAGCAAGGAACCATGCAAATCCTATACTGTATTCATTCATTTATCAGTTTACACTTTCTCTAAACGAACCTATATGTCTAAGGAACCTATTCATGAACCAATTCGGTACTTCTATCAATTGGAGATAACGAAATCCAATCTAAACAAAAGCTGTCACCCCGCACTCGCCATGCAAGATGCTGCGCTGTGGCGAGTCAGTCGCCTTTTGAGCGTAAAGAAATCGACAACGTTTGGCGATACCTTGTAGAATTCCAAAGAATATTGTATAAATTGTGTTTAACAGTAATAAGACATTCTCGCTTGTTAAAATATTTCAAAATAATACTCCAAAATGGCAAAAAGAAAGTTACCGCAAGAAGTGTTCTGTGAAACTGAAAATAGCGATGAAGAGTTTTATTTTGACCCCTTCAATACAGACTCTGAATATAAGGCGTCAGCAAGAAGAGAGAACAGGACGCCTATGACATATTTTATGTTTTTTCCGAAAATTGGTGGGACAACTGGTTGGTGGTTATCGTGATGGAGCACAATCAAAACTAGGAAAACCATCGACCTCAGATAAGGAGGAAAGACTGAATGGAAAACTGCACATATTGTGGCATTGTGAAGGCGTAAAAAGTAAAGATTGCGCAGTATGTTCAAACAGAAAGATTAAGGGCGGAAGGGGCCAAACCGATTATTTTTGCGATACATGCAATCGAAAACCAGGCCTGCATGTTGGAGATTGCTTCGAAAAATACGACACGATGGAAAACTATAAAATATAATTTTTATACAAAAACGTGATATTAGATCACTTTATTGAGTAAACATACATCTAAAGTTCACAAAAGAACTACTAAATCTTGTTTATACTTTGTAATCTTGCATGTTATGTATCCCTGCTCTTTCGACGGAAATTAATTCCGACCAGTACGATACCCATGTCCAAATTTAATACGACCGCAAAGGGTTAATATAATCCGCAATTTCACGTAAATCTTGTAATTTTTCAGTAAGGTAGGGTATCGATTTTTCTTTGCAATATTGCATTAGTTTTTTTAAAGAATCTTTAGCTTCTTCGTCAGACACGAATGAGTTGCTGAGAATATCACAACTCATATTTGTTTTGTGAGCATTTAACGATTCTTCTCGAAAATCATCATGATTTCCATTTAAATTTTCGTCACAGTTCGTTACTTCCCTCTGCTCATGTTGCATTACTTCCATAAATTCTTCGTTTGTTAATGTTTCTTCAGGTGTCATAATAGTTGGAGGATAAAGCCAATCTTGTAAGTTTGCCATTGAAATGTGTTGGTACAAAAAGCAGTTTTGTACTAACGGTAAGAATACTGATGCTACATTATTAATCGTTTCGGAGTGGATTGGCTGTGATGTATCACTTTCGTCTACAATTAAATTTGGCATTAACTGAAAAAGAAATTATTTTTTTGTTTAAATAAAGCAAAGAATACAAAATCCATTAGAAAATAAAAATATAAGGCTATAGGAGGATAAGTATGATCCAGCGGCCTTAGCTCCGATCATGCTCGCTTTTTTTTGTTAAATTAGTACCTATGTGAGTACTTATCACAGCAATTTTCAACCCTTAAAAATTCATCCCCAGGGAGTAACCGTTAAATAAACAAATTTTTTCAAAAATTCATAACTTGAGAACGACTACTTTGATTTTATTGAAATTTATTCAGGACGTACATATAACTAAGGTCTCTGATTAAAAAAAATTGCAGACTTGATGAATTGACATAACCTTAGAAAAAAAATTAAAACATTTTTCAATGACTACTATTGGTAGGTTATGTTTGAGGCACAACTACCAAACTTTTTTTATAGCTTTCTAACACCATTTTGCACCATATACAATTTTGGTATAATTTATTTCTTGGTGCGTCATATCCAAAAAAAATAAAACCCAAAAATAAATTCTACCGAAATTATACATGGTGCAAAATAATGTTAGGAAGCTAAAAAAAAATTAAGATGATTGTGCTATAATGATAACATAATGAAAAAAATTGAAAATGATTAAAATTATACTTTTAATTCTTTTTCCATATGACGCACCAAGAAATAAATTATACCAAAATTATATATGGTGCAAAATGACGTTAGAAAACTAGAAAAAAATTAGGATGGGTGTGCCATAATTATAACATATTTAAAAAAATTAAATATGATTAAAATTAGACTTTTTATTTTTTTTGGATATGACGCACCAAGAAATAAATTATACCAAAATTGTATATGGTGCAAAATGGTGTTAGAAAGCTATAAAAAAAGTTTGGTAGTTGTGCCTCAAACATAACCTACCAATAGTAGTCATTGAAAAATGTTTTAATTTTTTTTCTAAGGTTATGTCAATTCATCAAGTCTGCAATTTTTTTTAATCAGAGACCTTAGTTATATGTACGTCCTGAATAAATTTCAATAAAATCAAAGTAGTCGTTCTCAAGTTATGAATTTTTGAAAAAATTTGTTTATTTAACGATTACTCCCTGGGGATGAATTTTTAAGGGTTGAAAATTGCTGTGATAAGTACTCACATAGGTACTAATTTAACAAAAAAAAGCGAGCATGATCGGAGCTAACAATAAGGCCGCTGGATCATACTTATCCTCCTATAGCCTTTACCGGTTTCCATGCTTTTATTATAGTAGTAGGCGTTAATTCATTCCAGCTATCCGCAATCCAATAAATAACTCTTCGTAAATCGATATTCTTCATAATTTCAATAACATCATTATTGGCGTGTACATTATCGATGATGTGTTTCATCAGTTTTTGTCGGTATTTCAATTTTAAACATTGTAAAATACCCTGATCCATCGGTTGTATTAGTGCTGTGGTATTAGGCAGTAAATAACACATTTTAATATTCACTGTTTCTAAAAGCTCTTTAGGATGTGAAGAGAAATTATCCACGAAAAGTACTGCCTTTATTGGAAGATTCATTGCTTCAAGAAATTGTGAAACTCTGGGTGTAAATTCATTATGAAACCATTCTGAAAAAATTGTCCCAACCATCCACGCGCTTTTTTGTGAACAATAATAGACTGGAAAATCTGATGACATGATACTCTTGATACACCTCGACTTAGCAGATTTGCCAATTACTACTAATGGAAATTTTAAGGATCCAGCAACATTGCTACAAGGCATTACTGTCACGCGCTCTCGTTTTTGTTTGAATCCTGGAGCAGAAATTTCGACTTTTGAAGCCAACGTGGATTTGGGCATACTCTTATAATTTAACCCCGTTTCGTCACAATTAAATATCTGATGTTTTGATAAGTTTTCTGAAGCAATGTAGCTATTGAAAGTATGAACAAAATTTTCTGCACTATTTTTATCAGCTGAGTTTTTTTCTCCAGTAACAGTTATGCAGCGAATATTGTGACGTTTTTTAAATTTCTCCAGCCAACTAAATTGCTCCATTGCTAGCACTAAAGTTTTATAAATTGCCAACGAGTTGTTTATGAAAAAATTTAGCTTGCATTTTTATCTGTGTTCCACTCAATGGCACACCTGATTTCCTGCGTGCTTTAAACCACTCCCAAACAGCAGTTTCCACTATGTCATTTTTAAGCTTGTATGGTTTCTTTATTTTTTTTAAAACATCCCCTTCAAACTCGTTAGTAGATTTTACTATTTCCGTTTCTTGTTTTTTCCATAATCTGATGGTATTTACATGAACGTTGAGATCTGTAGCAATAGTTTTTTCACTAATTCCATTCTTTAACTCTTTTAATGCATTCATCTTCAAAAACAGTGGTTGAACCACAGTCCTTTTCCTATTACAACTATTATCACCCATTATTAATTATAATTATTAAAATAATAATGACTAAAATAATAATGACTAATTAAAATATTAACTTAACCTAACATAATGCTACGGTATGTACATACATGAGTAGTGATGCCTGATCACGTGTACCCGTCATCCATCTTGAACATGCACACTGTATGATGCTTCGAGGAGAAATAGAGAGAAGTAGGAGTGTAGTACCGCAAGAGGGGTAAATAGAAGAGAGGTGCAAGCGAATCGAGGTTCCACTGTATAATTAAATAATTGCGAGTGAGGTTAAAATGTTTTCTGCGTTTATTTCGCTTCGTAATAAGGTGTGTTGTGTCGTGTTTGTTTCTGGGTTCTGCTGTTTTCTTCTCGGCACTCTGCCTCGGCGGAGGGATGGGAGTGTGATCGGTGGTGGGCACGATGGGGAACTGGAATAGGTATCAATGTTTTCAGGATTGCGGAAAGGAAGAGTGACAGGAGTTAAGGAGAGGTGATATTAGAGGTGGTCAGCTGCGGAGGGCATTGGCCGAGACAAATGCAGAGTCGCAACATAGTCATTTTTCATCATGAAAAAGGGAAATTAATTCGCAAAATTTCTGATTTATTATATATTAGTAAGAGCACGGTATGGGATATTGTTCGGCGGTACAAGAACGAAGATAGAATTGAGTCTATCCCTTAAAGTGGACGCAAATCGATCGTAGACATTCGCGATAAACGTTCCATAATTAGGAAAATCAAATGTGATCCTCGTATAAGTGCTCCAAAGTTAGCAGCTGAATTAAATGAACACCGTGGAATATCAGTGCATCCGGAGAAGATAAGAAGAATGTTAAGATCAGAGGGCTATAATGGAAGAATAGCTCGAAAAAAGCCGTTTATTAACGCGGCGAATAGGATGAAGGACTGAAATTTGCAAAGGACTACATTACAAAAGACAGTAAGTGGTGAGAGAACGTAATTTTTGCGGACGAGTCCAAATATAATATTTATGGAAGCGACGGACACTAAAGGTGAATCAATATTTAATGTCCTGAGTGATTTTTTTTAAGGAAAAATCGATTCCATTCACAAATGTTATTTCGGTGCCAACGGATGGAGCCCCTGTCATGGTCGGGCGATATCGTGGGTTTATAAGCCATCTTAAAAGAATTATACCAGAGGTAACTGCAATTCACTGTGTCATCCACCGACAACACCTAGTAGCGAAAATTTAAGTGATAGATTGCACCGATCGCTTCAATTTGTGATTAATGCAGTTAACAAAATAAGAAGCAATGCGTTGAATACGCGTTTATTTGCACAATTGTGCGATGAAAATGATGAAAATTCCAACGATTACTCTTACCTACATACTGAAGTACGCTGGTTGTCGAAAGGTCCATGTTTAACAAGATTTTACTCACTTTTTGAATCAGTTTTAGAGTTTCTGGAAAGTAAAGATCCAGATTTAAAAGGAAACCTGATCAATTTGAAAGCAGACATCGCGTATTTGACAGATTTGTTCAAAAAATTTATTGACATTAACTTACAATTACAAGGGGACAGCCTTAATTTAACCCTTTGCGGACGGGACACTCCGACGCGCGAGTGTCCGCCAGGACGGGGAGGCTTGGAAGCATTTCGTGGGACACTAGTATATAAGATTCGTTTGTAACAATTATATATTTCGTACTACATAAACAAAAATGTTTATTAAATGATTTATAACGTGTCTATTAAACTTTTTATTGATAATTTCAATTTTATATTTTAAAATCTTCTAGAGTGTGATATTTCTGAAAACAGTCTGAAGAAGAATGTTCCATAACTTCATCACTGTCAGTTGACTCCACATAAAACTCATCATCACTGCTGCTGATGTCACAAAATGTAACATCTTTCCTGCTTCTTTTAGACATAATATTATAAAGGGTTTTCCAATAAGGGCGGGTCGATTTTGAAATGGAATAAAACAAGCTGTGTGTGAGGTATTAACGAAATTTTTTTTTTATTTGAAAAGCCTATGTATGCCATTATGTGTGGAGTATGATATCGTTAAAATGTCCGCCGCGGCTTCGCAGGGTGGCACGAATCCGAGAGGTCCAATTTTCGCTGACTCTGCCGCATAGATTCGGCTGAATTTGAGCGATGGCTTCAGTTATGTTGGTTTTGCGGGCATCTGTCGATTGCAGCTTATTGACATAGACCTGCCACTTCAAAAAACACCACAAGAATAAGTCCAGTGGGGTCAAATCGCACGATCTTGGTGGTCAATTCACGTCACCTCCGCGAGAAATAACCATACCCTCAAATCGTTCATGCAGAATTTCCATCGTCGCGTTCGCTGTGTGACTCGTAGCGCCGTTCTGCTGGGACCACATATCGTCCACGTCCATATCGTCCAATTTGGGCCAAAAGAAATTTGTTATCATTGATCTGTAGCGCTCAGCGTTGACAGTGATGGCCTCACCAGCGTCGTTTTGGAAAAAGTACGGACCAATGACGTCGCCGGCCCAAAATCCACACCAAACTGTAACTTTGTGTGGATGCATTGCCACCTGATGAATCTCGTGTGGGTTGGCGTCGTCCCATATGCGGCAATTTTGCTTGTTGACATAGCCATTCATCCAAAAATGCGCTTCGTCACTAAAATTGATTTTTCGGACAAAATTGGGGTTCACTTCCAAACGCTTCAAAACCCAGTTAGCGAAAAAACGGCGTTGTTTATGGTCGCTAACTTTGAGCTCCTGGGTCAGTTGGATCTTGTACGGATGTAGCCCCAAATCCCGGCGCAAAATTCGCCAAGTTGATGTCTGCGAAATGCCAAGTTCCTGTGTACGGCGCGGAATTGACTGCCTCGGGTTTTCGTTAACACTTTTACTGACAGTGGCGATGTTCTTGGCCGATCTGACGTTCCTTTGACGCACGGGTGTTGGCTGATTGTTTACGGAACCGGTCGTCTCGAATTTGACTACCAAACGTTGAAGAGTTGATTTTGAAGGGCCACCGCGTCTGCCGTAAAATGGGCGCAACGCGCGCAACGTTTGTACTAACGAACACTCATTTTGATAATAAAGTATTATCATTTGAACGTGCTGCTCTATCGTGTAACTTGCCATCATGATTTGGCATCATTGACTGAATAAGAAACAAAACATTTGACAGACGTCGCAAAAAAAACATGGCCGCAACCGATTGTCAACATCGACCCGTCCCTATTGGAAAACCCTATATGTAGTAGATATCGTTTGGAAGATTTGTACGTGCTCATGCACGTAACCACGGAAATAAAGAAAAGTTACGGCATAAAAACAAAACATATCGAGAGTGCAGAGTTCACAATGTAGTGAACCAAAGACAGACGTCCACGTTCTAAACAAAACATAGGCCATAATTGTTTGGGCTTCTGTCCACAGAAACGCGTTCAGAACGGTAAAAATGCTTGTGCTGCGGTCCGCAAAGGGTTAATAAAAACAAAGGGTGTAATTTCAGCTTTTCTTGGAAAATTGAAATTTATGAAGCAAAACATTAGTCGGCCCGAATTTTCCCAGTTTTCAAACTTGTCACAGGTAGAATGTCTTGATGAGGATATTCAGACATACGTCCAACATTTAATTGCCCTGCATGATGACTTCAAAATCAGATTTGAAGATATTCTGACGATGGAAATATCACCATGGATCATAAATCCATTTGATGAAACGGAAGTGGAGAAGGTGATATTACAAGAGGAGCTACTCGAGCACTAATGAGGAGCTGAAGGTGAAATTTAAAAGAGGGTATCCAATATTTTGGCTGCAAGCAGAAATATCCGAAAAATATCCTGGACTGTGGAGAATTGCGAGAAAATTTTTGATAGCATTTCCTTCGTCATA
Source organism: Cerceris rybyensis (assembly GCA_910591515.1). Classification (NCBI taxonomy): domain Eukaryota; kingdom Metazoa; phylum Arthropoda; class Insecta; order Hymenoptera; family Crabronidae; genus Cerceris; species Cerceris rybyensis. The sequence goes on from OU342790.1 coordinate 32,382,943, forward strand.
TCTTGTCGAAAAAAGTTTTAGTGTCGTTACAAACCTTTTAACAAAAAAAGGAGCAGATTGAATATCTCGGAACGGGGAGTTTTGTGGTTATTCCTAGGAAAACTGAAGCCAAATATTGATAATTTGCTGTCAATCCATCAAGTACATCCCTCCCATTAAAATTATGACCAGACTGCGGATTTTTATGCATTTATGACAAATTAAATACGGCTAAAATATACAAAAAGGACATAATATAAAAATATATCTAAAATATCCAAAGTATGGTATTTGTTGTAATATTTATTGAGCGCAATAAATCCCTAGATAGGTTTTCCTGTCTCACCTGCATTTGTGAAACTCGAAATTTGCATAAACATCCGCAGTCTAATTATGACTATTTTGTGATTGTCATTGTTGAAGTTACGTTATGTTATTAATGTTTAATTTTAATTATATTACGACTGTTATCATATTATAATGTAATATGATAACAATAATCATTAATAGTGTCATAATTACATATTTGAATAAATACAACACAAAAAATATACTATTTTTATTTTTATTTTTACCACTCCGAATGGGGAGTTTTCTAAATGAAATAAGTGAGAATTGATTGGTTCCTTGTGCTGTGAGTAGATGTCAAAAAAGTAAAGTTGGATGGAATCACTTTTTTGATTGGCCAACTTTACTTTTTTGACATCCACTCACAGCACAATCAATTAATTGTTACCTCCGACCCTGAGAATTTTTAAAATTCTTCATTCGATGCCAGTCAGCCGCTCTCGAAATCGAAAGGTTTAAGAGCAAGTGTTCCTCGCTTTACAGGGCTGCTTTCCACTTATCTAAACTTATACAAACTATGGCACTTTACACTTTGGCCAGATGCCTTCCATATGTCCTTGGTACCCTTACATCCCTGCCAGAGTCCTACCACCTCCACTCATTTTTCCAAATCCTTCCCGAAACGGAGCCCTATATAAGCAAGACACTTTTCTGCCTCTGCGGGTCATTTCTTTCATAGAACGTCACGCTGTCAGTCAGACAGGTGAATTTCCAAAGTCTACGGGACTTATTGTTAGAAACCCCCGCGATCCGACGCGTGACATTCGGTTAATATACTTTATAATACATACTTAACTTCATAATATTGTTTAAGGATCAATTTGTAATTGCATTTTGAATCTAATTCTTTGTTAATAACTTAATACTCTTCACTCAAGCCGCACAGAACGAATAAGATTATTGAAAGTTACGGGTAATTCTAGAACCAAAATCCTAGAGTCTGCAACAACCTTATAATAGTTAGTGGCAGTAGCCTTGTACTATTTGGTACATCCCGATCTGCTATACTAACGCGAATTACCGAAAGGTTTTTTCGTTATTAACGGCAACTAGCAACTCTATAGTATTTCCTATAGGTTAGTCTGGTTCCCGGAGTTATTACCAGTTAGTGGCGGTAACCTTGTATTGTTTGATACATCCCTATCCGCTATACTAACGCGAATTACCTGAAAGGTTTTTCGTTATTAACGGGTAAACGGCAACCTTATAGCCCTGTTATTAGCTACTCCGTTTCTCGGAACAGTCTTCTTTATATTGTTGCAACTCTTGGATTTACAGGTAAAATATTCTAATTACGCATCACGGTCGCGTTTTTCTGACACTCGCCCGGCTCGTAACATAATTAATTAACAAATCAATTCCCACTTTTTTTTAGAAAACTATTAATTCGTGGTTGGAACTCAGCCGTAACGCAAATTTCCATAGTTAGATCTAATCTTCACATTTTTTGTCGGGTTTTGGGAATATGGTAGAAATGTAGCTGCAGGGGGTCCACCAGATCCAGCTAAATTGTGAAAGTGGTCTATAAGAAAAAAAGTCTGGGAACCTCTGGTCTAAGTGGAAAACTATTAGGCAGACCGGAAAGTAATGTCCTTTCTACGCATATTGATATTCGTTTGTCATTTTATCAGCTCACTGTGTACTTCAAAGTCGTGCCAAAGATATGTTAAGGATAGAGTGACTTGTTTACTCGTAAATAATTAAATTAAAATTTTTCTTACAATTTATGTAGGAATAGTGTTCTTGGGAGATAATAATGAATTCGAGACACTTCTGAAAATACTATTTATTACTATGATGAAAGATGAAATAAATGAAATAAAAATAATCTTATTCTGTGTAACGGTCCTATCTCAAGCACGTTCTATTCCTCACTTGCTTGTCCTAGCCTCATGGCCTCTCTCGATAGACCCTAGGGACATTTAGTTTTTGTTTCCCTCAATTGTTAACCATTCCCACATTTATGGTGAAATGGCAGGCGAAATGCCAGGAGAGGTACATATCCGGCATTGTATGCTTTTTGAGTTTCGCAAGGGTTGTAACGCAACAGTTGCTACCAAAAACATTTGCGATGTTTATTCAAATGTATTAGACGTTCGTAAATGTCAAAGGTGATCTCCTACCTTCAAATCCGATAATTTTTACCTTTTCGACTCGTATCGATCAGAAAGACCAACAAGTTTAGACAATGACATGTTAAGGGCGGAGGTGGAAGCAAATCCGTGTCAGACCATCGAGGAGCTGTTAAACACCCTTAACCAACCTTGGTCGACCATTCAAGAACATTTGCTGCAAATTGAGAAAGTATGCAGAGTAGGTATTTGGGTCCCGCATAATCTGTCCGAAGAAAACAAAGCTAACCGATCAACCACATGCAACTTATTGTTTCAGTGGCACAATACCGAAGCATTTTTTGATCGCTTGATTAGTGGAGATGAAAAATGGGTACTTTATGATAATCCAAAATGCAAAAGACAGTGGCTCTCTCGAAATAAATCGCCACGAATTACAGCTAAGCCAGGTTTACATCCTAAGAAGGCGCTTTTGTGTGTTTAGTGGAGTATTCGCGGGGTCGTTCATTTTGCAGTGTTAAAACTGGACAAACTGTGAATGCAGACCTTTACTGTGAACAATTGGATCGAGTAAATCAATCTTTAATTGAGAAGTGGCCAACTATCATCAATAGAAAAGGCGTCATTCTGCAACATGATAATGCAAGACTGCACTGCGAAAGACGAAGCCTGGAAAAAATTAACGAATTAGGGTGGGAGGTATTGTCTCATCCACCATATTCAGCCAATATTGCGCCATCGGATTTCCATTTATTCCGATCGCTGTAACATTTTCTATGTAGCAAAAAAATTTTTAATTTGGATGATGTCCAAAATGCCACCTTTAGATATTTTGTAAAAAACCAATTGATTTTTATCGATCCGGTATTGAAAACTTGTACACTAGATGACAAAAGGTTGACAACAAGGGTGGTTACATAATTGATTAAAAATAAAAACTTGTTAAAAACTGCTGTTTGAATTTAAGGTAAAAAAACGACATTACTTTCCGTTCCCTCTAATACATACATTCTCACAGGAACTAGGAAGGATTGTAAAGAAAAAAATCAAACAACATGTTATTGTAATACTTGTCCCGACAAACCGGGCATGCATCTAAGTAGTTGTCACGAAAAATGTGATAAAAAACAAAATTACAAACATTAATATGTAAGAAATTATTTTGTATGACGCCAACAGTAGCAGCGGAACAAAGTAAGTCAAGCGCCCATTGGCGCCTACAGTACCAGGAAGCCAACATGTTTCATATGCCAATAGGAGCCAACAGTAGTCAAAGGGTTAAAATACGATTTCTTCTTTCTAATTTCCTTGAAAATAGAAGAGCAGTAATTTTTCCTTGTAGGCATGATGAACATCCTGTCATTTGGTCGTCATGTTGAGGCGTAATTGCAACGTGGGCCTTGAGGTTGCGAGGGCAAGATTTCTAAATTCTTTATTTTAGGTTCGCAGCTGTGTAGACCCGTCCATCTGTCAACCACTTTCGAATATCGAGGGATGGCACGTGGCTACCAGACTTGCACTCAAGAATTCCTGCGCTAGATGTATGACAGGTGTCATAAATCTAGCAGTTTTCATCTACACCTGGGTCACCCTCGCGGCCCAAGGCCCCCCTCTGCCTGGGGCTTCCGTGGGTTGTGGCAAAACTAATGCCAACTCTGCATTTTGGTAACCACCCACGAAGCCCAGGCAGAACCAATAACATTTCACCAGGGCCCAACATTCTCCTCCCCATCAAGCTACCCCTTCCTCCTCGTCGGGGTTGCCGACAGAGGAAGGGGTGCTTCCGAAATTGATGAAAGAACCGAAAGCGAGCAAATCTTTAGATTCTCTCCCGTAACAACAAGATTCTATTCGTAACGACAAAGTTCTATACACATTTGGCTCGCTCGTATTCATATTTGTTATCTATTTGTTATTCTCTTTTTGTTATTATTTGTTTCCGTGCAAATACTTGTTCCTCGTTACAATGAACAAACACCAAAACCATTCCGGGGTGTAGTGTTTATTAATCTCCGAGAGAAGAAACCAAAACTAGACTCCAACGACGTAACTGTCCGACAAGTCGCAACACGTCACCTTTGAGTGGAATTTCTATAACAGATTCATTTTTTACCATGACCGATAAAGTTTTTCTCTTGAGATGGCCAAACCTTTCGTGCCTTTGTATATCTGATTTTTCGATAGTTGTTATATTAACTTCCTGTTACCTTTCCTTTAAATAATATAAATTACCAATTTTATCACCTATTAATTTTGCTCAACTCAATTTATTTGACACAGTTACAAAATCCTTTGAAATAATATATTATAATTTCTATCAGTTTTGATACGATACAAGATTAGTACGAAGCTGATTTATCTTTTAAGCACAAATCGGTCGAATTAATACCGTTAGTGGTAGGTATCTGTTCGTTGATTGTTGTTGATGCCGATGCCGGCTCTCCCGAGAAGGCTCCGAAATCGGAAGACTATGCCCGTTGACGTGACGATGTGTCTTTCACTAATCGTAGGTGTCGATTTCCCGCGCGTGGAAATTTTTGATTGTCGCCATGAATTGAAAAAAGGTGCGGTTACCTGTATTTGTTTGTTCCTGTTAAGGCCCAAGCCCTTAATGTATAAGGTTTATTACACGGACTAAGAGACAATTATTTTTGAGGAAACAGTTAGTTCAACGGGACGCAGAAGTGCCAGATGTGCAACTTCTGCGGACTCTCTTTTCGAAGAAATCCTCGCCTGCTAGTTTGATTTTTTCCATATTTTCAGCAAGACTCAATGGTTATTGCCGTGCAATAAACTCAGTACGCCGGAGCGTGTTCTTCGGCCGTCGAACAGCCATCGAGCCGGCCTTCTTCTCCTCCCGCAGGCCTTTACCCCTCCATCGATCCCAGAAGGGGGCCGCGCGCCAAAACCAGCGCTCGCGTAAAATCACCTACGCGCTAGTTACTTTTGGGAAACCGATTTCCTCCGTGCAACTTCCGAGGGCGCAAAAATCACATTCTTGTCAGCAAGGTGCCCTCGGAAGGGGAAGCGCGGGTAAGGCCTCGCGACATTCTGTCATTCATTTTCGAGAGTCGACGAGTAACGTCTCGTCGGCACACATACAGTAACCACCGGTCCGCGAGTAGCGTCTCGTCCGGACATCACTCATACAAGGTCTACGAGTAGCGTCTCATCCAGACTCATACACACCTCCGGCACGAGTAGCGTCTCGTCCGGATTTTGCAACTAATTGTAAGTCGAAACTCACGACTCTCAATAAGTTTGTTACTCACAGTTTTGTTATACTTGTTAAGTTTGTTCATCTTAAAGTTATTATAGATTATATATATTAAGTTTGTTCATCAAAATACAGTCCACTCGCACCAAGAAAGTTCTTGCTAAATTCACGGAAGGGCGAAGTTGTCTCCGAGCAATACCACGCTCAAATCCCGTTAACAGTTCCCTTGTGGAATGTGTGTGATGTGTAGGTATAAAAGGTTGCCTAGCTGAATGTATAGAACTGTGTGGAAACTTCTGTGCCAAAATAGAAAATGCTTGTAATGTTTGTTTAATTGGTATGTGTATTGAAATATTAAAGTATTAATAATATTAAAGTAAATATTAAGTTTCTATACATGATTGTGTGGATATGTATAAAGATGCATGTTTTTGTACCTGTAATGTAGCCTTGTCAAATGTTTTCAACTGTATTCCACGACCCTGGCTCTGCCAAGAAATATCGATCGAGAAACAGCTGGTGGTAAATGTATGCGTTATGTATGTGATGTCTAAAAGAAAATTATGAGATTCTTGTCCGAACAGATTGTGAATGGTTGGTTTAATAAATAATATATTTTAGTAAATTCTTATTACTTTACTCGCATCACACGTGATCATCATATAACAACGTCAACGTCGTTAAGATAACACACTAAATATACATATATACTTCATGCTACACACATTCTGTTTCTTATCTATTACCACATTCATTCATTTAATAAAAATCAATCATACTCACACAGATAAATACAGATAATTTGAAATTAATACTTCCCTTTCGGAGGCAGTAACAGTATGGCTATCTTACCATTTGCCTTTTTTCAGTCGATGTATTATTTGCGAGATTTAACCTTTCTCAATTTGTAGTTCCAACTTCAATCATCTTGTATTATACATACGTACCATTGTGAACTTGCAACATGGTCTCCTTTTTATAAGCCACCGAGCATATCCTTTGTGTCAACTCTGTTTGGTCGCTCATAGGCCAGTTTTTTATCGTGTGTCGTTGTTTGCTACTTTTGTAACATCGATATTTGGAATTACCGTAATCCTTTGGCTTTGAATCGCCAATGCTAGAATGCGATTCATTTTTATTTGTTTTCCAGATAGATTTGAAATCACCTGTTTTCCAATTTGACTGCAGCTTGAAATGCTTTCTCTGATTTTTGTGGCTATATGAAACAGCTTCATAGTTGCTTATTGCATCTTTCATCCAAAATTTGTAATGTTTCTGGATTAGGTAATAGTCCAGTCAAATTAGACTTTGAAGGTTACAAAAATTCCCATAGAGCTAAAAATTGGTATGAATGTTCAGAATACTATTATAAATGAATTGTGAAAAGTCCCCATCAATCCCCCTTGTGCAAAAAATTTTATTGATGGTGAAAGTTTGCAAAAATAGGTTTTTCGCGTTTTTCAGCTAAACGGTGAGTTTTACAGCAAAAATAGTTCAGATAAAAATTATAGATCATCCGATTCTCTACAAAAAATGTATCCACACTTTTTTTCATAAGTATTGCCATTTCCGTGATACAGCGGTTCAAAGAACTGAAAAAATTATTTTATTCGTAATATGCACACGTTTCCACACCACCTATGAGGTAGTGTTCTTGGCGCTTTTTTTTAACGTGGTTTCCCCGGTAGGACTATTCCACGATCTATTGTGATCCTATCGAATTCAAATTGCGTATTGAAAATGATGAAAGCTGTGTAAATTATGTAATATATAAATGAAAAAATAATTTGGAAAAATTATTCGTCGGATTCATAATAATCCAATGGAACTTCTAGTGTACTGTCTTCGTTTTCTTCTTCTTCTGTTTCTTCATCTTCTTTTTCTTCATCTTCCTGCTGGATACAAATATGTTCTAAAAGTGATGCATCATATGTCTCATCACTGAGATCGTAATTATCCTCATCTAGTATCGATTCAACATTGGAGCACGACTGTCCTTGACAATTGGTACATGCTAAAGAACAAAACAGTCCAACCTTTTTACAGCCGCATTTAGCATTGCAACCTTTTTTGCAATTACAAAAGATGGTGTTAAGGAGTTTTTCTGGTGCAGGTGGGAGTAAAGTATGAATTGGTTCCAATGCATTGTCAACTAACTTCCAACCCCAGTCTTCTGGATCCATTTTATTACCAAGCCACACTTGAACTTGATAATATACCCGGAATAGATGCTGTTGAGCAGCAGCAGAGGTTGGGGGAAGACAAGCTAATTGCACTTGTTTTTTATTATAAGTTTTTTTTGCAAAAGATAAGTATCGGAGTTTATCCAAGCAGGTAACTTTTTTTGGAGCTCCGTACATAGAAAGAAGAAAGCGAATTCCATTAGTGATTATAACTTCTGGAGTAGAGTTACTATCTTTAAAAACTTCAGCACAATTAATTAAATTTTGTTTCTCGAACAATTTCAAAACCGTTGTTTTGCCCCTCTTGAAAAATGCTGATGTTGTATCGCAGCCAGTTATTGCGTGTAGAAAAAGTATATGATTTTGGCATTTTGGAAAAGCACAGAAACTTTTTGATGAATATATTTCCGATTGCTGCTGAGTCTTTCCCGGTTTAAAAAAATAAATATTTTTTTCTGTTGGAGTTCGAGCAGTAAGTAATACTAATAAATCGACATCTTCACCAACAACAATAGTTGTATTTGTTGAGTTACATTGTTCTATTGCTGTTTCAATGATCAGAACATCAGCATCATTTTCAGCTTGATTTACAAGAATATTTTCAGTAGTAAATTTTTCTTTTAACATTAAAATAAACCGAGACTTGTTGTGGGTATTTGCAAGAAATTTCTGTTTGCTTGTGGGAACTGTCATAAATTCATCAAAAATAACATCAGAAGATGATGATGTTGCAGCTCGACGTCGTTGTTCTGCGGCTTTAGTATTTTTATTACAATCGGTGTAACCATCAAATACTACAGTCACTCTATGGCCAAAATGTCTACGTACATACTGAACATATTTGTCTAAAATATTATGAAATGTTTCTTCGTGGTCCCAGACAACTCGGTGTAACAGAAATCCCCCGTCGATGATGAACGTAGAATTTATATTGTCAATATCTAATATTACTGTTTGAAAACAATCGTAAATGGCTGACTTTTGTGTTTTACGCATTCCAATATCATCAAACATTGACAACGGGTAGGGAGCCAATTCATATTCGAAATATTTTTCAAAATCATCTTCCAAAGCAGTCGTAATACTCATGCGTTGAAATAATAATACAGGGTCAACAGGAATCTTCTTATCGTGAACTTTGACAGTGCTACTCATAGCTAAAAGAGGGACTACTTTATCAGCACGTTTGAATTTAATGTTATCAAACGTCAATCCTGTTATTTTTGACATGCAATCAATCCCAACTTCACGAGCTTTATGACAATTAATTTTGTCATCACCAACAATTCCACTGGCAATAGATACAATTCTGTTGACTTCTGGAAAAGGATCATGTAAAGAAAACCACTCTAGGAGGCTTTGTATGTCTTGAGAATCTTTCTTCATTCGAGAATCACTTGCATCAACATGCTGATCTGTTGTATCCATTCTAACATTAGCGAAATCTTCCAATCCTTCACAAATAGCATTCATTGCATGCATACCATATACCCATTTACTTATGACACTTTCTTTCGTACTTCTCCCTCGAGAAAGACCTCCATCTGTCTTCATTGCTTTCATCATTGACTGCTCGATCACCATGTCTGTTGAAGTTCCACAACTCAATTTATCTGAACGTCTAATCGTGAAATATCCTCCTGTAAAACGTTGGTAAACATCAGGATCCATACAGTTTTTTAATTGTAGCATATCTTGTAGATATAAGTGTGCAGATTTAGCATAACAGAAATGTCCCGACGCGTGAAAGTAAGGAAGCATTTCTTTAACGCTGTCCAAATGAGCTTGCCAATCTCCCATACGTTCAGCTCTTATAAACTCCTTTGCAATCGACACCATATCAAAATATTGAATCCATAATTTTGCGGTAGGTCCTCGTTTTTCATATTCTTTTAGTTTTTCATCAAACTGATTCAGTAATGCTCCAGATGTTTCATTATCATGTTCAACATCATTATATGAAATAGTATTATCTATTACAGTTTTCGCAGTTATCATCAGATTTTCATCAATGGCGTCATCAATATCAAGTTCTTTAAATATTATTATTGTTAAAGCTAACTGAAGTAATGTATGAGCTCGAATAGCTCTCGCGTATGCATGACCGTTGAGCATTTTATCTAATGACCCAGGTGCATAAATCAAAGAAAGTATTTCTTTTATGCCGCTTCCTTGCATGATGTAACCAATCGCTCCAAGAAATGACATAATTAAATGAAATCCTCCGAGCCTGATTATGATTTTCGATAATTCAGACCCTTCAGGTGCAGCTAAGACGATTTCTCGAGCTTTTGCATACAGAGGCTGATCAAAAGTAACAATGCATACATCATGACCATAACGTTTTGCATTTTCTGAAGCACAAAGTAAAGTGGTGTATATGGTATTGTAATTACTAGCTGGTTGATGAATAAACGGTAAAAATGAAATTTTCGACGTTGAAAAATTCATAATATTACTTGTTAAATGTTCAATAAAACCATTCCAACCGGGAATTGATAGATTTCTCCATTTGCCATAGAACCATATCACGTCGACTTTTTTGAGTAAAGATACTCTTACTCCACTTCCATAGTCAAAATCTCGGACATTTATTTTACTGTAACCTACTACACCATTATTTTCATACACCTGTATTGGCACATGAGCTTTTACCGCGAATTCTTTTGCTGATGGGACTACTTTTATTCGTTGTATAGGCTCTTCTAGTACAACTGAAGTTTTTGGAGTAACAATTTGAATAATACCCATAATGTGAAGCGTGTTATGACCGTCTAGCGTATTTACATTTATATCAGCATTATCTGCTACATATTGAATAAATGTGCCAGTTTCAGGTGATAAGATATGAGGTGGACGATGAAAAACTGCTGCTGCCTCGTACATCATCGTATCATTATAAGATGCGCACAAACCAAAAGATGAAAAAATTTGTATAAGCCGTTTCGATCCATATCGCCGATGAAAAAAAACGGAGAGACCCAATTGTAATTTGGACTTGAAAGACCTAGGCCGAACAGCACTCATAATACTATGGCTAATATTCGTGCATACTAATTGTAAATGTTCTAAATTGAAGCGTTTATTTTTTAAAATAACCGTCTCCAAGAAATAAGTCAGTGACTTCGGAATGTCTGTATCAATATCTTCAAACATACGACCTGGTGGAGGATAATTAGAATTATCTAACACTGCACATTGAATATCCTCTCGTATAATTGCTGCTGCAGCTTCTAAGATGCGAAATCGCTCTTCTTTTTTATCTGTTTTTTTATTTTCGTACCAAGCTTGATTTAAAATATCATGGTGACTATCAATAAAACATACGAATGTTAATAATCCTGATTTTTCTGTTATAATAATTTTATCACCATACTCCAACTTCAATCGCATTTTAATGGTTCTGTTATCTATTGTTGATTTTTTACAAATACTTTTCAATTCGTCTAACGTGAATTGACAATCATCGTTATTTTCAATGTAATTAAATATTTCTCTCATCGCAATATTTGTAGCTTCATCTCGAGGACGACCGACTTTACCCCCAGTGGTCGGTTTCAAAAAAGAATTGTAGCAATCGTTATGATACTTAGCCTCGGCAGCGACTAAATCATATTCAAATTCAATTCGAGCAGCAACAGCTTTGGCTACATCATCACAACGAGTTTTAGCTATAGTTAGAATACTGTCTTTGAACGAAAGTGTAGTCACTTTAAAAATCTTACGTCGGTACTGCAGTGCTTTTTTCTTCTCCAACTCTTCATTTAATTCATTGCCGCAAAATAAACAACACTGATTGAAGCAAAATGTAGTTTCACTTACTCGTGCTCTAGTACGAAGAGGACTTATTTTTGATGAACCAGCTTCTTCTTCTTGGCGCCGTCTTTTCACGGCATCAATGCTACTTTTTCGAGTATAATTTTTTCGACACTGCACATGAATTTTTACAGATGTCTGGTCTTTCAGGTACTCCGAAAACTCATCACCTCTTTCAATACTTGCATCAATTAATGCTTTCATGCCGCGATCAACAGTAACAACTCCACTTTCAGTCAAAGGTTGACTACAAATAAAGCAGAATTGCGACATTTTTTTTTTTAAAACAGTAAAATGCACAAACTTTGTTACAAAATATAAGCGATAGCCACGAGTTGCCACTACGAAGGAATGCTTACGATTAACAGTATTTTGTTGAGTATGAGACCTTTGCAACGGAACAGGAATACGAGCATCGCCACGCTGACAATTGAATGGAAGACAAATGTTACTCAAGGCCATGCGACTATATGAAAATAAGGGCGGAGCTTTTGACGTTCATTTATATTCTAAGAATTTTATAATTTGTATGTATAAGACATAGGGACTCATATTTTTACTCGTATAACGGTTCAGAAATGTATATAAAAGTACATTAACGTGCATATTACGAATAAAATAATTTTTTCAGTTCTTTGAACCGCTGTATCACGGAAATGGCAATACTTATGAAAAAAAGTGTGGGTACATTTTTTGTAGAGAATCGGATGATCTACAATTTTTGTCTAAACTATTTTTGCTGTAAAACTCACCGTTTAGCTGAAAAACGCGAAAAACCTATTTTTGCAAACTTTCACCATCAATAAAATTTTTTGCACAAGGGGGATTGATGGGGACTTTTCACAATTCATTTATAATAGTATTCTGAACATGCATACCAATTTTTAGCTCTATGGGAATTTTTGTAACCTTACCTCTATTTTATGGACTAATTTGACTGGACTAAATGCATCACGAGATTGTATTGTACACCAAAAGTTATCATAGCTATTTGGTAAACTTTGTAATAGCTCAGATAACTTGTCAGCAATAGAAAAAATGATTTACGTGCTCTTGAATATCACCTCCTCCTCTAAACCGATGTGCAGACCGTTGGTTTCATAACGATGTTCTCTTCGCTGGTCGCTTCGATCCATAGGCTGACTTTAATTTGAACCAAACATCCCAACAAGTGTTACAATTTCTAATTAATTTTAGTACAGGAGAGCTAATTGGTAATATTAGATTATTTTGAGCAATAAAATCTTCCTCGATCCAATTTTCAACAGCTGCTTGCAATGCCGCATCATTGTCGATTCTCCCTTGCCTCTTTTTCGAACCATTAACGTAAGCCCGTTTTATTAAACGAGCGCTTACCTTTGTTCTCCATGTATCATAATTACTCCTTTTGAGCATTTCTATTCGCGTCAAGTTTGTGTCATACGCTTCCATACTTCTATTTAGGCTATTCTTATTTTCTTTAAATTTTATATTTTATTTTATTTTATTTTACCCATTTATCTTTCTTCTGGGCCCATAACCAGTAGAACTACATGTTTAATCTTCGTATGAAAAAATAAATAAAGTATACACTTCTATATGAATTATGTAAAAATGTATTTTAAATATATATTGCGAACAACAAGGAAACATGAAGCAAGAGAATTATTTATAGTTATAACAGAATGCATCAGAAGCAAGGCCTACTATAACATTTGAATGCCTCGTTTCTCTTGTCATTTTGCGCCAGGTTCAACTCTCCAACAGTTCTTTTCTCCAACGCTCTAACAATTTACTTTTGGACGTTTAGTTTTTAAGATAATTCTAGGTGGGGCCCGTGACGTTTGTCATTTTGACCTCTGCGTCTATAGAGCGTCGTGCGAGAATTTAGTCCTATTTCACAGGGACCCTACGCATTAAGACGGAAACCTCAAATTTTGGAGCATCACATCTTAAATCGATAGGATATTTTTTCAGGAATACAATGGCAACAATTAAAATGTGATTAGATATGTTCTTTTATGTTATTTTCAAAATAAAGTGAACGCATGTTTTGGTCGCATCGGTTCGGGTAGTCGCTCTCTCGTTGGATGCTCGGTCTTTTGACCCTTTTTTAATCCGCCTCCATTACACAAAGATGTCCCAAAATGTATTCGTTCAATTTATGAACGGTCATACACAAATTCCTTACGAGAGCTTTAACGCTATCGTTTGGCGTTTAGCTCCGAAACATCTAAACCGCGCCATTAAAATCGTTGAGATAGCACCGTTTTTGACTGCCGGCATGTTTAACGGAGGATTTTCATTTGCTTTTCAAACAATGCAACAGCTTAACACTTAACGGACGGATCACGTAAATTTACATTTTTCTTTTGGGACTTCCTACGACGGGCCACGTAAATTTACGTTTCTGATTGAATTTTTAATATACTTCACAAGGGTAAATGTTTTAAAATGTATCATATTCGTAAAAAATTTTGGACGTATTAATAAATAACTTTGTAAAATATTATAAAAAATGGTGAAAATTTAATAAAAGTAGGGGTGGGTGGGGCAAAGTGGGCCCCTTCAGCAAAAAATAGTCATATCTTTATTTTTTTGGGCTCCAAAATTTTAAGGGGCCCACTTTGCCCCCCCCCCCCCCCCCCTACAACGCTTTAAATCCATACATATGTACATGTTTATTTAATTCTCCTAAACAATGCGCGGAAACTGAAAAAGGCAGAACAGATTCAACCCGCTCGTTAATATAATAATTATTGGACAACACAGCAAAAATTGCGCCGGAAGTGAAGACGAACGCCGCATTACACAGCAGGAGCGCTGCTGTCTTGCCTCCTCAAAAGAAGATTGTGCTTCTCGAAAATCCGAAAAAACGGTTGAAGCCCAACTTTTTAAGGACGAGGAATAAACACTGTATGGCTCTGGAATCGCAGATCAGCAGAAAACCGCGACAAGTTAAAACAAATTAAGATTTTTTCACGATCTTCCTCTTACTCAAACTTTAAACGCGTTTTTCTCGAAAATCAAAATTTTGCACACCGGATAACGTATCTCAAAAACTCAGGAATCGATTTTTATGAAACTTGGTATGTATATTCTATAAACAATTGGCCTCAACATGATATCTCCCGATTGTTTAATTTTTGTTTACTACATAGTTGTTAACAATTGTTTGAAGCAGAAAATCCGTCTTTTTTTGGAAACATCGCTATTTTTGCAATTTTGCCACATTGCTTACTTTTCTCTTTTTTATGTGATTATTATTACATATTTCACGTCCAATTCACGAGGGCATATAGTGCCTTAGAATATAAAACTGTATGCTAGTATTTGATCGTTGGTACATTCAAAACCCATACACAGGGTCTAATAGCAATTGTAGAAAAACTTGACGTCATCCTCTGTTTAGTCACTGCCTAATCTTAATTATATAAAATTTCAGGAAAAATAGTTTAGAAATAAGCAGTTTTCGCGATCAATTAACTTCGTGGCTTTGAAAAGTCAGTCACACGATATTTGCACATTCGACTTTGTTCTCGGTGCTACGAGAATACGTGTCCGTTCACACTTCTGCAGTCACGTTTAAACATGCTGTTCTGCATGTGCTTGATGTTCTCAATAACGTATCACGTATTACATACTGTACTGACAAGTTTCTCTAGAAAATATATTTCATTAAAGTTCGACAAAACCGCAAACTGTAATTCAATTTCTCGATTTGCAATCGCCAACACGTTAACTCCCTCAACCAACAGACTGAAACATAGTTCAGGCAAATTAATCATTGTAGAAGCAAATAAAATGCAGAACGCGATTTTTCTAGTAATGACAATGTTTATCAATAAAGAAAATTGGAAAATTCGTTCATTTTTATTTTTGGTATATCTAAAGACGTGAAAGTTAATTGTGTTGTTGATTTCATTTCTTTGCCTTGATTTACGCATTACTCTATATTAGATTTGTGAATTCATTCAGTCCATTTGGCTGCCAACTGCTGTGTTAACGAATTTTGCACAAAGTTGTATGATGTAGTGTTGCTATCTAGAAATAATATTCCATTGATAAACATTTGGGTTTGTGGCAATAACATCGTATTTATTTAACTCGAAAATGTCCGAATCGAGCGTTTTCACTCCTAGTTTTCCTCAAAAGGACAATTTTGAGGGAGCGGGGGAGGAAGACGAACTTTGCTCCTGCTGGGCCTTTTCTGGGAAAGGAGGTCCTTGAAGGACCCGGCAGCAATAAAGAGGAAAACGTTGCCGAGAGTCAACGGAGGATCCGTCACGGACACATTTTCGTGATATTTTCGTGAAGAGACTTTAAAAGTATTCTGACAAACACGTATTACATTATATTGACACCTGTATCGCGGCGTTGTGCTATGTTACTATTATTATATAATAATATTGTTAAACCACAAGAAAAAAGAATGTACGTTTATATATATTCCACGCTGCGCTATTATACTCAAAGTCCACTTTAAGACTTACAATCATTTGCGGAAAGTTCTCCTTTTCTGTTTTCATTTGAAGAAATCAGCTCTTGAAGCTGTAGAAACTTATAGTGAGAGTGCTCGCACTGATTAATCGAGAACGAGGAATTAAAGGCACGCATTAACACTAGGTTTACGGGACGCGTCAATTTGACGCATTTCAAACTTCGAAATGAAATATCTCAAAAACTATAGTATTAATTGCAACCACTTTTTGTCGTAAATTAATCATTTCAACCAAAGAATTTATACACTCAATTATTTTTATCCTAAGCCTTCTAATTTTTAAAATCTGTATGTAGTATACCTATCTCTACGAAACGCGTCAAATTGACGAATTAGCTAATTTCACGAGTAGTTTTTATATATTTTCTTTGTTCGTAAAATCATTATTTCAGTTTACTTACTACTACAGTTTTTAAAACATAATGTGCAAAAGATTCTACAGTTATTGTTATTTCAGACAGTCTTCGCTAATTGTAACTTTCTGCGATAGGGTAATCGAATTGGAGCACAATATTTTTTTTTATTTTGGTCAATCCGCCTTTTCTAGCAATATGACGTAAATCCAGGTGATATAGTAAAATAAGATGTTGAGCAAAATTGTCAAAATCAATTAAGATTGTTGTCGGGATACCTCCGAAGATGACCAATATGAATTACTCTAAAGCGAAGATGAGAGTGAAAGCTCCGAATGCATTGAAAGTGGAAAGATAGAAGGATTTTCGGGTAGTAAAGAGGAAAATTTCTTGAAAGTATATCATAGTAAGAAAAGGATGAGTATGTTTTCTTGTTTTGATTCCGAGGATGAGAGGACGAGCATTCCAAGCACATCCCAACATATAATGGATAAAATTGAAATTACAGTTGACAGAACACGGTGGATAAAATTGAAAGCAGACGAATCTGTGAGTAGGCCGCTCATTCATTTGATATTCAAGGATATCACAGGACCTACTGGCTATGATA